>CM053327.1:4029315-6429315 GCA_028583605.1 Dastarcus helophoroides | reverse complement strand
AACCAAAACAATTAAAAAGTTTGGCACAAGAAAATTATTTAGTTTGCAAGACTACTTCTACAAATATTATGCCAGTAACGCAAACAAAATTAGGTTGAAATTTTTATTGGCATTTCCAGCTAAGGATCACTCCCTCTGGTGGCGACAATCATAACTACTGCTTGTAGGTCACAGGTTTGTTTACATTTTGATATGGCGTTTGCTTTGTGAATGTAGCCGTAACAAGCGTTCAATTTTCGGTTAGTTGATGTTAGAATCAGAAGTTAATGGTTTGATTAGTTTGTACCAAAGTACCTAAAGTAGTTGGAGACATTTGTTTATACCTACCTATATTTGTAGACTTTTTAAATTTAGTTATTCATTATTATAGAATATGGAATTTACTTCAAATCAAATAAAAAGCAAATTAAAGATTTTTGGCATTGTTTATGGCTGCATTACACAAAAATATACAAGAGAGAATATTTAGAAGGCTCTTGCTAACATTCTTTGTTTATGAAACTAAAAAACATGATATTTTATATACAGTGCTATTATTTCTCTTCCGTAACATTTCTATTGTTGAGACAGTTAATGATTAATTTTACTAAATGTTATCAATTTTAAATATAGTTTTACAGCCAGCTATTCTATTTCTCCTCAAGAAGGACATTTACAATACCATAACTATGTGGCTAATGTTTTAAATAATTTCCAAACATTAGAAGTATTCCAGAATGTACTTAAATTCTAGTTTAAGCAGCAACATGTCTATGCTGCAGAATCAAAATTGTAAGGGTAACCAAATTTTAAAATTCATCACTGAAATGAATCCTTCTTGGCTGATTACGGTGCCAAAAAACGAACCCTGGTCCAGTCATATCAGTCACTTGTCAAAATATTGTAGACTTTTTAATATTTATTGTGGCATTTATTGTTAATACAGTTTATTAGTGGTTATTATCACTTTTATCAGTAAGATATGGGGGGCTAAAACATCAGATAAACAATTTTTGAAAGTAGTAATTTAATTCAGTAGTTGGGAATAGGTGGATGCTATCGTGAAGGAATTTTATTCGATGTAATGTGCAATTCAAACCTTATTACTTTATTTTAAATTTTCTCCATTTTCTTCTTTTACACACCAATAATAAACGTAACTTCCATTCTGAAGCCTTTCCCCTAAAAATATTTTCAATCTTTAACTGAACAGCAAAATTAACTAGTGTTAAGTATTACTACGCCTTCTAAGAAATTATTTAGTTCTTTTCAAATAACTTACGACTTCAAGAAATTTTACATTATCTTCTAACCTATTCGTCACTTACAACTTTTAGAATGTTAAACTGTTCTAGTAAATTAAAATAATATTCCTGAGGATTGAGGCTATAATGATAAATTTACCTTTTAACAATTATTCCATACAGAAGTTGAGCTGTAAAAACAAGATTAAAATGCTTATGCACTGCAATCTATCTCGCCCCTATTCCAAAACATAAAAGATTTTTCACTGAATCCATTATAATTTGTATAAACAGTCAGCTTGTTTTAATTACCTTAGTTATTGTCCTCTTAATATACATATAATTATTTGAAAATTATAAAAACTGCTTGGCAAAATAAGAAAATATTCCTAGGAAATGTCTAATCTTTACATACATATTATAGCCTTAAAGATAGGTTATAAGCAAGCGACCTACTTGCGATCAGCTGATAGTTGGCGCGAACTTTTAATTCGAATCGCCAATAGGATTAATTCCAAAACCAAACAATAGACACTAACCATTAAGTGCTAAGTCAAGTAAATACAGACAATGTCTAGTGAATATTACAAAATTACATGTGTTTGGAAAACCAGGTCATATATTAAATTATTACCGAATAAATATTTACTACAAAAACTACTTACCGCCAAATTATTGTTTACATCAAATGAAAGCCGCCATTACATCCTTCTTTGTATATGGCTCAGACAAACAAATGGCTGAATGTTGTCAAAAGACCGAAAAATAAATCGCTCACATCACCTCTTATTTGCTTGCCAAATCTGTCCAAAATGTTGAAAATCTTCCAAGTGCCAGATCTACACGGGTACATGACAACACTGTATAATTCAAATGTCAATTGTCAGGCCAGTTCAGGTAACCAACACAAAATATTTGTAGCTAACCAACATTGAATATGAAAAAACACTTAATCTGACCAAGAACTACCGCCACCACCCTGTCTGGCAAACTAAAGTTCCTGTTTCCCCCCCGCTTCTGCTGGCTGCACCGCCATGATGGTGATTCAGTCGATGGAGAGTCGTTGATGGTCGTCTACATATATGTAATACTTCTATATGGCCAGCTCCCTATTCTCTTCACGAGTTTGTTCCAACCAAATTCGATAAAGATGGAACATGAATAAATGGCGAGTATTGCGCATGAATTGAACAAAATGAACCAATCGCTACGCGCGGGTTAAACGGGTGTTTATGTTTGGCCGTGCACAGCTGACTTTGGCCATGCACAGATGATTTATAGCACCTGCGCATTGCGACTCATTAATTCGTGTGAAGGTCAGCGAGAAAGAGAAGTATTTCCCATAAGAAACGAGGAACTGGCCATATAGAAGTATTACATATATGGTCGTCTAATTGTTTACATAAAAACGACGTTGCCACATCTAATAAATTACGGGAAAATTACGATAAAAAGTGCTTTTTGATCACACTCTCTAAAGCTGTAATTCCAAATATTTAAAATGTTTTGTATGTTATTTTTCATCCTTTTCTACTTTTTTACTGAAATCTGAACGGTACTTTTTGTAAAATATGATAAAATCTCTGACTTCTCGTAAGGTTCAATGTTAAAAGCTTGAAATTTCAAATGTCAATCACTTTTATTGGTTCACTGTAGCTCTTCAAACATTTAACCGGATTATTATCTTACTATAATCTATCAATATGCCAAATTTCATTAAATTCTGAACGGTAATTCTGAAACCGACAGTACTATCTTTAATTTCGAAATTTCGACTTTAAACTCGAAATTTCGACTTTTTTCTCCAAATTCCGGAATTAAAATCAAAATTTTAACTTTAATCTCGAAATTTTGACTTTAAACTAGAAATTTCGACTTTAATCTCGAAATTTCCAGAAAAATGTCGAAATTTTGGTAAGTAAAAGTAGAACTTACTCAACTATTGCCAACTGTTAATATTGTTGGAAAATGGGAGTGGTGGGACGCAACTGTCGTTTACCTAACTTAATCGTATAATATATAAATTTCGGCATTAAAGTCTATATTTCAAGATTAAAGTTTTCACTTTAACCTCGGATGCTCGAGAAAAAAGTCTAAATTTCGAAAAATAAGTCGAAAGTAATGCTTTCTTTTCGAGTTTAAAGTTGAACTTTTGTATTAAAGTCGAACTTTTGGAATTAAGTATTATGGAAATGTTTTACAATTTTGAAACTACGCAGTTTGAATTTTTTCTTTGACATTTCGCCAATAAATTAGAAATTCTTAAAAATACGTGGAAATTTGAGTTTCGATTTCAAATTTTATCTAAACTTCAAATTTAAATATTTTCTTTTCATTTAGTCGACTTTTTGAATAGTGACTAAAGGACAAAAGGAGATTATATAAAATTTAAATCGCAATTCTGAGAAAAAACTAGAAGTTTTAAGATTAAAATAAAAATCCTGAAAATTTTTTAGAATTGGGAATTCTTAAAATCTTTACATTAAAAAAGAAGATTTGAGGTTTTCTCCAAGTTTTTATTCAAAAAAAATTCAAAACTAACAATTTAAAATTTCAAGTAAGTTGTCAAAATTTAAATTCAGTTATTATCTCTTCAAAACCGAAACTGAAGCTTTTTCGTATATTTTTGACTTCTAAATTGAAGTTTCAATTTTTTTTTGAGTGGTTTTCCGGAAGCATGTCGGAATTTTTAATTTGTACTCAAAATTTTAACATATTTCTCAATCTTTTAATATTTATTTTCCTAAACTTTTTAATTTAAAAGCAAGACCTTGATTATATTTTTGGGAAAAAAAAATTGATTTTAATCTCCAAAAGATTTCAACTTTAACCTAAAAACGGTTATAATTTGGCAATTTTGATTTTAAATTCGAAATTTCGTGTTTAGTTTTGAGATGTTGGTATAAATCGGGAAATTTTCTCCCGGTATTTTTTCATTCTGTGAAAATTTAGAAGTGTTTTTCTCGAATTATCCTCTTTCTCAATAAAAATTTACCCTTTTTGAATAAATGTTGACTTAATCAACTAATTCGTGAATTGAATAAATAACCAACTAAAAAATTCAATAAAACAAGTCGAGAATTTAAGGAGTCGAAATTTCCAAATTTAGAAAAGTTTCAATTTTTTTGGAAACAAATTTGATAAAATAGATTTATAAAAAATAGTAATTATGTTGCATTTATTATATTTTAAAGGATTTGTTTCCAAAATAATTGAAATTGTTACTTTTTTGAATATACAATTTATTAACTATACAATAAAATGTAACTAAAAACAGTTGACAGTTAAAAGTAGTTACTAGAATATGTTCTGTGGTCATAATAAAAAGATAGGTTAAAATAGGCCTTTTTAGACAAATTTCAGTAAGTCAATATTAATGCTTCAGTGAGATGTTTTATTTTCTCAAATAAACTGTAGTTACAAATTAAGAATTAAGATCATTTATAACCCATAAACACAGCAGAAATTTTATCTGGAAATTGGGTCTTTTTCTGAAATTCTTAAATATTGAAGAATTCCACAAAGACCTGATAGGTTTAATCCCCCCAAGGGCAACATTCTAAGAAATACAAGATAACCGAAGACACCAAATTCTTGTGGGGTCCAGTTTAGCACATTGAGGTCTTCTGTTCATGGACTCTTTATTGTGGAGAACTTACAAAATTTGGAATTCGTTGCTGAGCAGAGTTTCCTCGACAATTACAATCTTTATTATAAAAGGTGGTTCATTACCATCTATCTTTATTTCCGCATTCTAATCGCAGTGCTCTAAAAGCATAATATGATTAACTAGGATTACCTTTTGCAAATGGATGGTGTTGGAAAAAATATTAAAAATTTAATACTACATTAAAAAAAAATGTCGGAGAAAATTTGTTCATAATAATATGAATTGCAAGTCCTAACACCAATATTTCCGGTAGAGCTTGAATAATCAAATTGTAAATGTTTTTCAACTTGTTCTTAACTCTTTGTGCCAGACAAGCACAATATTTACCATTAGCGTAGTTGGGAGGGGGAGGGGGCACGGGTGCTTACTCTAGAAAAATTGGCTTTTAAAAAATGATACATGATTTATACCGTAATGCATTAGATGCCAACCTTATCAAACTTCTTGTATAGCTGAGACATAGCATTGCTTCATTTTGCTCTCTCTGGAAAAAATCCTAGCTACGCCCATGATATTTGTACCAGCAGCGTCGATTATACAGTTCCTGTGTCCTTTGTTGATCATATGTGGCAACGTTGATTGAATATAGTATGTATGTATGTATTCAATCAACGGTGGCAACAAACGGACCCAGTGGACACAACAATACACTAGCGCCGTGACTGAGTCCAGAAACAAAGGTTCATTTAGATTCAAACGTTGATTGAATATAGTATAGATGGCGGAAGCAATGGAGTAAAAGCGTACGCCATTTTGGACGCTCAGGAGCTCTGCTTCAGGACGCATCCACCAAAATCAATGATGGTCTTTGCGTCCACTTGATCTTATCCCTGGTCGTCTGCATCCTTTTGTTTAATCTTTTCACCAATAGAGGGACACGGTAATTGCAGGTTCCGACAGCCGTCAGTGATGAGCGGCTGGTGGGGTAGTATTTTGAAATCGTTTGAACTCTTAAGTAATGGGTCACTTCAGCCTTCAGGCAAAATAAAACCTGTTTTATGACTGGGTAGATGGCAAGTCCGGCATTAGCATTGTTGCTTGAATTAGCCAAAATGCTCTTGTTGGAATAAACAAATCGTTATATTTTTCTTTAACTGAATTCAACTTAAGATTCCTAAAAGAATTTAAAACAAATTTAAATATTAGTTAATACAATAAACCAGTGTAAAAAGATTATGTATGCGTATTTCTTAAAATTTTTGATAAACTTTTTGTTAAATTAATTTAATTGATATAATTAATTTAATCTCGGAATCTCGACTTTTTCCTTAAAATTTGTAGTTTATGTAAATTCGTTTTTTAAGTTTTTGTTGACTTTTTAATTAATTTATTTATAAAAATTATTACTTTTTCGAAAATATTTTTTATTGTTTAGACAGAATTTTTGGCATTTCAGTATTATATATTTTTTTAAACCGGCATGAATTCTGTTTAAGAAAGAAGCCCTAAGTTTTGGATGTTGCGTATTATTTTTTTCTGACCTTAATATTAAAGACAGCTTCGATAATACCATAATACTACCATAATAATTACTAGAGACCGGATTTTACGTCATGTCCTACTTTTTTACATTTTTCAGCGTTTTTCATGCGTCTTTGCCTTAATTTTAATTTCGTTTGTTTGTTTTTGATTTGGACTATTTTCAAAAAGTGTACTGCCTATTTATCCTTTTCTATTGCTCTACTTTCCAAGTACAGCTGTATTTCTAAAGAATTTAAGCAGAAATATGTACTTCATAAAAGAGTATAATTAATCATAATAACAAACTTGAAGCATAAATTTCAACGAAAAGCAATTTTATAATAATTACTGTTATGACTCGCCCAGCCCCTTTTGAAGTTTTGTCTGCTATTGTGACGCAGGCCAATTGAACTACGTTGTTAATTTATCTTACTTTCTAAGTAAAAACAGATGTTTGGGTAAAATGATAAAATTACTGGAAGGGTGTTCCTTTTCTAAAAGTTGTATTTGAACTGAGAATATTTATTGCCATCAAGATGCACAAATTTTACAATGGAAAATATTTATAGATATTTGTAGTTGGGAAAAAAGTAATGTTCAAATTGACCAATATCTGTTTTTCTTGTTAATTATGAGTCTTAGAAAAAAACCGAAATAAAATTCTAATTTTAACACGAAAACACTTTGTTTTGAGAAAAAAGTTCGGTTTTTGTGAGACTTGAAAAAATCGAAATAATATTCAAATTTTAACGCGAAATTTCTAGTAAAAAGCTAAGATTTTGAGAATTCGAAATTTATAAAAACTGTTTAAAAATCCAAATGTTAGATAAACTTAAAATTTTGATAAAATTTCGAGTATTCGACTTTTTGCTGAGAAACTTTTAAAAAAGGCAAAATTGGGAAATAAAGTCAAAATTTTGAGAAAAATGTTAAAAGTTTGAAAAAAGGAGGAATTTTCAGAACAATTCATTAGATTAAAAAAAATTGAAATTGAATGAAAAAACGAAATTTTTAAGATAATTGGTAAAATTTTGAAGAAATTTTAAATTTCTAAAAAAATCTAAACTTTGAAAAATAGATTCATTTGAAAAATGGTCGAAATTTTTTTAAATATTCTGAAATTAAAAAAAATGAAAATTAGAAAAGCTAAAAATTTGAAAATAATGATAATTAAAACACTAGTGAAATGTCAAAATTGTCATAAAGTTGGAATTTAATAAAAATTGATAATTTTGAAAAAAGCTGAAATTTTGAAAAATGTAAAAATTTTCAAAAAAAGTAAAATTTTCAAAAAAAAAAATCTTCAAAAAAAAAGTCGAAATTATTCACAAAAAGTCGAAATTATGCAAACAAATCGTGATATAATAGTCACAATATTGACGTCAAAAACTGCAAAAAGGAAAATGTTTAAAATAGACGAAATTTGGAAAAATATCAATTTTCAAAAAAATATCAGAATTGAAAAAACTGGTGCAGTGCAGTTCTTTAAAAAAATTAAAAATTTTTAGAAACAAAACTAAGTAATTCGAAAATTTTGAATAACATTAAAAATTATCTTCAAAAAAAGTTGACTTTTTTAAAAAGGTCGAAATTTTAGAAAAATTCGTGATTATTAAAAAAGTCGAAATTTTGAATAGTTGAAAATTTCAAAGATGTCAAAATTTTGAAAAAAGTGGAAATTTTCATTTCATTTTCATAAAAAGTTAAATTTTCAAAAAAAAAATCAAAATGTTTAAAGAAAGTCTAAATTTTGAATAGTTGGAAAACAAATTTAAAAAAAAGGCAATTGCCAAGTTTTCCTAATTTAATTTTTTTGCAGCGCTTATGTTGTCAGTTAGCGTTAATTAGGATGAGTCATGACTTTCTACACCAAAGATAAAATGGGACCAAAAAAATGTTTGATTTAATAATTATTATTGCAGTATTATGGTATTATAAGAGTTGTCTTTAATAATAAGGGCGAAAAAAATAATACGCACAGCTTCTTTCTTAAACACAACTCAAGCCGGTTTGAAAACATATACATTCTGAAATTCCAAAAATTCTGTAAACAATAAAAAATAATTTCAAAAAAAATAATGATTTTTATAAATAAATTAATTAAAGTCAACAAAGACTTAAAAAACGAATTTACATAAACTACAAATTTTAAGGAAAAAGTTGAGATTTCGAGTTTAAATTAATGATATATCAATTAAATTCATTTACAAAAAGTTTATCAGAAAATATGCATACATAATCTTTTTCCACCGGTTCATTGTTGGATTTATTTAATTTTATTTAAAATTTCTACGACCCAGTTTGGAAATATTTAAATTTTTATTAATCTTTGTTGACAATATTCGAAAACAGTTTTTGAATATTGTCAACAAACATTAATAAAAATTTAAATATTTCCAAACTGGGTCGTAGAAATTTTAAATTAAATTAATAAACATAATGTTTCCGACCAATAAAAGTCCACCATGAAGAATAAACTTTTGGGGATGTTTAATTGAATTCAGTTAAAGACAAATACAACGATATATTTAGCCAATATTCTAGCTAATTCAAACAACAATTGTAATGCCAGACTTGCCATTTACCCAGTCATAAAACAGGTTTTATTTTGCCTGGTGCTGGAGGCTGGAGTGACCCATTATTTAAGGGTTTCATTCATTGACACATTCTTAAGAGAATTGACTCACATCTGAGAAATGTTGAATATTTCTTTAAAGTAGTATAATAATAGGATAAGTACTATTTAATGTTGATCCTAGCAATTCGATGCAAATAGGAGCTAGCTCATTGGAAATTCCCAAAGTAAACTAAGTGCTTCATTCCATGATTTTGATATTATGAACATATTGATAAGATTTATAAGCAATCACAATCACAACTGAATCATTAAATGATCCTTTTCGAAGTGCAGACCGTTTTGATTTGCTTAGGACAGAACAGGAGTCAACTTATTTTCATTATATACAGGTTGAATCAAATTTGATTTCCACTACAAGGATCTCGTAAACTATTGGAAATACAAGAAAGCCTAATGGGAAAAGTAGTACAGAATTTACTGTCTAACATTATTCCGCTGAGAAAACAATTGAATTCCAATTCGTCTTGATTTTATTTAGTAAATATTTTATTTAATATGATTTAAATAAATTTCTGTTAAAATTGATTTGTTAAAAGCTCATTAAAGCAAATATATAATAAATACAATTTAATTTTGAATTTGTCACGAAATACAAGGAATATAACATTTAAATGTTGCTAAAAAAAGTCAGGAATGTAATCAAAATTTCAGTAATTTCGTATTTTGCACTGTAACACTGATCAGAACAACAGCCCATCTGTTGCGAATTAGTCGGTCGGTATCGGAATGCAATAATTAAAATAACGGGCATAACCAGGTAAAATATCAAGGGACAATTTGAGTTAAAGAATAAAAAAGAAAAAATATAAAATGCTCACGACACGTTTCGAGTTGAAAAGTAAAAAATATCTCACTCACGACTTTAATTAAATACCGAAATTTCCAATTTTTTTTTTTAAGTTCGTTCGAAAATACAAAATTTCTAGAAAATCCTGATATCGTGATTAAAGCGGAAATATGAAGAGAAGAACAAATTTGTAAATTTACAATTCTAAATTTTGAGAAAAAGTGAGATTTTCCACTCGTTGGAATTACTAGAATAATAAACATTTTGTTAAAAAAAAAATGTCTCGAATTTTCCAATTTAAAGGTGAGTTATTGTCAAAAATTTTTAAAAAATAAAATTTTGAATCGAAGGAAAAAAGTATCAAGTTCAACTTGAAATTTTGAAAAGTTTTTTTTATAAATTTATTTTTTTGCTTTAAATTTCAAAAATTCAAACTTTAAATTTGCAATAATTGTTCTCTTTTTCCCTAAAATGTTGACTTCAAATTGAAAATATTTAATTAATAACGAGTTATAAAATAAAATAATAAATCTCGCGATTTTTTATAAATTTAGAGTTATTTCTTAAAATTTTCTATATTCGTTTAGTAGTTATTCTGATTTATTTTATGTTCTTATAAAGTTAAGGTTTTTCTTAAGTTCGTCCCTTACTGAATCTGTAAATTGCCAGGTAGGCGTGAGTGGAAAAATATGAATCAGTACAGCACCCCATCTGTTGCGAATTAGTCGGTCGGAATAGGAATGGAATGGTTAGGATAACGGGTATAACCAGGTAAAATATCAACGGACAATTTGAGTTAAAGAGTAAAAAATCAAAAATATAAAATGCTCACGACACGTTTCAAGTTGAAGAGTAAAAAATATAACGGTCACGACTTAAAAGTTCGTTCGAAAATACAAGATTTCTAGAAAAATCCGATTTCGTGATTAAAGTGGAAATATGAAGAGAAGAATAAACTTGTAAATTTACAATTCGAAATGTTGAGAAAAAGTTATGATTTTAAAAATAAAAAGAGATTTTCCACACGTCTATAAAAAGTTGAAATTACTAGAATAATAAACATTTTGTTAAAAAATGTCTCGAATTTTCCAATTTAAACGCGAATTTAAAAAAAATAAAATTTTGAATCGAAGGAAAAAAGTAGCAAGTTTAACTTGAAATTTTGAAAACATTTTTGTAAATAAATTTAATTTTTTTACTTTAAATTCTAACTTTAAATTAGCAATTATTATTATTTCTCTTTTTCCTAAAATGTTGACTTCAAATTGAAAATATTCAATTAATAACGAGTTGTAAATTAAAAGGATAAATTTCACGGTTTTTTTTTTAAATTTGGAGTTATTTTCTAAAATTTACTGCATTCGTTTGGTAATTTCTAATTTTTCTAAAAATTTGAAAATTTTGAACAGTATATTTCAAGTTAAAGATGAGAATTTGGCTTAAAAATTCGAAGTTAATAAAATGTCTTAAACTCTATAAGAAAAAGGTGTTTTGTCAAAGTTTCATAATTTAAAAATGTATTCATTGAAGTGAAACTTATGAAACCTGGGTATAGAAATCAGTCCAATTGCCATCCCATCACGCGGTGACCTTGGACATATCAATAAGAGAAAATAATTATTGTTTGACTTTGGTGTAGATCTTGGATAAATGACCAAAACCATAAAGAACTCTGTTTTCCCCTGCCAAAGTGTAATAGTTTTACTCAGAGGTTTTACTATTGACCACTAGGTACCAGCACTTCCTTAACAACGTTTTGGAGTATGCATAGAGAAAAGTGGTATACGCATTTTGTCATAAGGTATATATATCTAATATGTATTCAATCAACGATTCAAATATGGTATCTACAGATTAACTATCATCCATGTAGTCATTTTCATTATCTACGAATTTGTTATTTTTAAAAATATATGATATGCCAAGAAATGTGTAGAGTAGACATTGATTAATCTAAGTATGTAGTTTTCTTAGAGATATTTTTCAATATATTGCGGTAGATTAAAATGTGCGTAGTTCTAACTTCACTATGATAGATAATACGTGTCATTCTTCTGACCTTGAAAATGACATATAACCTTATAGTGCGAAGTTAAAGTACATTTTTTTCATTACTTGTTTTTCCTTTATTGCAATATTAATGGGTTAAAAGTTTGTGTGTGTAAATGGAACGCCAATAGTGAAAGTTGTTTCTAACGTATCACCTATTTTCAAACGTGTTGCGATTGTGTGCAGCAGCTGGTCGAGTTCTAATTTGCTGTAATTATTACAAATATTTTAAATAACTATGGCTCTTTATATGAAAACTTTGGACGAAATTTGTTTACTTTTGGATACTTATAAAGGCAGAGATAAGGTATATCATTTTGCATGCAAAATGGTTTAGATTTTATAAATAATTTCCGCATTTGTACTATATTTGGAAAATAAAACAGTTTCTTAAGAAATTAATTTTTTTTCCCAAAGTACACGCAGTTGAAGCTTAAAATTTTAAAACATGCAAATTTAAATATAATTTTTTTTATATAAAAGCTAAAATTAATGTGTGAAATTTTGAATAAGAATTATGGGTTCAATTGATTTATTTTCGAATAGAGAATTAAGTGCTATGCATTTTGTGCACAAGTTCTGTAACGCGAATGCATTGGGTGCTTGTTTGTAAAATGAGATGACCTACTATTTTTCTTTAAGAAAACCGTTTTCTATATTCCTGCTTAGCAGCCAATGCGTTCTCATTACACACACAATCTATCGGTCACAAAATCAATAATGACTTAATTCTCTAAATCAGAGGTCGACAACCTTTGTAGCACCGTGGGCCACTTTAAAAAGGAACATTTTTAATCGGGCCACACAACTGAAAAAAAATAACATGGCAATATCGCCACTAGTATTTAATAAAATCCTAGTTAAGTTTGTACTCGAAAATTTTACGTTATTTCTAAATTTTAACTATTTTCAGAAAATTTTAATTTTAAAAGCTAAAATTTCGAATTTTACTCCGAAAATTTCTAGATTAAAATGAGGTTTTCGAAAAAAAACAGCATTTATAACAAAAATGTTTTTTTCTTAAATCAAAATTGTCCAAATTTTTTCTCGAAATTTTGACCTAAGCATCGAAATAATTTCGATTTGAATTTTGGAATTAGAAATTTCCCAAACATATTTTTTTTATTCCCCATTCTTTTCGACTTTAAACCCAAAATTTGGAAAACATTTTGTTTTATCTTATTACAGTAATTTCTAGTTTTTTCTGTACATTTTAAATTTTAGAATTTTGAAAAAAAAGAAAAAAGTCTTCACAAGTTGGGTTTAATGCGGAAAGGAAAAGTTGAAATTTTGAATAATTGAAGCCAAAATTGAAATATGAGGGAAAAAAGTTCGAATTTCTAGGTACTTTTTAACAACAAATCAAAAGTTTCGAAAAACCGAAAACTTACAAAAGTAAAAATAAAATTTGTAAGGGCTTCCCTCAAAACATTCATCACTTTTCTAGAAGTTTCTCCACTTCAGGTGACCGCCAGTGTTTAAATCTAGCGCATCTGCAGTCAACAATTTAACAGAATTATCCTCTGGATCTCCATCTACAAATTTAATTAGGAGAAAAATAAAAATAAACAACAAAATGATTAACAAAAATTTCAGATTGAAACTCGAATTTTCGACTTAAAGCAATTTAAATTCCCAGGAAAAACATCGAAATTTCAAATTTAGGCTTAATTTTTTTTCTGTAATTTGCAATCTTTTCTGCTGTTAAAGTTTATTTCTGGTGACGCACGAACCGATTTTAGGGAAAATGGTGAAGAGTAGATTTTTTGTAAGTACTATTTTTTCTTTGTTAATATAATCCGTGGGAAAATATGTCTTTATGAGCTTTACTTCATCGGCTATGGAATAACATGGTCCTAAGTTATCAAGTGCAATGTAAAGGTTGGTAATTATTATTTTTGCTCAGAGCACCTAAACAACTAGGTCGGGTCCTGGTAGGTTTGAGAACCGCAGATTACCTCCGATTTTATGACTAAAAAAAAGCCTCCTTCACTAAGAGCCTGCGAGCCACAACAAGAAGATTAGGTGTGGGGGGGGATGCGGCCCGTGGATCTCGGGTTGCCGACCGCTGCTCTAGATGAATCAGTTGAAACCTATAATTAACAGACTTTGAAAAATTAACGCAAATCAAAAGAAATGTCTTAATGTTTTGACGTAAAACTTAAGTTACTTACTTTGACAACCATCTTGTTTGTTTCCATGGCCCACGTACAACTTTTATCGTTTTTACAGTAGTTCCTAGACATAGACATGCTGTACATTTTTTAAATGCATTTTACGAAGGTGACCAAATCCGTGACGGGAACTTGAAGCGGGGGGGGTAGTTAAGTTAAATAACTTAAATATGGGAGATCTCTCCGTACTGTCCAACTAGCAATATTCTGCGTTTCCTGTTCCACCTAACGCTCAGATACACGATGTTTAACGAAGCACTGGTTTCCAGCGCCTACGCTACACATCGTGTCTCTGAGCGTTAGGTGGAAGGGGATTCGCAGAATCGAGAGTTCACTGTATGCTTCAAATGGTTTAAAGCGTGCCGGGTATTTTGATATGCACAATTTTTTCGGTTCAAATTTTGTAAAAATAATTCTAGTTGAAATATATTGAAAATAAGAACCTTTACAAAAATTCGGGACAATCCGGGACAAAAAACCTGAATCCGGGACAAATATTGCTTCTAGAAAAATCCGGGACGCAAGGTGGAAATCCACTGATCCACGCTGAATAACATTTTACAGTTTATTTTATAAAGCATCAATCAAAATAAGTGTGCGGAATTTTACTTATCTTGTCACGTTTCGAACATCTATCATTTTCTGAGGGCAATATACTACATCTGATTCTTAATTAAAACCAGAGACAAATTAAAACAAAACAAATTAATAGTCAGTTTAACAAATTTGAAAACTTTCTTTAATTTTGGACTGTTTTTCTGTAAAGCGTTAAACCCAGCCTAATTCCACAGATGAAGCTGCGGATAAAACCTAGTTAACAATAAATGTTAACATTCCACGATATTTGAAATAGTCTTAGCGGATCGGTTTCGCTTGTCAAGATCTTCAGGCGGATTATATCAGCACCTTGTTCGGCCGTTGCCAACTAACTTCAAGAGTCACAGGCTCCTATTCTTTAAAATTAACAAAACAAAAAAATTACAAAAAACGGTTTTATGCCACCTTCTGGCTTTATTTTTGGTTACAGATTTTACGTACGTTATGTTACGTTTCAAGATTGGCAGGCGGCCTCAATAAGAATAAAGAACTTTCAGAGAGGCTTTTGCAATTCAGTAGAATTATGTCGGCGACTAGAACCACACTAAGATTACTGGATGATATTCCGATGATAAAATACGCCATTGAGTACGGTTTGGGTCAGGATGTAAGTGTACGCTTAATAACAATTTAACCATTGCAGAGTGGGGCGGTGATGGTTTAAAAATAACCGCTTTGTCATTTATTAGGAACCTGACAGGATCATGTCCTCGATAGGGGTCTTGTCAAATTTGATTGATCTTGTCTACTATCCCATTGAAAAGGTGTCTTGGCTGGCAGAACACAACTTGATAACTGGCGTTGATAGTGATAAGTGGGATAATGCCAGCTCAGTTTGTTGGGTAGCCACAACCTATTTAGGCCTTAATAAAGTAAAATGTTTGTTGTTCTTAAGTATATAGCTTAATTAAAGAATTTTTCAGGACTTTAAAATACATCGTCATACTTCAAAGGCAGAAGCAATGTCTTAGCCTGAAAGACAGTGAACGGTTAGTTGTTATTTGCGACTGGAAATCAGTCGATTCAGAATATAGCCTTTTAAACTACATTTCTACTTGATCTCATTTCAACAGTTTATATTTCTGGAGTATATACTGGAAATGTCGACGAATTTGATTGTTTGGTTGTTATGCTAACTCTTGTTGTTTCTAGGACTACGTTAGAAAGGTTGGTTCTTAGGCAGCACTTTGAAATTTTGACTTGTGTAAGAATGAGTCTAGATTTGATACATTCCGTGAATACTTTACCACCAGGATTTTTATGGTCATCGAAATTAAATACTTGGCAAATTGGACTGATTGGGACAATGTCCTCAGTATTAGGTCTTTACCAAATATTTGCTAAAAGAAAATTGTAATTCATGATATTTTTATTCTTTATTATGTCAAACTTACCTAAGTGAAATTGATTTTGATTAAATTAGACGTGATATATTTTATCAGTAGAAATTATGGTACAGATTGGGAAATGCAGTGATATCTATTTTATCTTATTGGTTTATGTTCTAGTTTGTTGTCATAAATTGCAAAATCTGTAATTTATACTTTATGTGCAAGTTTTATTTATTTTTAATGTAATATACAATCTACATCATAAACAAGATGTTTTTCTAAATGCCAATCCTCCTTGCTTTCAAGTTGAATTTTTTTAGATATAACTTTTTTGAAAATTTTAATGCTTTCCAGAATTTCGACTTTTTCTTGAAATTCCTTAATTTTGAAATTTCTTTTTGACAATTTCAATTTTTTACAAAATTTTACATATTTTTCTTAATTTCGATTTTTTTTAAAAGTGTTGACTTTATAGCTTAAATTTTATTTGAAAATTTTGGCCTTTTCATATTTGAACTTTTACTGCAAAACGTTGACTTTTTTGAAAATTTGGACAATTGTTACTTTGCAGTTTTTTTTTAATAATTTCGACCTTTTGAAAATTTGGACTTGAATTTGAAAAATTTCGTCCTGTTATAAAATTTGATATTTTTTTGAAACTTTCGTTTTTTTTTTTAAATTTGGCTTTTCGAAATTTCGAATTTTTATCCTTCATCAAAGTTTTATTTTTTTTTTATTGAAAATTTTTACTATCTAAAATTGCGATTTTTAAAAATTTTTATTTTTAAAGAATTTTTTGAAAATTTCGAATGTGTTGATTACTGATGAATAACACAACACAACAAAAAAATAGTTTTTTCTTGTGCCCGAGTAATTTTATAATTTTCTTATTCGTCACATTCCAAAATAAAGGAAAAATATCCAAATCCTCTTGAAAATTTGCTTTTATAGTAGTAATAATAATAAAACATTAGTGTTGGGCATAATCGATATATTTTATTAATCGAATGAATCGGAATAATCGAATGATCATTCAAAAGATCGATTATGAATGAAATGTTCGATTATATTCTTGCCAAAAAGTCAGTATGTTATTGTTAATTTTTTGTAAATAGTTCCTAAAACTTTTTGTTTGGTTTTTCAACATCGCTTTTTTTGCTTGATTCTTATAGGTCTGGCAAAGGGTAAATGAAAAATGTTATTTAATCGGAAGAAGGATGAAAAAAATATTGTAATTACATTTTATAGAAAATTAAAATCAATACATTATTATTCATAATTTATACCTGTTTTATATAAAAAGATGATCCAATTTTTGCGCTGAAATTTGTCATTTTTTCGAACAATAATCACACTAGCACCTCTAAGTAAATAGAATTATAAAATGCGACATAAGAACTGCTCATTTTCGCCTAAATATAATCATTACCGATTGTTATCCGTAGCACTTAGTTGTCGCATAACACTATATTTAGGATTGTAAACAATCATGTCGAAATGAATGATGTCTTATTTCTTGAGGTGTCAAATAGCAAATGCCGCTATATTTCAGAATATGAATACTGAATGATTACTCACTCATCTCATTCGAAACCGTAATAATTCATATTCCATTTCACTCATAATTGCTTTAAAATGAATGATAGCTCTTAGTAGAAGTGCGCAATTGCGTCGAGAGACACTTTGACATATGGAATATCACTCAGTCTAAGTCGAAATAATCGTATTAAAATAAATGCTCTCTCAGTCGTTCGGTAGAAAGTGCGTAGTGGTGTCGCGTTATTGAATTTTTCTCATTTACAATCATCGAATGGTCGATTTTATGGCCATAATCGAAATATTTCGATTATATCTCATAATCGCCCAACACTATAATATATCTTTTTGAATTTTTCTAGAAACACCAAGTCATACAAGTAAACAATTAGAAAACAAAGTTGAGCCGATATTTTGGTGACTAATTTTCTAATTGTTTACGTCGAATAATGTCAAAAACAGTCGTTTGTTTTCCAACAACTTTGTTTTTGTAACTTTTTAGTGTTTTTGTAATTGAAATTTTATGAATGTGATTCATTAGTCAACAAATGAATGCGCATTGCAAGGTAACAATCCGTTTTGTATGATGATAGGAACAAAAATGGCATCTAGAAGTTTCAATACGATACAGACTAATATGTTCGCAGCAAATTTGTAAAAACAAAAAAAAATCTTCAGGCACACATTTCGGCCGTTTTTAGAGTCACGCGGGTAGCACCCGTCATCCGCGCGCGGGTAGCACCCGTCACCCGCGGGTAGGTAGGATACATTTGTTTGAAGCAAGTTATTTAGAATGGAACGGGTGGCCGCACGCGGGTGCGTCGCTTCAAACAACTGTATCCTACCTACCCGCGCGCGGGTGACGGGTGCCACCCGCGTGACTAAAAACGGCCTTCAAGTTTTGTGAATCTTATCAAACTTATCTTTAATTGCTGTAGCCCTATCAACATAACGTATGGCCAAATGGAGCAAAATTGAGACAAGAAAATATAATGTTAAGGACCCAGTTGTGGAGCCTAAATATACCGGGTGTTTTTTTTAGTTGCGAGGTTACCTGTATATGGAGAATCGTTTATTATAAAGACAAACTAATTCTGTGGATTGAAGTAATTAAGGCTGAACTTTCTTTTAAAAATATTTTCAATTTCATACCATTTCCGGTTATACCGGAAATACATACCAACTTTCTTATTTGAAATGGCAACCCCCAAATGTTATTTTTTATTTAGATTTCTCATAAAAAAATAAGGTGGGTTTATGTATACATGTTTATTGCTATCTTTGATGGTTTTGAAGATATTTTAATTTTTCCGAAAAAAATGACAGAAATGGGGGTTATTTTGACTCCTTGTATCTTTGAAATGGCAACCCCCAAATGTTATTTTTTATTTAGATTTCTCATAAAAAAATAAGGTGGGTTTATGTATACATGTTTATTGCTGTCTTTGATGGTTTTGAAGATATTTTAATTTTTCCGAAAAAAATGACAGAAATGAGGGTTATTTTGACTCCTTATATCTTTGTCATTATTTGCAGAAAAAATAAATAAAATTTGGGTTGAACTCATAAAATATTGTGAAGACTTTAAAAATGCGATCAAGTTTAATATTTATTACACAGGATGGCGAAAATTTTATGGTTTTTATTGTTTTTGCATTATTAAAAAAAACTCTTTTTTTTCAAATGGGAACCGTAAGTTTTCTCAGTATATTTGGGTTCTTCACATAAAAAAAAAGTTACTCTACTTATTTTTTTATTTTACACCGTTACAGAGATATTTAAGATAAAATCCGAAATTAAGCAGAGGAATACATCTAACTGTTTCTAGAATATTATTTTAAACATATTGCTCCCCAGGACATTGATACACACTATAATACATCGGTCATCATTAAGTGAGCAAAATTAGGACTCGTCTATTAATCACACATTGGCCCACTGATATTGATACTGATAATTTTACATGTCAGTTTTGTGACATAGCTTAGTTTACTGATTGAAAATGGAGGCAATTCATCTTTCAAATGCCGATTACCTCGAAATGATTATTATTTTTGGCGAATGGAACAGAATTTTACAAAGAACCTGTGATACTTTTCATCTAAGATTCCCTGATACACCAAGACCAAATGTAAGAATGTTAAAGAAACTTTTACACAATGGTCAGACAGTAGGGGCGTTGGAAACAACAGTTAATAGAACCGCCAGTGTGACTGATTCTGAAGAAAACGTCCTCCTTGTTTTGGGATACTTTTATGCCTATCCGACTGCTTCAGTCAAAGATGCATCAAGAGACGTTGGACTAACAAAATCATCTATTTTCAAAATTCTAAAAAAAACATGGATACAAGGCCTACAAATTTCACTTAGTTTAACATTTGAAAGGGCAGGACTATGCAAGACTGAATTAGGTTTTGCGAGTGGTTAATTTTTAGAAGCCAGGAAGATGAAAATTTCTTTAAAAATATTATATGGAGCGACTGAATCCAAATTTTGTAAAAACGGTCTCTTTAACAGGCACAATTCCCACTTCTGGAATAATGAAAATCCACCGCAAATTCGTCCAACCAATTTTCAAGAAGGTTGGTCATTTAATTGTTATTGTGCGAATAAAAATTCAGGAGTTATAAGCATTAAATTTTATGGTGAAAATTTAAGCGGTAAAAATTATTTTAAGATCTTTTCTTGTAAATGAATCCTAAATTTAATTTTTAGCTGAAAGATATAGAAATATTTTGAAAACAGAAATTGAGCCACATTTGGAAAACATACCTTTAAATGAAGCAAATCACACATTTTACCAGCACCACGGAGCACCAGTTCATAACAGCATAATAGTCGACGAATTTTTGACCTACTTGTTTGAGGACCAGTTTATTGCAAACAATGGTCCGTATTTGTGGCCGCCACGCTCCCCCGAACTAACACCACTCGATTTCTTCTTTTGGGGAAGCATTAAAGACCAAGTTTTTGCAATAACTCCTACATCAAAAGAAAATTGCCAGGAACGAGTTCATAATGTAATCCATTCAGTTACACCGGATGCAATTCAAAAGGCTGCCCAATCCGAAATTTTAAAACGTGCCTGTAAGTGCCTTGAAGTAGAAGGCCGTAATTTCGAACATTTGTTATAATTTATATGGTCTTTTAATTTAATTTGTTACTAGATGTTGTGATTATTTTTCAAAATATTATTGTTTACAGCCAATTGGACGGTTGATAAAGAAAAACAAAAATAAGACATTCTTCTTTTTATTTAAAGTTTAATGCAAGATATCTCTGTAACGGTGCATAGAATTAAAAAATAAGTCATATAACTTTTTTCTTCTTTTTATGTGAGGAATCCAAAAATGATTAGAAAACATAGGGTCCCTATTTAAAAAAAACCGAGATTTTTTGAATAAAACAAAAACAATTAATATCATAAAATTTCCGCCACCCTGTATAATAAATGTAAAATGTGATACCATCATTATAATCTTTATCATATTTTATGCCCCTTACCCAAATTTTCTATTTTTTTGCAAAGTGTAACAAAGATACAAACAGTCAAAGTAACCCTCTTTTCTGTCATTTTTTTCCGAAAAATTGACATATCTTCAAAACTATCAAAGATAGCAATAAACATGTATACATAAAGTCATCTTATTTTTTTACGCTAAATTCAACTAAAAAATAAAATTTGGGGGTTGATATTTAAAATAGGAAAGTTGGTTTCTACTTCCGGTATAACCGGAAGTCGGGCGATGTTAAAAATATTTTTAGAATAAAGATAAACTCCGATTAGCCTCATCTGCAAAGTAGGTTTGTCTTTATAATGAGTGGTTCTCCGTATAAAAGTAACCTCCCAACTAAAAAAAACACCCGGTATATTGATAAATACTTCCATTTAATGTAAAATTGGGCCACAAATAAAGAAAACAATGATTAGTAACATCTAGCGAGCATCTATAAAAATCAAGAATGGTTTATGGTTATCTGGGAAAAACAGAGCCTAAAGTTTTCAAGTTTAGATTACAGTTTAAGTTCTTTGAACCGATGAGTTTTAGAAGCTTCCCTATAGTGCATGGGATACATGATCATTTGGATTAATTTAAACACAATAAAGATGTCTATTCGAAAAAACAAAATGAAGCACGTCATCGGGTTCAATATATGAGTGAATGGTGGGAGATCACATTTGAAGAAGTGGCAAAAAAATACGAAAGCAACTATTTTCAAGCTTTTTTTTATACATTCTGTTGTAGTTATTCGTTTCAAATTGTTTTCTAATAAAATAGCTGCAATTAACTAAAAAAAAAAGACTATTTTTATTTTTATGTACAGTAAAGTGATGAAAATAGAAAATTTTCTTAAAATCAGTAAATTTTTTCTGGCAGCTACAAAAGCAAACTTTTTTAGGCAAAACTATTTTTTTCCTTGATTAGTAATATAGGAAGTATAAGAATCAAATATCCAAAGACAAAATTTGTGTTGACTGGCGAATCTTTTTCTTTCCATAAAAGCTGAAACTTAAAATAGTTCGAAAAATAAGCCCTTGAGTATTCTTGCAAGTATGCTAGTACCTATTCTGAGAAATGAAATGTTTGGGCTGCTTGGAATTTCGACGTTGGTAACAACCTAACTGAAATTAAGTAATTCGGCTGTTTGGGCATTGAACAGTAATTTCTTGAATCCTATCATTATCTAACTTTTTAGAATTCCTGTTGAAATTTTTGTCAGCGACAGTTTTAAATGCGTGTTAATTTTTTAGCAAAATAATGCCTAAAAGCTTGTTGTCCATTAAAGAATTAGATCAGGGGTCGGCAAATCGCGACTCACAAGCCGCTCTTTTTTTTAAAAGGAAATTAGGGGTTCTTTAAATTCCCATAAAAAATAAATAAAGAAAAGCTAGAATGGATAGACACGCAGAAAATGATTACACATTAAACAAGTGACCTACAGGAGTCAATATTTCCAAAAATACTTTTCTAGGAATTTTTAATTTTTACTTAAATTTTGACATTCCAAATCTTTTTAAATTTTAACAAAAAAAGTTACGATTTCAAGAAGTATTTTTTGGAAGATTTTCGATTGATTTTTATTAACATTTTGAAAAAAACCATGAAATTTGAAATTTCTAGAAAGACCAACTTGGGGAGTCGAAATTCCTAAAAATAGTTTTTCATGATTTTTACTTTTTTATTTGTAAATTTTCTACAACCTTGAAATTTCGTGAAAAAAAAAACCAAATTTACAGAAACGGCAAATATCAATGTTCGAAATAAAAGCTGAAATTTCCAGAAAAAGCCGAATTTTGAGAAAGATAGATTTTGAAAAAAGTGAGAAAAAAAAGAGACTTGGAAAAAATTGAGAACAAGGAAGAGATTTCGAAAAAATTGAGAAAAAGGAAAATGATTCAAAAATGAATTTTTTGAAATATCAAATTTCGAAACGAGAAATTGTAAAAATTAATTGGAAGCTTAGAAAAAAGTTGTCGATCTTTAAAAAAGTCGAAGTTATTCAGTGAAGAAGAAAAAAGTCCCATTTTAGGAAGAATTTCAAGGAAAAAGTCAAAATGTTTAGAACAGCTCGAAATTTCGATCAAAAATTGCAAAAGGTCAAAATTTCCCGGAAAGAGCCGAATTTTGAATAAAAGAGATTTTGAAAGAAAATTGAGAAAAAGGGAGATTTCGAAAAAATGAATTTATCGAAAGTTCTAAAAAAAGGCAGTATTTTAGAGAAAAAACATCGAATTTCGAATACCCAAAACAAATTTAAAAACCTGAAATTTTTAAACAAATTTGAATTTTATGAAAAACTGTGAAATTTCGAAAAGAGAAATTGTAAAAATAAACTGGAAGCTTAGAAAAATTGTTAAAATTTCAAAAAGTTGAAGTTTTTCAGAGAAGAAGAAAAAAGTCAAATTTTAGGAATAATCTCAAGGAAAAATTCAAAATCAAAACTTTAAGAAAAGCTCGAAATTTCGACATAAAATTTACGATTTTCCAGAGAAAGTTAAATTTTGAGAATAAATTTGAAATTTCGAGAATAAGACCATTTAAAAAAAAGATCCAAATTTTCAGATAAATTCGAATTTTGAAAAAGTTTGTAAAATAATTTCGATAAAAATTTGAAATTTTCCAGAAAGTTAAATTTTGAGAATAAATTTGAAATTTCGAAAACAATACAATTTAAAAAAAAACTCAAAATTTTCAAATAAATCGAATTTTAAGAAAATTGGTAAAATAATTTCGAAAGGAAAGAGACTGTTGATAAAACTTCCAATTTTGAGAAGCATCAAACTTTAAAAAAAAGGTCAAAATTTCCAGGAGAAAGCCGAATTTTAAGAAAAAAATCAAATTCTGTGATCTGAAAATAGATGTATTTCGTTCGAAATAAAATTTGAAATTTCCGGAAAAAGACGAATTTTGAAAGAAAGAGATTTCGCAAAATATGAATTTGTCAAAAGTTCTCAAAAAAGCAAAATTAAAAAAAAACGTCGGATTTTGACAATAGATTGAAACCTAGAACAGATTTAAAAACCAGAAATTTTTAGACAAATTTGAATTTTGGGAAAAATTGTAAAAAAATTGAAAGCTTAGAAAAAGTTGTCGAACTTTAAAAAGTCGAAGTTTTTGAGAGAAGAAGAAAATAAACAATTTGCAATTTTTTAGAGAAAGTTAAATTTTCAGAATAAATTTGAAATTTCGAAAATAAAACGAATAAAAAAAAACTTGAAATTTTCAGAAAAATTAGAATTTTGAGAAAATTGGTAAAATAATTTCTAAATAAAAGAGAATGTCGATAAAATTTCCAGTTTCGAGAAGTGTTAAATTTTAAAAGAAGGTCAAAATTTTCAGAGGAAGTCAAATTTTAAGAATAAAATCATATTTTTAGGTACTCAAACATTCTAAAAATGGGTGAATTTCGTCGAAAAAAGTTGCAGCTTACAAAAATATGATAAAATGTCGAATTTTCAGTTAAAAGTTAAAATTTCGAGAAACTCCTAATTTTGCGAAACAGGTAGAAATTCCCAGAAAATAAAAGTTTAAATGTTTAGTAAAAGTCAATATTTGGGCAAAATGGTGAAAGTGGGAAAAGGAAAGTAATTTAAAAAGAATAAAAATTTCGAGAAAGTCGCAATTCAGAACAAAGTCGAAAAAATGATTTTGGGAAAAAGGCAAATTTAAGAATAGATCTAAATTTCGAAAAAAGAAAACTTTGAGAAAATGGTCGAAATCTTCAAAAACTATTTTATTTAACATCTCCAAATTGTTACTTCAAGTTTTTACTTTTTTTTATTAAAAAATAGACAAAAGATGATTTTTTGAGAAATAAGTCTAATCTTGCATAAGTCGAATTGAAAAAAGTAAACATTTTCACAGATTATCGAGTTTTGAGAAGAAAGGAAGATTTAGGGTAAAAAATCTAATTTTAGGAACAAAATACATAGTTAAAAAAAAGATGAATACAGAGAAAAGTTAAAAAAAGTCTAATTTGTAGAAAAAGGCAAATTTTAAAATAAAGTTCTAAATTTGAGAAATAAAAGGTCTTTTTGGCTGAATATGTTTTCATTTGACGAGTCATGTTCCATATTTTGTCTGATTTAATTTTGATTTAAAAAGTAAAATTTTCTGACTTTAAAATTCACGAAACCATTTTTTTTTATTGTGGCTGGCTCTTTTGGCTTAAAAGTCCGCTGACCCCTGAGTTAAATGATATTCGTTCACGCCAGAGTGCTTTTCCATGCACCTGGCGAGTGGAGGATAGAAGTCTACTGACCTATGAAGTCTTAAAACAATTTGTTGCAAATCGGGAGTACTCTGTCAGGGGGATTTATGGGTTGTCCCCCTTAAAAAGTTGAATAACAATTTTCTTTTCAATTTCCTGCTTTTAGAAAGCGTTCCAAATGTCAGGTTAAAATTAATGGCATAATGATTGAAACATTCTGTATATTTGACGCAAGTCTCATTTTGATATTGTCTGAGAAATTAAATATAGTTCACTTTCTGAAATACTGACATCTGTTCGGTGGTTCCGTAGCAAATAAAAACGTCACAATAAAAACAAAAATATTAATGAAATTTTTATTAATAAGAATAAAAACACAAACACAGTAACATTTAAAATTACGACTAGTAATAAGGACCAAACAATATAAATATCAAAAATAAAACTTAGGAAACAAATTCAAACATAAAAATCTTATTTATTAATCCCCAAATAAATTGAAAAATTTGTTAAAAAGTTAGTGTTATAAGTCGTTAAACATGCAACAATTTTGCCAGTGTTAAAACAGTCTAAAATCCATGCATTTAAAATTCAAGTTTTTGTTATTATGGCAAAACTGCAACTATATCACAAGCTAAAGTCGAATAGTTTAAAATTTTACATTAAACATCCATAAAAGATTAAAATTGTTTGGGCATTAATATAAGTGTTAAAAATACACAAAACAAATTTTTAATTGAAAAAATAAAAGTAACACAATCAGGTAACGTCATTCCAACAGTAAAACTTATGTTACTTTTAAAATTTTCACTACCTAATTAACGGCAAGATTGCTTCAGCTCTAATCAATTTAGCGCTGAAATGCAAATTTCAAAAATAGACTTGGCCCTGAAGTAATCTTGCTTAAAACGGGCACACATACCGAAACGGCCTTTTAACGAAAAAGCAACTGAATGGACGGCTAAAAAAGCACATTAATTAATTCATTAATTCAATATTAGCATAGACAGGATTTGTTTCAGGGGAGGCAACATTCTAATAAATTAGTGACAAAAGAAAAGATGTAATTTGCAGAAAACCGTTTGGTCTGACAGAATCCTGATTTTCCTTGAACAAGTCGAAATTTTGAGAAAGCTGTAATTTAGAATTAAGTTAAAAATTTCAAAAGATATTGTTGTCATAATGTGTACTTTTTTATTTAAATTTTGACACAATTTTGACACTTCAGAAAAAAAATGTTCCTTGAAATCGTCGCTACCTTTATTAAAATTTTGACCTTAATTTCGAGTAAATCTACGAATTAAAAAAAAAGTTCGAAGCTTTTTGGCAAAAATAGATTTAGTAGAAAAGGGAGTTAAAAATTCCATTTTTTAAAATTTTATTTTAAAAATAACACATTCTCGAAATTTCGAGAAATCAGCTGAAATCACCAAGAAATATTTTGCCAAAATATTTTTGTTGAAATTTTGACATTTTATTAGAATTTCATTCATTCATGCCCAGAGATGAGTTTTGGCACATTAAACTGAAGTGAAAAAGCAACGCTGGGTATGATGTGGTTGATTTCGAGAAAAAAATAACGTCCTTTGGCAACATATTTGATTTTTGAGAAAAAAACGAGTTTCGAGGGCAAATTTTTCAGAGATAGGAAATACCGAATTTTGAGATAAGTCTTTCCAGATGAAGCCAAAATTGAGAAAAATAAAGAAATTTCGAAAAAAATTCGAATGTTCACAAAACAGAAATTTAGAGGAAAAAGTCAAAATTTTGAGAAAAATGTCGAACTTAGAGTAAAGTCGAAATTGTGAAGACATAAAATTTCGAGAAAAACACAAAATTTTAAGTCGCGGGAAAAAACGAATTTTGAAAAATCGACATTTCGAAAAAAAAAAACGTTGAAAAGCCAAATTTTCGCAAAAAAAATTTGAAGTCGAAATTTTGAAAAAACACCAGTTTTGGAAATTTTCAGAAAAAATAATTTTGGTAAAAATTGAGAAGAATACGACATTTTAATTAACCCTTTAACTATTTCCAAAAAGCGGTTTATAGAAACGCAAAAATAAATGCTGAAAAAGTAACTGTGAATGTATTTTTAATAGGAACAAGTCTGATATGATTTTATGACAGAACCGTCAATAGGTAACACCCGCTCCTGCCTTAATTCTTTAAATTGCTTATGACTACATTCGCACCTCGCGGAAGCTCCACGTCGTCTATTGAAGACAGCCGCAGTTAAAGGGTTAAAAAGGGAACAATTTCGGGTAAAAAGTCAAAAGTTGGAAAAAAATAGGTAGAATGTTAAAATTAAAATTGGATCTAAGCAAAGCAAATATTTTGGAGAAAAGTAGAATTTTGAAAGAATCATGGCAAATAAAAAACATTTGATGTCGAATTTTTGACAAAAATCTCAAAACTTCGAAAAATAGACGAATTTTGAGAGAAATACGAAAAAAGGCGATATTTGAAAGGTTAAAAAAAAACGAAACTTTTCTCCCTTTAAAAAGTAAAAGTTTAACAAATAGGCGAATATTCGAAATCAAACTTTAGGGAAAAAAATGAACTTTGAAAATGAAAACTTCGAAAAAAAAATCTACAAAAAAGTTCAATTTGAAAAATTTTTTCGAAAAGACGAAGTTTGATGTCGACATTTGGCGAAAAAAACGAACTTTGAAAAGCCAAAACTCGGAAAAAGAGGAATTTTGAGGAAAAGATGAAAATTGAAATTTTTAAAAAACCTGAATTTTATAAATCCAAAAGAAAATCGAAAAAATTTGAAACTCGAAATTTCGAGAAAAGATGAAGTTTGAAATCGAAATTTCGAAAACAAAGACGAATTTCGAAAAACAAAAATTTGAATGAGGGAAAGCGCCCCCCTGGCACATCATGACTATGCCCATGAGGAGTTGAGTTCTAAATTTTGCCAAATTATTTTGAACAGATCTGTAGTCAAATTGCTTTTATCTCAATGCAGTTAGGCTTAAAATTCGGTATGCAAACTCGGCGATTAAAACCCATTTAAAACTACAATCACAAAAGTTAAGAACATGCCAACAAAACCGCATAAAATAAACTTTGGTTAAAACGTGCAACGAATCTTATTTCTAGAGGAACCTCCACCTTGAGCTGCAATAAAAAACATAGTTGAAGTATGCGCAAGTTTTAATAATAGTAAACTTTTTTATAACTAACTGATTATTTAAACAATATTAAATATATATTTATTTAACGATAAGTAACCAAATCGTATTTAAAGACAAAACTCGTTATCCAAATAAACATAGCCAAGTTATCGCCCAAGTGTATTACAATTTTTGTAAACACTAATCCTAAAATTTATAAAACTATTAAATACTACCCAACTGCCCAAATTATTATGTTAAAGAAACAATTAGGTTTTAAAAAACTTTAAATATCAACACCTAAAACTACGTTAAACAATTATAGATTAATGAATTAATTATAAAATATTTGTTATATCTAAAATATTCATTTTTAGTAGGATTATGATGCTTAAGTAAAAGATTTGGATTAGTTTTTGTGTCCAAGACTAACATCATTGTTAAAAATAATGAAATATTTTTGTTACTAGACATCTTAAAAAAATGAAAAACATAACAAATTGAAATCTTTGTAAAATATTTTTACTGGATATAACGTTTTGTCATTAAACTGCAGCTAAAAACTGCAAATCCTCATAATTTTTCAACAAAAATAAGGTTTATCTGTATAAACCTACAGAGCCGAAAAATTAGGTAATTAACTATCTAAACCTACTTAATAACCTGTTATAATTTGAACAACAAACAACACAGCTTGACACTCTGGGGAGTGCGAGCGTAAAACAACAGTAACGAAAATGGTGTGCTAATACTTGCTTAGTTGCCTAAACCCAGATCCATGGTGGCGCTGTTTTTCGAATTCCTTGTCAGGGGCTTGTGATGGCGCATTTCGGCGGTATGTTGCCACTGCCAGCACGGGCGGCAGAAGTACCGGAAGCAAATGTGGTCCCTGCAGAAGTACGGGCCCTGCTGGACCTCGCACATCGAGCATAGAGAGTCTTCCAGGTACGGATCCACTTGGATCTGCAACCCTTACGATATAGAAGCGGAAATTTTACACTAGGTGTCCCATTTATCAAACCTCGCCATTGGGATATCGCAAATTAAAAACCCAAAATTAAACGGAATTTTGCGTGGGTTTCCGAATCAGGAATTTAGATTTCCGAATTAGGAATTCATATTCAAAATTTCGTCGCTGGCCGCACACGTTGCTTGATTAGGTTTTTCAAACATTCGATTCCGGTGTCCGAATCTGAACTGAAGTTTGAGAAAAAAGTTAAAGTTTTGACAAAATAACACGTAACATTTAGACAACAAAATATAAGCGAAGTTAAGTTATCAAACCTGGAGGGGCATAAAACCCTAATATGACAAGATAAATTCATTTTTTGTTCTGTATTTGTGTCATAATATTCGAATATTTTTCGGGAGGCTAATTCGGGTTTTGGGGGGGCTAAGCGCAAAGAAAAGTCGAAATTCTTATACAAGTCATAATTTAACATAGTGGAACTTTTGAAATGTCAAAATTTTCAAGAGTCGAAATTTTCTGAAATCAAAATTGTCAACAAGAAGTAGAAAATTGTGAAAAGTCATATTTTTTGTTAAATCAGAAAAAGAAGAATTTTTAGAATAAAAAATTTCCTAAAGGTCGAAATTTCAAAAAAAAGGTGGAGTTCAAAAAAAATTAAAAACTCAACAATTTGAAAAAGTCAAATTTTGATACAAATGGTAATTTGAAAAAAGGTGGAAATTTCGAAAAGTTGACATGTTTGCAAAAAACAACGCGAAAATTTCGTGAAAAAGTCGAAAAAAGACAATATTTTGGAGAAAAGTCGATAAATATGGAAATTTGAAATAGGTGAGAAGCCCATAAAAGTCAAAATATAAAAAAAAGTCGAAATTTTCACAAAAAAGTCAAAATGTAAAGATTATGGAAATTTTGAAATCTTCAAATTTCTCTCTCAAAGTTTTTTAAAATAAGTTAAACCTTTAATGATAACTGAAAATTTTGATTAAGATGGGAACTGAAAATATAGTAAATTTTGAAATCTCGAAAGCTTTTAAAAAAAATTTCAAAAAAACGGATTTCAAAAATAAGAAAAAATTAAAAAACTCAAATCTAAGAAAATGATACAAATGGAAATTTGAAAAGTGGAAATTTTGAAAGTTGACATTTTTTGACAGTTTTGAAAAATAATCAACGCCAAAATTTCGAGAAAAAGTCGTAATAAGACAACATTTGAGAAAAAGTCGAAATTTTGATAAATATGGGAATTTGAAATACATGAAAATTTTGAAATGTCGACATTTTTTAAAAAGCCCATAAAAGCCAAAATATCCATAAAAAGTAGAAATTGTCAGAAAAAAAGTTAATTTAAAGATTGTTGAAATTTGGAAATTTTGATGAAGAATCGAAATCATAAGTTAAATTTTTCAGAATAAGTGGAAATTTTAATTAAGATAGGAACTAAAAATATGGTAAATTTTGAAATCTCGAGAGTTCCAAAAAAGACGGATTTAAAAAAAGTAGAAATTTTGAAAAGAAGACATGTTTGGAAAAAAATAACGATAAAATTTCGAGAAAAAGTAGAAATAAAACAACATTTTGAGAAAAAATTGAAATTGAAAAACATGGGAATTTGAAATAGATGAAAATTTTGAAATATCGACACTTTTTAAACAACCCACAAACGCCAAAATATCGACAAAAAGTCGAAATTTTCAGAAAAAAGTCGAAATTTGGAGATTCTTGAAACTTTGAAATTTCAAAATTTTGATAAAGAATCGAAATTTTTATAAGTTAAACTGTTGAGAATAAGTGAAAATTTTGATTAAGATTGGAACTGAAGAAATGGTAAATTTTGAAATCTCCAGTTTTTAATAATGTCAAAAAAAGACGGATTTCAAAAAAAAATTAAAAAACTCAGTTTAAGAAAATCAAATTTAATACAAATGGGAATTTGAAAGAGTGGAAATTTTGGAAAGTTGTCATTTCTGGAAAAAATCAACACCTAAATTTCGAAAAAAACTGGAAAAAAATGTTGAGAAAGTTGAAAATTTGATAAAATGAAAATTTGAAATAAGTGAAAATTTTGAAATGTCGACAAGTTGACATTTTCACAAAAAAGTCCAAATTTAATTTAGAGACTGTGGAAATTTTAAAATCTCTATTTTGATAAAGATTCAAAAATTTTTAAAATAATCCAAAAATTTTGAGAATAAGAGGAAATTTTGATTAAGATGAACATTGAAAATATGGTAAATTTTGAAATGAGAATTGAGTTTCTAAAAAAATCGAAATCTGTAAAGTCGAAAATTTACACAAAAAAGTTACAACCTTATGTGGAAAATTTGAAATCTTAAAATTTTCAAATTCTCAGTAAGAGTTTTTGAGAGCAATGCACTTAATTTTTCATACAACTTAAAGACCAAAGGAGAAAGTTTTTTAAGTTTATTTCAAAAAAATTAACCTTTCTTGCACTGCTCTTCAAAACTGTCAGTGAGAATTTGAAAATTTTGATATCTGACATTTTTTTTTTGCTCCACATCTTTTTTTTTTCATAGAATTCAACAATTTGTCTTAATTTAACCAAATGAAGCTCTTCAAATAAGCGAAATCCCAATGATGAGGGTCCAGAAATGGGAACCTTTTATGTGACACATGATTCTAGCGTACTTTCTTGGTGAATTTCGGAGCCTTTACTTCGATGAAGGCAGCAGACACGGCTTTCATGTATGATCTGTTGTTGTTAAAGGTGACACGACCTGAACCGATTGGATACTTATGTTTATCGGTATCAATACCTGGCGAATGTTATAAATTGAATTACAGTCTGTTGGGTATTTCGAAATTAGTTACCTGCGTAGACAACGCCCTCAAATAAGTCGTTCATTACTTTGGCGAGCCCTTCGGCGTTCAGCATACCATGCAAAGCTCCAACGAAAACAGTCTTTGTAGGATCAAGTTTTTGGGACGTCGATTTTGTATAATTCGAGTCATTTAGGCACCACGGAATTACTTGAACCTGAAATATAAAATGCTCCACAATATCAGTTAATATCACCACCACAATTTACATCAACAGCAACTTGATAACACCTTATTTACAGTATGCAAAAAATTAAGATTATAATTGTTTTTTTTTTACTTTTGTCCTTTTTTTAGAACCTGATGGACTAGGTCAGCGTTTCCCAAACTTCGGCGTGACATGCGTTTGGTATGTTAAACTTAAGAAATATTCTCAAATAAATGCTCTATAATGAAATAGTCTAACGTGCTACAAGTTGAAAATATTCATAACCAACAATAATAGATCATTTGGCCTCATCATTATGGTACGACCGCTGTGAACATTTTCAACGAAACTTATTTAGGAGTAGTGCAAAAAGTGAATTAATTTTGTTCTGTTATTCTTTTCTCACCTCTTTGGCCTTCATGCGTTTTGAGCTGATCTTGTAGAACCAAGTGTTGCCGTTGTCGGCGTAATTGGTGGTGCACGTCTGTAGCAGCGCCTTCACGTTCTTTTCGGATTCCAGAATAATGTAGGCGTACCCCTTAGGCTGTGACGCTTGTTTGTCTTTGCCGGGCCATTCAACGCGAATTGGTCCAAATTGCTTAAACGTTTGAATCAACAGTTGCTCGGTAATGTCCCAAGGTATGCCACCCAAAAACACTTTGCTCGAATATCCGGTTGGTTTGGCAGGTACGAGGAGGGAGAACGCCGCTCCAAGTGCAAGTTGCTTCGTAAAGCGCTACAATTTTTTTTTTGAAATTGATGTCAGAGGTATAGGAAATGATTAGAGCTTACAAGCTGCTGATCTGTGGAATCTGGCAGCTCTGTCCAAATGGAAACTTTCAGGCAGAGGCAATAAATTCAGCAAAGGGTTATCCCACTTATCCAGACGCTGAAAAACAAAGGAAAAGTAGTTTTGCTTATTTGGTCGCCTTTCTACGTTTTACTAACCGATGATGCGTATGAACAATTGGAAGGTAAAAACGATCCCAACACGGAAGAAGGTTGTTGTAAATATTTAAAATTATCGTTGGTTGGTAAGCTTTGTAGGCTTCCCAAGTCGCTCGAGGTGGCACTGTTGAAACGATTTCCTTTTAAATCGTCTAGAGTCAAAGTGTTCTGAAAATTGAATGTCAAGTTTAACAGAAATCTACGTCTGGCCCCTATAGTTTAAAAGGAACCATCAATAAACCAGATCTTTCATTCTCACCAAAATGTGAATGACTATATCTCACAAGGTCGTTGCGCCTCTAGTTAGCACTAAGTCTTGTAGTATAGTCTAACTTCGGTATGCTACAACTGGATAGGCTTAAAAACTCTATGACTGAAATAAATTGCCAGATCCGTCATTTTGATCCTCAAATTTTGAAAAAATTCACATTTTTAAAATCAAAATTATATAAATTTTCAGATAAAGGGTACATTTTGAAAAAAGGTCAAAATTTCAAAAGTTGAGACTTAAAATAAAATAAAATTTTTAAACTACTTAGTTGAACTTTTTCAGAAAATATCTAAAATTTTCATAAAAAATCAAAATTTCGAGAAAAAGTTACTTCTTGAAACTTCAAAAGTCAAATTTTCAAGTTTAAACAACAATTTTTGAAAATACTCTTGAAATTTCAAAAGTAAAGTCAAAAGTTCCAGGGAAAAGGTCTAAATTTCCAAAATTAAAAATAATTGAAAGTTCGAAGTCGAAATCTGGAAAAACAGTCCACTGTTTTTAGAAAAAAACCAAATTTTGACTTCAAAGTCGAAAATTCTAGAATAAAGATCCAGAAAATACTCGAAAATCCATAAAAAATTCTTTTGAAGATGTCTTACGCCTGTCTTAGCCGCAAAAGATAAAATGCTAGTATTTACTCACCAATAATATTCCTGAAAGATTCGAATCAGAAGTCGAAGTAGTCGTTGAGGTGCTGCTCTCTGACTCGGGTGAATTTGAGCGAGTGTTGGAGTTGCCCAGGAAATAATCTAAGATGGCCCAAGGACTAGTACTACCGCAAGAATCACTAGAAAAATTAAAACTATTAACTTACATTATCTTATACGCTCAAATTTTTCCTACGGACATACCTACGAGAAGTACTCCTTGAGGAACGAGCTTGATAATAATTAGCACTGGGGCTTGAATTCGCCGAACTTCCCAGTGATAAATTCCTTTGTAGCGAAGATTTAGTCGGATTTGAAGCGGAAGCATAAGTTAAAGTACCAGCTTGTAATTTTGCTTCGTCAACATTCAACTAAAAATGATAATTTAACGCTAGAAATGGAAATATTTATAAAATGGTCAAAATATGTAAACATTTTGAGGAAACGAAACACTAACAGTTTAAGGCAGAAATATTTAAATCATCAAACAAACTTAAAAAAATCGTCCCTTTCCAAACAAAATAATTGGCACACAGCGAGTATTACGACATAAATCTAAATAAAAATGTTTTTAATATAAAAAAAATGAATTTTCGAGAAAATGTATACAAAAGAAAAATATTAGAAAATTAAGAAAACCATCTCGAGATTAAATAAAAAATACCAAAAGAAACTCGACATTTATTTTAAAAAAAATCTTAAAATTTTGTAGAAAAATTTAACATTTCACGGTTAAAATTGATATTTTAAAAACCAGTAAACTAACTTTTTGAAATAAGTAGGTATAAGAATTTTCGAAATAAATTTTTTTTTTGAAAAAGTAGTATAATTCCAAAAGAAAAATGTTATTTCGAAAAATGTAAATTTTTAAACGACGAAGTTTAAAAAAGAATCCAAATTTTCTTAAAAAAAAATAGAAATTCTCAAAACACGTATACATTTTCAAAAAAGTAGAAAAAGTTCGCTATTTTCAAAAAAGCCGAATATTAAAAAAAATGGAATTTTTAAAATGACAAAAACTTTAAAAAATCGAAATTTCCAGCTTACAAAATATGTTAAAATTTTGAAAAAGGTTGGGACTAAAGTCAGTCGAAGTGGGAATATTGAAAGAAGTTTAGTTTAAAAAATCAAAATAATCAAATAACGACAATTTTACAAATATCACCATTAGGTACAAAAGTTGAAATTTTCAGAAAAAATATGAATTTTGAAAAAACTGAACATTTTTAACAATATCAATGTTTTTAAAACAAAGTCTAAATTCAAAAAATATATCAAATTTTCAAAAAAATCGAAATTTTTAATTAGAATTTGGAAATGTCGAAATTTTCAGTCAAAAATTTTGAAAGTCGAAAATTTCACAAAAAGACGAAGTGTGCAAAAAAAGTCTAATAATGTCCAAAAAATGTCGAAATGAAACAAAAAAAAAAAGAGAATTTTGTGGAGTCAAAATTTGAATAAAGCCCAAATTTCGAAAAAATGCTAAATAAGATAAGTATTACAAAAAGTTAAGATTTTGAAAAAAAATTATTAAATTCAAAATTTTAGAAAAAGAAATCAATTTCCATAAAAATAGAAATTTTGAAAGGTCAATTTATTTTAAGTTAAATTTACAAAAAAGTTGAAATTTCGAGAAAAATTCAAAAGTTTGAAACCAATATTTTGAGAAAAAATCGAAATTTTGATAAAAATTTAAAAATAAATCGACATTTTTATAAATAAATCTCCACTTTCGAAAAAAACTCGAATATTTGGAATCGAAGTTAAAGTATAAAAATTTTTACACTTTGAAATTGTCCAAATGGATGAATTTACAAAAAAATTGGAATTTTTGAAAAGTAAAAGTTTTTAAAAGGAACGAGATTTTTACAAAAATTGCAATTAAAAAGACAGAATTAAAAATGTCAAGATTAAAAAAATACTACGTTAAAAAAAGTCAAAATTTTCAAAAACAAAATGGACACTTCGAAAAAATGTCGAAATCTTCAAAAAAGTTGAAAACAGTCGAAATTCTGAAAAACAAACCAAGTAATTTTAAACAAAATTAGTGGAATTTTCCATCAGCATTATGATTTATTATGACAATAGGTCAAATGTATTGAAGCCGTGCAGTTGCAACACTGATAACCTGTTTAAAGATATAAGAAATTTGTACAGCCAACAACCAACTTGATGACTTTTTCATTTGAACACCCATATTTAAATATGGAAATATTGCTTATATCTGAACGCAGCCATTAAAGGCATGTGAACATTATCTGTGGTCACGATAAATCAAAGTCATAGATAAAAATCTGTCTAACTAATCCCAAAGTTTTATCCCTTTTGTTTGAAAAATGCGATAATAAGAACTTAAAATTGAGCAAACAGTACTGCGGATAGGTAAATATTAAAACATTCCCGTGCATCTTATTAAAAAAAAAAACTTCGGTCGAAGCAAAAAAGGGTTAACCAAGATAAATGTTAAAATGTGTAGTGTATTATATTAAAAATATCGTCTATTGGCACATTTCCTAATAGAATAAGCTAAATAAGGTCAAATGCAAGCCATGCTCGATTAAAAAAGAAGACGAAGTGTCATATTTAAGCTCCATAGAAAACCATTCCAACGGAAAATGGCAATTTGTTGGCAACGGCTTCAAAACAAAAGCAAATAATCAATAAATGTATGCAAAGTCCTGCAAATGAAAAAGCTTCTTTAACGCCAAAACCGCTAAATCCGTTGCTAAATAAATAAAAACGAACAATTAAAATAATGTCCACTTACCTGGTAATTCGTGGGCGAGGACGGCGGCGTGTACAATTCATTTCCGGGATTTCCGAAATTAAGCAGGCCCCGCGGCGAATTCAGTCCCAATAAATCTGAAATAGACAGTGTTTCACCTGCCATCGCAAGTATCAAGCACTTATACGGGGTAAAATCTTTTTTAAAATTAAAAATGCGTTATAAAATTCTCAAAGTCAAAATACTAACGCGTTCACTTACTTAGACGACAAGAATGAAATTTATCGCAGCCGCCTCGGATTAATCAAGACAGCGAAAAAAGTGCGTGTTTTTTTGTTTCTATGGATTTTAAGTAAAAAAGGCGCGTTCGTATGTTTTGTGCTTTACTTTTTAAACTTGGGGAAATTATCGATCGCGAACGTGTGTTATTTTAAAGTTACAATAATTATAATTGGTAGGACATAACATTTGTACAATTGCTAGGAAGATGGCTTAAAAGTTAATCAGAACATAACGACACATGTTTAATTAGAAACAAATAATACATTTGAGCGGAGTAAATGATTTATACGCGATGTTGCATTATCATCTCTAATAAGGTGCATTCTGATTCTTTAACCGCTAATACACTTCTAGAAAATTCTATAAAGGCTAGAACCAAATTTTTAAGGAAAATAACTTTATCAGTGGCGACTCGTTTTTTATTATTGGGAAAGCTGCCCAGATGGCTTATTGGGAATTTCTCTGCAGATCCGCCACCTAAGATAAAGGTCAAGTTCAGAAAAACTTGAAATTTGTAATAAACAAATTTCCAAGTTTGTTGAATTTTTGAAAAAAAAATCGACAAAGTTGTAATTTAAAAAAAATAGGTGTTCAGAAAATGCCACGGAAATGTGAAAATTTCTTAAAATATTAGGAATTTATAAAAACATTGACTTGCGAAATATCAGGAAACAAGTAGACACTGAAAGCAGAAACTCGTAAAATTCGAAATTTACAAAAACAAAGTTTCAACTTACAACTTTTGAAAATATAGATATTTCGAGATCAACGTCGAAATTTCGAAAAAAAAAAGTCAAATTATCCAGAATTTTTAAGTTAAAAGTAAACCTTTTAAAAACATTTCGAAATTTCTAATTTGAATGAAAACTCCAAATTTTGAGAAAAATGTGGTAATTTTAAAGAACAGACCCGCAGGGGGAAATGTTAGTGTAGTGAATTACAAGAATTTTAAAGCTCTCTTTATTTCTCGCAATTTCGTGTTAAAATTCCGTTTTCTGTATATAATTTTAAATATTTAATCGAAATTTGTCCCTTTTACTCAAAACTTCATATTTAGAATTCAAACTCTGGATTTTTTTTAAATTCCGACTTAGTTTGGAAACGTTTCAATTCTAACTTGAAAAATACTCCATTTAAAATTCGTAATTTAAAACGTTGAATTCATCAAAAAATTCAAATACTGCAAGAAAAGGTGAATGTTTCAAAAAGTCAAATTAACAAAAATTCGAAGATTCGAGAAAAAGGCAGAATTTGGGGAAAAGTTTTGAAAGAAGGTCAAAATAAAAAAAAATTCAAAACTGCTCCTAAAAGTCGTGATGATAAAACGTCGATATTTTGAAAGAAAAAAAAAATTGAAAATTTCGAAAAAGACAGAATTTCCTTTTTTAAATTACGACTTTTGTTTACGTTTCGAACAACTTTTCCAAAAATTTCTAGTTTTTGAAAATTTCAACTTTTTTTAATTTTAATTTTTTTCTAAAATTTAGCCTTTTTAAAATCTTGACCTTTTCCACTTTTTGAAAATTTGGACTCTAATAAATGTAGAATTTTTGAAAGCTAATCTGTTTTAAAAATGTCAGTTTTTAAAAATCCCTTTTTTCAAAATTTCAAATCTTTTAAAAACTGCAACTTTTTAACCATTTTAATTCTTAAAAATTTCGACTATTTTTTAAATATTAATTATTTTTCAAATTTCGATTTTTTGCAAACTTTCCATTTTTTTAAATTACGACTGTTGTTTACGTTTCGAACAACTTTTCCAAAAATTTCTAGTTTTTGAAAATTTTAACTTTTTTTTTATTTTAATTTTTTTCTAAAATTTAGCCTTTTTAAAATCTTGACCTTTTCCACTTTTTAAAAATTTGTACTCTTTAATAAATGTAGAATTTTTGAAAGCTAATCTGTTTTAAAAATGTCAGTTTTTAAATTTTCGATTTTTTTCAAAATTTCCCTTTTTTCAAAATTTCAAATCTTTTAAAAACTGCGACTTTTTGAGCATTTTAATTCTTAAAAACTTCGACTATTTTTTAAATATTAATTATTTTTCAAATTTCGATTTTTTGCAAACTTTCCATTTTTCTAAATTACGACTTGTTTACGTTTCGAACAACTTTTCCAAAAATTTCTAGTTTTTGAAAATTTTAACTTTTTTTTAATTTAATTTTTTTTTAAATTTAGCCTTTTTAAAATCTTGACCTTTTCCACTTTTTAAAAATTTGTACTTTTTAACAAATGTAGAATTTTTGAAAGCTAATCTGTTTCAAAAATGTTAGTTTTTAAATTTTCGATTTTTTTCAAAATTTCCCTTCTTTCAAAATTTGCAACTTTTTGAACATTTTTTCTTAAAATTTTCGACTATTTTTTAAATTTCAATTATTTTTCAAATTTTGATTTTTTCCAAACTTTCGATTTCTTTTTTGAAAATTTCGCTTTTTTTTAAATTTGCACTTTTATTTGAGAATTTCGATTTTTTAAGGAGTCACATTTTTTAAAATCCCCAATTTTTTGGAAAATGCCTTTTTTTGTAAATGTCAACTTTTTTCCAAAATTGTAACTTTTTTGAAACTTTTGACTTTTTTTTAAATTCTACTATTTTTCAACATTTTAATTTTTTTGAACATTTCGAGTGTTTGACCGTTATTTCAAAATTTTAACCATTCAAACCTTCGCCTTTGTCTAGATATTAATTCCTCAAAATTTCGTCCTTTTTTGAAAATTTCGACTTTTCTGACAATTCTGACTTTTTTTCAATATTGAGACTTCGACAATTTTGGCTTTATTTAAACTTTGATTTAATGAATTTTAAAACATTTCTCGAATTTCAACTCTTTTTGAAAATTTAAAAATTTTTTTTTTAAATTTTATTTATTCCAAAAAAATTGAGTTTCCTGATAATTTTGTCTATTCTTTAGTAAAATAACTTTTTAAAATTTAGATTTTTTTAAAATTATTGAAAATTCTTCAGTTTTTTTTATATCTCAACATTTTTTAAACATTTTGATCCTTTGAAATTTTAGATTATTTCTCAAAATATTAATCTGATTTATTTCTTTTAAATCTTGACATTTTTTAAAATTTAAACCGATTTTTAAAATTTCTTATTTTTGAAAATTTCATCTTTTTTAAATGTCAACTTTTTCAAATTTTCGATTTTTTTTAAATTCCTGCTTTTCTGGAAATTGGCTTTTAAATTTTCGATTAAATATTTTTTTGAAAATCGTGACTCGTACTTGTGACATATTCAAATATCTCTTCTTGGACAAATATCGAACTATTAATAAGGGGTTTTTCAAATGTTTTGATTATTTCTCAAAGTTTTAATTTTTTATATTCTACTTTTTTTTCCAAAATTACTTCAAAAAAGGTTCCAAATTTTCAATTTTTCCGGTAATTTCATTTTTTTTTTCAAACTATTGATGTTATATTAAAATTTGAATTTTTTTTTGCACAAACTTCGATTTTTGTCAAAATTTAGACTCTTAAAGACTTTCGGTTTTACTCATATTTTCGACTTTTTTCAAATTTTTAACTTTTTTTCAAAATTTCGACCTTTTTTCAAGATTCGCATTTTTGGATTTTATTTTTTTTTAATTTCGACTTTTGTTTACGTTTTGACTCTTGAAGGCTTAGATTTTTTGCCAAATTTAAATTTTTTTTAGAAAATTTCGACATTTTTTTCAGGATTTGCATTTTTTTAATTTTAATTTCGATTTTTGTTTACGTTTTGACCAACTTTTCCATAAATTTCTAGTTTTTTGAAAATTTCGATTTTTCAAGGTCTCAATTTTTTTTTAATTCACCCTTTTTAAAATCTTGCCTCTTTTAAACTTTGACATTTTTGAAAAATTTCTACCCGTTGAAAATTAAAATGTAGAATTTTCGAAAGCTAAACTGTTTTCAAAATATCAATTCATTAAATTTTCGATTTTTTCAAAATTTGAAATTTTTTAAAAATTGTTACTTTTTGAACATTTTGATTCTTAAAAATGTCGACTATTTTTTAAATATGAATTATTTTTCAAAATTTCGAAATTTTGTAAACTTCTGATTTTTTTTTAATTTCGCTATTTTTTAGCGCCACGTTTTTTCAAAATGCCAAATATTTTTGAAATTTTCGATTATTTGGCAAAATTTTGGATTTTTCTATTTTTTTTTAAAATGTAGATTTTTTAAATTGTGACTTTTTGGAAAGTTTTGACTTTTTAAAAAATTTTGATCATTTTTTCAAAATTTGATTTTTTTGGAAATTTTGAGTATTTTAAAAAATGTTTGACTGTTATTTCAAAATTTTAACTATTCAAAACTTCGCCTTTTTCAAAATTCGGTCTTTTTTTTTAAATTTCGACTTACTTAATTTTGGCTTTTTGTCAATATTCAGAATTCGACAATTTTGACTTTATTTGAAATTCGATTTAATGCAAACTAACATTTTTATTCGAATTTCGGACCTTTTTTTTTAAATTTAGACACTTTTTTTCAGATTGCGATTTTAAAAATAGTTCGACCTTCCTGGTAATTTTGTCTTTTCTTAAGTTAAGTGAATCCTTTGAAAATTTTGGTTTTTTGAAAAGCTGCTTAAAAATTCTTCCATTTTGTAAACCTCCACACTTAATTTTAACTCTTTTGGAAACTTTAGATTGTCTCAAAATATTAACTTTTTGAAAAATTTAGAATTTTGTTGAAAATTTCGTCATTTTCTGAAATACTCGAGTTTTTTAAAGGAATGTTAAAATGTTGACACTTTTTGACTTTTTAGAAAACCTTAACTTATTTTTTGGAAATTTTAACTTTCTATGCAAACTTTAACATTTTACAAAATTTCGATTGTTTTAAACAATGTGAATTCAAAATTTTAGACTTTTTCAAAATGTTAACTTTTAAAATTTCAACATTTTTTTTAAACTTCTCAGTTTTTTCAAAATGTTAACTTTTATTGAAAATATCAACTCTAAAATTTAGACTTCTGTTATAAATTTAAAAATTTTTGAAAATTTGGTCTTATTTTCAAATATTCAATTTTATCGAAAATTTATTCGTTCTAAATTTTCACATTTTTGAAAATGTCAAAACGCTTTTTGGAAAATTGGCTTTCAAATTTTCGATTTGATATTTTTTCGAAGATAGTGACTATTTTCTAAAACTTTGCGTGCACTTAGAACATATTCATGTGTCTTTTCTTTAGACAAATATCCAAGTTTTAAGGGGTTGTTGAAACATTTGACTATTTCTAGAAATTTTTTTTTAATTCGACTTTTTTCAAAATTTCGACTTTTTCGGCGAAGTTTTATGTAGTAAATTATACAAATACCTACTAATAAACACATGCAATTTTTCAAACTACGTATCTAAAATATGAAGTATAGAAAGTATAAATTTTTGACAAATGTCAACTTATAACATGCAACGCAAAACCGATAATATAAACTTTACGATTACAAATGAGTATATTCGGTACGATGCCACGATGCCAATTCCCCGATTACATACTTCGGAAAAGTAATCCGTGATTAAAATCCGATTACATTTCTACTTAGTCGTGCAGGTCTCTAAAATACATACAGTATTAGATTATAGAAAAAAATCCTTCCAGAAGAAGACCGAATTTAAAAAAAAGACAAAATTTTTCAAAGAAGGTGAAATTTAAAAAGAAGTTCAAATATTGAGGATAAAATCGTACTTAAAAAGAGGTATTGATAAAAAGTCGACTTTTCCATAAAAAGAGGAATTTCTAAGAAAAAGTTGTTTGCTGAAATATAAATTTTGCTAGAAACAATTTGGAGGCAAAAATCTAAATTTTAGAAGAATTTAGGAACCAAAACGAAATCTTCAGAAATTGGCATTTAATAAAATCAACTTATCGGAAATGGCCGAATTTCTAAAAAATGAAAATTTTGAAAAAAAACTTAAAAGGAAAGTCGCAATTTAATAATCATAATTTTGAAAGACTTAACAGTGTCAGGTTTTGAGAATAAAATTGTAATTAAAAAAAAAAAGATTAAATTTGGAAAAAAATTAAAATTTCAAAATTTCAGAAAAGATAAATATTGATATAAAAATCGAAATTTCTAGAACAACTCACTGGGTGCGCATTTAAAAAATTTTCTTATCCTTGGAAATGACGATATTTATTAATATAGATGATATGTCGTTTATTGTAATACAATTTATACCAGTGGCGTGTTCTCCATGGAAGCTAGGGTAGCACAGCTTCCCTTCAAAAATGAAAAACTAAAATTAATATATTTATATTTTTTGAAACTATTTTTCCACGCTAAGTCTAGGTGCAATATTTATTTACTGTCTGAAACAACGGTTTCTCTGGTTAAGGCAACCCGTCGAGACTGTAATGCTCAAGCTTATCGAATACACTTTACTCGATAAGCTGTCGGAACGCAGCTTCCAAGCGTTTATGCCAATTCAATACGAAATATGCTTCCATCGGCTATACGTGACTTAATAATTCAATATGCAATATTTGTTTTTCAGAAGCTGTTTATGAGACTAACTATGGTGCACATTTTTTAAATATTGTCTACTAAACACTTATTCTCTGATTATTTGTAAAATGGGGCCATTTTATGACGTCGACAATAAAAACAATTCAGTTAATTTAGTGCGGGAGTAAGCTGTGGACGAATAGGTTAACAAGCTGAAAGTATGGGGATGGAGAAGGTAGCTAGTGCGGTTGGCGCAACTTCGAGCCAGGATACGTTCGCTAGTTTATGTAACTTGTGTTGTTTATAAGTTAGTCAAAAATTGATTTGGAACTTTAAATTTCGAAGAGAAAAATCTCAATATTTCAAAGGGTAGACCAACTTCTGCCTTACCGATTTAACAAAATAAAGTTACATACTAGGCATTTTCAAACCGAAAACTATAAAAAATGTGAATAGCTTACGGGGTGTAACACAAAATCACTTTTATTTTGTTGGTCGTGTTGGTCATGTTCTCAAAGGAAAATAGTTTACAAAATAGAAATGGATTTTCTGGTTTAAAGAATCTTCATGAATTGATAAAGATACATTCATCTAGTAAGGCTCATTGGGAAGCTATTTGTCAACAAAAAGCACTTGGCAAAACTAGAATTGAGCATGTATTAGATCAGCCCTGTCCAACTTATCAAAACCCGCGGGCCATATTTTCTTCACCAAACATTTCGCGGGCCAAGAAGCTAGATAAATGAAAAGTCAGTTTATGTTAATTAAAAAATTTTTATTATTATTATTTTATTTATACTAAAAAGAGAACTTCAAAATATTCGTAATATATTAATGAGAACATTGTGGCCGTAATTATTTAGCAACAATATCTTTTATGTCCATATCAATATTTGTTGTGGCAAGTCTAATTATATCTTCAAGAGTGGAATCTTTCAAACTGTTTCTAAATTTTGGCTTTATATATTTCATATCGGATTATGCACGCTCGCAGATATATGTACTTCCGAACATTGATACAATTTGAAGTCCAAAATCCCTCAATTTTGAATATTTCTCTTTATCTAAAAATTTGAATATTTCTATTCCAGTTACTCCACGAGATGTAAAAAATGGGTCAGCCTGCAGGCCGCATAATTCTATTTGATATTTAAGATCAACGGGGTTGATATCAATATTAATTAGATCACAAAATAAATCAATAGACTGTTTAAGATCATTAAATTGAGAAAATCTTTCATTGAAATCTGTAATTAGCATATCCAATTTTGGTAGAAATATTTTAAAATTCGCTTCTATATTATATTTTTTCATTTCTTCATAGATCTCTTTGCAAGATTCAAAATAAAATATATTATTTTGCTCCAAATTAAACCTTAACAATTTCAATTTTTTTCTAAATCCAGTAACATATTTACAAACGCATCACACATTTTGATCTTGTCCTTGCAAGGATGTATTCAAAATATTTAAATAATTTGTAATGTCTATTAGGAAAGCAAGTGAATAAATAAAATTTTTATGAACTAAATTTGCTGTCAAATTTTTTATCGACAGCAATTTCTGTGAGAAAAAGATGAACTTCTTTTCGAAGTTTAAAGAATCTCTTCAAGCACTTTCCAGCACTTAACCAACGAACGTTGCTATATAAAAGCAGATCTCCATACTTAATTTCCACTTCATCCAAAAATGTATTAAATTTTCGGTGAGTAAGAGAACGATTTCCGCCGCGAATTAAATTAGTAATTTTGCAAACCTTGTCCATTACGTCTTTTAGTTGTAGGAATAAACCACATAATGCCTCCTTTTTAAAAGTTCTTCTGAATAATTATAGTTTTTATTTACAGTTCTTATAAAGATAAGCATTTGACTTGTATTGGAAATGTCTGCGCTTTCATCCAATGCTAACGAAAAATAGCTGCAACTATTGACTAGATTTTCTAATTTAGTAATGACATGCATGCTAATCTCGTTTACACGTCAGCTTAGTCTGGTGAGAAAGTGATACTGTTTGAAACTTTTTTACCATTTCATTGTCATTAAATGCTTGAATTTTTATGGCACATTTTTTAATTAATTCTCCATCCAAAAATGGCTTCTTTGCCTTTACTACTTCTAAACAAACTTCAAACTGATGCAGCTACAGATGCTTCTTGAAATTTTGGTTCTTGATTAAAATAATTCCGTTTGATGATCCAGCTGCTTTTTCATTTTTTTCACTAGTGGTATTTTCATTTCTCACGTGTACGAATGATTAATGATACTTATTTTTCAAGCATGGAAAGATAATGGCGCTTCAAGTTATATTCTTTACACACATCTATGATTTGTAAACATTCCAAATACTGTGGTTTACCATTCTTGTTCTCAGCGATCTTGAAATTCTCGATTTTCGAGGTCTATTTTTCTTTTATTAGTAGCACTTATATTCAATAATTATTTTAATTAATAAATGAATATGAAATTAATTAATAATATTATAACACAGTCACCCTTCAGCAAATTCTGGAAAAGACTGCACTCGCACGATTGCATGAATCAACCAAATAGCGCAGGGTAGTGTGCACATCACGTGCGCCAACCATAGATAAACAACAACCAACCACAAATATAATATGTGGCGCCAACGTTGAGCCAACCATCATCAGACTTTAAACGGAATGCTACTTACTCCATTTAGCCAGGTTAAGTGAAGTTACGCAAACTAAATAGTACCTTCTTTAAATTCAAATAAGATTTAAATTTTCACATAGTAAAATAATTTTAATATTAATAATGACAACTTAGTAACATTAATGTATTCATAGTAAAATGTACTCGCGTGCCGTAAAAATAATTTGGCGGGCCGTATACCGCCCGCGGGCCGCCAGTTGGACAGCCCTGTATTAGATAATCAGCTGAGAATTAGTCACGAAAAACATAACCAGGAAGTGAAAAAAAAATCGCGAAATTCTTAAAAGGCTCATCGATGTGATTTGTTTTCTAGGTCAACATGAACTCGGTTTTCGAGGTCACAGTGAATCTGAAAATTAGTCGAATAGGGGCAATTATATAGATTTATGTAATTTTCTGTCAAAATACCATAAAATCTTAAAATTACATTTACAAAACTTCACAGTATTTAAAGGCACTTCTAATGTCATCCAAAACGATTTGATTGCCTGCGTAGCTGAGATTACTTAAAGAAAAATAAAAAGCGAAAAAAATGGAAATTATTTGTTGCAATTATACTGGATGAAACTACCGATGTGGCAAATATAAGTCAGTTGTCAAAGGTTGTACATTACATTACTCGAAAGGGAGAAATTAAAGAAAGATTTTTGGGATTTGTAAATGTTACCGAGGACCGAACAGCACTGGCTCTTTCTAATATAGTTTAAACCTTAATAGTTGAAGAGCTCAATTGCGGTTCAAAACAAGTGGCGCAAAGCTATGACGGAGCAGCAGTAAATTAGGGGGCCTTCAAACTAGAGTTAGAGGAAAAGTATCCGAATGCGCTCTTTGTTCATTGCATGGTGCACCGTTAAATTTGGTGTTACAGCAGTCTCTTACAAGGCAAGGTCTGGCGCCGATTTTGCTAATTTTTGGATATGTTTTAAAGGACCAAAATCTAAGAGACACGCATTTTTTTTTATCGGCTGATAAACGGTTTTAAGGGTAGTTTTACCTCCTCAAAGTTGAGGCCAAAAATGCAGATTTGGCTGTTTCTCGAATACCACAAATGATATTCGAGTCGTTTCTTTTTCCAAAAGTTTTGCTTTGACGAGAAATGAAAGAAAAACATTTTTTCAAAATTTTCCCACCCCCTCATGGGGGCAAACTACTCCATTTAGAAATTTTTTAATCACAAAAATGGTAATTACGTCAGCAAAATTTTGAAAAAAATATATGTTATTTTATACACCAAAACTAATTTTACCTGTTTTTGGATTTTGTCAAAAAACATTTTTTTGGGGGGTAAACACCACTTACACGAATACGTATATGATTGGATGTATTTTTATGATTTTTGTTTTATTTTTTTTCTGAAGCGAAGTATTTCGACGAGAAACTAAAAAAATAATTTTTTAAGATTTTTTCGGTGACCCATCATCCCCACCCTCCACCCTTCCCTTAGAGGAGGGTGATCTACCTACTTAAAAAACCGGAAAATTCGAGATTATTATAATCCCTCTACTATCTATATACACCAAAAGAAAAGTTTACCAAATTTTTTTAACCCCAGCCCTCCTGATAGGGGTAAATTACCCCTTATAAAATTTTTAATTAACAAGAAAAGAGTCATTATAACAGCTAAATTTTGAAAAATAAATGTTATTTTATACATCAAAATTTATTTTACTTTTATTTGGGTTTTGGTGAAGAAAAATATTTTGGGGGTAAACACCCTTTAGGTCAAACACGTATCTAATAGGATGTAGGATTTTTAATTCGTTTTTTATTTGAAACGAAGTATTTCAACGAGGAATTAGAAAATTATTTTTTTTGATTTTTTCCAGTCACCTCTCTTCCCCTCTCTCCACCTTATCTTACCAGAGAGAAAATTCGAGATCATTGCAATTTTTTTTTATATACCGAAAAAAAATCTAAATTTTTACACCCTCGTAAGGGGGTAAACTACCCCTTTCTGTGGTTTTTAAGTATTCAAAAAATTGTCATTATAACAGCAAAATTTTAAAAAAAGAACACTATACAGGGTGTTACAAAAGTCCAGGCCGCTACTTCAGGAGCATATTCTACACATTAAAATATGAAAAATGTTGAAATACATTTTTTTCTTTAAATTGCCTCCTAACGGAGATATGACCATTTAAAGATGGCGCCCCTAAAGTGGTTTTTTTACTACAAAAAGTTAACGGTTAGTAGCAAAGTCATGAAATTGGGCAAGCAGTTAAAGAATTGGATTAGGCATATTCTCATGTAACATATTTTTTAAATAAGCAGTAGCGTGGTGTGTAGGGGGTTGCCCGCGATTATTTTTTGCCGTAACTTTTTTGTATTGCAATATTTCGACACAAAAGTGCCATAATCGTAAAAAGCAACATTTTTTATACAAAAAAGGTACTCTTTCTCAAAGTCGCTAAAAGTAACCGTTTCCGAGAAAAAAACGTTTAAACAAAATTGTTGCATTTATTAGAATTCGTTTTGCAAATTTCTAATTTATCCACTACTAACTGCATTGATATAAAAATAGTACAAAATTAAGAAAAAAAAATCAAAGCAAGTGTTCGAAATTACTGCCCCCTGCAGCAATACATTGCTCGGCTCGTCTTCTAAGGGAACTCCTTACTTTTCGCAAATGCCTGGTGTATTGTGAATCTGGTTGAACCCATTTTCAATTCGTTCACGAAGATCATTGATATTGTCAACTGGTGTGGTGTAGACGATCTGCTTTAGATGTCCCCATAAGTAGAAATCGAGTGGGTTGAGGTCAGGAGACCTAGTTGGCCATGGTATCGGACCTCCTCGACCTATCCATCGTTGATGATAGTTGTTATTCAAAAATTCCCTAGCAACTGCACTAAAATGGGCAGGTGCCCCATCGTGCACTATCCACATTCGCTGTCTTGTTATGAGTGGAACATTTTCAAGTAACACGGGTAACTGTTTGCAAAAAATGTCTATATGATGCTCCTGTTAACCTATGAGGTAAAAAAAAGGGTCCAATTATAGAGTCCCCTATTATTCCTCCCCAAATGTTAAGTGAAAAATGTTGCTGATGTCTCGACTGAATAACTGCATTGGGATTTTCAACTTGCCACTGATGCATGTTGTGAAAGTTAAGTATCCCGTTTCTGGTAAAACCCGCTTCGTCCGTAAATAATATGAGCGATGGAAAGTTCTCATTTTCAGCGATCTTATGCAATAGCCAGTTGCAAAATTCTATTCTTGGAGGATAATCAGCAGCAAGTAACCCTTGCACTCTTTGAAAATGATAGGGGTAAAATTGGTAAAATTTCAAAATTCGCCAGATAGTTACGTGATTTACTCCTTCGGCTAAAGCAAGTTGTCTAGTGCTGACACATGGATCTTCTTCAACTCGCTGAAGCACACGCTCCTCTAAATTAGCAACTTCTGCGTTTGGCCTTCCAACACGTTCGCCTTTGAAAACAAAATTTCCTGTTTCACATAAACGAGCATGAATTTTCTGGAACAATTTTTCTCCTGGTAGGTGTCTATTAGGAAAACGTTCAGCATAAAGCCGTCTTGCTTCAGCACGATTACAATTTGCAAGCCCGTACATTAAATACATATCGGCCATTTCTTGATTTGAATAGTCCATTTTATCAAAATAATGAAAAGTTAAAAAACTACTACACTTACTATTGACAACAAAAACTGCTAAAGTTTACAGCTTACGACCAAATTTTATCAGTGACACAACGTCAATCTCTGGCAGATATTGTCAAGTACAATTGTTTTCTTTACGATCAGTTTGCATGACCAACTTATTTTTTCTTATACAAATTAGTTAGAATTTCGAAGACGGGATAGGATTATTTAAACGCTTTTTTCTCGGAAACGGTTACTTTTAGCGACTTTGAGAAAGAGTACCTTTTTTGTATAAAAAATGTTGCTTTTTACGATTATGGCACTTTTGTGTCGAAATATTGCAATACAAAAAAGTTACGGCAAAAAATAATCGCGGGCAACCCCCTACACACCACGCTACTGCTTATTTAAAAAATATGTTACATGAGAATATGCCTAATCCAATTCTTTAACTGCTTGCCCAATTTCATGACTTTGCTACTAACCGTTAACTTTTTGTAGTAAAAAAACCACTTTAGGGGCGCCATCTTTAAATGGTCATATCTCCGTTAGGAGGCAATTTAAAGAAAAAAATGTATTTCAACATTTTTCATATTTTAATGTGTAGAATATGCTCCTGAAGTAGCGGCCCGGACTTTTGTAACACCCTGTATTTTATATACCAAAAATTATTTTATTGAATTTTTCTGGGGTTTGTCGAAGAAAAATGTTTGGGGGTAAACAGCCTTTAGAGCAAATACGTATATAAAATATCTATATAAAAACTGCGGTCAGTTGTTTGAACTTGATAAAAATTTAGAAGTTTTGTATATTAGATATACCTACACGAGAAATATGGGAATATGCCAAAATATTTAAGTGTATATTATTATGGCGGTAAAGATATTCGTTTCTTTTTTTCCTGGAACGAAATATTTCAGCAAGAAACAATAAAAATAATTTTTCCGAATTTTTCCAGCCACACCTCGCGTCCTATTTCTATCAGAAGGATAAGTCACCTGGGATGGGAAATGCAAAAATTTTAAACCTTTCTAAACTCTGTTTTATGGTATCTAGAGAGACAGCAATGATCTCGAATTTCCAGTTTTTCAAGTAGATAGCTAACTGGCTCACTCTACTGGTATGCCAAGACGAAGGGTGGGAACGATAGAACCAAAATTTAAAAATAATATTTTTCTACCTTCTTTAAAATACTTCGTTTCAAAAATAACGAACCGAAAATTATACAAATATATCTCCTATTATATATAAATATTTGCGTTAAAGGGTGTTTACCCCCAAAATATTTTCCTTCACCAAAACCCAAATATAGGTAAAATTAATTTTGATACATAAAACAACATTTATTTTTCAGAATTGAGCTGTTATAATGACTGTTTCCTTGTTAATTAAAAATTTCATAAGGGGGTAATTTATTCCTATCAGGAGGGGTGGGGGTAAAAACATTTGATAAACTTTTCTTTCGGTGTATATAGACAGTAGATGGATCATAATAATCTCGAATTTTTCGGTTTTTTAAGTAGGTAGGTCAGCCTCCTATAAGGGAAGGGTGGAGGGTGGGGATGAGGGGTCACCGAAAAAATCTTAAAAAATTATTTTATTAGTTTTTCGTCGAAATACTTCGCTTCAGAAAAAGAAATAAAACAAAAATCATAAAAATACATCCTATCATATACGTATTCGTGTAAGTGGTGTTTACCCCCCAAAAAATTTTTTTTCGACAAAATCCAAAAACAGGTAAAATTAGTTTTGGTGTATAAAATAACATATATTTTTTTCAAAATTTTGCTTACGTAATTACCATTTTTACGATTAAAAAACTTCTAGTTGGGGTAGTTCGCCCCCATGAGGGGGGTGGGAAAATTTTGAAAATTTTTCTTTCTTTTATTTCTCGTTAAAACAAAACTTTTGGAAAAAGAAACGACTCGAATATCATTTTTGGTATGTGAAAATCAGCAAAAGCTGTATTTTTTGCCCCAACTTTGAGGGGTTAAAACTACCGTTAAAACCATGAAGAATATACCCTTAAAACCGTTTATCAGCCGATAAAAAAAAGTGTCTCTTAGATTTTGGTCCCCTAAAACATATCCAAAATTTAGCAAAATCGGCGCCGGACACTTCGCGACCTTTCCTTGTTAGTAGCATAAAAGAATGTAAAGTTTTTTTTTCAACTTTAAGTGGCCTTGCCTCATTTTTTTCAAAATCTTCAAAGCGAACAAATGCGTTGGATTCAGAGATTCACAAGAGATTACCAAAAGTAGCTCCAACTCGATGGAATTATAATGGAACACTGGTGCAAACTGTATTTGAATATCGTCTGCCTCCTATTCAATTTTTTGAAAACATTTTGGTGGTACGAAAAGAATGGGACCAGGAGACAGTAGTTTGCTCTAGAGGATATTTAGATATTATTAAAAAATGAAGTGAATTTCAATCTTTTATTGCTGATTCTTTGAAATATTTCCATTTTGTGACGTATTATTCAGCGTTTCACAAAATAAAACATGCGATATTAATTTCTGTATAAAAAATTAAGGAATTTAAATCTGTAATTTCTGCAAAAAGAAAACAATCTGATGGCCTGTGAAGTAAATTACATGCACATTTGCACACTCAAAATCAGGCAAAAAAATGCGCAGTGCTGTCGTTGGAGATGAAAAGACATCTTATAGAAGATTATTTTTGGAAATAATTTATAATATATCTACGCACGTAAATGCAAGATTTGCAAACTTTAAGAGTCTAAAATTCATAGAGCTGTAAAATTTTTCTGACAATGATAAAATCTCAGAGGCTGCGTTTGAATCTCTGAAACAAAATTATCCTGATTATTTCGATTTTCCAACATTACGATCCGAACTTGAGGTGATATACAACACATCAGTGGGTATAAATAAGACTATCTAAAATGGCATGTGGAAATCTATAGTAAAATATGGACTGACTCAAGCGTTTCCCGAAATTCTTAAGTTATGTGAGTTAACTCTTACTATTCCTTCTACAAGTGCTTCTACAGAACGCAGTTTTTTCGCCCTAAAACCAATTAAAAATTTTCTAATTTAGCAATGATATCTATAGAAAAGCAATTAATTCGAGATATTTCTAGTGAACAAAATTTTACAATGATGTAATTGATGAATTTTTAAAACAAAATAGGAAAATTTCGCTTAATTTTAAATAAAATAAAAGTTTTTTTTTATCTTGAAATAAATATCAAAAAATAAAATCGGCTTGACATATTTGAGGTTTCTTTTCCTAACAGCTTCCCCATTTGTAAAAGGCACGCCACGCCACTGATTTATACATTTCGGTTTTAAGTACAAAGTACAAAACAAATATTGATTTTTATAAAAGCACAAAACAAATATTGATTTTTATAAAAGCACAAAACAAACATGGATTTTTATCTGAAGCACAAAAACACCACAACTTTTCAGTTTATTTGTTACCTTCATTTCTCGTTGAGAAGATATCGTGCTGATCAAGCAGTGAGTTTATGGAATGCTTCTGAAGAAACTCGCTCAAAGTTAGTCTTGGTTCATTGGGGTATACAGATACCTGAAAGAGAGATGAATAAACAACATTACTTACGAATAGTGAAAATTTTTAACGTCGAAATTTTCAAATGGTTGAAACTTTTTAAAAGCAATAATTTTCAACAAGGCCAAATTTCGAATTCAGTAAAAAAGTTTCAAAAATTTAAAATTTCAAAAAAACAAATATTGAAATTTCAAAAAAATTGAATTTTGAAATGTCGAGATTTCTAAAAAAATCAAGCCAAATTTTTTTTTTAAGTTTCATCCACTCGCAAAGGGTAACCCCATTATGCTTTCAAAGCACTGCGACTAGGATGTGGAAACAAGGATAGATGGCGATGAACCGCCTTCTTAAACAAGGATAGGTTATAATTTTTGGGAAAAATTCCTTTCGGTAACAAGTTCCATAACTTGGAAGTTCTACAGAAAAAAGAGTCTTCGTAGACAGAAGTCCTCACTGTGTCAAGCTGGACCGCACAGGAATTTGCTGCCTCCGACTGTCTAGTACATCCCAAGCCCTTGGGGGAATCGATCCTATTAGTTCCTGCAAGCATCTTCCATGATAGTACTTGCAGAAAAGAGACAAGTCACCAACCATACGCCTGTGCTCTAGTCTTTCGAGAGAACCGGTCAGACTCTCGTCAACAATTAGGCGAATCGCGAGAAAATGGGAAATAACTCAATATTTTGTATAAAAAGTAGAAATTTAATAAGCGTGGTAATACCAAAAAGGTGGAAGATTGAAGTCGAAATTTAGAAATAGTGGACATTTTGAACGTAGAAAAAAAAGGTCAAAATTTTCAAAATGTAAAAACTTTCAACAAGTTTAAAATTTTCATAGTCGAGGTTTTTAAAAAGTCAATATTTCAATACAGTCGAAATTAAAGAATAAATTATATCAAAAATCATAAAAAATCAAAATCAGAAGTTTTCCTTTTATGGATTGCGATTTGAGGAAAATATGAAAATGGTAATTTCATCAAAAATTTAGGTTAATTAAATTATGTTTTGTTTTGATAATAAATTGTCCTTTTTAAGATTAAATCTAGCGATAAAATCAGAGGAACAAGTTCCTTTAACATAAAACCAAATTATGTAATAACAGCATATGAATCCATGTTGAAATTGGAATTAGTTTTAGTTCCATAGCTTCTTTAATTAATGGGAGGGAAATAGGTAATTACTTACATAAAATTAGACATGTAACAATGAAAGTGCACTAAAAAAAAATACTTGCTGCTTATTTACTGTAACACCTATTTTATGGAAACTGGGTAATATCCATCGTATGATTTGTCCTAGAAATAGCAAACATGTTTATTGGTATGTTAATAATTGCAAAAAATAATTGTTGAATCGACGGAATCAAAATCTCAGCGATCTCGATAGCTCTGACTTAAAACGAGAAATAGTCTCACTTTTGTCAATGTAAAACGTATAAACTTGGAATTTTTAGTTAATTTTGAATTGAAACGCGAAATTACAAGAAAAAAGTAAAACTTTCGAAAAAAGAGAAATCAAAAATTTTAAAAATGTCCAAAATTTGGAATGTAAGTCCAAAATTGAACAAAATTTGCTTGTTCCTCAGAATTTGGTCGATCGTTTGATAAAAAAGTAGAAACTTTGAAAAATTTATTTTTAGAAAGTCTGCATTTTTGTAAAAAGAAAAAATCCTAGTAAATTTTTAAAATTTTGTTTAAATTCGATTTTCTGAAAATTTCAACTTATTACAACTTATTTAGAAAAGAATGTGAGTACATAGAACAACAAATAGCAGGAACCCGTAGCTCAGAACCTTGGAAGACGATAAAGTCGATTAGAACATCAAAGACCTACCTTGGGAAGAATAACAAATGATGACTGGATACACCACTTCAAAGAGCTTTTGGAAGAGAAACGTGACGAATTCCTAGGAGAACAGCATCAAATAGATAATTCAACCCATATAGAGCTCCGATTGGAGCAGGCAGCGCAGGCCGTGAAAGGCACAAAGTTAAGAAATTCTTCTGGACCGGGAGGGATATACATAAAATATGGGAATTCATAAAATATGGACCTGAAAAGCTTATAGGAATGCTAAAATCTCTATTTGAAAGATGCCTAAATGGCTAAGAAACACCGACTGAATGGAGAACTTCATACATATCAGCCATCCACAAAAAAGGATCAAAGAACAACTCCAAGAACTACCAAAGAATAACAGTCATCCCAACTATAGGAAGAATATATTCCCGGGTCCTTAGAAATCTAACAGAAGAGGATATTGAAGATAAACAACCGGAGCAACAAGCCGGATTCCAAGCGGAAAGGTCTACAATAGACAACCTTTTTACTCAAAAAATAGCTTTAGAAAATAGAACTCAGCGAAATAGGAGACCCATACAGCATTCATAGACCTAGAAAAAGCTTATGATAGTGTCCCAGTATCTCAATTATGGAAAGCAATGATAGCGATATAGGACGATCATGAATTCGGGCCGTTCAACTTTACTATAAACAAAACTATGGAGCAATCAATATCGGGACATCACTGACAGAGACCTTTAACATGACAAAGGGACTCAAGACAAGGATGTTGTTTATCTGCTACATAGTTTAAAATATACATAAACTAATCCTTGAAAGGCTGGACACGTAAATGTAAAAACATGGGACTTCGGGTGGGGAACGACACTCTACATACCCTGTACTTTGCAGACGACCAAATACTTATTGCAGAGGATGAACAAGATTTGATCTATATGATTAGAAACCTAAATGAAGAGTATAATCTAGCTGGACTTACAATCAAGCTGAACAAATATGAATTCCTAACAGTGGGCATGGATAATAACAGCAACCTACCTCTGGAACATGGAACAATAAAAAAAGTCGACAAAGCTAGATACTCGGGAGTCATATTCAATAAGCAAGGGAATAGTAAAGACAAAATTGAAGGAAGAATAACAAAAGGTAGAAAAACCATTGGATGCAATTCCACACTTTGGGAAAGAAATATCAGGCGAGAAACCAAAATACGTATTTACAACTCAATCGTTAGAGTATTATAACATATGGTGCAGAAGTATAGGGCCTGAATAAAACTAATAGGAAAACGTTGCTGGTTACGGAGATGGACTTCTTGAGAATAAGCAGTCGAAGATCAAAACTCGAAAACATAAGAAATGTGGAAATTAGAAGGCATATGACCATCGAGAGAGATATTATTGACCACACAGAGAACAAACAATTGACTTGGTTCGGACATACAAAAAGAATAAACGAAACAAGTTGACCAAGAAAAATGTCAGAAAAAAGGAAAAGAAGAAGACCAAGAAGGAGCTGCCGAGATAATGTCAAAGCTATGGAAGCAAAGAATTTAGGGGAAGATATGTCACGACAGAAGATGTCGGAAACTGGGGACGAAGAGGCGGCGATAGCCGTAAACAATCCGTGTTATATATAATTTACTCCTAAGCCTATCAAAAACAGAAAAAAAAACCATTATTTTGGTAAAACAAAAACCTATACTGGCTGACAGTTTTTTTAATTAAATGGAAACGATAAAAATAACGGTTCGAAGTCCTGCTTGTAACAATTGAAGAAGAAATGCTGGTCTTTTCGCGGTTTTTAAGATAATATTGTGGCTTAGCGCCTTATGGGGGGAGATTGATTTTCTCCTATCGTTAGTACTATAGAAAATTTGTTCTAAGCAAAAAAAAAAGTTTACTTAGTAATGAATTAATAACGATACTTGTAAATAGATAATGATGTACTTATTACGATTCCAAAATTCTGAAATTGGTCAAAATAAAACGGTCCGGTCGAGTCAGGTAATGGCAATTGCACCCCCCCCCCCTCTGGTATCCGCGGCTGTAAAAGGAAATTAATAAAAATACAGGTAAAATGCAAAGTTGCAAAACACAACAAATCCATATTTGTTTATGTCTTGTGTTCTGAGTATTGTCACACGAGTCAAAATAATACGTTCTTTTGTCGGTGTCGGGGGCTGATAAGAAGCTCGTTATTATTCCATGTACACCTCAGCAGAAAATTGCCGCCCCTTGATAAGTGTTGTCGAGCCCCGTACTTATCAATTTATTCTGTAGAGTACAGAGCTACGGGCGATATTAATAGGCGTTTAATTGCGTAATGGAGGAAACAAAGAAAGAAGAAATTCGTTAGTTTTAAGCGCAAATCATTACGTTGTAGCGGTTTTTAACAACAGAATGTTTCAGATGGCTGTCGGACATGGTCAGCGGGCATCAGTTATTGCAGCTCTTCTTTTGGTCAACGTTAATTACGCTACTTTATCCACTTATTAGCATTTAAAAACATAATTAAATCTACCCATTAACATCCGTAAATCTATTTGCCTTAAATGCTTAATACTTATTAAAGATAAATTATTCTGCTACATACGTTTAAACTTCTAAGATCTAAGAATGTTTAATGAAGTAAAACTTTTTTCTTTATCAGTACATCCACAATTTCGAATTTTTCTACGTTATGTCTCAGGGTGGGGCATCGAGAAAATTGCTAAGGGGGGATGATGGAGCTACATTGTAATTTTCCACTTGAAACTAAATATCAAAATGTTTAGGAAAAAAATTTAGAAAAAAATCACATGTGCCTTTTTAGTTTTGCATGCAGCCTTAACAAGAAACAATATTTCAAATGTCAAATATTTATTCTTTTTCAAATTATTTGCCATTCCTACTGTACTTCAGCACAGTCATAGCGTTGAAACATAGTATTGTTGCGCGTTATCGCTTCGAAATGATTAAATACGCCGTGAATTATCACTTTATTTCTAAACTGAACTCAGAACACTAAAACTGAATAATAACTCACTTCTAACTACTAACTCACTAACTAATTACACTGACTTCTGACAGACTGACTCGAGGGAAAGGCGACCGCCTTATATAATTTTCGCTTCCGGGTTCTAGAAAAATTCAGCAGATAAGGTTTATATCGTTTGCCGAAATATCTGAAACGCTTATCTGTCGTTTGCTTCATTATCGCGGGCGCTTCCCTTATCAGATCTTTCTAGAAAATTTTCTTACGTACTAAGTTCTATAATTTACATTTCATTACAGTATTAAATCCAAATGTTGTACCTTCCTCATGCAACTTTAAACCATACGTAAAATGTGTGCTACAGTGCAGGAGGAATTTAAAGGCGTGCTCGCAAAAGTTAAATCTATAATTACTATCTGAATTGTTGCCAACATTTTTCTTTTTTTCGAAATTTTTTTTTTTTCGCAAAAACTCGACTTTTTTTTCCAAGTTTTGAGTTTGTTGTCAAGCGAAGCAGACCAAACTGGTATGTGACTGGGAGGCACCGGAAACAATGCAAGAAACTTATTCGCAAGAGACAAAGGGAGAGAATTCTATAGTGATATAGAGTCTACTACATCAGTTTCCCGATTAAAAAAGATAATCTCGAAAGATCCAAACCAGCAAGTAAGCATGATAAAGCGGGCCTACGGTACATATACCAATACACTCACATAAACAGCTTCAGAGCTACTAAACACGCACTTTTCAGAATGTAGTGCTATACCAGGCCAGAAATGGCATGAGCATTCAGCCTCTTACCCTGGAAATAGAGACTGGGAGCTGGCTGTTCATAAGGTAAATGACACAAAAGTGAACTGGGCCGTTCAATTCCTTGTTCCCTTCAAATCGCCCGGGTTGGATGGTATCTACCCTGCCTGGTGCAAATTTTCAGGGCATGCATTGCCTTTAAATAATACCCCGAGAATGAAGGAAAGTCAAAGTAATTTTTATCCCAAAACCTGGTAAACCTCAAGGTAGGCTAAATCATGTCGTTCAATCAGTCTAACGTCCTTCTTACTGAAGACGTTGGAGAGGTTGTGCAACAGATATATAAGGGGTATCCTCGATATGCACTACCCCTTACATTCAAATCAACATGCTTTTACTTCCGACAGATCTGCCGAAACTGCGCTACATTCAGTAGTTAGCAGAATCGAGAGATCGCTATAACTAAAAGAACACACCCTGGATGTATTCCTAGCATGATATAATATAAGATTGGTAAAGTAACCCGCTATATCTCACTGTTGCGATAAGTGGCACTAAAACCGGAGACGATGGAAAAGAGAACACGTATAAAGGATAGACAGTAGAAGGGCTGCCTTGAGTAGATTAAGCAGTGCTTTGTTATGCAAATGTTGTTATTTTATACAGTTGTTTCGCAATTTTTCGGTTTTATATTTATATTTTAATTACAAAATGGGAAAGACTTGTTTTGTGCCTATGTGCAACAGTGGTTATAAAATCTGTCATAAAAAAGTGTCGTTGTTTTGAGTGCCTAAGGACAAAGTTGATGCGTGGAGGCGAAAAATCCCGCGAAACGATCGGTTGTGAACTCGAGATTTTGTATGTGAAAAACATTTTAGTGCAGATTTGGTTTTAAGAGAAATGAACAATGAACTGTGGCGAGTATGTACTTCTTAATAAACTCAATCAGTTTCTATTAAATGAATATCTTATGCCCACAGTAATTTAAATATAAAATTCTTTTTGTATATTTTAGAAAGAAAAATTACATTAATAGACAGACGAGCCGTTAGGTTTATCAGGATCTGGCGTATGTATAGAACATTAGCTATAACTTTTTTAAAAATGTTTATAGAAAAAATGTGCGAGGTAAACTTTTTTGGTTAATTATTTTTTACTCTCCAGTGATTTTGATTTTGTTTTCTTAGCTCTTATTCTGTTGCTTTGGTAACTAATTTTTGAATTTTCAAATGACTCCTGCATTTTTTATTTACTCTATTGGAAAATTTTTAAATCTCTGCATTCGGTAACATCAAATTTATAGGGGTTAGATGCGTAAGTAAGGGATCTCCGCAAGGGGGTGTATTATCCCCCCTTATATGGTTAATCATAGCGGATGTACCTTATCCAAAAACTCAACAACCGGGGTTTCTGTACAATTTGCTACGTAGAGGATATAATCATTCTGCTTTCAGGTAAACACGAAGGAGTATTCTTCTAGTTAATGCAAGACGCCCTAAATATAATTGAGAAATGGTGTAAAGAACATTCTCTGGCAGAAATGGTTCCTTTCACATATAAGAGGAAATTAGCACGACTAAAATTTCCTAAACTCATGAGAACACAACTTGGTTGGTCAAATCGAGTGAAATACCTTAGTATTTAACTTGACAGCAAACTGAGCTGGAAGTACCACATTGAAAATAAATTAAACAAAGCCTGCAAGATCTTGTGGAAATGCCGTGGGGCCATCGGGAGGTCTTGGAGGTTATCCCTTAAAATGGCCTTTTGGCTATACACGGAAATCATCGGACCAATTGTAGGGTACGGAGTTATAGCTTGGTTGCCAAAGACAAAGTGCATCACTAAAAAACAAAAGCTTAATGACATCCAGAGATTAAGTGGTTGTGATAGGAGCAATGGAGTCAAGTCCAACAGCGGCAATGGAGGCGATCTTGTGTCTGCCACCTCTCGATATATTTCTTGAAGAAGTGGCACAGGCTTCCTCTCTTTGTTTGCAATATAGCAGGTAATTTGGTGGGTCAACGGAGCATAATGGAGGGGGCGCTCCAAAAGGTGCCCATTTTGGGTGCGGCGATGGACCATCTACCCGTGAAATATAACTTCACAAAATCCTACCCTATAAAAATGGATGAACTATAGGCAAGGATACCGGACGTAAGTATATACGAAAGTATTGTTAGATAAATACTCAACAATCTTTCAAGCGGAGATGTTGGGAATTTTATACAGCGCCGAACAAATGACGCAACAGCCAGGCAGCCCTTAAGGCTCTGAGGAATGTGAAAACAAACTCAGTGTTGGTATGGAACTGACACCTAGTTTTAGAACGTCTATCACAGGAGAATGCAATTGATCTAATATGGATCAAAGGACATTATGGGAAAGAGGGAAACGAACGCGCTGACAAACTGACGAGGAAGGTTTCGGAGGGACAATTCGTTGGGCCAGAACCAACTCTTCCCCTGGCTAGATCAATCCGTCTTTTTTCCAAATTTTGACTTTGTTGTCATTTTTTTTTTAATTTAGCTTCCAACGGAAAATGAATACTATTTGGTAAATTCCAACTATTTTCTCAAGATTTCGACCTTTTTCTCGCGATTTCGACTATTTTTCTTTTCTGAAATATTTTTAAAAACTTTTGCTTATTCTCATAATGTCGGCTTTTTTCGAAATTGGATTTTCTGGAAATTTCGACTTTCAAATTTCGTCTTTTGAAAATTTCAACATTTTTGTTAACAATTTTCTTTTTGACAATTCGACTTTATTCCCAAATGGATTAGTTCGGAAAATCAAGATCTTTTTTAAATTTCAATTTTATTCTCAAAACCTGGAACTTCTTTTGAAATTTCGACTGTTTTCAAAGTATATTTCTTCAAAATGTTGCAATATTATTTTTAGGAAATCTGCCTTTTCTGAAAATCTTTCACTTTTTTTTGATTCGATTTTTTTTAGAAATGTCGATCAAAATTTGGGTTTTCCAAAAACTTCGACACTTTTTTCAAAATTCGTCCTTTTTTTAATTTTGGAATTTGTCCTCAAAATTCTACTGTAAATTTCAACTCTTTTCTCAAAACTTCGACCTTGTTCCAGATATTGTTTCCTTTTAATCAGTAACAGAGCCAAGAGGGGAGGAGGAGCACGTGCCCCCCATTTTGGCGCAGTGCTCACCCAAGTACACAACCAAATTTTATAATAAATATGTGCATTGTTACGTATATATTTAAGAGTCGAATAATATCAAATTTCCCAGTTTAAACAAAATATTAAACTCCCCTGTTTAAGAATTTTTTATAAGTGTCAATATTTTACTAAAATTTTGACTCATTTCTTTAATATCCTAGTAAAACTCAAACTTCGTTTTTCAAAGTTTTAAATTTTTCGAAATTTGAATCTTTATTATAAATCCAAAGTTTAATTTTGAATTGTTTAAATTAGAAGATTCAAAAATTCATTGTGTAAATTCTAAGAGTAAAAACAAAAACTTCAAGTAAATAAAGTCAAAATTTCTATAGCAATATGAGATTGAAAATATATTACGATTGTTATACCGAAATTTAAAGAAATATTTAACTTAAAAGTTTTTTACTTATATACCTTTGAATTTTAAACAAAATTTCAAGGCGACGTTTTCTAAAAACTCGGACATTCATACAGTTCGACATTAAATTCGAATTTATGGCTTCAAATTCGACAATAATTTTTAAGGTAAAATTTATTTTTTAATAAAAATGGGCAAAGTTTCAAGAAAAAACTCAACATTTCAAAAAAAAAAATGCAAAAAAGTCGAAATTTGCTGATAAAGGATCAACATTTTCAAAAAAATTGACAATTCTGAGGGCCAAAATTTAAAAAAAAATAATTTTTCCAAAAATTGAATGTTTTCAAAAAAACATATTTATCAATGTTTTAAATAAATCCAATTTACTATAAAAAAAGTCAAAACTTCGAGATAATTTTTAAATTTTTTAAAAAAGTCGACATTTTCAATAAAAATCAAAACTTCGAGGAATAGTCAAAAGTTCCAACCAAGGTGGAAATTTTATAAAAAAGTAGATATGTTTAAAAAGCCGAGGTTTATAAAAAAATCAAAAGTTTGAAAAATGTCAATTTTGAAAAAATAATACTTGGGTTAAAATTTTCAAAAACCAAAAAAATTAAATTTTTAAAGAGAGGTGAAATTGTAAAACGGTTGAAATTTACAAAATAAGTTAAAATAAAAAAAAATAGAAATTAAAAAAATGGAAAATTCGAAATTCTTCTTCTTCTTTCTCTTTTGTTAAGAGTTGTTAAGTTGTGTTTTCTGTTATAAAGCCTCTTGTGATGCGGATGTCCAGCTTTCATGCCATCTCTTAGGTGGTCTGCCAGGAAGTCTTTTTGATGTAGGTTTTTCTTTTTTTAGCCATTTCCGAAATTCGAAATTTTTAAAATATTAAATCGAAAAAATTTAAAAAATCAACATTTTTAATAAAAATCGAATCAGATTTTTGTTAAACATTGTCATTTTCAGATTGAGGATAATTTCGGAACTATGCATTTTGTTACTTGTGCCCTCTATAGGGCTATTGCAAAACCAAAAAGACAACCCTTGTACTCGAAATTTTATCAATATAATCGAAATTGAAAGTGCATCCTTGGAATGAAGAAAAATAATAAAATCCTCAAAAAAGCTCAGAATTCACAGGAAAAAAAAAACAAGTTTAAGCAAAATTTCCGGTTTTAATTATATTTCATCTTGAGAAAAACATGGAACTTTCGAAATTAAAATCTAAATTTGGAAATTAAAGTAAAAATTTTAAAAAAGTTAAAATTTGAATTTGTAATCGTACTTGTAAAAAATTAGAAGCTTCCAAAAAAAACCAATTCGTCTTATTTTTTTTCTTTAAATTGCATGTTTATAATGAAAAAAAGTAAAAAATGATGGTGATACTTGGAATTTTAAAAAACAATCATTAAAATTTCCAAACAAACTCTGAACTTTTTTACAAAAACTTCGACAAAAAATACAAATCTCGAAATCAAGGTTGAAATTTCAAGTTTAAATAGAAATAAAGATGAACATCGGAATGTACTAAGGAAAATTCAGATTTGAAATTTTTTTGAACTTTATATTTAAAAATTATAATAAAAGTTTCGAGATACATGTTGAAATATTAAGCAGAAAAAGTAAAAGTTTTCAAAAAAAAGTATTTCAAAAAAATCGAATTTGCAAAAAAGTCAAAATTTTGAAAAATAAGCCAAAATTTACAGAAAAGGCCGAAATTTTGTAAAAATTTTCCAAATTTACAAAAATACTCAAAATTTTATCGAATATGTTTTATACAATTCGCCCAAAATTTTAAAAATACGCAACTTCAAGGTTCTGGAAAAGATGAATTTTTTAAAAAGTCGAATTTACTAACGTTCAAAGTCTGTAAAAAGTAAATATTTTAAAAAAGATCGAAATTTTCAAAAAAGTGTAAATTTAAAGAAAAGTAGAAATTCTTAAAAAGGTCGAAATTTGAAAAGAAGATCCATTCTGAAAAACTTCAACTTCGAAAAAAAGACGACATTTTGATCACAAAAGTTCGAAATTTTCAAAAAAATTGGAAATTTTGGAAGAAGGTATAGAATTTCAAAAAGCTCATAATAATAATTTTCAAAAAAGGACAAAGTTTTAAGATGAAAAGTATTTTAAAGTGATCGAATTTTCCAAAGGTCGACATTTTATGTCAATTTATTATTTAATATTATTACTAATACTGAGCATTTATAGTTTGTATTTTTCATTATGTATACAGGGTGGACCATAAGCAATGGTACACAGAGCAATGATGGATTTTTCGAATAAAAATAATGTGATTTAGCTACATTTACCTTATACTAGAAGTTGATATTAACAGAGATACAGGGTGTCAAAGCTGAAAAAAAAATTTCGATTTTTTCGTATAATTATGGAATGAATTTTAATATAGGCACGAAATTCGGCACAAGGGAGTTCCTTAAGTCGACAAACTGTAATTTGCTAACATATTACCAATAGCTGATAGGGAGCGCTACCTGCGCTATCCTGCACAATTTTAAATCATCATAACTTTTTTGTGCACCTACGTATATCAATTTTAAATGGATTATTCGATTTCCCCATATTTTTTACGTAAAAAAGGAGTACTTTCTAAAAATTGATACGAGCAACCGTTTCGAAGATATTTGCCTTTAAAGCTTGACGTGCCTTGGTTTTAAATTACTAACATATTAAATTTTCGAAGTAGACCTAAAAAAAGTAATCATAAGACAGTTTTGAAACTAATTTATGTCAAATATTACTTTGCTGATAATAATATTACCTAAATTTTGAAAATCTCAACAAAGAAAATCCAAAAAATTAAGACGTTATGTATTTTCTAACATAGAGATGTGAGATACGTTCTCCGAGTCCGCACAAGAAAATGTTAATAGTCTGGGTGGTCAAAGCAGATGTTTGAAAATGAATTTCAATAAAAGACAGCCAGATTTTTAATTGTTTACAATCCCTTTACATGAAAGGTCATTTCCCACATATTTATTTTTGAAAATAAATTTTGTTTTGGTATTTTATTTAAATTTCCTTTAGAAATTTAAAAAACATTTGTAATAATAATGTCAGTAGAGTAATATTTGATATAAACTATTTTAGAGGCAGTTTTATTACTTTTAATTTGAAACCTACTGCGAAAAATTCACATTTGCATAACTTCTTGTATCAACATTTAGAAAGAATACCTTTTTTTCGTAAGAAATGTAGGTAAATAAAAATATTTATTTAAAATGAGTGTACATGAAGGCATAAAAAAGTTATGATGCTTTAGAAAAATACAAGGTAGCGCAGGTGGCGCCCGCTATGAGTTACTGGCAATCTGTTAGCAAATTAGAATTTCTTGACCAAAAAAACCCCCCTATGCCAAATTTCTTGTCTATAGTGAAATGTGTTCATCAGTTATGCGAAAAAATCACAATTTTTTTTTAACTTTGACACCCTGTATCTCTGTTAATATCAATTTTTGGTATAAGGTAAATGTAGCTAAATCACGTTATTTTTATGCGAAAAATCTACTGTTGCTCTATGTACCATTACTTATGGTCCACCCTGTATAAAAAGGATATTTTTTCCGCAAATAAATATTTTTATTATTATCATTATTGCTGTAAACATTTTCAGGAAATTGAATTTTTTTTTTAATTTTCAGAAAAAGTCGAGATTTTGAAAGAAGTTGAAATTTAGTAAGTCAAAATTTAGAAATCAAGCGCAATTTTTGGGATTTGAAATTTTAAAAATAAAGTAAAAATCTGAAATTTACAATTTTTAAAATAAATGGAAACATTCAAATGTTTAAAAATGTCAAAATTGTAAATAAAAATCGAAAAGATTTTTTTTAAAAAACCTAAAATTTCAAATATAAAGTTGGTTTTTTAAAGGTACGTGTTTTCAAAAATTTGTTATTTTTTAAAAAGTTGAAGATGAAGTCAGATTTACAAAAAAATCAAAATTTTAAAGTCGAAATTTCAAGAGTCAAAATTAAGAAAAGTATAAAATGTTAATAGGAAGGGGCAATTTTAAAAAATGGTGAGTTTTCAAAAATAAGTCGATAATTTCCAGAGACCTCTTTTTGTCTCTTCAAAAATTAATTGTACTTGTTCTGATCAATATACATCGCAATATTCGCAGAATTGGACAATTCGAAACACCTATTCAGCCCCTCCGGGAGAATTTCGGGGCCCAGGAGATAAGTATAAAGCCCGGGTCCCTACAATACTTTGTCCGGGTCGCCGAAATATTTCAGTGGAAGCGCAGCAACTATATTGCTTAAATTTGACTTTTTGATTACAAAAAAAAACTTCAACTTGTCAATTTTCACTTCTCACGACTAAAAAGTAAGCTCTCGTCGTATTATCTGAAATTCACGAACCACCTTACCGGCCCCACATGATGCCTGGGCTCAGAGCATTTGCTTTAAAAAAATCAAATCTTCAAAATATTCGATTTACAAAATAACCAAATTTAGAGAGAAAAATAAGGACAAAGTTCTAAAAAAAGTCGAAATTTTTGAAAAAATGAAAAATAAAAAAAGTAAAAAAACAGTATTTTCGAGTAATAAACTATATTAACAATAAATACAACAATAAACATAAAAAATTTCACGACGTTTTGTATCAAATTTGTGGAAATATCGTGGAACTTTTGAGCAATCAAAATTTTCAAAGGTAAAATCAAAATTTACAGGAAAGTCAAAATTTCGACAAAAACTAAAGCTTGTTAGAAAAAATTGAAATTTTTAAAACCAAACATTTAAAAAATTTAAAATTTTTAAAACGAATATAAATGTTCAGAAAAGTGGTAATTTAAAAAAAAAGAAAATTTTGGAAAAAGCTCTGAAATTTTAAATTTTCAAAAAAAATAAAAATTTCCAATCAAATCGAAGTACTCAAATCAAAATTTGAGTCGAAACTTTTAAAAAGTAAAAATTGTGATAATAGATCTTAAAAAACCCGAAATTTTGAAAAAAATCGAAATGTTCACACAAAAAGTGGAAATTATAAAAAAAGAGAGACCTTTTCAAAGTCTAGATTTGCATTAAAATCAAAAAAACTTCTAATAAAGGTCGACATTTTCAAAAGAAGTCAAAATTCTGAAAAGTTAATATTTTAAAAGAATCCAAATTTTTACAAAAGTAGACACTTTAAATAAAATTTTCAAAAAAAGTAAAAACTTCAAAAAAATCAATTTTCAAAATAGTGTTGAAATGACCTTTCATAATTTACAGTTTTTTTTTGGGAAAATGTTTCTTGAGAAATAGTCGAGATTTTCCAAGAAAAAACTGTAAATTAGGAAAAAAGGTCGAAATTTCAATACTATTTTGAAGAAAAAATGAAATTTTTAAATTATTCGAAATTCATAAAAAAAAATCTAAACGGGGGAAGAAAGATGAAATATTAGGAAAAAGGCAAAACTTCTAGAAAAGTAAAATTTTCAAAATAGTGAAAAAGTCAAATTTAAATTTGTCACTTGCGAATCTTTCAAAAAATATCAAAACTTTGAAAAAAAAACTTTTTCAAAAATTCTACGATTTTAAGAGCAGAAAATTTCAAAAAAGTAGAATTTTTCAAAGTTCATAATAAACCAAGTTGAAATTTTTAAAATAATTAAGCCAAAATTTCTAAAAAGAGTCAACGTTTTGAGAAAAGTAGGAAGTTTGAAAAAATGTGGAAAATATAAAATCTCAACATTTTTAAGATAAGGTCTTTCACAAATCGAAATAAAAAAAAAACGAAATTTTCAGAAAAAAGTCGGAATTTTTAAACAGTTTCGAAATTTTTAAGTAAAAATTTTCAATAATAAGGCGAGAACTCGAAATTTTCAAGAAGTCGACATTTTCAAAAACTTTACATATCAACAAATCGAAATCTTCAAAACAATCAACATTTCGATAAATAGTCGAAATTTTTAAGAAGTTTACATTTTCGAAATTAAACTTCAATTTTTGAAATGTCAACACTAAGAAAAGTCGAAAATTGGAAAACATACAAGGTTATGAAAAAAAATTCAAAATGATCGAAAAATCAGTTTTTTTAAGATCAAATTTCAGGCTTAATTCTTTAAAAAACTCATATTTAAATTCTGAAACGTTAACATTTTTAAAAAACGTCGAAATTTGAAAAATATAAATTTTGAGAAAAAGTCGAAATAATGGACAAGCTTAAGAAATAAGCTGCAACAATTGTAATTTATTATATGTTGGACAGACCAAGAGATTCATTAAAACTAGATTTAAAGAACATATCGCTCATTTTAGATACAATACAGAAGAAAAATCAAGTGTCGCCCAACGATATGATAAGTACATGACCCAAAATTAACATTGAAATTTAAAATTGTTAAGATCGGTTACAAATAACAGAGATCTTGATGCATAAGAAACAATTCATATCAATCAGAGACCAGAGATACCCTTTATTTGAGATAAGGGACCATTGGCAGCCTCCAGTTTATTGAAGGTTATTTGTGGCAGGTCAAAATTGCATGCACCAGATGTGTTAAACAATTATAAATAACAAAAAAAAGACCGTCAGTATCGATTTAAATCTCAATGCAGATAATGTCGATGCTTCTTTTGCTAATCAAGTAATCAATTAAGATTAGTGCGCTTGAAAATGCCAGTTCTGCTGGCGAAATATGTATCGCCTAATTATTCGTTTTATTGTCGTTGTGTTAAAGGGATAAGACCTTCTATAGACTTGAACAATTAAGGTTCAAATTTCGAGAGAACGACATAATTTATAAAAATACTTTGTTTTACGACAATATTTCGAGGCAACAGTAAAAATTTAGCGAAGAATTAGCACTACATAAAAAATTCACAATTCCCCGAATATTATTTTCTTTTTTGTTCAATAATTCAAAATTTCTTGAAAAAGTTACAATTTCAAGACTAAACTCGAATTTTTTAGGAAGTTTATATCTGTATTTATCCAAAGTTTACACTTTTTCTAAAAAAAGTTGAATTTTTTCTTTCTCATGTACATTTTGTTCTTTGACCAAAATTAACTTTTTAAATTCGGAGTTTCAAGGAAATGGAAATCTATTTTCAAAGTTTTATTAAAATTCTTAATCCTAACTTGCAATCTTTTTATTTTTATCAAAATAGTGACAGAGCATTACAAATTATTTTTATTAATTACGATAATATGGAGGGGGCGACAACTTTTGAGTGGGCCCAGGGTGACGGAAATCCACGCTACGCCACTGATATTGCAGTTCAATTAGACATATCTAATTATAAATGTAAAATGAAGACATTTCAGAAAATAAAAATTCACCAATAACCTAATCTACTTATATAAAAGTTTAATTGAAGCGATGGTTGTAAAAGTCCCATATACAACATTATTACAGCAATCGCTTATAATTTTATAATTGCAGAATAATTAATAAACCGCATCAAAATGTATAACGTTAATTACAACTTTTCGTGTTTACCTTTGAAAATACCGTTTCAGATTAGATTTTACAGAAGCCAGCAACATCTGCTGGTTATCAGGGTGTACGCAGTTGAAAACAGGAAAGTAAATCGTCGCGAACCGGAATTCGTATCTATCTCTTAAATTCAATAAAAAATGATTAATTTTATGGCATTTTGAATAACAAATAAAAACAAAATCCAAAAATTTACATGTCGAGGGGGATGGGGGGGTGTTAAAATAATATCCTCATTACCCAATCTAAATTCCCTATTAGGAGAAGAATAGTTCAACTTACCATTTTGTCATGTAGTTCGAAGAATTAAAGAAATATATAACACGAGCACGAAACCACCCAAGCGAACACTACGAACTACTTATCAAGAAATCTCAACGCCTTCTGTGAAAAAGAAACATCATCCGCAATTTTGGATATCATTAGCGGGGTAATCACGAGGAGGGAAGGAGCGTGCTGACCACGTGCGCAGGCTGGATTTTTTCTTCGGCTTTTATTGTGGCAAGTGTTTGTCACTTGCGAATGCCGATATCTTCATCTGTTGTTTACTTTTAACATACCCTTTTTACGATCCCGCTTATTATTGCAAGACAAAAGATAAGGATTGAGTTTCAAGTTTTTTCAACAGCCAACTACTATTTGAAATTAAAGACCGACCGAAGTTATGGTTTCTTTTTCTGTTTCGGCCAAAAGAAACGGGTTTTGAGGACAGTATCGGCGGCCCAAAATAGGCCACTTTACATTCGGATTTAAAAAAATTAAATTTTGAAAAAAATTCTTCATTAATAAAAGGAATTGTTACCGTACTTATTTAATTTTTAAATTTGAAATTTTAGAAAAAAATATGTAGCAGAGCCGGCGAAGCACTTCTTGCTCATGTCTTATTTTTTCTTGTTCTCGTTGCAAGCAGGGCTTCGAACCGGAACTGAACCGAAAACCGGAAACCGAAAAAAACCGTTATTTTTGTACCGAAATAAAACCGGAAAAAATAACGGTTTATTTCGGTTCGTTGAATTGGTATGTTCTTAAAATAATTTTTACTTTATCCTATAAAGTTTGGCATTTTTTTTAGAAATTTCCTTTTCAAAATTGTACACAAATTCATGCAAATTTCATCTCAAAATTATGAGTTTACTTTAAAGAACATTTTTTTTTTTTTTGAAAGTTGGATTAGAAACTTACAATTTTCACACTTTTTAAGAAAATGTTGATTTTATTTTCAAAATTTCAAGTTGTATAACTGGAATATTCTTTTTTCAAAATTTTCGGTTCCTTTTTGGAATTTGGAACTTTTCGAAATATTTCTTTTTTTTTCCTAAAACTTCGAGTTTAAAATAAAAATTTTATGTGCTCTTGTAAATTTGGACTAAAGCAGTGGAGTCTTTTTTATTGAGGCACAATTTTCTGGCAAATTTATTTGCAAATTCGAATTTATCCAGAAATTTTAACTTTTTCTTCAGAACAACACTCAAAATTTATTTTTTTTCTTCTTAAAATTGGATTTTCCCTTTTATAATCTGATACCCCTATTTTTTGAAGTTATGAATAAAAATGTTGAGTTTTCTTGAATTGTTTCCTTCAAATTTCTTTTTAATTTCAATATGCCAATCAATTTTTTTCTCGAAATCTCGAATTCTAATGGTTCTTTTACGATGCAGACTTCATAAAACTTAACAAAATTCGTGGATTTGGCTTTTTTTCTCAAAATTTTCGATAAAATCTCACTATTTCTAATTTTTCCTAGAAATTGGGAATTTCAGTCAAAATTTCAAGAGAAAAATACAACATTTATATTCCAATTTAAAGCCGGGACCTTGAAATTGAAATCGAAATTTTGAGGGTAAACTTGAAACAATGACATGTTAGAAAATGTCTAATTTAAACTTCTAATTTTTATCTGGTTTTGTTCACGCTATATTTGACTTTTTTCCTAAAATTTCGAGTTTAGCCTCGAATCTCTCAAAATTTTCTAAAAAAATCTAGCTATTTCTAATTTTTCCTAGGAATTGGGAATTTCAGTTCAAATTTGAAGAGAAAAATACAACATTTATATTTCAATTTAAAACTGGGATCTTAAAATTTAAGTCGAAATTTTGAGGGTAAACTTAAAACGATGACATGGTAGAAAATGTCTAATTTAAACTTCCAATTTTGATATGGTTTTGTTTAGGCTACTTTTTTCTCAAAATTTCGACTTTATCCTCGCTGCTTCGATTTTTTTTAGATTGTTTAGGCAGCTTTAAAATCGAAATTTAGTTAAGTCTTCAATTCGTCCAAAATTTAAAAATTCGTAATTTGGAAAATTTGATTCTTCAGAAAAATTAAAAAATGTCTGAAACGGGCGAATTTTGAAAAAATGTCGAAGTGTTCACAAAAAGTTGACCTTTTGAAAAAAATGGAAATTTGGAAAAAAACTTCAAAATTTGAATGAACTTAACTTCGAAAAAGTCCCAATTTTGATGATAAAAGGTAAACATTTTCAAACAAGATTAAAATCCTGAAAAAATTGAAAGATTTCAAAAAGTTGCAATTTTGAAAAAAATCGAATTTTTCAAAAAAGTAAAAATTTTCAAGAAAAAGTCGGAATTATCAAAAAAAAGAAGTTAAAACTTCGAGAAATGGTAAAAAGTTTGAGCTAAAGTGGAGATTTTTAAAAAAAAGGTAAATGTTTTCGAAAAAAAAATGTTACAACATAATCATATTATAAAAAAAAACCAACATTTTGAAAAAAATCGAAAATTTAAGAAAAAAAAATTTATCAATTTTTTTACAAGAAGTCTAAATTTTGAAAAAATAGGAAATTTTCCAAAAAAAACAAATTCTGAAAAAGTTGCAGCTTCGAGAAAAAGTCGAAATTTTCAAAAAAAAGTCTAAATTCTGAAAAAGGTTCGAAAATATTAAAAATGTCGAAATTTTGAGAAAATTTTAATTTTTCAAAAAAAACACAAATTAAAGGGAAAATCTAATTTTTCAAATAAAAGTTCAGTTTACTACATAAAAGCTGAAACCTCGAGAAAAAGTCGAAACTAAATAAAAAATCTTAATTTTTAAAAAAGATCAAAACTTTGCGAAATTGTCAAAAATTGGACCAAGGTGAACATTAAAAAAAACAGTTTTTCAACATCATTAAATTTACAGAAAAAATCAAAATTTTGAAAAAAAATAACAATTTTGAGAAATAACAAAATGTCGACATTTTGAGAAAATTTTAATTTTTCAAAAAAACACAAATTAAAGGAAAAATCTAATTTTTCAAATAAAAGTTCAGTTTACTACATAAAAGCTGAAACCTCGAGAAAAAGTCGAAACTAAAAAAAAAATCTTAGTTTTTAAAAAAGATCAAAACTTTGCGAAATTGTCAAAAGTTGGACCAAGGTGAACATTAAAAAAAAGAACAGTTTCTCAACATCATTAAATTTACAGAAAAAATTAAAATTTTGAAAAAAAAAAACAATTTTGAGAAAAGATCGAAATTATGTGTGAACTTTTATCAAAAATTCAAAATTTGGAAAATAAATTAAAATCCTAAAGAAAGATCAAACTGAAAAAGTCTTGAGATTAATAAAATAAATAACCACTTGAAAAATTCGGACGCTAAAAAAAAGACTAGTTGAATTGCAAAGTTTTCAAAATATAAAGACGAAATGCTTTAAAGAAGCCGAAAAAGGTTTAATAACAATTTTCAATAAAAATCGAAGGCAGACTTTTCAAAAAGTAATCATTTTTAGAAAGTCAGAGATTTGCGAAAAAGTGAAAATTGAAAAAAGTTGAATAAAAAGAACAAACACTTTAGAGTCGATATTTGCAAAAAGTTAAAACTTTGAAAAAATTCAAATTTTAAAAAGAATTGAAATGTTTTGAAGAAATCCAATTTAACTAGTTAGATTTGCAAAAAAAATTGAAATTTCGAGTCTGAAGTTTCAGAAATGGTCAATATTTACAAAAATAAGGTCAAACATTGAAACTTCGAGATCAATTCAAAATATTCAAAAAAATTTGAAATTTTCAAAAAATAAAATCTTTAACAAGGATAAAAGTTTTAAAAAAGTAAAATGTTCAAAAAAACCGAAACCAACCAAATAAGACAGAATTTTGAGGAATTTGGAATATTCAAAAAATCAAAAATAGTCAAAATCTTGAAATTTTGGAAGTAGAACGAGAAAAGATCGACTTTGTGAAAAGGTGGGTTTTTATTGTGGAAGTTTTCGAAATAAGTCAAAATTTCCAATAAAAATTAAATTTTTCAGAAAAGTCGAAACTTTCAAAAATATATATAACTAAAGGATCCTTTCTCTTTTTTCACCTAGGCGAAAGCGCGAGTATCAGCTAATTTTTTTTTTATAAAGTTCGGGTTTTTTTGAAGTTTGAACTCAAAATGAATCCAGAGTTTCAGCGTGAAATTTTTAAATTCGAAAAATCGAGAAATATTTTCTTCAAATTCTAAGCATTATCAGAGTAGGTATATCCTGTAACATTAGAAAAAAAGAGGGAGAATATTTCCTAAATTATGTTAGAAAATCAATTTTTAAATGAAATAAAAACGGTTAAAAAATTAAAAAATGAGTCACCCGGAACTGAACCAAAAACCGGAAAAAGCGTTATTTTTGTCGGAACGAAAACCCGAACGGAACCGATATGATTTTTTTCCGGAACGAAAAAAATAGTGGTTCGATGCCCTGGTTGCAAGTACAAGACAAGAAATTTGTGAATAAGAAGAGGACAAGACAGGAAGTTGTTTTTTAGCAAGAGCAAGATTTTTTGTCAAAAAATCAGCAAGAAGCAAGCCTTTTTGCTTTTTTCAATATTTTTTTTTTAAACTTTTAATATACAACATATTTTTACAATAGGACTTCGTTGGTCTGACCTAGGGTAGTTCGACCCTCCGGATAATCCTTTATCTTGATACTATACAAAATTAATATTTTTGAATTTGTAGTTTCTGAATTTTTTTTAACGTAAACTTTGTAAATAAAAGATGCATTTGATATGTCGCAAGTAGGGTTGTTAGAGATATGACATTTCGAATCTGGATACGGATTCGGATATACAATGGTAGTCTATAACCTGGAATAAATTCAGTAAATCGAAGACAGTTGTTTTTTGAAAATATGCTCGGGCACGTCGATTAATATTTTAATTTGCGCTCTTTTTGATGTAGGAAAATGTTCATGTGTTCAACTTAAAAAATGAGGAACTTTCATACAATAACACAATTTTTTTTAATCTATTTAACACTATTGCGGCACGAATTTTGAAAAATCCTTTCGTAGTGCGAAATTTCAATCTTCTAAACCGATCGCTTTAGGTTATGTGTTGCTCTGTCAGTCAGTGTTTAGGACTTTTATTAAATAGATATAACTTGAGGATCTGTTCTTCTGAATTGACAAAAATAATTTAAAAATATCTGCAACCGAAATAATATCCGAAACTATCGGACATCCGAAATAATTTCATATCCGTGCCCGTAACCGAAAACGATATACTAATATTTCCAATACAGTGTTAGTCATAAACTTGAAATAAATTCAGTAAATCAAAGACAGTTTTATTTCAGGAAATATGCTTGGACACATCGATTAATGTTTTAATTTGCGCTCTTTTTGATGTAGGAAAATTTTATGCAGAATATCCCAAATTTAAGATATGAGGTCATCGACAATTTGTTTAAATGGTAACCCTATTTCTTTCTTGATTATTCCTAAGGGGTATATCAAGCTACACATGCGTATCCAAATTTCAATTTTTTATTCCTTGTCATTTAAAAGATATTTACAAATTTAGTAACTAATTCGAAAAATCAAGAAATAATTCAGTTCAATACAATTTTTATAAAGTTTAAAAATCCCGTATCAGAAGGTATATCGTTTGACTTTTTTTCTCAAACTGGGTAGACGTCTTATCACAATTTTATTAAAAAAATTAATAAAAACAAATAAGAAGAGTAGTATCGTACTGATCGAAGAAGTTATTAGTTTGTCCTTTAGCGAGAAACACCATTTATTAAAAAATAGACCAAATGCCGTACTTAACAGAAACTCACAAGAAAAACCACAAGAAATTTTAATAATGATTGGCTACGGAGATAGAACAAGAACACAAAATGAAGTTATTCGTTTATTCAGAAAGAAGTATCCTGATTTAGCACCCATATCGCAAAGTACCGTAAGCAAGATTGAAAAACAGTTTCGGGAAAATGGTTATTTAAGAAAAACAAGTAGTCGAAATGCACTCAGTGAAGATGTCAAAATTAATGTACTTCTCTTTGTCCAAGAAAATCCTCATGTTCGCACTAGTCAGATAGGTAGGGAACTCGAAATTAGCCAGTCTTCAGTTGCAAGAATTCTGAAAATGCAAAAATTTCATCCTTAAATGACAATCCTCTATGAACTCTTAGAAGATGATCCAGATAGAAGACTCCAGTTTTGCGAACAAATGATGGATCTACTGGACAGAATTGTTCTAAGCGTAGAAAATATTCTGCTTTCAGATGAATCAACGTTTATATTAAATGGTGAGCTAAATCGTCAAAATTGTCGTTACTGGGCAGACAACCACCCACACTGGATGAGGGAAGGCCACACTCAACATCCAGAGAAAGTCAATGTTTGGGCAGGGATTGTTGGTGACTTGGTGATTGAGTTATAGGACCAATTTTCTTCCAAGGAAATCTCAATGGTGCAGGATATTTAGAATTCTTGCAGGAAAAGCTAATTCGTGATTTAGCTATTTTGTTTCCTGATCCGGTCGAAACTGATGTCCCGAATAGAAACATCTGGTTTCAATAAGACAGTGCCCCTCCTCATTTTGCAAGACCTGTCCGTGAGTATCTGGATGATGTGTTTCCAGACAGATGGATTGGTAGAAGAGGACCTTTTGAATGGCCATCCAGGTCTCCGGATTTAACACTTATGGACTATTTATTACGGAAATATTTGAAGAGCAAGGTTTTTAAGACCAAACCTACAAATATTGAGGAGTTTAAAGGACGCGGAGTGTAGACTAATTTCCCCCGAAGTAATTAGAAATCTTCAAAACGAGTTTCAGTTCCGTTTAGGGTATTGTTAGTTAGTAAATGGACAACATTTTGAACATTTTTTGAAGAAAGATTATTGAGTTGAACCAGATTCCTTGATATTTCAAATGAGTTAATATTTATTAAATATCTTTTAAATGACAAAAAATAAAAAATTAAAATTTAGTACGCATGTGTAACTTGATATATTCTTTAAGAATAGTCAAGAAAAAAATAGGGTTGCTATTTAAAAAAAAATTGTCGATGACGTCATATCTTAAATTTGGGACATTCTGCATAAAATTTTCCTACATAAAAAAACGCAAATTAAAATATTAATCGATGTGTCCAAGCATATTTCCGAAAAAAGCGGTCTTTGATTTATTGAATTTATTCCAAGTGACAGACTACCGCTGTATTGGGAATATTAGTATATCGTTTTCGGTTACGGACACGGATATGAAATTATTTCGGATATCCGATGGTTTCGGATATCCGATCGTTTTGTGATATTATTTCTGTTGCAGCTATTTTTAAATTATTTTTGTCAATTCAGAAGAAAAGATCCCCAAGTTATATCTATTTAATAAAACTCTTAAACACTGACTGACAGAGCAACACATAACCTAAAGCGATTGGTTTAGAAGAATGAAATTTCGCACTAAGAAAGAATTTTTCAAAATTCGTGCCGCAATAGTGTTAAATAGATTTAAAAAATGTTGTATTATTGTATGAAAGTTCCTCATTTTTTAAGTTGAAAGCATGAAAATTTTCCTACATCAAAAAGAGCTCAAATTAAAACATTAATCGATGTGCCCGAGCATATTTTCGAAGTTGCAAATATGAAAATTGATGTTTAGACTTCAGGTATGAAAAAACAATTAGTTTATCAGCGTTTTTTTTTTGGCAATTCATCCCCTTAAGGTAATATAACCAATTCATATTCGAAAGTACCTACAAAATAGAGTACTGATATCGATTTGCAAAAGAAAATTAATCTTAAATTGCAATATTTTGAAAAGAAACCATGATTAATAATTATTAGATCCAAATGTTTTAGTTTTGTGAATCGATGGTAATGGAATGGGTAATGCTGTCGGAACTATTTTAAACAAATGTTGTATCGAATCATTTTTTTTTTTCTTCATAAGTGCAACAACCCTCGGATAATTCGGTATTAGTCTGAGGAAGACAAGCACTTAGATATTCCTCCAAAGACACATGTAAAATTTTGAAAAATAGTCACAACATTCGAAAAAATTCGATTTAAAAGAAATCATAAATTTGAGTTAACAAGTTTCAAAAAGTGGGAATTTTTAAAAAGAGCCCAAAATTTGAAAAAGTCGACAGCAGAGTCAAAATTTGAAAATATAAAACTCTTAAACAGTTGAAATTTTAAAAATATTGAAATTTTGAAAATAAATTTTTAAAATATTTAAAAATGAGCCAAAGTTTTAAAAAAATTTCAAATTTACAAAACAAGTCGAAATTTTGAAAAATAGACCAAATTTTGGAGTAGACATCTTCCGAAAAATTAGGAATTTTAAAATATCGCAAATTCTGTGAAAAAATTGAATTGAAATTTATTAATTTCGACTTCGAAGTTTGGGTTTTTTACAAGGTTTAGCATTTTTTGTTGAAAATAACAACTTCGCTAAAAATTCCGACTTTGTGCAAAATTTCTACTTTTGAAAAATCTTCACTATTTTGAATATTTGACCTTTTTCTCATAATTAAAATTTTTTTTTTAAATTGTAAATTTAAAAAAAATCAAAATTTGGACTACTTTTTTAAATCCAAATATTTTAAATTACTGACTTTATTTAAAAATTTCCAATTTTTTTTTAAATTGCAACTTTTTTAAGTATCGATTTTTTTTGAAACTTTTTCCTATGATTTTTTAAAAAATTTCGACTTTCTCAAAATATCGAATTATTTTCGATTTTAGCCTTTTTTAGAAATCCTAGCTTTTCAAAGTTCTAAATTTAAAAAAAAATCGTTATTCATAATTATTTACTTTTCAAAATTTCATTTTTTTTAAGATTGACTTTTCTGACAATTTTGATTTTTCTCGAATATTTAGACTTCAAAAATTTCGGATTTTATTAAAAATTTGAGTGAGCACTTTTTAAATCTCAATTTTTCTCAAAATTTTGACTATTTTTGAAAATTTAGATTATTTTTCAAAATTTCAACTTTTTAAAAATTAGAATCTTTTGAAAATTTCCTAATTTTTCAAAATCACGGATTATTTGAAGATGTCTACTTTTTCAAGATTTTGACTCTTTTGAACTTTTTGTGAAAATCGGGAATTCTTTTTTAATTTTACCTTTCCATGAAAAATTGCGACATTTTTCAAAATTTCGAGTTTTTTTTTGAAAATTATAACTTCAAAATTTTAGCGCTTAACGCGTATAGGTAACTTTAAATACAATCGCGTGGATTATTCGTTGCATACATTTTAAGTGGTTTTTAATGACTATTTTTACCACTTTAGAGGCTAAATTTTTAAATAACTTCTCTTAGTGCTCACCTACGTCAAACTTCATGCTCTTATATGCACCGGTTTAGCCTGTGCCTGTGTTTGTCAGTCTGTTTAGAAATTTATTAAGCAGAAGCATAACACCAAGAAAACAGTTCATATTTTGCGGGAGGCTCAAAACGTGCACAAATAAAATTCTACGTTTAACACAAAATTCTGATAAAGAAGCTTCTAGAAAAAGGAAATTTTAAGTTTAAAGGTTAAAGTTTCTCCAGAAACCTTAAAATTTCTTCAAAAAATCTAAGTTTTAAAAATATTTTTGTTAATTTATTTTTAAAATCTCTGACTTCGTTTTAAAAATTCCTTTAAATCTAAGATGTTTGCTCCTTCTTTTACGAAATTTAAAGTTTAAGCTCTTCAAAAACTTTAAACATTCAAGTTTAATCTTGAAAAATAAAAAGCGGCTAAACTAGTAGCTAAATATTTAAATTGTTGCTGCTTGTTATTGTTTTATATCTTGCGGGAGGACATTTTCTTTCACAAAAACGTGACAAGTAAGGTTTTTTCGTAAGAGAACACAACCCTTGGTGTCGGTAATACCAGTCCTAATAAGAAGAGTTGTCACCTACAAAAGGTTTGTATAGATAACCTTTTCATTTATGAGCTAAGTGATCATTTTTGAGGAAAAAATCGTTACCTTACTGTTACTGGTGTCGTAGCTAATTTTTTTTTTCAGATTCGAATTCCCCTCACCAAGATATGTCTAAAATTGCAATTACCCCAATTGCGAAACATAGACATTTTGATAGTTTTCTCAAGAAGAGTGATCCTTAGAACATCTTACAAAATTTCAATCTCTTGTAGCTCTTAAACGAAAAGTCGTGGCTTTAATTTTCTTTACAAAATCTGATTCTATCAAAATTCTTTTAATAGGAAGGTGTTAAATGCGATTTGATGACTTTTGATTTTTAAAAATTTTAAAAACTTACTCATTTTAAAGGCTCGCAGGTCTAAAATGAAGTCATAACTCAATTTACTTTTAGATTCCAAGTGGCTAAATTTATAAAGCCAGATGTTTTTAAATGCGACAGCAATTTTCAGTTTTTGACTTCTCCAAAATATGAATTTTAAGGACTTGTAAGTCCAAACGATAACTCTTAGCACAATTTTGCAAATTCGCATTCTACATGCTTAGATATGTAAGATAAGAGTATCTAAAACATCAATCTGACGACCTTTGGAAATTGATACTTTTAAGATAAAATAACATGTTGAAAATTCTTGTAGTTTACAAACGGGATATGGAAGTTTTCAAAAATAAAATAGCTAGAAAATAAATTATTTATTTATACAAATAGGATAGGTTCGAGTTTTCTTTCACAACAAAGACACAGTTTTACTTGCAATTGCACCATTTTAGTCCTTTATGATTCCGCTTGCATCCGACATTTCAACTTCTATGCTCATACTCATGTCTGATGGTTCAATACCTGAATTAGCAACTAAACTTTCCTCAGCAATACTGCTATCTGTCGTGGTATTCGCGACTTTAAGATCAAGATTATATTTGGGGATTTCCGTGGGTGCACCTGAAAATTTAAACGATTATTATTATTGTTTCCGTGTTGAATGCTCAAAAAACTACTTAACCTGGATAGGATGGATGTTCATCTGACAACTGCTCTATGAGATAATTCAACATCGTGGAACTAAAAGTGTCATTTCTCTTTAACCCGAGAGCCTTGTGAAACCGATCAACTGCCTCATCTGTGCGACCCATGAGAGCTTGTACGTAACCTATTGCGGAGTAAGTGCTCGCGTTTAGAGGCGATAAAAGTAACGCCTGAAAAGAAGTTTCTTTTATTTCGATTTTTTGTCACATCAAAATTATTTGTGTAGCCTCTATAAAGTTGCTTTCTAAATTTGTATTCCAGAGTGTACCTAAATATGTAGCTTTTTGTAGCACCTACTACATGGGCTGAAAAGTTTTGGCCTGACCGAGAGATCGCCACAAAAAAAAAGACTTTGCAGCCCATGTAGTACATATTAAAGGACAGTAGGGAAGTATGGAGATCAAAACTCAGAACTTCTATGCCAAAGTCAATGCAACTTATATGGTCAATTTGGTGCTGTCAGTGGGTAGCAATATGTTACTGTCGTATTTGATCTCTCTATTTCCTTAATTTATTACTATTAAATATCTTACCTGCTCATGATATTCCATAGCTTCCTCGTATTTCTTCAACTTTCTACATGTATGTCCCAAGTTATTTAATAAAGATCCCCACTGTTGCGGTATTAAACCATTCTTGTTAATTTTCTTAATTAGCTTTAACGCATCTTTAAAGTTTTTCTCTGCCGATTTATATCTAAAAAAATTTCATTTATCATTTTAACTGAACATGTTTTCTCAAACTCGGCTCTCGAAAATCACCAAGATGAGGACAAAAGTTTAAATTTAGTATTAGAATTAAACTTTGTGAATAAGTTAATGTGATAACATACTCTAAATTCTGGAAAGCAATTACTCCTTTTTCATGCAAGATGAATGGGTCATCAGGTGCTATTGCTTGGGCCTGCTGGAAAAATTTCTCAGCAAGTCTTACGTTGTTGGTTAAACCGCATTCCAGACCGATGTACAGCAGAGGTAAATGGCAACTGCAATAAAAAATCTGACATTATTTTTTGATTATTAGTCAAAATGCCGTTGTTTTGACTAAATTCAATGTTGATCTCATTGTTTTTCTACAGCTTGGACATAAGGTTTTTAAATCAATCCAGAGTTTTTTCTGAAATATCTACTTTTCCCAAGTAATATTTGTCATTTTTTACTGTTTTTTTTTAAATTTTGACTTGAAAGTCGACAACGCACAAATTATGTGCAAAAAAATTGAGTTTTTCGATTAATTTGAAAATGGAGTTTTAACTTTTTCTTACAATTTCAGCTACTTCATTTTCAGTTTAGACTGGAGGTGTTTTAATTTTTTTCTAAAATGTCCACGAATTTAATGATTTTTCTTGTTCCTTGCTACTGTTCAGACCTCAATAAATCGATTTTTTTATGTTTAACTCTAGTGTTCGTTCTGATAAAAATAAAATTTTTTTCGATTGTTTTGTTGTTTCATTTTGAAACCCTCGTTACAATTATTTGATTGCAATAAGTGACAAATCTGACCAATTTTTGTATTTGTTTCTGCACACATGAAATATCATTTTTATTAAGAAAAATAACCCTCTACCGCAGCATTTCCCAAACTTTTTCTGTCAGAATCCGGTTATTTTTATGCTTTATCTTCGTGACCCACCAAACCTTTTTTTAACTGTCTTAAAATTTCGTTTTTCTTCTCAGAATTTCAACGTTAAAAGTCAACATTTCGTCGTTTCAGTTAAAGACTTTTTAATTTTCTATTCTCAAAATTTCGACCTTGATCCTAAAATTTTGCCTGTAAGTTCCGAGTTGAAGTTTCAAAATTCCCACATATTTCTCTTTAATGTTAAAACCATTGTTTTCCTTAAAATTTCAGTATTTTTCTGAAATTTTTTCGAATAAGCTTAATTGTTTATATTTTCATAGTCGACTTTAAAATCGAGATTTTAATATTTTTTTTCTCAAAATTTCCGTTGAAATCTTGAAATCAATTTTAAAGTAAAAATTACAACAAAAAATTGAATGTTTTATTATTATAGCTTAGAGCCGAAATTTTAAAAATAAGGTCAAACTTTTAAGAGCATGAAAACATGAAATTGTAAATTTTTTCAAAAAATTTCCAATTTAAACATCAAATTTTTTTATTTCAATTTTTTTTTAAATTTCGATTTTAGAAATCGTAAGGTTTTTTTTAAGATTTTTTTGTTAATGAAAGTTAAAGTATTTTCTTTTTACTTTTTCACACACAGCCGTTGATTTTTTTTCGAAACTTCTTATATAAACTCAAATTACTATTTTTATTCAAACTTTAAAATCAATTTTGGCTAAAAATTTTCTCAACGTTGAAATTAATGTACATTGATTTTTTACAAACTTTTGGTGAAAATTGTAAAGTTTTTAAACTTTTTTTCCTAAGATTTCGACCTTAAGGCAGAAATTTGGACTTCCTTGAAATTTCGACTTTTTATTTGAATTTTTTGACTATTTTGCAAAATTCCAAATTTTTCTGAAAATTTGCCAAATTTTGGTCAAAATGTCGATTTTTTTTTATTTCGATATTTCTTTAAAATTGCTTCAGTTTTATGAAAATTTTTAATCAAAAACTTTGACTTTAAAAAATTTTGGACTTTTTTCGAAAATCATCATTAACCAAAATTGGGCCTTTGTTTGAAAATTTTAATAATATTGGTAATTTATTTTTGTGTCCCAGAGCCGGGTCGTGAACCACTATTTGGGAAACACTGGTCTATTGCTAAAAGCTAGCTATGCCCATAATAAAATGTTACCCTTTCATCAACTGGGAAGCCTTGAAGTACGCGGCCATAGCTTGATCATGCTCATTTTCTATGGCAAAGGAGTGCCCATATGCTAACCAAGCCGGTCCAAAGAGTCGATCCAGAGATGTTGCTTTAGCAAGATACCGCCTTGCATAATCACTTTTGTTTATTATGTAATAGTAACAGCCAACAGCGAACCAAGAAATCGCCATATTAGGATAAAGATCCACCAAATTGTGAGCCAGCGAAAAAATTTCTAAAACGTGCCAAATTACAAACTATGAAAACTTAATCTATAACATTTACTGTTGCTTTGTTGCAGCTCCACTTGACAGGCGATATGTATTGGTAGGCAACCATCATGATAGGGATCTTGCTTCAATATGCTTTCTGTCAAATTACTACACTGCTGGAAATCACAGTTATAATATAGTCTTTCAGCTTGGGCCACATGCATGTCCAAGCTGTCCCACAATTTCAGAGACAGCGTACTATCTTTGATCTGAACACTTGTTTGTTCACCACTAGTTTTCAGTCGTTTTAGATCACTTTTGAGCACGTTTCTGTCGTTATTCCTCGCTAAATTCGGTGTGGTAGTCATTGGTGGTGTTTCTTGTAAGCTGGGTGTAGATGGTAGTAAATTAAGAGTGAGTGGGGTCGCACTAAAATGTCTTCTATTTGGCAGAACTGGAGTGTTTCTAGGCACAGCATGATCCTCCTTCACAGAAGATGGCGTGTGGTACTTCTTTAGCTTACTCTCGTACAAGGTCCGCAGAATTTCAGCTTCTTCCGGACCACACTGTTCAGAGATAGGAATTGCGCTCATGAGATCTTGTTCTAAAATAATTCGATATTAGAAAAAAAATAAAATCAAGTCCAAAGTTCGAACAAAGCTTTTAAAATTATATAAAAGAGGAATATTAACCAAAATTTCATTTATATAAATAAGTTCCCCTCAAAGTGTTAACGATTTTCCAAAATTGCGAAACTTTAATTTTTTTATAATAATTTTGATGAATGAAATTGAAGTTTTGCGTAAAAATACCGAAATTTTGAGTTAAATTCGAACTTCCGGGAAAAAGCCAAAATGTTAGTGGAAAAATTAAAATTGAAACCGAAAAATTTGAAGAAAAAAAAAAACTCAAAAACCAAATTTTTAAGTTTCTAATTTAAACTATGGCTAGTCCAGGATATATTTCTTCCGGGATTGGACTGTGTCAAAGAACTATTAAAAGTGTTGGACGTTTCGCCCACCATCGTAGGGGGCTTCTTCAGGAACAAAGAAAAGAAACAATAAATGAAAAGAGGAATATGAGGGAATAGGCAAAAATGAAAGAATGAAAGGCCAATTTCAAAACATCAGAGCACGGTAAACTCATATGTTCACCATACCAGAGGCGAAACTCTTCTAGAAACTTTTAGTAGTTCTTTGACAAGGCCCAATCCCGGAAGAAGTATATCCTGTATTGACTCTGGCCGTGGAAGCCTTCGTTATCATATTCTTAAACTCTGGCTTTTGAAATAAAGTTCCAATTATGAGAAAGACTTAATAATTATCAAAACTTGCTTGAATTTGAAGGATTAAAATCATTAAAAACTAGAAAATTGAACAAATTGAACTGAAATATACCTTCGGCTGCAGTCAACATCTGATGTTTAATTAGAGAGTCAAATGCTTCAAAGCAGTAAACATCACAAAATAGTGCCTGTTTATAGCAATCTGATGCTAGGCCTCTATTATCCATACTTTCCAAAACTTTTCCTCTCAAGAACATAACTGATGAAAAAACTTGCTGAAAAATTCATACTTTGTACTGACCTGCTGAAGAATAAAGAAACCAGACTTACGTTCTTGGGAGTATCATCAAATAACATCGGGTCCATATCTCCCACCCCTGTTTTGCAAGGAGTGTAATTATTCGAAGGGGGAATAAACATTTCAATATCTATGACATTAGCAACTTTTAAGGCCTCGTTCAGTTCATTGGCTTCCTAACAGACATTTAACTGTTAAATAATTACACATTAAATAAGTCTAAAAGTAAGATTTTTAGTTGTACATAAAACAGAATTGATATAAAAACTACCTTTTCCAAATTTTTCGATCTAAGTAAATGAGCAGCTCTATGGTATTGTTTTAGTAGATACATACATTGCGCTAACCAATATATATCTCTAGGGTTTCCTGTAAGAGCAACTACTTTGTCCGCCCAATATAAGGCCGAATTATATACGTGCTGCAATAAAATTGGTAAAATAACAGCTTTACATAAAAACTTGCCTCATTTACCAAATTGATGTAAGTTTGTACTAATCTTCGGAAATTGTCTACATTAACAGTGGTTGGAGTTGTAGTTTTCATTGTTTAAAAGCTTTTAAATGGAAAATCTAAATATTTTGAATATTTTAACCTATTCACAGGGATCGATAACTGTCATTGCATGTTCTGTGACAGTCACAAAAAGCATATCTTATGACAGTTAGCGTTCATTCACTATGAGCGGCTATCTGCTAATCAAACCTACATTTCGATATACAAATATTCTCTCTGGCAATTACTATAATTGATAATTGAAACGACAAGCCTGTATTGGGACTGCTCTTGCTAAAAAATTAGATCAGTAAACCTAGGGATGCAAGATAATTTTAATATCGATACAAATATTGACAGCAGGCAAATATCGATAATCGATAGTATCGAACATTTTTTTATCGATAATCGATATTTTGGAAATTAACTATCGGCTATCGGGACATATCGATAATACCATATCGACGATATTATAATATCGATATAAATATCGATATTTTTGCTTCGATATTATCGATAATATCAGTCTCTCAGGTTTTGAAAAAATTTATATTTAATTTTTTAAAACGTAAAAAATGCCAAAAAAAGGTGAAATTTAAAAAAAATAACAAAAATGTTCCGAAAAATTCAGTCTAAAAACCACGCATTATGAAAATCCAAATTTTTAAAAAACAAAATAATAAAAAATTTTGCATTATATTGAAAATTAAATGAATTTTCAAAAAATGTCGCAATATTTAAAAGAGCCAAATTTTCCAAAAATTTAAAAAAAAGTACAAATTATAAAGACAAATTTTGTGAAATGTCGAAATTTTTATAAAATGTTAGAATTTTTTAAAAAAATCAGGCGAAGTTCTGGAAAAAATAGGTATAAATTAAAAAAAATCACAATACTGAAAAATGGTCAAAAAACTCAAAAAAGCAAATTTTCGAAATAAGTCAAAATTTTCAAAAAAGTTGAAGAACTGAATAAATGTGAAAATTTTCAAAAATATTCGAAATTAAAAAAATGTTTCAAAAAATATTTTGAAAAAGTTCAAACATTCAAAAAAGCCAAAATTTGGAAGTTAAATTTTAAAAAAAGGTCGAAATTTTTAAACGGCATTTTAAAAAAAAATCCTTAAAATTTCAGAGCCAAAATTTTTTGATATGAACATATAAAATTTTCAAAAAAAAAAAGAGTTTTCGAAAAAAAAATTGGCAAATTTCAGGAGAAGTTTTAAAAAATCCAAATACGCCAAAAAACTTGACATATTTTTAAATTCTCAATCGTGGACTCTTATGGTCGGAAACATTATGTTTATTATTTATTTCAAAAAATGTTTCAGAAAAGTCATTTCTTCATTTTGTCGAAATTTATTATAAAATTAATAAAAATTTAAATATTTCCAAACTGGGTCGCAGAAATGTTAAATAAAATTAATAAACATATTTTTAAAGTTTAATTAAAAAATGGTATTATGAAAAATCAGGATTTCCAATGAAATTCGAAACTTTGGAAAAAGTCGGAAATTGAAAAAGTAATCGAAAATTTAAAAAAAATTTCGAAATTATCAATAAAGTTGAGCTTTTCAAAAAAATATGGAAATTTTCGAAAAAATTGAAATTTCTGGAATTTCAAAATTGTCAATAAAGATCGAAATTTTCGAAGAGATCGAACCTTTCATAAATCGAAGTTGTCATTTTAAAATAGTAAAAATTTTGAAAAACATCGAAATTTGAGAAAAGTGCAAATTCTGGAAAAACCGCAAACAAATTTCAATCTCTCAAAGACTCGACATTTTCAAAAAAAATTAAAGCTTAAAAACTGAATATTTTATAAATAGTTGGAAGTTTCGAAGTTTATTAAAAAAAAAACGAAGTTTTAAACGGAAGCAGAAGTTTTTTATCAAATGTCGAATTTTGAAAAGTAGAAATTTTTTTAAAAAGTAAAAAATTTGAAATAAGTAAAGATTTGTTATAAAAAGTGGAAATTTTGAAAAAAGAAGAAATTATGAAAGGCGTACCTGGCTGGTTGAGAAGTCCTGCTGTATGGTATTAAATTTATATGATACATGGAATATCGAATAAATGTATCGATGTATCGAAACATATCGATATATCTTTTTCGATACATTCATTGAATGTGGTATCGATGTTTTAAAAATTATTGCATTCTTATCGGGACCACGGAATTGCAAGGCAGATGTTTAGCTTCGAAAGTTGTGCCTAATATTTGAAACCACGGGACTTAAACCAATGACGTCACCTCATAGTTACGAGCGATTTTCTAATCAAAAATGACAACTTTTACACTATTTATTTATATTTTCCTTATTTTAATTGCTTATAATAATGCATTAAACATTAATTATTGCGACGTATGTCCTGATCATACGTTGTGTCTATACAGAGTAATTAGAATTGGTCTTAATATGAAATTTAACTGATGGCATTTTTTCAGCCTGGACCATCACCGAATTGCACAGTTTATTCTAAAGTATTGCTATCTCCAAAGAACAAGACGGAAATTGTCGATATTCATAACAATTTGAGAAATTTTGTCGCCTCAGGAGGATACATTAATGGGTCTGACATTAGTTTCCCTGAAGGATCAGATATATATTACATGGAAAGTTTGTTAAAAAAATTGCAAGTTTTTAACATTTCTTATAATAGTGTTATTTTTTTATTATTTATTTACTTTAATTTAATTTAATTAATTACATTTTGTCTTGTTGATTAACAATATTTTACTTCTTCTAACTTCTGTTTTCTTCAATGTTTGCTACCCCTGCGAAACTGCTGCCTTGGCTATATGCCTCTAGATCCACGGCAAAACGTTTTGCACATTGTAAGAAACTTTCGTTTATCATATAGTTTGTTTATCATAACGGAAATTATCACTATCAACATACTTTTACAGAAATGGAATGAAGAATTGGCGAAAATTGCCCAACGTTGGGCAGATCAGTGCAGATCTGACGAAGACTTGGATTCTTGTAGAGACATCGGTACGATTTGCCATTGTCATGTTATAAAATTTTCCAACGTTTTACGTTATAGATCAAATGAGGGTTGGGCAAACCGTCCTCGTTTTGGATATAAGCAGCAAATTTGAAATGCCCACATTTCTCGAGCTCTTCTTGCATAAATGGTCCATAAGCTTTCGAGCTTTTAATGTCTCCGACATAAAAAAATTTGATAAGTGCGTTATAATCTCAGTGCGTCATTCATTTATGATTGATTTGGATTTTTCAGGAGCAGGATTAAGGAAATTGGCGACTATACGCAAGTGCTTTGGAGTTCCTCTAAATACGTAGGATGTGGAGTTGCTACTTTCAAAAATCCACATTTACCGGATGGAATTAATTCAAGTTTAATGAGATTGGTGTGTAATTATGCCCCTGCAGGAAATAACGATGGTGATCCTGTCTATAGATTGGGAAAACCATGTTCAACCTGCATGTGTCATGATAAATATCGTTTTCTTTGCATTGGTGGGTAATGTTTGGCATTACGCGCTAATTACCTTGCCAAAAATTTGTTTATTGATTAACTAATTTGTTTTCTAACATTTCAAGGAGTTTTTATCTGCTTGTCATCAGAATTTCTTACTAGGGATTTTGATTTAATATATCTGTTTACTGTTTAGTACTTTACTCATAACTAGAGCTGGGATTATATGCAGCAAAAAAAGTAATGCATGTAATATGCAAAATAACAGGATAAAGTCATCTTACAGCTATTTAAGCGCAATTCTACTCTACAGTTACGTGAAACCAAAGCCAAGCTAGCTAAGAGAGCAGCATTTGGCTGAGAAAAGCATACAACATCAAAGCACGAGGTAAAACCTGTCGTTTTCGAAGACCTACAGAAAAAAATGCAAGGTCTGGGCTGTCGAGAATCTCGACTGCGATTGGTCCAATGTAATTTTGTCTGACAAAGCATCGTTCTGGGTATGGGCTTCCATAAGGTATGCTGGTGAGCGATTGCTTCAGTGAACCATCAAACACCCAGTAAAACTCCATGTTTGGGGATGTTACTCTGAGCACGGTTTTAGGTGTTTAGAGCCTTTATGCAGAACTTGGATGCTCAGAAAATTGTAATTATTTATAAAGGTGGTTTTCTAAGGCCTGTCCAGAAGATGATATCAAAAGCGGACTGGATTTTAGGGGAGGACAATGATCGAAAACATCGGAGTCGACTCTGCAACTCATGGAGAGCAGAAACTGACATCGTAACAGCAGACTGGTTTTTACAGTCTCTTGATGCAAATCCAATGAAAATTATTTGAAGCACTGCAATGAGGAAGCTTGCAGGAACATGTGTCTTCATCTTCAAGCAGCTTTCACGAAAAATCAGAGAGATATGGTGCTTATTACTCCTAGAACCTGCTGAAAAGCTGATAGAAAGTATGCCCAAAGGGTGCTTGGCTATTCTGGAAAGCAATGGGCGTTGGACCGTGTAATAGGTAGTTGCGCTGTAAGCTTTTTAATGTAATTTCAAAAAATTTTCAATAGTTTTTCTAAAACCGAGGAACGTTTCTTGATGAACACACTGTATATCAAACAAAATATGTAGACCCAACACACCTTTATTTCAAATTAAGGATTAATTATCTAACTTGATCGTTTTTGTATTAACTGAAAAAAAAAAACAAATTTATCATACCTGTTTAGAAAAAAAACCTGAAATGTGCAAAATAAAAAACTGCATATGTATTTATTAAAAAATGTCTAAATATGCGCATATGCCCTTTTTATGCATTTTGCATATAATCCCATCTCTACTTATATCTAATAAACTGCATTAGGAATAAATACAACAATGCAGTACTTTACTACAGACAATCACATTTGTAGTAAAAAGAGAGGATTCAAGTACCCAACTTTATCAACCAATTTTCGGAATTAAACTTTCAAGTAAATGAAAATTGATACTTTCGGATAAAGCAAAATTTTCAAAATAATGTTAACAATACTAGAAAAAAGTAGATATTTTAAACATACATCTAGTTTAAATGAAGGAAATCAAAAGCAATGCCGAATTTTCTAAAAAAACAATTTCAAAAAAAGTTCAATTTTGAAAGAAATTCCTATTTCGAAAAAAGTCAGAATTTGGTAGTTTTGAAAATAAGCTATCAGGTAATTATTGTATTTGTTCAACGTTTTGGTAACTGAGGCTCCGTATATGGGAGTATGTCGCCCCTCTTCTATTAGTTTTCCGTGTTGTATGTAAATGTAAACACTGCGGAACTGGAGCGAGTAACTACAGTATTTCCCTATTTTTTACTATTTAAAAACAAGTAAAACAGTCATATTCACTGTTCAATATCCGTCGGAAATGCATTTTACTTCATTAGGGTTTTCTTTGTATTTCTAGTGGATACTGGACATTACTGTTGTACATAATAACAGTTTTCAATATTTTACTTGTTTTTAAATAGTACTTATTCGCTCGACCTCCGCAGTATTTCATATATTACTGGAAACTGAGAGGACGCAAGGTTACTAACGAGAATACCTGCGACCTATTTTATTTAAGTATTAGTGCTCCGTGTTACATTTCTATGTTCCAATTTCAATTTTGCAAGTAAGTATGGCTTTTGCCGAATCCCTAACCTTTGCCTTTTTGTTTTAAGGTGAAAAAAAGAATGATGTTAAGCCGGAAATTTTCTCCGAACATTTTTATTCCAATTTTGAAAAAATCTTCGATTTGTTGAAAAGCCACCCCACGCTGTCAAAAGCCTGCGCCAATGCGACAGATTCTGGAACTATTCAAGTCATATCTGGCCTGAATGGCACAGAATGCGACAAAAAGAAAGAGAAAATATTAGACAAAATTAACGTCCGTTCTGGAATATTATTTAAAAGTATTTTTTCTGGGGGATAATAGCGTTAAGAGGTACTTAACATAATTTTTAGCTTCAGTTCCCCCGAGGATTTTCCACACGTTAAAACCACTATTACGGAGCCAAACGATGTTTCCTAGGTACATCAAAGGGATTTGGTACAAAGGCAAATGCAGATGTAACCAAGTTTTTAGATCCGACGCTAACAAATTGTGTGCTAATTATTTTATTTCGCTAATTTCTATATTTATTTGCAATATATGGTACTAAAACTTTTGAATTTTTGTCTTTTTGGACCTAAAATCCCTATGATAAAAACCACAAGATTGAACAATCTGTCCTTGAATAAATGATAAATAACAGCGACTTCAATGGTTGATTTTTTGATATCGATTACACAATTTTATCGCTTATGCAAAATTCACCTTTTTTATATTTTATTTTTTTGAAATTTTAAATTAAGTCTCAACATTTCAAATTAAAAGTCATAACTACAAGGGCACTTTCACCCTTTATTAGATGCCACCCTGGGTTTCCAAATAAGATATGCCATAGAGTCATAGAGAGAAATAAATGTTTAAATCTGTTGGTCTGTGGTTTAGAACGTTATGTATATTTATTTATATTTCAGATATTTTCGATCTTCAAGAAAAGAGTTTGCGCCATCCCTACCTTGAGGATGGCGATGAATGCTACTGCTCCAACAAATACGCTGCTTTATTTAATGAACGCACTTGAGATATCCCTTAGCCACTTCCAAGTTTCTGTAGGACAAATTCCATGTTTGAGTCAACTGTCTATGTTTTGTAAATGTCGCAATGTTTTGCAGATGTCACTGTGATTGTAGCAAAAATTACGTATAAATATAAATTCAACCAATATATAGACAAATTTTGCCAAGTTACAATCTGTTGCACTCTAATTCCCCAATTAACAACAATCAAGCGAAAATAAGACACTAATGTTCCAGAAACTTATTTGTGTATTTCCTATGTAACCTTAAAATGTGGGATTCTACGATGTTTTTGAGTACTTTAACGCCAAAATTTTACGTGGCTTTGACCGGAACTTCTTCGTTAATATCGGGTTTGATACTAATTTTCGAATGGTGGTATTTTCGAAAGTATGGTACATCATTCATTGAACAGGTTTCGCTCAACCACATCAGCCCCTGGATTAGTGGTGTTGACAACAGCGACAACGGCAACTCGAGCAGCAGTAGCTCCTCTAGCAGTTCGCAGAGCAACGTTCCCGAATGCAAAGTGTGGCGAAATCCGCTAAATTTGTACAGAGGCGCCGAGTATCAGCGATTTTACTGGGCTACCAACAAGGAGCCTCTGACGTATTACGATATGAATTTGTCCGCTCAGGATCACCAGACTTTTTTTACTTGCGAAGCGGATGCGGGTAAGGCCGAGTATGAGATTATGCAAACTGCTTGGAGGGAGAGGAATCCAGTGGTAAGGATAAAAGCCGCGCATAGCGCAATCGAGAGAAATCCGGATTGCGCCCCCGCTTATATACTGTTAGCCGAAGAGGAAGCGACCACGATAACGGAAGCCGAGAAAATTTTGAAGCAAGCCCTAAAGGTCGCCGAAGCGAACTATAGAAAATCTCAAGCATTACAACATCAAGGGTCATTGATGGAGTCGCAGCACAGAAGGGACACAAACGTGCTGATTTATATTAAGAGACGCCTGGCGATGTGCGCTCGAAAGCTAGGGAAACTTAAAGAAGCTGTGAAGATGTTTCGAGACCTGACGAAAGAAGTGCCACCAATAATGAACGTTTTGAATATTCATGAAAATCTGATAGAGGCATTGCTGGAAATGCAGGCTTACGCCGATGTTCAGGCCGTTTTGGCCAAATATGACGATATTTCGCTGCCAAAATCCGCCACGATTTGTTATACGGCAGCTCTACTCAAAGCGAGGCTGGTGGCAGACAAATTTTCCCCAGACGTCGCCAGTAAACGTGGCCTGAACAGCGCCGAGATGGCTGCCGTCGAGGCGATCCACAGGGCGGTTGAATTCAACCCCCATGTGCCCAAGTATCTTTTGGAGATGAAACCCCTGATTTTACCCCCTGAGCATGTTTTAAAACGAGGGGATTCAGAAGCCATAGCTTATACGTTCTTCCATTTGGCGCACTGGAAGGCCGTGGACGGGGCGCTTAATCTGCTACACTGTACGTGGGAGGGGACGTTTCGGATGCTACCATACCCATTGGAGAGGGGACATCTGTTCTATCCTTACCCTACTTGTACTGAGTGCGCAGATCGCGAGTTGCTACCTGCGTTTCATGAGGTTTCTGTCTATCCAAAGAAAGAACTGCCATTTTTCATTATTTTTACCGCTGGTTTGTGCTCATTTACTGCTTTATTGGCTCTGCTGACGCATCAATATCCAGAGCCGATGGGGGTGGTTGCAAAGTCAGTTGTGAATTCTCTTTCCTTGCCAGTGTACTATGTGTATGACAAAATTGAAAGTATGTTACCGTCTAATTTACTGCAGCAGTTGTCGAGGATATAAGTTAACGTGTGTTTAATTTTTAGTTTGTTTTTGGAATAACTCGTACTTAATGTAATTAGTATTAGCTTAGGTGTTTTTACTTATTTATTGACAGTTTTATTGATCTGAGGTATGCGATTTGTTGTATCTGTTTTAAGACCCAACTGTAATTTTATAACTGATTTTTTATGTATAAAATGTATTATTGAATAAAACATGACAGTGAGAATGCTGCTTGAATTTACTTTCCTGTTGCTCTTTTGCTGGGTTTGCAGCAGGCAACGAGAATTGTTTTTATTTTCCATTTGGCTTATATGTATGCAGATCTTTAAAAAAATATTGAAAATCTTTCAATATTTTGAATCCAGTTCCTTGTGAGAAAAATCCAATAGATAATTCATAGTTTTGGCCAGAAATTGCTCAAACTCGACCACTATGCAACAAGTTAACTTGAGAGGGTTGCTACCTGTCGCTGGCTAAATCACCCAGGGATTAGCAAATTTTACGATTTTAGATATTCGTGGATTCGTGCTTAGGAAAAATTGTTGATAAAAAAAAAATCCTTATATTTTATTCATATAAAGGTTTTATTTTACCGCTGCAATGTAAATTGATGACAAAAAAGCTTCTTACCTTCAAGCCAATCAACCTTTTTTCCTTTTTGCATACCTTTCCAATCCCAAAGAGATGGCAGCCATAGTTACTATAAGTTTTTTTTAATGAAACTAAAGAAAAAAGCAAAACGGAGATATTAAAGACAATGCGTTCATAAAAAAATTCAACTCACAATCCTTATCTATTTAATAAATCTCTAAGCACCGACTGATAGACAATGCACAGCCTAAATGGTTGGTCTAGGACCATAAAATTTTGGATAGATGTTCTCTTTAATACGTAGGTGAGCATTAAGACAGGATTTTTCAAAATTCAACCTTCAATGATGGTAAAATGGGCATTAAAGGGTAGACGATTTTTATGTAATGAATAATACACAAGATTGTATTTAGTTTCCTATAAACATTGAGAGCCGACATCGTTGTCGTGTCTTCGTACGAATTTATCCCAATTGTTGCAGGTAATCAGTCCTTTTACGAATTCTTATCTTTTAGCTTCTAAAAACTTAAGTTTTAAACTCGAAATTTCAGTTAATAATCAACACTTCATCAAACATTTCGCTTTGTGCTCTTTTTTTAAAATTACTTTTTAGTTTTGAAACTCAAAAATTTTTATAAATTTCGACTTTTTTTGAAATTGTTTAGTTTATACTTGAAAAATATTCCTTTTTAAAATGTCAGTTTTAAAGGATTTACTTCTTCCGGGATTGGACCCTGTCAAAGAACTACTAAAAGTGTTCGACGTTTTTGGTTGAAAATTTTTATAAAAAATAAAAAAAAACTGAAAAAATGTCGCAATTTCCAAAAAAACTCAAAATTAAAAAAAATGCTGACATTTTGAAAAAAAATCCGAATTTAACCAAAAATTGGCAAATTTTCAGAAAAATTCGGAATTCTGCAAAATAATCAAAAAATTTAGAATTTTCCCAAAAATAATTTAAAGTTTGTAAAAAAGTCAAAATTTTGAAAAATGATGAAATTTTGAAAAAAAAAAATGAAATTCTTGAATGTGCAAAATTTTAAAATAATTGCTAATATACAAATAAATTTTGGAATTTTGAAAAAGTCGAAATTTTAGGGTCACCATTTTCAAAAAAAGTTTGAATTTTAAAAAACATGGAAAATTTAGAAAAAAGAAAAATTTTCAAAAAAGTTTAAACATAATCTTTATCAGAATTTCCAATAAAAGTTAAGTTATTCAGGAAAAATCAAAATTTTGAAAATGTAAAATTTTTAAAAATTTTGAAAATTGAAAAAATGCCGAAATTTTCAAACAAAATTCTAATTTCAAAAAATATCGAAATTAAAAAAACTTGAAAAATCTTCATTTCAAAAAAAAGTCGAAAAAATATGAATATTGAACAAAAGCGAAGAATATTAAAAAGAAGTTAAAATGTTGATAAAAAGTTGGGCATTTTTTTTAAAGCTGAACTTTTTAACCAGTAACTTGAAAAATAGAAATAAAACTTTGAAAAAATTTCGGATTATTTCAGTCAAGATTTTCAAAAAACTATTGAAATTTTGAAAAAGTCGAAATTTTCCATGTAATTCTAGAATATTAAAAAAATGGCAAAATTCGTAGAAAAATTCGAAATTTTTTAAAATAGTCGCAAATGTCAAAAGTTGACATTTCGAAAAAATGTTCCAAATTAAACAAAATCGAACTTTTTAAATATAATCGAAATTTTAAAGGAAACTTAAATTTTCAAAAAAAGTTGAATTTTTCAAATAAAAAGTGAATAAATTTAGGTGAAAGTAAAAAAATTGAGGAAATAATCGAAATATGTGGAAAAAAATTAGGAATTTTTAAACAAGTCAAAAATTTAAGAAATAGTCAACATTTTGCACAAAGGTTGAAATTTTCAAGAAAGTGACCATTTCGAAGAAAGATGAACTTTAAAAAAAAAATCAAAATAACAAAACTCACAGAAAAGGCAACATTTTGATAACAAGTCGAAATTTTCGAAATTCGAAATTTTCAGAAAAAAATGGAAATTTTCGGTAAAACGAAATAAAAAAAAAACTAGAAATTTTTAAATCCAAATTAACACAAAAATTAACATTTTTCAAAAAGTCCTAATGTGGAAAGAGGTCGAAATTTGGCTAATAAGTTGAAAAAAAAAACGAAATTATGAAAGAGCTGAACTTTTCAAAATTCTACTTCCGAAAAAGTGGCAATTTTTATAAGAAATTAGAAACTTGAAAATAAGTCGAAATAATTAAAAGATCTAACTTTTCAAAAATGCTGCCAGACAGACAAAATTTTGGAAAAAGGTGGAATTCTTGAAAAAAGTCAGATTAAAAAAAATTAATGTTTTCAAATGTTGAAATATTAAAAAAAAAATCAAATTCTGAAAAGTAATTAGAATCGTTTTAGAAAAAATTGTTCGAAAAAAGTTGAAATTATGAGTTAAAATTACAAAAAAATAAGAGGGAATTTTCAAAAGACAACCTTTCCGAAAAAATTCGATTTTCAAAATTATGTTCAAATTTCGAGAAAGGAGAGCGTGCCGAAACTTTTAAAGTGAAAATTTCGAGAAAAGATTGAAAATTTTGAATATTCTAAAATATCGAAATATACAATAAAAAGTAAAAATTTTCAGAATAAGTAAACATTTTTTTAAAATTAAATTTCAATAAATTGATTTTTTTTTAAGAACAGTAGAAATTTTCAATAGAAGTCAGGATTAAAAAAAAAATGAATGTTCAATAAATATGAATGATTAAAATGGGTTGAAATTTTCAAAAAAATTTGAAGAACACTCAAAATTTTGAGACAGAATTTCAAAAAAATTAAATTAAAAAAAATAAAATTTGAAAATGACGAGATTTAAAAAAAATGATTTTATTTGCAATTTTTTTGTCAAAAAAATTATGAAATAGTTCCTTTTTTATTGTTGTCGTTTTGCGCGAAAATAGTTCCGTAGTCTGATTGTTTACTAGCCTTTCATGGCTCAACTTCTGAACTGATTTCGATGAAAATTAATATAGAAGTTTCTAGAAAGCTGAGAAATGAAGTAGGCTCCTTTATATCCTAGAACACTAATTCAGATACTTTCAAACAAATGTTTTACCCAGAAAGCATAGATAGATTATCAGCGTCACATCTCTTTAATTTCATCACTGATACTTGATACTCTACTGAAGGGAATTATTGATTTAATTCCGCGGATGAAGTCGCTGGTAACAGCTAGTTCTTCTATAAAGGAAACTTCTTGAATAAACCACTGGAAAAAATAAAACGCATTTATAATTTTTAAATGATATACTCATTGTTAAATACAATTTATTGATATAATAAAATACAGTTGTATATATCCAAAAAGAAATTAAAACATGCCTTGTAATTCTGTTTATTCAGAATTTTCGGAATATGTACCTTAAGAACATATTTTTGATTTGTCAAAATTGCTAAACAATTCAAACTAAATCTAAGACTGCAAAAAGCCTACTTTTGCCATCAGTCTTTTTGCATTTTTTTAACAATTCAGTCATCAGGTAGTATGTTTTCATTACCCCTACATTTGATTGTGACAGCAGCAAAAGGTCTAATGATAACATACCCGAGTGTTTGTATTATCTTAAAATTATGGATGGACAATGAAATCTAACGAATGAATTAGCGATGGATACATTGACACCTATTTACAACCTATGCTATAACTTTGTTATGTACATAGCGGATTTTGTTTTTTAATTATTTTGGAATGATTGAAATTGCCAAATGAATCAGAGAAACTGCAGTAAAAAAATATTTTGCCAAAAATACAAAAGTGAACACATTTTTTTTGTGATTTGGCACTTGCACTCTTAACCTCTTTGGTTCTATTTCGATATTTTGAATAAAATGAAATCTTGTGCCCTTCCACTGACGATTTAGGACATTTGAAAAGGCCATTTATTAGGCCAAAAATGTGTTAAAGTCCAAGTCATTTTGTATAAAATCTATTTATCAAGAAAACTGAATCTGAATATAAATAAGCCAGAGTTATCTACGATTAAATTGACTTGAGTATTGTACCTCCATAGTTATGTACAATGTAATAATATATGTACAAATAGAAGCATTTAAATTTAATGGCAACAACACACTAATAGTTCAGATCACTAATTTTACTACAATTAAACATTAATTTAACTGGTGTTGTAAACTTTGAGCCTTTAACATTGATAAAAAATTAACTATTTCTAACAAATATACACGCACGTAATGATTAAACTTTTAAACGTTTAATAAATAGGAGAATTAATGCTAAAACAAAGAAGACGTTGAAAAAGAAGCATTATTTCTAACCGTATTTACATAATGTTAATTAGTTTATTACTCCACTATGCTAGGTTTATTACGCTTTTAGTTATGTTACAAAATTTATCACATAGTTACAAAATTCCATTGGTGAAGTACTGAAATCCGTCATAAAGTTTGGTCGAAAGCGAATGTATGCTTCCTTCAACCATACGATTTACTTCAAGCTGTAGTTGTTCTTCCGTCATATTCATGTGGAAGCGGTTCTTAAGATTCTGTACAGTAGCTGCCCCTGACTTGAAACATGGAAGTTGTGATCCTGTAAAAGATTGCAACGATTGAAGTCTTTAGTTAAGTAGAGATGTCTATAAAAATAGGATTTTCGCAAATTTACGAAATACTTCAATTCCAACAAAATTTAAATTAAAAATTTACCAGATCTCATTATCTCCACCAATGGAATTATCATGTCTTGATGCTTCCTGGCAGCAATGAGCCCTTGTAGGATCAAAATTTTAAAATACTCGAACATATCCGACTGATCGCCACCCATCACTTCCACAAATTCGGGAGTTAACTTAAATGGAGAAGTTTCGAAGCCCAAATTCTTCGGAGACGTCGATAAGATAAAACCGAAGTCGATGTGAATCAAATGGCCATCGCTCTTCAGCAGAATGTTGTTGTTGTGCCTGTAAATAAACACTAGATTAAGATTACAAGATATTAGATCAACTAAAATTGTTCATGAAACAAGAATGGAGAAAAATTTCCCTGGTCTATAATCATTCAGTTTCCTGGTTTGGGCTTTTACGTTACAAATTAAAGAATTGCTCGCACCTGTCTTTGCACTTGAATAAGGTAGCAAATCAGGCAGTATGCTGCGGAGCTTTGCACAAAATTCTTCTGCGCCGTCAGGAAAGCTTCCGAGGTTATCGGCCCATACTCCTTAATGAAATACTCCAGGAGAGACAGTTGACAATGTTTCTTCACTTGATGCAAAGAGACAGTGTTCAGTATAGGCTCAATCAAACCACTATCGTTGGAAAGACACAAAATCCTGAAACAAACCGCGCTAGAAAAACCAAAGGAAACATAAACCGAGCATTACTTGTACGGATGGACCCATAAGGCGACGTGTTCCATCTGCCAAATCTTCTGAAACATTTGCAACAGTTGCGAAGCCATCAACTCCTGTCGAAGGTCATCTCCGCATTTTACGATGACGGAAAGCAGCTTCCAGGTTGATAGGTGACCGTAAGGTGAACTTTCCCGGACCCTCCTTTCTTTTTCCTGTGAAAAGAATCGACTTTATGAGATGCTAGGGGTTTAGTTGGAAGACATTACCAGCCAAGGCTCTTTCAATACCGCTGCAGATGGATCTTCGGGGTCGTGCGTGAATTGTTTGTTTTTTCCTTCGTGGAAAGAATCCGATAACCTACGTCTGATTTCCACGGCTGATATCCACATGGGGGGTTCCCGAGAGTCGCTCGACTCTTGGCTCATTTGCGAAATTGTGTCCCGATCCACCGGTTTCTTAAGTTGCGTAGTACTGAAAAAATGTCATCATTATAACCGGGAATTAAACTAATAATAGCGGTTCTAAAATTTTTTTGCACGTTTACTATAGATCAATCGCGTGCCACTTTAGAACCATGCGGTTCACACTATTTTGCTTGCTAAGTTTGGAATTTTCAGAAAAGGTAAGATATTTGCGGAAGAAATTTTAAATTCTGAAAATGATGTTGAATTTTAGAAACTGTAATAGCAATTTCGAAGATACATCCTTTTGGAGGAGAGTCCAAATTACCCTAAGCAATTCAAAATTTCAGGAAATATTAGAAATAATTTAAAAAGAACTTGATAAATTAAAAATTTCAAGTACAAACAAGCAATTGGAGAAAAAATTGACATGTGAAAATTATCTTTTTTAGTTTGCAGATTTTTTCAAAATGTCTATTTTTCTCGAAAACAGACGTTTGGTTTCAAAATTTTATAAAAATTTTCGCCTTGAAGTTGAATTTATTTCAATCTATTTTGTTTCTGGAATGTTTAGTACAAAGTATCAAAATGATGTAGTTAAAGTTGTAGTTACGTGAAAATGTCAATATTTTGATGTAAGAATTGAAATGTTAAAATTAAAAATCAAAATTTGAAGAAGTATAACTCGAAATTCCTGATAAGAATCGTGGTTTCGGAAAAAATCTAATTTTTCAAAAAAAGTGAAACTTCGAGAAAGTCGGACATTCTCAAAAAAATTCCAACTTCGAGAAAAAGGCATAATTTTGAGAAAAAGTCGAAATTAACAAAATATTTTGAAAAGACGAAAATTTCAAAAAAGTACATATTTTCATAAATTAAAAATTCCTGAAAACAATCGAACTTCCAGGAAAGATTTGATTTTTTTAAGTCTAAATTTGAATATTTCGAGTTTGAGCTGGATATTTGGAGAAAACATTTACAATTTTATTTTTTTTACAATTTTCAAGTTTTTCTGACACTTCTTTCTAGATGTAATTCTGCGCTTGCTCACCTGTTGTGATATCTCGTCGTCTTCCTGGCTCCAGTCGGGATCGTTTTCATCGCATAAAACCCCGCACATGCTGAACGCCGAGAGGGAAGCGGTGTCATGGCCCAAGTTCTCCTCGGATTTCGTATGTCTCAGAGTGGGTAACGCCTTAGGGGTTATAGGTGAGCTGTAGAGGTCATCAACTTCGACGACTTCAACGTAGATGATGTAAGGCGCCTGCAAAATAAACAATTTACCTTCGCAGGTGGCTTTATGCTACGTCAAACGTAACTGCATCTGGATAAGATTAAAGAGTTCCTTGGTTTCGCGCACAGCTAGTATGTAATTGATGGTTAATATCGGATGACTTGTAGTTTCATTTGATTACATTAAGCGACATGAAACTTCTGCATTAACTATGTTTTTATAACCCAAGCAGGAATAAAATAACAAAAAAGAGGACTGAACCGAGTCTGAACTAATTTACTCAATTTAGCAAAGAAGAATTACAAAATATAAAAAAAAAAGTTTTTTCCAACTTTAAAAACTCAAAATAGCTGCGCCTTAAGAAAAAATCAAGATGTTCAGTAAAAAATAAGCCAAAGTTCAGATTTTCAAAAGAAAAAAAATGGAAATTTTCAAAAAAGTCAAATTTACAAAATAGTCGAAATTTGAAAAAATTAACATTCTGAAAAAGAGTGAAAATTATCAAATCAAGATTTTGAACAAAGGTCGAAATTTTCAAAATTTGAAAAAAGACTAAATTCTCTGGAAAGACGAAATTTTAAACAAAGATCGAAATTTCAATAAAGTCAAAATTTCAAGCAAATTTTCAAAAAAAAAATCTAAATTTGTAAAGTCGAATTTACAAAAAAGTCCAAGTATGAAAAAATCAACATTTAAAAAAAAGTCGAAATTATCAAGTCAAGATTTTGAACAAAGGTCGAAATTTCGAAAAAGTTCAAATTTTCAAAAAAACTAAAAAATTTCAAAAAACGGAAATTTTCAAATAAAGGGATATTTTACAAAAAAATGCAAATTTACAAAAGTCGAAATTTCCAACATTTTCAAAAAAGCGGAACTTCTGAAGTCAAATTGATGGAAAAATTTCGAAATGTTGAAAATTTGAAAAGCCAAATTCTTTGAAAACTCGAAATTTTGAACAAAGATCGAAAATTTTTAATAAGTCAAAATTTTGAGAAGATAGAATTTAAAAAAAAAGGGTCTACAAGAAAAAAAAATAATGTGGTGTAAAAAATAAAACAATTTCAAATTTTCAAAAAAAATTTGAAATTTTCAAAAGTCAAAATTATCAAGTCAAGATTTTGAACAAAGGACGAAAATTTTCAAAAAAGAGAAATTTTTAAAAAAGGAAAAATTTACAAAACAGACAAATTTACAAAAGTCGAAATTCCTAAAATGTTCAAAAAAGCAGAAATTTTGAAGTCAAAAGTTCGAAATTTTTAATAGTCTAAAATTTCGGGAAAAGGTAGGATTTAAAAAAAAAGGTCGACATTTTCAAGGAAGTCGATATTTTTAAAAGATAAACGAATATTTCAAAAACGGCGAATTTATAAAACAGTAAACTTCGGGAAGGTCGAAATTTTTAAAAAATAGAACATTTAACAAAACGGCCTAAATATAGAAAAATTAATTTAAAGAAAAAGGTATAAACTCTTCTTTTAAAAAATGGAAATTTTGGGAAAAAGTCAACATTCAAAAGGCAAAATTTAAAACGGTGAGATTGTTCAAAAAAGTTGGAAGTTTCAAAAAAGTCAAAATTTAGAGAAAAGGTCCATATTTCAAAAAAAGGTCGACATTTTGGAAAAGTCAAAGGTTTGAAAAAAATTGAAAACTTCAAAAAATAAGTCGAGAAAGTCAACATTAAAAAAAATAAATTTGAAAAGAGCCAAAACTCTCATTCTCTCAAGTTAGAATTTGCTTACAAATTAATTGTTTGAAAAAAAGTTGAAGTTCGTTACTTTATAGACTATAACAGGTTGAATTTCGGCCACAAGTAGTTTAGAAATTTCCCAAAGAACTTTACTAGTTGTAGTTAAATTGACAAAGTTTGAAAACGTTGACATAAACTACCTCTTACCTTGTCTTTGGAATTAAGAACAGCAGCGACTTGTGGTGGTATTCTAACGATGTGATGGGGAGTTGAGCTATTAAGGGGCAACCACACCCTAGCCGGTAAGTTCAGATTGAGTGTGGTCAATTCAGCTACCAGTCTTGTAGTTTTTGCTTCCTTCGTAGGAATGGAACTTAATACTTTGCCAATAGAAATCAGAGCCTGCATGAAGCCCTGCTCAGGAGCCAGTCTAGGTGCCTGTAAAACAACGAATCCTTTCATTGATCCCCTCGATAAAAATTAGTCATCGAGTTCTAGATTTTGGGCAATTTGTATTTACTGAAAGGTCATTGAATTTAAAAAAAAGCGACTGATTGGATTTGGAGAAATTAATAAAGAAATAAAACCTGGAAATTTCAGTTTTAAATTCGAATTTCTAATTTAATTTTTTTCTTTTTGTAATTATTTAATATTCTATCGGTGTGTTTTTATAAATCTCAAATTCCATATAAAATTTTAATTATTTTTTGCATCAACATCAAACTTGCATTTCTGAGGTTTTTCCTAAAACTTCCGATTGTAACTTTTTTGGTTTTCGAAATTTAAATATCAATCTCTTGTGTTTAAGCCCATGTTATAGCATTAAAAAAATATTTTGAAATATTTTCTCGAAATTGTTACTTTTTTTCGTAACATTCCACACTTAATTTTTCAATTTTAAATTATTTTCACCAAAATTTTATTTTCATTTATAATTTCCACCTTTTTTGAAGCATTGGATTACTAAATTTGTTAAAATTTCGACTTTAAGCAATTAATTTTAGATTTAAGTTTTAACTTTTTTTTTCGAAATTTCGACCTCAAATTTCAATAATTTCTTTAATTCGTTTTTTAAAGTTCAATCGATTAGCAAAGGGAAACCCTATTGTGCCTTTAGAGTATTGCGAATATAAGACTCAACATTTTTCCTTAAAATTTTCTTTGTTAATTTTGAAGCATCAACCATTTTTTCGTAATTTTGGGAACATTTTTCTCCACTTTTCGAAATTTGTAATTTATTTTGATATTTCCATTTTAAAGTATGAAAAGAATCGATTAAAAAATATTTCTTAAAAGTTTTGAAATATTTTTTAATTTTTTAAAATTCCAAATTTAAATTTGAAATTGATAAAAACTTTTGCCTAGATTTTAGAAAAGGAACCTACCTATAAAACTGCAGCTTGTAAGATAATATAATAATATTTTGAGATTAAATTCGAACTTACGAGAATTTTAAAATTTCGAGATTAAACCTCAAATTTCATCATTAAACTCTCAATAAAAAAAAGATTAGTTTCCCAAAAAGGTGTAAATTTGGAGATTAAAATCGACATCTCTAAGAAAATTAGAATCCCTAGAAGAAAAAGACAAAATATTGAGATTTTAGTAGAACAAGGTAAGCCGAAATTTTAAACTCAGATTTTTGATAAAAAATTCAAAATTTTGAACATAAAAAGAAATGACATTTATGAAAATGAAGTCGGGCTAAATATTCTGTCGAAATTTCACTTTTTCAAAATGTTGGTGCTCAAAACCAATAAAAAAGCAATATCTTAAAAGAAAAACTTGTACACTTTCAAGTTTAATAGTTCAAGAAACAAATCGAACAAATCGAATTTATGTTAATGAATTATGAATTTAAAAAAATGCAAAACTAAAGTATAAACTTAAATTTTGGATGAAACAAATTGGAGGAAAACAGTACAAATCATAGGTAAACTAAAAGTGAACACCCCTTGATGAAATCGCAAGTAAATTGAAAATTCTATGAATTAAAACGAAGACTCGCAGTTTTATGAAAAAATTGACATTTTAAAGAATGTGCAAAAAAAACGTCGAAATTTAAAAAAAGTGGAATGTATGGGAATTTTCGATTTTAAACTTAAAATTTCGAAAATTTTAAGTTTAAGAGAAAAGCAATAAGACAGCAAATAATATATTTCAAGAAAATGAAAAGCTTTATAAAAATATCGAAACTAAAATAAAAAATTTGGGAAAAAAATAAAAATTGCCAATTTAAACAGAAAATTAAAAAAAATCTATTCATCTGAGTTATTTATGATTAGATTGATTTAAGAAAACATTTTATTTTAATTTCTGCACTACCATGGAAATCTCAGGAAAAAAAAACAATAATTTCAACTTTAAACTTACAGTTTTCGGAAGAGAATAAAAATTTTGAGAAAAACTGGACATTTATAGAAGAGGTTTTAGAGTTTTACTGTCATCGAAATTTCAGGAAAAAAAAAACAATTTCAACTTTAAACTTACAGTTTTCGGAAGAGAATCAAAATTTTAAGAAAAACTAGACATTTATAGAAGAGATTTTCGAGTTTTAATTACTCGAAGTTAAAAAAAAATATTTCTAGGTTATAATTAAAATTCCAAAAAATCGAAATGTTTAGAAAAAGACAAAAATTCGCAAAAAGCTCAAGAAATGTATTAGAAATAAAAAAATCAATAAACTCTTAGTTTCGATTTTGTATTGTATTATATTTTAAGTTGCTTATACGTATTAGAAGACATCGTTGATGAATGTATCTCCACACGAATTTATCCAAATTTTTACAGGTGATCAAAGTTATTTTTTTTCTAATATAAACTTCTGAACATTTAAGTTTTAAACTCGACATTTTAAAATTTCTTCTCGAAATATCATTTCCAGATTTTGCCTTTGAATTCAAAATTTCGAGGAACAGTTTTGTAGATATTTTTGAATTAAAGCTAAAAATTGCTTTGTGCTCTTTTTCAAAATTCTATTCAGATTTTAAACTCGAAAATTTCTGTTAATTTTGTCTTCATTCCAAACTTTTCAGTTCAAACTTAAAAATGTTCCTTTAGAATCGAAAGTTTCGAATTCGTTTTATACACTTGGTTTAAAATTTTTAAAATTCGAAATTTAGAAAGTCAGATTCCTCAAAAAAAGGAAAAAATAATAATTAAAATTTACAGGAATAGGGAAATTTTTTAAAAATCAAGGTTACAATACTTAAAAGATCGAGAAAAAGGTCAACATTTTCAAAAAAGTTTTAAGTCGAAGTTTTCAAATAAAGTAGAAATTTTGAAAAAACTATTCTGAAAGTATTCACAACTTTTAAAAAAAGTCGAAATTTAATGATAAAAATGCGTAATTTAAAAAAAAGTGTAAATTATAAAAGAAGCTTGAAAACTTCAAAAGTCGAAATTTTGAAAAAAAATCCGACTTTTCAAAAAAATGAAAGTTCTCATTTTTACATTCTCAAACAATTTTTTATTTGAATCTTTCAAATAAAAGTCCAGTTTATAACATGGAAGTCTGAACTTCGAGAAAAAAGTTGAAGTTTTTGAAAAAAAAGTAGAAATTTTCAAAAAAAAGTTGATATTTTGGAAACTGGCAAAGCTTGTTAAAAAAACAATATTTTAACATAATCAGATTTATACAAAAATCAAAATTTAAAAAAAAACTCGAAAGATCAAAATTGTGTGAAAATTTTCAAAAAATTCTAAAATAAATCAAAATCTTAAAGAGAATCAAAATTGTGAAAAAGTTGAAATTTAGAAAGTAGATTAAAATTTGGAAACCAGGGACATTAAAAAAAAATGGAAAATTGGAAATTAGACATTTTCAAAATATAGTCGAAAGATTTTTTTAAAAAAATCGTCATTTTCAGAAAGTCAAAACTTTGATCAAAAACCGAAATTTTGAAAAAAAAAGTTGAATTTAAAAAAACAAATATTTCAAGCGAGCCAATGTTTTCAAAAGTCGAAACTTGAAAAAATTTTAATTTTCAAAAAGAATTTAAATACAGTCAGATTTGCAAATACGCAAAGTGAAATTTTGAGGCAACATTTTAAAAAAGGTATACATGTTCAATAACAAGATGGGAATTTTGAAAAAAGGCCAACATTTTCAAAAATAAGCTTGAAAAGGCAAAAAAATCGGAATTTTTGAAAAAATTTAAAGTCGAGATAAAATAAAAATTTTTTTGAAAATTTGAAATATTAAAAAGAAAATTCTCAAAAAACAAAAACTTTTAATCAAATCAGAAATGAACAAAAAAGTTTCCAAAAAAATCAAAATATTATATTAGGGTGCGTTTAGATTAGGCACTTTATTCCATACATTTTTCCCTGACAAAATATATTTTCTCTTTGACACAAGTGTCAACTCTCCTGAGAAACTATATCGTTCCAGCTGTGTAGATAAGTCACGGATAGCTTCTCTCGGGATAGTTGACACTTATGTCAGAGAGAAATATACGCAATAAAATGTCTAATCTAAACGCACCCTTAGACAAAAAAGCCAGAATTTTCAATTTTCAAAAGAATTCAAAACTTCGAAAAGTGGGAATTTTCAAAATAAGTCAACATTTCGATAAAAAGTTGAAATTTTGAAAGTCAAACGAGAAAATATGTCGTTGAAAACAGTTGATATTTAAAAGTGTCAAAATTATCAAAATAATTGGAAATTTTTAATAAAAATCGAATTCCTCAAACGAAGATAATCCGAGAATTCTTTCTCTTCTTTCAGGCAGGAGAAGGCGCGGGTATCTGTTAGTTATTTATCTTTACAAATTTCATGTTCAAAGTTGAAATTTCGACAGAAAAGTCAGTATCTGGAAAAAAATTTAATTCAAATTTTTTTTTAAATATCAAGTTTGACCTCGAAATGTTTCATGTCTTCCTCGAATATTCGACTAGAATTTAAAATGTTTAGTTTTTTTTTAAATTGAAAGTTTACGGAAATTGGGATTTAACCATCGAATATTAGAGTTGGAAATCGAATTTTCCGGATTAAAATCGAAAATTTAGAAATAAATTCGAACTCTGAAGGATTTTTTTATTACATAAATTACAGAGTTTTTTTCCGAAATGCTTTTGTCCAAAATTTCTACTAAAAACCTGAAATGTATACTTTTTTAAATAGAAATTTAGTTTCTACTTTTTCCCTCGAAACGAAATAACTATTTCTGAAAATTTTATTTTAATATTTAATTTTTTGAAACAGCTTCTAAATTTTTCTGGTTTGGACTGTTGTTTCAAAATTCCGTGATAATATTTTAAACTCGAAAATTTAAGAATATATTATTAATATTAACTTTTAATATTTTCTAATTTGAACTTTTTTCTGAATGTTTTCACTCTGAACTAGATATGTATTTTATTTTTTTCTAAAATTTCAACTTTAAAGACTAAATTAAGTATGGGGTGAAATCTAGAATTCCCCTTAAAAATGAAGAATTTTTTTCTCAAAATTTTATATTTTTAATCCAAAGTAAACTAAAAAAATTGAAATTTCGGCTAGACCGAAGTTTCAGCCTACTTTGGACGGAAACTGTAACTGTGGCCAAAAACCGGTTTTTTTTTGGCAGAAACTAGTCGAAACCAGAACCGAAACTTTAGTCGGTCTCTTGTGATTAACCCGTGTGAGGAAATATGCATTCCGTTTTGAGAAAAATAAATAAACAAAAGGTGACAATTTTTTTTTCTGAAAACAGGACGGAAATTTCTCAGGGCCGCTGACTGAGGTAGCCCGCTACAAAATATGGAGCCAGTGCGTCCCTGGTCAGAACGTTCCCAAATTAGGAATGTCTTTCCGTTATCAGAACTCGGTAAACACTTTGGAAAAGGTCTGACTGAACCAACGACGTTTTTTTTTAGTCTTGGAGTCATAGATATTGGGCAGCTGTCATTGACAGTGACTGATTGAATATGGAAATATCGATGAAGAAATGGAGTAGTGGTTATTACCACATAGTTCCTCTAATCCCCAGATGGGACGCATGGGACACTTACCGCGCAAATGCATTCAGTCTTTTTTCCTCTGAGGTCGTTGACGACTCCAAGGCAGGTATCGAAGCAGACACAACCGTTGTCGAAAGCTCTTCCAGAGCTGAGGTCTCCGAGGCAAAGTTTCGTCGATGAATTACTCTTCCTCATCGTGGAAACTAGAGCGGAAGCGTCGCTTTGCGATCTTTGATGTGATTTCTTTGGATTGGCGAATAATGTTGACAGCTTGTCGGCACCTGGAACTGTCAAAGAGGACACCATTCGATGCGCTGCTGAAGTTTGGTTGTTGAAGCGGGGTCTTAATTCCTCCGAGAGGATAAGGTTCTTCAGTTTCTCGCCGTGAGGTTTCTTCTTTGACGGCACGGACGCGTCCGAACCGTAGGCGTCCAAGAGCCAGGCACATTTTAAGGAAAAATCTATGGATTGCCGACATCTGCAACAAAAAAGATAATTGTTTGGTAATGCGCTTGATTTATGAACACTAGAGGTTATTATTTAAGTTGGTAGCCAAACTATTCGTTTAGCCCTGAAGATGTTCTCAGCACCGATTGTCGGCAAACCAACTTGACACGAGTTTAACCTAGAAACGCACAACTCAAAATTTGAACCCTGGAAGTCCCCATTCATTTCTATGTTGCAACTAATTCGAACAAGTTCATATTTCGTCTTACTATATCGATCCGTCGTTTAAACCTTCAGTGTGTGTTTCTTCATCAAAACCAGTTTATAACGAATTCATATAAAGATATAAATTACGGTTTAGATTAATTACTTGTGATATGTATTTTAAGCAAGACACGCATTTCCGAAAAGTCAATTATCCAATCGCCTTAATTATGTAACGTTACATTATTATTACCTAAAATCCATTAACGTGATTCTCAAACGGGAACGAAGATTGAATTATAACTTGTTTCAATTCGCGTACTCCTTTCCTCGTATGCTTGCAAAACATTTCCTGATTTCATTAAACTTGAGAAACTGGAGTTAGACGCGTTAAAGAAAACTCTCGAAGTTTTAATGGCGTTCAGTTACGTGGCATAGTTTATTTTTAAAAATACCAATTATTAGCTTTTGAACTGGTAATAGATTTCCTCGCCATTTTCTAGATTTTCATCTCGCAAGTGGCCACGTTATTTAATGTTAACCGAACGCACACGGAAAAATATAACGGGCAACCAAACTGTAATCGAATTATTAAATATTACTGATGATACGTATTGCGTCATTTTTCAGATGTATTATAGGTATTCAATGATTGTATTTGTATTTAAAAACTGCGGCGTATTTTTTGTGATTGCAAAATGTTAAATACCGGATAATAGATGGATCACTATATTAGCCAAATGTTAAACTGTTAAAAAAACAGCTTCCTTGCCAAGTTCAATAAATGGAACTCGCAGATGAGTTCCACAAAAATTATCATAATCATAAATAATTATATGATAAACTGTGTTTGGTGCAAAACTTTTAACACGTGGATGAATGTGGTTATAAAAAGTTAAATTCCAGAAATATTTTTGGATAGATCATTACTTAACTAAATAGATTTTCACAATTATTCCCTTGTGAAGTTTAATAAAATGTAAACCGTAGACGAATTCAATAAAAATTATCAAAGATGATCAACCGTGTAATTATTAAAATTGTTAATTATACCGGGTGTTTTTTTTAGTTGGGAGGTTACCTTTATGAAGAGTACCACTTATTATAAAAACAAATTGATTTAGATGATGGGGTTAATCAGGGCCAAACTTTTTTTTAAAAATATTTTCAACTTACTCCCACTTCTGGTTATACCGGAAGTAGACACCAACTTTCTTATTTTAAATAGCAATAAGGTCAGTTTATGTACACATGTTTATTGCTAGCATTATTAGTTTTAAACATATTTCAATTTTCCAAAAAAAAAGTCACAGAAAAGAGGGTTATTTTGACTCTTTGTATCTTTTTTATTATTTGGAGTAAAAAAATGAAATTGGGGTTGAAGTCATGGAATTATAGGGAGACTATAATAAAGTAATCTTATTTTACATTTATTTTACAGGGTGACGGAAATTTTATGATCTTTATTGTTTTTGTTTTATTTAAAAAAAACTCCATTTTTTTTAAATAGGAACTATGTGTTTTTTAATCATTTTTGTATTTTTCACATAAAAAGGAGATTGACTAATTTTTTGAAATTCTGCACGGTTACGTAGATATAATTCAAAAGAAAAAGGAAAAATATGCCTTTTTTTTTCTCTAGTAGCAACTTGGCAGAAGGCAGCAAAATTTTCAACAACAAAAACTGAAAGGTCTGAAAATTTTAGGCTAAATAACATTTAAAAGATAACCGTACAAGACGAATAAGTTTTTGGTTAATTGTTAGAATACTTATTAAAAAATATTTATCGAGCTACGAATTTAAGTTTCGTAAAAATGGTTTGTTAAACAGACATCTCATTTGTGGAATAATTAAAATTAACAACAAATGTTTAAGAAAACTCGCCCTTTAACTGTTATGCTATTAGATTAGAACTTAGGATTTGTAAGCGTTAAATTTTATAATGAAAATGGAAATGAAAATTATTCAATGATTTTTTTAAATCATAAATAAATTCTTATTTATTATTTGGCTAAAGTATACTAAAATATTTTGTAATATGTTGATGAGACATTCAGTTACATTTGGAAAATATACAAATGTACATTTGTCCACGTACAATGTACATGGAGCTCATAATGGTAAAATATACAATGACTTTCTCGCCTACTTATTTGAGACCCAGTTCATTACAAACGATGGTCCGCACGCGTGGTCGGCGCGCCCCCATCATAAAACACCACTAGGATTTTTCTATGGGGAATTGTTAAGGAGCAGGTTTTTGCAACGACTACTGCATAACAAGCATATTGCTAGGAACAATTGGATGTGCTTAAAAACCTTATTCAATTCGAAATCTTAAAATATACCTTTAAATGTATTGAAAGAGAACACCGTCATTGTTGTTCCTGCAGTAGTAAACATGTATGCAGAAACTCAGCAATAAGCACGTATACATAAACTAAACTTATTTTTTTTACGCAAAATTCAAATAAAATATAAAATATGGGTGTTGCCATTTAAAATAAGAAAGTTGATATCTACTTTCGGTATAACCGGAGGTGGGAGAAAGCTGAAAATATTTTTATAAGATAGTTTAGCCCTGATTAGCAAAATCAGTTTGCCTTTATAATAAGCGGTACTCTACATAAAGGTAACCTCCCAACTAAAAAAAAAAAAAAACACCCGATATTCTAGTTTGATAATATTCAGCGTTTTCTTATCATCAACTTTTCTGAAAAGAATCGAAATTGTCAACTTCCATTTTCTTCCCGAAATTTTTGACCAAAATTTCCACATTTGTGACGAACAATTTCAATGTGGGGTATGTTTTATGTAAAGTAGAAGGTCGATTTTTTTTTAGAAAAATCAAAATTGGGAGACAAAAATTGAAACTTAAATAAAAAATCCGGAAATTGTCTAAACATTTTTATGAGGAACTTGAGTTTTTTCTAAATTTAACATTTTAAAGACATGCTTTAATAGACATTTCAAATTTGTTGTGGAAGTTTCGAAAATTTCTCTACAAAATTTGTTTACGAAGAAATTGCGAGAAAGAAATCTAAATTCCTGTAAAAAACAAAAATGTTAACAAATAGCTAGAAATTTCAACTTTTATCATGATATTTCGAGCTTTTTGTAGAAATTTCGTCGACTGTTTCAGGATTTTCTTTAAAACAACCTGAGGTGCTCGAAATTTAAAATTTTTTGCAAAGAAATGGTCAAAAATTCAAGAACAGTGTTTTAACTTTATATTAGAAACTATCTTTGGACACAAATTGGAATTTTGAGAAACTCGAAAATTGAATTCCAGGAAATTTTGATTTTCCATTAATAATGATTTTCGACATTTTTGTTGATATTTCAACTTTTTACGTATAAATTTGGTCCTATAACTATAAAAAATTCGGGAAAAACTTCGACATTTTTTAAGATTATACCAATTTTTGGAAAACAGAAATTTTCGAAAAATAAAAACGAAATTGAAACTTATTGAACACATGTCGAAATTTGAGGAAAAAAATTGAGATTCCAAGCAAAAATTCGAGAAAAAAAACTCGAATTTTCTTAATTTCTTTTCTACACACAAAAATCAAAATTTGGATAAAAAAATTTGGACTGTTTCTTGAAATTTCGATTTTCTTTTTTCAAAATTTCGACATGTGTCCAATAAATTTCAGTTTCGGTTTAATTATTCGAAAATTCCACATTTTTTTACAACTGTTTTATGTAATGTGAAAATTTAGTTATTTCTCGATTTTTTTAGACAGAAGATAAAAAAAAATTTGGAGAAAATAGTTGGACTTTCGAATTTCTTCTTGGAATCTCAATTTTTTTCTTAAAATTTCGACATGTGTTCAATAAGATCCAATTTTGTTTTTATTTTTCGAAAATTCCTTATTTTTTTTACAAAAGTTGTTTTATGTTTTAACTTTTTCTCGAATATTTTTTAGAAAGAGAACTAAATTTGCACAATTTCCTTTCGTCGAAATTCCGAAGCCAAAATTTTCACAAAAGTCAAAATTTTGAAGTAGCGGAAATTTTGAAATATTGAATTTTTAAAAAGTGGCAACTTTTACATTATTTTAACTCGAAAATCTGAAAAAAATTCGGATAAAAAATGGTAATTCAAATTGTGGAAATTTTGAAACATCAAAAAAAAATGTTTGGAAAAAGTTAAAGCCCAAATTTCGAGAACAGTTCGTACTAACAAGTCACAATTTGGAGAAAAAGTCAAAATTTTCATAAATATGAAGATTATAAAAAGGTGGAAATTTTGAAATGTCCACATTCGAAAAAGCCAAAATAGTGGAGATTTATAAATGTCTAAAATAATGGAAAAACTCGAAATTTACAAAAAAAGTAAACATTTCGAAGAATTTCGAAGGAAAGTCGAAATTTTGAATTAAAGACTGAGAAAAAGTCGAAAGTCAAAATTTGCATAAAAAGTTAAAAAATAATTGATATTTACAAAAAGTAGAAATCAAAAAATGGCCTAAATTTTCTAAGAAAGGTTGAGATTTTTGAACAAATTTTTAGACACAAGTGTTCGAAATTAATTAAAACAGAAATTTTTAAAAAAGTAAACATTTTCAAAAAAGCAAACATTTTCAAAAAAGCAAAACTTTTGAGTAGAGTGAAATTTTCAAAAAGTTAAGCTTTCAAAAATTTCAACAAACAAAAGCAAAAGGAAATTTTGAAAAAATGTTGAAATTCTTAAAAAGTCTATTTAAAAAAACCGAAAATTTCGAAAAAAAACCTAAGTTTTGTAAAAATGTAAACCTCCTTTAAGAACGATTAAAATTTTCAAGTAAAAATAATTAAAATTTTTCAAAAATTCGACATTTTTAAAGAAACTTTTTTAAAAAGTTAAAAATGTTAAAAGTCCAAATTTTGGAGAGAAGTCTAAATACTGAAATAAAATCGAAATTTGAGAAAATTCCGATTTCAAAAACTCGATATTTTCAACAGTCGATATTTCAGAAACAAAAAATGAAAAAAAAAAAAGGAATTTTGAAAAAGTCGAAACTTTTATAGCGAAATAAAAAAAAAAGCGTAAAATTTTAAAATAAACAAGTCGATTATTTATTTTAAAAATTGAAACTTTGAAATACAAGCGAAATTTTGAAAAGAAAAATCGAAATGCAGTGAAAATTTTGAAAAAATCAACCTTTAAAAAACATTTTAAGTTTTAAAAAAATTCAAAAAGTTAAATGTTTCAACAAGTGGCCATTTTTGAAAATATCCACATTAAAAAAATGGGATTTTGAAAAAAATGTCGACATTTTTCCAGGCGGATTTTGAAAAAAGTTTCGACATTTTTCCAGGCATTCAAAAGTTTAAAAAAAGTCGAAATAAGCGGTGTTCAAATTAAAAATTTCAAATTCAAACTCGAAACTTTTTTGTAGCTTTCTTTTTTAGTTTTCATTTTAAGCTCTAGAGTTAGACATTTTCTAGACCTTTTAACTTTTTTTCAAAATTTCGACTTAAATCTCGAAATGTCACGTATTTTCTCGAAATTCAGAAACGTTGTTTTAAATTTTAACCTACTTTTATGAGACTAAATTTTATGGATTTAATCACAAATTTTCGATTTTTTTTTTAAATTTAAAATGTAAGCCTTTCTTTTTGTAAATTTCAAGTTTTAATTGCTTAATGCGATTAAGAGAAGTGGGAGTTCGGTCATGTACGTTACGTAATTTATGGACGGTCTCTAAACATACAACATAGTGTTTTTTAATATTCCTGTCCCGTCTGAAGAAAATTCCCGGCCCTACAAAAAAATCATTTACTTTAAGTAAGAGGGACTTAAAACTTTCTCTTGCTTTCTTGTTGGTTCCTAACTACGCCGCTACATTCTCCTTAAAATATGGTAAAGCTGTAAACATGATATATTATATATATCATGGCTGCAACATAGATCAAAACGTACGTTGCAATGGACATAAATTTAATATTCGTGTGTCTCCCTACCCTAAAACAGTTCAAAGATATACACATAAAAAATGCGTATAATAATATTTCAAAGTATCTGTGTCATTGGCTTAATTATGCATTAACCGCGTGGGTAACTATCAATATATATTTTTAATGACTGGACTAGATACAACAACGAGAGTTAATAGTTTCTCCATAAACGCCGACATTTGTATAGGTTATTACGTTTTTTATCTGCTATTGAGAACAACGTTAAATTGTCATTAAGTGTTCTAAAAAAAGAACGGAAGAAGCAATAATTGTGTGGCAAAGGCACAAGCGTTTCACGCCGACAAGTTACGATAATCCAATTGCATAATGATGGATCTAAATAAGATTTTATTGATGTAAGAAACACTTGCCAATCCAACGCGTACCTAATCAGTATGCAGTACATACGTACTGCATACGTACGGAACTAGAAGCAGCCGGGTCAACGGACAACGAACTTCATTGCTGCGTACGATAGATATCACAAATATTTCAATGTAAACAAGGTGGCGGCATTTTATTGATTTACCACATACCATTTCAGTCCACAAATTTCATTGTTTATCAAATACCTTTCATAATTGGCCTGGATGCGCTCGCATTTCGGATGTGTGAAAGTGATAACGGATATTTACACTTTCTTGTTCTTTTGCATGGACAATGCCACGCTTCCAGCGCATTTTCTATGATGTGTGTGAGAATTTTAATTGCGGCCAGCTGAAAGCTTACTTTCAGAATCCACGTTTTTAATTTGACCGTCTCTTTCCTCTTGAACGTGTCGATCACTAAAATGAATGTAAAAGCCCACCTCAGTTGGAAACACATTCTAATTTTCTCAGTTGTCTTGTGAACTTGCTTGATTTTGAGATGTAAAAATCTGAGGTCCTGAGGCTGACACAAATACGTTTATAAAAAAACAGAGTTTTAACCCGAAACTGCGAGATAAATTGGAAAATTGTAAAAGAAACTTCACACTTTCTTGTTTAAACATTTTAAGTCTAAAATCGAAAGTTTAACAAATTTTTGGACGAAACATTTTTTTTTGAAAAAAGTTTAAATTTGAACAATTTTTTTTTCAATAACTTTAAATTATGAATCAGTTAAAATTTAGACTTTTTCTAAAAATTCAGCTTTTTCTCTCGAAATTTATTTTTTTTCCCGGAGCTTCGGTTTAAAAGATAAATAAAAATTATAAATTAATTTTAACTCGGCATTTAAAGTCAAAATTTAGAAGAAAAGCCTCAAAATTTATAGTAAAAATAAAATAATTAACAAAATTTGCATTTTAAATTGTAAATATTGATTTTAAATTTCGGTATTTCGCTTTTTTCCATAAAACTTTGTGTTTGACAATCCACATTTTGAACATTGAAATTTTTAATTGCCCATTTAAATATGACATTTAAAAAATAATATATGTTGGCAACTGGATTTGCAGGGTGTTTGTAGCCCTTAATTGGTAACATTGTTATTGCGGGTTTAACACTAAACATTCCAGGAGTCTTGGTCATGATTCGTTTGCTTAAGTCGTGTACCATTTCTATTTTAAGTATCCTTTTACGGATACGTAGGTGGATCAATTTCTCTGTGATGTCAACGCATAGATTTTCCTACGCAATAATAAATTATTAAAAAGGTAAATAACATTGAAAAAGTATATGTAATACAAGTGCAGGAATCTATGCGTCATTTTTAAACAAAAAACTTGAAATTTCAATAATTAACCACATTGTTGAAATTTCGAATACAATATACTCAGATTCAATCCCGAAATTTTAATTTTCAAGATGAAAATTCAAGAATGGAATTGAAAGCAGTCTGAATTTGCAATTTTGCAAAAAAATCGAAATTTCAACTTTGAAATTTATACTTATAAAAGTCCAAAGTTCAAAATCAAAATTGAAACTCAAAAGTTTGAAATTGAAATTTTGGAAAAAAGTCTAATCTATTGAACCTAAAGTCGAAAATTTCAAAATTTGGAACAAAGTTAAAATTTTAAAGTCATAACTTTCAAAGTCAAAATCTTCAAAAAAAAGTCAAATTCTTGAGTCAAGTCGAATCATTCTCAGAACAGTCAACATTTCGAGAAACTCGAAATCTTTTAAGCAGTCCAAAATTTGAAACAGTCGAGACGTCCATAAAAAGTGATATTATTTGCTTAAAATTTGAGCCAAAATATCAAATTTTTTTTAAAGTAAACTTCGAGAAACTTAAACATTTTAAAAGTGTATAAATTTTCAAAATACAATAAGTCAAAATTTTAAGGAAAAGAAAAATTTTAAAACAACTACATACTTATTTTAAAAAAAGTCGAATTTTTGAAAAAAAGAATAAAAATGGTCAGAATAAGTCAAATATTTGGGAAAATCTCTAAATTTTGGAAAAAAATTTGACGAGTAGAAATTGTTACGAGTGGACTTTTTGAAAAAAATTAAATTTTGAAATACCGACGTTTTTCAAGAATTTGAAGTTTTCGGTAAAAATTTGAAAACTCTAAATAAAAAAAAGTAGAAGAATTTGTCAAAGTCAACGTTTGCAAAAAGTTAATTGCAGGAAAAAAGACGAAATTTTCAAAAAATATTAAAATTTAGAAAAAATCGGAATTTTGGAGTGTCAAAATTAAAAAAACAAAAATTTACAAAGTCAAAACTTAAAAAACAAGTAGAAATTTTGAAATCGAAGATTTATCTAAAAGGTTAAAAGTTTAAAAAAAGCAAACTTTGAAGTATCAACATTAAAAAAAAATAATTTTCTTTAATTTTGCATTTTGATAAAAAATACAATAATTCTGATACAAATTTTGAAATGTTTTCACAAAAATCAGTCATATTTTCAAAAATTAGAAATTAAAAAAAAACAATTTTTCAAGAAAGGTCCAATTTTTAAAAAAATAAAGAGTCGCAATTTCGAAAAAGAATCAAATCTTTAAAGGGGCCACAAATTTTGGCAAAAAATGATATTTTCATAAAATTGGGAATTTAAAAAAAACGCGAAAAATTTGACTTGTCAAAATAAAAAAAAATAAAATTTACAAGTCAAAACTTACTAAAAAAGGAAACTTTGAAATGTCGAAATTAAAAAAAAATAATTTTCTTTAAGTTTGCATTTTGATAAAAAATACAAAAATTCTGATACAAATTGACATTTTGAAATGTTTTCACAAAAATCAGTCATATTTTCAAAAAATAGAAATAAAAAAAAACAATTTTTCAAGAAAGGTCCAATTCTAAAAAAAATAAGAGTCGTAATTTCGAAAAAGAATCGAATCTTTAAAAGGGCCAAAAATGAGATTTTCACAAAATTGGGAATTTAAAAAAAAACGCGAAAAATTTGACTTGTCAAAATTAAAAAAAATAAAACTTCCAAAAAAAAACTAGAAATTTTGAAATCGAAATTTTATAAAATAGTCAAAAGTTATTAAAAAAGGAAACTTTGAAATGTCGAAATTAAAAAAAAAATAATTTTTTTAAAGTTAAATTAAATTTGATAAACAATGAAAATTTTTAAAATAAGTCAAATTTTGAGGAAAAAAATAAAAAAATGCTAATACAAAGCGAAACGTTGGAATGTTAAAGATTTTACAAACACCAAAAAGTCGACCTTAAGACGTAAAGAATTTTTCAAACAAGATCAATTTATAGAAAAAATGTAAAAGCATTTAAATTTTTTACATTAAAAAAAATCAAAATTTATATAATCAAAATTTCGAAAAAAAAGTAGAAATTTAGAGGTCAAAGTTTTAACAAAAAGGTCGGTGTGCAATTTAATACAAAATCAACATTTTTAAACAGTCATTATTTTCCCAAAAATTTGAAATTTCTGAATAAATGGACATTCGAAATTTCAAGTCGGTATTTAAAAAAAATCCAAATTAAAAAAGAAGTGGAAGAAAGTCAAAATTATCAAAAAAGTCAAAATATCGAAGAAAGACGAAATTTTTAAAAAGGGTCGACATCTAAAAAAATGTGAGGATTTAAAAATTATTCACTTCAAATCATTCAAAATGTTGAGAAAAAAGCAACTGGATAAAAATAGGAATTTGAAAAAAAAAGTGAAAATTTTCAAATGTTCAAATTCTTAAATCACAATTTTAACAAAAAGATCAAAATTTACTAAAATTGGAAAGGTAAAAATTTTCAAAAAAAAATCAAAATCTTGAAAATCTCTCTGCATTTTGATAAAATATCATAATTTTGAAATCGAGAACACAAGCAAAATTTTATGTCGAAATTATAAAAACCGAAAATTTCAAAAATGTAGAAATTAAAAAAATAATTGGAAACATTTTTCAAAAAAAGGTCAAAATATAGAAAAAGAGGAAGTTGCAATTTTAATAAAAAATGGAAATTTGAAAAAGTTTTTCTGTCAGTGTCAAGTTGGAAAAAAATAAAAGTCAAAATTTAAAAAAAAAATCAAAATTGGTAGAAGTGGAAATTTTGAAATTAATCAGGATTTTTAAAAAGTTTGCATTTTGATAGGAATCAACATTTTTAAAATAAAAGTTTGCATTCTGAAAAAAAAAATACTGAAATTTTAAAATGTCGAAATTTTCATAAAAAAGTCAATATTTTCAAAAAAGTGGAACTTGTCAACAAAAAAGTCTCAATTTACAAATTAAAATTTCGAGAAAAATCGAATTTTTCAAATAAGTCGAAATCCAGAAAAAAGAATAAAGTCGGAATTTTGAAAAAGGAACCAATATTTACAAGCATTCAAAATTTTGAAAAATGAAACATTTGAGTAAAACTGGAAGTTCTGGAATGTCAAAATTTTCTAAAAGTTAAAATTGGAGAAAAATGGAAATTTTGAAAGACGAAATTTTCAAAAAAGTCGAAATTTTAAAAATAGAAGAGTACATAATTCAAAATTTACGAATAGTTAAAGTTTAGAGGAAAAGTTTAAATTTTGAAGTGAAATTTACAAAAAAGTTAAAATCTAGAAAAGTTAGATTTTGAAGAAATGAATATTTAAAAACATTCAAAATTTGTGAGAAAAAGTCGACATTTTGATTTTTCTGCACAAAAGTCGAAATAATAAAATTGAAAATTACTGCATTATACATGAAAAGTGGATTCAAGTTTAATGACGAATTTTCGACCCTCCGACTTCAGTTGCAGTCGAAAACCTAAAATCAAATTTAAAAACTTCGAGTTTCAATTAAAAATTTCCACTTTCAATTCGAAATTTCAACTTCAGTCGTGAAATTCCAATTTTAAAGTGAAAACTTTAAAATTAAACCGTATATTTACAGACAAAATTTGGAGAAAAACTCGAAATTTCAAGAAAAAGATCGAAATTGTTCGAGGCTAAACCCAAGTAAAATTTTCGAGAAAAAGGTCGAAATGTCGAGCAAGAAAGTCCAGATTTAGCGAAGTCCAAATTTCGAGAAAAAAGAAATTGAAATTTCGGGATAAAACCCGAAACTGCCAGAAGAAATGTCGACGTTTGGAAAATAAACGAAAATAAGAAACTGTAAACTCGAAAAGTAAATCTCAAAATTTCGAGTTAAAAATTCAAAATTGGAATAACTGTCCCAGTTCATTTGAAAGTGGAAATTTTGAAAGAAAAAAAAAGTATGCAACAAATTTTTGCGGGCGAGAGGATGAATGTTGGAATCACACGTAGCTTTTTCCAATTGAATTATCTCCATTAGTTGCACAACGGTACTCGAATCATATTAGAAAGCAAAGTAAGTCACAATATCAATTCACGTCTGCACCATTCGGAACGAATTCGTATGTCAACTCTGTAACCTGCTGGTTTAATGAAAACGCATTCGGGCTGGGTTCAGATCTGGGCCATCTTGACTAATTATACGTGATGCGTGTTTTTAAAATAATCTGGTGGAACGATCTCGCACTCTCATCATTTTTTAAATTTCATCGCGGCCAGAAATACCATTTCCACCGAAGTAATTTCGTCAGACTAATTAAATACGAATTTATGTCGAAACATATTACTTGAGGTCTCATCATGGGAAGCGAGAAACGCAATTCGAGTTCATTTAAATTGCAATCGTCCGTACCTGTGTCGTAGGTGAGACGATTTACATCGTAATACCGCTGGTTGCATTAGCTAACGAAAGCAGCTGCATAATTATTGCGGATACATGCAAATTGTGCAGCCGACAGATATGCCCATAAATTTGCAAATGATGGTTTGCATCAAACGATTGCGTTTGTGCAACAGGAGTTGCCGCGTTGGTAGTCTTTAGAACGCAAAACTTTTTTCATCACAAGCATCATCATGGTTCCTACATAACTCTGAAGTAAAAACACCAATTAAAAAATAAACAAAAAAAACTGTACAATATAATCAATATCCATTTCGCGAGGAATTAAATATGATTAACTTGTTTTATTTTACTTATGACGTAAACAATATGGCTTTGGCAGACTTTTACCTACAATTTCTGGATTCGTTTGGAAGTGTCGCTAACATCATTTCGGTGTAAAATGAGGCCAATATTATATCCTGGGTTTTGAAGAAAATCTGTAGCAGTTCAGTGAATGCGGCGTGAAAAGGTAATAAACAGATAGATAAACATACTTCGGCATTTGTAAGTATGTAATCCGAAGAAAAAACCCAAGACGGATTCAATTTTAGTAAAATTTTGGTATCGCCATTTTTCAATTTTTTAGGAACTTATTTTTTCTTTCAAACAAATATTATTTATATCTGAAAAGATTCTGCGTATGTTCTATTGATTTCGACCAAAGTCGGTAACCAAGTCCTAAGGCACAGACCAATAGGTTTGAGCATTTATCAAATTCAGACTTTAGAAACCAAAGACCGGTTTCGATCGTATTAGTTCTCGTCAGTTTGGTATATCCAACCCAAATGCTGACAAATGCTCCGGCAAGTATGTACTATAGATTTAACGGAAATCCTCCATGTGACTCCTAAGTACTACCCCCTATTAGTTCATAGAAGAAACTGGGGACAATTCCAACAAGAGCTGGGCTGCATACTGCTATTATCCTTACTGTCTATATCCATACGACACTTGTTGGAATTGTCCACAGATTCTTCTATGAACCAATCGGTGGCGGTACTTAGGAATTACAAAAAGGATATTTGTTGATTCTATAGTATACAGGGTCCGCCATTAGTGCGTGGACGGAGAATAGCTCCTAAGCCTGAGAAGATATCAAAATAAAATTTTACCCAGTGAAGTATATGCACTAATGGACCAAACCAAAGAAACTTTAGATACTTTAATTTTTTTTAATACTCCGTTAAACTAACGTAGTTTTATGTATAATAGTATAATTAGGGCAACTAAAGAAACATAATAGCATATATAATAATGTAACTCGTAATGTAAGAAAACAATAAATAATTCTATAAAAAAAAACAGTTGGACAAAATCTAAAAAATTATTCACAATTCTGATAAAACAAGTTAAAACAAATTAGTAATGCGTAGAGTATCCTTTATTCATAATAACTTCTTCACTCCTTCTGGGCATCGATTTAAGGAGAGTATCTATTTTGGACATATCCATGTTTTTCCACACTTCTTGAATAGCTTGTTTCAACTGTTCCTTATTTTGGACATTTTCCTTTCTGATTTGGATTTTCAATTCATTCCATAAATTTTCGATGGGGTTCAGATCTGGGCTTTGCGCTGGCCAGTCTAAAACAACGATTTTTGAGTCCGTGAGTCAATTGGTAACGATTGCCGCTTTTACGCTTCGGATCGTTATCGTGCTGGAATATCCAATTGACTGGCAGATTTTCATCACAGAATGGTTCCATAACATTTTTCAAAATGTTTAGATACAGAAACCTATCCATTTTTTTTTCAATAAAATAAATTGGACCCATTTTGTAAGACGAAAAGCATCCCCATAGAAGAACAGATCCTCCGCCATGCTTTATTGTGGGTAAAGTGTACTTGGGGTCATACCGTTTACCAACTGGACGCCTCACCCATGCTACCCCATCAGAACCAAAAAGATTTATTTTGGTCTCATCGCTAAATAAAACTCTTCTCCAAAATGCTAAATCACAATGTAAATACTTTTGAGCAAAAGCCAGCCGGGCTTTTCTATTTTTCTGAGAAATGAATGGGGTTTTTGCTGGTCGTCTGCTCAGAAGACCTACTTCATTACAACGCCTTTGTACAGTCTTATAACTCAAATCTTCTACTCCCAATTCGCCTAGAATGTCCCTTGCAGACAAATTCGGTTTTTTCATGGCGATGATTTTTATCTGCCTGTCTAGCAAATTGCTCGTTTTTCTTGGTCTGCCGCCACAACGTCTATTAATAATAACATTTCCTCTAGTCCTGTACCTCTTCAATACTTTGGATACCACGGATTTATGTAAAGAAAATTTTTTAGCAATGTCCTTTGGCCCCGTTCCGGCCTCAAATGCTTGAACAATTTTTGACTGCAAATCTTGAGATAGATATCTTCCGGCAGGCATTGTCGCAATTTTATACACTGAACTCATACAGAAACGAAACGTTAACTGATATACACAAACCAAATTCCAACTGATAAGCGCTACAAACTTGGATAAAAAACATAGTTTCTTTAGTTTTGTTCCAGTACAACTTGTAAAACCAGCATAAAAAATTATCAAGGAAAGCAATAAAAAATTGTATGGCATACATTGAAGGAATATTTTCTTACGAATAAAGCATGGTATACAATAACACTGTACAGGGTAGAATTAACTTAATTTTTAAATGTATAAAAAGTTTCTTTAGTTTTGTCCATTAGTGTATACTTGGAGTTCATTTTAAAATTATTTTCATTTTATTGTACCAATCATATACAGTGTTGATATAAACTTACTTTTTTTTTTAACCCGCCGATGGGCGCGCGCGGTCTCTCAGACCGCACTTATATTTATTATTTTATATTTCAATAATTAGTTTGCCAATAATGCTCATTTTTGGTTTAGCTGAGTTTTATAACATCACAAATGTAATGGTTGATCAAGTGATTAATTATATGTCCATTTTTGTAAGTTATAGCTATTTGCATTATGTGATACCGCGCGCGCCCACGCATGTTAAATTGTTTTGTCATTATAGTTCGAAATATAAATTGACTTTTGCTTGGAAATAAGGCTGTAGAGGATAATTCCAAACAAGTATGGTCCAAATGAAACCCATTTTTGGACCCAACCCTGAAATATAATATTATTGGAAATTTAGTTCCGTATTTCCTACAATAATTTGGACTTTGTATTTGGTTAAATTTTTGGTTTATAGGTTAAAGCAGTGCATGATTTGTAATTTAATTTTACTAACAAATATACCAAGATACCATATTTCATCATGGAACCAAAAAAAGTTAATAAATAACATTATTTATAGATGCGGTCTCTGAGACCGCGCGCGCCCCATCGTGTTACAAAATATGGCGCGCCTACTCTAGGGTTAAATATAACACCTAATTTATTTTTACATTTTTGGATAGCCCTATAAAAATCCAGGAAAATAATATAGAATTTATGGGGGTTTTGATGGGTCGTTTTCCTAATGGAGGATCATAAATCACGAGATAGGACTCCGATGCAGTCATTTGTAAACACTCAGTGTGATGTAGTATTAACCAATTTGCAACAAAATTAATCATTGATAGCTTTTCATAAACCATAAACTTGTTGTCTTATATTACTTAGTTATGCAGAGTGATGGAGGTTTGCAAATTCAAAAATTACTAAAAAAACATATATTATTTTGCTGCCTTTTCATAAGGTTATTTAAATATGTAAAAATACAGAGTGTTGTATTTAAAAAAAAAGTAAGTGCATATGGTTGGTGCAATAAAATGAAAATAATTTTAAAATGTGCTCCTTATAGATGAAAACCACTGGACAAAATTTCATTTTGACATCTTTTCAGGCTTAGGAGCTATCCTCCGTCCACGCACTAATGGAGGACCCTGTATATATACTTGCCGGAACATTTGTCAGCATTTGAGTTGGATACACCAAACTGATGAGATCTAATAAGATCGAAACCAGTCGTTGGGTTTCCAAACTCTAAACCTGATAAATGTTTAAGCCTATTGATCCGTGCATTTAGATGATAGTCTTCTGGGGCTTTCCTAGAGAGCAATCATTTCGCTAAGTATTTGTGGCTCAACTGTTGATAGTTCAGATACTTATGATCCACTATACACTCTTAGGGGGCTACATACTCTAGTCTAAGTTTCATTCTATTTGCATCGGTACCCAACATTTTTTTGAATTGGAAAAATTATCTGTAAAAATTTAGGATGACAATTTATTTAGAGACTTTTCTTCCTTCAGAAACAAGTTTTATCTCCGCAACGACCCTTATCAGTTTTGATGAAGCTTGGTGACAGGGAATATTTGGGTCAAGAAGATGATCTAGGTAGATGCAATTTAGCAATTTTAGTAAAAATTCGAGCTCACCATTATTAGGGACATCTTTCTGATTGAGAAACAAACTTTTATCTCAGAAAAGTTTCTATCGATTTCGATGAAACTCTTGTAACTAAGGGTCTTTTGGTTTAGGAAAACGACTATATAAATTCGGGATCACCATTTTTTAGGGGCATCTTCCTCCTTTAGGAACTATTTTTATGTCCAAAATGACAATCAACACGATGAACTTGGTAACCAGGACATTTTTGGGTCAGAAAAATGATCTAGATATCGAAGTAATTTTAATAAAAATTCGGATCTTTACTTATTAGGAACATCTTCCTCCTTGAGGAACAACTTTTTCTCTCTGAAATGGTTCTATCGATTTCCAGAGACAGGATTACTATTTTTAGGGATGTTTTTCTTCTTCTGGAAAAATTCAAACTCAAACTTCGATGAAACTTGACAACTAGAAGATTTTTGGGTGTTAAGTGCTATTTTAGTAAAATTTCGATGTCACCATCTTTTAGGGACATCTTACTCGTTGAGGTCAGGATAAAGATAAGAAATCTTTAGCGTAAGGAAAATAGACCTATTGAGATTTTTAGAACAAAATGACACTTCGAGAAAAATTACATTTATAAAACGAACAGAAAGAGATACATATCAGGCGAGCCAATCACAGCAAATCCAGTTTGCTACTCTCCCCCTTGAGGCTCTTTATTCTGGACGCTTGCAAGATTCCAAAAAAAAAATTAATTTGTGCCTATTTTATGTTTCCTGCATTACAGTGATTATAATTTATTTTTCAAAACGCATTTCACTTTATTCACAACCCAGTTTATTATTTTTTCGAACCTAAAAATAACAAAGCAAAGATAAACAAAATATATCTGGCAATAAATGACCCTCTTAGCCTAATCCTTTTAAAAAATTGCACTAGAAATATTCTAAAAGTAATAAATAGCATAAGAATTAAGGTTTCTAACAGCAAAAGGGATATTGATCAAAGAGAGGGAGATGAGGGTGTGTGGCGATAATAAAAAATGTCCCAAAATAATTTTTGACGACCTAAAATAAAAAACTGGCATAATTTTAGTATTTGCCAATATTTTTTTACGATTAAATGATGATGATAATAAATTAAACAAAACTTTAAAGAAATATAGGTTATTATTGTACGTATAAATTTAACTTTACAGTGCGATACAACGTTAATATGAAAAAAAAGTGAACAAAAACAAGTGCTTATGTAAATATGAACAATTTTCTAACATTATTTGCATTAAGCGGAATTTTTGAGGCCTAGACACGCTGCGCGTGTTTTGAGCACGAAGCGATTGTTCTTATGGACACGCTAAGCGTGTTCTTAGCATGGTATGCGTTAATTTGAAAGTCTTGGGAACAGCATTTCAGGATAAAAAAGGGCCTATTTTCTATTCCGGATTTTAAGGAACCACTGTATACATTTTCATGAATAACGGTTCAATGATTGTGCCGTCTGTTGGTTACAAACAGGCGGGCAGATATCACATTTTTGCATTTATTTGTATTTTAAAGTTAAAGTCCCCGTTAAAAAATAAAAAAAAATATAACTATTTAACGTGATCATTTATCCGAAGATTTTAACTGTTTGCTCAGAATGATTTGTTGCGTTAAAATAGTTAAATGTATTTTACTTACGAATCAAACAATATGCGGCTGTCAGATCTTTTACCTACAATGTCTCTACAATATGCGGCTGTCAGGCCTTTTACCTACAATGTCTGTATGCATTATCAGTTTGGAAGTATCAGCTCCATAATTTCGGGATACAAAGAAGCCTATTGTCTATCCTGGGTTTCGAGGAATTTCCATATCAATTTTCATGGAAATCGGTTCAGTGACTGGAGATTTTCGCATTTATAGATATATTCTAGAGTAGGGATGTAACTTATATTATTCGCCAATGCGAATATGAATATTCATTTCCAACATTCGCGAATGCGGATGTTAGCTTTTTCACTGGCGCTTAGAAAATATTGTGAGAAAAATCTAAATTTTCAAAATAAACCGAATTTGGCGAGAAAAATCAAGTTTCTAAGAATGTTTCTCTTACAATTTTTATTTTCATTTATATTTTGACATACATATCGAAATTTACAAAAAAATATTTTTCTCGAAATTTCGTAGAAATGCTATTAGTAAAATTGTTATGTTTTTAGGAAACTTTAATCCAATTCTAAAAGAATAAACGAATTTTGATAAAAAGTCGAATTTTGGATAAAAAGCTCAATTTTAAGTAGAAAATTCTCGAAAAATAAAACATTTAGTCGAAACTTCAAAAATACAACGAATTTTGAAGTTTCCAGAGTCAAAATTTCGAGAAAAAGGCCTAAAGATTTGAAAATTAATACATCCCGTTTGCGGCTTTTTGCTAATAATAACAGTCCGTTCAAAAAGTCCATAAGATGACACATAGATGGCGTTAATAGAATTTTTTCCATATTTTTATTTAGTACTAACCTTCAAACGATACGTGCATAAATTTGACAGCGATATGACTATTGATTCGTGAGTTATAGCATTTTGTCTGAAGCAACTTTTGTTATTGAAAAAAAAATGGAAAAAAGTGAATTTCGAGTTTTGACAAAGCATTGCTTTTTGATGAAAAAAAATACAGTGGAAACCAAACAATAGCTTGATAAACATTATCCGAACTCTTCTTCATCGAGACAAATGGTACAGAAATGGATTGCTGAATTTAAACGTGGTCGTACCAGCACAAATGATGTAGAGCGCAGTGGACGCCCAAATGAGGCTGTTATTTCGGAAAACATCAAAAGAATCCATAAATTGGTTATGAACGATTGCAAATTGAAGGTGCACGAGCTAGCTGACATTGTAAAGATATCAGATGGTAGTGTTTTTACCATTTTACACGAACATTTGGGTATGTGAAAGCTCTGAGCAAAGTGGGTGCCACGTGAGCTTACGGTCGACCACAAACGACAACGAATCGATGGAGAGGAGTGTTTGGCGCTGTTAAACTGCAATAAAATGGAATTCTATCGTCGATATGTGACAATGGATGAGACATGGCTTCACTATTACACACCAGAATCCAAAAAACAGTCAGCTGAGTGGACAGAAGTTGATGAACCGAATCCAAAGCGAGCAAAGACGCAACAGTCGGCCGGTAAGGTGATGGCTTCTGCTTTTAGGGATGAGAACGGAATAATATTCATCGACTATCTCCAAAAAGGAACCACCATCAACAGCGACTATTACTGTGCACTTTTGGATCGATTGAAGGCTGAAATCGCAAAGAAACGGTCACATTTGCAAAAGAAAAAAGTGTTGTTTCACCGAGACAATGCACCGTGTCACAAATCGATGAAAACGATGGCAAAATTGAATGAATTGGGCTTCGAATTACCTACCCACCCACCGTATTCTCCAGATTTAGCCCCCAGCGACTTTTTCCTGTTTTCAGATTTCAAGAGAATGCTTGTTGGAAAGAAATTTAAGTCCAATGATGAAGTAATCGCAGAAACTGAGAAAGAAACGAGAAAGAGAAATCTTACTATAAAAGTTGCTATAGTCGTTGTATCGCCCTCGCAGGCAACTATGTTGAATAATAAAATCGAGTTTTGTTTTTTTCTTACTTATCCTACGGACTTATTGAATTGAATGACCTGGTCCGAGGGTTGCCTTTTATATTTCGGGATTAGAGAACAAAAACAAATATTAATCATCGAAAATCACTTTATTGTTCTTCAAAATATTCCCCATGAAGATCTATACACTTTTGCATGCGTTTGAACCAATTGTCGAAACACTTTTGCCACTCTGATTGAGGTATCTCCAAAACATGCATTCTGAATGCAGCAACCGCTTATTCAGGTGTCGAAAAACGTTGACCTCTCAGTTTGTTTTTTACGTACGGGAATAAAAAGAAGTCATTCGGTGCCAAGTCAGGACTATACGGCGGATGACTCATCAAATCGATGTTTTGGGTGCTCAAAAATGCAGTTGTTTGAGCCGATGTGTGAGAGCTCGCATTGTCGTGGTGAAGAGTGATCCGTTTTCGGCGGTTGGTTTTCCTGATTTTTTGGAAGACAACTGGCAAACAAATGGTTGTGTATCACTCAGAATTGACTATTCTGCGTTGTTCTAGTGGTACGGTTGCGACATGTCCAGTTTTTCCGAAAAAACAGGCGACCATCTGCTTGGAAGTGCTTCGTGCGCGAACAACTTTTGTTGGATTTGGCTCATCTTGAAACACCCATACAGTCGACTGCTGTTTACTTTCGGGCTCATACGCGTAAATCCACGATTCATCACCTGATCAATATGTCATAGACGTGTTTCGAAGCACCGCGATCGTATTTTTTGAGCATTTCTTTCAACCAATCGACACGAGCCTTTTTTTTGAGCGATTGACAAATTGTGTGGGATCCAACGCGAACAAATTTTGTTGACAGTCAAATTTTTATGCAATATTGAATGTATGCTGGTCCCACTAATGCCTAAGGTTGTCTCAATCTCACGATAGGTCACATGACGATCTTGCAATATCAGTTCGCGCACAGCATCAGTGGTTTTCGGAACAACAACTGATTTTGGACGAAATTCACGAAATTCGTCTTGGAGTGAACTACGACCACGATTGAATTCACCATACCATCGATAAACACTGGTCCTTGATGGAGCTTCATCGCCAAAAATTGAATTAAGTTCATCCATGCACTGTTGCTGAGTTAATTCAAGTCGAAAGTTGTAAAAAATAATCGCACGAAAATGTTCACGATTTAATTCCATTTTTGGGCCGGGATGAGTCTTTTAAGTTACTATAAACAACACAAATAGCGCTCGTATGTCAAAACGTTCTGAGCACGTATAACCTCAAAAATGTCCAACTTTACTATAGAGCTGTCAGTTGCCAGATTGCAACACTAGGGTTGCCAAAACCCGAAACATAAAAGGCAACCCTCGTAATAGTGCCCCACCATAAAAGTTGAATTTTTATATTGCAAATCCTTTCATTTAAGAACTATTTATCTTCTCCCAGCCCTAGTTTGTAAATTTTATTAGTATTTGCAGTTAAAATGTTTCATCAATTATAGTGCGACCCCAGGTCCAGGCTAGTGTTATAAAAATGAAATGTCCACACTTAAGGGTTAAGTAGAACTTATCACCTTAGGGAATGAATTTCCAAAAACGTTTATCCAGCAGCTTTTATTTATAAACAGAAGTCTAAAAACCAATTTCTACATTTCTAACTCCAAAAATGACGGAAATTCCTTGTTCATTTTTATAACCTCTTTAACCCTTTTAGGGAATGAATTTTTTTAAATTCTTTACTAGTGCTCGCGTATATTATATAGGAAATTCCAGTTTTCTAACCTATCGTTTTAGGTTTTGCGTTGTTTGTCAGTCAGTGTTAAGAGTTTTAATAAGTAGATAGAGGTAGCTAGCTAGGAAGGACAAGGATCAATCATTATCATCTGTTTTAATAGAAGTTGCACTGTACATAAGATAAAGAAAGACCATTCATAGTCATTAGAGAGATTCACGATTTCAGAGGCTTATCTGCTTTAGTGTGTTTATTTTCAATTTCAGACGAAGTTTACATTACAAAAGGAATGCGTGGTATGCGAGTTATCAATCCAACTCGGGATAAATATAGTGGCGGATCAAAGTCATCCTGGAATTTATGAATAATTGATAAACTCTGAGGCGAGACGTGGCAGCGGAAAGTGATGCTATGCGTTATACATACAACATTATTTCCGGAGGCACTGGAATCTAGTTATATCTGATCACGAGTATTTCATGGTTAAGTAATTGTTAATCTTGTGCTCACGCACGATCTTTTAATATTGTTTTATTGAAGGACGGAGCTAAATACATTTTTAGAAGTTAGTGTATGCTAGACAAACCTCTACGTAAAGTAACATTTAAAACTTTCATTCCAGTTTTTCTACAATTACTAAACAAAATAAAAAACGATTTTTTCCTAATAGTCGTTTTATGTCTTCTAAGAAAATTGCAACAAATATTGGTTCCTTGCTGGAGAGGGTTTCGCTTTCGATAGACCCCAGGAGATATTGTTGTTGATCTTTTTACACTGAAGTATAACGATGAACGATATTTATCGATTATTATCGATGATCGCAAATTGCAACAAATACTGGTCCCTTGCTGAAGAGAGTTTCGCTCTCGATAGACCCCAGGAGATATTGTTGTTGAAGATCTTTTTTACACTGAAGTATAACGATGAACGATATTTATCGATTATTATCGATGATCGCAAATTGCAACAAATACTGGTCCCTTGCTGAAGAGGGCTTCGCTCTCGATAGACCCCAGGAGATATTGTTGTTGGAGATCTTTTTTACACTGAAGTATAACGATGAACGATATTTATCGATTATTATCGATGATCGCAAATTGTCGATACTCGGAGGTGAGAGATTCGATCATTTTTTTTGATGATTTTAATTTTCCTCCTAAATTTCCACTTTTTAAAATTTCGACCTTCTTTTTTGAATATTTCGACCTTTTTTCAAACATTTCTTTCTCTTGAATTTTTGACTTCCAAATTCTATTTTTTTGAAAATTTGGATTGCTTTTACCTCGTATTTTAAAATTTCCATTTTTTTTGGGTAAAAATTTCCGTATTTCCCGATGTATTAAATTTTTGGAAATCTGATTTTTCTATTCTCAATATGTCGAGTTTTTCTCGAAATCTTAATTCTTTTTTAAAATTTAGACCTTTTATAAAAATTCTGTTTATTCTTCTTCTTCAAAATATTGAATTTTTTACATAATTTTGATCTTCCTTTAAAATTTTGCTTTTGTCGCATAATTTTGAATTTTTTTAAAAATTACTACCTGTTTGTCCAAAATTTCGACTTGTTTAAATTCTACTTTTCTGAAAATTTCTATTTGCCTTGATTTGAAAAGTTCGACCTTTTTTAAATACAGACTTTTTTGATCATTTCTACTTGTTCAAAGTTTTTCTCCTTTTTTTTTTGTAAGTTTTGGCTTTTTTGAAAATTTCATTCAATATTTTTTCCTCAAAATTTCGATATTTTTCGAAATTAATGTTTTCGAAGAATTATAACTTATTTGAAAACTGCTGCTTTAAAAACTTGAACCTTTTTAAAATATCGAAAATATTGGAAAATTTCGATACTTTTTCAAAATATGACATTTAAATTATTGGACCTTTTTTTAAAATTTCCACTTTTTCTTTTACATTTCGTTAATTTTTGAAATTTTTTCGAAGTTTAGAGTTTTTCTCTAAATTTGGAACACTCTTTGAAAGAATAGAGTAGTTTTCAAGAAATTTCACATGCAGGTACGTAATTGAATTTAAATGTTGTTATAACTAAAGTTCTGAATTAGTGTCAAAATTGGAACTTAAAATCATTTCGTAATTGAAAATCGAAATTTTGAGATTAATAACGACATTTTTGGAAAAACTGGATTTTGAAATTTCGAAAAATGACTCAAACTTTCATTACCAATCTCGAAGTTTTCTTTCATTTTTTTTGTTATTTTGGGCTTTCAACTTCTTTATTATTAAAGTTACGTTAAAAGAAGACACGATATAAATGTCATATTGTTTCCAAATGTATCGTGCCTTAAAATGTCACAAATACACTCTTTTAAATAACAACCCGCATTTTTTTAAAACATAATTTGACAGAATTTGAGCAACTTGCACTTTTATAAATGTTCCTAGCCGTCGATTTTCTTCCGTGGCTATTTTTTGCTATGGATTTGACTGACTGGAAGATACAGACGACGAAAAACCCGATGAAATGAAGATATTTTATTTCGTCAGTTTAAAAATTCCTGAAATAGTGCTTTGCAATGAAATGAATCACTTACCGATGGATTAGATATGGATGGATGACTTCCGCAACATCGTGCATCTGTATGTACATGCAGACCAACTGAGGCAAGTAAAAATCAACGTCAACGCTCGTAAAACTGAACATCTTGTTGGCTATATAACTTTGTACACCGGGCTCTTTGCTTTTAAACAAATAGTGCATCGCCATCGAAACATCAAAAACCTTACTCTCGAGCAACCTCAAAAGCCCAAACGTTTTGGAAGTGTCCACTTTACCCCCACCACTATTACAATTAGTTTTATCACTTTCACAATTCGAGCTAGTCCTTTTGCTAACATCCTCCGCGACCACATCTCCGCTTATAGTGACCGATTGATCGTCTTCCTCGTCGCTCTTCTTCGCGTTCTCGGTCGACGAACCCGAAGAGTCAGAGTCGAGACTCTCTCGACTCAACTCCACGCTGGATTCGCGCGTCGCTTGGCCGCCGTCGCTCGAGCAGCTGTCTGAACCTGCGCACAAAATGCCGCTGTCGTCCGAACCCAAGCTGGCGCGCTCGTCCAGATGTTTGGGCTTTTTGGGCACGCCCACCGTCGACGTGGTGAGGATGGTGCCGGTTTCGCATTCCGGCGATGGAGTCACGTCGACTTCCGGTATCCTTTGTAAGGCTGAGTCCAGGCTCCTGTTTCGATGGTGGAGCGTCAGGTGGGTGTTGGTGACGGTGGTTACTTGGGCCACAGGCGGCAGAAGTATGCCCATTGATCTGGAATAGAATATGGCAGTTGGTAATTTAGTTTAATGTTGAGGGAATACTAATGGGGCAATTTAGAAGATGGTATTTAAGCCATAATTGTTGGTAAGCGTCAACTTGTGTCATATCTTGTCAACCTATAATTTAAACAATAGTTGGAACATAGAGATCATTAATTTTTTTTGACGTATAAGAAGACTCAATTATAATATTGGAATTTGAAGCTCGGGATGCATGAGTGAAATTTATCCGCAAGAGGAACGAAAAACACAATGGATTGCGCTGCAACCTAAAATATTTGGTTATCTCCAAGTTCGTGAAAATATGTTATTGAGCACTTTGTTTACTTATTTGCATTAGTTAACAAATCACGTTCACCAAATAAATGTTAGTGACAAACTAATTACTTATGTGGTAAGTCACTTGGTGTTGAACAACTGACTTTAAATCGCAATTGGTAGCATAAAGCATTTCGAGAACGTAAAATTTCCAGATTTAGTGCTGCGTTTGCATCCGTTTTTAAGAACTCGAATTTTTCATTATCGACGTAGATCGACGTTCGTGAAAAACTTGCTTATTTTTCTCTAATTTCGCTTAAAATTAATCCTTTTATGACTAACACTCTATATATATACTTTGTGTTTGATATTTTGTATTAACAAATTATTCAGCCCACCTAAAACCTCAAATAGTAAAGGGCGGCCAACTTCTAAGACACTCAGGCGGCTGAATATTAAACCCCTTCAAACTTTTCCAACCCTTTCTATAATTTTAAAACGTTAAGCACATTTGTGGTAAAGCACAATACTTTTATTTCTCAGCACTTACAACTTTAATGAAAAGGTTCGCAGAAAAAAATTATACGACAGATATGGAATAGATAACTTTATGTTCCTAAAACAATGAGTTTTACGACGTCAATGAACAATTAAGATACAACATTCGTAATAAGACGTAAAAGCGTTAATATTTATCGAAAATACATTTAATCTTTTAACTCTGAAAGGTAAACGCAACAACTAACCGGCACCATCTGCCTCGGAATTAAACGATTAAATAGAATTAATAAGGCAAATGTTTTAAACGACCGAGCAGGTGCTACGGTGATGCGAAAGCTCCAAAAGCTGCAACCAACAGGTTGCTTCACAGTCTGTGATTCTTCGACAGGTGTTGCTCTCTTTATTTACGGGCATCACGTCGTGCAGAAATCAATGGATATCGCCAATAAAAAAATAAGCGAGATCTGGTTTACAATCCTAATGAAAAGTTGCAACTGGATGAACTACTTGAGAACTAGTTTTCAGTTATACGCGAGAATTATGCATTTGAAATCGACTTCCAAGTAACAATAGAGAGCGCGTTGTGAAAAACTATTACGTTTGCACGACATGCATGTCCGTTCTATTTCAGAGGTCATAAGTTGTGTTGGGTTTTTCGATAGTTAGGCACGTTCGTTGGCATTCTCCAACTTTTGTTTTATGGCCAAGGTTATGCCAAAAATTCAGTCGACCATTAACTACCGTTTCAGTTATTTTTTTTGCACCTCATTATTTTCTGTGTAACGCCTCATTATTTTAAGTTATGAAGTTGAAAATCTCCAAAGTAGTTGGAGCGCGCCAAATATTTTTCGGGCAAATGAAAACATTTCTTTTCAAAAATAACACCAAAAGCTTATTTAGTGCTTGAAATTGTACCAATTGTGTCTGTAAATTAACAAAAATTAATTTGTCTTTCAAAAAATTATTAGCAATGAAGAAAAGAATGGGAGTATAAATAAACGTTTCGATTCTTCTTGAACATTTCGACTTTTAATTAAAATTTCGCCTTTTTCCAAAATTTCGACACCACTTTGAAAAATTAATATTCTCGAAATATCAACTTTTCGTTCAAATTATTCTTGAAATTCCGTTTTTCAAAATCATATGTTTCAATTTCGATTTTTTAAAAAACTTTCCCCGTTATGAGTATTTCGAGTTTTTCTGAACTTCTTTTAAATTCCGTTTTTTTAATTTCGATTTTTCCTAAAAAATTCGACTTTCTTTGTAAAATTCGATTTTTTTTGAAAATTTTGTCATTGTTAAATTTTCACGTTACCCAACATTTTAACTATCTCTCAAAACTTTGAATGCTTTTTTTTTGGAAAACGTATTTTGAATTTTTCAATAAATTTCCTCGAATTTTTTTTTAATTTGTACATTTTCAAACGCTAGTTGTTTTTCGAAATTTTATCTTGTTATAAATCTCGGCTTTTTTCTTGAAAATGTGACCTATTTTAACTTTTCACTTCTTGAAGTTTCGACTCGAAAATTTCACCTCTCAAATTTCGATTTTTGAAAATTTTGAATTTTCCACCAAAAGTCCTTGTTTTCTGGGAATATTCACATTTATTTTTGGTTTGTAAATTTTGACTTTTTGGTATGTAAATTATACCTACTTGTTTGAATATTCAGACTTCAAATGTTTTGTTTACTTTTTGAAAACTTTTTCGACTTCTTCAGACTTTCGTCTTGTTTTAAAAATTTTCACCTTTTTAAAAGAAACTGACCTTTTTTAAGTTCTGATTTTTCGTCGAAATCTTGACTGTTTTCGAAAATCCACCTTTTTAGGAAAATCCTATTTTTGTTGAAACATCATTTTGTTGTTTTTTTTATAAATTTAGTTTTTTAGAAAGTTTCAATAATTTTATTCTTAATTTTGACCTTTTATTTAAGTTTTGTCGTCCCGAAGTTTTAACATTTTTAAACATTTCGTTTTGACGACTATTTTCAAAATTTTAATTTTTAAAATTTCGACTTTGAAAACTTACGAATTTTTTAAAGAATCCTTTTAAAAAATCTTTTTTCTTTTGGAAATTTTTGTGTGTATGACTTTTTTTTTAGAAAAATTCCACTTTTTGAAACTTCGACTATATTCTAAAGTTTTGTTTTTTTTTAACTTTGACTTGAAACATGTCGGTTTTTCTAAAATTCTGTTTTTTTATTTTGATTCTTTTTTTTAAAAGTCATTTTTTTCTAAATATTTTAATCGTTTTTTAAATTGGGATTTATTTAGAAAACATTTTTACTCTTGAAGATATCGATAAAACTTTAGATTTTTTTGAAAATTACGACCTTTTTTCTAAAGCTTTTGTATTCTGAAAAATTTAACTTTTTGTTTTTCGTTTCACTTTTATTAAAAAATCAGAGTTCTTTCAAAATTTCGACTTCTTGAAAAATTCCATTTTGAAAATTTCGACTTTTCGAGAAAAAAATTAATAATTTTGCCTTTCAAAGTTACGACTTTGAACATTTGGACATTTGACTTGTTTTCAAAATTTGATTTTTGCAAATTTGACTTTTTTAAAAAACTGCGCTTTTTTTTGTAAATTTGGCCTTTTTTGAAAAATTCGACATTTGAAAACTTCTACGTTTTCTACGTTTATCGAATTTCCACTTTTCTTGAAATTATGACTTTTCCAAAGATTCGACTTTTTGAAAATTTCGATGGTTTTTTAAAATCTCCATTTTATTTATTAAGCAACCTTTTCTTAAACTCTGATTTGTCCCAAGTTCTGACTTTGAAAAAGTTCCCACTTTATCCCGAAAATTTTATTTTCATTTATTTCAAGTCGACTTTTCCTCAAAATTTAGACTATTTAGAAAATTTCCAGTTTAAATCAAAAATTGTGAAAGAAAATCAAAATTTATAGAAAAAAAATTAAGTTAAAAATTGTAGTCTTTAAAAAAAAATAATAAACCTTTTGAAATTAAGAGTTAATATTTCAAAATATAATCAAAACCCCCTAAAAAAGGCATAATTTAGATTTTTTAGGGATTAAAGTAAACAATTTAGAACAAGGAAAAAACCAAGGTTAGGTAATTCTTCGTGGTAGGCCCTTATTGACCGGAAGTATTATGTTTCTTTCAATTTATTTAAAATTTCTTCGGCCCAGTTTTGGAAATATTTCAATTTTTATGGTTTGCATTTCAAAAACTGTTTAGAAAATTGTCAACAAACCATAAAAATTTAAATATTTCCAAACTGGGCCAAAGAAATGTTAAATAAATTGAAAAAAACAAGGTTAGGTAAATTTAGACTTTTGAGACAAATTTTAAAATTTTAAACAAAAACGAGGTAAAATAAAGATTTAAAACTAAAACATTTAAAAAAAGGGGGACACTGCTAATCTAGAGAAAAAAGTAGAAATAGCGATAAAAAAGGGCTAATTTGTCTACTGATTTCGAGGAAATGATTTCGCGTTAATATCAAAGAGAAAAAATCGAAATTTTGAGAAAAATTTGAAACCTATTTTCAAAAACTTATAAAGTTTACTTTTTCAAAATAAAACAAATTGTAAACATTTTGGAAATTAGTTGAAATGTGGGAAGGAAAAAAGAAAAATTTCAAGTAAAACAAAAGAGAACAACTGTAGCTCAAATTTTTTGAATAAAAATTGAAATTTTATTAAATCAACGTAACATTTTAAAATGAGGTAAAAATCTTGAAAAAAGGTGAAATTTCTAGTCAATATATTGGAGAAAAAAAAAACCCTAAAAATTACGAATTTAAAATCGGAATTTTGAGAAAAAGAAAGAAAAAATGGAACTTTTAGCAAATTTTCTAATTAAAGTTAAGATTTCGAGAAAAGAATGTAACTTTCGAAAAAATCAAAGTCTCTCGAAAATTAAGATTTTCAACTTGGAGTCGAAAATTAAAAAAGAAAAAAAAATCGAAAATAGACTTTTAACTTCAAAATGTGAACTTCTATCGAAAAAAATTGATGTTTAAATAATAAGCCTTTTCCTGATCTTTAATTTCTCTAAATTCTCGCTTTCGATTTTTAATATTTTTCTCTAACATTTCGCCGGTAAGAACAAAACCATTTGGTAGTTAAGGGCAAAAAAATACTAGCAAAATATTTACTTTCTAAAATTTTTGGAACAATCTCTAGATTTTTTTTTGGTGGAACTGACTGGTCCTTGGTTATCTTCGAAAATTGACATACAAAACTTGTCCCCTGTATCAGTATCTCTCTGAAGATGATAACTTGGCTGTCGAAACGCGTTAGAGCAATCCTTTGTTGTGTTTTTTAATCTTTCTTGGTTTCAGGGGACAAGTTTTGTATTTCAATCTCTTAAATTTCGAGAAATTTGAACACTAAGTTGAAAATTAAAAAAAGCAGATGTTTAATTTCGATTAGTTGACTTATTTGGAAAAAAACGGATGTATAAATAATAAGCTTTTTCGGATCTTTATTTTCTCAAAATGCTCGCTTTCGTTTTTAATATTTTACTCAAACATTTCGAGGATAAAAATAAAATTTTGAATTGCTTCAAAAGAAAACCATTTGGTAGTTAGTTAGTTAATCTTCCATGTTTTCTCCTACTTATTCTTCTCTCATTCTCTTCCTCTTTCCTAGGTTAATTATACATATAGGGTTACGTAGTCTTTCTTGAGCCTAAGTAGACTTCGCGTTGTTAGTTAATGGTATTTTGTAATCCAATTGTTAATTTTTAGTTCTCAATGAAGGCCTTATTATTATTATTATTATTTAAATTTCTTTTGTATATATCATGTAGGGCAAAAAAAGTATTTTTTTTTCCTTCTGATTATGGGACTAGTTTCATTTAACTATGGATTTAATGGTGGATTATTCTACGAAAAATAAACCAATAGCAATGAAGGCTTATCTGAACGTGATAACCGACTCGAACAAGAATTTGTTCATGTGCAACTTCAAGGTGAGCAAACCACATCATAACAACAAGTTCTATTGTTTACGATCTGCGTAAATAGCTCAAAAAGCAATCTGCCATTAACGTCGAGTATGAAAAAGCACTCCTAACGTAATTCTTAACACACCGAAGGGATTGTAATTAAAAGACACTAGACTGTTCATCTAGAGACCCCGCAAAAATCACGTAATGTTAATTACATCCAGCCTGAATTCCTTTGTTGTGAGTAAGTTTCTCAAAACTAACATTCAGACAAATCGTTTGTGGAAGGCAAAGTATAATTAAAGCAAACGCGGGGCTCGTAACTAAAAAATAACGTCCGTGAAGAAGCAGGTAATTTAAACAAAAGAAAAAAAGTGGTACAATGGAGGTAACGCTTCCTGAGACTATTAAAAACGTTTTAAAAAAGCGTAATTCGTTTTAAATTGTTTAATGGAATGGAATTCCGAGTCCACCCCTTCAACACACTGATTTTCAGTTTTGTCTAAAACCAGAAACATTCTCTGCATTCTCGATATTTGAATACATTATTTCTATTGGCTGAATCAGAAAATTTTCTTATCACATTCACTAAGAATTTGGTTGATCGCTTAATTAGTAACGTTAACTGATTTCCTGATATCGTTTTAACCTGTCTTTTTTTTTAAGGCGGAGTGGCCTAACTATATTTCTTGGGTGAACAGAGTACAGTAAGGATTACTTACTGTTCTGTGAATCTGTGATTTGTCCCCGAAGTCACAAAATTGTTAGCAGCAGTTGCTACTCAACCACTTTTATCACGCTTAAAGAACGTTAACTCGGGGTACGTCAGTTGGTCTGTTTCACCATGTAATTAAAATTTTATAGGCAAGTGAAACTTCAAAACGATTCTCGTTATGAAAAGAAATATTGGACTCACTTTTCAACTAACATTTTACAAAAACTGTAAAATGTAAACAAAATCCGAATGTGTTTACATTTGGTGCGACTTCAAACGCACTTAATTAGCGGCCTTTGTTTATATAAAATCTCATGAATTTCGCCGTTTTAACGAGGTCCAAATAGCGTTTGGTGAATTCCGGCGTTATTGCAATATTGAACATCGTTGTCATTGTTAGAACGTTAATTAACGCGGCCTAGTTAGGGAATGCTATCATTTGCATATAGTCGTCACTAAATCGGAGTGAGCGGTGCAATTGCCCTGGGCGTAGAGCATTAAGACGCAACGTACAAATGATTCACGAAAAATTGAAAACTGAAAATTTAACTTTTCTCTCTAGAATTGGAATTCGAAACAACGAAAAATAACAATTTCAGGTTTAAGTTGGGAATTTCGGAAAAATGGTTAATATTTTAAAAAACAAAAAAAAATTCTAAAAGGGTTAAGTGTTCTCTCTCGAACTGTAATTTCGAAATAAGAATAACAATTTCAGGTTTAAATTAGAAATTGTGAAACAATAGTTACCATTTCAAAAAAAAATTGAAATGTAGTAAAGAAATCCTCAAAATTTTCATTTTAGTCGTAACATTTTGTTTTTAAACTTGAATATTCGACTTTTTTCTGAATATTTCCCATGAACTTTCAACAGTTCAGAAAAATTCGAACAATTTAAATCAGGACCGTAGAAAAGCGCCAAAAGATCTCAAGGGGGTCCAATTGATATCTGAAAGAAAAATTTCTTCGAAGTTAAATCCACTTATTAATTCATGCAGTCAAATTTTAACGTCAGTTAGCAACGCTTCACATGTGATCCCCCCCCCCCCTGAAAATAGATTATATTTTTCTTTCAGTACGATACGATTAAAAAAAATGAGCAACCCGAGTACTGCTGACAGAAGTGGAAACTTAAAATTAGGAAATAAGAGGGTTTTTTCTTTAACTTTTAAATTAATAATAGTACAAAAAATTAAAATTTTATAATTTGTAAATTAAAATTGTAATCACATTAGCTCTTGTTGTACAAACTTCTGCAGTACTCACTGTTGTAATGCACACTGATTCTACAATTAAACAATTAAAATAATAATCAACATTGATGTACTTTGTTTGCCTTGTTTAGATCGAGGTTGATTAGCACTAGAGGTTAGGTTAGTTTGACCTAATGTTTCCTTATAAACTGCTTCAGTCATGCACTTTTCTTTTTCATATACATAATTTTTCCAATTAGTTGCAACGTTGTCGCTTCAAAACAGATAAATTGTCTTATTTTCAATTACGATATTTTATTCATTTAATAATTCTCTTGATATTATGGTATCGCGCTCTTTCTACGGTTTTTAGTTATTTTTAAAACAGGAGATTAGAACAACTTTTTATATTTTTCTTAACTTACATTAGTAACTATAAATAAATGGTATATGGTGGTAATAATGATTTAGATAAGCAATATCAATAAGTACTGCAATTCATATAACAATTTTTAATGCGACGCTAAACCATAACTTTTCCCCCTGCCTAAAATCGCTTAAAGCAATTTTCACTTCGATAAAAATGCCGTCTTCGAAAATCTCACTTTTTAACAATTCCAACTTTCTTGAAGATTTTTACTTTTCGTGAAAATATGGCATTTTGAAAGGTTGGATTGTAAATTTTAAGTTTTTTTTTCAAAATTTCACTTTTTACGAAGTTTCGACTTTGGCTTTTTAAAATTGAGGCTTTTTTTTAAATTTAACTTTGCAATTTTGGTTTTTTTTAAATTTGTTTTAACTTTATATTTTTTTTAAATGTCGATCTTTCTGAAAGCTTAGAATTTTTTCAAAATTTCAATTGTATCAGAAAATTTCGACGTTTTTGAAAAATTTGACAACTTCGACTTTTCGACTTTTTTTTGAAAATTTCCAAGTTTTTGAAAATCTCGAGTATCGAAATTCTTTAAAAATATTCGTTTTTTTAAATCTTATTTTCTTTGATAATTTGGACATTTTTTTAAAATTCCGATTCATTTCAAAGTTTTCGAATTCAATTTTTCGATTTTTTATGTTTGGTTATTTTTTAAATTTCGATATTTCAAAATTGCAACAGTTTTTTTTTAACATTTAATGTTTTTAAAAATGTTGACTTCTTCAAAACTTCGAAATATATTATGTAAATTGTACCATCTTTACTTTAGAAATTTATTTTAAAATTTGAATTTTTGGAAGTCTAACTTTTTTAAATTTCATTTTTTTTTTCAAAATTATCACCACTTCAAAAATATCGACCTTTTTCTTTCGATAATCCGATATTTTCAAGTCTTGACTTTTTTGAAACTATCCACAAATTTTTAAAATTTAGATACCTTTTTTCAAAATTTCGACTTTTTTTGAAAATTTTGATTTCTGGCTTAAAAATTATAATTATTTTTTGAGAACTGCGATTCCTGAAAATATCAACTATTAAAAAATTTGACGTCTTAAAAAATTTCGTCTTTTGTTTTTGAAAATTTCCAACTTTTTGAAAATCTAAATCTTTTTAAAAAATCTGTTTTTTTGCAGTCCTGGGTTGTGTGATAACATCGACAATTTTTTTAAAATTTCGATGCATTTCAAATTTTTTGACTTTACCATTACGAATTTTTAAGTTTTATCATTTTTAAAATTGCGATATTTTTTTAATTTCGACTTTTTCAAAATTGTCAGTGTTTTAACATTTCTACTTTTTTTTTAAATTGTTGACTTCCTTAAATTTTACCATTTTCTTAAATAGTTGAATTATTTTTAAAATCTGAATTTTTTGGAAGTCTTTAATTTTTTTAAGATTTTAACTTTTTCCCAAAATTATTACGACTTCAGAAATTTCGACCTTTTTTTTAGACAATTTCGATTTCTTATTTAAAAAATACATTTTTTTTTAAATTGTGAATTTTAAAAATATTGATATCAAAAAATTTGTCTGTTTTCCAAATTTCGATTATTTAGAAAATTTGGAATCGTTTGCAATTTATTTTTTTAATTAGTATTTCTTTTTGAAAATTTCGTATTTATTTAAGATTTGGACTTATTTAACATTTCTCAAAATTCCATTTTTTTAAAAAACTCGATTTCTATAACTGTAATTTTTTATAAAAATTTCAACGTTTTTTAAAATTTTGACTTTTTAAGTTTTCGACTTTTTTCAAAATCTAATTTTAGCTTTTTTCAAAATTTCGTCATTTTTTAAAATTCGTCTATTTTTCAAAACAAAAAGAATTTATAAAATATTTCGCAATTTATTAAATTGTTGGTTATTTTTTTGACCACATTCTCCATTTCGTATTTTTTTTTGAAAAGTTTGATATTTTTTGAAAACCTAGATTTTTTTCAAACTAAAATATTACGACTTTTCTTTATTAACCTTAATTTATTTTATTTTGCGCTATTTTTCAATATGGCAACTTTTAAAAAAAAATCTATTTTGTTTTAAATATTTCTACTTTTTTTGAAAATCCTGATTTCCATTTTTTTTATCTTGACTTCTTTGTTAATTTCGACATTTTTTTAAAATTTCGATTCATTTTATGCATCAGCACTATTTAAGTGTTATAATCAATAATAATTCTAGTATTCGATTTTCATATTACGAGTTTATTAAAAAGTTTTGTCATTTTTAAAATTGCCAGTTTTTTAATATTTCTACTTTTTTAAAACTTTAAAATATTTCGAAATTTTTTCATTTTCTTAAATTTTCGAATTTTTTCGAAATTGAATTATTTGGAAGTCTTTACTTCATTTTTTTTTAATTCCACTTTTTTTTCAAAATTGTTGCGACTTCAGAAATTTCAACCTTTTTTTTGGATAATTTCGATTTTTACAGGTCTCAATTTGTTTTTTAAACTTTCCAGAATTTTTTAAAATTAGGATTTCTTTTTTCAAAATTCCGACTCTTTGAAAATCTTAAATCTTTTTGTACAAATACTAACTGTTCTTCAAAAACGCGAATCTTGAAAATATTGACTCTATTAAAATATTGGACATTTTTTAAGAGTCAGATTTTAAAAAAAAAATTAGAGTTCTTTTTCAAAATTTTGACTTTTTGATTTCTCAAATCGAACTTCTTATTTTCAAATAATTTGATAATTTTTAAAAGTTCTAATTTCGGAAATTTCAGTTTTTTTTAAAATTTTGTCTTTTGAAAATACCTTTTGAAAACCTAGATTTTGTCAAAACTGCAATTTTTTTAATCAAAATAGTACGAATTTTCAAAAATCTTGATTTTTGTTTGATAACCTTGAATTTTTTAAATTTTGCGATTTTCTTCAAAATTACAACTTTTAAAAAAATCTATTTTATTTTAAATATTTATACTTTTTGTGGAAATTCAACCCTGTTTTTCAAACTTTGACTTTTTCTACAATTTGATTTTTTTGAAAATGTCAGTTTATGAAAAAAAAAATTCGGAATCTGTTCACATTTTCGATCTTTTTTGGAAATTTTAACTTGAGAAATTTCGAATTTTTCAAGATTTTGCAATTATTTGAAAATTTCGATTTTTTTAATGTTAACATTTTTGTAAAATATCATCCATTTTTTAAAATTCGACTTTTTCAAAAATTTTGTATGTTTTGAAAAGTTGGTTTTTTGAAAAAAATTAGTAATCTCGCATTTCTTTGAAAGTTTCGCTTTTCTTTATTATCATTTTTTAAAAATTGTCCAGTTTTTTCTTAAATATTGCTACTATTTATAAGTGTTTTGAAAATTTAGCTTTTTAAAATTAGATATTTTTTTAAAAATTATGGACTTTCTTAAATATCGGGATTTTTTCAAAATTTCGCCATTCCTGAAATTTTTGATTATATTTTTCAATATTTTGACTTTAAAAATTAAGATTTTTTAGGGATTTCGACTATTTTGGAAAATCTTGTATTTTTTAATTACATTTATACTTAATTATTTTTAGAAGTGAACATCGGAGTTTTATTTATTTGATTATGTAACCGACAAATAAATATTAGTCCAGGTTTTTTTTGTATCAATGAAAAAATTTAAATAGTGCGACTATTATATTTTTCAGAATCCGGGATGAGTCGGCGCAAAAGGGTTGGGAAACCTTTAACTTTAAACTCGAAATTTCAAGAGAAGTTCAAATTTCGCTACAGAATTAAAACCATAAAAAATCCTTCGCCGTATATTCCTTCCTTCAGTTTTTTGCAAGCAAAGCACTTAGATTTAGAGTTTGGGAACCAACTTATTCGAACTTATTATACGGGATGTTTCAGTCATATGACATTAAGTTTAAGGGAAGATAGAGAACAATAAGTATGAGATGAATAGGTAATTTAAAAAAATCAAGAACAATTACGCTGAAAAAGAATATTTTAAAATCATAATTTAAACTCCTTTCCGGGCTGCCATGGACTCGAAAGCTCCTAAGGCCCAGCTAAATAGAAAGAAGAAGTCACGACGGTGCAATCGTGTCTAATGTCTAAATGATAACAATGCGAAAATTATTAAATGATACTGGCGGCAAGTCGTTGGGTAATTAGCTTTTTTTATATGCAAATCCGGTAACAAAGAATTGCAGAAGAAAGTTACGCAAAAAAAAGGTGAAATCTGAGATGGCTGCAAGCGTTGATATCATCGCTGCAAGTGAATAATTAAATTCGCAGTAGTAGGTGCATGTGTTATAAAATGGTTAGTTAATACTCAAGTTATTTTCCGACGTTTCGAGTTTTGTGATCCTCTAAGAAAAATATGTGATGACGGCGGAAATATTTTAAGCCATGTGTTGTGCACACTTAGAAATTAGTGTACATTGTCGGTGTGGTTCCTAAGTAGTGCCATCTATCGGTCTGCAGAGAAGACTGTGGAATAGCTCAAACATATTTATGTTATGGCTTTTTGTTTTGAAGTATTTGAATTTTAACTCTTGACTCTTTCTCAAGCCTTTCCTCATAACATTTATGCTTTTACTTAAGCATAAGAACTGATTTATGAATTAGAAGTAAGCTAAAATCTGAAACCAGTTTCTATATACACACTTTTTAATGACATTTCTTATGTCGGATAATATACATTTTTTTGCTAATGTCTGGTTGTAATTATCTGTTGAATTTGAACGCATATTTTCCCTATCTTATGTGTTCCGCCATTTAGTAATTGAAAATGGAATTTGTTTTGCTTTAGTAATTACAGTATTGCAGTAACTTGTAATTAAGATGTCTCCAGATAAGTGACTGTCCAAGACGTATTTATTATCACTGTCGGAAGCCATAACTTACGGCAGTAGGACGGGCATTTCTTGAAATTACATATATGTTCGATGCAAGAATGTGATTAAGATGAAATTTGAGGAGGAGAGTTCAAAAAACCTACTTGCACTGATGCAATAATCACTTTTTCCTATAAAGCAAGTCATTATCATTTTTTTTTAATTTCCAACTTCATTTCATGAAGGGAAGCATCTCACAAATATGCATTTTCTATAAAATAATGTCGCTATGTTTATAAACAGTAAAAGTAAAGCCTCTCAAGCACTAATGGCTCGTAAAGTAAAAAAGCTTCACTTAATACATTTCGGCAACAGCTTCCCTTTACGCCTCTTAACTCATGATTTTAAAACCCAACCCAGGACATAACAAATGTTTATTGCATTTCATGCACCATAAAACATTTTATAATTTTACAGCTCCCACACGGTCAGGCTTTATAGATTAACGGGGGAGGAAGTGTCTCTCGACAGCTAATAAACGTCGGGCCGTAAATTCTCGAATAAATGGTCTACATCCACTCACCTAAAATCCAGACTCAAGTTTCTCTGATGATTGCTGAGTCTCGTTTTGGCGTTCAACGTGGCGGTGGGTCTGCCGTGTACCGAAGGGACGGCATCCCTGCAGGAAGCAAGTTTCTGTCTCTTGAGATGCGACAAATTGGGTTGCACCACAACCCCTTGTGGGGACACCTCGCTCATGCTGAAGATGGCGGTTAAACCATCCTAGTATGTCCCCCGTATCGTTCCCATACCTGAAATCATAAAAAAAGTGACGCTATTTTATTTTCAGGGGAGTGCTCTTTTTATTTCCAGAGCTTTGCCTATTAAAATTAAATTAGTTCTCACTAGTTGAACTAATTTTGTCCCTTGTTTAAATTTTAGGAGCAAGTCCAAGCGCATTAAATGACGAGAACTAAAATCAAAAACAAATGTCTATTTCCCTTCTGGCGCCTTTTTACTTTCAGCTTTAAAGTGGTAACTAGGAAACCATTCGCCAATCTCCTTTGCCGCAGTTTTTTCTTCGTATTTTGAGGGAGATGACACGAGAACGTCACTACAAACGATGAGATAAACGAATTTTTATATTTTTACATTTTGAGCCCAACGATTGCGACTTAGTAGCGTAGATCGAATCTACAACTAAAATTCCGTCATAATTGTAGAAATTTCGAGAAGTCTTAGATTCAAAAAAAAGAAAAAATAATCGAAATTTCAAAATATGTAACTTTTTTTTTTAATTTTGCGGTACCTGCTGCTACAAATATTTACTTTTAAAGAAATCTCGAGTTTTTTCTAAAAAAATGCGACTCTTTTATAAAAATACGTTACACAATTTGGTAGTTTTTTTTTCTCTAAATTTAGACTTTTCTCAAGATCTCGAATTTTCTATACAAAAAGTTTGGACTTTCTTTGTAAGTGCTGAATTTCTTTTATGGAAATTTTGGGTTTTTTTCCAAAAGTTTCCATTGTTTTCTAAAAATTTTGAACTTCCGCAAAAAAATTTACAGAAATTTTGACGCTTCTAAAAATCCTTTTCTAGAAATTTCAACTTTTTCCCAACATTTCTTTTTTTATTCGATTCCTGTCGAAAATTTATAGAAATATAATTTTTTTTGCCAAAATTTAGACTTTAAAATTTCAGGTGTCTCTAAATAACATTTTGAGTTCAGTTGTTTTCTCAAAATTTGGCGATTTTCTCAAAAAAATGAGTATACAAATTTTCAGTTTTTTCCTAAAAGTTTGTTTTCTCTAAAAATTTTTTTACAAATTTTTAATTTTGTAAAAATGCTGATCACTTTTTTAAAAATTTAGGTGCTCTAAATTTTCTTTCATAAACATTGTTATTTTTCTAAAAAAAAATCAAAATTTTGACAAGTAGACATTTTGCAAGAAGTTGAGAAAAGAAATCAAAATTTAGGGGAAGATTCGAAAAAATAATACGAAATTTCGCCATAAGGCTAACATTTCTAGAGAAAAAGCAAAACTACGAATCAAAAATTCGAAATTTCAATACAAAAACAAAATTTTGCAAAAAAAACCCGAAAAAAAGTCGGAATTTCGAGAAAAATTTCGAAATTTCGAGAAAAAATCACAATTTAGACAAACAACTGAATTTTCGAAAAAACCAAATTGTGCAAACAGTCAAGAAAAAAAATTCGGTAAAGAAGTCGAAATATAGGGGAAAAAATCGAAATTTCGAAATAAAATCAAAGTCCCGGAAAGTTAAAATTTCGAAAAAGAAATGAAAATTTGGACAAAAGACGAAATTTCGAAAAATAAAACAAAAACCAAAATCAAAATTTCAAGAAAAAAAGTCTCAGGGGAATGTCGAAATTTAAGAGGAGAAATTCGAAGTGTCGCGCAAGACAAAATTCCGGAAAAAATCTAGAAAAAATTCAAAATTTTGATAAAAAGGCAGAAATTCTGTAGAAATTCGACATCTCGGATAAAAATCGAAATTTCCAGAAAGGCTTCGAAATTTCGCAATTTTCGAGAAAGTCGAATTTTTTGTAAAAAAAATGGAGAAAAAATTTCGAAATTTGGCAAAAAAATCAGAATTTCAAAAAAATAAAAAAGAAGTAGAAATTTCAAGCCAATCCAAAATCTTGCAAAAAATTCGAGATAAAATCGACATTTTAAGAAATCAAAATTTTTGAAATTTTCAAAAAAAAGACGGAACTTCGCAAGATTTTCGAAAAATAATTACTAAATAAACTTTTTTAGGTGAAAAGTAAACTTTTTTGGGGAAGTCCAAATTTAAAAAAAAACTGACAATTTTAGACACTAAGAAAAAACACCTAAAATTTCGAGACAAACGTCGACATTTAAAAAAAAAGAATAAAAATTTTGGGAAAAACTTTTTAAATTTCTGTAAATAAATTTCAAAAAAGTCGATTCTTCGCAAAAGACTCTCGAAAAAAATTCTATAAACCTATAAATTTAAAATTATTTCCTTAAAAACTTTTTTTAGAGAAGAATCGCCATTTTAAAACACTGACGAAAAACAAAACATCGGAAAAACAGTTGAAATTTCGGGAAAAAGCCGAAATTTCGCAAAATAGAATTTCACTTTTTTTGAGAAATTTGTGTTCCGAATTTCGAGAGAAAAATCAAATCTTGCGAAAAAATCCGAAACTAAAAAAATATTTGGAGAAAACATGAAATTCAGCAAAAGATTTTGGGGAAAAATATCTATACATAAATTTTCTTGGAGATTCAAAATTTTTATAAACCATTTTTGAAGAAAAAATCGAAATTTTGACAAGAAATTTTGAAGTCAAAGTGAAGTGTAGTTTGGGATCATAATTGGTAAAATTTTATAAAAAAAAAACTGTAGCGAAATTTTTTTGCGAAATAAGTTTCAATTTTGAGGAAAACCGAAATAGAAAAAAGTCGTAATTTCAGTAAAGAATAATTTAGAGAAAAATCGAAACAATAAAAATGTTTTAGAGAAAAATTGAAATTTTTAAAATAAACATGCACTTTGTAATTTTTTAAATAAATGAGATAAAAAAAAATCGAGACTCTGCATTAAAAAAAAATATTTTAATAGAAAAATAAAAATTTTTAGATATAATTCGAAACTTCACGAAACAACTCGATATTATGTATTTCTACAAAACAAGTTTAAAAGAAATTCTAAACTGCAAGGAAAAACTCATAATATCGAGAAACGTAAAGCAATCAAATTTTTGAAAAAAGTATAACATCTATAAAAATACCATATTTTAGAGGAAAGTCGCAACTAAAAGATTTCTTAGAGAAAAGTCGAAATTTTTAGAAAAATGAAAACCAATAGTTACTTACTTTTAGTTTTTAGAAAACTCAGAATTTCTATTCAAAACAGTTAAATAGAAAACTCAAAATTGTGTGAGATAGAAGTTGAAATTCCAAGAAAAAAACTCGATACATACCATACAGGGTGTTTCAGTCATAATGGCATTAATTTTAAGGTAAGATAGGGGAAAATGAGTTTGATACGAATACGTGATTAAATTTTTTTTATGTATAATTACGCCGAAAAACTTATTTTCAAATCATAATTTAAACCTCTTTTTGGGGGGCCACTGAAGAAGAAGTGACGGCTGCTCAATCGGGATCGGGCGAAAGGAGAAAATAAAACATTGCTAGGTTATGTCTAAATGATGAAAATCATTAACGATATTGGCGGTACCGAGGGTTGGGAAAAAGTCGTTAGGTGATTGCTTTTTTATATGAAAATCGGCTAAGAACGAATTGCTGAAGAAAGTTACGTGAAAAAAAAGTGAAATCACAAGATGGGTTGGATAGTTAATAAGCTAGGTCTATTTTAAAAGGTCGGATAAAAAATGTTTGTCTTTACTTTGTTTCGATTTTCTATCTTTACTAAGTAGTTAAATTAATGCCATTATGACTGAAACACCCTGTATATAAAATATTTAAAGATAATTTAAAATTAAGATAAAAAAAGTCGAAAAATTCCACGAACAAATTCGACAAAAGGATATATAAAGATAAAAAAAGTCGAAATTGGGAAAAAATCGAAATGTGTATAATTATTTTATCAAGCACTAGGATATCGATACGTCAATTTTTGTTTGGGATAGATGTTTGCTTGATCTCCGGGGTGATGACATCAACGGCGACTACAGAACAAAGAACGAATTTCAATTATCAGGAACATTCGCAATGACCACTCGGTGTAAATTTAAATGTTCATAACACGCCAACTCTATTTCTAACAGCTTTTCTGTCCAAAGTTCGAGGTGATGATTAAGAACGTTTAATTATCAGCGCTGCGGTGAATTAACCGGGCGGCAGTGGACTAATCGAGCCTCCGGTGAACTAACTGAGATGGCGGTGAATTAACCGGGGCGGCGGTGAACCAACCGCGGCGGTGATGAACTAACAGGTGCGGCGTTGAACTAACCGGGGCGATGGTGAACTTACCAGCACAAGAAACAAAGAGAATTGGAATAACTGCCAAGATTGAGACGCGTCGAAAATATGTGAAAAACAACAGAGCTATTAAATAGAAAAATGAATAAAAAAAAACCATGAAATATCGTGGAATGTTATTTTAAATCGAGTGGAATTTCAAATAATAGATTTCATAATCCTTGTTTACACCTCTCCGGCGATTCGAATACATAAAATTTTCTAATCAGCCACAGTTTACATTTAAATATAAACAGGTATTCACATTTTCCAATTAACTTGGTGTTTATGTTTAAACATAAATGTGTAATTATCCAAACAACGAATTATTTCGTTTTCGCCCTTTCTCTCTCGCTCACTCTCTTCAAATTAGAACTATAAAATGAAATGCCAAATGAGCTGCAGACAATCGAGGTATTTTATTGTATTAAAACCGTTGAATCTAAACTCCTTGCAATTAAATTGGCGATTGTTAATTCGATTATTTTTCAATACAAGAGGAAGCTTTATAATAAGTTAGAAAGCGTGTTGACTCAATTGCAGAACTAATAAGATAATAAAAATTCACATGGATGTTCTTTGGATTCAGCAGAAAAAAATTGAACACTTTCTTCTTTTGCCTCTAATGAGATCAAGAAAGTAAGAAAACAGGTGAAAAAATGACAACAATTCATTAATTGATTCTTTAACATTGAAATCAAATGTGAAAGTTATAATTGGGATAAGTCCGGAGATAACCGTAGTTCTTTTGGACCTTTTTAAACAGGAACTATGAGGATTGAAAGAGGCAGTACTTTTTAAATAGTTTAATAGTAAACCTAAAAAAAAATTATAAATAAGGAATAAAAATGGTGCTTAATTCAACGTAACTGAAACAATTAAGTTGGGATTGGTCAGCTCTTCCGGCATGCGTGTGGGAGATACGTTACGGATACGATAAGAAATTTTTTCGAATATCTAATAGTTTCGAATATTATTTCGGCTACAGATTTGTTTAAATAATCTTTGTCGATCAAAAAGGAAAGGTTCTTAAATTGTATTTACTTAATAAAATTCGAAACACCAACAGGCAACCCCTAGCCTGAATCGAGCGGTTTAGGAGAATGAAATTTCGCACATGACTTCCTCATATAACGTAGGTGAGCACGAAGAAAAATGTTTTCAAAATTCATCCCGCAGGGGTGTTAAATATATGATAAAAATTTATATGGAAGTTCTTCATTTTTGAAGTTGGAAATATGAAAATTGTTTAGATTTCAGTTTATAAATAATTGTAATTAGTTGTAGCAGAGTTTTTGGCAATTCATCCCCTTAGGGAACAATCTACTTAAGGTAATATAACGAAAATGAAAAAAAAAAACAATGGTTAATCAGTAGGTACAAATATCTTCATTTTTGTGAATTTATGAGGGAAAACGAGTGTTGTTTAGCAACGAATCATTTTTTTCTCTTCTGAGGAGCGACAACCCTCAGATAATTCAGTATTGGTCTAAGCAAGATAAGCACGCAGGTATTCCTTCAAATGCACATGTCAAATTTAGAAAAAGTTCCACGATTTTCGAAAACATGTTGATATCATAAAATCGAAAATTTGAAGTACAAATTTTCAAAAAAGTAGCAATTAAACAAAAAGTCGAAAATGTGAAAAAAGTTTACATAAAAAACGGTCAACATTTCCAACCAACAGTCGAAATCTTAAAAACTACTCAGAATTTTTAAAAACGTTAAAATTTTGATATATAGAAACTCCAAACGGTATTTTAAAATGAAAGGAAAGTTTAAAAATAAAGCAAGGTTTTCAAAAACATTCCAAATCTTCAAAACAAGTTCAAATTTTGAAAGATAGACCAAATATTGGAGTCGAGATTGCCAAAGTTTTAAAAAAGTTGCAAATTTTGCAAAAAAAACTGTTAGAAATGGTTTAAAAAGTTAAAATTTTGCCAAGTTTAAACTTTTAAAGTTACTAATAATTTTCAAAAAAATTTAAAAACTTTTTTAAATAAGAATGTCAAAATTTTGAAAGTTTACATCTTTAAAACATTCGTGTATTTGTGATTTTGAAAAAAAAATGATATATTCAAAATAATTCGAAACTTTTAAAATTTTGAATGTTAAAAAAGTCAAGATTTGCAAAAAAGTTGAAATTTTGAAAAAAAATTGTCGACAATTTGAAAAAGAAAAAATGTTCAGATAAATTAGAAAATATTAAAAGAATCATAAAATTATAGGAAACAATTTCAAAAACCGACATTTCAAGAAAAAGTCGCAAGTTGAAAAAAAAAGGAAAAATTTTCAAATAAATTCGAAATTTTGAAATATTTAAAATTTAAAAATAAAGGCCAAAATTTTTAAATATCCAAAATTTTAAACAATTTCAAAATAATTGTAATTCTGAGAAAAAGGCGAAATTTTAAAAATGTGAAAAATTTTAAAATTTCTAAAAAATTCTACTTTCAAAAATCTACATTTTAAAAAAATTGAGATTTAAAAAAGAATAAATATTCAAAAACATCTAAACTTTAAAAGATCCACATTAGGAAAAAAAAAATTTTCAAAAACAGTAAAACTTTTGAAAGAATCAAAATTTTGACATAGGTAGAAATTTTTGAAAACAGCCCAAATTTTGAAAGAAGTCGGAATTTTGCAAGAAAATTCCAAATTTTTAAATGAAATCGAAATTAAAAAAAAATCAACCTTTTAAAAAACGCGACACTAGGTATCACAAATTTTGATTGTAGCGTTTTCAAAAAAAAAACTGAAATTCTTGAAGCAAAAGTGTTGAAAAATATCGAAATTTTGAAAAAAGGGGAAATTTTAAAAAGTTAGTAGGTGTAATAATTTAATATTGATATTTCGACTTTTTTTTTTAATTTAAACTTTTATTTAATTTAAATATTTAGCGTTTTTTATAAATATATTCGGACTTTTTTAAAAATGTTTAGCATCTTTTTGAAATACAATTTCGACTTTTTTTTGTTGAAAATTGTATCCTTTTCTTGAAATTCTGACCGAAAATTCGATCTTTTTTAAAAATCTCGATCAAATGGTGAATTTGTTGAAAATTTCGACTTTTCTCGACATTTTGGCCTTTTTTAGTACTTTATTTTTGAACATTTTTATTTTTAGAAAACTTTATTCGTTTTTAATACGACTTTTTTTTTCAAATTTCGATTTTTTATAAATGCCGACTTTTTTATTAATTTCGATTTTTTTTCAACATTTCGACTTTTCTCAACATTTTCACTTCATGAAAAATTCGATTTTTTTTGGATATTTTGACTTTTAAAATGTCAATTTTTTAAAATTTCGACTTTTTTTTGGATACTTTTACATTTTCGTTATTATAATTTTTATTTATTCTAAAAATTTCGTACTTTCCTTAAAAGATCAAATTTTATCTAAAAATTTTTCTTAACAATCAATTGGAGAGTTTCTTCAAAGGTACATGTTTGTGTATTTTTTTCTGAAATATTGAGATTTTTCTAAAACAATGACAACACGAAATTTCGAGAAACAAGCCGAAAGTTTGTAAGAAGTCGCAAAAAAAAATCCTAAATGTTCAGGAAATTCCTAAACTTCTAGAAAAAAAAATCGAAACCTCGCAAAGGATAAAAAAAAAACTCAAATACGCAAATAAACTTTTTTAGATAAAAGTCTAAATTTTTGTTAAGCTCCAAGTGGAAATTTAAAAAAAAATCAACTTTTCAAGAAGCTGACCAATTTCGAAAAAAAAAATGCTAAAATTTCGACAAAAAGTCAAATTTCAAAAAAAATCAAAATTTCGCAAAATGTCGAGAAACAACGAAAATTTTGAGGAAAAAGTCGAAATTTAGAGAAAAAAAATTAAAAATTTCGCAGTCACATTTTTGGAAAAAGAGTTAAAATTTCAAAAAATCAAAATTTTCACCGAAAAATAAAAATTTTGACAAGTCGAAATTTTGAAAAATCAAAATGTCGAATAAAAGGTCAACACTACGGAAAAAAATCGAAATTTTAAGACAAAATTCGAAATTTAAAAAAAAAAGAAGTTTTTAAAAAGTCGAAATTTCGAAGAAGAAGTTTCTAGAAAAAAGTAGGAGTTTTGTCAAAAGGCGCAACTTTGCATAGTCGAAATTTCACCAAAAAATCGAAATTTTGAGAAAAAATTGATAAGAATTTTAAGAGAAAGATTAATATTTTCGACAAAGTCTAAGTTTTGAGAAAAAAGACAAAATTTAGGAAGAAACTTGAAATTTCGAAAAATAAATAAATAAAATTTGGATATTTCGAGAAAAAATTATAAATTTCGCATAAAAATCAATCGAATGAAAAATTTTGGCAAAAAATTGAGACAAAAATTAAAATTTTGACAAACAAGTCGAAATTTGGAGAAAAAATTTGAATATTCGCAAAAAATCAAAATTTTAAGGAATGGTCGAAATTTTTTCAAGAAGTCACTTTTTTTTTAAATGTCGACTTATATTTAAACATTTCGCGTTTTTTATAAAATGATGACTGTTATTCGAGCATTTCGTATTTTTGAAATATAATTTCGACACTTTATAAAAAATTTGGAATTTTTTTTTAAATTTAGCAATTTTTACAATATTTCACCATTTTTAAAAGACACCAGCTGATCTCGAAATTTGACTTTTTCTCAAAAACCTGACCAAAAATCAGAAATGTTCAAAGAAAGTCAAAAATTAAAAATACCGGAATAATTTATAAGTTTAAATTTCGGACTAATTGTAAATCAAAATTTTGGGTAGTTGAAATTTTGAGGATAAAATCGAATATTTTTTTAAAAAGTCGAAATTTTTAATTGGGAATGTTCAATAAAAATTGAAATTAAAAAAAATGACGTTTTAAAAGCCCAAGGTTTTTAAAATTTTTCCAAAAATTGGAACTTTGAAAAAATGGCAACATTATCAAAAAACTTTAAAGAACACATTTGAAAATTTCAAAAATATTACGACTTTGAAACAGGTCAAAATTCAAAATATCCAAATTTTGATAAAGCTAAAATGTGAAATTTCGAGAAAATCAAAATGTGGAAAAAAGGTCGATATTTTAAGACAAAATTCGAAATTTGAAAAAAGTAGAAAATTTGAAAAGTCAAAATTTCTAAAAAAATCTGAAATTTCTCGAACAAAAGTAGGATTTTTGTAACAAGGCCCAATTTTGCACAGTCGAAATTTTACCAAAAAAGTCGAAATTTCAAGAAATTTCAAAGTCCAAGTTTTGAGAAAAAATACCAAATTTAGGGAAAAACTCGAAATTCCGAAAGAAAAAATAAAATTTTTACAAAAATTCGAAATTTCGAGCAAAAATTATAAATTTCTTTAAAAAATCAATCGAATGAAAATTTTGGCAAAAAGTCGAGAAAAAATCAAAAATTTGACAAACAATCGTAATTTAGAGAACCAATTCGAATTTTCGCAAACAAATTTTGACAAATGGTCGAAATTTCGTGTAAAGCGGAAATTTTTTCAAAAAGTCACTTTTTTTTAAATTTCGACTTATTTTTAAACATTTCGCATTTTTTAAATAAAATTTCGACTATTATACGAGTATTTCGCCATTTTTGAAACATAATTTCGACTTTTGTTTAAAAAAATTCGACCTTTTAAAAAAAAATTTAACAATTTTTACAAAATTTCGCCATTTTTACAAGATTTCGATGATCTCGAAATTTCGACTTTTTCTCAAAATCCTGACCAAAAATTTCGATCTTTTTTGAAAATTTCGACTTTTGAAAATGACCATTTTTTGGAAAATTTCAACTACTCTCGAAATTTCGACCTTTTTTTTCCAATACTTATCTTGAAAATCTCTACTTTTTAAAAAAATGTCTTCTTCCTCTTTTGTTAACAGTCTTGTGTTTTCTGTTATAAAGCCTCTTCTGATGCGGATGTCCATCTTTCATGCCATCTCTTAGGTGGTCTGCCAAGAAGTTTCGCTTTTAAATATTACGACTTTTTTGAAAATTTCGATATTTTTTCGCAGATGTTGTTCTTTTTGAATACCTAGACTTCTCTTTGTAAATTATGTTTTTTTTCGACTTAAAAAAATTTCAAAAATTTCTGGTTGACGAAAAAGGAAAGATAACTTTGTATACACGTCAACACGAGTCGATACTAATGTTATGTTTATTATTTTATCAGTTTGTCCCTAATAAAACAACCTGTTATCGAAATATTTAAAAATTCGGCATTGAGAAAACTAATCTTTCAAATTTAGCATTATACATGTATCTTCCATTATCTTGCGGAGCACTTGAATGAAATGTGCCTAGAGATAAATTTCAATTAACGTGTTCCGATTAAAATAGCGACATACGCATTAATCTGGCATGCGAGGAAGATTTCTGCTTTTCATTGGCAAACAAATCTGAAAGCTTTTCAAGAACGTTTCGATAAAAACGTAACGCTAATGAAATCTCAAAGCGTAGCACTTTTTTATCTTAACCTCAATTGGGAAAAAGCAAGGTAATGATAAAACTCGTTATTAGGTCTGTGTACAATACCAACGAAGTAAACAAACACTTTAAAATAAAGGTAAGGATGACGAATGGTGCTGAATACCAAGTATAATAACTTTCAGGTGAATTAAATTTATAATAGAATGACCGAATACGTGAATACTGAATACATTAATAAAATCAGTTTTGATAAATTATTCCTTGTAAATGTTACATTATCATGGAGTCCGTTGGCATATTGAATGGTTATACGACCTTATCAGAACGCCTATTGTGCCCCCTTGATACAAGCTGAATACATTTGTAACGATTACTGCAAAAAAATAAGCATGGTAGGAGTATGGGCAAATCATCGTGGGTTTTTATCTATTTTTATTCGCGTTTATTAACACAAAACTTGCACAAGTCGAGGTCATTTTGCTTCAACATTGAAAGTGGTTTCAAGTACACGCGATAGAGAAAAAAAGTGCAGATGGTAAATTTATTTAAAGCTTACATCATTTATTTAGATCAGAAATTAACAAGATGCGGGATTTCTAGCCGATGAAGCACCATTGTACTTGAATGTACTGAATAAGTTCGACCTTTCTAAAACCAGTTTAGAATATTTACCAAACAAAATGTCACCTTAACTTTTTTTTGCAAACCTACGAGTTTTTCTTACTTAATTTACGACGTATAATTTTGAGTTAGATATGTGAAAGCTGTTTAGTAATTTTTTTTTTAATTTGCGTTGATAACTTGTTACCATGTTTCAAATGCTTTTATTCTCTAATAGACTTGTTGACATTGAAGTGTTTAATTATTTCGAACACATACATGTATGTATGTACATTTACCGGATTTGAAGGTTATCACACATATGAAAAGGCCCAGGACACCAACATTCACGAGACTTTCACGAGAAATACCGTATAAATTTATTCATTAACTCGTTAATTGGTAATTGCTTTTCTGAAGAACGCGAATTGTGGAAAAATCGATAAATATTAACAACCAGTGACGTGTTGTGTTCTACATGTCCAACTGAAAAAGCCAAAAAGTTTTTTTCTAAATTTCGGGAAAAAATCATTTCAAGCTTAATAGAACTTTCTGAAAAAGGTGTCAAGAAGATCTAGAAATTTTGAGTTTTAAGTCAAAAGAAGAGAAATTTTGAGTTTTAAGTCAAAAGAAGAGAAATTTTCAAAAAATTCTAAATTTTCGAAAAAGTGGCGTTTTTAAAAAATATACGGAATTTTGAAAGAAATGGAAATTTTTAGGTAATTCAAAATTAGAACCGAATTTTCAAAAAAAAAGTTAAAAATGTTCAAAAGAAGTCAAAATTTTGAAAAATGTCGAAATAGAAGGTTAAAAATTCCGAAAGAAGATTTTCAAACTAACAAGTCAAAATTTTGAAAGAAATCAATACTTTGAATAAATCGACATTTTCAAAAAATTAATAATTTGAAAAATGGTCAAATTAAAAAAAAACTTATAATTTTAAAAAATCTTCTAAAAATAGTCTTTGGATTTAAAAAATAGTAGAAATGATTAAAAGATGTTTGTGATTTAAAAAAGAATTAAAAAATGCTGTCAAATGTTCAAAAAATCAGAAATTTTAGGAAAGTCTACTTATTGAAGAAAGGCCAAAATTATCAAAAAAAAGGGGAAACTTTCAAAAAAAAAATTGGAATATTGAAAAGTTAGAATATTGGAGAAAATCAATTTTTAAAAAATCGAAATTTTTTATTAGGAATTTTTTAATTTTTTATTAAAAAGTCAAAAGGGTTAAAAAAATTGAAGTTTTAAAAAAAATTAATTTGAAACAATGACGAAATCATCAGAAAAGTTCAAAGAAAGTAGAAAATTTCAAAATACCGGAATAATTTAAAAGTTCAAATTTTGAACAAAATCAAAATTTTCAGTAAGTATTAAATTTTGAGGAAAAAGTTTAGTGTTTTTTTAAAAGTCGAAATTTTTAATTGGGAATTTTCAATAAACTTTGAAATAAAAAAAACCCAAGTTTTAAAAACCCAAGGTTTTAGAAAAAAAATTCCAATTTTTTTTAAAATTGGAAAATTTGAAAAAATGGCAAAAGAACATGGTTAAAAATTACAAAAATTTACGATTTTCAAAAAGTCAAAATTTCGAAAAATATCAAAATTTTCATAGAAAGTTAGAATGTCTAACAAAAATAAAAATTTGTTAAAGAACACGACAATTTTCAAAAAATTCCAAAACTTCAAATTTTGAAAAACAGTCTAGAATTTCAAAATTTTGAAAACATGTCGGGATTCAAGCATAAATAGAAACATATTAAATTTTTAAAAAAGACGAAATTTTCGAAAAGAATACATATTGAAAGAAAAGCCAAAGTTATCAAAAAAAAAGTTCTGATCTAGTTCAAATCTTGGAAAATATCAAAATTGAAATCCGAAAAAAATCGAACATTATTTTAAAAAATCAAAATGTTTCATTGTGAATTTTCAAAAAATATTAAAGTTTTGAAAAAATGTCGAAACTTGCAAAAAGTCCAAACTTAAAAAAAAACTCGAGATTTTCAACAAGTGAAGATTTTAAAAATAACGAAATTATCAGAAAAAATCAATGGTAGTAAATTTCGAAAAAGATCGACATTATAAAGTAATTACGAGATTTAAAAAAACAATTCTAATTAAAATTTTGGTAAAATTTCGAAGTTTTCAACAAAAAAAAAAACATTTGCAAAAACTCGACTATTTGTAATAATTCAAGGGGTAGAAATTTTTAAAAAATCGATATTTTAAAAAAGTCTATATTTTCAAAAAATCTATTTTTCGAAAGAAAATCTAAACTCCAAAAGTTTAAAATTTCAAAAATGGTAGAGGGTCAAAAAAGTCGAAAATCTTTATTATAGCATAAATTTCGAAATAAAATCGAAATTTTGAAAAAATTCAACCTTCTAAAAAAAACCTACGTCTTCAAATAAAATAGGAATTTTCAGACTGAAAATTTTTGAAAAAAAGGCGAAATTTACAAGTCAAGATTTTCAAAAAGGGCCTAAATTTACGAAAAAAATTTAAACTTTGAAAAGTCGATATTTTGATGAAATAAAAACTTTGAAAATAAGTCGAAAGTTCAAATCAAGATATCCAAATTTTGAAATTAACTCGAAATTTTGCAATAATCCAAACTTTCAAACCACTTTTTCGTCTTCAAAAAAATTGGAATTTTAAAGAGTGGAAAGTTTGAAAAGATGTCGAGATTTCCAAAAAAAAATCTAAACACTGAAACAGAAAAACGGAAATTATCAAATAAAGTAAAAATTTTAAAAAAATTCAACCTTTCAAAGAAGTCAGGATTTTCAAAAAACCTAAATCTTCGAAAAAATCAAATTTTGAAAATGAAACTGAAATTTGAATGAAAATTGAAATTTTTAAAAATAACCGATTTTTTTTAAAAAAAAGTCAAAATTCTTAGAAGACAATATTTTGAAAAAGACGAAATTTTCAAAAGGTCGAATTTCTGAAGAATCTAAACTTTGAAAAGTCGATATTTCGATAAAGAACTTTGGAAAAAAGTCGAAAGTTCAAATTAAGATAACCTTTGAAAAAAAGTCGAACTTCTCTAAAAACTGGAAATTTTCAAAATATGGTCCAAATTTTGGAAGAGGAAATTTAGAAAAACAGTCTAAGAATTAAAAATTTTGGAAAAATATGGCGTATTAAGCAGATATTCAATAAATTAAAACATGTTTTCAAATATTCAAAGAGAAAATATTCAAGAAGTCTGAATATTAAAGAAAGGCCAAAATTATCAAAAAAATTGAAGTTTTGAAAAGTTAAAATCTTGAAAAATATCAAAATTTTTCGGCATGATTGAAATGGTGAACATTATTTTAGAAAATCAAAATTTTTTAAATTTATATTTTCAAAAAAGTTGAAAACTTTAAAAAATGGCGAAATTATCAGAAAAGATAAAAAAAATGTAGTAAATTTAAAAAAGTCGACATTAAAGAACAATTTTGCGATTTAAAAGAAACAATTGGAACTTTGAAAATTTTTAAAAAAAATGGAACATTTTTCAAAAGTCGAAATTTTTAATCGTAACTCTTCAAAGAATGTTAAAATTTTCAAAACAGTCAAGATTTTTAAAAATTTGAAATTTTTAAGAATTGGAAACAAAATTATCAAAAATAAATATTTATTTGCCAAAATTCGACCTTTGTAATAAAGTAAGAATTTCCAAAGAACGGAAATTTTGAAAAAAAAATCTGTGTTCTCAAAACGTCAATATTTTCAAAAAAGTCTATTTTTCGAAAAGAAATCTAAACCTGAAAAGTTTAATTTTCTTAAAATGTAAAAATTTTGGAAAAAGTCGAATGTCCTTGACCTCCATATTATGACATGAAGTCCAAATTTTGAAATAAAATCGAAATTTTGAAAATTTGACCTTTTAAAAATACTGACGCTTTCAAAGAAAATAGAATTTTCAAAGATTGAAAATTAATGAAAATAGGCAAAATTTTCAAAAGTCAAGATTTTCAAACAAAAGTCTATTTTCGAAAAAAAATCTAAACTTTGGAAAGTCAATATTTCGATAAAATAAAAACCTTGAAAAAAAAGACGAAAGATCAAACTAAGACATCTAAATTTTGAAATAAAATCAAAATTTTGTATAAATCCAACCTTTCAAAAAACTGTTTTTTTCACACAAAAAAAGGAATTTTAATGAATGGAAAGTTTTAAAAAAATGGCCAGATTTAAAAAATCTATACTCCGAGACTAAAGTCAAAATTATCAAAAAAGTAAACATTTTGAAAGTCTTTAAAATTCTAAATTATGGCAAGAGGTCGAAATTTTGAAAAAATCCAATCTTTCAAAAAAGTCAGGACTTTCATAACAGCCTAAATTTGCTAACAAAATCAAAACTTTGAGAATGAAACTTTAAAAAAATCGAAATTTTCAAAAAAATTACACTTTTCAAACATAACCGAATTTTTAAAAAAGATCAAAATTCTTAGAAGTCGAAGTAGGCAAAATATTAAAAATTTGAAAAAGTCCAAATTTTCAAAAGATCGAATTTCTGAAAAATCTAAACTGAAAATTCGATATTTCGATAAAATAAAAACTTTGAAAAAAAAGTCGAAATTTTCAAAAACTTGAAACCAAATTATCAAAAATAAAAATTTATTTGCCAAAATTTGACATTTGTAATACTAAAGTAAGAATTTTCAGAGTGGAGATTTAAAAAAAAAAACGATATTTTAAAAAACTCAATATTTTCAAAAAAGTCTATTCTTCCTAAAAAAAACCTTTTAAACCCGAAAAGTCGAAACTTTCTAAAAATGTCTTTGACCTCCAAATTATGACATGAAGTCCAATTTTTGAAAATTCATCCTTTTAAAAAAGCTGACGCTTTCAAAGAAATTAGAATTATCAAAGATTGAAAATTGATGGAAATAGGCGAAATTTTCAAATGTCAATATTTCCTCAAAATTTTCCAAAAAAAATCTAAACTTTAGATAATCGATAAAATAAAAAAGTCGAGTGTTCAAATTTTGAAAAATTCAACATTTCAAAAATTTTCTTCCTTACAAAAAATAAGAATTTTAAAAAGTGGAAATTTTGAAAAATGTCGAGATTTTCAAAAAAAATCCAAACTCCGAAAAGTTGAAATTATCAAATAAAAGTTAAAATTATTATTAAAAAGTAATAGAATTTAAAAAAATCAAAATTCTTAGAAGTCGAAAATTGCAAAAAAATTAAAATTTTGAAATATAAAATTATGAAAATTTTCAGAAAGCCCAATTTCTGAAAAATTTAAAGTTTGAAAAAAAGTCGAACTTTTCTGAAAAGGAAAATTTTCAAAATATGATCGAAATTTTAGAAGAGGAAATTTAAAATGGCGAAAATTTAAAAAATAATTGAAATTTTGGAAAAATGTCGAAATTCAAAAAAAAGTCAATTCATTTACCTAACGAAATTAAAAATTTCGGAAAACCTGGAATTTGCAAGGAAAAACGTCAACATTTTTAACTTAAGACGTTTTTTGAAAAATTTTGGATTCTACAATTAAACTTAAAAAAAATAAATAAAAATTGAAATCATAAATCCCGAAAAATAGATTTCAAAATTTTCAATTTTTCGGTGAAATCGTGTAATTGTTGATTAATTGCTGATGTGGTTAAGGGGACATTTATGGTGAGACCATAGTGGATAACAAGTGAGGTTATGATGTCCATAGTTCTCACGTCGAAAACAGATACGTATTTTTGAATTTTTTGGCAATGATACCGTGTTCATAACGTAACTTAACGACATACCTTCTAAAAGATAGTTTTTTTTTTAAATTCTACAAGCTAGTAAATCTAGTCATAATCCCAAGTAAGGGTCAGTTTTTTGCTTGTTATTCATACTTACGTTGCCGTACTTAAATTGTTACTCAAAATTGACATTTTAATCAGGCAACGCCATAACTGATCAATAAATTATTCAAACACAAATTAATTGTCGTTTTCCAAGAGCGTTTATTTTTGGCAGTTTACCATAGAATTTTTTTCTCGGATGTTTCATTACTTAAAAATATTACTCACTTGCTTAATATGAAAGCGATATAAATACACAAAACAGTCATATTGTTTTATAAACATCTATCCAGAAAATAAAAATAATAAGGCTGATAACACAATAAAAAATAAACAACATAACGGTATGTTTATGACTAAACAGAGGAAATATCCCGAGTAATTGAATTATGTGACAATTGGTGAGAAAAATTATCACAGCTCGAGGTAATATTGGAGAGATAGATGCAAATGAAAGTTTTAAAAAAACACGAACATGTAAATATGAAGTACATCATCATCGGAACTTAAAATATTCATTTGCTACTGTAAACGAGAACTACAACACAGTAAAAACGACTATTTCTTTTGTAGTTCAATTTTACTCAAAGTCTATGTATGATTTAATAATGCTTTTGCCACGATCTGCACTCGTATTTTTGTTTATTGTCCACAATTCAATTTTACTAATGCGTTAATCAGTCAACAACTGAAGAACTGAACAAACTACCTAAAATATTCTCGTTTTGCTTTTGCTAAAAAAGTACTTGAAATCGTAGTTCGTGTATACACGTATTGTGTATGAACTAATTAAAGACATACCCAATTAATTCACTCAATTTAAACAAAAAAATTATATCAGTTATGTCACTTTATCACTGGGCAGAGTATAAATACATAGATAAAAGAAGGGTCAAAATTTAAAATCCAGTAGACAGATAACATAATTATGTAGTTATCTTCGATAAAATTTATTTGTAGATGCGACTTCCCTTGGGAGTATTCTGTTACTTCAGCATTCTTCGCGCAATATAAATGTCAACAAGTTATGCAGATGCAATGTTTTGAATGTTGGGTGTGCCGTGTGCCCGAAAACCCAATTCGCATTTAATTTCAATAAAAACACCCAAAACCCACATTTACAAAACACCCAACGCAACCAAAGTTTTAACAACGATCATTTTGACGTTAACGTATGCGGCATTCTTTACGTACTTTCTAGTTTCAGAGAAATCCAGGGTCGTCAAATGCACATATTGGCCTCAATTCGCAAGCTGCAATATCCTTTTTGTACCGTACAACATGCACATTCACAAGCACTACCAATAATTAAAATTTTTCGACACTACAACCGAATATTCACTACGAATGCGAACGATACTCCAGTTTCACAGCAATAACAAAACAGAACTGCCACGGAAAGGACGCCATGAACGCTTTCTGGCCGTCCTGTCAGTTGAATTTGTTCTACGCACGCGTATTCATAGAGTATAATAACAGGAGGGGATTCAGCAGTGGATTTACAACATACAAGGGAACGCTTGAAAGTTTTCATTATATTTTGCCCATTTTCGTGTTTTTAGTTAACCAAGATTCTCAAGAATCCAATTTGATACTACGAATTACTTTCATCAATAAGAACGATAAGGCTCACAATGGTAATATTAAACGCGAATGTTCCTACACCTTTGATTATAAAACTTAAGTTTTATACCCCGTACCCACCCAGCAGAGGTGAATCTGTCATGTTTTTGAGAAGTGCAGACAGTGCAGCTGACTGCAGCTGCAGCTGCATGATAATTGTAAAATGTCTGATTTTAACTGCCAAAAAAGTTGCTTTTTTACGTAGTTGGTTTTTGGTTTTGAAAAATTTTATCGGATTATAAACTTAAATGCAAAGTAGAATTTAGCGATGATGTTAATACACGTATAAAGTACAGCTGTTTTATTGGTTTATTTATTTGAATAATTTGATCACAAAACAGAACGCAAGCAAAACCTTGGTTACCATCTGTTAATTAGTTATTTTCTTATTGTATTTAAAAGATTTGAACCTACCCTAAATATCACCTACCTTTGCAAAGCTGAAACTAATATTCAGCTTTCCCAACCACTTTTTATTGTTTTCTCATTATTTAAACAAGATTGTGACAAAAAATTATAACCACTTAACGTAATTATTCCATTATTTATATTCACAGAAACTGTTCTTTGGCAGAGGAACATAGAATCTATTTCTTTGTGTCTTGGTTGCTTGTCACGTGAAAAGACGTTTGAAAATTTAAATATTAAACGTGTATCAAAGTTATTTCTTTGCAGAAATTCGTCAACCGTTTTTAATTATTTAAATGCTTTATATATTTTCTCAAAAACTCGATACTCCAGAAAGAATTGTATTCATCTCTTCTGTGGAATGTTTAATCACAGAGGTATATCAATAATATAAAATGTGTAGAAAAATAAATACAAAATGTTGACAGTTCAGGGTGGAGATTTACGCATGCGTTAACATTCTTCTTTTTGTCGTTTACATTAGATATTCTGCATTTAATAATTTGAATTGTTTACCATTATTTTTGTGATTTTCAAATACAATTCTCTTACAAAATTACATTCTCTTATTTTTAAACCAAGCCCAGTGACATCGCCAAGCTTTCGTAACTGGGAGAACACAATGTGGTACCATATTTTTAAGATCTGTACAATTGTTTCGAAAAAAAAAAGTACTCATGCAAGTTTTGTTCTTTTGAAAGTAGAATAAGATGTGTTTATTATTAATTTAAAAAATCATTAGAAGTAATTATTAGTAAAAAATTAAACATAAATAATTTACAAAAACGCATAACATATTGGTGAGTACCAATAGCTATATCTCGTATGGGAAATTTTCGTAAATTTTATTATGTATTTAGACGAACTTTTTTTTGTCAAACGAAATTCCTACTATCAATGATCTCGAAAGCGGAAACGTTTTTTTTTTGAAGTTCAAATTTTCTGTTCAGTCGATTTCGATTTTTTTTAGAATTTCCATGTTCTCTCGAAATTTTGACTTATTTGAAAATTCCGACTTTTTTTTGACAAATTAATCTTTTTAAAAAAAATTGCCTTTTCTGAAAATCCCACATATTTTGATCTTCTTTTTTGAAAATTTCGATTCGACCTTATTCAATTATTTTAATTTGTTTAAGTTTTAAATTGTTTTTACAAAGGATTTGACTTTCAGAGAAAATTTTTACTTTTTTTAAGTTTGGGATTTTTTGAAAATTCGACCCTGAAAATTTCGACATTTTAAAATTTCTACTCTTTAAAGTTTCTTTTCAAAAGTTTGACTTAAAGAAAGCTTTCACTGTTTCCGAATCTTGGGTTTTTATCGAAATTTTGATTTTTTTGTAAATTTTGCCATAACATTGAAAATTTTGACTTTTCGACTTTTTTAAAACATTCGATTTCTAAAATTTTTACTATTTTCAAAGCTGTCTTTTTTTGTAAAATTTCACTTTTCTGAAAATTTGTATAAACAGAATATTTTGATTTTGCAAGTTTCGATTATTTTTCTAAATTTCTATTTCCAAAATTTCTACCTCTTCCAAAATTTTGACGTTTTGGACTTATTTTTTTAGAAGATAATTTTTTCCCTCCAAATTTAGACCTTTTTTGGAAAAATCTTTTCTTTAAATCATTATATTTCTAAAATTTTTATTATTTGTAAAATTTCGATATTTTCACAATTGTTGTTCTTTGAAAATGTTTACCTTTTTTTTTTCAAAATTTGCACGCCTTGAAAATCGATCTTTTTTTAAAGTTTTGGCTTTTTAACAAAGTTTTGAATTTTTTCGAAAATATCTAATTCTTTGCAAAATTAAGACTTTTTTGCTTCTTGATTGTCTCTTCTTTTTAAAAATCTGAACGTTTTTGGAAATTGCAATTGTCTTATTATTGTGCCGTGAACGTTTTTTTTCAAAACTTCCGACTTTTGACTTTTATTAATGTTTTGATCTTTTCTGAACATTTTCAATTCAACTACTTTTAAAATTTTCGATTTCGGATATTTTGACTTTTTCTAAAAATGTTGAATTTCGACTTGAAATTATCGACTTCTTCGAAATGTTCGATTTGATCAAACTCTGGGCTTCTTTCAAAATTTTGACTTTTTGGAAAATTTTGACCTCTTAAATTTTTTTGTTGAAATTTTCGATTTTTTTCAAAATCTCTGCCTTTTGAAAATATTGACCCTCAAAATTTTGACCTCTTCAAGATTTTGTTAAAATCTTCCTCATTTTTTCAAAATTTCTTGCTTTTCCCTAAATTTTGACTTTTTTGAAGTTTTGTTATTCAAAATTTTGACTTTTTTCAAAATTCATCATTTTTTTTAATTTTCACTTTTGGTAAATGTCGACTTCATTGAGAAATTTTGTACTTTTTTACAAAGCGTGGAATTTCCAAAATTTTGTTTTTTAAATTTCTGTTTTTTGGAAAATTTCAGGACTGACCTTTTTAAAAATTTCGATTTATTTGAAAATTTTGACCGTTTCTACCTTGAAAAATGGATGAAAACTTGGAGTTTGAACTCTAATCTTAAAGATTACAATCGTAGTTTCGCAAAAAAATTAAAATTGTTAAAAGATTTAGCAATATTGCAGAAATTTTTCGAATTTTTTTTAAGCAATGCCAAATTTTAAGTAGTAGTTACTAATAGTTGAAAAATTTGACTTTAAAATCGATAATAAAATTTTTCCTTTTGAGTTTATGAAGGGGGACGGCCTTAGCCATTGCGAGGCTCCGGGCGGGTAGATCTTTGCAAGGCCCTTGTTTTTGTATAATTAGTTTTAACATAGGCGTAGCTAGAATAGGGCAAGGTAGGGTGCTTGCCCCCCTGGCTCATGCAGCTAAACTAAAATTCATATTCAACTGAGAAGACTTTCTGCAAAAAATTTCCATTCCACAAAGAGTTTCGCCTCTGGTATGGTGGATATACTGAGTTACTGATGTTTTGAAATTGGCTTTTTTCATTTTTTATTTTGTATACTTCCTTGTATTTTATTATTTTTTGTTTCTTTGTTCCTGAAGAAGCCCCCTACGATGGTGGGCCAAACGTCAAACACTTTAAGTAGTTCTTTGACACGGTCCAATCCCGGAAGAAGTATATCCTGTACTGACTCTGGCCGTGAAAGCCTTCGTTATCAGGAAGGAATATATCTTAGCTAACAGGCGTAGCTGAAATAGGGCAGGGAGGGGCGCTTGCCCACCTTTAGTTTATGCAGTAAATCGAAAATTTATGTATTCAACTGGGGGACCAAAAATTTTCTTTCCTGCTTCAAAATTCATCCTTTCCTTGAAATATTTATTCTCGAATTTCTTTTTTTTTAGAAAATTTTCTTTTTTTTTGAAAAATGTATTGCATTTATTCATAGAATTCTTTTATCAAACATTATTTTATCATGACTTTATCATAATTTCAAATTTTTCGTCGTTACGTCGTTTTTTCCAGACATTTTCCCATTTTTGGAAATGCACCTGAAAATTTCGACTTTTTTTAATTCTGCAAATTTCTGCTTGTCTATTAAAATTTGCCGTTTTCTGGAAATTTGGCCGATTCTCTGATAAAAAAAGTATAGTTTTTTGAAATTTAAATTTTTTGTAAGAAAATTACGAATATATTTTCAGAAAGTTTCAAGTTATTCGTCAAAATTTCTACGTGTATTACAATACTAGACATTTTCTGACACCGCTTGAGGCAAGGTAGGGCGCCTGTCTTCCTCTGACTCGAGCAGTCAAGAGAAAATAAATATTCACCCAGGAAATTTCCATTTTTTTTATTAAAATTTCTTTTTAACATTGGAAATGTTTATGTTGAGATATGGGGTGAAGTTTCGGGTTTTCGTTCAAGCTTGAGAGAACAAGGTGTCGGTCGGTCGGACATACTCGAATCGCCAGTCGAGCGCTCTCGGCGTCGAGATGCCGGCATGAAAACTATGGGAGAATGTTAAGTTTACAGTTCACCGCAGAGCACCATAGTCGTTTAATCCAGTGACGTTTCATTGGATAAGGCTATCAGCTATGGATATTAAGAGTATGAAAAATAGCGAAAAGCAGTGGCGGCTAGTGCTAAGGTTTGCAGGTTTGCGCAACCTCCAAAAAATCGCTGGGATAAAAAAGAAAGTAAATTGTTCTTTATGTTGTTTATTTTATTTATTGATAACAGATTTATCGCTACCAACCATACTGCTGAATATTGCGGATTCCGCCGATTCGCAAGCGTTTGATGACATATTGGGTCCACGGTTTGCAAAGTTTGCAGGCCAGACTGCAAACTTTGCTTTACACATGTGCACCTGCGCCTTAACTCATACTTTGTTCGCTTAAAATACTTGCCCATAAGCAAGCATTAGGTTGCACTTGTGGGTGCAAACCAAATAACGATTCGCTATTATAATCTATCATCGGGCAATGTTCCGAGTCTTGAAACACAAATAAAAATGAATTCAGTGCAAAGTTTAATTGCACAGCCATTCTGTAACCGATCTGTGTCGAAAAAATTGGAAATTAAGCGACGTGGATGACCTATTCCAGACTTAAATATTGTGCAGACGGTGTTTTGTAAAAAGCGAAGTTTTAACAGAAGTAGTTCGCGAAGCTAAAGAAGTACCTATGCGACATTGTTATCTGCTAAGCTAAAAAACGATTCAGCTTCACTGGCCTTTTAATTGCAGCAAACTTATTTTTTTCTGAAAAGTTTAACCAACATAGAATCACTTTTCCTGAAAAGAATTTTAAAGAAACCGTCAAGGTTCATCCATTTTTTAATTTACAAAAACTAAGAACTAAACTTACCCTAATTTACGAAACAGAAAAGTTTAAATCGGCTTTTGGTTTACTTGTACTCTAAAACATTATTTCAGAAAATAATGAGCTTAGTGAAACTCTAAATCTTTTAAAAATTCTGATAACTATCCCAATGACTTCCGCTGAAGCAGAATGGTGCTTGTCCAGTCTGGAAAGAATAAAAACTCTGTAAAAAATACATTATGCCAGGAAAGATTGTCCGCATTAACGATGTCTTCAAAGAAAAGGACTTAATCCAAGGAATATTCGACTTCAGTAAAAAGTTATTGATAAATTTGCAGCTGCCAAAGTTCCAAAGATGGCAAAAGATGCCAAAGATGGACTTGCTCTTCTTTTTCTTTCTGTTTTTTTGCGAAAATGAAAATAAAATATTTCTAAATTCCTCCAGCTTAATTTAAAATTTCCAGTTTCGGCACATTTTTGCAAATGTCTCTTTGCAACCCCCAAATTTTATTAGCACCAGCCGCCACTGGCGCAAAGTGTAAGACATATTGAGAGCGTAAAAAACGTTTACGAGAAATTGAAAATAGAGAATCTAGTGAGTTAAGTACGAAAACACCGCTAACAAAAACTGAACACAGTAGGCGATATTGTGAGCATGTAAAGATGCGCAAACTTAAAGGTTCTGAAGTTTACACGGGCTACCCAAGTCAGCGGCCCTTAAGTGAGGGGTTATAATTCCATTATTATGCTGTAAACTCTTACCCTAAATCCAATTCACGTACTGTCTTGAAATACTCAGTAAACGAATGTGGTAAAATATCTGCACTTATAATTTTTAGGGCTCAAATAAATGTAAATTACTTTTACAATAAAGTTGACAAATTTTTGCTTGTAGATAAATATATTTCAATATTTCATTGTTTTCGCTTTGTACTAAAATATTTCTTTCAAGAGCCATGAGCATAGATGCCTTAATATTATTTTAATTTAAATTATTTCGTAGTCTATTTGGTTATACGAGTATATTTCAATTTAAAAAATAATCTTTCAGAAGAAACTTGGCTAATGGAAACCGTAAATTTAGAAAAGATAAGCTTTGCAGAAATAACCTTAAAAATAGAAAAAGTCGAAAGAAAAATATTTCAATATTAAAGTTTTCACTCGAAATCTCAAGTCGAAAATAAAAAAAAAATAGCTAAATAAGGCCAAAATTTTGAATTCAGAAAAGTTGCGAGAAAAACAGTAAAAAAAATAGACAATTTTAGGAAAATATTCTAGGATTTCAAAAAATTCATAATGTTCTAAAATTTTAAAACATATGTCAACATTTTGAGGTTAAAGATAAAATTTTGCAACTAAATCAAAATCATTTTAAAAAAATTAAAATATTTCATTTAAAGTCAAGATTTTAAATAAATGACTTGTGTTCTTAAAAAAAGAGTCTAGATTAAATTTAAAACCTTAAAAATAAAAAACTAAAGCTTTAACACTGGTTGAAACCTTTATTGGTGTTGGAAATAAAAGTAGAAAGTAAAGTTTGAATTTTGGAATTTTAAAATTTAAGGAAACCCACCACTCATAATTTAATAAAAAAGGGGATCTTCAATTTCGAAAAAAAAAGTTGACATTACAAAATTTCGATAAAAAATTTTGAGTTTTCAAGTTTAATATTTATAATTTTAAGAACAATTTCGAAAATAAGTCAAAATCTTTAGAAATATTTAGAATTTATTATTTAACATGAAAATTTTAAACAAAACGTAAACATTTATTGACAGTTTAAGAAAAATAAATGACATTTTGAAAGGTTGAGGGATTTTGTGAAAAAGTCATAATTTCAAGAAAATACTCTATATTTATTTTTTTAATGCAATATCTTGGGTTAGACTTGCAAGAAAGAAAAAAAAAACACAAGAATTGCAAGTTTAATGTAAAAATTTAAAAAATTGGAAATTGTGGAAGGAATTATTAAATTTCGGAAAAGCCCAAAATTTGTGTTTATAATTATTTTAAAAGCATAGGCGCATAATTTTGTAAAGAAGAGTAAAAATAAGAGTAGAATAGATTTCTAGACGATTTTCGTTAGGTTAGAAAATTTTAACCTCTCGGGATCAAAAAGACGTCAAAATGACCCTTGACAGATCAACCAAAATAGTCAATAAGTAATCGAATCCCGGGTTCGCTACGTTCTCTTCTAAAAAACTTACAGCACACTTGATGACTTTTTCATTTGAACATCCGATAAAATTTTAACTGACATAAATTGAAATTTACTAATTCAGTCAGACTCACTCTGTCATTATTAAACGGCTCGAGATAATTATATACCATATCTGTTGCTAATTTAAAGCCCTCATCGCTTCCCATTTTTGTTTTTAGATTCATTTAAGTATTAGTTCATTACGACAAGCGTATTTTTGATATTAAGAAATTTCATTATCTTTGCGGTTCTGTGGAAGGAGATTTAAGTGACGTTATTGAATCATTGTCATTATCAGCTAATTATTATTATTAATTAATTATGCAATCGAGTTGCTGCAAGAACGCTTTAAAATAAAAGAACAGGTCACAACCGTGCTAAACTTTTTTTAATTTAGAAGAACCACACAACCCGGTCTAAGACAACTAATTAAATGTAATAAAGGTTTTAGAGCTTTCGGCAAAAAAGGGAATTACTTTTATTTATCATTCCCGTAAGAGCGGAAAAATTAAATGATCATGCAAAGCGAAAATGGCAATCAGTACAACCAGTACAGCTCTAGTTTTAATTAGAAATAGGTGCAGTAACTTTAAACAATGTTCAGCATTGTTAAATCCAGGGTGTCAAGCGTGTCATTACTTCAGCATTAGTTAAAAAATTGTAATTTTCTTTAAAAGAGTTTGAAGAAATGTAACATATGAATCAAATCACATCTAAACGAATTCACGTGTGATCTGGAATATAATAAACAAAATCACAGAACCAGCCTCAATTTTTAAGATTGATAAATTTGCCATTCCACTGCCCTCTAATGTTTTTTTCGATGATCCTGATTTCAAGGCGAAATAATCTAAATAAGATTTATTAACTGAAACAAGTTTATTTTGGAAGTAATTAGAAATTCCATTGAAATCAGAAAAAATTAACTTCATTTTCAAGAAACCAAATTGGGTTGAATGCAGCTGGTCATTTAAAAGTCCATTCAAAGAAACAAAAATATGACATGCAATTCAAAGACCATAAATTCTTGTCAGGAAGAACAATTACATGACCGGGGCAATAAATGTTAGGATCAAGAGAAAATAGAAAACAAAATACTTTTATCCCAAGAAGAAAAGGCCAGGAATAACACTTTCAAGACAATTACTACTTACGAGCACCCTGTGGTCTCTTCATTGTAACGTTGCCTTTCAAAAAGTAAAGAAGGCACATTCAGTGTCAATAAAATGATTCTTAAACTTATATCTAAGAACCACTTGTCGGAATGACAAATTTCTGAAATGTACTACTTATCCAACTAGGGCACCAGGGGGTTCAAACAAACTGTGAAGGGCCATAAAATTTATGTGGTGTAAGACACATTTGCAAACACTTTCAACACGGTCAGCCTTAACGACATTTTAATCAGTTATAAAAAAAATAAAAACTAAACGTGATACGTATTGTTGTAAATCAATACATATTTTATGTAATTATTATTATTTACTACTTCTAAGATACAAATATAATTGTCGTGGCGAATTTCAAGGGGTGTCGGATAACATAAGAGTCGACTTCACTAAGATTCTAGCCTTAATAATCTAAATAAATAAAGGTTTCATATTTCAACACGATCGGTAAAGAGGTTATGAAATTATTAATTAAATTATTTTTTATAATAACTTTGAAAGTCTGCAATTCGAAACATTTTTTATTATTTTTTTTTTTCGTAATTCGTATTTATTTATCATTCCGAATCAACTACCAAGCGTTGTCTTTGAAATTTGTAAATACCCTTTTTAACCTTGTATGTTAACTAAAGTGTTAATTATGTTTCTATTTGGTGTTATCATTTCCAATGTCTCCGTTGGTTGCAAGGATTGCGAAATCTGTGAATTTTTTCTTCTTAAAATTTCCTTTTTTTCTTAATTTTGATAAAATATGACTCTTTCTGGAAAATTTTAAATTTTTACGTATAGATTAAACGCTTTTTCTCAAAATTTAGATCTTTTTCGCAGAATTTCGATCATTTTCTTTCGTTTAGATTATTTTTTTCAAAATTTCGACTGTTTTCTTTAAATTTGACTTTTTCTAAAACATTTTGAATTTTTTGTCCATTTGGACGTTTTCTCGAAATTTGGTTTCTATGAAATTTCGATAAACGATATGTTTGAAAATTTAGAATCTGATCTTTTAAAATCTGGTTTCTTTTTCATGAAATTTTGCATTTTATCTCAGTATTCGATATTTAATATTTTCTTGCTAAATTGCTCTTTTTTGGCAAAACTTTCACTTTTTCTTCTAAAATGGTCTTTTTCCTAAATGTTACCCTTTCCTTAAAATTGGATTTCGATTTTATTGTCAAAATTCCACTTTTGAAACTTTTATTTCAAAAATCGTTTATTTATTTCGAAATTCCGCAATTTTTATTAATATTTGTCTTTTTCAAATTTCCACTTTTATCTTACAACGTAATATTTTGTGGTTCTAAAAATGTTTTCTCGCTAAATTAGATCGAAATGTTGATAAAAATGCTAAACAAATATTTTTGAGGATTTAGAGAAAAAGATTTTCTTATAAATTCAACGACTTTTAAATTAAAATTAAATTTTGGGAACAATGAAATTGGAAATTGCGATTTTTTTCTCAAAATACGATTTTTTCACAAGATTAGACCATTGAAAATTTTAACTTTTTTTTCGAATTTTGGACAATTTTCGAGCTTCTGGGAAAGGTTAGGTTTTTATTATTAAGATGATTTACTGAAAACTCTGAATTTCTCCTCGAAATTCGTCTTTTTCGAAATTACTAGTTTATTATCAAAATTCCAATTTTGATCTGAAAATGGAATTTTCTCTTGGAAAGTTGCAATATTTTCTAAAAATGCGAGCTTTTTCTCTTAATTTCTCTAAATTGTATGTATTTTTTAAAAATCATGTCCTTTTTGAAGTCCGTTTTGTTAATTATCTGTTTTTTTATTTCTTTTTTAAATTTAATTCCCAGTAATTTCAAATTAATGTTCGAAATTCATCTTTCCTACAAATTTTTGACTTTTATCTCAAAATGTGATTTATTCTGTTTCTGGATGTTTTCATGTAAAATTGATTTTTTTTGAATAGTTCGACTTTTTCACAATATTAGTTTATTTTTTTTAAATTGGATCAAAATTTTAATAGAAATCTAAGTCAGGGAACATTATTTTTAGGAAATTTTGAGAAAAAGATTTGTTGTAAATTTCAATTTAAATAAAGTAAAAATTCAAAGAGAAATATTTTTGAAAGTTGCAATATATTTTAATCTAAATTTGACTCAGTAATTTCAAATTAATGTTCGAAATTCATCTTTCCTGCAAATTTTTGACTTTTACCTCAAAATGTGATATATTCTGTTTCTGGATGTTTCCATGTAAAATTGATTTTTTTTGAATAGTTCGACTTGTTCACAATATTAGTTTATTTTTTTTTTAAATTGGATCAAAATTTTAATAGAAATCTAAGTCTGAGAACCTTATTTTTAGGAAATTTTGAGAAAAGGATTTGTTGTAAATTTCAATTTAAATAAAGTAAAAATTCAAGGAGAAATATTTTTGAAAGTTGCAATATTTTTTAATCTAAATTTGACTCAGTAATTTCAAATTAATGTTCGAAATTCATCTTTCCTGCAAATTTTTGACTTTTACCTCAAAATGTGATATATTCTGTTTCTGGATGTTTCCATGTAAAATTGATTTTTTTTGAATAGTTCGACTTGTTCACAATATTAGTTTATTTTTTTTTAAATTGGATCAAAATTTTAATAGAAATCTAAGTCTGAGAACCTTATTTTTAGGAAATTTTGAGAAAAGGATTTGTTGTAAATTTCAATTTAAATAAAGTAAAAATTCAAGGAGAAATATTTTTGAAAGTTGCAATATTTTTTAATCTAAATTTGACTCAGTAATTTCAAATTAATGTTCGAAATTCATCTTTCCTGCAAATTTTTGACTTTTACCTCAAAATGTGATACATTCTGTTTCTGGATGTTTCCATGTAAAATTGATTTTTTTTGAATAGTTCGACTTTTTCACCATATTAGTTTATTTTTTTTTAATTGGATCAAAGTTTTAATAGAAATCTAAGTCTGAGAACCTTATTTTTAGGAAAATTTGAGAAAAGGATTTGTTGTAAATTTCAATTTAAATAAAGTAAAAATTCAAAGAGAAATATTTTTGAAAGTTGCAATATTTTTTAATCTAAATTTGACTTTGCCACTTTTTTCATATGAATCGACCTTTGGAAATTTCGTCTTTTTTTTAATTTTCAATTTTTTATCGTCAAAAGCAATTTGCTTTAAATATCGAAAAATAACTTTTTGTTCATTTTGGTGGTGATGCGAGGCCCCTTCAAGTGCGGGGCCCGATTTGGCCCATTCTCTCCAATCGCCTTAAATCCGGGCCTGCTAATATTTTTTGATCAAATACCTTCATAAATTACAAAACAACTTGCCAAGTCATTAAAATCTGCTGCTAATGGCGGTTACAGAAGTTAAAGAAGGATGGTCCAAAATTCTCGATCTTCTTATGTAACTAAACCCTAATCTTGTAATTATTAATACATAAAACAAAAGTGTCATTGATGTTGTTAATCAATTAATCAGTTCGATAAAAAGTTGAGATTACGAGGAAAACTTTAAAAAGAAATGTAAACTGAGGAGTTCGGAAAAAAAGTAAAAATTTCATTAAAAAACAATTGCCATTTAAGAAAAAGATTCTTTTTGAAAGAAGCATTATTCCTCGAAATTAATTCTTTCAAAATGTCGAAATTTTCGAAAAGAAAAAGGGAAAAACTCGAAATTGTGACTTTAAATATTGAAAATTTGATATTTTTGTTGAAATTTTGCCCGAAAATTTAAAATGTAATAAAATCTACATTTCGTGATTGAAGTAGGAATATGAAGAATAAAATTAAATTTTAAATTTAAGCCTGGAATTTTAAAAAAAGTTAAGATTTTAACAGCAAACATAGGAAAGTTATGTAAAGAAAATTGAGAATAATTTTTTTTTAGAATTTCTATTAAAATTACGTTTGTTTTCCAGGAATTGCCCAATTTCTATAACAACTTTTCGTGTTGGAATAATAATAAAATTTTATTTTGGTGGAACGGATTGGTCCGTTTCAAAATTGATATATAAAATTGATATATAAAAAATTGATATATAAATCTTGCCCCCTGAAACCAAGAAAGATTAGAAAATACGAGAGTAAATCAAATATGAACCGGAATTTCTATTATGTCGCCATGAGAGGGGATATCACGTCACTTCCTGCGCTCAAGCGAATTCCGTTCTCGCCGTTAGTTAGTTGTAAATACAATGAGTGAGCAAGAGGTTCATCCGCACGTTGAGCAGCGCATTATTATTAAATTTCTTGCCGTTGAAGGTGTAAAGCCCGTCGAAATTCTTCGTAGACTAGAAGTACGGTTCAGGGATACTTGTTTGAAGAAAACTCAAGTGTATGAATGGAACAAAACATTTTTGGAAGGACGAACTCAAGTTGAAAACGAATCCTATGCCTGTCGTCGGTTCTTGCGGCAGTGTTTTGGGATTTTAAAAGGGTTGTGCAGGTTGATTTCCTGCATGAACGTCGTACGATTAATGCTGCCTATTGCTGCCAGCTATAGGATGAATTTTCGGTCAGAAATGTGATTTTACTTCACGACAATGCCCGCTTTCACTCAGGCAATCTGATATATCAAAAATTAGAGGAAATGCATTGGACAACATTAGAACACCCTCCTTATAGTCTCGACTTATCACCATGAGCTTAACATATGTTTGGGCCACTGAAAGAAGCTCTAGGAGGTGAGCTATTCCATGATGATGCTGCTGTTGAGACATTTGTGTGTAATTGGCTGTAAAGACGCCTCCCTTCTTTTTATGATGATGGCATTTCAATCTGTTGGGAAAAATGCATAACAAAATCAGTAGATTATGTAGAAAAATAGTTAATAACTTTCATATATGTATCTTGTACCAATACATTTTTAAAAACAAATTCCGGTTCATAACTGGTTAACCCTCGTACAAAAAAAGTTACTCTGACACGTTTCGATAACCAAGCTATCTCATCTTGTTAGTATTTCTCTGACGAAATACTTTTTACTCACCCCGTATATTTCATCTTAGTATTCATTCAGATAAGCTTAGATTTGTTCCCCTTTGTATAAATTGGTTTCACTAATTAATGTACAAACACGCTTGAAATTTGATGTATCCCTTTAATTACAATTCTTCGTAACATATCCCCTGCAACATCAATTTTGTCCGCAAAATACATACGTGAGTCATAATTTGGGTGGTTTATATAAAGTCGGGTCTGAATCATTGTTCGTGCATTTTCAGACGAGACTGCAACATTTTCGTCGTTTTTGCGTCTGTCGGAAATGCTATTTTTACATCGTGGGGGTTTTACTTTGAAGACGCGAAGAGTACATTGAAAAAAGTTACTTAAAACAAAATGATACATAACAGTCATCATTTATAAGGAATGATTTCCAGATTTTGTTAATTTGTTTAATATCTTAGCATTTAACTAATCAAACTATTAGACTATTTGGAAGGATGCTCTTAATATATCCATTGCTTAAAGTTTCGAATACGAGGTGTTCAAAATGAACTCTGCACTATTGCTAATTTTCTTATTATTAAAGATACAGCTTTAGTTGAATTAGCATAGTTGTGTATTTTTTAACTCTGATTATCGTATTCGATTGTTCCCTTTTAAGTTTTTACAGGAAGTGAAACAGAAACGAACGAGTTGGAAACAAAGTGTTTTATTGCTTTTCGAAATATTCGCCCTTAAGGTCTATACATTTTTGCATACGCTCAAAGGAATTCTGGAAACATTTTTTCCACTCTAAAGTTGATATCGTAGAAACATGGTTTTGAAAGTCTTCAACAGGTTCTTGAGGTGATGAAAATCGCTGTCCCCGCATCTTTTGTTTGACAGTGGGGAACAAGGCGATAAATCTGGTGAATACGGGCAATGAGACATTAATTCGATGTTTTTTCCCTCAAATATTCAGTTGTTTGACGTGTTTTATGGGAGCTGGCATTGTCGTGATGAAGAATGATGCGACGTTTTTGGTCTTTTTCCTTATTTCATCGAAGACCATTGGCAAAAAAATTCTTGTATACCATTCGGCGTTAACGGTCCTCTAATGGAATGGTTGCGACGTGTCACTTTTAAGAAAGTAATCAAAATTTAAAAAAAAAACTCTAAATTTATGTAAAAAAATGTTCTGTAGATTTCATTTTAATCATAACCATTTGACTTTCAACTCGATTGTTAGAGTGTCTTCTCGAAACCTAAAATCCTTAGTATAAGACGGAATTTTGCAAATTGATACTTTTTTTTAATTTTAAATTCTTTGCAAAATTTTAAAATTGTTATTTTCTCTTCCTGAAAATTTTACTTCAAATTTAGATCTAGACTTTTTTTTAGAAATATCAACTCGGCTTTATACCGGGTGTTTTTTTTAGTTGGGAGGTTACCTTTATGTGGAGTATCACTTATTATAAAGGCAAACTAATTTTGGCGATGGGGCTAGTCAAAGCTAAACTACCTTTCAAAAATATTTTTAACTTCCTCCCACTTCCGGTTATACCGGAAGTAGACATTAACTTTCTTATTTTAAATAGTAACCCCCAAATTTTATACTTTATTTCGATTTTACGTAGAAAAATAAGGTGAGTTTATGTATACATGTTTGTTGCTATCTTTGATAGTTTTAAAGATATTTCAATTTTTCGAAAAAAAATGACTAGAAAAGAAGGTTATTTTGACTCTGTATCTTTTTTATTATTTGCAGTAAAAACATGAAATTTGGGTTGATATCATGAAATATTATGGAGACTATACTAGCGTAATCAGATTTTACATTTATTACACAGGGTGATGGAAATTTTATGATCTTTATTGTTTTTGTTTTATTCAAAAAAAACTCTGTTTTTTTAAATGGGAACTATGTGTTTTTTAATCATTTTTGGATTCTTCACGTAAAAAGAAGAAAAAAGATATATGACTATTTTTTTAAAATTCTGCACCGTTACACAGATATAATTCAAAATAAAAAAGTAGTAAGTTAGTATAGGCAACAAAATTTTCAAAAAAAAACATAACCACAAGGCCTAAAAATTTTAGGCTAAATAACATTTAAAAGATAACCATACAAGACGAATAAGTTTTTGGCTAATTGTTAGAATACTTATTCAAAAATGTTAAGGGAGCCACGAATGTAAGTTTCGTAAAAATGGTTTGTTAAACAGACTTCTTATTTTTGGAGTAATGAAAATCAACAACAAATGTTCAAGAAAATTCGTCTTTTAACTGTTATGCAGTTAGATTAGAACTCAAGATTTTTAGGCGTTAAATTTTATAATAAAAATCGAAATGGAAATTATTTAGTGATTTTTTTTACTAATGCATGACAAGTATAATGCTAGGAACAATGGTATGTGCTTTAAAAGGTTATTCAAAATCTTAAAATATGCCTTTAAATGTATTGAAACAGAAGACCGTCCTTGTTGTTCTTGATGTAAATTTTTTGTCAATTATTTTATTTTCCTATTACTTTTTATGATTAATTCTTTAAGTTTTTATTGCCTACACTTAATTTCCCACTTGAACAAAAAAGAGATATTTAATTCTTTTTAAATTTTGAAATTTATGTAAAATACTTCTCTAACGGCTCAAAATTTTAAAAAATAAGTAATACCACTTTTTTCTTATTTTTATGTGAAGAATCCAAAAATGATTAAACAACATATGGTTCCCATTTAAAAAAACAGAGTTTTTTTTGAATAAAACAAAAACAGTAAAGATTATAGAATTTCCATCGCCCTGTATAATAAATGTAAAATCTGATTACGTTATTATAGTCTTTATAATATTTCGTGATTTCAACCCAAATTTCATGTTTTTACTACAAATAATAAAAAAGATACAAAGAGTCAAAATAACCCTCTTTTCTGTCGATTTTTTTCGAAAAATTTGTAATATCTTTAAAACTATCAAAGGTAGCAATAAACATGTATACATAAATTCATCTTATTTTTTTACGTTTTACAACCTAAATCGAAATTTAAAATTTTAATTTGAATTTTTTTCCTAAATTTAATATCCTTTTTTGAAATTTGGATTTTTGTTTGAAGATTACCCGAAATATTTGGTTTCTTTTAAATAAAAAATTAAAAATAGTTACTCGGAGCTGAACCAAAAACCGAAAACAACCGTTATTTTTGTTGGAGCGAAAACCGGAACTGAACCTATATAATTTTTTTTCCGGAACGAAAACCGGAGCGAAAATAATAACGGTTCAAAGCCCTGCTCAAATCATCAAAACAATAATTGAGAATTGCATACAAGCATGTATTTGGTTTTGGTCGAATTTTAATCACAAGCTATGCTAGTAATATAAAATTAAAAACCCCAACATTTCAGGAATGATTTCGAAACTAAAATCCAAAAACAAAAGACTGCTTATAAAATTTCGGGAAAAACTCTATATGTTGCTATTAAAATTAAAATTTTAAAAACTAAATATGTTTGGTGGAACTGACTGGTCCTTGGTTATCTTCAAAGATCTAAATACAGAACTTGTACCATGAAACCAAGAAAGATTAAAAAACACAACAAACGTTGACACTGACCATCTCTCTGAAGATGACAGCTTGGCTGGTTAACGTGTTAATTTTATTTTGAGGACAAGTTGAAATGTTAATTAAAAAAACTCCTAAATTTTTGAGAATGACAGACAGAATTAAATTAAAAAGTATTTCGAGATTTTTTTTTTGGAAAAAATTATATTTTACGTTCTCACTTTTTATTATTTTTGTAATTTTAGGAATAAAATTGTTTAAAAAAAATTAAATTTAAAAACTATTGTCGAATCTTTGACAAAAAGTCAAAATTTCAAATTCAAAGCCAGAATTTAAGAAAAAAATCAAATTTGAAGATACCCCAAAGAGGTCACAATTTCGATATAGACTTCGATATTTTGTGATGATATACATACGATATTACAGAAATTAAGTATTTTAATTGAAATTTTGAAAGAATTGCAATATATGTGTAGAAAGTTCTGCTTTAAGCTTACATTTAACTTTTCATTGATCGTTCAACTCATAATCGAAAGTTGTTTTGTTTGTTTTAAATAAAAAATTTTTATGGGGCGGTATTTCGAAGAGTTGCATAATACTGAGAAAATTTACCGCACGGCCCTGTATAACAGTTTCAAATTCAGAACAAAAATCAAAAATTAGAAAGATAAATTCAAATTTTTAAAAAAATTTTTACAACTTCTAAATCTGAATTTCGAATAAAATAAATTAATTTTGAAACTGAAGTTTAAATGTTGACAAGAATCGTTGAGTTGAGAAAATTAAACTTAGTATTTCAAAAATAATATAAAGATTTCTCAAAAAAGAGAAAATATCAAAAGGTCGGGCTAAGAGGTGAAAGTTGTCAGTCAAAAATACGAGAAAAAAAAGAAACTAAAATCACTCGAGGAAAACCGAATTTTACGTATATGTCAAGAATTTAAAAAAATATACATATTAATTGAAAATATAATATAAAAAATTACTGACTTGAAGCCAATATTTCCAAAATGTTTATAAATATTTCGTAAAAAAAGCAGCAGTTTATAAAACATTTTTGAATATAAACCTAAAAATTAGAAAATTTAAAAGAAAGCATTGAAATGTCAACTGAAACATTTAAGAAAATGATCTAAATTTCGAAACTAAAAGACAAAACGAGAAAGTAAAAATCTTTAGAAAAAGTTAACATTTCAAGTTTATTTTAGACCCGAAATTTTTGAAAAAGATTGTCATTTTCAACCAGTATTAGTTTAACAATAAATTTTTAAGTCAAAATTATGAGAAAAACTGAATTTATAGAAAAAATTTGCGAGTTAAACATCGAAATTTCAAAGGAAACATTTCTAGATTAATCAAAATTTAAAATAAAAAAAAATATTGAGGGAAAGACTCTTAAGTTTACCTTTAAAAGTAATAATAATTAAGAAAAAAATATATATGTAAGTCTCTGCGAAATTTTCGAATTTTGATACAAAGTTGAAATTTTCAGAAATAGGTCGAAATTTCTAAATAAAAAGGTCTAAACAATTCAAAAACAAAGGATTTCGTCCTAGAAAAATTTAAGAAATATTTAATAAAATAAAAGCGAATTGTCGTAAATTAGAAGAGGAGCTTGGGTCCCTCGTAGTCACATTCGACTAATTTCGCCCATATTCTTACGGGCGCTCTTGTGCCCGTGGGCGCGGAGTTGGCCACCCCTGGAGTAGAGATTTTAATTGTGATTTGAAAATAATTTTTTCAGCGTAAATAAAAATTTTTTTGATCATTAATTAGTTTTATATTCATTTTGCTCCCCTCCTCTTAAAATTAATGACATTACGGATGAAACATCCCGTATATCAAATTTTATCTTGGACGGAACCATGGCGTTCAAATGTCAACTGTACAACACTATTGTTTAGATAACAGTTATGTATTCTAACATCACCCTAATAATACCTTCATTATTTTAAAATGCGATTTCAGATAATTACCTCAAGTTGACATGTGGCAATGCTGTGGGCAAATGAGCGGTACTTTTGAGTCGATGTAATTTAACAATTACATGGCATTTCGTTAAACATCCAGACATTGAACTATTTAGTCCTTATAATTCGAAATTACACGTTCGTTTGATATGATTCGTACAAATTCATCGGGGCCGAGAAAATCCCCATTAATTTTACGGCTTTATTGACAATTTACATTGTGTGCTAGTTATTCGAAGGCCCGCATGGAACGTCAAGGCTGTGACTCTTTTCTTTCTTTTCATTCTGTTGAATGAGTAAATGTGACGATTGAATTTAATGAGAATTAATTAACTCTCCCATGTATCCGACAGATGTTACATGCATTTTCGCGTGAGTTGGTCGAAGTGAATGCATTTTTACATTCCGATTCAAGAGAGTGTGGTCGCCCATTTGGTCGACCAGTTTCAAGTAATTTTTGTTACAAACATTTTTTCTCATTTCTAGTAGTAAATAAAATCGAAATTGAAGACACTGTTGGATCTAATAATAAGTGGGTAAAAGTTTCGTTGCAAAGGGCGAGCGAGTGCATCGCCATGAATCATTAGTAAGCCAAGAACAGCATTTGCTATTTATGGAACGCCCTTGTTGCGATATCAAATTTCATCAAATTTATATCGATCACAGTCCTTTTCCTGCCGACGACCCCAATAAACTCATCCACTCCCTGAAAACTGCAATCACTCACTTACCAAATGCCACTCCTTAAATGTTACTCCACCAAGTTTGTTAATTCAATTACATTTCGTGTGTTGATGAGCCTCTGATTAGTCAGGATTTTTGGATGTCATAATTCCACTATTTTTCAATTTTAATGGTTCAATTTGAAAGCATCTAAATGGAAATTTATGTAATCTTTATTTTCTACCCAAATTCGTCATAATAAATTACTCACATATTACGGAGTGATAACCCTAATGACCTAATGAATTGTTAATTACTAACAAAATTAAAAACGTGACTCATACGTTCTCATAGCACCGGCCAAGTATCTGTATCCATCTCTAATTTGATACGAGAATAACTAATAGGGCAGTCCAGAGATAAAAGATAGTTCAACAGGAAATTCCAGCGAGGCCTGTTTAACATTCCTTAGGCGCCGTTTCGTAACCAGAAAGATAATAAATGAACACAGAAAATAGTTAAATAGAAACTCGTACAATATGGTACCAGCATTAAGTTATTTATTTCATTCAAATTATTTAACGCCGAACATCATTGCGCTTTCTAACTTCTCGTGAAGTAGTAAACGACCTTACGTAATAGATTGTGGAATTCAAAGTTGTAACTTAATTGTTCTAATTGGAGTTGTTCACTCCACTCTTCTATTTAAATAAGCACAAGACAGATTGTGACAATTTAATTGATCAGACCTATTTATGTTCTTGCGTTATTACATGAAGGGCATAATTTCAAATCAAAACGTAATAACTGGTAGTTATCGTTGTGGCAGCACCAGTTAGGGATGGCAGAAAAAATAAATATATCGATATATCGTATCGAACAATATATCGGGCAGTACATATCGATAGTAGAATTTATCAAAATAAATATATATATATATAGATTTTTTGGATAGAAGATATTTTGTCATATAAAGAAAAATAAAAATAAGGTACATTTTTTTTATATTCACGAGTCGATGGCTTTTTTATCATTGAAGTCCAAATATTTAAAAATCTGATAAGCATTTATAAAAAGCTTAGATTTGGAGTTTTAAATCAACATTTTAAAAAGATCTTTGGAAAAATTCAACATTTTAGGTAAGTTTGTAGTCCATATGCAATAAATTCATAAAATTTTTAGAAATTTTGTGATTTTATTTGCAAATTAGACAAAAAGCTCAACCTTTCGGAGTTAACTTAGAGATTTTTAATTTTTCTAATACATAAAAATGTTTAATGTTAAAAATTTCAAGCTCAAAACCTCCCTACGAATTTGGATAAAAAATTCAAATTTTGAAAAAACCCTAAACTTTACAAAAATGAAATTTGAGTTTTAGTTTAAATTTTAGTTTACACCCAAAATTCGGAGAAAATTATTAAAAAAAAGATTGATTTTTTTCTTAATTTTTGTTAATAAATTTTTATACTCCCCAAAATTCTGGCTTGTTCTTTTTGAGATTTAAACTTTAATACCTTAACAACATGTCCCGCTATTTTATCCTTTGCATTAACGGGTGGCGTTTTTTAGTTATGAAAAAATCATTTTTTTTTAAATTTTGATATATTTTTTAAATCTCACTTTTGTCTAAAAATCTGATTTTTAAAATGATCTCTTTTCTAAATTTGGATTTATTTGAAAATTTCGGCTTTTTTACTTAATTTTTGTTGCAAAAATTTCATTTTTCATTTTTTTTCTGGACCTTTCCGCTTTTTTTGAATATTTTGACTTTTTTTTGAAAATTTAGACGGACTGCAAATTTCAAAATTTTTTACAATCGTTACTAAAATCCTGACTGATTGAAAACCTCAAACTTTTTAAAAATTTTTAAAATCTTTTAAAGAATTTTGTTTTTTTTTAATTTTGAATTAAAAAAATTACTTTGGAAAATATCCACGCGTTTCTAGTTTTTTGTTTGAAGATTTTGTTTTTTATTTTGATATTTCGATATTTATAATTTTCATATTTTCGAAATTACATTTTTTTTCCAAATTTCCATTTATTTCTCAAAATGTTGGCTCTTTTTCAAAATTTTATTTATTTTGAGAATTTTTATATTTATTTTAAAATTGCGATTTTTTCGCAAAATTTTGACGTATTTTGAAAATGTCTGCTTTTTTCCAAATTTCGAGTTTTTTAAACATTTTATTTATTTTGAAAATTTCGACTCAAAATTTTCACTTTTTCGAAAATTCCACTTTATATTTGAAAATAATTCCGGGTGTTTTTTTATTTTCTCTTAAAATTTCAACTTTTTTGTATTTTTAAAAAACTATTTGAAATTTGTTCGATGAAAATGTTCAAAACGTGGACTTTATTAAAATAATTCTAATTTTTCTAGAAGTAACGACTTTCTCACACTATTTTTTCTCTTTTCTAAAGAATTCGATTTTTCTGAAAAGTACCACTTTTTTTTTAACATTCTAAAAACTGACCTTTTAAAAATGTCAACATTTCAAAATTTCCACTATTTCTATATTTTAACTTTTCTGTGAACATTTCAACTTCAAATTTTTGCCTTTTTATCGGAATTTTTATCCTTTTATAAATATCGATTTATTAAAAAAGTTCGACATTTTAAAATTATGTTTTTAATTTCTCTTTTTTATTAACATTTCGACCTTTTTTCTCAAAATTTTGACTTCAATTTTTTTTTTTTTTCTCGAAATTTTGACTTTTTTTGTAATCTGCATTTTAAAATTTTCATTTTTTTTCAGATTTTAATTATCAAAATTTTTAGTTTTTTGAAAGTTTAGACCGAGAATTTTGACTTTCTAGAAATTTACTTTTTGCAAATTGTGACTTGTACTTATTTAATTTCGACCTTTTTGTAAATTGTTAATATTTTTTGGAAATTTCAACTTGTTTGAAGAGTTAGACTCTCAAAATTTCGACTTTTTCTGAACATTTTGACTTTTTAAAAATTCTAGCATTTCAAAATATCAACTTTTATTTTCAAAATGTCACTTTTTTAGAATTTCTACTCTTTCAAAATTGTGACTTATTTTTAAAGTTTCGGTTTTTTCATCGAAATTCCACCATTTTTAAAAGTATGATTTGATTAAGAAGCTCTACTTATTTCGAAATTTTGACTTCCTACAAAAAGCATAAATTTATTGAAAATTTCAGATTTAGAAATTTTTCTCAAAATTGGTAGCTTATACTCATACAAACTGAAAATTAAAAATTAAGTTTGGAATATTGATAAGAATTGAAACATTAGATTCTCAATAGAACAATTAAAATTTCAGGTTTAAGCTAGTATTTTATTTCAAAATTTCCATTCTTAACTACATATCAACTTTTTTGATTAAAATGGAAAATGGTGAAAAATTCTAAAAAAATACCCAAGTATAGCTTCTGATTTTTAAATTTCACATAAATACTTATCCATACTTAAGAACAAAGTTTAAAGGATTTTCAATTTCCACCAAAATTGTGTAAAAATGTAATACCAATCAATTTCAATGTTGACAAAAATTCTAGTTGAAATTGGCTATAGGAAAAAAACGAATTTGATTTTAGAGCAGAAATTTCGAAACAAAAAACCAAAATTGTTTAGATAGAAATAAAATAAAAAGAAAATGCCTTCTAAGGTCGAAATCTTTAGAAGAAAGTCGAAATAAAAAAAATAGATTAAACATCATAAATTGGGAGTTAAAATTAAAATTTTTTTGAAAAGCTTTCATTTCTATTTCCTCTCAAAAATTTGACCTTATTTTCAGAATTTTGGCTTTAAGCTAAAATATTAGGGCATTCTACTGTTTTTTGAAATTTTGACTTTGAAATTCAAAATAGCAAGGATTCAACCGAAATTTTGAAAAAAAGGTTTCTATTTTAACTCGACTGTTATAAATTTAAATGAACTAAAAAAAATTTCAGAGAAGTATTGAAATTGTAAGAGAAACTCGGCATCCAGATTTAATATTTAAAGAGAAATAGGTCCAACTTAAAAAAAAACTTCACACGGGATTTCCAGAAGAAGTTTTGGGATCAATGTCGAAATTTTGAGAAGAGGAAATCATAAAGTTCTAGAAGAAAGAAACGAAAATTTTACTTCTAACCTCAAAACATGGTTGACATTTTAAAAAGTAAGACGAAGTATTAAAATAGTTAAAAAATCTTTTAATGGGCCACAAAGAGCAAGTACAAAAATATTCGGGCCATGGCAAAAAACATTGGGAAACGCTGTTATATGTAATGCAGTACTTCAAAATTTTTGAAAGAAGTCGAAATATCGAGATTATAACTCTAAATCATATTTTTTTAAATAAATAAATTAAAATTAAATGTTAAAATAATATATTTTTGTGGTGCGCTTTTCTCTTTAAAATTAAAATTCTGAATAAAAATTAACAATTTCAAGTTTAAACCCAGAGATTTTAAAAAATGCTCAAAATTTCGAATGTATATGGAAAAATCTCAAAATGTTCATTTCAGTCACAAAATTTAAGTTCTAAGCCATTTTTTTTAATTTCATGCAAAACTGAAACATTTCTAAGAGTTGAGGTTAAGTTTGCTGTTTTTTGATTTTTACTTTTAAAGCAAAAAATAGTTTGTGTTCGTCACTTTGCTGTGTGGAAGCTGTGTTGTCTGGCTTTCATGCCGTCACGCCAACAACGTACAAAATTAAAAATTAAATAACTTTCGGGAAAATATTATTTCTTTGTAAAACGGGGGTTTTTCTATGTGTAACATGTTTCATCAATATGAAAACGTGTATTCTTTGTGTTTACATTTTTTTTTATTTCTACACGTTTTATATGACAAGAAATATAATTCGACAAATGTTGACCTAAATATTGCCACTTTTGGTCTCTGTGCCTGTGTGAACAAATTTTTAAAGTTAATTTGATTTCAATATATTCAAAATAATATCGATATATTTTCAATATATCGCCGACAATATATCGATACCAAAATATCGATTATTTTGGCTAATTTATCGATATAAATATATATCGATATATCATTGCCATCCCTAGCACTAGTCTTACATAAGAGATGTGTTCAAAAAGTAAGGTGACTATATTTTTATGAAAAAATATTTATTTATTCATCAACATTTATACTGTTCCCTTCAAAGTAATCCCCCTCAGATACAATGCACGTGTGCCAATACTTTTTCGAATCTTCAAAGCATTTCTCATAAGCACTTTTTGGTATAGCCGAGAGCTCCTCTAGCGATGGAGTTTTTATTTCATCAATCATTGCAAATCTCCGTCCTTTCATAGGTCTTTTAAGTTTTGGGAACAGGAAAAAGTCGTAGAAGGCAAATCCGGTAAATATGGTGGCTGCGGCATAATTGTCGTGTTGGTTTTGGCTAAAAAACCTCTCACAAATAGCGATGAATGAGCAGGTGCATTATCGTGATGCAAAAGCCATCAATTATTTTTCCACAATTCCGAACGTTTTTTTCGTATTGCTTCTCGCAAACGGCGAATAACTTCAAGATAATACTCCTTATTGACCGTACGACCTTGAGGTAAAAACTCCTGATGCGCTACGCCATGGTAGTTCAAAAAAACAGTAAGCAAAACTTTGACTTATGATCGGGCTTGGCGTACTTTTTTCGGTCTTGGCTCTCCTGGGTGCTTCCATTGGGACGATTGGGCTTTGGTTCCGATATCATAATCATATTCCCATATTTGTCACCAGTTATGACCCTTTTGAGCAAATCAGGATCATCACTGACGTCATTCAAGAGCTCCTGAGCGATGCTCATGCGACGGTTCTTCTGATCAAAATTCAGTAGTTTCGCAACCAAATTCGCTGACACGAATCTAATGCCCAAAACATCCGAAAAAATTACATGATACTGACTGATATGCCAACATCCTCAGCAACTTCTCTTATGGTAATTCGACGATTTTCAAAAACAATTTTCTTCACAGCTTCGACGATATCTAACGTTGTTGATGTGCTGGGGCGTTTAGAGCGAGGTTCGTCATTGGTTAGTTCTCAGCCATCTCGGAAGAGTTTGTACCACTTGTACACATTTTTTTACTTAGAGCGGACTTACCTTACGCCACTGTCAACATTTCCAGTGTTTTAGAGCACTCAATTTCATTTTTCACACAAAATTTGATGCACATTCTTTGCTCCATTTTTTATAATAATAGAAAATCGCCAAGCACAACAAAATACGTCTAACCTTTTTATCTGTCAAAAACAAAATAAGTATGCTGTGTACTTGAAACTGTGAACATTTGTTCGGAACATGTGTACCAACACAACAACAACAACAACAAAAATTTGATAATCGAATGTTGCCCGCGAAACTTGAAAGGTCGCGTTACTTTTTGAAGAAACCTCGTATTTCAAAATAAAAATGTAAAAATTCAAATATTTTATACTTAATGTTCAAATTTCGAGAACAAAAATTAACAATATTTGGGAAATATCGAAATTTCTGAAAAAACTTAAATGTTTAAAGAGGCCCAATTTTTTTTCAAGAGGCCCAATTTTCAAATTTTTGTGTTAATTTTTAATTTTTTCTAATAAGGCAAAAGCACCGATAGTGGGGACTTTATGGACGAAATATTACTCTTTTATGTATAACTCCTAAAAGTTTAGATTGTTTAGGCAACTTTAAATTTTCTTACTTTTATTTACCTTATTTACCCAAGTTGTTTTGTTTAAATAGTCAATTGATTTCATAAAAAAAAAAGGAAAAAAATCATTGTTGCATTTTGTGAAGTGCATCGATAGTTGGCAGGAAATTTTAAGTACTGGGCACTTGTTTGTTCTAGTAGTGGGCACATTTTGTTTTATTGAAAAACAATAACACGAGTCTGCAAAAAAAAAGAATAAAATTGGGAGCTGTTTTGGATTTTTTGTTTAACTGGTATCTTTTGGGTGTGCTGAATCCGAAAATGACTTTCATTTTGTCATAGAACGTCACGTTTGCTGATAATGTAGGTATCTATGTTAAACAAGTTATCATCTTGATATAAAAGATTAAATATTTTTTTAAAAATTTATAATTGCGTAACACAACTTATTTTTTTATCTAAAATACATTAATTAGTAAGCACTAAATACATTTTTTTCCCAGTGAGACTCCTTTTAGTATATTTTCGCTTGTGAACTGGTGGTAGAAGAACTTTATGAGGAGGCACCAAAGTTTGATACAGGACACTCTTTTCGTCAACTTTAAGATCCCTCGGAAACCTACACTTTTTTGTCCAGTGATTTGTTCGGTCTCTACTATCCCATAAAAACAAAAAGCAAGAGAATTTGGTAAACTCAGCTTGTTGTTCGAGCGACATGCCCAAGATTTTGAAATCACCGCACACTTGCCAACCGTGGTCTTTATATTTTAATTTGCAAAAAATCAATTTCAAGTTCTTGTTGGTTTCCTTGAGGTGTACGGAATGACCGACAGGAATGGAAGTATAGAAACCGCCACTGTGAAGTCGTTGCATTGTTGTTACTGACCTGCTTAATTAATGACAATTCTGTAATGCAAGAGATTATGAACTTTTGGTATCATCGATGCGTCAAACATTCTAAACTTTCTTACAAACAGCTAATTATAACAGCTAATTACAACGGGAAATTTGCAAATCACAACTTTTTTGCTATTTTGAGATTTTTTCTCCAACTTCAGGTTTTCTTGGAAAAATTTAGCAGCAGAATGTAGCAAAACAAAAACAAAGCTTTAACTTAGTCTCTTTCAGAGTTGTTAATCAGTTAATCACCTGAGCTACCTCCTGCGAACCACTTATTTTGCTCCTTTCTTTCAATTCATTTTCCGATTCATCATACTTGTTTCCGTTTATTTGCAATTCCTTCAGTTTCTTCTTATTCTTTTTACTCTCGTAACTTGGGTTTGGGTTTTTCTCTTTCTTAGAACTTCTTTTTCTGGGCCAATTTTTTTCATCATGTTTCTTGAACCTAATATCAGCTCTTTTAATTTATTTTTAATCTACAGTTCTAATATTTTTTTAGGCTTTGTCTTTATGGTACCGTTACCATTGTCTTGATGTCACTAGAGCGGGTATTACTTTTTTTGGTGAACCTTTGTTTTTTTTATTGGGTTTTCCAGTCACACCTGCACCCTCTTAAATGCTCTCAAAGACTTCTGTTGACGCCCTGAAGTGCTTAGCTTATTACTGAAGATGGACTATGTATTTGACATGCTTGTCGTATTTACTTGTTATGCTATTGGCTCTTGTACTTCTTGCAACTAAAGGATGTGTCTCAGCTTTCTGTGGCAAAAGATCAACTTATAGTTAAGTTTTGCACAATCCTTTCCGAGATAAAATTCAGAAAAAACAAATACTTTGAAAAAAATTCACGATTTTTGAAAAAATTACGTTGCAATTTTCAGAAAAATACTTTCTAGTAACTATTCCAAATTTCTAAAAGAAAGTCCAATTTTAAGAGGGAACTTGAAAAAGTTGGAATTTTCAATGAATCATATTAAAAATAAAAACCTTACTTTCACAAAAACTCGAGAAATGTTCAAAATTGGAAAAAAGTCAAATTTTTGAAAGGTGTAATTTTATGAAAAGATGCAATTTTCAGAAAAAGTAGAATTTTGAAAAAGCAAAATCGCAATTTTCAAAAACATTGCTCTCAAAATTTAAAATTCGGTAAAGATGTGCAATTTGCAGGAAATCTTTCTCTCGAAATTTCCAAATTTTTATTAATATTTTCATCGAAATTTCGAGAAAACTTTGAAATGGATAAAAAAATTTTCAAAGAAAGTCAAATTAAAAAAAATTAAATTGAAAAAAAAAAATAGTCGTAAACCCTGAGAAAAAGACGATATTACTAGATAGTTTTAGTGAGAAAGATTTAAATTTTGAGATAAAGTTTTTAATCTTAGTGAAATTTCGAAATTTCCTAGAAAGAATCAGATTTTATCGAAATTTAGAAAAAGATCAAATTTTAAGAAAAAAATCGAATATTTATTTTCTCTCGACTCCTCGAGTTGGAGGAAGTCAGCGCCCTACCTTGCCTCAACGGGCGTCAGAAAATGTCAAATCTTGTGACTTACATCGAAATTTTGACAAACAAGTTGAAATTTTCAAAAATTTGAATTAAAAAAGTGTTGCAATTTCCAAAAAATTTTCTTGGTAATTTTTGTACTTTCATAAAAAAATTAAATTTCCAAAAAATATACTTTTTTATCAGATTTCGAGAAAAAGGCAAATTTTAATAAACTATTTGAAATTTTCAGAAGTAAAAAAAGTTGAAATTTTCAGAAAAAGTCGAATTTCCAGAAATGGCAAAATTTGAAAAAAAGACGACCTTTTAAATAAAAATTCGAAATTTTGACTGTCATGTTTGATAAAAGAAGTCGAATTTTATGAATAAAAGTAAAAATTCTAAAGAAAAAGACAAATTTTGTAAAAAAAAATATATGAAATTTGAGAAAAAGACAGAAATTTCGAAAAACATTTTCAAGAAAAGGATGAATTCTGAAGAATTGGAAAGTCCCTCAATTAAATACATATAAATTTTCGGTTTGCTGCATGCATCAGAAGGGGGCAAGCGTCTCTCCATGCCATGTTCTAGTTACGCCCAAGATTTTGGAAGAACTTATGTTTGCAAACAATTATTTTCTGTAATGGAAACAGTTAAAAGGGACCACAGGTCCAGACAAAATAACATACGACTGGAAAGTTCTGTAAGAGTTGCTGTGGCAAATTTGCCAAAGAAGCAACTCCAAAATTCTCATGAAAGTTTGTCTAAGATTTTTTCCCATAATAATTTTCCTTTTTTTATTTCTATTATGTATTTTTTATTTTATTAATAGAAAGTTAATAATTAGTGTAATCATTTAATCAAGTGTTTATATTTTTGTCACATGCGGCCGGCGCAAAATTTTTAGCCTTGTAGTTGGCCCGTTCTAAAAAAAAGGTTGTTCATACCCGGTATAGACTATCGCTCTTAAAAACTGCATGCAACTGCGACAAGTAACAGAACTTTTGATAATCCAATTCACCAGGTGGTATCTTTTCCATGTGCTGGGTTGTAAATACTCGGCAATAAACTATGAATATTTTCCTTTGGGCAAAAGATCTCTATCTGTTTTCGAATGAATAGAACCTGTTGATAGCGTTCTTAGAACCTTCTACCTCAGAACATGGTTTGAAAGGTAAATGTTAAATCAATAATATAACGCCCATTATAATCCCTTTAAGTGTCTGCACAAAGTGATTTTCGCAAAACTGTCCCTGGGGGGTAAATTTGCTTACAGCACCATGGGGAATCTCTTCAATTTCCCAGAACCTTTCAACCTGTTCTTCTAATGATTCTGTAAAATGACATTCGCCATATGACTGCTAACTAAATTTGTATTTACCGATCCCCTGAGATTCTTCCGAAATATGTTTCCTTACAATGAAGATTGCTTTTTAATTGAATATGATCATCTCGCAAAATATCCCAAAACTATTCAGCACCACCTATTAGACCCGAAGTGTTAAAATTAGGGTTTGCAGGAGCGGATTTTATACTGCGAGGTATGTTAATTTTGTATAAATTAAATGACAAATTAGGAAGATTTTTTGTCCGCCGGGCAGCTGTGCGGGGGGTTTACGGGGCCGATGCCCTTTGCTGTGTGAACACTTGGAGTGCCAGAGCACAAAATAAATAACAACCAGAAGGCTAACTCCCATCACATGACCGTTTGAGTCCCGTGACCTTCAAGCCCTCCTATGTTGAAAAGTGTCAGTGCAGTAGAGATAAGGTCCGAGATTTTAAAGGAATCGAGTCCGGTTATATATCCAACTCTTGGGCACTTTTCTTTATTATTTTCTTTAGAAAAAAAGTGCTCTTTCACCATGACAACGCACCGGCTTACACCTCCGCCCTCGCCACGGTCAAATTGGTCAAATTGGGCTACGAACTGCTGCCCCATCCACCGTATTCTCCAGATTTGGCCCCGTGCGACTTCTATTTATTTCTAAACTTGAAAGTCACTCGCCGGGCAGACATTTGAGTCGAATGAGAAAGTCGCGGAGGCCTATTTTGCAGACCCCGAGAAAACGTATTTTTCAGACAGGTTAAAGAAGTTGGAGCATCGTTGGGTCAAGTGTATCGAGTTAAAAGGAGACTACGTTGAGAAATAAATCGCCACTTTTCCAAAATTTTCGTTTTTCTTTTGTAGGATAAGTACTTATCGGACCGCCCTCGTATCATATTTCGTTCTACCAATGTTATTGCAGGATTTAATTCTTGAAAGAAATTCCTAGATTCAACCACAAAGAGATAAGGCGAGAGTTAACCTTCTGGTTGTTATTTATTTTGTGGCCAGAGAATAGTTTACTCTGAGAGAGGTACTCTTCAATTTTTAACTTTCTTAACAAAATTACGCGTCTATACTTTCAGATTTGATTTTATTTCCCAAAAAATTTAGTTACATTTTGAACTCTTTCTGGATATTATGTTGAAAGTTTCCAAATTTCAAATTTAATATTGAAATAGTGACTTTTGCTTAAAATTACGAATGTAATCTAAACACTTACTGACTCTGGTCGTGGAAGCTTTCATTTATCATGTTCTCAAAATTCATTTTTATTAATTTAGTTTTTTTGCAAAATTTCGACTTTTTCAAATTTTGACACTAAAATTGCAAATTTTGTTTTACCTTATACTTCGATTTCAATTTTAATTTTTATAAAAATTTTGATTTTTAATTTTTTAATCTCTCCAGTTTAACCTAAGAAATCACATAAAAAAATTGGACTATTTGATCCAAAATGGAGGGGATCCATTTAATAAAACTAACCCCCCACCTGCACATTTCGGATGGTAAATCCATCACCCGAGACATTTTCGAGTGGTGGGTACCCTGCACCCCCATATAGGCTTCCGCCGGGCCTGCTGTATTGCACGGCATGTGGTTGGATAGACCATATTGTAATAAAAAGTAATTATAAAGTTTAGTTGGGAATTTTCTAGAAAATTTGATAAGGGGAAGCGGCCGCGATAATAAATCAAACAGGCAGGTAAGCGCTCCAGAAATTTCGGCAAACGATAAGCCTTATCTACTGTATTCTTCTAGACCCCGAACAGGGACCTATATAAGGCGGTCGCTTTTCTTAGAGTAAGTAAGTTAGTCAAGTTAGTTAAAAGTTAATGAATACGTTGGTTAATTAAGCAGTGTTAGTGAATTCGTTGTGTTCCGGAATCAGTTGGAAATAAAGTGGTTACAATTCACCAAGTGTTAATCATTCAAACCGATAACGCTCAACAATATGTAGAGTATCACTTTGCCGAAGTGCCTTACACCAATGAAAAAGAAGAGAAACACTTTTTGAGAATATAGAACTTTACTCAATGAAGGTTACAAGTAAGTATTTAAAACTACATACAGAACTTAAATCTACCCTATTGCTAAAGAGGGAATGAAACTTGCTGGCATGGCCGTCAGCTATACCAAAACCCAACAAGCAGAACAAACAAAAATCAAAATTGTTAATAAAGTCGAACCGAAAATTGAAGAAGAGAAAAACTGAGATTGTGAATTTATAATTTTATGAAAAAGTTGAAAAAGCATTAATTTCTAGAAGAAAATTGGAGTTGCTTAAGGACAAAATTTCGATTTTTCAAGTGAAAAATTAACAAAGAAAATATGGAACTTAAAAATATAAACTCGAAATTTTCAAAAAATAAAGACCGATATTTCGAAATAACGAAATTAATATTTCGCAAAAATCAAAGTTTAAAATTGAAACTTTGGGATAAAAGTAAAAATAGCAAGTTTCAAGACGAAATTTTATGAAAAAAGTCTATTGTTGTTACATTATTGTAGGCAGTGCAACTGAAGGCATGGTTTCGCATGGTAGTGACAACTCACGACTGTTCCCCAGACGCGTATGGTTGTATGGTAGTGATGTAACGCATGATGTATTCGCATTTGCGAATATTCGCATTTTTTTTTAACATTCGCATTCGCATTCGCAAGAAATTGTGCAAATATATTGCGAATGTATTTGGCAACTACACGGGACATTATTTATGAAACAGCAATGCAACTGCTAAGCTAAGACAGGTTTCTTAATTGAGTGATGAAGATTTATTAAGAAAATAAATAATGCAATTATTTATCGAGTCCCACCTAATAAAAAATATTTCTAAATCCCCTTGTTTTTTCCTACTATCTAGCAACAATAAGGCAGGGTGGGATGCTTGCTCTCCCCTGGTTCATACAGCCGACCAAACATTCATTCTTTCAACTGCGGGAACCTTTTCCAGTTTCCAATTTTTTTTTCTTAAAATTAACCCTCTCCTTGAAATTTCGACATCTTTTTGAAATGTCGACTTTTTTCCCAAAATACGTTTTTTTTCAAAAAATTTCTATTTTTCCTTTGAATGTTCAAATTTATTCCAAAATTCCACTTTGTTTTTCAAAATTTGACTTTCATAAAATTTCGAATTTTTTTTCTCAAAACTCGGGGTATTTCTTTTCAAAATTTTGTCATATCCCGAAATTCAACTTTTTCTGAAATTTTCTACTTTTTTTAAAATTCGTCTTTCTGCAAATTACGACTTGACGATCAAACTTCGCATTTTTCTTGAAATTTGGTGGGCCTTTTGATAAAAAAGTAAAATTTCTTAGAAAAATACTTATCTCGAAATTTTTAAAAATATTTTTTGAAATTTTTGAATTCTCGTGAAGGCAAAAATTCCAAAATAATTAAATTTTAACTTATTTCTCAAAATTTCGACGTTTATTACAATAGTGGATATTTTTTTAGGTCATAGTGGGGCAAGAGGGAAGGGGCTAGGCTCTTTCTCAAGCAGTCAACAAATTTCGATTTTTTTTCTTAAAATTTCGACTTTTTTTCTGAAATTTTCCTCAAAATTCGCCCTTTTTTTCGAAATTGCGATTAAATTTCACTCCCCCTGGGAAATTTAAAATTTTTACCAAATTTCGACTTTTGTCTCGAAATTTCGATCCTTTTTTCAAAATGTCGATCTTTTTCCCGAAATTTTGATTTTTTTTTTCAGAACTATTATGGGTTTTCAAAACCTTTAATTTTTACCTTGAAAATCGTCTTTTTCTCCGAAATTTCGATGCTTTTCAAATTTTTGAAAAAGGTCAATTTTATCCCAAAACTGTTATATTTAATTATAATCGTATTTTTCTAAATTACCACTTTATACCCAAAATTGGAATTTTCCTCCCAAAATTGGACTGTATTGGAAATTTTAACTATTCTACAGAAAATTCGGCCTTTTTTGACTCTCGGGAAAATTCAACCTATTTTTCCAAATTTGTCTTATTCTCAAAGTTTCAAATTGAGGTTTTTTATTTAAAATTTGACTTTTTCTCAATATTCGTTTATTTTTCTAAAAACTTGACAAAAATATAGAAATGTTGACAATATTTTTACGAAATTTAGAGAAAAATTTTTCTTGTAAATTTCGAGATTGTCAAAATTTAAATCAAAATCCAAATAGTCAGAGAAATATTTTTAAAAACTGGTTTTCTTCTCCAAATGCGATTTATTTTGGAAATTGCAACTTTTATTACAACATTTTCTAAGTAGGTCCCAGTAAAAAAGTCAATATTCGCATTTGCATTCGCGAATGTTGAAAATGAACATTAGCATTTGCGAATGTGGAAAAACCAACATTCGTTACATCCCTTCTGTATAGTTTCGTTGCAGCGTTTTAGTCGCTGACGCTGGTGAGCCAATTGCAGCGTCTAAGACTCGACTGCTAGGCAGACCAGTCTAGAGGCGATGTGGTGCGATTTGCAAAAATGATGAGATCTAGATTCCAATGAAAAAACTCCTTAAATTAAAAAAAAAGTTAAATAGTTAATAAGTAATTTAAAATATTCTGCTTGAGTCTTCTTTAAAGACATTTTTTGAATCCCACGTATTTTTTCTAAAACATGATCAAGTAACATATGTTCTTCGTCCTCTTCTAATAAATTTAATTCTAACATTATATATACATGTTTTATTTATTTCGAGGGTTTGCAGCTCAAAGTTGCCTCTTCTCGCATCCTCGGCGCCATCGGTTTTTGTCCTTCCAATCGGTTTGTTGAAGTCCTCTAGCTGTCATCTCTCTTTTTACATTTTGGATCCATTTTTTTCTCTGGCGGCCTTTTTTATTTCGCTCAGTCGGCACCCTATTTAATACTTTTAGGGGTATTCGTTTTTCATTCAAACGTTGTAGGTGCCCGTACTATTTCAGTTGTTTTTCATTAACGGTATCTATTATAGTGCCTGGAATGGCCAGTCTTCTTCGGATCTTCTCGTTCCTGACTCGGACCTGTAGTGTTAACCTACAGTATCTCCTCCAGTATGACATTTCGGCTGATAAAAGTTTGCTGGACATTTTCTTATTTATCCCCAGGCCTTTGACTCATACGTTATTGCCATTTCAATTAATGTTTTATACATATTTTTTTTAGTTTTGTGTGTCAAGTTGTTGTTCCAAAGAATTGAATCAAATCATATTTTCCCTTTATCAACCTTTTTGATTATGTCCTTGTCATCTTTCCCGCCCTCACTTATTAGGACTCCCAAGTAGTCGCATTGGTCGACGTTATTTATTACTATCTTCTGTCCTATTTTTATATCCTTCCCTTTCCTCCTATGAGCATGTATTTTGTCTATTCTCTGTTGACTTCTAGTCCCCATTTTGTGTATTCCTTTATAAGCTTGTCCAACATATACGTCATATCTTGTTCGTCCTCGGCCAGGATTTGGTCGTCCGCAAAAAGAATTGTATATATATCGTCTACTGTTATTTCCACAGAGTTGCATTTCTTTGTACACTGCCTTAATGCTATGTTCAAATAAATTTTGAATAAGTTAGAAGCGATACAGCAGCCTTGTTTTAATTCCTTTGTTCGCGAGAATGGAGGTGTCACCGAATTGCCATTTGTGACAGCTACCAGGTTCTCTGCATACAGGACTTTCATAGCTCGGATGTATCTTTTGCTCACGCCTGATTGTTCCATGGCCATTCATAGTTTTTGGAAGGGAACCCAGTCGCATTTTTTGCACAGGTCTACAAAGGTGATATGGAGTTCTCTGTCTTGTAAGAGTTTCTTTTCTGCGCTCTGTTTCAATCTGAAGATGTTATCCACGCAAAACCTTCCAGGTCGAAAGCCGCTCTGCTCTTCGATGTCTGCAGCTTCCCCTCCAATTCTGGTTCTGAGAACTCTTCCGTATAATTTGCCAATCGATAATGTTATACTTATCCCTATGTAGTTCTGACATTCACACCGCTTTCCTTTCTTATAGATTGAGTTTATATAGGATGCTTTCCGATCTTTAGGGATGTCGTCTCCACCTAAACATGTGTTGAATATTTGGCAGATTGTATCTAGGATTTCTATGGTAGCATATTTGATTAATCGATAGGTAAATCACTTGGTCCGGGAGCTTTATTGTTTTTCATTTTCTGTAGTGCTGCTTTCACTTTTTCTCTAGAATTTTTTTTGATTTCCTCGCCTGGTTCCATCCCCTCTACCAGGTGTGTGTCAAGATATTTTAATCGGTTTTCAGTTAACAGCTCATTATAATAATCTTTCCATCTTTTCAGAATGATTGGATTTATTTTGCTTCTTTCATTCGTATTTCTTCTTATACTGTTTATTCTATTCCATGCTTTTCTTGACCTAGGTCAACCCAGTGGTAGGGGGATCTACATCTCCCTGATTTTTTGCCTTTTTTATGAGCTTCTTGGTTATGTATCTATATCTGATCTTTCACATCTTTTGTGCTCATCCATCTAAGTTATGATATCTTTTTCTCCTCCAGTATTTCTGTTAGCTCTCGTCCGTCCACCAATAATTTTTTGTTCTATATATGTTTTTTTTAAAAAGTACATCGACAACTATGCGGGTACAAATGGAAAACCGCCGTTTTTTCTCACGATTTGAGGCTTTATTGTAAAAAGCTCGTTACATATTCATTCTTCAAAATCATTTCCATCGTTAGTTACAACTTTTTCCCATCTTTCTGGCAGCTTCTGAGTTCCTCGGCGAAAAAACTGTACTTCTTTTGACGCGATCCACGAATCGATCCAATTTTTGGCCTCTTCGTAAGAACGAAAATGCTGTCCGGCCAGGTCATGCATCATCAATCGAAACAAGTAGAAATCAGAAGGGGCGATGTCAGGAGAGTGCGGCGGGTGGGGTAGGATGTCCCATTTCAAAGTTTCCAGGTATGTTTTCACGACCTTAGAAACATGTGGCCGAGCGTTGTCATGCAGAAGTATCACCTTGTCGTGCCTTTTCGAGTATTGTGGGCGTTTTTCTTTCAGCGCTTGGCTCAAGCGTATGAGTTGCGTCCGATAGAGGGCTTCTGTAATGGTTTCGCCTAGTTGCAATAGCTCATAGTACCCTACGCCGAGCTGGTCCCACTAAATACATAGCATCAGCTGCGAGCCATGAATGTTTGGTTTCGCTGTCGAAGTTGATGCATGGCCGGGAAATCCCCATGCTTTGAGTTGCCATAGTGTATCCACTTTTCAACGCTGGTCACGATACGATGCAAAAAACCCTTTCCTTTTTGCCATTGGAGGAGTTGTTCGCACGTGAAAAGGCGCGTTCGATGTCCCTAGGCTTCAGTTCGTAGGCACCCAATGTCCCTGTTTCTGGATCATTCCCAAGCATTTTAAGCGATGGGAAACGGCTTGTTGTGTCACGCCTAATGAAGTTGCGTTCCTGTTGCGTTCTACAAGAATCTTTATCCAGCAAAGCTTCCAATTCAGCATCCTCGAACTTTTTCACGGGTCCGGGACGCTCCTTGTCTTCTACGTCATATTCGCCATTTTTAAACTTTTGAAACCATTCCCGACACGTTCTTTCACTAAGAGAACTCTCACTATAAGTTTCTATAATCATTCGACGCGCCTCAGCTGCATTTTTTCTCGAATGAAATGCAAAAAGCAACACTTCCCGCAAATGACGCTTGTTCGGCTCGAATGTCGCCATTTTCACGTACGAACAAAACAAAGCACAGTAAAAATCGACAAACGAGGTGATGTATAGTTGTTGACCGATGCCTCAGCTTGCTATATGACGTTTCTGATCGGACTTTTCTAACGATTTTCAATGCTGGCGCCACCTCTGGGAAAACGGTGGTTTTCTATTTGTACTCCCAATAGCTTTGTAGTATTGCTAGTGTGGTCGAAGCAGCCCAAATATGCGAATCTTGATGTGGCTGCGTTTGAGTTTGGAAGACATCGCGACCAGTCGCCAGTTGCCAAACGTTCCAACGAACCACACATTTAGCAAAGAAATTATATGTTTGGGTTTTTAGGAATTTTTCATAAACCTCAACGTAGCTGTCGGCAAATGTTTAATATGTTCGGAGGTTAAATAATCCGGCTGTTTGAGCGTTAAATATTAATTTGGGGAGAAAACATTTATTTTTTAGAATTCCTGTTTTAGTTTTTGTCAGACTGGTTAATTATTTTCCCATTAGTTTGGCTTTTGAGGTATAAGTTTGACAATGATCATTCAAAAAAAAAATGTGCAGACGTTCTTAGATTTTCATCTTTAATGACGCAATGTTTTTCACTGCTATTTAAACTTGATGCGTGTAAAATACGGTATGAGAATTTATTTATTTAAATATTTTCGCCCACCATCTTATTAAGTGATTAAATAAAATATATTTAAATATCCAAGAGGCTCGCGTATGTAATTTATATCATTTACATGAGAATTAGATCGTAATAATAGTAATTACCGTGAAGTGCGGTCTCAGACGAGGGTCCGAGCCGAGCCATATTAAATGATGGTAACTACTTCTCACAGCAAACGCACAGGATATGTAATGCTTCAAGTGACTGAACACAGTCTAATGACTGGAAGCAAAAGTTACAATGCAACGGAAATGCTTAAAAAGGTCTCTGAGGGTCGCTAATGCTATTATTCACCGGGATTAATTTCCAGACGTAGGACACTAAGGACCTTTGGTGGGAAGGAAATAATTGCTTTAGATGGCACTGGATAACTAGATATTACTTCGTTACGAGAGTGAATTACAAAAAAAATAAAAAATAGAAAAAATTAGGGGCACCGCCAATAGAAGTGAAAACGTATTACTAAAAAAGTATAGTGTCTTTTTAGTTCTAAATTAATTGCAGTATCGCAAACTAAAATTTCATTATTTGTAAATTAAGATTATTAAGAACGCTTCCAGTCACGCATTTTTATTTGTATTATACGTCTTACTCCAGTGTGGAACAGCCAAATGGAATAAATTCAATATCTCAGTTATTGTACATATTTATGAAAATCCCGAAATAGGACAATTTTAAATTATAAGATGGCATCCTGCATCGCAAAAATTTCATCCCTAGATGCAACCCCCTTCGAGTTACCATTTCAACCGCAAAATTTTTTAATTGGAATTAGGGGCTTGGTATACTTTATTTGAAAAGTCTTTTCATTCTCTATTCAAAAATGTCATGGTTGCTAAATTTATTTAAAAAATAAGCAATAAATGCTATGAGTGCGTGCAGATGATGATGAATGTTTTCCTGATCTGATTGCAACGTACGTAGGTCCACTGTATGTCATTGCTTCAGGTTTGCCCATTCCATCAGTATTAATTTCAATGCCAGCATATACTGAAGGTATTAATTTATGTTTTTCTGCTACCACCCAGTCGTGATCTGGTAGTCGACTCGATATTCCATATGCATCAGAAAGGGTGCTTGTTTTTCTATAGCAGTTTTACCAATTGGAATGCGCGCTTTGTCGTCCTGTGACAAGAAGAAAACCTGAGCAGGCCCAAGTATGGAGGCGAGAGACTATATAGCCCGGATAGAAGCAGAGCAAAATTTATCATCGGGATGGCTTTTGTGTTTATCATTTGTTCCTCTCGCCAGTTTTACCGGAACTGTTACTACGTGTTTTTTTCCTTGAATTGTAGTAGAACATCTAGGTAAAAGACGAAGATACGTAGCACTTCGTGATAGATTGAAACCTAACGTATCTAGTTCTTTGACCAAGTCATCTAGAGTTCTACAGCTTTTTACCATTTCAGTTCGGCGTTTCTCATCTGCACCACCTCCAAAGCTCGCAATTTCTGCTAAAACTTTCAACAGCTAAGGTTGAGCTTCCTCCAAATGAGGGGGACCCACTGTCTCGTGCACATTTAATTGTTGTTTTACAACTGGATTCTTAATAACATCTTTTATCAATGCCTGTCTTTTTTTCTGAAACTTTTTTGATATTCAGCGTTTTGTTTTTTATTAGCAATGTTTTTTTCAATTTATTTAACATTTCTTCGGCCCAGTTTGGAAATATTTAAATTTTTCTGGTTTGTTGACAATTTTAAGAATAAACCTATTCCTCTAACGGAACGAACGGACTCCGCAAATGGTGAGTGCTTCTAACTACCAAGCTGAATAGATTTCAGCGGTTAGGAACAGTAGTCACCAAGAGCATATAAGTTCGACCCACAAGTGTAGTTCAATGCCGAAAGGGGTATTAGCCCTCGGAGTAGTTGTTTCTTGTGGATCGGGCTTCAAATATTGAAATTTTTAACACAGTAAATTTTTAACACAGTAAATTGATGATGAAACGTCTATTCATGTTAAAATTTCTTTATTTTTCTTTTTTATATTTTAAAAAAAATTTTTTATTTTTAAGTATTTCTTCCTCATTGTTTCTTTTCCATGTTATGCACTGCTGACGAGCTCAAATGAGAGCGAAACATCGATGTCCAGTGCTACAACCTTTTTATGTATTTTTTTATATTTTCCTAATTTATCAAAAAAACAAAAATTTTTATTTTTTCCACATCTAATTTTTTGGTCTCCTATTTTTCATTATTCCTATTCTATGTAAAATAAACTAACCTCTTAATTTGTGAACTGTCATGAAGTGACGTTTTCAATAAATTTAAAAATCACGTAGTCACATTTCAAAAACTGTTTAGAAAATTGTCAACAAACCAGAAAAATTTAAATATTTCCAAACTGGGCCGAAGAAATGTTAAATAAATTGAAAAAAAACATAATATTTCCGGTCAATAAGGGTCTACCATGAAGAATTTTATTAGCAAGTTGTTTTTTAGCTTCACCGAGGTTTTTTTTGCAATTTAGTGATTTCTTGATTGATCTTGAGTCCTCTAAGACCAGAATCCCGACGTAAAATACTTCCATTTAATTCACTCTCCACTAATGAATTTTTTTTTTCAATTGCATCTTGTGCTAGAGTAGGGTGACATGTTAATTGTGATTTATCAGGAATCGCCTCTTTTGGAATCAGTCTGTGCGCCAAATCGACTTCTCTAGTGCATAATGCGACAGAAGAATCTGTTGAGTTTTTGTCCATCAAAGCAAGCGGTCCACCAGACACATTTTGCTGTTAGAAGTGATTTTGATTATAGCTTAGCATACACAGCAAAATATGCGTAACTTATAAGTTTATTTAAATAGAATTTTACATACAACAATTACTTAAAAATAATATTAAAATATTGATAATAATATTTTGAACAAAAAAATTTATAAATAAAGTGCCAAATAACCTGTTTAAAAAAAACCGAGCATGTTGGTTTCTTTTCTTAGCAGCAAGCTGTTTTAAATCATTTATTTTTTGAGATACAAATTTTCCGAAAGCATTGTCATCATTTTTGAAAACTTCTTTGTTAGTTGTCCAGAATAAATTAGACTCTTGTTGACAAACCTTTGGTGTTTTATCTGGGAAATCTTCTACCCACGCTTTAAATAACAGTGGATGTAAGTATCCAGATATGTTAGATAAAATAAATATTCTAAAAGGAAATGAGGTATATTTTTGAGATTTCAAGTAACAGGGAAATCCCCGACCAACGAGAACAAAAACGAAATAGTAGAAAATCTAGAAGTACTGACAACATATGATTCTTGTAAGATTCAACACTGAGTAAAACCACAGATGGCGCTATCCAATAATGCCATTTCTTAGCACGAAAGTAGTAAAATTTCTAATTCGAAATTTTACGTAATATCAAATTCTCTACCCTCCCTCCCTATAGTAAGAAACTATAATATTTAATCAACACCCCCCCCCCTCCCTTAAATATCTTACATAATTTATGAACGGCCTCTAAGATGTCTCTGGAAAGCTCATTGCATGCATTTCTGATTTTTTCTTTTAAATGTTCTAAGTTAATAGATGCTGTTCTGCAGACTTTATTTTTCAAACTATCCCACAAAAAGAAGTCTAGTGGGGTTAAATCCTGTGATTTAGGCGCCTACTGTATCGTTCCATTTATACCTATCCAATTTTATCCATAAGTTTAATTTAAATATTGTTGGACAATTCTTGCTTTATGCGGAGCTCCGTCATGCTGGAAACATATGTTTGCTCGTAGTTGTAATGGCACATTTTCGAGAAGCACAGGAAGCTGTTCTTGAAGAAATTGCAAATATCGCTCACTATCCAAACTTCCTTCGTAAAAATATGGACCAATCAAATGCCTATTAATAATTCCACACCAAACATTAATCCTGAAGTGCCCTTGGTTTTCAATGGGATTAATAAAATGTGGATTTTCAGTAGCCCAAAAATGTTCATGTTTTTAAATTGGGCTTACCCTTACTAACAAAACGGCTTTCGTCCGTCCACAAAACATGATGTAAAAACCGATTATCATTGATCTCTAGGTTTACGATTACTTGGGCAAATAATTAATTCTTCTTTCTTGATATTCATCTAACAAGGATTCTAGGTAGTGAATTTTAAAATCGTGATAGCCATTGTCTTTTACAATTATATTATATAGAACTATATTTTAAATTTAACTCACGACAGGCTTGCCGATTCGAGTTCGTCGGATGGTCTTCAAAATATTGCAAAACAGTTGCAACAGTATTGTCAGAATTGACTCTTTTCAGAATTTTTCTTCCTTTTCGAGAAGAAAATGCCTCGTTATTTGCACGTACATAAATTGCGTTCTAATCTTGGAAATATTTTAAGCTTGGAACAAAACGTTCGGGGTATCGCTGAGCATATAACTGAACTGATCCTCTAAGATTCTTTTGAGATTCCCCATAAACTAATAGCATGTCGATTTTTTCGTTGTGCGTAAACATTTTTCAAAGTTAAATTACAACAAAACAGTATTGGTCAACCATTAGTTGAATTATTGACACATGCCAATTTAATATTTGTTTCCAAAGGCTACTTGTTTAAATCGTGACTATTGTAAATTGTTGAATACTTTTTTACAAATTTGCTTTTAATTTTTTAACTTTTAACGGAAAAAGATATCAGATTTGTTTCTTTACAAAATATGTTCAGAACAATGGGTTCTTTTTTAATAAGCTAAAATATAGGTATGTTTCTAAGAAAAATAAATCAATGACGTCATTACTTCAGTTTCCAAATATGAAAAAATATGCAAATTTTGCTTAAAATGGCTCTTACTCAATCCCATTTAAGAATTTCTATTCAGACGTTTTCTATTATTTTTCCTTTTCCTATAATAGAGCTGTGAGCGAGTTTCGTTCACCCTGAACATTTTTGAAAGTTAAATGCCAACAAAAAATGTTTGTCAGCTATTAGTTTAATTATTAACAGATGCAACTATACCTTGATTTTTGATTTATTGCATTTCCAACGGCTATTTGTTTAAATCGTAGTAATTACGAATTTTCGACAATATTCTTTTTTTACAATAAAATTGCTTATAACTTTTTAACCAAAAAAGATATAAATTTTTTTTACAAAATTTGTTTAGAAAAAATAGCTATTTTAAAAAAAGCAGAAAGACCTGTATGTATCTGGCAAAAAAAGTTCAATGACGTCATTAGTTTGGTTTACAAATCTGAAAAAATATGCAAATTTGACTTAAAATGGACCTTATTTAATCCAATTTCAGAACCCCCTTTTAAATTTCTTATATCGTTTTTCTTTTGTTATAATAGAGCCGAGACATCGAGTTTCGCTCAACCTTTACAATTTTTTCCAAAATGAGTTAAATATGTTATGTCTATCAGAGCAACACAATCTTTAATTTGTTATCGTTAGCATAAGGTATCCAAATAAACAGACATTTAAACCTTTTTGAAAAACCTAAAGTTCAGGTTTACCTCAAACCTAAGTTACGTTAAGTGACCGTCAATCTCATTTATCATAAAAATGAATTTTATGACTTAACGTAGTTTGCTTTTGGGGTACAGAAATGTAAATTGTATAACATTTTTCCAATACATACAACATTACATTTTTTAACAGTTGATGCCCTTTTTACGTAAATATCTGTTTGCTCTTTGTTAGGATTTTGTGAGGATTTGGGGTTTTAAATCAATTTTACGACTTACACGGATTTATCTAATCTTACGTCAGTCGCCAGAATGAAATTCCTCCAAGTCTTAGACATTCTAATCGGGATGTGTATCGTTTGAAGTTAACGTTTAGAATTGTAAATTGAAGATTATCCCCTTATCGGCAAAAGTTTTCGACGAGTTATGAATAGAAAGGAAGCGATAGTTCTGTGTTAGATACGCCTGAGAGTATTTACCATACAACTTTCAAATGCTTTGCTTATTTATAAAGGACATTATCATCTCAATTGCAGATTAGAGCACGTAAATTGATTAGTTGCATTCCGGAGCCTGATTTATGAAAATATATATCATTAGATTTAGGACTTTAAGATTAGTTGTTGTTGATTGTTAATTAATTTGTTTTAATTGAAGCGATTTAAATTTTTCGTTTTACCGGATGTCCCAAACTTCTTTTTCATATCTAGGCTGGTAAACAATTTGATTAATTTTAATTAGTGCATTATTAATGAAACGCACAATTCCCCATTTACATAATGGAAATCCAGATTTGTTGTAATTCAGTTTTTATTTTAAATGGTGAATTATTTAACTTTCCCTTCTTATCTATGTCAATAGAAGTAGACTAGAGATTCATTAAAATGAAAATATTGAAACTGCCACTTTATTTCATATTCCTCTCACGAGTTCCCTGCCGTTAAGAGTTCGTTCCGACGACGTGAAATTCGAGCACCGCGAAAACATTCCGCATTGTGCTTGAAATTTGGTCATTAACGTCCCCTAATTTAAAAAAAAATCTATTTTACCGCTAGAATTAGGGTACAAATGGAAAGAGCAAAAGGAAATGTCTTTCTTCTCATGTAACTTTTGAGTTTTTCATAGGGGTGGGAAACGGCATATAAAGTCCGACTTTTTTTGTTATAAATACTTGTTAAAAAAGTGAACCTTACTTTTACTTGTGGTCAGTGTTGGACGAAGGCTTAAAAATTACGATCCTATTTAGGAATTCCTTGATAATCAATTAGTTACAAAAAATTTAATAAAATCTAGTTTAAGTTGAAATTTCATGAAAAGCTGAAAAGTGAAATTTTTGAAAAAAATCGCACTTTCTTAGGGTAATTTTTTTATATAACTATTCAGATTTTTTTGTAAAATTTTAATATTTTTTCGAAAATCATAATTCTCAATTTGAATTTTTAATTTTTTCCTTAAAACCTGGTCGACAAATTTGTAATTAAGACTTATAAAGGGTGTATCATTAGTACGGTAATGCCCTGTAGCTCCTACAATTATTTTGATAACAAAAATCTTTTTAGTATAAAGGTACACTACCACGAGGCACACATTGTAACATTATTTTTCTCTATACAGGATGAATATATATATACGATAGTATATTAAAGTTGCCGTTTTTCTACATAAACATAAAATTCTTTTTGTATATTTAAGAAAGAAAAATGATATTAATAGACAGACGAGTCGTTTGGTTTATCAGGGTCCGGCGTATGTATAGAACATTAGCAAATTTTTATAGAAAAAATGTGTCAGATAAATTTTTTTGGTTCATGTTTTGTCACTTTCCAGTGACTTTGATTTTGTTTTCTTAGCTCTTATTTCGCTGCTTTGGTAACTAATTTTTGAGTTTTCAAATGACCCCTGCATTTTTTATTTGCTCTTTTGAAAAAAATCTAAACTTCCTGCATTCGGTAACATCAAATTTATAGGGGTTATATTCGGATAATTTCGAGGAATCATAATTTTACTGATTTTTATTATTCATTTTTTAATGTTATTTTTAAAGAAATCTAAGTACTAAAATGAAATCGTTACCAAAAACGAACATAAATATACTGGCAAAAATTTCATTTTAATTACTAACACATGTTTAAAAATAGTATTAAATTATTTAATATGAGAGTCGGTAAAATTATGAAATTATTATATTTTCTCGAACTTTTTCACTTCTAAACCCTGTAAGATTTGCGGTCACCAAATGCAGAAAGATATGCAAATTCTAAAAAAGCAAACAAAAAATACGGATGTTATTTGAAATTTCAAAGTTCGTTACCGTAGCAAATAAACAAAAGCGGGGAAAAAGAAATTAAGGTCACCAAAATGTGGCAAATAAGCAAAAAAAGTTTATTAAAAATATTTTGTTCTAATTTTTTTTTTAAAGTTACAACCAATATTCCAGACATAGGTCGGACGGTACCGTATACTTTGCATAGAGTTACGCCTGTTCTTAAACATCTTACTGTCTATCTCTCTTTAAGCCGCCAGTCTCCCGATTACGTGCCACATTTCGCCTGGCGCCTTACTTATACATTATCATGATTTTTATATATTTAAATGTTATACAAAATGACAATTAAAATGACATTAAACAATAGCGGTCTGTGATTAATAGTTTTTGAGATATTTAGAAAAATCATCAAATTTGAATTTAATTTGGAAGCTTGTTTGAAAAACCGGAAACAATCAAATCATTTTGTTTTTAGTGCAGATTTTTACAGTATATTTTTTTCTTCAAAGATAATGTAATTTTATTTAAATAATATTTACTGTTATACAGGGTGATTAGCAAACGAGAAAGTACATTTTTCTCAAAAAATTCAAATGACACACCCTGAATATTGTTTTCTATTTATTGTTAAGCAACAACTAAGCTTTGATTTAATTAAGAATTCGTAGTTCTATCTTTTACCTTTAAGGCGGGGGTCTGGTAAATCGGTAAGTACGATTTGGCTGTTGAATTTAAATGTCCTGTTGAGGGAGATTAGGAGAACAGTGACGGAAGGGGTTTCGAAGAGGAATTGAGTAAGAAGTTCTGTTTACGTCGTTAGAACTCGCAATTATTCATATAGTCACTTTACTGATATACAGATAAGGAAAACTTTTCATTGTCCATGTAAAACGCTAAGAATTGTCCCTTCCATAGTTTTCTACGGCCGCTGAACGTATTCCCCTACTTTGAAGCAGCACGCTCGTATCTTCCAGTTTAGATGTTAGAAAAAACTCGAGAGTTTTACAACAGACTGGAATATTGTTTAGCACAGTCTGGCAGTCTATTTGAACTCCTTATATTGTAATGTTTAAAGAGTTATTCTGTTATATTCTTCATTAGAATTATTATTTATTTTGTTTAGAAAATCTCGTTTATTTATTTTGGTTATCAAAGAATATCCGTTTTATTTTGCCTCAGACGTTAATTAAATCAACGGACTAAAAGAACAAACAGCATGTGGTACGCAAATTTTAATAAAATTGTTGACTGCCAGTAGTAATCTCGTAACAAAACACGTTAGAAGCTATGACGTTCTACTGAAATCTTCACCAGCACTGATCGTTGCGCTCTGCGTTGGATTGTTTACACCGGTGTAGGAAAATACAAAGCGCCGCCAATCTATCCCCCTAGTAGCTCTCAATGTTAAATCTTTTATTAACATTCTCCTTATGTGTCTGACTTTCCTGATGTGTATGATACTGTGATACTCGATCCATTTGGATACCTTAAGGAAGTGTGCATGTTGCTGATAGCAGTTGGTTCAGTATTCATATTTGTTTGTAGACTTGCAAGTGGAGATTTTGACCAGTTTCTTAAAGTAGTATTTTTTGTCACGCTTTGATAAACAATTAAAACTGAATTGACAAATATTTTTTGAAAATTTCAACTTTTGTTTTGATATTTGGATTGTTGAAATTTTAACAACAAAAAACGAAATTTTCCCGAAAAAATTTTTTTCGGAAATTTCACTTTATTTATCGAAATTTTACTTTTCTCCAGTTCAGGGCCATGCGGTAGATTATCTCAAAAATATCGATTTTATCTCAAAATTTTGTTTTTTTTTAATTTTGTATTTACGCATTTAACTTTTGTTTTTCTTTTCTTAATTTCCCTGAAAGGGCCTTTTTTCTTCTATTTGTGAAATTGAGTCTTAATTGCCCAACTTTTTTTCTATATCGACCCTTTTTTTTAATTCCGAGAAGTGTTTTTTACATTCTCGACTTTGTATCTACTAATTTCCATTTTATCCAAATTTTGAATTATTTTAACAAAATGGCAGGTTTAAATTCGAAATTTTGTGCATAAAGAGTTGTAGACTTTTTTCAGAACTCATAATTCTAATTTTGTTATTCCAGAAATATTTTTTGAACACTTAAGAATTCCAAATTGTCAAATACTGGACATAGTTAATTATACTATTATACACTAATTATTATTTTTACCGCTTTGTAAATTATTATGACCTAACTATTTAATTAGAAAAGTTTTTTATTTTTCAAACTTTCCCAGACCTAATTCGTTTCCACAAAAAATTGAAAAGGGTTCAGACTATATTATATTCCTGCTTTCATAGAATAAGTTCTTAACAGAGATAAAGTACCTTTGAATTCATTGTCTGGGACATTCCGCTGTCATTTTGACATGGGTTTCAAACTATGCTATTATAAGAAGATTGTAGAAGCGAGGGTTATCGCTTTGATACACTTCTCATGTATGAATGCCACAAGTGTGAAATAGAGGTAAATATGCAAAACAAAGATAAACAGAAGACAGATTCCTTTAAAAATATTTTAATGCAATTTGTTAAAGTATAAAGTTATAGTGTTTTTTTTCGACAAGTTAAAACAGTTAGAGGCTGATTTAAATAAACTGAATCCTTCGGAATACATATTTATTTCAGTTGACAGGTCAAAAAAAATGGGGATATAAACATTCCGGATAATTATCCATTTTTTTTTAGTTTTCGTGTCTCAACTTTCAGCTTCACCACCATAAGAAAAAAATATATTGGATTGAGGAACAAGTAATGTTCATTTTATTCAAATAAAAAATGCACATGATTAGAATCATTGTCAAAATGAGAAATGTCATTCGAAAGAAGAGGCAAATTTAATTTTCGTGAATTTTCATTCATTTTATATCAAATTGATAAAATTGATCATTTTCGACACTTGTTTAGTTTTATTTTTAATCGAGACAAATAAAACGCTCTTTCAATTAGCTCCGGAAACAGTCAAATATGATAACGATGCGATGAATGAACGAATCGTCCGTGGATGGTTTTCTTTAAAAAAAAAGGGTAAAAGCTTGGTTGGATGCTTTTTTCGAAGCAAAACCGAAGGATTTCTGCAAAAATAAAGGCATAAAAAACTTTGTTGGACTTAAGGAGGTGATAAATGACAATGAAAAATATGTAACTAATTACTCTATTGACAACTGAAGAGTTAACAATAAAATATCCTAAATTTGTAACAGAAAAAAGGAGATTACTTATTACCCAACCTAATACGGTGAAATCTCCCACAGTGGACACATGCAATGAACGGACATCTCTATTAAGCGGACAGTTTTTCATAATCCGGAATTGTATAATGGAAAGTTTTATACATATAAGTCAACCTCCGTTCACCGGACTCTCTGTTGAGCGAACGCGGACACGTATTTCTAAACAAAACATGCCAAACTTCTCCCTTAATCGGATATCCCAAAAAAATTATACACAATGTTGCATTTATGGGAAATTTCTTTAAACATATCGAAATATAGAAAAGAAAAATAAATTCCCCAAGAGATATCTTCAATGTAGACCAGTTTTCATGAAAAATGGTCTACATTGTCTACATTTCACTTGAAAAATGGAAAAGTACATATTTTTTGTTTAAAAAGAAAGGAGCAAAAAAAAAGAAAAAATTTTAATTTTTAGTTGAATTTCGTCTTTTTTCCCGAAACTTTAAAGTTTAAGTAGCCAAGTTTTTTCGAAATTTCGACTATTTTCTCCAAAGTTCCCATTTTTAGGTTTTTATTTTTTTAATTTGAATTTAAGTAAACTCGAAAGTAAAACATGACAATTTTATAAATAAGTCTGAAACAAAATGATAACTACAAAAAAAATAATGTTATTTAGAATTTAACAAAATTTTTTGTAAACATTTTGAGGTCGATTATTCAAGATGTTATACAAATTCCGAATTTAAACAAAATTTTTAAGCTCAGAAACATTTTCTCAACTTTCTGTGTAAAAATTTGGATTTTTTTATTTTTTTCATAAATTTTGAGTATTTTCCAAAGTTTGTATTTTTATTTTAAATTTGAAGTTTAAGCTTGATAATTTTAAACTATTAACTGTTGTCACAAATTTTGAGATTGAAATCGAAATTGAAAGTAAAATATCAAATTTTGAATCCTAATTTCGAATGAAAAATTAAATTACAAAATTTCGATTTTGCCCTCAATATGCTGGACCTAAACTCCAATTTCGCGAAAAATTTCGAAAGTTTAATTTTAGATTCCAAAATTTTCACTTTAGATAGAAATTTGTACTTTAATTAAAATCGAAATTTCCAGAGAACATTTTTTAATTTCTAAGTTTTTTTCAATTTAACCTACGCATTTTAAACTTGATTTTCTTTAATTTTAATTAGAAATTTCGATGTTTAAGTCAAAATTTAGAAGTTATTGTTAAACATTTGGAAGATTCTTCGCAACATTTTAACTTCAAAGTGAATTGCAATAAACATGTTTCTAGAAAATCCAATCCATCGATTTTTTTTTTCGTTTTGATTTTCTCTTTTACGTAAATTTAGACTTTATTGTCAAAATTTTGTATCTACTCTTTCATCTTTTTTTAAAGTTCAATCCACTCGCAAGGGTAACCCCATTATGCCTTCAGACACCGCGAATAGGAAGCAGAAACAAGGATAGTTGGGATAAGTCGCCTTCTTATACAAGGATAGGTTGTAATTTTTGGGGAAAATTTCGTTCGGTAACGAATTCCTAGCTTGGAAGTTCTATAGATAAAAGAGTTTCCATAAATAGAAGTCCTTACTGTATCAAGCTGGACCGCAGAGGAATTTCCTGTCTCCGACTGTCTTGTATGCCTTAAAAATCTTACCCTTGGAGGTATCAATGCTGTTAGTTCCTGCGAGCATCTCCCATTAAAATATTTGTAGAAAAGAGATAAGTCAACAACCATCCGCCTGTGCTCTACTGTTTCGAGAGAATCGGTCGAACTTTCGTCATCAATTCGGTGAATCGCTCTTCTTTGAAGTGAATACAAAAGAGCGAAAGTGTGCTTTGGTGCTGAACTCCAAAGATGAGAACAGTATTCCAGTGTTGGCTAACTGAAGCTTTGTATAGAGTAAGTAACTGATAAGATGTAAGTACTTTTAAGCACTAAAAAAAAAGTCTGAGAGGCGGACTTGGCAATGGCTCTCATATGATCGTGCCAAGGGAAGTTAGTGCTCTCATGCAGAAGGTGACGGAGAGATAAGAGAAGAGCTGTCTGTATAAAGAATGGTTTGGAAACAGATAAAGTGAACAAATGAATATTACTTCGCTTTTGGAGCAGTTTTTCAGCCAAATCACAGCATGATCAGCAGACTCCACTGTTTCTTCTCGTTGAGAAGACAGGTCGCTTCGCGACCTTCTTGTGTCAAAACTTTGTGTGCAAGTCGAAATTAGGGCAAAGAAGATGCCTACTAGTTAACTAGCTAGCCTAGCCTAGTTAACTAGCTAACTAGTCTATGGTTGCGGTTGTACATATTTTCAATTTTAAGCACGTTTAACTGTTTAATTACAGAACATTTGATTGGTCATTTTTCTTAAGAGAGTCAAATTTTATCGAAATTTCGAAAAAAGGGCGAATTTTGAGGAAAATTTTAAGAAAAGAGTCGAAATTTCTCGACTGAATATTTACACATTATTAAACGGCTACTTAATTGGAGGCCAAGCTCTTTCGCCCCTGCCTCACTGCAAGCTCAGTAAATATCCGTTATTGTCGAAATTTTGAGAAACAGGTTGAAATTTGCATTTTCTAGAAATTTTGTCTTTTTACAAAAATTCAAAATTTTCAAAAAATATTTTTCAAAATTTCGAGATAAATATTATTCTAAATATTTTTACTTTTTTAACAAAAGATCTACCAAATTTTGAGAAAAAGGTGAAGTTTGATAAACAAGTCGAAATTTGCAGAAAGACGAATTTAAAAAAAAGTGGAAATCTTTCGAAAAGGTCAGATTTTAAGAAATTACCAAATTTTGAAAGGAAGAACGACGAATTTTGAGATAAAAATTCGAAAATTTAGGAAAGTTTGATAAAAGAAGTCGAATTTTGGAATAAATTTGAAATATCAAAAGAAACAGAAAAAACCGTGAAAAAAGACGGATTTTGAGTCGAAATTTCGAGAAAACATCGAAATTTCAAGAAAACATCGAAATTTCAAGGAAAGGACTAATTAAAAAAAAACTGAAATTTCCGGAAAAGGTTCCCTACCTGAAAACATTAATTTTCGGTTGGCTATATGAACCAGGGGAGACCAAATGTTTCAGACTACCTAGCCTACTGTAGCTAGCTAATACTACAATAAAACAAGGGAATTTAAAATTACTTTTTATTAGGTGGGACTGGATAATTTAATGCATTAGCTATTATCTTGATAAATTTTGTTAGCTACGCTACACATGTACCCACGAGACTCATGATATGGATGCCTGAAGGGTACGTGGAACCCACTTTAAGAAACTTTGCTTTAGCAGTTCGATTGTTATTTCATAAATAGTTTTCCGTTTTATTGCAAAATGCATTCGCAATATATTCGCATAATTTCTGGGGAATGCGAATGCGAATCTTAAAAACATGCAAATATTCACGAATGTGAATGCGAATATTCGTTACAAGTTTCACGAACGTTTTGCAGCGACAAAAACATTCTTTTACCACAATTTGATTTTCAATATTTTTATGTAGCTTTGGTAATAAAAAATGTTTAATTTCGAAAAGACAAAAATATTAGTGGAAAAATTGGAAGATTAAATGCCTGACATTATTGTGATAACTGTTAAAGTTTTAAACCGAGGAACTAATGCAAATAACGTTAAATGTTTGTAACTATACAAATAAATCTATCCATTTGTAATTATTTATATTATTAACAATTGCAAGATAAATTATTTAGCGACAATTTGTCCTAATCAATAGCAGATTCACTGACGCAAACTTATAATAGTATCTATCAATTAGTTAGAATGCTTCAACCTTGTTCCATGTCAATGAAACTATCAATTTCTTCTATAAATAAATAGTCGCTACCAAAATAACTAAACTCAAATGTTATGGCTTAGGTTTCTTTACACGAAAACTATTTGTCATGGCGTTAAAACGGTGGCAGAGATGTTTATATATCTGGCTAACATCAAACATAAGTGGTGGAATATTTTTATCGGAGCTCTTTCAAGTATCAAAGGCGTTAAAAATTAAAAACCTTTTATAAAAAAAAACCTGATTGCTCTGCTTATAATTAAAAATTAGTCAGTAATTTCATTGTAAACGCTACGACTCGTCAGATTGGTGTCGTAATTTTCACAGCTGAAAAGTTTGAACCTTTTAGGTATTACGTCTTCCTTTTAATATCCGCCTTACACAACTTTTTATTACTTTTTACCCTGCATACTAGCGGCAATTTAACTAATGGAGCTATTGCGATCTTTGGACTTAGGTCATTCTGTGATTTATGAATGTTATCAGGAAATGAATGCATATTGTATCTAGTTCAAGCATTTAAACACCTCTATAAATAAATATATGTCCCGAACAAAACGCCCTGGAGGCAGTTTACTTTTGTTCTAAGAGATACGTTTTCAGTTTTCAGAGGAATTCGTTTACAGGAACTTATATCATGTGCTTCAAAGAGTTGTACGATCGTAACATGAGAAGAATTTCGCTGCTTACATCGTGAATATGCTAGTGTAGATGTGTCATATTTTATTTAATACTGGATGACTTTTTGCCTGTTAAAAATGGGTTGTAGCTGTTAGGAAAAGATCCCAAATAAATTTGATTTTTTTTAAAAGCGGTTTCTGATGCGAAATAAGTAAAATAATAACCAAACTAAAACTAAAATGTAATTTAGAGAATGCACAGTACACACATTGAGGTTTCCACGTTATAATGTGCTAAAATTGTCAACATACGGTATAGAGCAAATGGTAAGGAGGTGGCGGTGGATTCTCGCGTGGTACGCCCTAGGGTTCGATTTCGGGTGCCGACCGTCCTTTTTTAATTAGGAAGTTTCCATTTTTTTCAAAGTACGTTCAATTATTGTCCTAAAATTTATAAAACGAGCAAAAATTTGTTTTTGAAATATTTTTAAAAATGGCCGACTTACGGTTCTTTGAAGTTTAAATTTGTTACGTTCTCTCAATTTGGCGCTTAAAACATCTGTGACGTCATAAAACATGACAGGAGTCTGGATCGCCTAAAGTCGCCTTGTCTTTTCCGTACATTTTCAGTTAACAATAATTCGCTGCACTTGTTCCCGTGGAATACAAAAAATTTTTTTTCTGAAAGTGAATGTCACGAAAAGCCAAATAAAGAGTCATTAACGAAAGAGTTTTCAATGGTTATTCAATCCCTGATTCAGGAATTTTCTGCAAGATTTACGCAGTTTAATGAATTTGAAGAAACTTTAAAATTTATTTTATATCCTGATACAATACCATTTGAAAAATTAAACTTAAAAGTCCTTGAGTGGTTAAATTTTAATGAATTAGAAATGGAATTAGTTGAATTTCAGTCAAGTAGCATATGGAACCAAAAATTTGTTGATTTAAGAAATGATTTAGAAATTATTGAAAGTAATCGATTATTGGATAAAATAAATAAAATTGCAGAAGATGAAATTCTAACTACATGGAATTCAATTCCTGACACGTTTAATTGTTTAAAAATATTAGCAAAGGCAATTTTATCAATATTTTCATCGACGTGGGCTTGTGAATCTCTATTTTCAGAATTAAATTTTATAAAAAATAAATATAGGAATAGAATGACGGATGAGTCGAGCTCTGTATGCGTACTGCTGAAATTAACTAAATATGAACCAGATATTAAATCTTTATCATCTTGTGTACAGCAACAAAAATCACATTAAAAACAATTGTTTCTAGCATATTGCCTTTTGTAAAACATTGATTAATAAAAAATTGTTTAAGGAACAATTGCTTTTATTTGTTTATTTTAATTATACTTACGTATAGTTTCACCACGCTAACATTTCGAATGAAATTTTATTGTGGCACGTTACCTATTTAAAAAAGAATTTTTATGACTCTGTGGCACGGACATCAAAAAAGGTTCGCCATCCCTGCCCTATTCCATATCTTAATGGCCGCAGTGCTTCAAATCTAGATTCCCATCTAGTTCCAGAAAGCGGTTTTAATGTTAGTTTTGAATAATTCTTTTTTAAAATGTCCCATCTTTTAGTAGAACTACTAAAAAAATTATAAAGTTCTTGAATCACGCCAAAAAAAACTAATTGTTTCAAAATTCATTTTCGCTGCATCGTTTACAACTAAATTCAATGAATGTGCAGCACATGGGATAAAAAAACCCTAGGATTTATATTTTGAATATGTTTCTGAACTCCTTTGTTTTTACCATTCATATCAGCTCCATTATCGTAGTCCTGCACTCTCATATCTTTTACATTTAAATTAAAATCACAGAGCTTTTTTAAGCAAATAATTAACTAGGCCTTCTTTGGTTGTGTCACAAACTTTAAGAAATCCCAAAAAATGCTCCTGAATTTCGTATTTATTAATTAGAATAATATTTACACTTTGTAACCATATTTAAAATGAACTAAATATATTTTTTTTGGAATTAAATCTATTATTTCATTTTGTATCCTTTTGCTTAAATAATGTGTATTTGTTTTTGCTCTTTACACGTGATTCGCCATAGTAATGTCAAATTTTGAAAAAAGTTCGATTGGTTTCGGGAAATTGCCATTATTTTTATCAAATATCTTATCTGTAGACCCACGCAGTGCCAAACATTTGCTAGGTACTTAATAATTTGTTCAGCAGCTTCACGCCAATGTTTTTTTTCTGTTTCATATTAAGTTTCATTATTTTTATCAATGGTACTTTGGGTTTGCAATTTGTTCTTTAAAGTTAGCCAATTTTTTAAACTTTTTATATGCATATTACTATTTTCGTGTATTAAGAAAGTCCTTGACAGATGTTGCCAGGTGGAGAATCCATTGTTTATTAATTGGTTATTAGCAGGAGACGCAAAGAGTTTGCAACGGAAACAAAATACACACATTTATCACTGAATACACAAGCCACGTACGCAAAACTAGTTCATTGTTACTTAATTTTTTATAATAATAAGTGTCGCTAAACTTTTTACCATTTTCGCTAATTGAAGGCAAATAATTCTTAATTTAAATAGGTCCCTGTTCTATTATACTCTTTTTAAGTTTGTTGCTTAAATTTTGTGGTCAAGTTGCATGATCACTAAAAGTAAACATTTCAATTTTTTCATTGTCACTATCCTTGTTATTTAAAAATTCGTCTTTATATTTACTTACATCTTTGAGTACTTACTTCTTAGTTAACTTCATTAATCACATTTTGTTCTTCTTTTCATTTCTTCTTCCATTTTTTCTTGGTGTTTGCGAACTCCTTGCTCATATTCATTACTTTCATTATTTCTTGCATCTGAAGTTGTTGCTTCATTTTCTGTTGATTCACCGATATTAGTTTTACATAATTTTTGGAATAAAAATAATGTGATTGAGCTACATTTACCTTATACCAAAAATTGATATTAAGAGGGTGTCAAAGTTGAAAAAAAAATTTCGATTTTATCGTATAACTATGGAATGAATTGTAATATAGGCACAAAATTTAACACAAGGGGGTTTCTTAAGTCGACAAACTCTAATTTGCTAACATATTACCGATAGCTGATAGGGGGCGCTACCTGCGCTATCCTGCATAATTCGAAATCATCATAACTTTTTTGTGCACCCACGTATATTAATTTTAAATGGATTATTTTATTTCCCCATATCTTTTACGTAAAAAAGGTGTACTTCCTAAAAGTTAATATGAGCAACGGTTTTCAAGATATTTGCCTTTAAAGCTTGACGTGCCTTGTTTTTAAATTACTAAGATATTAAATTTTCGAAGTAGGTTTGAAAAAAAAGTAATCATAAGACAGCTTTGAAAAATATTTATATCAAATATTACTTTTCTGATAATATTATTACCTAAATTTTGAAAGTCTCAATAAAGAATATCCAAAAAATTAAAACGTAATTTATTTTCTAACATGAGATGTGAGATATTATGCCTGAGTCGGCACAAGAAAATTTTAATAGTCTGGGCGGTCAAAGCAGATATTTGGAGATGAACTTCAATAAAAGACAGCCAGATGCTTAATTGTTTACAATCCCTTTATATGAAAAAAGTCATTTCCCACATACTTATTTTTGAAAATAAATTTTGTTTTGGTATTTTATTGAAATTTGCTTCAGAAATTTAAAAAATATGTGTAATAATAATGTCAGTAGAGTAGTATTTAATATAAACTATTTTAGAGTCAGTTTTATTATTTTTATTTTGAAACCTGCTGCGAAAAATTCACATTTACATAACTTAAAATAAACGTACTGCAAACTTTTAAGGCAAATATCTTGAAAACGGTTACTTGTATCAACATTTAGAAAGTATACCTTTTTTACATAAAAAATGTAGGTAAATAAAAATATCTTTTTAAAATAAGTGTGCATAAAGGCCACAAAAAAGTTATGATGCTTTAGAATAATAAAAGGTAGCGCAGGTGGCGCCCCCTATGAGTTACTGGCAATCTGTTAGCAAATTGGAATTTCTTGACCTAAGAAATCCCCCTATATTAAATTTTTTGTCTACGAGCCCCTTCCCATTTCAGTTGGCCCACCTTAAGATTTATCAGAAATATCGCTTTGGGGTAAAAAAAATAGAATGAATTAATCGAAGTTCAAATTGTTTATTCTTTTAACAATATTTTTAATACATTGCAACCACATACAATGCATATTAGATAAATAAAGCTGATAATTACCACAAAATGTAAACAAATAGAAAAAATGTGAACAAATACTTTAAATTAAGAAAACAACAATTTTATTATTTACCACTTGGTAACATCTCCTTTATTTTTTATAACAGCTAAAAGTCGTTGGGGCATGATATTAACCAAATCCTGGCAAACATTTGGTGTAAAAGAATTCCATATTTCTTGAAGCTTTTGCTTCAGTTCAGGGATTGTTAGTGCATGATGTTTTCGTAGCACCTTTTTTCATCTCGTGCCATAAAGTTTCTATGGGTGATAAATCCGGAATACTAAAAATCCATTTCAACGGTATAGTATGGTCTTTCATGTTTCATACATTTTAAGCTTCTTTTAGAGATGTGCCATGCTGCGCCGTCTTGTTGAAACACGAACTCTTAGTTGGATGTCAAAAATTCTTTCATGACCAGTAAAAGTGCTTCTTTTAAAATGGACAAGTATTTGTTTGTATGAAATTTTCCTACTCTTCTTGACGACATGCTACCCCACACCATGACAGATGCAAAAAATTTTACTTTTCTTTTGAGGCAGTCTGGATAGAATGTCTCATTTATTTTTTCGAATAATTACTCTACGAGTGTATTAAATACAAACTTCGAATCGTGCCCCATCGCTTCATTGTATCGCATGCCATTGCTGAAATACCCAATCCTTATATTCTTTTGCCCGTCTTATCCTATTTTTCTTTTGCTGTGGTGTTAAAAGTGAATTTTGCTTTAACATAATGCAAAATTGTCATTCTTAATTCTAGAAGTTTGGGGTTTTTATTGAAAAACGCACCTTATAAGTCCCAATTCCCAATTTATGAGCTTCTCTGTGAGTTGTTGATATAGAAATACGCCTTTCAACACTATCACTCCATAAAGCACTTAACTGAAGGTAATTAGCATGTCTGTTTTTGTTGAAAATTCTTTTTAATGATCTTATCTGCACTGGTAATTTTGCCTTTTTTCACATATCGGGGTTTTGTAGTGACTGAACCGGTCATTTTATACCTTCTAACTATATTTTATACACTATACCGCGGTAACTCTAATAAATTTGCAATTTTAAAGTTTGATTTTCCACATTTAAAAAATGTAATGATAAAAGAACGAATTTTGTCATCGATAACCGATCCTCTACACATTTTAAAAAATGCAATTACCTTGAACCTGCATCAAATGCATTCTGACATCTGTGAGTAATAGCAGTCGTTTTGACATATGTTGTCCATAGTCATCTTCGGAATATAGGCTTACCTTGTAATGGCGTATTTTTGCAGCATTTTCGCTTATTTGTTACAAATCTGAATAGGGAAAAATAAGGTTGGTGTTTTCTACTGCAAATTATTAAATATACGTTATTAATTACTTTGTTGAATAAAAACAGCTTGTAGTATTTATTGTATTTTATTAATAACCAAAAAGCTAAGATTTTATTAGGTGGGCCAACTGAAATGGGAAGGGGCTCGTATAGTAAAACGTGTTCATCAGTTATGCAAAAAAATCACAATTTTTTTTTCAACTTTGACACCCTGTATCTCTGTTAATACCAACTTTTGGTATAAGGTAAATGTGGCTAAATCACGGCACTTTTATACGAAAAATCTACTCTTGCTCTATGTACCATTACTTATGGTCCATCCTGTATAATATCTGAAAATTTATAAAATTTGAAGTGACGCAAACTAATAAAAGGAAATACAATTTACTTACCCAGAAAAATTCAATATTGAATTTGAAATTGTGATAAAGTTAATATGAGATTAGAGTTCACTGTTGCACTGTACACTTTTTGGTTTTACTTTCTGCTTAAAACTAAAATTCAAAATTGTACGGATCGCCAAGTTAACCCAAGGCACCATAAATGTGTGGGGAGCAAACTGAAATGAAACACTTTTTAAAGTTATTTGTGAGTTATAATAAAATAAGTTGCCATATGCAACAGCTGGGTAGTTGTAAAGTGGAGTTTTAGTAATATATTTGAATTGCCCGATTTTCTTACCCAAAGACAAAGTGAAACACTACCAGAATTAGTACCTATACCTACTCGTCTCGGAACTAAGGCAAAGGGCAACATGGTATATTGTGCTTTTTTATGAATTTCTAACTTTAGGGATTCTCTTCTTTCGTTGACCAATATCACCCTCGCCTGGAGTTACCAGAGAATGCCATAAAAGTAAGCGGCAGAAAGTGTAACAAAGCACCAACTAAATTGTATATTTCTACATTTTATTCATATTTTGTCGAAATTATAAGTTTGCAACTTGGAATATATTTATTCAAGAAATCGCCCTATTCTTAATTTATATTTTTATTTGTAAGGCACCCCCTGCATTACTTGCATCATGCCTTGGACCGGCCCTGTTTCTCGACAACATATAAAGTAAAACAATTCATTGAATTCACACTAACCTTATGGTTTATTAGTTTAGAGGTAGTAACAGCATGCCGGGTCGTGCCTAGTGACGTCACACAACATTTGCCCAGTCGCAGTGTAATAACTTATTCAAATTTATAGACATTGAAATAATTCTTACAGTAATTTTTTAGGTTTACTATTTACTATCACCTAACATTAAAATTAGTAATACTTTTGATTAGTGGAAACTTCCTAATTCTGTTCACGTCTTATTCCTAGCTACATATACTGTTAACATTAGAGCATGTTGGTAATTCGACATTAGCGTGATGGAAGCGCTATATTCCCCAGAAATCACTTAAAGCGTTTTAAAAAATATTAAATTTTCAGTCTCTTGAGTATCACTTTCAAATTTTATATTTTTATTTGTCAGTTAAAATAACATTTTCTTTATAAATATTTGGGGATTTTGGGATTGAATAATGAGAGAAGATAAACTCTCTACATTACATATGCAAAGACTTAATTATTAGTTCTTCAATAGCATTTTTATAGTTATGTTTCTAATTTCTAATAATTGTCATTGACATAGCTAGGCTTTTTTCCTAGTGGGGCAGAACTTTAGAAATAATTTTTGAGGATAAAAAAAAGGTTCTCACAAAATTAAAAGAGTATGTGGCGTTAGAGTGAGCAGTGAGCTTCGCATGATGAGGAAATGTCTTTCTAGGATGGACAGTGAGCTTTCTAGGGTGGACACGCTCACCCTTCCCTAGCTACGCCAATGATAACTTTTCATAAAGAATGCAATCAATATTAAAGTTAAAACATCTTTTCTTAAATAACCTTTCTCCATAGAGAAAGGTTAAGAGTGTCAACTCTGTGCTTTTTATTTTGAAAACGGCCATCCCACGCAGGGACCGGAACTATTGCTATAAAATTAGGAACCTGTATTATCGACTGTAGCCACATTGCAGTGACCCTGCATTACCGACTTATAAATTTAAATCCAAAATTACTTTTAAACTGTTTTGAAATGTCCATTCAGTTGGATTGCACTATTGTTTTTAAAGATTAAACAAAAGTGACCAACGTGAATGGAAATTTCAAAACAATTTCAAGTATGAGGTGTAAAAAAATAAACTGCCATTTTAACATTAAATATTTTTATTAAATATGTATATTCATACATGTATATAAGTTCATATCTAAAGATTTGTAATAATTTTAAAATATATTTATCAGTTCAACTGCTTCAAGATTTCTCTAGAAGATAAATATTGATACAGTTGACTTATAATATACTGGATAGTGAATTTAACTAAAATAAATCAAGTAAAGCAGCGAAAAGTTTTTCCACATAATTTCTCGTTGATTTTTGTTGAAAGTTTCACACAGGGTACAATTTTCTTACTACGAGGGGGTGTGCCTGCCGAAACAGATCAATTTTTGTTTAAAAGATTGCAACATTTTAGTCGTTTTTGCATTTTGCTCACTACAGGAGGTCAGAAAAAACCTCAATTCTTTTTTTTTTCAAATGAAATATCTTGAATCCCTTGGTTGAATATCTAATCATTAAAGACAAAAATAAGAAAAAAAGTAGCTTTTAATCTTAACAAGGTCCATGTATGCTCCATTTGCATGTTGACAAAGTCCATACCGACAATAAAATTTCTAACATTTTTTCAAATATCTGGAGGCATTTGTTCGGGCAGTAATAAGATATTTTGGATACATTTATTAATCACTGTATTTTCACTGTAAAGTAGAAAGAAAGTATCATATATAATAGTCTCTGACATATTATTAAGCAAACGATCCGGCAAATTCTTACAGATATTTTACAAAACAAGAAGTGAATTTTAGCATCATTAACTTTGTAATGTGCAAACAGTGTATATTCGGATTACATTATATCTTATTTTTAAAGTGTTACCTTTTTCTTATTTTTGCTTTTGGTAATCACAAAACTGTTTATTTTTATAGTTTCTGTAAACATTCCGGCAGCTTGGGATTCAGCAGTTTTTTTCCCGAAGTCGGGGATGTCATTTCGATCCTTCACTTCCACAAATAAATAAATTTTTCTACTTACCAGTAATCCTCGCAAAGATCACTTACCTTATTTTCAACACTATTTAAAATTTTGCTCGAAGATGACTGATGTTCTCGTCCTCCATTCCATCCAAATCCAATGACAGTTAAATTTGTTTACGTTCTCAGGCGCCACCACACACAAATTTAGGAAATATACACATATATTTAATTTACATATATATGTATAAATGGTCGGTAGTTCCGGTTACGGCGTGGGAGGGCGCTACAAATAGTATATTTGAATTTCGTGCCAAAGTAGAACCCCCGTGCCTTTCTCTATGTTAAATATAAACTATATCGCTAAAAGGTCCCTCTAGGAAAAATAAGCGAAACATTAACTTTGGATTCTAGATACGCGATGACGCTACTAAAAAATATTTTTATTACATATACAAGTTCAGTTTAGTTTTTCATTAACTTTCTTACAGTAAATAATTTATCCAAATTGTTAAGAAAATGTAACGAATAGAAAACGCAAAACCTTTTTTGCTTAAATATCAAATGATTTAATTAAGGGACACCTATGAGTAAAAAGCGAAACCCTAACTTTGGCTCGTTTTATGTGATGCTGCTACCCACCACCAGTAAACCTTTTATATGTAAAAACTTCATTACTTTATTAATTTTTATAAAATGACGTCTAAACTGTTTTTTAAAATAATTCTAAAAATGTTATCTATTAATAAGACAAAATATTATTTTGCTTTAATTAACCATTTCTAATAAAGTGTCCTTTAGGAATAGAAAGCAGTACCTTATCTTTGGCTTCTAGTTACGCGATGACGCCACCATACAAACATGTTTAAAACGTCACAAACGTCAAATTGACACTTATTAAATGCCAATGTCAAACTTTATATGCTGCTTATTATTTTTGTTAATTATCGAAGGCTAAGCTTTAATTTATAGTCGAATTAAATTTTGAATAACTATATTAGCTGACCCTCGTGGAAATCCACTCGTTTTCAACCGTAATCAACGTTTAAAGTGTTAAATTATCGCAAGTACATGAACAGATAACAGCCCGGAATCGTCGATTTCTCCCGATTAAGTTAAAAATGACACTAATAGAAGGCATCGGAGACGAAGTTGTGCATTTTTTTGTGGCCTTGTTTGTGATTTTAGTAGGTGAGACCTCGAAAAGTTCCGAGGAAGTCGACGTGGTATAAATCGTTTGAATTGTCAGTTACAGTGGCTTGGTGGACGACCAATATTTCCGACCACGGGGGGCACATTCGAACCGTACTTTTGCTTGACAACAGGAGGAGCAGGACCCAGAGGAGGTTGACTAATCACACGGAGTCTGTTAATATTATAGAAGGTGATTTGATAAATGCTGCTGAAGTATATAGACTAGTTCGTGTGCAAGTACCCGATGTTGATGAAGCGCGTTATGCGTTGTCTGTTTTGCTGTTTGTGGCTATTTTATTAGTGGATTATTTTTATTTTTTTGTGCTAACGTTCAGGTTTTCGTTTTTTCAAATACACCTAGTCTGTAAAGTTTTGAGGCTTTTTGGTCTGGAATCTTTAATAACAACGTAAACACAGATTGCTCATATTTATTGGAAGACTGGCCAGTTGAATATCAGAATTGTTGGTTATTTAATAATGTAGACTCGTTTTATAAATAAATTTGAAAGTGTTTTTGATTGAAACAGCTTAATTGCATTTATATTTAACTGGAGGAATTCTCGAAAGTATGAAGGGATTTAAATTCTCAATCTTGATATTGTTTGTGAAACAATTTGTGCTTTCGATACCTTAAAATACTGAAGTGTCATATCAGTTACATTGTAAAATTAGGGACCATGTATTTTCATACAACTACATTAAAAAAATATATCTATTTGGTGTGGTAGCTTTAAAATTTTAATGTGATATATCTCTAAAATTATCAATAATAGATTCAAGCATTGGTTTTAGCGAGACTCAAGTGCCAAGTTTTCTAGGTTACAGAATTTTTTCTTCTAAAGGATCATACCCTAAAAATATAAATATTTTGAGTCAAATTTCAAACTCTTAAATCTAAATTTCAAGAACTTTAAATGTTCGAGTTTTGGCAAAGTTCTAGAAAATAATTGAATTTTCAAAGCTAAAATAGAAATTTAAAAGAGCTCATAATTTATATTGAAATTTCAATATTTTGAGGCAAAGTGGAAATTTGGTATTTAAGTCGAAATTTTAGGAAAAATTGATAGGTGTAAACTTGAAATTTTAAGAAAGAAGTCATAATTTGCAAAAACTTTCAATTTTGAGTAAAGAGTAAAAGTTTAGGAGAAAACAATTGAAACATATTTACTGGGAACTTCAAGAATAAAATGAATATCAAAAAATCATCGTTTTGAAAAGGAAACTCTCAAATGTTGAGCAAAAAGTGAAAATTTTAGGAGAAAAGATAATGTAAAAACTAAAAGGTTAGATTTTGAGTAAGAAGTCGAAATTTTTGGGACAAATAAACAGAACATTCAGAAAAAAGTTGAAATTTCAACAAACACAACATAGATAGTAAAGTTGAAGTTTTAGGTGGAGAAAAAAAAACAATTTTCGAGAGATGTTCAGTAGTCAGCATTTTAGAAGATGAAAAATAAATAAATAAGTGACCAAAACGGCAAACGGTCGACTCATAATTTTGACAAAAAAGTTGAAATTTCCAAAAGAGGTAGTGAAGTGGATATTGGAAGTTTGAGAAACTGTTTAAATAAAAAAAATTCATAATATCTAGTTAAAAATCCAAATTTTAGCCAAAAAGTGAAACTTGGTTTCTGAGGACAATTCATTTTCGAAAAAAAAATGACATTACTATATTACAGTCAAAATGCCAAAAAATCAACATCCTGATAAATAAAGGAGAAAAATTTGGGGACACTTCGAAAAAACCCAAAATTCATAAAACACTAGTTTCTCCAGATTTCAACTTTATCTTTGAAAGTTTAAGAAATTCAGCTTTACATTTTGGCTGTTTTTTCGAAATTTTGACTTCTCTCTCTGAATCAAGTTTTACTTTTTTTTTTGCCTAAAATTTCGACTTTTTATTCGAAATCTTAAGAAAAAAAGGTGAATATTGTCATCCAAGGTCTAAATTTTGGGGGAATAGAATTTACGGGGAAACCTTTAACTGAGAATTGGCCAAAATTTTTTTAAAATTATGTCAGACATTTTTTATTCTACGAAATAAATAACTAGTCAAAATTTATGGTTTATCAAGTGTCTCAGTACAGGGACATTTTGAGTAATCCAGAACTCTTCATATGATCATTTATCTAAAAAATGCCATTTGAATTTAACTTGGTCCATCAGTGACATTTTTAAACTTTTTTTGGTATGATGTGGCATAATTAAAGTAAACGAAAAGACTTCTGATATTAATGTTCCTTTTATTTGCCAAAATGTATCTGTACTTCTCTAATCATAAATATTGTTTTGAATGAAAGAGAAAAAGCTTCAATTTTTCTTGTATCTACTGATTCCTTAAACATTTAAGATTTTTCTGAGGCTTTAATTAGGATTTAAATAACAACAAGATAAAATTAGAACTATTTTAACCCGCTAAAAATTTCTGCATAGCATTGCGATGATGAAATATAGACATTTCAAATTAAAAATTCATATAAATCTGATTTTTATAAATTCAAAAGCGTGCGTTCTACTTTTAAAATGAACATTGAATTTTGCGAATCTTTCGACAAATTTCGTGTCAAATTGACAATTAACCTTGAAAATGACTAAACATTAAAATTTTGATTCTCGCTTCTAATTATTAATCGAAAAATCCAAAATGTTTCCCAATTTTAAGGTTTAGAAGAAGGCCACATCAAAATTTTGCAGATGAAGGAGAAAACGTAAGTTTATCTAACATTACCTCCAGCAAAGTACTCAAACCTGTGATTTGTTTGTTAGTTTTATAATATTTTGTAAGAGTTTGTAAGGCTGACGTTAATAAAATATTTCAAGTAAATTATTTTTTCCAAATTCACCACAATCCCTTCAGATTGAATTCAAATGATTTACGATTATTACAAGTTCCGCAGACTGAAATTTTTTATGAAAAAAGCATATCGGCATACTTCATTGTGGACACTTTTTTGTTGCTTGTGCATTTCTCAGCAGAAGTTTCTCTTGGAAAATTTAAATTCTTTATTTTCAAAACAAAAAATGAAATATTTATGACGTGATGTTTTAAAAATATTGTCATTAAGTTTTAAATGTTGCAAAATTTAAAAATTCTGCGGTCTTAAAATCGGCCTAAACAACAAAACAATTCGATTCATCTCGCTGCTTTAAGAACTCCGTAGAATGTGACGTTTGCAGGAGAAACTGGGCCAGATTAAATATATACATAATAAGCTACTTTTCGGTATCTTTTTCAAAATAACCATTATTATTAAAACCTAGTGGAGGGGTGGCTCTTATTTGAGTTAAATGTCATTAAAATTTTTTTATTATTTCAGAACTATTTAGAACTCTTATGAAAAGTTTAAACTGGACATAAAAAAATCTAATTGTATAAAAGAGTTTCTCGAAATTAAAATTATGAATTTAAAAAAAAAGTATACATTTCGAAAGTCTCTCGAGTATAACTCGCAATTTTATTAAACTAATGCTAAATTTGGATAAAACTGAAATTGATGCAGACTTTATATTCGAAAGTAAAGTTAAATTTAGAAAAATTTTATAGTGAATGAAAATGTTGAAAAAAAGTTCAAAATTTATAGATTAAAATTAGGTTAGATGTTGTAGTTTTAAATTTTTTGGAAAAAACGTAGATATTCAAAGTATAAACTCGGAAAAAATGAAAGAAGTTTTGAAATTCGTAACGAAATAAAAATATATTCGAAATCTGTAGAAAGCTTAAAATAAATTAACATTTTGAGATTAAAGTGTAATTTTAAAAAATAAAGTAAAAAAGAAAAGTGCAAACTGGGCAAAAATTAAAAGTGTAAACTAAGCAAACTCGTAAAAATTGAGAGAATTTTGGAATTAATTATTAAGTTAAAAAATAAGTAAATAACATACCCAAATTTGGAGAAAGCTCAAAATAAATATTTCGGGTCTAAGGTGGTTTTTTTTAAATAAAATAAAAATTAAAGGTGCAAACTGTGATAAATTCAATTTTAAAACTGATGAAAAAATCATGAAAGAAAAATTAAAAATTTTCGAAATCTAACGAAAAAAGTTGAATTAATCAAGATTTAATTCTCAGTTTTCAAAATAGAAGAAGAAAGGGAGGGATCGAAATTTTGATTTTTAAAGCCAAAATTTTAGAATAAATAAATAAACATAGAAATAAACAAAGAAAGCGTTAATACGAAATTTGGATAAAAAGCGAGATTTTGAGAAAAAAAAAACGAAATTTTAGGAGTCAACCCGCAACTTCTTCTTTTTTCTTTAATTAGGTCTAAACCTGTTTTTCTTCACGAATTTCATGGTGTTTCTGTTGAAGTAGATATCCAGCTTTCTATCCATCTTTTTTTGGTCTTCCTGGATCTCTCTTTTCTACTTTGGTTTTCCGTCATGTGCTATTCTTATTAAGCTATCTTCATCTGCTCTTTGAATGTGTTCATTCCAATCTTTTCGTCTTTTTCTCACAATTTTCATTATGTCTATTATGTCACATTGATCCCCTATTGCTGCGTTTCTAATACAATCTCTTCTTGTTTTTCCTACTATAACTCAAAGTATTCATTTGGGTTGTTCGTGCCAGTTGTTTTGTTCTGTTTGTATCAGCTTGTGCCTCTGCTGTATAAGTCATTGTTGGTTTGACTATCGTTTTGTAGATCTTCACTTTGCTTTCGGTTTTGAGATATTTGTTCTTCCATGTTATTTCCCTTAGACATTCAGATATATGGGCTCCTTTCAAAGCTTGGTGCCTTACTTCTTTATAGTTATCCCTTGTACTTGATTTTTATACACCCAGATATGTTATACTCATTATTTGTTCTATTATTTTTTCATCTACTACCAGTTTGCATCTTATTGGATATTTTGACACTACTAATGACATAGTTTCTTCAGTGGAGATTGACATATTGTAGGTATTTGCAGTTGAGCTGAATCGGTGTACAAGTTTTTGTAAGTTATCTTCGGTATTTGGGATTAATACTGAAAAAATTTCGATACTCGAAATATTTTCATAAATAAATATAAGAAAGCGAAATAGATTGAAAACATTTCCAGACTTTTATTTAAATTTCGTGGCTTCCTTCCTGATATTTGAGTTTCGAGAGTGTGAAAAACTTTTTTTTATATTTCAACCCTTTCAAACCTGCAGCATTATTATCTTCCAGAATCGGTCGAAGTTGAGGATTCTGCAAATTCGGGTTCCGCAAGCGCGTCAGCTTCGATGGAGACACCAAAGCCTCCGGAGGAAACGCCCGACCAACCAAATTTGGAAACAAACAGCGAAGATTTGGAAATAGAAGAGCAAAATCACATCGTCGAAACAATGGACTCCGACACCCAAGTAATTCGACAACGTAGGTTAGCTTTTTACGACCGAAATCCAAGAGGTACGTTCTTGCCAATTTATATTTCTTTCTCGAAATTACGCAAGAGTTCCACTTTGTAGTCGAAATTTCGAGAATTTTGTTTAGACATTTTGAGAACTTTGATCAATTTTGACTTCAAAGTTTTACCTTAATCTGGAAAGATCTACTTTCGAAATTTTGACAAACCATCTCGATTTTACTGTCCAAATGTCGTTTGCAGAAGATTCGGAACTTCCACAAATTCCCTCACAGGAATGCAGGACGAAAATGAAAATCGAGCGGGAGAATTTGCAAGCTTTAAAGATGGAGCATAATTACGCCGACGCCTCCGCTCAGGCTGAAGCGTCGACGGAAGGTGCTACAACTTCGACGAATACCAGTGAAGACCAGCAAGATAAAGGCGACAGTATTAAAATAAAATTGAAATATATAAATGACGACTTGAGATTGGTAGATGGAAATTTGCAGGAAATGTTGGGTGACTTCAAAAGGTTGGCAAAAGCACAAACTTCCACTTTTCGAATTTTTAACAAAGAATTTTTTTACATAGTCTTAATTTTTTTCGAATTTGATCTTCATATTTAAATTCAAAATTGCAAATTAAGGTCTGTCTCACACCCTTGGAATCCTGATTAGGTTTCCGAATTAGGAAACGAACGCATTTCTCTGAAATGTAAAACCAATCAGGAATCCAAGGATATGCGGTCAGCGACTCAACTCCTGATTCGGAAACATAATTTGTATTCCATGTGTGTGTCTGATTTTATGAAGGTTTTTTTCTCTAAATTTTGATTTTAACAACACAGACAAGTGGCGTGTTCTTAATGGAAGTTAGGAAAGCACAGCTTCCCTTATAAAAAGAAAATGTCCATATTTATTTTATTTTAAAACCTCCTTTATTTACATAACAGTTGCGACCACCATTGATTGACACTAGTAGCTCTTATGATCGGAATTTAACAATTGTATCTATAAAGCAACAAATTCAACTTATTTTTGACATAATTAATCGGAATTTATTTGTGTATAAATTCTTAAGGACTAGAAGAGTATCAACATTTCGAATTTTATTAAAAATGTCGACTTTTTTCAAAATTATTTATTTTTAAAATTTTAAAACAATTTGACTTTTTTAAATTTGAATTTCTCATTGAAAATTTCGACTTTTTAAAATTTAGACTTCAAAATTTAACCTTTTTCAAAATTTTGAATTTTCCTTAAAATTTCACCTTGTTTCTCAAAATTTTAACTTTTTCGTAAATCTGGATCTTTTCAAAATTTCGATTTTTTTTTAGTTCAATTTCAACTTTTTTTTTAAGTGCGGCTTTTAGTGAAAACATCGACCTTACAAAAGTAAACATTTTTTCAAAATTTTGGACTTTTTCTCGAAATTCCAATTTATACTGTATTTAAAATTTCGACCTTTTTAGAAACTCTTAACCAGATTTAAAAATTTTTCAAAATTGTGTTTTTGTGAAAAATTTTTTACCTCTTGTTCCAAAATTTCTTGAAATTAAACAATTTTGATTATTTCTCAAAATTTTGACTCTTTGTTTTCGACTTTTTTGAAAAATTTGACTTCGGCTGAAACATTACAATTTTTTTGATAAATTCGTCTATTTTGAAAGTGCTGATTATTTCTCAAAAATTTAAAGTATTCTGAAAATTTTGAATTTTTTAAAAATTTCAACCTTTTTGCAAATTCAGATGACTAAATTGATACTTTTTTCAAAATTTAGGCCCTTTCTTGAAGTTTTGACTGAAAATTTTTACTTTTTCAAAATATTGACCTTTTTAAATTTTCGACTTTTTCCGACTGGTTGTAAATTACAACTATTTTTGAAAAATTATTTACTCTTTGTTGAAAATTTGAACTATTTATTTGAAAAATTCAAGATTTTTCAAAAGATCAACTGCTTATTTCTCAAAAAAATATACAAAAATATCTTTTTCCAAAATTGAAAATTGAAACTATATAACATTTCGGCTTTTTTTTTAATTCTGAGTGAAAATTTTTGCGAAGATTTCAGTTGATTAAAAAAAGCTTGACTATTTTAAATAAAATATACACTTTTCGCTCGAATTTTGTTCTTGAAAACTTCGACCTTTTTGAAAATTTGATTTCTTCTAAAATCTAACTTTTTGTCACGACATTTTGACCATTTTTTAAAAATGCCCAAGTTTTTCGAAAATTAAACTTTTTTTGGAATTTTGTATTATTTTTGAAAATATTGATCTAATATTTTAATTAGTGAGTTTTTGTTTCGAAAAATTAGACTTTTTGTTAGAATTTCGACTTGTTCTCCATTTGAAATTTGTCGAATTTGTAATTTTTAACTTTTTTTGAAAAATTATCTTTTCTTGTAAATTTGAGTCTGTAAAAAATTCGACTTTTAAATTTCGATATATTATTGTTATATTTTTGACAGTTTAGACATTTCAGCATATATTAAGTTTTCAAAAATTTTGACTTTTTCTCGTAATGTCGATTTTTTTTTAAATGACTTAAAAAATTTGAGTGTTTCTCGAAGTTTTTAATTATTATGTTGAAAATTTCGACTTTTGAAAATTTGTTTTTTTCTCCAATTTATATCCTTTTTCCCAAAGTTTTGATTATTTTTTAAAAAATGGCGTTTTTTTTTTAGATTTTAGCTTTCGTGGAAATTTCGACATTTCGACTTTTTTAAAATATTGACTGAAAAACTTCGAACCTTTTTGAAAATTGGGATTATTTTAGAAAAATTCGGCCTTTTCTAAATTTAAGGTTTTTTTTCTAAATTTTGACTTTTGCTCATAATGTCGATTTTTTTTTTGGTGTTTCTAGAAGTTTTTAATTATTATGTTGAAAATTTCGACTTTTGAAAATTTAATTTTTTCTCCAATTTATATTATTTTCCCAAAGTTTTGATTATTTTTTAAAAAATGGCAATTTTTTAGATTTCCACTTTCGTGAAAATTTCGACATTTCGACTCTTTTTAAAATATTGACTGAAAAACTTCGAACTTTTTGAAAATTGGGTTTATTTTTGAAAAATTCGGCCTTTTCGAGATTTAAATTTTTTTTCAAAATCTCCACAATTTTGTTTTGAAAATTTCTACTCTTTTAAAAAATGGCACTGTTTTTGAACATTTTTACCTTTCAGAATTATGGCTTGAAAGTTTCGTCGATTTTTTAAACTTTTAATTTTTTCTGGAAATCTTGAATTCTTTTAAAAAGTTGGACTTGTTTTAAAATTTTAAATTTTTTGAAAACTTGACTTCTTTTGGAATTTCGAATTTTAGAAATTCAGACTTTATAATTTGAACCTTTTTAAAATTTCGACTTTTTCGAAAAATAAACTTACACTCGTAAAATTTCAATTTTCTTTAAATAATGAAGTTTCAAAGAAAATCTCAGGAAAAAATATATTCTGCTTAAGTTCGATTTTATGTTTTATGATTAAAACGATTTTTATAATATTTTAATTTAGAATTTTAGTTCGAAATTTTGAATAAAGGTATAAATTTAAAGTGAAAAATGAACATTAATGAAATAATATTCCAGGTTTAACTTGAAATTTGAAAATCTGGATTTTCTTAAAATAAATTTCGACAAACATCTAAATCTAGACTTAAAATTTTTATTTTTTTCCAATCATCTTCTCTGAATTTTATTTTGAACTTCCTAAATTTATATCCATATTTCGACTAGTCGAAACGCGACGAAAATGCGTTCAAAAAATAATCAGTTGAAAGTAAAATCATAATTAATTTGTTAAAAGGGTTTCCGGTTAGTTTCCCCATTCATAAAAGTCACGACACGCCACTGATACAGACTAACCTTGTTTTCTGGAGGATACATTCAAGACACAAAAAAAAGACACGATACTATAAATCTACGACATATTGCGGCGATTTCATTTTTCCTTTTAAATTTCAGGAGGCATTTTCAGCAGGAATTAACGACGGACAAATTGGTAAAATTAATATTCCAAGGGCAAGTGCTTCAGCAAGATTCGAGAACCCTCCAAAGTTGCGGATTATTTGACAATTGCGTCGTTCACTGCTTAATTCACAACAAGAGGGCGTCTTCTAGCGAAGACCAGCACAGTGATACCTTAAGGGACACGTTTTTTTCATCTGCAACGTTAAACAGAAACGGCCAAGGAAACAACAACAATCAAGGCCGGGATTGGGACCTGGGAAATTTCCTATTTGTACTTATAAGCTTTTCTTTAGGGGCCGCCTGGTATCTAAGGTATACTTTTTTTATTACGTTACATTATCTATGTTTACTGTAACAATTAAATTTCACTTTTTGCTCTTCTTTTCAGATACGTTTATGCGCATTTATACACGTTAACGGCAACAATAGGACTCGTTTTGATGACTGGAATTTTTAGTGTAGTTTTAATAGGGATGCATTTTCCAGATGATGAACAAATCCATCAGGCGCAGAGAACTGAAAACATTCAATCTCAATAATAAGTTGAAATATATGTTTTATTTTTACAATTTATAATTTTATTAAAAATGTTGTACACTTAAAATTGAAATATCTTATTTTTTTAAGGCTTGTGTATTTTAAGTTAAGTTTATTTTTTATTTTCCTTAGTAAGAATAAACTGAGTTAAGTTTTACTGGCGTTTTAACATTCACCATTACCTTGTATAGTACACTCTCGCTAAAGTTGCGCTCACTGTACTGGATCGACCGTTAAAGTTGCTTCTCCCCGCTATCCCTACCATTGTCAAAAAATATATACGTTTTATTGCTCCTTGCGCGGTTGAGTGGGTTATTCAAAAGTGGCGCTAAAACTCTGAAGTCCAATTCGTTGTTTGAAAATTAGAGTGGGGTAATATCCGCGCAACTTCAGCGATCGTATCTCGACAATTTTAACAGGCGCGACTTTAGCGGGAGTCGACTGTAATGAACAGAAGTGAGCAAAAATGTTGATCTTGTCACATTAAGGATTAAGAAAAATAAAAAGAACAGATTTTGATGTTAAACTAGTGGATTGTTCAAATGGTACACTTTTTGCTTTCTTAGTGGAGTCAGCTCTCGTTTTTTTTTCTTCAGGGGGGCTGCTCACTCGATAAAGGGGAAAAACAATAATAAAATAGAAAAACATCCGCGGCAATTGAATGAAGAGTCAGAAAAGGCGAGTGAAAAGCGTTCCGACCGTATCGTACTTACGTAATATAAAAAATCTAGACTAAAGATGGAATTTGGAGAAATCTAAATTTTGCAAAAAAATGAACATTTTGCTACAAAGGGCGAAATTTCAGTGGTATGGGTTAAATTTTGCAAGCAAGGTAAACAGTTTAAATATATTTGCCATTTTATTTCTGAATTTTTGAAAGATTTTTAATTTTAGAAAAAAGCTACGCACAGATTGAAAAAAAATTAAACTCAGAATTTTAAAAGGAGCTAAAATTTGAATAATGTAACTCGAAAATTCTTTTTTCTAAATTTCGAATTTTAATCCCGAAAATTCAAACTTTTGTAGTTATTTCTTTTGATTAGTGAGTAGTTTTTTTCATAACTTGGAGTTTAAAGTGAAAATTTTTACCTTTTTAGGGCTTCTTAGCTTAAAAGGAAAAACCAGTGCTTCGAATCGTTATTTTTTTCGTTCCGGTTTTCGGTTTTCGTTCCAGAAAAAAATTCGGTTCAGTTCCGGTTTTCGGTTCAGTTCCAGGTGACTCATTTTTTTGATTTTTCAAAAGTTTTTCGATTGATATTCGAACCTAATTTAGAAAATGTTCTGTCTTTTTTTTTTTCTTTAATATTACAACTAATTTGGAACATGTTACCTTTTTTTTAATATTACAACATTCAACTACTCAGACTTTGCCTAAAAGTTAACGAAAATATTTTTTATTTTTCAAGTTAAAAAATTTCCAAGCTGTAACCCTGAATTTTGAGTTCAATTTGAGTTCAAATTTCAAAAAAAACCTAAACTTTATAAAAAACTAAATCGGAATTGATTGTATTTAACAATTCTCCGTTAATTTCCAAACTGGGCCGCGGAATTGTTAAATATAAATTTAAACTCGGATTTTTCATAAAAATCTTAAATTATATACCCAACAGTTAAAAAGTTCTAGAATATACCAAATTTGGCGATTAAAATCGAAAATTTGAGAGACTTTTCTTTCATAATTTTGGTTTTCTAGCGAAGTTTTGACTTTGATCCATCCGCTTTTTCTAACAAAATTGATATTTGCTGTTTTGACTATGTTTTCTTGAACTTTGAATTAAAAAGATGAAATGCAAAAAATAAATGAAAATGAAAGAGACCAAAAAATATAAAATGAAAAGTTTTAAATTGAGATGTTGATAAAACAGTCAAAATTTCAAGAAAAGAACTTCACAATTTAACAGAATAATTTTCAAAATTTATACCTTAATTTAGAAATTTCACCTTAAACCCAAATATTTGATTTTTTTCTGGAAAAATTGCTGAAAACTTAGAAATTTAAAAAAAAAGTAAAATTTTTCAGAAACGTTTGGTTAAGTATTTATTTATTTATTTATTTCAATATTTTAACTTTTTTTTCTTGAGGTTTCAAATCAAAATTTGTAAGCACCTTTTGCTATTAATTTTTTTTCTCTAAAATTTCGATTTGAAATAAAATTTCTCTAGCAAGTATAACCCTTTTTATCGACATGTTGACTTTTAATCTTTAATTATAGACATTTTTCTCGAAATGTTGAGTTAAGACTCGGACTTTAAGTTTAAGTTTGAAAGTTTTGAGCTTTAGCTCGAAAACTCGAAAATTTCCAGGACTTGAAATTGTGAGATTAATTCTGAAAAATTGTTAATCATAAATTTAGTTAGTTTTTCCCCAAAATTTAGACTTATAATGTTAATTTTTTTCTTGAAATTTGGATTTTCTTTCGAGATTTTGAATTAAGATTCAAAATAAAAAATAATAAAATATTCAAATTCAAATTAGCATTTTTGCATTTGAAATCTGATTTCTGCCAATATTTTAAGCAAAAATTCGAAATTTTCATTTTAAATGTATATTTTAAACGTAAAAATAAAAAATCCATAAAAAATGCAATTTCAATTGAAATTTCAGGATCAACGACAAATTTTCTGGAAAAAAAACGCGAATTTCAATTTTAAAGACGAAATTATGGGAAAAATTCTAGCTGCAGTTAAAAATTTTGAAGAGATTTAACATTTTGAGAATCGATTTTTGACACAACATTTCAAGGAGCAAAGGGCCGAACTTTTGAGTTTATAACAGATTGCGCGAAAACAATCAATATTTAAAAAACACAATTTTGACGTCCAAATTCTAAACAATCTGAAAAAAAATATCGCAATTTCGAGGCGTAAGTCGAAATCTTGAGAAAAAAATAAAAGTTTTCAGAATAAAATTTACTATTTTAGCGTAAACAAAATCTTTGGAATTTTAAATTAGGCATTTTTTAAGATGTCACCATTTAAAGATCCAATTTCACCAATTGCAAGATCCCAGCTTTAAATCGGAATTATAATATTGTATTTTTTCCCTGAAATTTTGATTCAAAATTTAAAAATTTCAAGGTTACTTTTAAAATAGCGAGATTTCAGCGAAAATTTTAAGAAAAAATCATATGTTGGAGTTTTAGGAAGTCATAAGAATTTAAATTTGAGATTCCGAAAAAAAAATTAAATATCAAAAACAGTGCAATTTAAAAGAAAACATAGACGAAAAGTCGAAAAATTGACTAATAACTTCAAAAAAGAGAGATATCAAATTAAAAAAGGAAAATCGAAGTTTAAGGAAAGAAGTAAATTTGGAGTTTTCTATAAAAAGTTCAAATTTCCAGAAAAACTCGAATTTGCAAATAAAATCGTAAGAAAAGCCGATTTTCCCTAGCTTGAATGAAAAACACGCTACTGATTTATTTTAACATTACAATGGAGGATATTTTTTTATTTTAAATTGAAAATTTTAAGAGAAGAAAAGAAATATTTCGAGTAATATCCAGATAAAAGTCGAAATTTCAAGAAAATGTCAACAATTTTGAAAAAAGATTCAAATTAAAACTTAAAATTTTAATTTGACTTAAAATTTTGAGAATAAAGTTAACTTTTCTATAAACTGTGAAAATTGTTAGTTTCTAATCTAATTTTTAAACAGAAATGATGGAGTGAAAGAAAACTCTTCATTTTGAGATCAAAGTTGTACGGATTTGTGTAAAATTTTGAAAAAGAAATTGAAGTTTCCAGGAAAAAATTTCTCACTTAAGGTTAAAATGAAAACTGTTTTAGGTACATAAATTTAATAAACCGTTATAAACCGACCTTTTTTCCGGTTTCGCTCCGGTTTTCGTACTGACAAAAATAAGGGTTTTTTTCGGTTTCTGGTTTTCGGTTCAGTTCCGGTTCGAAGTCCTGGAAAAAACGGAACCCTTATAATCACACTCCGTCCGTCTATCACAAAGAGGGTTTCGTCGGAAACTAGGTAAAGCAATAATTTGAAATTTTGCACAGTGTTATTTCTTAATTCCCCACGTAAATTACTGCCAGCCAAGGTTAAGAAAAAGAAAATATTTATGATAAAATAGGGGCTTAATTTCGTCAGTAAAAAATCAAGTTTTAGTTAACATATCGTGTGAGGAATCATTTGAAAGAGTTATCTGCTAGGATCCTAAAATATTGTTTTTAATGATTTTTGGTCCAGTGGTCTTAGAGATACCGATCTAGGTTTCTAAAAATAGAATTTAGATTTAATAGGGTTAGTACATACTGAGTCATAAATTATCGGAAAACTGCAGGTTTTTTCGATATTTCAATAGTTGTTGAGAGAAAATATTTCATGGAAAAGTGGATGCTTGCATTCTAAGGCTTTTTGACCCATATAGTATTAAATTTTTTCAAATAAAAAGCCGAATGATAGAATGCAGATCAAATTTGTCTCATACATTATTTTATTTAGATAAAATATTTTCGAAGTTAGCACAGCTTTATTAAATTAGACGAAATGCAGTAACTGCAGTTGGAATCGAACGTTTTAGCGCGATTCGAGGCGATTTATAAACCACGATAGTCATCGACTCATGCGAATTGCAGAGGAATGCGTTTTATCCGAGACATTATCAATACATTCGCTAGTTCCATAAATATTGCTACTGATTGTGGAAAAAAGTATGTATTTGAAAATAAATGATATTTTTTATTCTTTAAAACACAAGACAATTTTGATACAAATTGAAATTCGTACATAAGTAAAGATGATTTAATTTGACCTATTGACTGTGCCCTGTAGTAATTATTATGGAACCCTAATTGTGCGAATCCGACTCGCTCTTGGACACTTTTTCCTTTAAAATTTCGATTTCAGTGTCAAAATTTTGACCTTCCTTTCAACTTTTTTCGATTTTAATTTTATTTTTTGAATCTTTTCAACAAAATCATAAACCAAAATACTCCAGTCGAAATTTGGTAATTGTTTTTAAAGAAGATACTTTTAAAGGTTGACAATTTGTTAATTAAGAAGTCTGCTTTAACTCAGATAACTCTTCCTCAGTCGCCGAGTCCATCACTGAAATTATCCTGATCGGTATGGAATGCTCGATTCCCCACTCCCAAAAGAAGTCTGCCTCCAATCCAGTCCAGTCCTCCAATCTTGGTTTAGCAAAAAATGTGCTCGGATTGTCTCCTGCAAAAATGGCGCATATCGTCGCTGGAGAAATAATACCTCAGTCGAGACTCGGATCACCTTTGTAGATGCACGAAATTTTTGTAAACAGGTTATTGACGAGACAAAAAGTGATTTCGATTGTAAAATGCGCCAGAGGCTCATCAACTGCCCAAAAGGTTCCAGACCCTTTTGGGGATTTTCAAAGTCCATTGGAAAGAATTTCACATCTTTAAATTTTTCACCTGTACTCGATGACAATAACAATATTGCAGCCACTTCCAAGAAAAAGGTTGACATGTTAGCTTTAATGTTTGCTGAAAATTCCAACCTTGATTTTTGAAACGCAAAACCTCCTATTCTTCCTAAGGTTGGCACTTCGATGCCTGAAGTTGTTTTCAGACAACGCACAATCAGGAAGATTCTTCTCGACACCTCGAAAGCTTCTGGCCCTACGCAAATTGTTCAGACTCTCTAACAAGAAAGGTTTATTCCCTAACATCTGAAAATATGGTAGAGTGCAGCCTATCCCTAAAAAGGAAAAAAGAATCTGGGTAACAACTATCGCCCTATATCTTTGTTGCTCGTTATGTCTTAAGTGATAGAAAAGGTTATCAACTTCGAGATTTTCAAATCTCTGGAGTAGAATAGAATTATCTTAGGCAGGCAATACGGTTTCAGACAACAATTTTCAACTGGCTATCTACTGGCATATGTTACTCATATCTGTAACTCAGCCATGGAAAAACATGGTTAGGCTAGGATTGTGGCATTGGATATTTCAAAAGTCTTTGACAGAGTGTGACACCGATCTCTTTTCGCCAAATTAACATCCTATGATCTCCCTCCTGGACTCTGTCATTTGATATCCAATTTTCTCGCTGACAGATCTCTTCAGGGCGCAGTAGATCGCATTTCATCCGAGACATTTGCGATTAATGCAGGGGTGCCTCAGGGGTCTGTCCTATCTCCTACTCTATTTTTGTTACACATAAACGATCTCTTAGCTTTAACTTCCAATCCGATATACAGCTACGCAGATGATAGTAGTCTTGGGTCGTCTTTTTTTCTCCGACAAACCATTATCTATCGCTGCTTCAGATTGACTAAGGGTACAGCAGATACAGACCATTAATCGGGATATCGAAATTATTCTGGAATGGGGTAAGAAAAATCTGGTAGACTTCAACGTTTCAAAAATTCAAGCCGCGGTTTTTTCTAAGAAAATATCAGGGGATAATGTAACAAACATACTAATGGAGGGTAAAATCCCCCCGATGGGATCTGATCTGTTTATCCTAAAGGTGTACTAACTTTTTTGGGACGATCATGTGCGCGCCATTGCCAAGTCCGTCTTTAAGAAGTTAGGCTTTCTTTTTGGAGCTAAAAAGTACTTCACATCTCATCAGCTACTCACACTATACAAAATTTAAGCTAGGCTAACACTAGAATACTGTTCTCATGTTTGGAGTTCATCCCCAAAGCACACTTTAGCTCTTTTGGATCCAATTTAAAGAAGAGCGATTCGCCTAATTGATGACGAGAGTTTGACCGTTTCTCTCGAAACACTAGAGCACAGGCGGATGGTTGGTGACTTGTCTCTTTTCTACAAGCACTATTATGGGAGATGCTTGCAGGAACTAATAGGATTGATCCCCCCAAGGGCAAGATTCTTGAGGCATGCAATACAGTCGGAGGCAACAAATTTCTGTGCGGTCCGGCTTGACATAGTGAGGACTTCTGTCTACTCTTTTTTCTATAGAACTTCCAAGCTATGGAACTACCGAGAGGAATTTTCCCCAAAAATTACAACGTATCCTTGTATAAAAAGGCAGTTCATCGCCATCTATCCCTGTTTCCGCATCCTGCTCGCGGGGCTTTGAAGATATAAATGGGTTGACCTTTGCGAGTGAATTAAACTTAAAAAAAAAATAGCTGGGCGTAAGAGTTAGATCGAGGCCCACTACGGGTTCGGATGCAATCATAAATTCTGGGACCCTTACCTTCTGTATACTGCTTGCTAGCGAATGCAGTGCATGCAATAATTTGATTACAGAGAAGGAAAACAAAATTACACAAATTTAATTTTGGCGACCAAAAAATGAATTATTCTTCTTACTTCTACTTTAATGAAAAGATTTTTTAAATTTTGACTTTTTGAAAATTCTGATTTCAAACTATACTTTTGAAAATTGAAATACAAAACTTGTCCACTGAAACCAAGAAAGATTAAAAAACACAACAAAGGTTGCTCTAACGCGTTTCGATAGTCAAGCTATCATCTTCCGAGATAGTGACAAGTTAGAAATAAAAGTCAAAAATTCTAGGATCTATTCGAAATCAATTTATTTAAAAAACTAAATGTTTCAAACTTCAAGTTAAAATACGTAATTTTGAAAAAAGATCGGAGACCTCAAAATTTATAAATGGAATTTTGAAAGGTATTATTTCTAACTTCAAACTAAAACTTCTTAGATAAGCGTCAAAAGTTAAATTTTAGGAAAATAATTTTTTTCTTGCTTATTACATTTAATAAATCACCATATGTTGTTGATTATGCTTCTATTACGATCTCTTTATATGAAAAAGTTGTTAAATTGGAGTCCAGAATTTATTTTATAAATTTAGGGATGTATAACTAATTTTTTGGGCAAGTTGGTATTTGCCGAACTTTGGCGATTGATACTGGCTAAACGGCTGAATCTATTTCAAATTTTAAGAAAGTCTCTTGATTTGAAATTTAATCTTCCTTAATTTTGGTAACAATATGCTTTTCTATAGGATGCGACATTTCCGACTTATAAGCCAAAAACTGAAACACGTACTAAAAATCGAGGTTTTTTTTATTTTTAAAATTTAAGTGACGCTCAGAATCCCTCCCAAAACCTTATATGGATATCTAGAGTAAATGTCAAAAGTTTTTTGCTTTGATGGAGTTTTTACGAAACAAAAGGTTAATTTGTCTGGGCTAGAGGTCGAATGTTCGAAATTTATTTTTTTCATTTTTTTTCAATGTTTCTTCGGTATATTTAAAGCAGAGACTAAATAGACTGAACGTTTCAATGTTGTCTCATGTGTACAGTTGAAGCTAAAATCCAGGGAAGTGGGGAGGTGCATTCCACTACTATTTCATATGGTCGGATTAAGTAAAATTTATAAATACGAAACTTGCCGCGTAACGGTTCTATCGATTTAGATGAAACTTTAGAATTAGGGGCTTTTGGACCAATAGGCTACTTTTTATAAGTGCTTTTTGGTAAAAGTTCAGGAGAACTATTTTCAAAGACATCTTGGTTTAATAGTAAAATAATTTTCTTTCAATACGCGACGCCTGTGTACAATATTGTTAAGCCGGTGCTGAAAACACGTCATGATTGCAGTGAAATGGCGACGCGCGCACGCCGCTAATTGAATATTTATTTTTTAGAATGAAACTCTTGATTTTCCTTCACTAATGTGTTCACTGAGGTTTCAACAATGATCCACAATACACTTCCCCATATTTACAGCCCATTTTCTTTAAAAAAACCGATGTTATCTTCGCAAAGGTCTGTCAAATAATAAGAGGGCATTGCGAGCTAGATGGAGCTAGGCTTTCGCCAGGCTTTCAACTGGCTTCACTGCTTACCGTGTTACGCCTCTTACACACGGACGGTTTTTCGCCGACCGGCAAATTTGCCGACCGGCACAAAAACCGTCGGTACCTTTTCACACGGCACCGGCGTTTAATTTGCCGTCGTAGTACATATTTGAACTTTACATGAGCCGTAATGGAAAAAGTCACTACTGTAGTTTTATATGCATATGCTTTATTGGATGTTTACAACCCTTAAAAGACAACTTTCTCTCAAGGATCATTATTACCCACGCCTTAACTTACAAGAATTGCGACAATACAAAATGAGATAAAAAGCAAAGGTTTAGGACACTTTTCTAGCATAACAAAAGTAGATAAAATTATCATAACCGATTGATGAGACAAGTTTAGAAGTCCATCGAAGAAATTAAATTACATCCCTAAACAGAATCTTAGAGAAGTCTTAATCCGGTTCTGACATCTGCAAAATGCTTAGCGCGGCGACGGTTTTGTTGCCGTTCGTCTGCAAACCTACATAAGCTACCAGCTAACAAAACCTAGCGACGGCGAAAAAGCCGACCGGCAGCCGTGTGTTCGCCGTCGATATTTTAACTTTTGCGGCAGCCGGTCGGCCAAATTGCCGTCGCCGCTGTCGTGTGTAAAGATGCATTAAACTCCTTGTTATTTAAAATTTGGTCGGTTTTTCTGCCGGTCGGCAAATTTGCCGACCGGCGAAAAACCGTCCGTGTGTAAGAGGCGTTAGGTTCTGTCTATTTAGTCTCTGATTTAAAGATAATATATGTCGGCGCCACCTACGCCTATGGTTGGCCACTAGTTTATTTTTGCACAATAGTTACTAGTAGAGACTTTTAAGTTATGTTTTTGCCTAGAATAATACTAATTGTAAGATTGCAGCTTTAAGGTGGGAATAAAGGGAAGGAGGAAAATACGTGCGGGTGGTCGGCACGGAGGGAACGCGGGTGGAGGATGAGAGGGAGAGGGCAGTCTAGGGAGAACTGTGGTGCACACCACCCGCGGCCTCTCAGTTTTCTATCGTTAAATCCGTTAAAGCTGTTTTTTTTGATAACATGTCTCGGCGGTCTAATCACCCAGTTAAAAGCTCCATTCCAAAATATATTACTTTATGCTCTGATCCAAGAGTTTCGCCTCTAGTATGGTTGACATACTGAATTACCGTGATCATTCTGTCTTTTCTATCTTGTATTTTTGTGTCATTTTTATTTCTGAAGATTTTCATCTCTGCTGACATAATAAGCTACCGTACTTCTTTTCTATTAAATTAAGTGTTCAGCACTTGTTCTTGAAGCAGTCCTCTACGATGTAGAACGAAACGTCCAACATTTTGAGTAGTTTATGGACTCGATTCATTCCGACGTACCATAAATATATTAATTTTGTAGAAAAAACTTATTTTTGAAAACACACAATGGGCAGTACGAGAAAAATTAAATCATTCAACCCATGCAAAAATACTTCTTATTTTAAAAATTCATATTCGACCGCTAAATGGTTTTAAGGTATGATACTTATAGAAAATTTAAAATAAATTCTTAATTATTTTTAATTACAATTCTTATTAAATTATTACAAAAAGTGTAAAATAAAGGATATAACATATTGGTACAGAAATGCCATGAAATAGACGACAAATTAAAAAAAATGTAAGAAAATATTGGAAAAAACGGTAAAAGCAAATTTCGCAATTTCAACCCTCGTTAAAATTATAAGAAAATATTTTGGCTTAAATATGAAAACTTTCCCATTTAAAGGGATCATAATAGAAGCAGAATCAATAACAGCTGGTTATTTATTGAATATCAGAAGTGAGAAAAAAAAATATTTTCCAAAAAGTGCAAAAACCCCATGTTAAAGAAATGGGAAAAGTATCGCCATTTAGGCAGGGTTAAACAGCATTGAAAAACATTTTTTTTTCCTACAATTGCTTGTGGACTGCAAAGCAATAATCTAAAAGATACTTAAGTTAGAAAAGCCAACTTGGTAAATAACAGATACCCTAATCCACATGAGTGTAGCAAACTTCAACATTTTATCTTCATGAATAAAGAAAACATCGGGGTTGTACCATAACCCTGTTACACCCGATATATACATATATTAATCTTTTAGTCAAATTTCATTTTGTTGAAAAATTAGAATTTCCACTTCGTCTGAGATTCTAGATGAACAATTGCCCTTACAGCTTAGAGAAAATACTGTCAAAATTAAAGAGAATTTTTAAATGTATTAAATTAATTTGGATCAATTTGTTTTGTTTTAATTTGACTTTGGTTCTAATTAAGAACCAGATATAGTAGATTGATGTAAGTTAGCGGTAGATGGTGCTGTCGATTAACATACTTTTTCATTTATACAATTCGTTTAGTAATAAAAATAATGTTACGCGTTATCGGTTCGAAATGATTAAATACGCCGTGAATTATAACCACTTTATTTTTAAACTGAACTCGGAACACTACAATTGCAATTCACTAACACTGTTTATTTAATTTCTAACTAACTACACTGATTAAGTGATTCGAGGGAAAGGTGACCGCCTTATATAGTTTTCGCTTCAGGATTCTAGAAAAATCCAGCAGATAAGGCTCGTTTGCCGAAATTTCTGGAACGCTTGTCTGCCGTTTGCTTCATTATTGCGACCGCTTTCCCTTATCAGATCTTTCTAGAAAATTTTCTTACGTACTAAATTCTATAATTTACATTTCGTTACAATAATTTAACTAGCTATGAACAGCTTTAAAGAGTTCGTGCAGATTGCAGAATGATATTTTGTTCAAATTCGTTAATGTTATCATGTGAATATTTCGCTGGATAGCAAAGTTTGGATATATCCTATATGAAAAGTAGGGTAAGGTTATTCGTTATCATTAGATGACGCTATCGTCGTTGTCAGATCATTTACTTATTTACAAAGAAAATGGAAAAAATGTTATGTACGCCTTTTGGATATAATATTAGTTTGAAAGTATCTAGAACAGTTTTCCGTGATAAAACAGAACCCTACTAACGATTCTACTTTGCAAATTGTGTCAATCCCAATTTTTATCAAACTAGTTTCAGTAATCGAGCCGTGGAAAGCGAAAAACAGACAGATGAACACACTTTCGCATTTATGTGTTAGGATTGAACATTTTTTAAATTTTGACTGAATTGTGTAACATAAATTCGCGACTTAACAACTAAATTTTGATTTTCAAAAAGAAGATTATTTCAAGTTAACCCGAACAGTTTTTAAAATGTCTAAATTTAGACGAATTTTCGAGTTTAAAATATAAACAGAAATTTTGAGAAAAAAGAATACAAATTAAAAAAAAAAGGCTTCAACATTTTTGTAATTCACGAATCACCAACATTATAGTTCACGCGCCTTAATAAATTTCGCGCTTTGGAGTATTTGCCCCTCTCCCGGCGAGGCTGATGGGGATTGTTTTCAAAGTATTTTCAAATTTCAAAAAAATCATAATTTTGAAAAGTTCTCCTGATTGATAAAAGTTCCTCACAATTAAAGTTTTTCTAGACATTTTCAAGTTTCGAAGACAATTTCGAAAAAAAGGTCTAGTTTAGAGTCAACACTTTTTTCAATTAAAGGGGAAATATTTGTAAATATTTCTGCATATATATCTAGTTTTTTTCTCGAAATATTAATCGTTTTCTTTTACCTTTTTAAATTTCGAACTAAAATTCGAGAAAATAGTCCAACTTTTAGACAGGGGCGCCGAAAGCAGGATCAGGCCCTCCCCTCCAACAAAATATTACCAAACTTACGAGTGCGAGCTCTGTAGAATACCCAGGCCACGCCTTTCCCCACCCTGTCGGCGGCTCTGTATTTAGAGAGAAAATGTTTAGTTTTAGAAAAAAATCCACATTTAGTCGGTCAAAACTTTGAAAAAGAAACTAAATTCATTAGTAATTATTCCTCAAAATAAATTGCGAAATTGAGGGGTCTAATGCAAGAACCAACACCAACAATTGAAATTTTAGAGAAGGCCAGAAAAATAGCTTAAAATGTTAATTTGCAACTATGATATTTATGTTAATTTTATACTATTTATACTACTACGTTAGAGAGGAGACATGATGTTCTTAGAATAAATGATAGAGATTTAAAACGGTGTATCACCACGTTTACAGTCTGTTCAACAAGAAACCTTCTTCAATTTTATGAAAACTATTAAAGATTTTTTGATTTTTACTTTTTTAAAATAAAAGTACCAAAAATATACGGCTTGACTACTTACTACATCGTGCAATCCCTATCATTTTCTAGAATAGCCTAACACCTGTTGGGCATGGTTTCTACCAATAATGAGGGCCATATCTCCCTCATTTTTGGTGAAAACCGCTTAAGTGTAAACGTACGTGTTCCTTCAAGATTCCTCTCTTCGCAAGGCTCTAAACATTTTCCATTGGATTTGCATTGGGAAACTGAGAAGGTCAGTCTAAAGTTTTGATATCAGTTGCTGCTTTGCAGGACGTACGAGATGACTCCGATGTTTTAGATTGTTGATCTCCTGTAAAATCCAATCTGCGCTTTTGGTACTCAACATCTTCCAGGAAAACTTTAGAAGACTGCGCTTATAAATATTGACCATTTTATAAGCATCCAAGTTCTAGGTAAAAAGCTCTATGCACCCAAAACTGTGCCCAGAAAAAGATCCCCAAACATAAAGTTTCACTGGGTGTTTGATGGTTCCTTGAAACAATTGCTCACCAGCGGAAGACCAAGCATATTTTAGAGAGCTCATGCGCAGAGCGATGCTTTGTCAGAGAAATTTACATTGGATCAATTGCAGTCGAGATTCTGAGTAGTCCAAGCTTTGCGATTTTCTTATGGATCTCTAAAAGCAACGGATTTGCCTCGTGCTCTGATATTGTATGCTTTCCTCAGCCGAATGCTCTCTGACGGTATTTATGATGACGTTAACTCCTCTCTTAGTTAGCTTGGTTTTGGCTTCATGTAACCCTAAAGTAGTAAAAGTAGGGTTACGCTTAAACAGCTTTACGATGATTTTATCAAGCTGTTTTGTAGTCCCTCGCGATTTGCCTCTATAGGGAATATCGTCGAAAGTTTTGTTGGCTTTTGTATCGTTCAACCCACCTCTATACTAATGTCTTTCGACTCTTTTTTAAATATGTAGGAACTGCAGTCTGAGACATGCCTGGACTTTTTGGATAAAGATATAAAAAGAAAGCTTCGAAACGCTTAGCATATACAGCACTCGTTTTCTATAGGTCTGGAATGAGGTAGTAAAATGATTTGGCATCCGCTACGTAGCAATCGCATGCACTTTTCCACCAAAAAGTAAATAAAAGCCAAATCGTTAATAGTTCCTGAAAAATCCAGGAACATTTCTTGTTGAATCGACTGCAAAACTCGTTTTCACTAAAATAGTGGAGGTACCAGGTTCTTGCACTGGACGACTGGACTCCTCAATTGTGCAAAACAATGACCTCGGTTATCCGCATTTTTGATTTTTTAAAAGGGAATAAAAACAAAATGTCGTCCTCTCTGCTAGATTCTTTACTCGAAAGTTTTTAGCCAGCCAATCTAAAACTATCATAAAAAACTAACAACTTGAAACTCAAAAATGAGATGTATTTTATTTCTATGCTAAGCAAGTCCGTCAGGTTCCAAGAATTTGTGAATTTCCTTCGACGGTCTTGTAAAAGTTTGAATGGCCCTCGTAAGTAACTCGCCGCTTCCTAAGAACCTTAAGCTTGTTCCAGCGACAGCCCGCAAGCCACCATCTTGAGATTCTTCCAATAAATATAAAAAAGGAACCGCGTGCGGCACGTTTAAGTCGGTTGTGTTCGTGGGAGGTATATTTTCCAAGTGTTTAATCAAACCAGAGAGTATACTGCCGTGGCTTACAAGTAAAACTCGCTTTCCGGATAAAATTTCTGGGACGATGGCTGAATTCCAGAAGGGCATTAGTCGTATCATTGCTTTTTTTTGAGACTCCGTTTTGAGTGTTGTTTTGAGAGGTAATGACGCGTATCTGGGGTTTTCAATAATCTCTTGATAATTAGGATGATTTTCCGTTAGAGGGGGTGGAGCTTCATCAAAACTGTACATCCAGTTAAATATTTGGCTTTTTCCGTAGCTCTCAATTATTTTGTTGGTGTTCAAGCCAGTCAGAGCACCGTAATGTCTTTCGTTTAATCGCCAGTTCGGAATAATTTCTATATCTTCTTGTTTGAGTTCTCTCAGTATTATTTTTACTGTGTCTATAGTTCTGCTTAAGACGGAAGTAAAAGCAATATTGAAGGTGAATTTGTTTTTTCTTAATGTTTCTCCAACCTCAACGGCTTGTATCTTGCCTTCTTCAGACAATTTGCTGTCGTGCCATCCAGAGAAGACGCTTTTTTCGCAACATTCAGTTTGACCATGTCTAACCATTACAATCTTGTAGATTCTTTTTTCCAGGTGGTGACCAGCAAATTTCCTAAAATATGATTTACTGCTTTATATAAATATACATATAAACTCAAAGTTTGTAAAGCAAAATAATTCTTTACAGGCAAGAGAACGAATCAATTTCTAGGGCTTTTTAGGTTTTGGATTTCTAGGTCTTGAAATACTCAGATAAGAATCTTAGGATTGTTTAGTATTCCAGAAGCATTCGCTAAATCAGAAATTTTGGTCAACATTAATACCAAAGAAAATCCCGACTTTGTTTGGTATCAAATGCATATGATTGAAGTTGGCTTGGCTAATTTTCTTATTTATCTTTTTTCTTATTAGTATAAAAACTGTTTAAAATTTCAATAATTAAAGAAACTTATTTGAAAAGCGCGTGCTATGATGCTCCTTGCTTATTTCGCATCATATGCTTATTTCGCAAAGGCTTTTGATAGACACCGGCTAAAATCGAATTTTAGAACAGAAATTGTATAAACTTCTGCTCATAAAAAAATGGGAAAGTTGGAAGTTATGTAAACAATTTTATTTTTTGATTATCTTATCTGTATATAAATATAATCTTATTATTTCTAATTAAATGATACTTTCATTCAATAAAATTAATATTTAGTCTGCTAAGCAGATGGAGGAGTTCATCTAGAAAGTGTAAGATATTTTGATTAGCTTTATAAGTAATTTTATCAGCAGATGCCAACTTGAACATAATTTCAAAATAAATTATTTTACTTACATAGGTATGAAGCAAATCTGTTAAAATGTTTAATTCAACAAGTCATCCATTACTCATAATTGAAAGTGACACATAGTCTTATCAAAATTTGATTACTTTATAAACGTTACTCTATGTTCTTACTCAATAGAACGTGAAAGTGCTTTCTTTCAAATTATGTACAAAGTGTATCCGGAAAAAGGGCGAGCTTTGGGTGGTTTTATATGGTTTGTGACAAAAAGGGTCAGATTTTACGAGATCTGGGGCTAAGTTGATTTATGGGGTCCTTCCCAGACTTGTACATTCAATCCCCCCCTGCAAAATATCCTGTAACAACCTTGATTTCTTATGATTTACTAATCTAAATGTTTTCAGCTGTCGTGTATCTATATGCAAGCTATTATTTGTTATTTTAAAACTCTTTCCCCACTTTTTCTAGAAATTTCGGGTCAAAGACTTATAGATTTTTTTATAGTTTCGAGAAAAATTTCTCAAAGTTTTGTAGAAAAAAATCGAAAGTAGAAAAAGTGGAAAAAGAATAAAGCAAAATTTTTGGGTCCAAAATATTGTTTACGTTTTTGTTAATTGTAACTATTTTATCGAAATTTCCAAGTTTGGAGTTTTTTTTGTGATTTAATTCAAAATAGATAATTTTTTTTTGCAAAAAGCCTGAATTTTCGAGTCCAAGTGAAAACTAGAAATAAAAACAATTGAATCGGCGATTGTTAAAATGGGATTAAGTCCACAATCGAAAGATTTGAGTAAATTAAAAAAAATATGCTTAGAAACCATATATTTTTGTTTAATGGTATATGCAGTCAGTGTTACGAAATTGAATTGGTTGAAATAATGATAAATTTTTATTTATATATTTTTTGCTATTTTTTAAAAGTAAGTTATTACCTTTCAACAATGACTAAAATAAAGTTAAAAGTATTTATGGACGAAACGAATATACTTTATTGAAGAATTAAAGACACAAAAATAAATATAGTAATGCTTAAAAAATATTAACAGAAAAACACCTTTGATGTGCAAAATACATGGTTATAACAACTTATTCATCTTCAACCTCTTGTTCTGTTGTTGGTCACTGTAAAATTTCATCGTAAAATACTCGAGGTGCATCATTGTCAGCGCTGATATATTTAACAACCTGTCTTATATTGTCAAGCTTTTCCCTTTTAATAGGCACTTTTCCAGTAGGATATGCCTGAGGTATAGAAGATAGGCAAATTTTGCGTTGTCGTAAATCAAAAGCGGTCCAGGATACTTCGAGGAGTATACAAATTCATATAACTGGGATGGCGTAAAGCTGATCTTTAGGTAAATTTTTGCCTTTACTGTCATCCAACAGACTTGTCTTTATGTATAAAGGAGGCCAAAATTTACTGAAATTCAGTATATGATCAATATATACCATCTTAACTGTTACGTTTTTCTTACTGTTGGCTATTATACTGCAATATTCCTTAGGCAAAAATATTCTGTCCATTTAGGCTTTCTTTTTAGAGCTAAACAGTATTTCGCATCTCATTAGCTAGTCACACTATACAAAGCTCAAGTTAAGCCAACAAAATAATGATGTTCTCATGTTCGGAGTTCAGCCCCAAAGCAAATTTTGACTCTTTTAGATTCAATTCAAAGAAGAGCGATTCGCCTAATTGATGACGAGAGTTTGACCCATTCTCTCGAAACACTAAAGCATAGGCGGATGGTTGGTAACTTGTCTCTTTTCTATAAGTACTATCACAGAAGATGCTCGCAGGAGCTAATAGGACTGATGATCCCCCAAGGGCAAGATTCTTGAGGCATACAAGACAGTCGGAGGTAGTAAAATTCTTTGCGGTATAGCTTGACACAGCTAGGACTTCTGTCTACGGAGACTCTTTTTGCCTATAGAACTTCCAAGCTATGGAACTCGTTACACAAAGAAATTTTCCCCAAAAATTACAACCTAGGAAGGCGGTTTATCGCCATCTATCCTTATTTCCGCAACCTACTCGCAGTGCCTTGAAGTCATAATGGGGTTACCCTTTGCGAGTGGATTAAATTTAAAAAAAAACTACAAAAAATAACAAACATAGACATATTATTTTCTAACCTAGAAAGGTTTACACTCATTAGTTAGATGTTTGACAAATATCTTTCGCAGAAATTAACTTCCCATCGTAATTTGTGCATTCAGTTCTTTCTCTACTAGATTTCTTAATCAGATTTCTTTTTTAGGTTTCAGGGTTTTTAGATAGTTTTTTACTACTTTGTTTCATAGCAACTTCTGGACTCTTCATTTTAACAGAAGTGGCAGTAACACAATAACAAATATGCGTTTGCACAAACTAGTGCAAACAAATTGGAAAAACATGAGTGAGAGCTGAATTTAGTGACTTATTGTTAGTTGTTTAACTCTCACTACAATCCAGTATGTACATATTATTAGTAATTCCGTTAATGGGTTCTAGTTCTTTTCAACACCAAACGGTCGTGGACATGATTTTGTATAGCAACCCATATCAAATATAATTCCATTGTTAAATGGACTTGGTACTCTTTCAACAATCACTCATTCAATTTTTATTAAATTATTTAACTTTAGTTCCGAAAACTCGACTTATTCTAAATAGTTTAAAAGCAAAAATCGTATCTTCGAGATGTTATAAGAGTTCTATAAACAAAGTTTTAAATCTCAAATTTTTGTGGCAATGTTAAAACTTGGATTCTTTTTTTTTTTATATTTTGAATGTAAACGAATTTTGATTTTTTACTTTAAATTGGGAACTTAATCTTGAACTTTTTAAACTCGAAAATTTGGAAACTCGTTTTCTAAATGGTAAAGTTAAAGTTAAATTTGTTAAAATAAAAGTCAAAATTTCAAGATTACTCGCGAAATGTTGGTTTTGTTTTGAATATTCGATATTAATCTCAAAAAAATTTTAAGTTTAAACGAAAATTCTAATTTCTAGGTCGAATTTTCGAGAAAAAATTCGAATATTCGAGTTTGGAGCAGAAATTCTAAAGTAAAAGTTAAAGACTCCAGGGTAAACTAAACTTAACGATATTTTTTTAACTCTTAATTTTTTTCCATCTTGACCATTTCTATTTTAAACTCAAAATTTTGTTTTCCAATTAAAAATTACGATACTTTAGTTAGAACTTGGAAAATTTATTTTTAAATTTTAAACTTAAAAAGGCTCTAGATATTTTGCAAAAATTTTAAAGTTTTTTTTGATTTAAGCCTCTACATTTCAATTTCAAAATTTTTATTTTAAGCTTCAAATCTCGAAAACAATTTACTTAATTTTTGACAGCTCTAAAGTTTTTCCTATTTGTTCTGAAATTTAGAAATTAATCCACAATTTTCGGTTTTAAATTCGAACCTTTCAGAATATTCGAGTTTGGAGCAGAAACTTTGAAATAAATGTTAAAGATTCCAATGTAGACTAAACTTTACGATATTTTTTTTTAATTCCTAAATTTTTCCGTTTTGGTCATTTCCAGTTTAAACTCAAAATTTTGTTTTTAAATTTAAAATTACGATGTTTCAGTTAAAATTTAGGAAATTTATTTCTGAATTTTAAACTAAAAAAACTAGATATTTAGTAAAACTTTCGAAGTTTTTTTAATTTAAGATCCTACATATTTTAATTTTAATTGATACGTATGTAATATTTTTGATATAAACATTAAAAAAAAAGCCAAACTTGTTCCTTCTGTAGATTTGAATGATAGGCTTTTACATTTTCATATTTTTAAATGTACCAAAACGGGAGGAGCACCGTTGTTGTTCAAGTACTTTAAACACTTGAAAAGCATCTTTTGTCTACAAGTTTACGTAAAAAAAATCCGCAAGCTACAAATTCAAAAATATTAATTCTATGTATGTCAAGATGAAGGTCAGTCTGTTCGGATAGCCGTACCATCTGAGGTCGGACCAAGGAGTTCTACTGTACTTAATTTTTTTCTAAATTTAGACTTTTTATTCAATTTTTGGTTTTTTTTTCTAATCTTGAAATTTTCACCTTTTTCTTACTAAAAATTTCGATTTTAATCACACCGTATTACTCACTAAAATTAAAACTTTGGTTCAATTGATATTTTGGAAAAAACGAATCGAAGTTTCTATATAAGACGTAAGAAAAATTTTGCTCTTTTTTAAATCTACAAATTGTACCTTTTTTTTGAATTCTTATATTTTTGTTTCCAACTTTTTGTTTTAATTTCAAAATTTGGATCCCATTCTAGAGATTTCCATCCTTTTTCAAAATTTTGGTCTTTTTTCAATATTTCGCTTTTTGAAAACGTCAAGTTTAATTTGGAATGTTTATTTTTTAAACTAAAATTTCATCGATAAAATTTAAAAAATGTAAAGTTCTTGCTTTACTTGACATTTTCAAAAAAGGTCAACATTCTAGTTATGTAGGCTACCTTTTTCGGCTAACCACCTCGTTTATAAAAGGTACAATATACCACTGATTTTTAATTTTTGTAGCACTCCTATTATATCACAATTTGAAAGATATCGTTAATTAGTAATAAAATTCTTTTAATATTTTTCTTCTTCTTCTTCTTTTTCTTCTTAGATTGGGACGTATGTCCGGTTCTTTTTGTAGCTTCTGTTATTCTTGTTCTTGTGATGTGGACATCCAGCTCTCATACTATCGCTTTGGAGTCTTCCTGGTGGTTTGAAAGTGTTTGGTTTCTGAGTTTTAGCGATCTTAAGAAATCTGTTATTTGTCATTCTATCGTCGTGGTCCCTTCACAATTTTCTTCTTTTTCGTATCCATCTCACCACATCCTGTATTTGGCATGCCTGTCTTATTTCGTCGTTAGGTTTTCTATCATGTAGTGTATGACCCGTAATTGCTTGAAGAGTTCTCATTTCTGGTATTCTTAGAAGGCGTTTAGTAGCGGGCGATTCGGCTCTAGTCTTGGCTGCATATATCATTAATGATCTTACGCATGTTTTATAAATTTTAATTTTAACGTTAATGGAGATGTATTTGTTCCTTCAAATAGTATCTCGTAGGAATCCTGATATTAAGGTTGCTTTTGTTACTTGATCTTTCACTTCCTCTTTTATATTTCTGTTGCTGGTAATGTCTATTTCCAAGTATTTAAACTTCTGTACTTGTTCTACGCTTTGGTTATAGATAGCAAGTTTGCAGCATCTAGGGATAGTTAAAGTTTCGGTCTTCGGCATGGATATGATCATGTTATATTTCTTTGTCACTTCTTTCATTTTATGTAGCATTCTTTGCAGGTCATCTTTTTCCTTTGATATCAGGACTACGTCGTCGGCATAGCAATCTACCTTAATAGCTTCCTTACTTATTCGGTATCCTTTACCGATTGTTTGTATCTCGCTGGTTATCTCGTCCATAATTAAATTAAAAAGAATTGTGCTAAAGTTATCTCTCTGTCTTATTGCATCTGCGACTGGCATTTTCTGCGTCATTTTATTGCCTACCTTTATTGTCGTTATGTTCTTCGTGTTCAGCTCTTTGATGATAGCTATTATTTTATTGTTTATTTCTCTTTTTTTAGTAGCGCGAGGACATCTGTAAGTCTCACTCTGTCAAACGTTTGTGTAAGATCCACCAAGCACATAAAAGCTGCTTTGTTGTGTTCAATACTTTTCTCGGCAATTTGCCACAATATGAAGATTGCATCGGTTGTGGATTTATTTTGTCTCAATTTTTGCTGTTCTCCACGAATTGCTATTTTTGTAATTTCCATTGCCAAGATTTTGGTGAACAGTTTTAAAATGGCGCTTAATAGAGTAAGGCCACGGTAGATTCTTGGGTCGGCTGTCTTTCTCTTTTTTGAAAATGGGTACTGTCATGCTTTTTTTTTAAATTGCGGGTGTCTTTTTAGTGCCCATTATTTTATTGAAAAGAGCTGTTAATTCCTTCATGAGTGGATCTCCCCCATATTTGATCATTTCATTTGCTATTCCGTCTGGGCCTGAAGGTTTCCTATTTTTTAGTTTGCCTGCTATTTTTTGGACTGTTTCTTTTGTAATTAAAAAGCTTTGTGTCTTGTCCTGGTCTTGTTTTTTTATTTCGTTCTCTAAGTCTTCGCTTTGTTATATCTTGCTTTCTGTGTTTCTGCTATCCTATAGGTTTTTAAAATGTGTTTCCCATTCTCCCGGTTTAATTTTGGTGATTTGTACATATTCGTTAATTGGTTTTTTTTCGACTCCTCAGCATATTCCATTAGCTGTCTTAATGTTTGCTTGGATCTTTTACCACGATGTTTCAATACTGTCCGTTTTCAGGATCGTGTTATTGTCAACTTTTTGCTGTAGTCTTGGTTGATGTAGGTTTTTTGTTGCGTCATTCTCAAATGTTTCTAGGTTTAATTTTTAAATCACTTTTAGTCTTGGTCGTTGGGTATGGTGCACATTGTATCTCATTTTTGATAATAGTAAACTGTGTTCGCAGAGCTCAATACCCTCATATCCAGTACTTTGAAAGAGTGGATGTTTCTGTTAGTTAAAACATAGTCTATTATAGACTCTAATTAATTGTAAATATAAAATACTTCGTTACATTTAATTAGGAAATTTTGAAGAAAAAGTCTAAATATAAAATATGAAAATCTCGTAATTTTGTCTCAAAATTTTAAGAAAAATATAAGTAACAATTTGAGTTATTACGCATTTTTAATTGTTCAATTGTTATGGATGAATACGTTGTCAAAAAAATTAATTATTATGAAAATGCAGCTACCGGCGAAGCAGAGCCAATAAAACTGTACAAGGTGATCTTTTATAATGCATATAAAAGTTATATTTTTTAAATAGAACATCCTGAATATTAATAACTTTAGAATCTTCAAGAAATTCTTAATATTTTTCCTGCAACATGTTCTATACCTAATTTAATACTTTTTGACATATAAGATGGTAGGTTCGTTATCCGATAGTTTTACAGTTTAGTTTCATAAACAGTAGTCAATATGTCTTCCCGTCCACTATCGGATAACAAACATACCATCTTATCTAAAGGACTGAATTTTGCTGTCGCCCCAAGAAAAATTCCAACTGAGGAAATAATCAGTGCAGTAGAGTCTTCCATCCTATTCGTTTTTAAACTACAAAAATACTAAAACATGCCAAACCACCAAAGTCTAACATTTCTAGAGAAGAAAGATGTGCCCTGAAAATCCTAAAAACAGATTCTTCAATCACTATTCTTTCGGCTGACAAAGGTAATGCAACTACCATCTTGGATAATTCCGAGTATGTATCCAAAATCAACGCTCTGCTAAATGACAGATCCTATATCCCTCTTCCTCGGGACCTAACAAGCAAAATTGAACACGAACTCAAGTCCAAGCTAAAATCCTCAAATTTGTCCGCAGACACTCTCAGACATCTTGTTCCGAGAGAATCCAAACCACCTCGTCTTTATGATCTTCCCAAAATTCACAAACCCAATATTCCTCTTAGGCCCATTGTTAGCACGATAAATTCACCTACCTACAATGTCTCGAAATATTTATCTAACATCCTTAAGTCATATACCGGAAACACATCATCACACGTCCTAAATTCTAAACACTTTGCCGAATTATTGTCCGAATTAACCCTAGATCCCAACGACATTCTGGTAAGTTTTGACGTCACTTCACTATTCACAAATGTTCCAGTTTCCGACTCCATGACGATAATTCGTGAATTACTTTCAGGTAAAGAGAATGCAGATTCTCTAGTTGATTTAACTGAAATGTGCCTCACATCGACTTATTTTTCTTTCAATCGCAGCTTCTATAAACAAGTCTTCGGCACCCCAATGGGTTCTCCCTTATCCCAGTCGTAGCAAATATGTTCATGGAATCTTTCTAAAACACTGCGTTGGAAACTGCGGATTTAAAACCTAAGGTTTGGCTTCGTTATGTAGATGACATATTTATTGTATGGCCACATGGCAGGGATTCACAACATTTATTTTTGAAACACCTAAACAGTTTACATTCTTCCATTAGCTTCACTATGGAAATTGAAAACAACGATTCTCTTCCCTTTCTTGACATACTGGTCACCCGTTTACCAAACGGTTGCGTTTCTCATTCCGTTTATTGAAAACCCACCCATACTAATCGATATTTGCATGCAGAGTCTCATCATCACCCTTCCCAAAAACGTTCTGTCATAAATTCACTGGTTTCACGAGCTGTAGCAATTTCACAACCGATAAATCTTTCAGACGAGTTGAACAAAATTCGTTTCAACCTGCGCAACAATGGTTACAAATCTCACGACATTGAAACTGTCATTAAACGACATCTTCAGCCTACCTCTCGTCCTTCACAAAATTCAATAATTTCTTCTTAAGCCTTTCTTTCTTATGTTCACGGAGTAACAGATCAAATCGGAAAATTATTGAGAAAACACAACATTAAATCCACTTTTTCATCATCCTTAAAGATCCAACAGCTCCTCCCATCTCCCAAAGATAAAATTTCATCCTTTTGTTCTAATGGTGTGTACAGGGTTCCTTGTTCTTGTGGTTCAGTGTACATCAGAGAAACGGGGCGATCATTTAAGACGCGGATATCCGAGCACCACAGATGCCTTAGGTCTGGTTTATTTTCGCAGTCAGCCATTGCCGAACATCAACATGAGACCGGACACAATATATTTCAATTATATTTAATATTCCCAATTACTATAATAGGAAGATACGCGAAGCCATTGAAATCCAAAAATTCCCCAAAAACATCAACATAGACGACGATACATGCTTTCCTCCATCTGGAAACCAACCATCGGAAATCTTCGGAAGTGATCGCGCAGACGAATGGTATATAAAGTTTCATTTACCTCTTTCCTGTCAGAAGAGTTTTGCCTCTGGTATGTTGGACATACTGAGTTACCGTGCTCTTATGTCTAAACTTTTTTATCCTTTGTACCAATTTTCAATTCAGAAGATCTTCGCCTCTGGTATGGTGGTCATACTAAGTTACTGTGCTCTGATGCTTTGAAATTGGCATTTTCATTTTTGCATATTCCCTCATATCCCACTTTTCATTCATTTTTTCTTTTCTTTTTTTCTGAAGAAGCCCCGTACGATGGTGGGCGAATCGTCGAACACTTTTAGTAGTTCTTTGACATGGTCTAATCCCGGAAGAAGTTTATCCTGTACTGATTCTGGCCGTGAAAGCCTTCGTTATCATACTGTAGAAAAATTATTCAGAATTATTCGAAAATCGTAAGAAGTTAACAATAATATACGTTTAAGAAATATAACTTTCATCTGTCATTTTCGCAATAGTTTGCATAGAGATAAATATATTGTACAAAGAGCTTGCATTATTTTGTACAACTTTTTTATTCAACATTTTTCTCTAATGCGAAAAACAAAAAAGTTAAGATGGGGAACATTAGAAAAAAATATTCTATACAAAGTCCATAGAAAATGATAATTCGTTTAAAGAACGATTACATTTTCCATTTGACAAATAAAAATAGTTTACAGATAATTTAGTAGGTATTTCTTCATTTTGACGTGTTTCATCATTTTGACAAACATGTCTATTTGATTTTTAAATTACACATTTTTGTGGCCATAAAATATTCTTGGTTTTACAAATCGTGAAGTAGACAGAATATAAATTCTATAATAAGTGAAAAATGACAAAAAAACTGGAGTTATATACATAAATCAATGTAAGTTTCAAACTGTGACGCAAGTCTCACTAGGGTTAAAAATACAAAGAAAGATGCTTCCGATCCTTTCACACTGTAAAAAAATAAAGAATACTTGGGGAATACGAAAAATTCTGCCAAATTTCGTAAGCCCAAACTTCGCTGGACTTTTAAATTATTCTGGGGCAAAATATGTTTCTGTTTATTGACCATAGTTGTGTTCATTTTACCAAGTTTAGAAATGTTGTGACAAGTTCTCTGGTTATTATCTCTTACAATTTGTAGCTTAGATGTAACTTTAAACTACCTAATTTCCAGGACACAAAATCGCGTTCACACAGTTGTTATGGTACGTCATGGGCAATCAGTAATGAACGCAAAAGATGTCATATGTGGTTGGTGCGACTGTTTGCTGACCAAAAAAGGCATCGAAGACGCAAGAAACGCCGGAAAAATACTGAGTGAACAAAAGTACACCTTCGATTTGGCTTACACATCGTTTCTAAGCAGAGCGCGAACAACGCTTCGTATCATCCTCAATGAATTAAACTTGACCAACATCCCGATAAAATCCTCCTGGCGGCTAAACGAAAGGCACTGGGGAGGAGTTTCCGGACTTACCAAGGATGAAGCTATGAAGGAGTTCGGCGAAGAGGCTCTAATTCCATCCTTCAGAACTTACGAGGGCATGCCCCCTAAAATGGAGCCAAATCATCCACTTTACGACGCCATCATTAACAATCCTCGATATAAGGGGTTGGAGGATAGAATTCCGAAGGCAGAGTCGCTTAAAGATGCTTCGGAGAGAGTTGTACCTCTTTGGAAAAATAACATTTGTCGAGATGTAACGTCGGGACGCAAAGTACTAATAGCTGCACATGAGACTATTTTGAGGTGTATTGTCCAAAATATAGAAAACATTTCGAATGAGGATATTCTGAAGAGGCGTATTCCTAGATGCATACCTTTCGCCATCAAAATTGACCAAAAATGTCAGGTGACATCTGACGGTAAATTGTCTTATTTGGCCGATCCTGGCCCTAGCGTGCCCAATATTGGATTTCGGTAAAAGTTCCTTTAATAAAATATTGATTTTTGTCCTTATTATTTTATTTTCCTGATTTAACAAAGTAAGTAGGGACGGATCGAAATTTAGACTCAGACTACTCATGAGGTACAGTTGGGCGGCCACTCCAACCTACCGAAGGCTATACCCATTAATCTCTCTAAAATACATGGTGTGTCAAATAAATTTAATTATTTAAGAGTTGCTATGACAAATCTCACGTGTGCGGTGAGGGGTTTCACAGTATTTTACCAAATCTCATAAAGAAGAAAAGGTCCAAGCCCGGAAGAAGTATCTTTTACTAAAAGACAAATAGTTGGGTCATACTGGACAAAATTTTAATAATATCTGACCGAATTTGGGCTCATTCATTATCAAAGTTTTCTTGTCACACTTTCAGTGAGGTGGGTGTCAGGTTTTATTTTTTCATTAACTTGAATTAAGTATCACTGATAAAAAAATAGTTTTGCAAATAAATAATTTGCTACGGCATAATCAAATATACAGTGTGGAACAGCCAAATGGAATAAATTGAATATCTCAGTTTTTGTACATATTTTTGAAAAATCCCGAGACAGGTCAATTTTGGATTATAAGATGACATCTTGCATAGCAAAACTTTCATCCCTAGATGCAACTTCCTTCGAGTTACCGTTTCAACCCCTAAATTTTTTAATTGGAAGTATGGGCTTGATATACCTCATTGCAAAGGTCTTTTCATTATCTATTGACAAATGTGATGGTTGCTACATTTATTTAAAAAATTAACAATAAACAAAAATTTACCAACTGATGAAATTTTCCACAATAATAACTAATCGTCCGGTTCGCCCTCGATTATCATAGACAATTTCGATATCCTTCTTTAATTTTGTAAAAAAGAAAACGTAAAAACTTTTTAACCTTACATAGTCAATTGTACTTTTGTCGAAAACATCCCAGTAACTTTCTAAAACTCTGAGAAAAGAAACGAAAGAGTGCTCATTATCGTGCTTCAGTTATCTTTTTGCACATTTTGAAAATTTAATAAGGGTCATTTAACAGAAATGCATAAAATAATAATTTTACAAATGATCGGTTATGGAGCAAGATCACAGGCCAAAGTCGCTCGTCTATTTCAACAAAAATTTCCTGATTTACCCCTATATCATAAGGTACCATTAGTAAAATCGAGAAGTATTTTCATGAACATGGACATGGCCGAAAGTTAAAAAAAGAACCCTTCCATGTATTAACTAATAATACCAAATTGGAAATAATGAATGAGTTTCAAGGAAATCCACATTCTTCAAGTCGACAAGTAGCTGCAGCACTGAACGTTAGTCATTTCTCGATTATTCGTGTACTGAAAGAAAATAAAATGCATCCTTATAAACTGACACCATGTCAAGAGCTCAGTGAAGACGACTTTGATAGAAGAACCTTATTTTTGTGACCAAATGATGCTAAGGATTACATAATAATGTCATCCAAATAGAAAACATATTGTTTTCTAAAGAGTCCACTTTTACTCTTCACGGTACATGTAAATCGTCAAAAGTGTCGCTATTGGGCTAGTGAAAATCCCCACTGGGTGAGAGAATTGCATACACAGAATGCTGAAAAAGTTAATATTTGGGCAGGGATTATTAAGATCATGTCATTGGTCCCTTTTTCATTGATGGAAATTTAAATGGAGATAATTATTGGGCGTTGCTCCAAACCAACATTGTACCATCTTTGGTAAACTTATATCTAGCTTAAGAAAAGCCGCACGTTCCAGCTAATGTAATATGGTTTCAGCAAGATGAACCACTACCACACTACCAAATTAATATCCGGCAATATCTCGATTTTATATTTCCAAATCGGTGGATAGGGAGACGAGGTACGGTAGAATGGCCACCACGATCACCAGATCTGACGCCCCTGGACTTTTTTATGGGGTTATGTTAAAAGTAAAGTGTATAAAACCAAAGTCCGCGACGTAGGTGACTTACGAGCAAGAATAACACATGCAATTGCGTCGGTGACGCCAGAGATGATCCGGTATTCTTTTTTGAGAAAATCAAATCGTCTCCGATACTCACCCTAAGCAGCCAACGCGTTTTGATTACACTAAAATAATTATTACATTACATTACATTAAAATAAATGATATTTGCTTGAAATTTCAAGGGCAAATTTTAAGTACAGCTTCAAAAAAAGTAGAACTTTCTGATTGAAACTCAAAGTCTAAAAAATAGGGAATTTTAAAAATTCGAAATTAGAGGAAAAAATTCGAAGTTGAAAACTAATTTAGAAAAAAAGTGACATTTTTTGGATTTCAATTTTAAGTTGAGAGTCAAAAATATCAAAACCTGCAAGTTTAAATTAAATACAACCTGAAGTACTCAAATTATTTCCTAAATTTTTAAAATTTAATTTTGAAAAAAAAGCCAAGATTGTGAAACTAGTAGGGCGCCTAATTTAGGATAAAAATCCATGCTACGCCACTGACGTAATTGTATGAAAACGTGTAGATGTTTTAAAAATTTTGTCAGCGATTTTTACAAATATCCTTTTAACATTGAATATTTATTCAGTGTAACGTGAAATATCTAACAAACTAATATTAGAAATGAACTCTCTTAATTATGCACATAATCCGTCTTAGAAATCTTAACTTCTAGAGTAAGTCTAGAACAGGGTTGGCATGATATATATATCAAGCGATATATATAGCATGATATATATGACGATACATATCATGATATTTATTAGCTGATAGATATCATGATATATATCAACAATTACACGTGTAAACAACGTGACATACAGCTATATCCGGGACCAAATTACAGGGAATTCCAGCTGTTTAAACTACCCAATGAAGTCTCTTTAAATTAACAGAATATAACTCAAGACTCAAGTGGTGATTGTAAATACGGATTCCAAAATTTCTTTGTTGTTGGTAATAATACTCCTATTGTAACTACGCAACAGTGGGACTCAAAGCAAAGTTTGCAAAGCACAAGTGCTTCAAATCATACATAAAAACGACATTATATTGCACCCTAGAACACCCCGTTTTTGTTTTTATAAACATCAACATTTTTATTCTGGCCTCAAAAGAATTTGTTCGAACTTTGGATTAAATTGACTTCAAACCACGAAATAACATAGGAAATGAAAAATAAAGAAACTTGTCTTTCTGCGCCACTATTTAAAGCAAAAAAACTGAGATAAGAAAAGAGAACTTGAACCCGTTTTGGTCAAATTTTGAATCAATGGAGCAGACTCGCCGCGTGCTCATCAGCTGCCCATTGCAAACTTTAAAATAATGCCTCTTTCAAATTCAATTAAAATGACAACATTTCGACAAAAAAGTGCATTTTTGGTGAAAACTGGAAATAACAAGAAAAAATTCGAATTTCAAATTTGTACTGGAAGATTTGAGAAAACTCTATATTCATAAAAAAGGTACGGGATTTCGCAAAAAAAAGTTGAATTTCTGGTTAAAAATTGTCAAGAAAAAAATCCCGATTTCCAGAAAAATTGAAATATCGAGGGTTTTGTTAAAATTTCGGTTCTAGACTTTTTCTTTAAAATGTCCATATGTAAATAAATAGTTTCAATTCTGAAAGTCGAAAGGGAAAACATAACAATACAAATATAAAAAAATATATTTCAAAAATGTTCTATAGGCTCCCAAAACAAGTTTTTTTCTGAACTTTCCGTGTTTTTTCCTTAACATTTATCATTAAGGTATACCTCAATATTTTGACCTTCAAAGTCGTAATTTTAACTTCAAATTTGATTAGATTTTTAAAATGGAATTTTGATGTTTTTTTTCCAATTTCATCCTTTACCTTAAAATTTGGGGTTTTTCCGTCATCAGAATTGTTAAGATGTATGTCGAGAATTTCGAAATTGAATTTCGAAGATCCAATATTGAAGATTCTGGTTTTAAAATTTGCTTTTTCCTTGATTCCGGTGGAATAATTTTTTATTTTTCTTTCTTTTGACAGTAATTTATTTTTAATTCTCAACACGGGATACTGCAATCACAAGAAAGAAAGGAAAAAGGTTAAAAAGCATTAATTTTAAAATTTCATGTTTCCTGCAACCTGAAATTTCTATTTTAGGAAGATTATTTTTAATGTAGGGTTTTTTTTCTGAATACTCACCTTTCTTTCATAACTTTCAGCATCTCTTTTAAAGATTTTGAGATCACACCTAAATTTTCAAGGTCGAAGTCGAAATTTAAAAATTTTAATGGACATTGATTTTTCCATACTTAATAGTAAAAGTTATGTAATGTTTTCTTAAAATGGATTTTTTGACAAATTTTAAATTTTTTCTACAATGAGGTTTAAGTTCAAACTTTTGACTTTTTTGGATATATTTTAATTATTTCTGGATATTTTTATTAATCACTTAAGATAGTCTCAAGATTCTGAGAAAAGAAGTTGAAGTGAAAATTTTCGAGCTTAATCTAAAAAAATAAGTAAGTAACTAAAAGGGGTGAAATTTCGAAAGTGTTTATTGAGCTAAAAATGTTAACATTTTCTCGAAAACCCGAAAAAATTTTAAATTTCTTGTTTTTGAGTTTAAATTTTAAGAAAATCTTTCGAATTTTGATTGTCATAAAATAAGAGTGGAAAAAATTTGGATAATTTGTGGATTTTATGTCAAAATTTCTATAATTTTCGAAACCAAATTCGATATTTTAACTAACTTTCAGAAAATAGTGTTTTATAAGTTATGACATTACCTTTCTTCTGAATTTTGATTTTTTAAAAATTTAAACTTTAAACGTTTAACTTAATATTTAAAATTATTAGATAATTTGTACTAGAATAAATTCGTAATTTTAAATAAGTTTAAGAAAATTACATGTTTTAGAAACTAGCAATTTTCCTCGAGATTACGTTTTATGAAATCATAACATTTATTGAAAATGTACATTTTTACATAAAAAAATGAGCGACATTTTGAGAACGTGTAAAGGCAAAGCTACAAAAAAGTTGAAATTTAACAAACAAATCCTCAAATGAAATTGTAAATGGGTTTTTGAAAGAAAAGTCCATATACCACTAATCAGTAATAATTTTGTTTTTTTTTAATTTAAGATTTTCCAGAAAAAGTAAAAACTTTTAAAAAAGTAAAGATCTACAAAGAAAAACTTTAGATAGCAGAAAAATTCACAAGTAAATGTGGAAATTTTGATTTAAATAGTGAAATTCCAGCTTTAAATTCAAATATTCGACTTTTCTTTTAAAATTTCAAATTTTTAACAAATTATACTCCAAAAAAACTAACAGAAAAATAACAAAGGTTAGTTTTAAAATCCGGAAACCAGAAGATACGATTTAAAAAAAAATTATATAAAAAAAGCCTCAATATTCCTTTTTTCCCCCGAAATATTATTCAAGGAAGAAACTTTAAATTGTGGTTAAAAAAAGAATCTAGAATTTTCCAGTTAAAATTTTTAAACAATTCAAACGACGTGCACACAATTTCGAGTTGAAAAGTAAACAGAAAAATTTGGAAATTCATATAAAGCTCTCGACTTTAAATATAAAAATCTTGACTTTTATTTGGAATATTCACTCGAAAATCCAAAATGAAAGTCCAGATCTCCTAATTAAAGTGAAAGTGTTAAGGAAGAATAAAATTGTAAAACTAGAAATTTGATAAACAATTAAGATTTTCTAAACAAAAGCGAAAATTGCCACTTCTCTACAAAAAAATCTATATTACGAAAGTAACGATCATTTCAAGAAAAAACTTAATTTGTATAACGCTCGAATTTTCAAGTTTAAAAGTGAGTATTAAGAAAAATAACAAAAAAATTACAAAATTCTGAATCACAAGAAAAAAAATTACAAAAATTTTTATTTTTAAAACAAAGTCTAAATTTCGAATAAAAAAACCCAAATTTGTTAAATTAAAATCGAGGTTTGAGGAAAAAGTAAAAACTATAAGTTTTAACTCGGAATTCAGAGAAAAATACAAAATTTTTGAAAAAAGGCTTTTGAAGTGTATTATGCATATAAATATGGTAACAAAAATCCCTGAAATGTTGAGTTTTAAAATCTAGGAGTTAAATCCGAACACTAGACTTTTTTCTCGTTTATCAAAATTTACTGGCATTTCAAAACGCGACTTCAACATTTTTACAAGCAGATGCATCAGTTCAAAATTTGATAACTTAAATTTTAGTTTATTCTAAATTTTGAATTTTTTTCCCAAAATTAAACTTAAGCTTCTTCAGGGAAAAAATTTGGAAGCCAGAGCATAGACGATCAGTAAAAATGGCCACCCCTCTTGATTAGCCGGCCTGGTGCGACGCACAACCAGCATACCAGCACCAGAGCACCAGACTTTTGCATTGTTAAAATTTAGTATGAAGATTTTTTTTAATTTTAACCAAAAAGAAATTATATATATATATATATATATATATATATATATATATATATATATATGTATATATATATACCTATATCTATTGGATTTAATACCTGATATACAGGGTGAGTCATTTGTAGGGTAAAGCTCTGTAGTCCTACAGATTCTTCGCCAACAAAAATATTTTTGGTCGAAGGTACATTAGCATAGGACATTCTTTAATTATTTGTTACCATACTGGGTGAGCATATACAGAGTGATGCAGTAAAGTGGACTTTTTTCAAATGGAGCACCTATACAGGATACACACGCCAGTCATCGACCCCTTAAGACAACTTTTGACTTCATCAATTTATTAGAAATATGCTTAATGAGGATTAGATTAATTTTTTGATGTCGAAATAGATTACGCAGTTTATTTATCAAATTTAAAACCTCCCAAAAATTGAAATACAAATCTTGTCTCCTGAAACCAAGAAAGATTAAAAAACACAACAAAGTCACACTATCATCTTCAGAGGAATACTCATTAAAATCTTCCGTTAATCTCCCGTTATCATTTTACTGCGGAAAAAATTACAAAAAATAATATATTAAAAAACAATTAAAACGCCAGTAGTCGACCAGTTTAGATTTAAAGGCGATCAGAAGGGGTCCAATAGTCAACCACATAATTTTCATTAATTTTAAAATTTTAATATTCATTAGTAAAATATTTAATACCAAAAAATAGGTAGGGCTTCATATTAAAACTAACAATCAAGTATAAAATTTGTTTATTATTTAACATAAACGAAAGTAAAAGAAAAAATTGGATATGAACACTTAATACCTAATAACATAAGAAATATTTAACTACTTTATTATTTATAGTCCACTCATTTTAGATGTTTTAAAATCCAATCTGCGGAAAAATTCTTAGTAAGCTAAATTTTTCTATGCACCTTTATTATGACATTTTAATAAATATGTGAAAAATTGACTTTGACATCAGTGCCGGCTACAAAAGTTATAAAGGTCAAAAGGGTCACGAAAATCAGTTTTTCACAAATATCTTGCGACCTATTGCTCGGAGGTCAATATAAGCATAATTGTTTATCGAACAATTATCTACAAAAAAAGCTTCTAGCATTTTTCTATAAGATCAACCGTTTTTGGAGTAGAGCGCTGAGAAAGCGACTACATTATGATTAAGCACTCGTTTCCGCACTACCCCTGAGGTTTCCCTCCTGGGCAGGTTTTTTTTTATTTGCCATTTCATGATCTAGATAATAGACTTCTTTGTCATTTGCCACTAGCAAAGAGAGGTTTATGTGGTTTTCGTCAACTCCTTGTTGATCCAATATTAAGGTCCCATCAGTCTTGAGTAATGCAAGTTCCAACAGCAGGTTGTTTGACAATGTTTCTTGTTTGTGAACCAAATAAATTTTCTACAATAGTGCTTATTTGATCTGATTTTTCAATTCATTTTTGTAACAATGCAACCCCTTTTTTGCTATTTTAACATCCTCAACAGTTATCTTCTTAACGTTCTGATCATCAATAATTTCATTTTTTATCAACTTATTTTGAAGGATTTGCTATATTTGACTGCATCGGAAAATGTCCACAGCGCATAAAACCATTTTAAATACTTTTGGATAATAATGCTAATAATGAACAAAATTTAGTCTTGGTTACATTCTGAGATTTAATTTGCCATTCACGAACCGTTGTCTTCCATTCTGACTTCAGTGGTTTAAAAACACTTACATTACCAGGTAGCATAATGTGTGTTGTGTTTGGGGGTAATGCGTAAAGGAGTATTTTATTCTCATCACACCATTTGCTAAGATGATAAGATAGATGGGACTTTTGTCCATCAACCAACAATATTACTGGCCGAGGAACATAATTCTCCTGCAACCAGCTGTGGACTCCATCGACAATATATTCATAAAAAATGTCACTTTTCATTCAACCTGAAGCGGATTTCCCTATAAACCAAGTCTCAGGACTGATTTCGCTACAGCCGCTGACGGGCGGACATATGGGAATACTCTCATCATTTGACTTATTCACGTCATAAATATTTTTTATTCCTTGAGGAGCTAAAACCTTTCCAGATTTAGGTCATAATGAGAAACTTGTTCCATCTCCGTTTAAGACGCGTCGCGCATTATTAAAAATATCTTCGCACTTATTTTCTTTTAAAAATAAATTAAGCTCCTGAAACCATTTTCTGATTACCTCTTCTGTAACGATGGCTCTTGCTTTAGTCAAAGATTCGGGTTGCCTAAAAACAATCTTTTGACTTTTGCAGAATAACTTAAACCATTTGTCATCGGTCATAGGTTTTTTAGCCTTAAATCGGGTCATTCTATTTTCCGAAATAATAACTTTAAGAACTGACAACAAAAGCTCTTCTTTCTTTAGTAAAAATCCTGTTTTTGCCAAATGTTTTAGCCATTCAGGCAATTTGTTTTCCTTTGCCAATTTTAACTTTTCCACTTATTTTAGCCATGAGGGTTGTTTTCGAACTCGAAATATTCTTGATGCCTCTCTTATTCTCTTTCCATTTTTGATTGTCTGTAGAGCATTTGTGAGGCCCCGCTCTGTATAATTAAATAATAATCTTTTTTTTTTGTTCAGTGAACTCGTTTTCTGAAAGCCAATAATACAGATTCTCCCACAGATATTTAAATTACATTACATTACGTCTCTTAAGACCTGAGTTCAAAGGCAAAATCTTGTTGGTCGAACATAGGAAGTTTAGTTTCTAAAGTAATATCTCTTTGGTCAACCCGCTGGTCAACTTTTAGATTTCTGTTAATTTTTGAACCCCTATGTCCGCCCATCTCATAAAAATGGGGTTATGTGCAATATTTGTTACTATAATTATCCTTATACTATTTATCACTTAAATTTAGGATGAAAACAAATTATACAACCAATAACTAGAATCAGCCCTTATTTACACCATCAACCAATCTAACCAAAAACGTAGTACAATTGACCAAAATTTATCGAATAGGAGTACACTCACTTTTCAACGATCATAGCAAGATTCTTGCTGATGTTTAACTAAACACAAATTTGGGTATGTTTCAAAAATGGACCAACCAACTTGAAAAAGATAAATTATGCAAAAGTCATGTTAAAATTTTGCTATTTTTTTAAATTCAAAAGCGCTACTGGTCGACTACTGGAGGTGGTCGGACATAGGGTGGTTTACCCTATTTTCACATATGTGAATTTCTCACAAAATAATGATTTAAATCATATCAAACCACAGGCATCTACAGTTAACAGTTTTCGAAATATTTAGAAAAATCATTAAAGTTAAACCTAAATTGCAAGCTCGCTTGAAAGGCGGTAAACTCCCAAATGATTTGTTTTTAGTGCAGATTATTTCAGAACATCCTGTTCTTAAAAATGATTCAATTTTATTTAAATAGCGTTTGTAGTTATACACTGTGATTAGCAAACGCAAAAAGTCATTTCTCTTTAAAAATTCAAATGGGACACCCTGTATATGATTACTTGTTTCTATTAATTAACAAGTAAGTTTTGCTCTGATGTAAACATTTGTGTGGCTATGCTTATAGTTCGGGAGATATTTAATTTTAAATTAAAACATTCAAATTCTCTAAATTTATTTTATTAAAATGCTTTTTTCTCATCTTTTTTAGACTTAAACAAAAATAATGATTTTAGAGTGTACCAATTTAATTTATTATTCTAATTTTATTTATATAGATTACATATTTGCAAAAATATGATCTCTCAATTAGAAAATATATTGGTACAGATGCTGCTTATCTATACCTAAATTCTACGCATCTGCGCTCTATGTTCTCTGCACAGTTCACATTATTTAAGAAAATAAGGGTAAAACTAGTGTATGGTACAACATTCGCTCATTCTAGTCAATTTTATGTCTCTTTTGGTGAGGAAAATGAACAAAACAAATCCATTCCCCACAACGACAATTAAAAAAAATATTAATAAATATATTTTATGCAGCATATTTTCCAAAAAAAATTAAGTTAAGTTGGTTGAATGACGGATCCTCTTCTTCGGGACCCAACAAGCAAAATTGAACGCGAATTCAAGTCCAAGCTAAAATCCTCAAATTTGTCCGCAGACACTCTCAGACATCTTGTTCCGAGAGAATCCAAAACACCTCGTCTTTATGGTCTCCTCAAAATTCATAAACCCAATATTCTTTTTAGGCTCATTGTCAGCACGATAAATTCACCTACCTACAATGTCTCGAAATATTTATCTAACATCCTCAAGTCATATACCGGAAACACATCACACGTCCTAAATTCTAAACACTTTGAATTGTTGTCCGAATAAACCCTAGACCCCAACGGCATACTGGTAAATTTTGAAGCACTATTCACTATGCTCCAGTTTTCGATTCCATGACGATAATTCGTCAATTACCTTCAGGCAAAGATAATGCAGATTCGCTAGCTGATTTAACTGAAATGTGCCTCACATCGACTTATTTTTTTTTCAATGGCAGCTTCTATAAACAAGTCTCCGGTACCCCAATGGGTTCCCCCTTATCCCTAACCTTAGCAAATATTTTCATGGAATCTTTTGAAAACACTGCGTTGGAAACTGCGGATTTAAAACCCAAGTTTTGGCTTCGTTATGTAGATGACAGATTTATTGTATAGCCACATGGCAAGGATTCACTATATTTATTTTTGGAACACCTAAACAGTTTACATTCTTTCATTAGCTTCACTATGGAAATCGAAAACAACGGTTCTCTTCCCTTTCTTGAGGTATTGGTCACCCGTTTACTAAACGGTCGCGTTTCTCATTCCGTTTATCTAAAACCCACCCATACTAATCGTTATTTGCATGCAGAGTCCCATTATCACCCGTCCCAAAAACGTTCTGTCATAAATTCACTGGTTTCACGAGCTGTAGCAATTTCACAACCGATTAATCTTTCAGACGAGTTGAACAAAATTCGTTTCAACCTCCGCAACAATGGTTACAAATCGCACGACCTTGAAACTGTCATTAAACGACATCTTCACCCTACCCCTCGTCCTTCACAAAATTCAATAATTTCTTCTAAAGCCTTTCTTTCTTATGCTCACGGAGTAACAGATCAAATCGGAAAATAATTGAGAAAACACAATATTAAACCCATTTTTTCATCATCCTCAAAGATCCAACAGCTCCTCCCATCTCCCAAAGATAAAATTTCTTCCTTTTGTTCTAATGGTGTGAACAGGGTTTCTTGTTCTTGTGGTTCAGTGAACATCGGAGAAACGGGGCGATCATTTAAGACTGCGAATATCCGCGCACCAAAGATGTCTTAGGTCTGGTTTATTTTCGCAGTCAGCCATTGCGGACCATCAACATGAGACCGGACATAGGATTCTCTTTGATAATATTTCAATTATATCCAGTATTCCTAATTACTATAATAGGAAGATACGCGAGGTCATTGAAATCCAAAAATTCGCCAAAAGCATCAACAGAGACGACGGTTAAATGCATTTCTCCATCTGGAAACCAACCATTGGAAATCTTCGAAAGTGATCGCGCAGACGAATGGTATATAAAGTTTCCCTTTTCCTCTTTTCTGTCAGAAGAGTTTGGCCTCTGGTATGTTGGACATATGTAGTTACCGTGCTCTTGTGTCTAAACTTTTTTATCCTTTGTACCAATTTTCAATTCAGAAGAGTTTCGCCTCTGGCATGGTGGAAATATTGAGTTACCGTGCTCTAATGTTTCAAAATTGGCCTTTTCATTTTTGCATATTTCCTTATATTTCCATTTTTATGTATTGTTTCATTTCTTTGTTCCTGAAGAAGCCCCCTACGATGGTGGGCGAAATGTCGAACACTTTTAGTAGTTCTTTGACACGGTCCAATCCCGGAAGTAGTATATCCTGTAAATTAAGTTAAATATACACTGTGGCCTAATCAAGCTAAAGTACTCAAAAAACAGTTTTACATTTTACTTTAAACTGATAAGATCTCAGTTGGAAGGAGATAGCTCGAATTTCTGGTTTTGGAAATTTTTTTCGAAATTATGCCGTAAAAAGTTTATTTATTAGTGTTTTTCATTATAGGTAAGAAATAAATTTCCAACAACTTCAATCGGAGATGTATTTTAAACATTCAAATGTCGACAAATTTTATTTTTCAAATTTAAAGTTAAATAACTCTCAAACTATAAGAGCCACACTCACAAATTTTGACATTAATTTTTTTTTTGTTGCCCAACAAAAATAAAAAATAATATACAGGGCGTGCTATTTGAATTTTTTGACAAAAATGTATTTTTGCCTTTGCTAACCACCCTGTATAATATCAAATACTATATAAATAAAATTAGGTTTGTTTTCAAGAAAAGAATATACTGTAATTATTTGCATAAAAAAATAAATTGATATGATTGTTTCCGGTCTTTCAAACGGTTGTCAAATTAAGACTGAAATTTTATGATTTTTCCAAATATCTCAAAAACTATTAATTGCAGATCCCTATTGTTTGCTATCGTATTAATTGGCATTTTGTATAGCGTTTAAATATGTAATATTTGGGGTGTTCTGTTTAAAAAAATGCAACATTAGTGCACCACCGTTTACATATGTACTCCGAATAGTATACAATAATTTAAAAATGTGCTGCCTCGTGGTAATGTACCTTTGTACTAAAAAGATTTTTGTTACCAACATAATTGTAGGAGCTACAGGGCTTTACCTAACTAATGACTCACCCTGTATATCACCGATATGATATTTATAAAAATATTATGATATTTATCAACCCTGGTCTAGGACGCGGATAAGTCATGGGAAAGTCGACCGAAAATTCTTAGAATGTTCTGAGAATGACGTCATTTAAACATGTTATGATTATTAATAAATATTTCAATAATATACAGTTTGTTATACTGTTTTTCGCTTTTTAATAATGATTAGTGATTTTTTAGGGACTGCATTTTTTATTATTAAAAGCTATACTGATTGCATTGCCTACTACGATTTATTTTTTTAAAATAAAAGTTTACTTTATTTAACCCGCTTTGCCACACTTGAAGTATGCCTTGACATACATCAAATTAATGAGAAAAGTATGGTGAAATCGAAAATGATAAAGTTCAATGTGGCGTCCATAAAAAATAACAAAGTTGACATAGTTTTCTTCGAAACAGTTTATTTCAGAAAATAACTATACATATACATATACATCATATACATATACATTAATGAAAAGGCCTTAAAACAGCTAACTATGGTCTATGATTTTTTTGTGATCTGGCTTCAAATAAACAAGTTACAGCCGATTAGTAAAAATGTCAATTTTTAGTTTTTCCTAAATAAAATTAAGAAAAATTGGTATTCAATTATTTTCTCAGCGGAATATTGTTAGGCACTACTTTGTTCATTTAAGCTTTTTTGTACCCCTAATAGTATCCGAGTTCCCTGCTGTGGAAATCAAATTTGCTTCAACCTGTATATGTTTGAAGTCAGAAAAATAGATAGATTCCGAAAAAGGAATAATATACAGGCTGTTCCTTAAAAAACAACTTTGTTAGAATTCTGCCATTTTGCGGTTGTTATTTGTTCGTTTGATTTTTAATATTTATATATATATATATTTAATAAAATGAAATCGGATATTGTGCTCGTGTAAAAGAGGTCTGAAAGAGTTTTAATTAACTAAAAAGATGAAATAAAAACATTTTGCACTAGCCCGACTTTATTTGGAAATGACAGCGAAACAAGTGTTAAATTTTTACAGGAGTCTTCATATGTTCATCTAAACTGTACAGACATTCAACTTCTCCTGTCGCTTTATTTTCACTGTCCAATTTTATTATCACAGGTTTAGAGCACGGTATAAACCATCCCATAATGGCTTCCTCAGAAAGACCCAATAAGTATTTTATGAGGCAGCGTAAGGTATTCTCATGGCCTACAATTAAAACATCTCTAGCGCAAGCCATCTCTGGACAAATGCGCTCATGCCAGAAGGGCAGCATCCTATTGTAAACCATCGCAAGCGATTCAGCACATGGAACAACGAGACCAGTATATGCAGGATCTCTATTCACAGCTTCATAATAAGGATGTCCTTCACACATACTAGGAGGAATACCTCTAAATGTATTGAGGCAGGCAGATAGTTCTTGCATACTGTAATAATGTGCAATGTCTTGAAATCTATAGCCAGTTAGTGCCCCAAAATGGCGTTCATTCAAACGCCAGTCGCCCTGAATGTGCGTCGAATGATCAATTTGGTCTATAATGTGCCTTAAGGATTCTTGGGATCTTGTCAAAAGAGATGTATAAGCTAAATCGAAGTTGAATCTTTTTGCTTGTAGCATTTGGCCGGCGCATTTTGATCTTATTCGGCCTTTTTTGGACAAGGGACAGTTGTACCAACCGCAGAATATGTTGAAAGTAGACCAGTAGGTTTCTCCATGTCTTACTAGTACAAGCCGGCGAAATTTGCATCTGAAAATTTATAGGTTTGTATTTGTTAATCGCTCTTAGATAAAGATGTAACAATTACTTGGTTCAAAAATCATCCAGATGGATGGGCAAAAGGGAGGGGGGTCAAAGCCTTAATATGAAAAGATGTATATTTTTTCTTCCTTTGATTTCTAAAATTTTTGGCTCTTTTTAAATTGTGTTGTTAAATTAATGCTGGTTGTAAAAAATAAAATAATACATATATAATTAGTCAGATCTGTAAAAGGGGGTTAAAGCCCAATGTAAAAATATTTAATTTTTTCTTCGTATGAAATCTTCATCGACTATTTTCGAACTGTAACACATAAAATCAACTACATTGTTTCTCAACATTTCATGTTTAAATTGGTTACACAGGGGTACAATTTATAACATAATTTCTGTTGAGTTTGGTTTTTGAGTTGTTTTAGAGTTAAAAAGACATGTTGATTTTAAAACAAAACCAATTAGTTTTCTTCTATCACGTCTAGTTTTTTCTCTACGCCTTATATAGGTATCAAACTTTTAATCAAGAAGAGGTGGGTTTGTTCGATATTTTCAAAGTTTATTTAGTCATGATGGAATTGTGCAGTGTCATAACATACATGATTTTATAAAAATGTTTGGAATTTCACTATAAAACAAAACTAATGCTGATTTTTCATCTATAACTCAAAGTAAAGATTGAAGTGTTTTCTCCGCAAGGAAAATTTATTTGGTGAAGTCCTAATAGACTTCTCAGTTTGTTTGCGTGAACAATATGAAGACCTAAAGAGAGTCACTACTTTGTTGCAATATCACATGCACCAGTGGATCATCTGCATTGACCTTCGTGCCTTTTCTTTGGTCACCAACCCGGATTCACTAAGGATCCCCAAACCATTGGGAAGAGTCAAATTGACTATCAAGATGTGAATTGAAATCTAGCCATTTTGCACTAGCAACTTGTTAACAGAAAAAACCCTACATTTCTACATCTGTATATAAAACAAGGCCTCGTGAAGCATTTTGTTAAATCTATGTCAATTGAAGCTGATTGTTTCAACTATTTATTGTGGCATTTTCTAGACGGTCTTTTGAAAAAGTAAAGGTAATGTATTTGATGTTCCAGATATTTGGTAGCTCGCTAAAAACGAATTTTTCATCGCAACAAAGACAGAATTTGAAAAATAATAATTTGATCGCATTCAAAAACACTGTCATAGATTTTATTGGAAATACATGAGCTCAAAATTACATCAAAATTGTCTAGCAACTCTTAGAGAGTTTCAAAATGCCTAATGCAACATGAGTAATCAAACTGCATTTTTTACATAGCTGACTTACTGAAAAATCTTGCTGTAGTGATGAGCAGGGTGAGCGATTCCACCAAGATTTGAGGTCATGGTATCAAGGTAGATGAGAAGCAAAGATGAATGTCCATAGAATGAGGTTGACTATTGTTGGAGCATCAATTATCAAAAGAAAATGTCCACACAATAAATACTAAAGCAAAAACTTAAAAATTGTTATCATTTGTTTGTTTAATGCTTTGTAAAAAAAAACTTTGTTATTTGTATAAACCCAATTCGATTTACAGTAATATCTAGCCTTTGCTTGAACCAAATTGTTATTTGCGAACGGTATATTTGCTATCTGTTACCTTTATTTTCCTTTATATGCGCATATTGTATGACTTTCGAGACAAGGAGAGGAAACCTGTAGATTAAAAAGTTGACGTGATAGACAAAAACTGAAGTCATTTTTGGATTGAGGGACCAAAAAGTAGTCGAAAACAAGTCACAAATCTAAGACAACAAAATTGATGTTCCCCAGTGTTACTTGTAGAGGTTATAATTTTTCTTTCTAAATTTGGTAATTTAATGTCTACGATTTTCCCAAAATTTCCAATAAACATCTCAATGTTTACTATATTGTTTCTTAATACCCAACTGAAATGAACATTTTTACTTTCTAGAAGTTTGGAATTTGGATTTTTTGAGAATATTTTGTTGAGTTCAAATTCGAAAATGTTCTATAAATTCCGGCCTTTTGCACAATTTTAATTTCTGCAAGAAATATTCATTTATTTTTTATTTTTTTACACACCTTATTTAGGAATTTGTACAGGATGAGTGAAACTCGATTATAATAAAGAAAAAAACGATATAAGAAATCTGAAAAGAGGTTCAAATTGGATTATTTTTGGTCAACAAGGAAAAATTTTCAAAAAATCCAAAATTTTGAAATACGTCACAATTTTTGAGTATAAACTTTAAAAATAAGTACATACATGAATTAAAAAAAGGTTGAAATTTTGAAGAAAGTCAAAATTTTTAAGTAATTAAAATTTTCATAGTGCTTGGTCGCAATTAAAATCATCAAAAATTAAAGTTTTTAAAAATGTCGAATTCTTTAGTAAGAAGTTAACATTTTCAGTAAGTCAACATTTTTATAAAAAAAACTCTAAATTTTGAAAAAAGTTAAAATTTTTAAATAGCTCTTAGTTTTCGAAGACACTTAAATTCTTCAATCAAAATAAAAAAAAACAGAAATTTGGAGAAATCAAAATTTTAAAATACGCCAAAAAGAAAGTAAAAATTTAGAAAAAGGCAAAATTTATTTTTCTTTTAAATTTACGACAAAGTCAGCTTTAAAAAAGACGCGATTATAAAAGGAATTAAAATTAACAACAACATAATATTTAAAAAAAAGCCAAATTAAATTAAAGTCAAAATATCAAGAAAAGTAAAAATTTTCAGAAACTTCGAAATAAAAAAATTGAAATTTCAAAAAAAAGTAAGAATTTTGAAAAGTCATAATCTCCAAAAAAGGAGAATCTTTTAAAATATTAAGTCATTGAAATTTTTAAAAAAATAAAAATTGTAAAAAGAACCCAAATCAAGAAAAGAAGAATTTTTTAAAAGTGTTACAGCAAAAAGTCAAAATTGGGAAAAGGAGACGAAGTTTTGAAAAAAATAAAAATAAAACATCAAAATTTTGGAAAGGTAGGAACCTTGAAATAATCAAAATTTTCAAGAATTGGAAAATATCGAAATTATTAAAAGTTGGAATTTTTTAAGAAAATTCAAAATTTTTATGAAAGTTGAATTCTTAAAAGGCAACGCAGGATTTTCAAGAAATAAAAACATTGAATATTAAAAAGATCGAAATTTTCAGTAAAATTCGACATTAAAAAAAAACTCAAAATATTTCATAAAGGATCGAAAATTTCAAAAACAATCTCAAGTATTAGGAAGGGTCGAAATTTTCTAAGTTCAAGCGAATATCGCAATTTTCAAGAAGATTAAACTTTTCAAAAAAGATTAATCTTTTAAAGAAAATTGGAATGAAAAATAAAGTAGATCTTAACAAAAGATTCCAAATTCAAAAAGATCGATTCAAAAAAAGTTGAAAGATTTAGAAAAATTTCAATTATTCAAAAAAAGTCAAAATTTCGGGAACAAGTCAAAATGGTGAAAAAACAAATTTTAGAAAAGTTGAAGTTTGGGAAAAAGCAGATATTGTCAATAAATGCGGACATTTTCAAAACAAAAGTCGAGATTTCCATATTTCGTTCCAGCAACAAAGTAAAAATTAAGTATAAGTGAATTTTAATTAATTATATGAAATAGATATGTACTTTTTTCTTAGCTATCTTTATTATTTCCTAAAATTTTTATTAAACACTTTTCGCTTTCAAATAATATGCCCTTAAGGGCTATGTGTCAGTTATTTTTAGGCCTCATTTGAGTCCACAATCTGTCGTTTGGCAAAGGTAAATTTCTTTTTATTTTATCTGAAGCAGAAGAGAGAAGGAAAGTGTTTTGCAGTTTTCTTTGGGCCACCCCAAAATCTAAGTTAATGTCATCTTTAATTTTGGATGCTTAAATTATATACCGGGTGACCAACTAAAAAAGAACGCCGGCTATATCTCAGCAACGAATCATTTCACAGCTTTGGAAAAAAAATTAAATAAAAAAGTGATCATAAAAAAACGCTGGAAAATATTTTTAAAGTTCTAAAATGACCTCTAGGTGGTGCAATACGTAGGACTAAATAAAAAATTAGGATTTTCTCGAAATTTTGCTTAATTAAAGTATATCAAAAATACACGCATTGTAATCTTAGAGTAATTTTGACTTGTTTTTGTTCTACATTTTTTGTTCTATATCTTAAAATAAAGTAACGGCAAGACGTCGAAAACAAATGTTTTTAAATTCCATTTACTTCAGTTAGCCTTAATTAAATTTAACAAATTTAGTTTTTATAGAAAGAGTTCTGTTTGGTCTATCGACGGCACTTTCATATGTTTTTATTTTGAAATTATTGTCGCTGCTACAGCGCGTTATATAAAATGGTAAGAAAATTCGCCGTTTTTCTAAAAAAAATTAAATAGATTGATATCTCAAATTTAATATCTTAAAATAAAGAATTAAAAGCCCTAATATCAGTGAAAACGGCAACTGGATATCTTTTGTCTAACCGAAGATATTCTAATGCACAGACCAATAGGTTTGAACATTTATTAGATTCGAAGTTTGGAAACTAAATACCGGTTTCGATCTTGTTAGATCTCGTCAGTTTGGTATATCCAACTCGATATGTTGTTGGATATACCAAACTGACGAGAGCTAACAAGATCGAAATCGGTATTTGGTTTCCAAACTTCGAATCTAATAAATGTTCAAACCCATTGGTCTGTGCATTAGAATCCTTGTCTTCTGGGAACTTTCCTAGAGAGCAACCGCTTCGCTAGGTGGCAGTGTTTCAACTGTTAATAGTTCAGCTACCTATGATTCTGCATGAATTTGTAGTCTAGGTTGCATTCTTCTTGCATACGACATTGTTGGCGATGGCCATAGTTTCTCTATGGATCAATAGGTGGTAGTACTAAGAGTCTCTCGCTTGACGCCTGTGAATGTTTTAGTACTTACTTGTCGGAACATTTGTTAGCATTCGAGTTGGATATACCAAACTGACGAGATCTAACAAGATCATACTGCTTGCATAACCGAAGATATTGGCAAACAAACTTTAAGTTATGAATTATCACATAGTTTGCCTACAAAATTGGTAAAGTGGCCCGTGAAAAAGTTAACCACGAAAATGAAATATAAAATGCACATCTTTAAGGTTAAAATTTTGTTTACTACCTGCTCTTTTAACTGAATTGGTATTTCCTCTTTTACATTCCTTCATAAAATTAAAAAGATTTATATAAATGAAGAAGCATTTGACATGTTAACCATTTATTTCGAATGTATGAAAATGCAACTGATGCTGCTAAATCTACGCGAGAAGTGTCACAAAAAACGTAACCAAAGTGAAAGATTTTTACTTCGACCGATACATCGTTTACGCACCACGCCTGTTCCTGTGTTTAAAAGATAACGTAGAGGTCGCATTGAGCAAAATATTATAAATGTTTTAAAGTATGTGTAATTTATTCCTCATTTAAGTACTAGAACAATAGCTAATGACTTGGGAATATGCTGAATCACCATTCAAAACCAGGCATAACGTGGCAGATGGGTGGGATGTGTAAGTCAGTTTTCCTGGCCATCCAGGTCCCCAGATCTGACTTGCCTTGATTTTTATTTGTCAGGGCGAATAAAAGACCTTGTTTTTGCCAACAAGCCTAGAAAAGAAACTCCCTTTAAAATTATTTTTTTTTTTCAAATAATTGATTCTAAAATCGAATGATCTGATAGAAGGTCCACATTGAAGATATTCTTTGGCGAATAGTCTTTTAATATTGAAAGTTTTTATTTAAGAAGCTTTCAAATCTTCAAGATGTGCAAATGAACGTTGCGTCACGCCATGTATTAATATTTTCTAGAGTTTGTTTAAGGGAGAATTTTGATAAGTTTTGTATCAAAATACCGCGTCCGCCCAAAGGAGAGTCCACTCAATAGAGGTTAATTTATATGGAACTTTCTATTATTCAATTTCGGACTATGAAAAACTGTCAGCTTAATAGAGGTGTCCGCTCAATGGAGCTGTCCTATATGAGACATTTCACTGTATTTGGAAATTTTGAAAAATGACTAGGAGTCAGGTGCTGTTATTTTTGGCATTATCGAAAAATAATACTTATAAATATGGATCAGAATCAGAAAAAAGCCAGATAATAAATTCTGACTTATTTTCAGGAAATTAAACAACATAAGATACGACCAAGAACCAATACGCTAAAATAACACATTTTGTGTAACCAAGTAACAACACGAACATTTTCTCATCGTATCGTTTTTTTGGACAAAGCTGCCCTCAGTAGAGTCAACTTTCTGATGTAGGTATTGGGCAAGGGGCAATTTTAATTTTAGAATCAGTAACATACGTCAATATGATTGCGCGTTATCGGTTCGAAAATTAAAGCTTTGTGAATTGTAACAACTTTATTTCAAAATTATTTTGGAACACTACAATTACAATTCACTTAACTATCAGACTATCTGGCTAACTAGCTAACCAACTGACCAACTGAGGGAAAGACAACCGTGTATTTATAGGTACCGCTCCGGTTTCTAGAACGGACGTACAGAAAAGACTTATCGCTTGCGGAAACATCTAGAGCGCTTATCTGCCGTATGATTTATTCTAGCGGCCGCTTCCCATTATCAAATGTTTCTAGAGAGTTTCTTTCATTAGACCGTCAAAAATATAAATTTTATAACTACATTTTGTTACAATATTCAAAAAAGGGAATGATATTTTGGACAATTCGGGCCGAGCCTCATCATTAACGGAAATGTAATAAATCAACATGTCTACCTTGAACTCCGAAATACATTAATTTCTCCTCGATCGTTTAGACTTTGGAAAATATGTCATCAATTAATCAAAGAGAATTCGATTTCCAACAAAATGGCTAGGTTTCCTAATCATCTGTAATGATTAGAGAATTATTTAATGAAGAGTTGGGTGATCAGTTGATAGGAAGAAATGGTTCAGTTCAGTGGCCCCCTAGGAAACCAGATCTGACAACTATGGAATTCTTATGGGGATATTTCAGACAGAAAGTGTAAGCTGAGCAGTTACTTAAGGAAAAGTTTAAAGAAATAATTATTAAAATTATTAACAATATTCATTTCTAGCTGATACAAAATGTCTATAAAAAGTTTATAAAGAAAGTAGAAACTTATGCAAAAATAGATGGAAATACGTTTGAACGGTGTTGTTATTTAATTATGTATCACTGTAATTATCAAAGAGTTGGTCATTTTCTTTTGTTCCACATAACCTATTTTGTTAAATTTTCATAAAATAAACCAAAATATCGCATTCAAACATTATTAACATTCTAAACTGCAATTTTAAGTAATTTCTTTCGATTCCGGCAAAAATACCAACAGTTTACTCTTGGTCATTTTTTTAAATTAATAATAAATTAAATTCTTTGTATAAAAAACAAGGAAAATAATGACGTTTCTCATAAACTTACAAACAAAAAATAAATCTTTCTTCAGTAACAATAATTATGACCAGCTCATAAATAATTAAGTTAGACATGACAGAAATAACTTCCATTGCGTGACAAGGGAAAACTGGAATTTTATTTTTAACAAAATACTCTCGTAAAACAAATTTAAGACGACTTTTTTGATTTTCGTATTTTTTTTTCCATATGATCCTCTTCACCTAAACATTCTAATGCTCCATATACGGTTCCATTATTAATGTCAAGAGGTAATATGAATGGCTTAGCAAACGGCAACAACATCTTCATTGTGTTTTCATCGGACATATTCAAGAAGTATTTTAGTAGACAGCGCAAGCTGCTCTCGTGGGCAACAATCAATATGTCTTTGCCAAATTTTATATCGAGAAACAATTTATCCCTATACAGAGATATCAATCTATGGTAACACATTTCCATGGACTCAGCCGAAGGAATTCTAAGACCCGCAAATGCTACATTAGAAACGATTGTCCGATAACATGGGTGATTGTCCTTCATTATTGGTGGGACTTTTCTGAAGGTTGATAAGCAAGCATCGATTTCTTCTTCAAGAAAAAATCTTAAAGCATTCTGCCTGGTTAAACCGGTCAAGGCCCCCAAGTGTCTCTCGTTCAATCTCCAATCCAATTTAGTTTCGATTCCACCATCATTACCCATACCCTCTAGAATATACTTTAAAGTGTCTTGTGCTCTACACAGTAAGGAACTATAAGCTGTATCAAAAGAAATCTTCCTCGATTTTAATAATTTCCCCGCTAATTTCGCCTGAGATATACCCTTTTTCGATAACTGACAATCAAACCAACCACTGAAAGTACTAAGGAAACTCCATTGAGTTTCTCCATTTCTGACTAAAACCAATCTGTGAAATTTTTTGAGGTTTTCAACCTTATTCCCTTTCCTAAAAAGAAGTAAGCAAATGAGTTGAAACAACTCAGTTCCAGTTTTCCCCCGTTTCTCTAAAAGGCGTTCCCTTCAATCAATCGGGCGAATATTTTTTGGAAACGAGGAGATTGGATTTAAAAATACTTACAAACTCTTCATTGCGGTGGGATTACGGTTAATTTGGTTTCTTGAGGGAATATAGTTTCAAATTTGTTGCATTGTGGAGAAATTGATTGGTGGTGTGCAAATTTTGATTTGAAAGTTGACTGAAATTTGATAAGATGTCATAGAAGCAATATATAGAGCAGTTACATTTTCGTATGGGTCTCATCATAGACAAAAAATACACTACGGAAATCACACTCTCTATTTAGTGATTTCCTCGATTCACAAAATATGTAGAAGGAAAAGTTTTTCTTAATTGGTTTGCTAATAAATTAAATATCCAGTTTGAATAGAAGTGCTCAAGATAAAAAGAAATGTTTTTACTATTTTTGGGGTTCCTAAAAATCTGTTATATTATAAACCAAAAACCATTTTGCATTTACTTTCTTAAATAAAATGTTGACTTTAAAATCACTTTCTATCTTTTCTCAAGATCTTAACTTAAGTATGAAATTTCCATTTTGTTCTCAATAATTCAGAACTTTTGTTTTTGTAACCTAAAAATTTAGACTTTTAGTTCAAATTAAAAATTTCTTTTAAAAAATTTGACCTTTCCGTTGATCGAAATATCGAGTCTAACCTTGGGTAAAGTTCTCTTCGTGAAATTTTATCCCTAAGCTTGAAATATAGATTTTTTAGAAATAATTTTCCATTTTATTTCAAAGTTTTGATTTAGATTTCCAATACTCGAACCATAGAATTTTTTATGAGATTTGGAATTTTTTTGAAACGTTTAAACGTTAAAACATTGAATTTTTTTTAGCTAAAATACTGACTTACCTAATAATTTTTACTTTTTTTTGACATTTTAATCTTAATTTTAAAATAGCTATTTTTTTTTAAATTTGACCCTTTTTGGTTTCAAGCCCAAAATATTAATTTTTAGTAAAAATTTAAAATTTTTTAAATTCTCAATATTTTGAGTATTAAATCAAAGCCGAAGTTTTTTTTGAATGTCAACCAAAGACTCCAAATTTAGGTTTTTTAAAAATAATTTTCATTTTTCTTTTAACATTTGAGTTTTATCTCTAACTGCCAATCTGTTGATTTTTTTCTGAAGCTTTGAAAATAATTTTTTATGCAACGAACCTTTTTTAGCAAAAATGTTGACTTTTAACTTACAATTTTTATTTGTCCTCGAAATGTCGAAATGTTAATCTTTTTTAGTTGCAATGTCGACTTTTTATTTTTTGAGAACATTTTTCGAGTTGATGTTTAGTTTGATTGTAAACTTACAATGCGATATATGACAGATTGGCTAGAAAGGTGCGACTGTAGATAGTAGTTTTATTTTTTTCCTTGCATTTTCTTTCGAAGCCAAATTTCAGTAAAATCGCGTATAACCAATATTAGCAGCTAATTCAATTGATTATTTCAATGTCTCACAATTCTAGAGTCCCCTTTTTGTCGAACACTGAATAGAGGTGTTACCAACCTTTGCAATTTATTGCTACATTAGTTTGATGGTTTTATATATTTTGGGAAACATTTCAAAGGGCTTCGCGGAACACTAGTGTTCTGCGGATCACCGATTGAGATCAACGGGATTAGAACTAGACTAATAAGTACAATCGATTTCTGCATTACTTATTGATCAATGGATCAAACTAGAACGAGCATAGTGGGTGAATCAAAGCATAAATCAAGATTAGATAGTTCAAGAACATCTCAAACTGATAATTATTTTATCATTTTTTTCTATTCAAAAATTAATGAAAAGAACGCAAATATACGATTAAAGGTCAATGGATTTGATATTGAAAACTAAAAAGTTTTGAATGATCCGTTAAACATGCAAACATCTTTAAGATATCCATTACATTATCTGAAGGAGATTTAAATTCAGCAACATATTTTTATTCTCTATTATAGAGACGGTAATAGATAGGCAAAGATTTGAAAATTACTGAATCTAAGCAAGGTTCTTGCTAAAAAATATAATATTAAAAAATATGTTGAAAATATCCAATCTGAGTTAAGATTTATCTATTGCGGCCATCTAAACTTGATGTGAGTGGACAGGAAATACAGAGTATATACATGTGTATGCAAATGAAAGATAAGTCCATTTAAGTTAATAATCTGTTAGGTACAAAATATTTTTTAACCTATTAAATTAAGCTTGTGGCATCTTGATAAGTCAACTTCTCAATATTCTAGCAATTATCTCAAATTTATCATTGAAAGTAGCAGTCCCACTATAAAAAGCAAACCTTTGGGCATATTACAGTCATTTCCAAAATGGGCATTACAATGAAACTAGCAATTTTGCTATCAGCGGTTTTTTGCTGTTTTTCATCCCCAAACGAAGATCTGGAACAAAAGTGGCTTAATTTTAAGGTACGTAATAAGGGTGGATATTGACCATAGGAGTTTGCGTATAATGTAACAATTGGAAAACGAATTCGGAATTGTTACATTAGACGCGAATGGTCCCATTGAGTTTCTACCATGTCATATTCTAATATTGAAGTATTGCAGATAACATTTAACAAATCCTACACATCGCCCATTGAAGAAAGTAATAGATTTTTAATATTTCAAGAAAAGTTGAAGAAAATTGAGGAACATAATGCGTTGTACCAACAAGGTTTAGTCACTTTCAAAAAGGGCGTTACGCAGTTTAGTGATTTAACAGATGATGAATTTTTAAATTTATTTGGTAGCTCTATTGTCGCGGGCGAGATTCCAACTCCTACCGACAACTTCACATCGCCAGCTGTACTCCCAGATTTTGTAAACTGGGTGGAATGGGGAGCGGTAACCCCGGTAAAAGATCAAGGAAGTACTTGTTACGCATGCTCGATCTTTACTGCCGTAAGTATAATATCTTTAATTATTTGTAATTGCTAAAAGGTAGAACATATTAATTTTTATAATATTATCAGATACTGCTTTATTTGCAACTTTTTTACATGTATAGCCATTTTTTTTATTGGAAAAATTTAGTTTTACATAATTTTCCTTAAAGAATTTAATGCTCTATTTAGGCCACTGAAATAGGATTTTTTAGTGAAATAATTCGGAGAAAGCTGGAAATCATTTAAATGCTTTCATTTTATGTTAAATAGGAGTAATTTGAGTTTTCACTATCTGAGGGGGAAACCTCAACTTTCTAGCCCAAAAACACAGCGGCATATTTGCACTTTCTTCTATTTTCCAATGATCACTCTTAAACGGTGCTTCTTACGGAAAAAAATAGTTATTACAAGAATTGTAAAGCATTAAATTCTGACTAGAATGTGTTTCGTTATTTAAAATTTGGTGCAGTTGTGTAGCAGAAATTGGTAGCCATAAAAGGCACTTTTTGGCTCCTTGAATGAAATTTGTACAACCCAGTATTCATGAGCACCTAACTTTGAAACTGCTATTCTTAAAAAACTTATAGAATAACAGAGCGTTAAATTTTGCATCTACCGATACCAAAATTGGAGTAATGTCCGCATAAATCTAAAATCGTTTGATATTCCTTAGTTCGCATTCTCTATATGCTTGGTATTTAAATTACCTTCAACTTCAATGTAAATCAAATTTAAATGCAATTATCTAATAAAAAAAAACGGTTTTTCAATTGAATAACAATTTTTTATTTCTTGCAAACGTCCGAGAACAGAAAAAAATAGTAGAGTTTCTCATTCACCAAGAAAGAAGATCAAAACCTATTAATAACATGTAGATATACAGACATATTTTTATTTCGTCCCTTGCTTCTAATGGTTGGATAAGTTTCAGATGTGTTAATGAAATGGTGACATGAGGCACGGGAGTACTTTCCTCTGATTTTTTTTAAATAGGAAAATCTGCTGAGATAATAAGCCCTGCATATACGAATATATACAGGTTTATTACGATGCAAATGAAATCTAATTTCATTAGAATCTAATGAAAACTAGTTTGCAATTGCAAGGTTCACGTAGATGAGGCGAAGCTTGTATCACGGGTTGCATCGCAACATCCATAGATACAAATGTCCTCGGCGTGATTTTACTTTCATCTAGTTTTGACAAATGACCAATTAAATGTTCAAGTCACCCAATGGGGGTTTACTCTCTTGGATACTTATACGATTTACTAACGGCTTTAAGTTGGAAGTGTGTACAACCACCGTACCATGCTGATGAAGCCAAGGAAGGCCGAAACTAGTCTATGGTTGCGGTTGTACAAATTTTCAATTTTGAGCACGTTTAACTGTTTAATTACAGAACATTTAATTGGTCATTTGTCATAAATAGGAAAATATTTACTTTATTTTCCCAGCTCCAAGAAGCTTCACGTACTTAGCTGTTTTAAGGAGAATATCTTATTTTATAGGCTTTGAGCGAATGCAAGATCACATCAGTATTCTTTTGCCAAGGAAATTTTAGTTGTTGAAGTTACTGGAAGTCGGATCATGTTTGAGGATATCATGTCAGTGCAAGTTTTTAAAGACAGAGGCACTAGTGAAGATGACATGATGTCATCGGTTATACATTAAGTTGGCAAAAAAAGTAGGGAACCGTTTTTTTTCTCAATTATTAGCTGAAGCTGGTTCGTACATTGATGACGTAGATGGAAAACAGGCAATTTCTAGTTTAGTAAATTGTTCTATTAACAATATCACATTTGAATTTGATGGCTTCAAATTTTTCAACCTAATTTCGGGACAACTTGTATAATATCACTTACTTCATTTTCTTCCATGGGGGATAAAGTTTACTCAATTTAACGCTGTCGTATGCTTTTTTAAGGTTCACAAATACTAGATGCGTTGGACTATTTCTGGCTGTTCTTTTTTCCAGTAATTGTTTGTGGAGGAAAAGGGTGTCCACGCAGGAGCGGCCCGCTTGAAATCCGTTCTGCTCTTCTATATTTTCTATATGTTGTTCAATTCTATTCTTTATATTTTTGACATAGACTTCCGATATAAAATTGGTAACACTGATACCCTTGTAATTAGAGCAGATTCTCTTGTCACCTTTTTTATAAATATTTGAGAGGTACGCTACTAACCATTCTGGAGGAAGTTCCTGTCCCGTGACGAAGCACCCCCAAAAGAAATATGCCTCCAGTAAATCTTGGTTCAGCAAAAAATGTGCTCGGGCTGTCACGCATATCGTCGTTGGCGAAATAATCCCTCAGTGGAGACTTAGACCACCTATGTAGATGCACAAAATTTTTGTAAACAGGTTATTGATGAGCCAAAAAGTAATTTCGATTGTAAAATGCACCAGAAGCTTATCAACTGTCCGAACGGTTCCAAGTCCTTTTTGGGGATTTGCAAAGTTGATTGAAAAAAATTTTACATCTTTAAATTTTCCACTCTTACTCGATGACAATAACAATATTGCGACTACTTTCAAAGAAAAGGCTGACTTACTAGCCTTAATGTTTGCAGAAAATTCCAACCTTGATTCCCGAAACGCGTGAAACCTTCTATTCATCCTAAGGTTGGCACTTCGATACCTTCTGGCCTTGATGGTATCCCTGCTATTGTTCTAAAGAAGCGCGCTCAAGAATTGATTCCTGTCCTAAGCAAATTGTTCACACTGTCTTACAACAAAGGTGTATTCCCTAACATATGGAAATCTTCTAGGGTGTAGCCTGTCCCAAAAAAGAAAGGAAGCTGGCTAAAAACTATCACCATATATCTTTGTTGTCCGTTATATCTAAAGTGATAAAAATGTTATCAACATTGAGATTCTCAAATATCCGGAGGAAAATAAAATCATCTCGAATAGGTAATGCGGTTTCAGACAACAACGCTCAACTGATGAACTACTGGCATGTTACTCATATCTGTAACTCAGCAATGAAAAAACATGGTGAGGCTAGGATTGTGGCATTGGATATCTCAAAGGTCTACGACAGAGTCTGGCATTGATTTCTTCTCTTAAAATTAACATCTTACGGCCTTCCTCTTGGACTTTGTCATTTGATATCCAAGTTTCTCGCTGACTGATCTCTTCGTCGATAGCATCTTATTTGACACATTTGCGATTAATGCAGGAATGTCTCAAGGGTCTGTTGTGTCTCCTACTCTAATTCTGTTACAAATAAACGATCTTTTAGCTTTAACTTTTCATTCGCTATACAGCTGGGCAGGTGATAGTAGCATGGTGTCATCTTTTTTCTCCGACAAACCATTATCTGCCACCGTTTCAGATCGCTAAGGAAACAGTAGATACACATAATTAATGGGGATCTGGAAATTATTCTGGAATGGGGTAACAAAAATCTAGACTTCAACGCTTCAAAAACTAAGATCACAGTTTTCTCTAAGAAAACATCAAGAGATGATGCAACAAACATACTAATGGACTGTAAATTCCTTCCGATGGGATCTAATCTGTCTCTTCTAAAAGTAAATGCGAGCACTAACTTCTCTTGGGACGATGATATGCCCACCATTGCCAAGTCCACCCCTCAGAAACTATGCTTTCCTTTTAGAGCTAAAAAGTACTTCACATCTCATCAGCTACTCATACTATACAAAGCTCAAGTTAGGAGAACACTAAAATACCCTTCTCATGTTTGGAGTTTAGCCCCAAAGTACACCTTAGCTCTTTTGGATTCAATTTAAAAAAGAGCGATTCGCTTAATTGATGACAAGAGTTTGACCGATTTTCTCGAAACACTAGAGCACAAGCGAATGGTTGGTGACTTATTTCTTTTCTACAAGTACTATCATGGGCAATGCTCGCAGAAACTAATAGGATTGATCCCCCCAAGGACAAGATTTTTGAGGCATACAACACAGTCGGAGGCGGCAAATTTCGGTACGCTCCGGCTTGACGGAGACTTTTTTTTCTATAGAACTTACAGGCTGTGAAACTCGTTACCGAAAGAAATTTTTCCCAAAAATTACAACCTATCCTTGATTAAGAAGGCGGTTTATTGCAAGTTATTCTTGTTTCCACATCCTACTCGCAGAGCTTTGAAGGCATAATGGGGTTGCCCTTTGCAAGTGGATTAAACTTAGAAAAAAAATATAGGTGTGGAGTTGTTCCATGTTTCACCAATTCTATAGGCAGTCCCTTTGGTCCGATTGCCATGCCATTTTTTATCGTTTTAATAACTTTCTCCCGGAGAAATCTCGTAATGTTCCAAAAGAGAAGGGTTTGAGGAACTCATGTCATTGTTAGCTGTCGGTAAAAATATATCGCTATCTTTCGTGACCAAGCTATGGTGGTAATCTTTCCACTGTGTTAGAGATATTATATCTATTGGAGCTTTCTGCTTACTGTTAGTTCTCTTTTAAGACTTTCCATGCTTCACTCGATCTGCTTCCGTCTATATTCAGATCTATCTGGCTGCATTTGTTATTTCACCATTCGTTTTTGGCTTAACTAACAGCTTTTTTTACTTTCCTGTTACATTGACAATAGTATCTTCTGTATTCTATATCATTTGATATCAGCCAGAGGTTATATGATTTCTATTTCTCTGCTACCAGCCTGTCAACATTTGTGCTAAACCATTCCTCTCTTCTGCTTCGTGTAACTTCAGATACATCTTCTACAGCTTCCATTGTCGCCTCTTTCATGCATTCCATGACTTCGTTATTCATGTTTATAGCAGACGAATAAGATACCTTCGATAACTTGTCGCTCAGGCGAAGCTTATACAGGAAAACTGTCGATTCGTTGTTAAATGCCTCTGTGTTAAATTTTGGTCTTTTTATTACAAAGCTCATGTCATCTTTTAAAAGTTGTCTGTTGTGACAGTTTCTGTAAAGAACATTTCAGCTTTTATTAAATAGTGATCCGTCCCGCATTCGGCACCCCTGTTAGCGCGAACATTCTTGTATCTCAAACTTGTTCATTGGCTGCCTGAAATGTAATCTCTAATTGACTTCTGTTTTAAATAAGGGTGACCCCAGGCGTACTTGTGAATATTTTTCTGTTTGAAGAAGCCATTAGAAATTCTCAAAGGTATTCTCTGCAAATGTCAATGTCAGTCTTTTAAATTTAGAATCCTTCTTCTTGTGTCTTATCCTTGGTGGACGTTGACGACTACTGCGGTCCATCTAATGTTATTTGCTGCAGCCCGAAAGAGGTCTATAGATGTCATTCCTGTCCATTGCCTTAGGTTTTTCAGCCAGATATTCGTCGTTTTTCAGGGCCTTTCTTCGCGTTAAACTCACCTTGCATGATAAGCTGTAGTAGTCTATATTTATGATTTTGCATTACATGTCCGAAGTATGAAAGTTTGCGTTTTTTAATTGAAATCAGAACTTTTTTTTGCTTTTCTATACGTTGTAAGACGGCTTCGTTGGTTACGTGATAAGTCCATGAGTTTCTGAGTATTTGTTTGAAACATCACATTTCAAAAGCTTCCAGACGTTTATATGTCGCGTTAGTCAGTGTCCAAGATTCCACCCCATATGTAAGTATTGAAAAAACGTAACATCTCAGAATTGTGGTTCAGAGGTGCAGACCTATGTTCGAATTGCTCAGCAGCACACTTCTCATTCGATTCAAAGCTGTTCTGCTTTTCTCTATTAAAGTTTTAATTTCGCTAATTTGGTTCCATTTAGTGTTAAGAAGTGTACCCAGGTAGTTGGTCGATGTAACCGTTTGCAGTCGGGAGCCGTTTACGTGAAATTGGTCATCCAGATCTTGTTTGTTTATTATCATAACCTTTGTTTAATTTGTGCTTTGCATGTTATAAAATTCGCATACTTTTGTTACTCTGTATATCAGCCATTAAAGATCATCTGCTGTGTCTGGAATTAGGACTGAGTCATCCGCAAACCTCAAATTATTGAGCAATACATCGTTTAGTAATATACCATCCTGTGTATCCTTTAGGGATTCTCTAAACAATCTCTCCTAATACACATTAAAAAGTACAGGAAAGAGCACACATCCCTGTCAAAATCCCTGGCGTACTTCAGATTTGTCAGGGAGCTCATTCTTCACCCGGACGCGAGCCTTCTGTTTCTAGTAGAGGTTAGATATTATACAGATATCCTTGTCATCCAATTTTGACTGAATGAGCGTTTCTAATAGTTTGCTGTGGTTTACTTTTTCGAAGTCTTTTTCGAAATCAATAAAACAGGCACTGACATTACAGTTTACATCGCGGGCTCTTTGTATTAGAACGTTAAGACTGAACAATACGTATCTTCGATGTGTTCTTCGAGTTTGGGATGAATATATTCGTGTATGAATTTTTAGGAATGTATTCAGAATGTGGCTCATCAGACTGATGAATCTGTAATCTTCGCATTTTTTAGTTGTAGTTTTCTTCGGTATACGAATAAATGTTAAAAACAACCATTCTTCGGGAATTGCACCACTTTCATTTAGAATTTAGAATAGAAATGGTTATTGTAAATTTTTTGCTAAAATGATTAATAACGGAGCTATGAGGACCTAAAGGTATATCATTAGACATCAAATACTAATAAAAAATTAGCTTAGTAAGCTATGGAAACAAATATCAACTATGATATATGCTGAATATAAATTGAATCGGAAGTTACGTAATAGCTTTGTTAATCTATCAGGTTAAACAAATATAATTCTACAAACAAAACCAACGGTTATATAAGTAGTTGTGTGTGAGGAAAAATTATGTAAACCAAGTGGTGACCTGGGAAGAGACCAATCGACCCCTAGGTACAGGTAAATTGTGATCTGAAAGGCCAACTTAGATTTTACTCGACATTGTGTGCTTTTTCAAGACACCATTAGGTTTACTAGTAGCCTGACAGTTTGTTATCAGATAGTAATAGTTGTTCAACTACTTGTTTACCAGTTGGTTTTAATTCAAAAACGACTTGTCTGACGGTTGGTTTTAGCTGTACATTATACCTGTCTAACAGGACAGATTAAAAAAAATTTTACGTAACTTACGGTCCAGAACTCGCATGATATTTCAGATTATATTCTGCATCTGTCAGATTATAACAAACTCTTGACATTTGTCTCCAAAGCCTACTAAGCTAATTTTTCATTAATTTTCGATATCTTCTGATTACGTTTACGTCCTCATAACTTCGTTATTATTCATTTTAGCAAAAAATTATAATAACTAATTTTACTCTAAATTTTATTATATTTCATAAAAATATAAAATACACAAGTTGTTCTGTTTAAAAAATTATAACTTTCTGATAAAATTCCAAAACGCTATGTTCAATTGTTTTTTTGGTATCACCCTAATAATCAGCATTAAAAAATACACAACTTTGCTAATTTAACTGAAGTTGTGTCTTCAGTAATAGTGTAGAGTTCATTTTGAACACCCGGTATATATTTTTTATATAGTCAAAGAAAAGTGGTTTTATATTCTTAAATAAGTTTATTATATTTTGCATTTTGCATTTATTAAAACACTTTTACGAGTGAAATAAAAATTTCGGGAAACATGTTTGAAATAAGATTTAAAACAATATTAAGACAATACGAGTCCCTTCCCATTTCAGTGGGCACACCTTAAGATTTATCAAAAATTTCGCTTTGGGGTAAAAAAAATAGAATGAATTAATCGAACTCCAAGTTGTTTATTCTTTTAACAGTATTTTTAATACGTTGTAACCACATACAATGCATATTAGATAAATAAAGCTGATAATTACCAGAAAATGTAAAGAAATAGAAAAAATGTGAACAAATACGTTAAATTAATAAAACAACAATTTTATTATTTACCACTCGGTAACATCTCCTTTATTTTTTATAACAGCTAAGATTCGTTGGGGCATGGTATTAACCAAATCTTGACAAAATTTTGATGTAAAAGAATCCCATATTTCTTGAAGCATTTGCTTTAGTTCAGGGATTGTTCGTGCATGATGTTTTCGTAGCACCTTTTTCATCTCGTGCCATAAAGTTTCTATGGGTGATAAATCCGGAATACTAAAAATCCATTTCAAAGGTGGTATAGTATGGTCTTTCATCCATTTTAAGCCTTTTTTAGAGGTGTGACATGCTGCGCCGTCTTGTTGAAAAACGAACTCCGCCGGATGTCAAAAATTCTTTCATGGCCAGTAAAAGTGCTTCTCTAAAAATGGCAAGTATTTGTTTGTACGAAGTTTTCCTACTCTTTTTGACGACATGCTACCCCACACCATGACAGATGCAGGAAATTTTACTTTTTTTGGGACAGTCGGGACAGAACGTCTCATTTATTTTTTCGAATAACTACTCCGACTGTATTAAATACAAACTTCGAATCGTGCCTCATCGCTCCATTGTATCGCATGCCATTGCTAAAATACCCAATCCTTATATTCTTTTGCCCATCTTAACCTATTTTTCTTTTGCTGTGGTGTTAAAAGCGATCTTTGCTTTAGCCTAATACAAAATTGTCATTCTTAATTTTAGAAGTTTGGTGTTTTTATTGAAAAACACACCTTATAAGTCCCAAATCCCAATTTATGACCTTCTCTGTGAGTTGTTGATATAGACATACGCCTTTCAACACTTTCACTCCACAAAACACTTAACTGAAGGTAATTATCATGTATGTTTTTGTTAAAAATTCCTTTTAATGATCTTCTGTCTGGACTGGTAAATTTCTTTTTTCACATCTCGGGGTTTTGTAGTGACTGAACCGGTCATTTTATAACTTCTAACTATATTTTATACACTATACCGCGGTAACTCTAATAAATTTGCAATTTTAAAGTTTGATTTTCCCCATTTAAAAGATGTAATTATAAGAGAACGAATTTTGTCATCGATCACCGTTCTTCTACCCATTTTAAAAAATGCAATTACCTTGAAGCTGCATCAAATGCATCCTGACATCTGTGAGTAATAGCAATCGTTTTGACATATGCTGTCCACAGTCATCTTCAGAATATGGGCTTACCTTGTAATGGCGTATTTTTGCAACATTTTCGCTTGTTTGTTACAAATCTGAATATGGAAAAATAAGGTTGGTGTTTTCTACTGCAAATTATTAAATATACCTTATTAATTACTTTGTTGCCTTAAAACAGCTTCTAATATTTATTGTCTTTTATTAATAACCAAAAACCTAAGATTTTATTAGGTGGGTCAACTGATATGGGAAGGGGCTCCTAGTTAGTAAACAATTTAAGACATGTGATTAACTTTAAGTAAAAACAAAAATGACATTCTTGCGGTTTTTGCAGAATTTGTACTAAAGAACTTTAAAACTCTGATATCTCGATCAGCTGCTGGTATGACCGCCGATGATGCAGTAATACGAAACCTGGTCCGGTGTTAGCAAATGTTTATCGAAACATTGTAGAATTTTTAATATCTGTAGCTTTTTATTCGTTAATAAAGTTTAATAATTATGAATATTAAAGAATTCCACAAAGTAAAGGTTGGAAATGTCAATTGTTAAAAAAAGTGCAAATATTTCGAGGTTTCTTGGGATAGAAAATTAGGCTCCTCATACCATGTAAACTCAGATTATTCATATCGAACACTAAATAAAGGTATTAAAATGATTTCAAGCTTTCTTTAGTTTTTTCTTTACTTTTAGGTCGGTTCCCTAGAGGGACGTTTCAAGATAAAAACTGGATTTCTAGCTTCCTTCAGCGAACAAAACTTAGTGGACTGTGATTCCGACCACTGCGAACCTGGTTATTTAGACACCGCTTTAAAGTATATGGTTAAATACGGTGTTACCCAGGAACGTAATTACCCATATACTGGTACAAATGGGACCTGTAGACCACCGAAGAATGTTGTTAGAATTAGGAATTATAAGGAAATATCAGGTGAATATTGGTTGAAAGCAGCAGTAGCTCAAGGTCCTGTTGCTGTAGCTATCAAACCGTCACCACTACTGGGAGAATATACAACAGGGATTTATTATGATCAGACATGTGATCGCTTCAACTTCACTCATGCTCTTCTTGCTGTTGGTTATGGTACTGAGAACGGAACGGATTATTGGCTGGTTAAAAATTCTTGGGGTACCGAATGGGGAGATCATGGATATATGAAATTAGCTCGTGGTTATAACACATGTGGGTTCGGTACATTTGCTGCTTATGCCATAGTTTAATAAGGAACTTTTTTTTGTTATATTCACACAAATAAACTAAATGAAACAATTTTAAATGTCGTTTGTATTTAGACAAAAATATGTATTTAAAACACGAAAGTTCATATTTTCGATATTTATGTTTATCATCTATCGATTTATTTAGAGAACTAATTAAATTGATATTGTAATGTGTTGCTGGTTGGTCGAAACAAACTTCTAAACTTTAAAATTTCACTTAATTTTAGTCGTCAGAACTAACTTGCCACTCTTACAATTTATATTTCTAACCCTTATTGTCTGGAATTCTTCAATATTCATAACTATTAAAATTTATTAACAATAAATACAACAACAGATATTAAAAATTATACGATGTTTCTATAAATATTTGCTAAGACCAGACCAGGTTTGGTTTTTCAGCTTACTAATAATTTGTTTAGGCGTTGTTTTACTAACAAACTCCATGGATCACGGACTCTTACGAATATTCCGTATAATCAGAATTCTTATCCAAAGCTTCAATTAGAGATGTGTTCAGAAGATCTAGTTGCTCATTTATAAGTGTAAATTGACTCGATTGTAAATATTTGTGAATTTTTATGGCTTCAAGAGATTAAGTTGTTTGGTATTATTGCAAATATGTAATACTTCTACTGTGTTCGCATATGTAAGCTTATGTTGTTTTTCTAATAGATGCTTTGTAAAATTTGATCTTCCTGGTATTTATTTCTGAAGGCAGAAATATGTTCGTTGTACCTAATGTAAAAATTACGTTATGTTTGAGAGCATTACACTCAGAGAAATTCAATTTATAAATATCAGATTTACCAAGTCGTGGAGTTTTTTCTTTTGCATTAAAATTCATGGTACAGAGTTGAACCACATCACAAAATGACCCTCGCTGCGTCTATTTTGGACGTTTTTGAAAATCACGTAGTGAACTCTATAAAGAGCTCTTAAGGAGGTGCAACGAGTCCCACGACTTTGAGTTTTAGCATCATGGTGGTTATAAAAATATACGCAGTTCAGCAAAAATAAAACGCGTTGAGGTTGCAGGATGAGGTTCGGTTCGATGCTCAACGAGCTTGGGTTGCATGCTTTAAATTCGGCTTAAGAATTAGATGAACACAACACATTTCTTGCAAAATTTCTTGTAGCATCGTATGTTGTCATGAATTAAGGTGAAGTAGCAATACCTATTACGTAAATGAATGGCTAAAAATATATTACAATATTCTAAAACTCTTATAACATTATTTTCTGAGAAATGTCAAAAACACTTATACGGTATTTTAGGAGCACTTGAGCAAAACACACGATATCTATAAATTGATAAATAATATCTTAATATAATTAAGAAAGTTAAAGATTTTTTTTTATATAATTAATTAATTGTATTGTTAAATTAACGATCCATTACCATAATTTTACATTTTGACTGATAACTGGTAAATTAGGCTGTAAATACAAAAAAAAGGTGCAAATTAACCATCAAAATGTGTAACACAAAATATAATCTTACAAAACATTGACACGAAACGTAAAAACATAAAAACTAATTACTCAACCATCGATAATCGCAAATGTTTTCAAAATCCATCCTCCGAACATCATCGCTTTCGATCGATCTATCTTTGCTTGTAATCTCGGCAGCTCAACTTTTTTCTTAAAATTTTAAGTATATTCTCCTTTTAACTTTCAGCTGAAACTTAAAAAAGCAAGTAAAAAGTGATACTGGAAATTCCCCAAAAAAATTGAATTTTTGAAAAAACCCGCACAAATGATATTAAAGGAATTTTTCGAAATGTCGAGAAAACAATTCAATATTTAGAAAAATGTTAAAATATTAACAAAAAATATAATAATAAAAAGCATTGAAATAAATCAACATTTTTAGGCTAAAGTCGAAATTTGAAAAAAAGACTTCTTTCTAATTTACACACGAAATTTCTAGAAAAAATAGAAAATTATGTTATTAAGACTGAAATAAAATAAAAAAAATCCGAAAGAGGTTAAAAAACTTGAAATTATAGGATATATTTCTGGAAAAGAAGTCGAAGTTTTGAAAAAGAAACCGAGAATTTCCGCATTTTTCAAAATCTTGAATGTCTTCGTTTTTGTCATTTGGTTCCAAATAATTTAAAAACTAGGTACCACTTAGACAGATCAAGTACCTAAGAAATATCTGTCGCTTTTCAATGGCAAAGTTTTGAGTTAATGGAAATTATAAAATATAGCAAATCGTCTACAGAAAATTCTCCTCTATTCAAGATGCTATTAGAATTAGTGCAAAATTTACCCGAAATGTAACTAGTTTTATGGCGAAAAGTGGAATTTTTGCGTTTCGGCATAATAAAGCAAGTGGTGCATAATTAAAAGCACAAATTTAAGAAAAATTCCAAGTTTAAAAAAAAATGCTAATTTAGGGCTTAAACTTAAAATTTTGAAAAAGAATTCCAAGTTAAACTCGAAATTTTAAATTTGTTAGAGTTGTTATGGGAAAAACGAAAAATTGAAACTGCAAACTTCAAATAGCGAAATAAAATTCAAAGCATTTAAAAAACCGTAATTTATATTAAAAATTATTTTCTTCTGACTCTGAACGTAAACGTAGAATTGCGAAGTTTATTTTTACTTACGGCTAAATTTTCCTATTTTTTTAATGTATTTTAAAATTTTACGAAAACGTGAAAATTTGCAGTGTAAGCTTGGAATTCTCTAATGTGTGTATATATATATATATATATATATAATTTTGGAAAAAAGTGATGAAATTCTAAAAAATAGGACTTTAAAAGTAACTTAAAATTTTTTAAATAAAACTTTAAAAAGAAAGTGAATATTAATAGTGTAAATTGAGTTTCAGAAAAAAAAATGGATGTATCGTGAAAATTACATCAGGGGTCGGTAACCTATTTCAAAATAAATTTTTTTATGTGGATGTAACTTAAATAGTGCTTTTATATCATATACGAGTATAAATATTATCAAAAATAAATATAGAAAAAATTTATTTTTTATCGATATGCTATAATAACAACTATGTTAGAGAACAAAAGTTTTACAATTTTTAAAAGGGAAAAAAATACAATTCCAATTACATATGTATAACTATGTAAATATAAAATATATAAAATATTAAGGAAAATAGTTTATCTTTCATTCATTAAAATTAAATGCGCTTTTTGTTCTTGAATATTGTTTGATAACTCATTTAAGTCCGGTTGTGTTTGGGATACTGAAATCCTCAACAAGTTTTGTAAATTTTCATCCATCAAACTCGTTCTATATTTTGATTCCATGAAATTCATGTGGAGTGGGGATTAAACTTGAGCGGTAAAATAGGTTTCCCACTATGCTTCTATTAGCTCGGATTTTTGTCACCGGCCACATTTCGGCACGTTCACGCTCTAAGTTTGATTTTTCCTAAAATTATATTGGTGCTTTGGCGGACCGCGCAAGAAGTTGCAAAGGGCCGCATGCGGGCCGCGGGCCGCAGGTTGCCGACCCCTGAATTGCATAATATTTCGAGATTACAGTCGAGAATATGAAAAGATAATTTAAGGTAGCGAGTTTATATTTACAGTTTTGGAAAAACAGTAAAGAAATCGAGATGAAGGTAGGAATTAAAAAAAATCAAATAGGCCAAAAATCGAAATATTGAATTTATCAAAATTTTAGGGAAAGTTTAAAATTGAATGTGTAAATATAGACCACTTGAAAATGTTTACATTTCGAAAAAATACCTAAAATGTAAAACAAAATCGCATAGATTTAGAAAGAACAATATTAATAAGATGGCTGAAAAAGCAAAGCCAAAATTTATAAAAAATCAAAAATCCTATCACGAAGAATTTTTACTAAAAGAAAAATACAAAGAGGGGTAAATGCTTTTAAGCCAGGTGAAGACGTAATCTTTCTAGCTCTCTGCAAGAGGGCCTAACGAAGTTTATGACTCCACTAATTCAACTATTTAGAGATACTTATTGCCTGAGGCATATTCCTCAAACCTGGAGGAATGTTAATGTAGTTTTCATCCCAAAGTCTGGAAGGCGATCAAACGCCCAGCCTAAATCTTATAGACCTATTAGCCTAATCTCATTTCTCCTTCAAACAATGGTAAAAATCATAGATTTTCACATTAGAAGCAATGTCCTAATACAGGCACTACTTCACAAGAACGGCCTACATAACCTCATAAAGAGGACCGAAACGACATTAAGAGCAGAAGAAATTGCTTTTCTGTATTTATCAATATAGAGAGTGCCGTCGACAACATCACATACGAATCCATAAAAAGACCTGTACAAAACAAGGGCTTTGAAACAACAACAACCGAGTGGATACAATCAATGCTTAGAGAAAGAAGAATCAAAGCAAATTTGGGAAAAGACTTAGCAACGGTGACTGCGGTAAAGTGCTATTCTCAAGGAGGAGAATTATCGCCCCTACTATGATCTGTTATTGCGAACAATCTCCTTCTAAAGTTACACAACTCAGGCTTTGAAAAACAGGGATATGCAGACAAAATTGTTGCCACTGAGAGGGAAAAGCATGACAGAGTTATATCAAACCTGATGCAAACCGCCCTAAATATCATCATCAATTGGTACTGGAAGGAAGGCCTAAGAGTCAACCCAAGGAAAACAGTTATTATTCCATTCATTAAAAAAAGGAAGTTCTCATTAATAGCTCCCATCATGACCGGAGTACAAATTTACTTCTCAAGAGAAAGAAAATACCTGGGTTTAATGCTAGACCAGAAACTTATTTGGAACACACACCTGACAATGGTAGTCGAACGTGCAACAGTGGTGAACTGGACTTGCCGTAGACTCTTTGGAAAACCTGGAGACTGAACCCGAAAATGATCTACTGGTCTTACCTGATGGTTATCAGACCAATGGGTATGTACGCCTCGTTAGTATGGTGGCGAAAGGCAAAAAAAGGCAGCACAAGGTAAACTTGCAAAAGCACAACTTTTAGCACGTCTTGGAATTACAGGAGCAATGAAAACCTGTTTAACTGCAGCTCTGCAAGTCATGTTGAATTTCCCCCATTTACATCTACAGGTAAAGGAGGAGGCAATTCTGGGGGCTTTAAGACTGGTTTAGGTAGTAGATCTGAAGGAAGGAGACTTTATCGGACACATGAGTATTTTTAAAGAATTTGTATCAACGGCAACAATAAAACCGGTTGATGCAATACAAATCAGGTTTGGGTGCTCATAAATGATCGCCATATGAATGGGTTGGACCAAAAACCTAAACTACTGCAAGGATTACTTATCTGGTATACGAATGGATCAAAAACAGCAGAAAGAGTTGGGGTCGGCGTATGTGACCCAAGATATAGCCTAACATAAGCCTTAGGTCAAATTCCCACAATCTTTCGGGCAGAAGTTCATGTCATAGAACTAGGCACTCAGGAATATCTAGCAAAGGACTTACGAGGAGCAAGAAACTATATCTGTTTAGACAGTCAAGCGGCGCTTAAAGCTTCGAGTAGCTTTACTGTCAAATTCATACTAGTGTGGGAGTGTCTACAACTACTAAAGCATTTGGCTGCCCGCAACAAGGTAACCTTGATGTTGGTGCCAACACACATAGATATTAAAGGAAATGAGATTGCCGATCATCTACCCAGAGAAGGTACAGCATCCCCATTTCTTGGACCCAAACCTTTTTTTTAAAGTTTAATCCACTCGCAAAGGGTAACCCCTTTATGCTTTCAAAGCACTACGAGTAGGATGTGGAAATAAGGATAGATGGCGATGAACCGCCTTCTTAAACAAGGATAGGTTGTAATTTTTGGGAAAAAATTGCTTTTGGTAACAAGTTCCTTGGAGATTCTATAGAAAAAAGAGCCTCCGTAGAAGTTCTCACTGTATTAAGCTGGACCGCACAGGAATTTGCTGTCTCCGACTTTCTAGTACGCCTTAAGAATCTTACCCTTGGGGAAATCAATCCTATTAGTTCCTGCGAGCATCGTCCTTGATAGTACTTTTAGAAAAGACACAAGTCACCAACCATGCGCCTGTGCTCTAGTGTTTCAAGAGAATCGGTCAGACTCTCGTCATCAATTAGGAGAATCGCTCTTCTTTGAACTGAATCCAAGAGAGCTAAAGTGTGTTTTGGGGCTGAACTCCAAACATGAGAACAGTATTCTAGTATCGGCCTAACTTGAGCTTTGTATAGTGTTAATAGCTGATGAGATGTGAAGTACTTTTAGCTCTAAAAAGAAAGCCTAGCTTCTGAGAGGCGGATTTAGCAATGGCGCGCACATGATCGTCCCAAGAGAAGTTAGTGTTCGCATTCACTCCTAGGATAGATAGATTATATCCCATCGGAAGGATTTTGCCGTTTATTAGTATGTTTGTTGCATGATCCCTTGATTTTTTCTTAGAGACAACCGCGACCTGAGTTTTTGAAGCGTTAAAGTCGACCAAATTGTTCTTACCCCATTCCAGAATAATCTTGAGATCCTGATTAATCGTCTGTTTCTGCTGTTTCCTTAGTCCATTTGAAGCATCAATAGATAACGGTTTGTCGGAGAAAAAAGATGACACAAGGTTACTATCATCTGCGTAGCTGTATATAGGATTGGAAGTTAAAGCTAAGAGATCGTTTATGTGTAACAGAAATAGAGCAGGAGATGCCATCGACGACGACCTGAAGAGATCTGTCAACGAGAAAATTGGATATCAAATGACAGGGGGCCAGAAAGAAGACCATAAGATGTTAATTTGGCGAGAAGAGATCGGTGCCAGACTCTGTCGAAAGCCTTTGAGATATCCAATGCCACAATCCTAGCCTCACCATGTTTTTCCATAGCTGAGTTACAAATATGAGTAACATATGCCAGTAGGTCGCCAGTGGAACGTTGTTGTCTAAAACCTTATTGCCTGTCGGAGATGATTCTATTTTCCTTCAGATATTTGAAAATCTCGATGTTGATAACCTTTTCCATCACCTTAGATATAACGGGTAACAAAGATATAGGTCGATAGTTGTTAGCCAGATTCCTTTTTTCCTTTTTAGGAACAGGCTGCACTCTAGCAAATTTTCAGATGTTAGAAAATACCTTTGTTGTAAGAGAGTGTGAACAATTTGCTTAGTACAGGAGTCAACTCTGGGGCGCACTTCTTAAGAACAATAGCGGGAATACCATCAAGGCCAGAAGCTTTCGAAGTGTCGAGCTCAATGAGCATCTTCCTGATTGTGCGTTGTCTGAAAACTTCTGGCATCGAAGTGCCAACCTTAGGGAGAATAGAAGGTTCTGCATTTCGAGAATCAAGATTGGAATTTTCAGCAAACATTAAGGCTAACATGTCACCCTTTTCCTTGGAGGTAGTAGCAATATTGCTATTTTCATCGAGTAAACGTGGAAAATTTGAAGGTGAAAAATTTTTTCCAATGAACTTTGCAAATCCCCAAAAGGATCTGGAACCGTTCGGACAGTTGATAAGCTTCTGGCGCATTTTACGATCGAAATCACCTTTTGCTCGTCAATAATCTGCTTACAAGAATTTCGTGCATTTACAGATATGGTCGGGGTCTCGACTGAGGAATTATTTCGCCAACGACGATATGCGCGATTTTTGCAGGAGGCAGCCCGAGCACATTTTTTACTGAACCAAGATTTACTGGAGGTATGGGAGCGGGGAACTGAGCATTCCATACCAATCAGGATAGTTTCCGTGATGAATTCGGCGACTAAGGAAGGGTTGTCTAAGTTAAAGCAGACTTCCTGCCATGGGAAACATGCAAAGAAGTATCTTAATTCTTTCCAGTTTGCGGATTTAAAGGGCCAAACCCTATGGGACTGGGTCTGGGAAGGAGGTGGTATATGAAGCGAGCGAGAGGCTGCTACAAGCTTGTGATCCGAATTTCCAAGCGGTGATGACACAGAGATTTTATACGAATTTGGTGAATTTGTAAGGAAAAGGTCGAGTTGATTAGGTTGATGGGTATCTACATCTGGAATTTTTGTGGGTTCCTCAACTAATTGCGATAATCCACAAGTGATGGCGAAAGCCTCTGTCACCCTTCCCGCGTCGTCAGTTCGGGAAAAGAACCTTAACCAGGGGATGTTGTGTACGTTGAAGTCACCGAGAAAGACAACTTTAGCTTTTGGATAATTCGTCTGTAGGTGATGAAAGGTTACGGAGAGATAATAGAAGAGCTGTCTGTATGAGGGATCGCTTGGAGACAAATAAAGAGAACAAATGAATATTACTTCGTTTTTGAAGCAGATTTTCATCTAAATCACATTATGATCAGCAGATTTTAGTGCTTCTTCTCGTTGACAGGACAGATCGCTTCGCGTAAAAGCACAAATTCCCCTATTGTGTCAAAATTTTGTGTGCAGGTCGTAGTTAGGGCAAAGCAAATGGACTGTATTGATGGATGGGGAGACTTGGGTTTCTGTCAGAGACAGCACATGGGGTCTTTCCTTTTGACGGTGGTGATGAATCGAGTTTATATTTGGGTTTAGACCCCGAATGTTACAGAATTGAAATTTAAATAAATTGTTTGAAAGAAACTTGGCCCGTGGTACATTAAAATTTTCCGTCGATTTTGGATTCCCTCGTACGACCTCCACTTGGACATCCGAACGGGAGGGTAGTTTACGTCCGGAATTTTTTGCACGAAGAGAATCCATCATCTTTGTTTTTAATAATTTGATAAGAAAATCAGAGTAGATGAAAAAAGGAAATAAGGAAAAGGACAGGATGAGGAAAGAAGAATAGCAGAAACCGACTCACGTGTCAGAGACGGAAACATGATGTAAGCATCATTTTACCGCCTCCTAGTGAAACGTGGGGTGGTACTACCTCGACGACTGAAAGTTCCAGTCTACCAGCTACCACCTTACTTTGGTATAGCAAATTGCTATATAAGAAATAAAGTCCATAAATGGAAAGACAAACTAAAAGAATTCCACTAGTAATTAATTTCAGGACAAAACCATGCGAAAAAGTTCATCACATATTCACACGCCAAGACGAAGGAACTTCTCGACCTCAGCAAATCGGAGTTAGGGTTAATAACAGGCCTTCTGACAGGACACCATGCGCTAAGATGCCATCTCAACGAAGCCAAGGAAATTGCAGAACACTTTACACATGCGAAGTATAGTTTTACAGAAAACCATTTCACCTAGAACAGGTACAACCTCCACCTGCAGAGATAAGTAAAATTTCTCCTAGAAGAATCCTAGGCTTTTACAAAAGCTTGGGAATTTAGGAACAATATACAGGGCTGGACCATAAGTAATGGTACACAGAGCAATGGTGGATTTTCCGAATAAAAATAATGTGAATTAGCTACATTTACCTTACACCAAAAGTTGATACTAACAGAGATGCAGGGTGTCAAAGTTGAAAAAACAAATTCGATTTTTCCGTATAACTATGGAGTGAATTGTAATATAGGCACGAAATTTGGCACAAGGGGGTTTCTTTAGTCGACAAACTCTAATTTGCTAACAAATTACCAATAGCTGATAGGGGGCGCTACCTGCGCTATCCTGCATAATTCTAAATCATCATAACTTTTTTGTGAACCTACGTATATTAACTTTAAATAAGTTATTTTATTTCCCCATATTTTTTACGTAAAAAGGTGAACTTTATGAAAGTTTATACGAGCGACCGTTTCCTAGATATTTGCCTTTAAAGCTTGACGTGCTTTTGTTTTAAATTACTAAGATATTAAATTTTCGAAGTAGGCTTAAAAAAAAGTAATCATAAGACAGCGTTGAAAGTTATTTATGTTCAATATTACTTTGCTGATAATATTATTACCTAAATTTTCAAAATCTCAATAAAGAAAATCCAAAAAATTAAGACGTAATTTATTTTCTAACAGAGATGTGAGGTATGATGTCTGAGTTCACACAAGAAAATTTTAATAGTCTGGGTGGTCAAAGCAGATATTTGGAGGTGAATTTCAATAGACAGCCAAATTTTTAATTGTTTACAATCCCTTTACATAAAAAAAGTCATTTCTCACATACTTATTTTTGAAAATAAATTTTGTTTTGGTATTTTATTTAAATTTGCTTTAGACATTTAAAAAATGTGTGAAATAATGTCAGTAGACTAATATTTGATATAAACTATTTTAGAGTCAGTGTTATTACTTTTATTTTGAAACCTACTGCGAAAAATTCACATTTACATAACTTAAAATAAACGTACTGCAAATTTTGAAGGCAAATATTTTGAAAACGGTTGCTTGTATCAACATATAAAACGTATACCTTTTTTACGTAAAAAATGTAGGTAAATAAAAATATCTTTTTAAAATAAGTGTACACAAAGGCACAAAAAAGTTATGATGCTTTAGAACAATACAAGGTTGCGTAGGTGGCGCCCCCTATGATTTACTGGCAATCTGTTAGCAAATTTGAGTTTGTCGACTAAAGAAACCTCCTTGTGCCAAATTTCGTGCCTATATTACAATTCACTCCATGGTTATATGAAAAAAATCACAATTTTTTTTCAACTTTGACACCCTGTATCTCTGTTAATATCAACTTTTGTTATAAGGTAAATGTGGCTAAATCACGTTATTTTTTTACGAAAAATCTACTCTGGCTATATGTACCATTACTTATGGTCCACCCTGCATATCTGGGTTTATCACAATAGATCTTTAAGGTCGCAGTGATGAAAGGAATGTATATATCCTATTCGACCCATATACCTAATCTAATCAAAATTTTGAATTTTAAGTCGATTTGTTTGGCAAGAAACTGAAGAGCTGTATTTATATTATTTTAAAACATATTTTAATGTAGGTCTGAAAAAATCAAAATTAATAAAAATAAAGAATAATAACAATAACATGAACATTACAAGTTTAAAGTAGAAGAAATAAAGAAAAACCAGCTATAGAATTTTGACGATTCAAGGTCTTCAATGCTTTTGATTTTAGTAATAAAAAACTGCCTTCCCAACTACAATTTTTACGACTAAAATAATACTCCTTCAGTAGTTTTCATGACGAAAAAAAAAACCTTGCCACCAATTACAATATGCGCTTCAATAGCATTGCAAACACCTTCAGCCTAGAAAATTTTTGACTATTGCTCTGGAATACTTTAACTTTTGGAATGAAAATTTCCATTTTTTAGCTGCTCAACGAATGATACGCGTGCAGATTAAAACATAAGTGCACACTTCGAATATAAAAATGAATTCTTCGAATTGAATTCGTCTAATAAGATAACTATCTTAAACTCAATTAAACTAAATGAAACACACTTTGAACACATCATTTGTATTTAATCTAAAGTAATGACTTGACGTTTTTTATTAAAACAAATCATTGATGATTTCGTGGCGATTTAAATACAAAGCATAGCAAACATTTTGAGTGTGACGTCAAAATTTAGATTTTAAATTTTTAATTTCGACTTGTTTTTATAGTAATTTTGAATTTTGCTTCTAAATTATGAGTTCCAAGTCAAAGTTTAGAATAAAAAGTGGTTCCAAAAAATGAAACCGAAATTTGAAGAAAAAAGATAAACATTTCTAGTTTAAATAGAGAATCAGTATTTCGAGAAAAAATATCAATTTACCGAAAACAGTTTGCGGAAGAAAATAGAGTTTTTTAAACTTCTAATTTAAAAAAAAAGTGGTTTTAAGATTGGAGTAAACATCTCAAAACATAAAAAAGTCAAACATTTTAGTATTTTCATTAAAAATTTTTAGAAATATTTATTCTATAAATTGCAAGTCTGTTTTTAAAATGTATACTTCTTTTAAAGTGTACGTTTGAAATTTTACGTTCTTCCTGAAATTTCGGTATATTCTCGAGTTGTCGATATTTTTCTCGAAACTTTGAGATAATCCTGATCTTTTTTTAAATTCAGAGATTCACACATATTTTCGAAATTCCAAGTTTGAGGTAAAAATTTTAACTTTAGCCATAATTTTCATTTGCAATGTTCAGGAACTTTTATTGTATACATTTTGAGTTTTTTCCTTTGGCTGTTGTGTATTTTCGCAATTTTTACTTTTTTCTTTGAAATTCCAATTTTGAACTTAAGATTGTAACTTTTTCTTAAATTCACAAAAAAAAATTTTGCTAATGTATAGTTTTTCTTGAAACTTATACTTTTTTGGATAATGTTCAAGTTTTCATCTCAAGCGTTTTATTTCTTTTCTAAAAGTTCGATTTAAAAATTAAAATCTCGTCCTTTCACTCCAAATAATGTCGACTTTTTTGTTATTTCGGATATTAATATACAGTATGTATATGATGGACTGTAAGTAATGGTACATAGAGCAAATGTGGATTTTTTGGTATAAAAATAACGTGATTTAGTTACATTCACCGTAAACCAAAAGTTAATATAGGGTATCAAAATTGAAAAAATTTCAATATAGACAAGAAATTTGGCATTGAGAAGTTTCTTTGGTCGATAAATTCTCTAATTTGCTAACAGATTGCCAGTAATTCATTGGGGCGTCACCTGCGCTATCCTGTATTTTTCTAAAGTATCACAACTTTTTTGTGCCTCCATATACACCTATTTTAAATAGGTATTTTTATTTATTTACGTTTTTGACGTAAAAAAGGTATATTTTCTGAATGTTGATACAAGCAGCAATCGTTTTCAAGATATTTGCCGTACGTTTATTTTAAGTTATGTAAATGTAAATTTTTTGTAGCAGGTTTCAAAATAAAAGTAATAAAACTGACTCTAAAATAGTTTATAATAAATATTACTCTACTGACATTATTTCACAATTTTTTTAAATTAAATTTTACATGTAAAGGGATTGTAAACAATTAAATATCTTGCTGTTTCTTATTGAAATTTTTTATATTCAAATATCTGCTTTGGCCACCCAGATTATTAAAATTTTCTTGTGCGGACTCAGAGAACATACCTTACCTCTCTATGTTAGAAAATAAATTATGTTTTGATTTTTTGCATTTTCTTTATAGAGACTTTCAAAATTCAGGTAATAATATTATCAGCTAAGAAATATTTGACATAAATTACTTTGGAAGATATCTTATTATTAATTTCTTTCCAAGCCTACTGCGAAAATTTAATATCATAGTAATTTAAAACTTTAGAGGCAAATTTCTTGGAAACGGTTGCTAGTATCAACTTTCAGAAAGTTTATTAATTTTATTTAACATTTCTACGACGCAGTTTAAAAATATTTAAATTTTTATTGATGTTTGTTGACAATGTTCTAAAAGAGAAGTTATGCCATTTTTACGTAAAAAATATGGGAAAATAAAAATATCTATTTAAAATAAATATACGTGGGTACACAAAAAAGTTATAATGATTTAGAATAATGCAGGATAGCTATTGGTAATATGTTAGCAAATTTTAATTTGTCGACTTAAAAAACTCCTTTGTGTCAAGTTTCGTGCCTAGATTACAATTTATTCAATAGTTATACCAAAAAATCGATTTTTTAAAAAATTTGACATCCTCTATCTCTGTTAATATCAAGTTTTGGTATAAGGTAAATATAGCTAAATCACATTATTTTTATACGAAAAATCCACTCTTGCTCCGTGTACTTATGGTCCACCTGTACATACATAGAATGTTGAAGGGGATCTCGGTTTTATTTGTGGGATTATGAAAAAAGTTCCTTTTTATAAAAACTCCTATCTGATCCTAAGTCACCAAAAATGACATTTTTTTCAAGATTTTATTACACGGAGATCAATTATTTAAAAATTTAAAAAATTGCCAAAAGTTAATTATTGTTATTTAATGACAAAAAATGCTCAAAAACGAAATTTTGCTTAATTTTCTAAAAACCACGTATACATGTTAGAAATCAAGTTTGGATACAAGTAAATAAAAAGGTATTTGATAATAATAATAAGTGATTAAACTAAAACTTCATCATTTAAAGGTATTACCATCTGTTTCTGTGCGAATTTCTACTTTTTTATAATTTTCTAGGTACCTTCAGTATTATTTTCTGAATTCTAACGCATAGATCGATAGATTTGAACATTTATTAAATTCTGGGTTTGGAAAACAAATACCAGTTTCGATCTCAATAGATCTCGTTATATCCAACTTTAACCTGTTTGAAAGTATTCATTAAAAAATTACAAATATTTCTCTAAATGTAATTTGTGGCGACACCGAATCTTCTGTGCTGTATTGAAGAGAAAAAAAATGAAGAATGTAATAGGAATTAAAAAAAAATATCCTGGTGATGATACCTATCAAAATTATTGTTGATTTCAAATATGAGATCGTTGAAGCCGATATTCTGTGGTATTCCATGTTTATAAATAAAAACTAAAAAATCACTATTTACATCGTTGATTTGTTAATAATAATAGGTTTTTGTTTTGCTTTTCAGTTTGATTAAAAATATATTTTATTTCAATATTTCGAATCATTCTTTGTGGCGTTTTTTCAAGTAACCAAACATTTCTAAGTATAGTAGTCTGTATAAGAAACCATGAAATAGCTTCAACAACTTTTGTGTGAGCAGAATAGACCCAGAATGCAATAATGGGCTGCGTTATGGGTTATTGCAGTCCAGGTATATTCTATTTGCAAACATTTCTGAAAATGAATTAAAATGTGAAATTTAGGTGTTTTGTGGTTCTAAACCACATTTTTTTCGATGCTACCAAAAATAACAGCAGTTTACTGCAGGTCACTTTTTAAAATTTTCAAATAATTGACCTCAATGTATAAAAATAAAAATATAATGTTATTTTTAGTGATTTAAGGTCAAGCAGGAGTTTTTATAAGGAATGACTTTCTCTTGTAAAACCACAAATCAAAAAGAAACCCTTCTTCATTACTCTATCTTGGGACACACTGTATATATGATGTAATATTGTCCCACTTTTGGAAAATAAGGTTAAATTTCAAATTTTCAGAAGAAATAAGGAAACATTATTTTAAATGTTAATTTTTTTATGGGAAGTTTCAATTTAAAATGTTTTATTTTCTTTAGTAAAGTTTTAACTTTAAAATTAAAGTTCAAATTTTTTTACTCTAAATTCGGATAAATAATTTTGAATTTTAAATTTTAAAAATTGCGTAAATTTAAACTTCATGGTCACATAGCAGTAATTCTTAACCATAACAGCATTAAATTTTGAGGAAAATACCAAAATATTGACTTTTAAATCATCTGAACATAAGTATCGTTAATGTTTTTTATTCAAATACAGAAACAAATAGGTTGATCCATTAATTAGATTCGCAGTTTCGGAACCAGAACTTTAGATCTCATTAGATCTTGTCTGTTTGTATATTTAACCGGTGTTGCCAATTTTGTCCCAGATGAAAACTGCATATGTTCGAAAAAAATCTATAGAAACTGCAAATGTTGAAGACAAAAACTGTCGTACCTACAATATTTTTGACTACTAAAAGAAAAAATCTCAAACCCATCTAGTATCTAGAGGCCCCTTGCCTAGGAGCAAATCTTGTGGATAGGATTTGACAAATCCATTCCATTAATTGGGGGAAAGTAACTAAATGTGGTATAGTATTCCTGATGTGGAATACCCTAATTTCTCCACAACAAACACTTCAAGTAGCAATACAGAGTATTATTTTGTCTAATTCGATCATTTTATATTCATAGATATTTATTCTCTTTGACTATACATATTCCCATGAGTCGGAAGAACTCCATTGGAGTTAGGAAGTTTTTTTTTTGTTTTGCAGCATTTGTAAATATTTTAATGTACTTAATCATCATGTGTTTCTTATAAAATAATGAATAAATTCTTATATAGTTTTGCAATTAGATAATGTTACTTGTTGTATTACCAAGACTTTTTGTTGTTTATCTTCTGTTTTTTGTAAAGAATGATAACAAGATTTTGCAATTAAGGCAAATCCGGGATAAATGGCCATGGGTTTTTCAGTGCCCTCCAACTTCTTAATAAATTTAGTACGATTTTATACAAATAAATAGTAACAAATAAAAAGTAACTTTTGCAAGATTTTTTTTTCAACCCTCCTAAAAAAAGAATAAATATGCAACATATTAAATTTTCCAGGAAAAATAAAAGGTTTCAAAGTCCCCTTTTAAACCTTTGAAATATCAAGTATATCGAGCTAGAATTTGACTATTTTTTAGAAAACGCTATAACTGTGCACATAAAAAAGATGAGCATTGAAAATGATATGTTCTAAAAACAATTTAATCAAGGCTCTAAGATGTAGAAAATTCATCTAAAACTCGAAAGTTTGCATTAGTCATTTAGAGCTTAGAGCTTTTTAAGGAAGTTAAACATCTTCACTACCAAGGAAGTGCATCCCTGTATCACCTAAAATATCAAATAAATATCTAGAGCCTAGACCCTTAAGAAATTTTTCTAGAATGTTTTACTTGAATTCAAATAATGAACATAGAAAGAGCCAAATGCTTACGACGCTACATCTAGAGCTTTAACAATACCTGAAGAGAAAAGCAGATTGGGTGCCTTAAATGAAAAACCCATACAGCGCACAGTGGGTTGAAATTAATAATTTTTGGCAAAAACTTTGAAAATTATAAAACTTACTAAATAATAGGTGGTCATTACGGAAAAAATAGTGAAAAAATTATCACCAAGAAATTAGGGTGAGTATCAGGGGTTGAAATTCTAACTAATTTAAAAAAAATAATTCGAAGATAATTCAATCTAAAAGTAATACAAAATTAGTAAAACGATTATTTTTTTGCAAACATAAAGAGTAGTAAGGGGTATGAAATGATAAGAGTCAAATTGAATCAGTCGTTAACTCCTAAAGTGGAAATTTCTCTCATCTGCATCATTATGTTTAAAGCGTTATGGTAAAAAAGGTGCAGCTAGGTGCAGCCGAAAATTGTAGAACATCGAAGTCCATACATCATTCAATATAAAAAAATACGAAAAGGCTTAAGTTTGTTAAAGTAAATATGAAACAAACAAAAATATTAATTTTGCTGATTTTACTGCACGGATGTCTGATACCTTTTAACTGGTGACAAACTCTAAGCACTGCAGCGCTCTCCTACTCGTTTATGGCGACTAAAAGAGATGCTCCAGTTATATTTGTATAATAATTTTTGTCCACAAAAATAAATTACTTTGTTCAAAAGTTTTATCCATGATACCACCATTTTGTGGTCGCCTAATTGGCCTATATGAACGGACTAATACTTTGAAGTCTGTAAAAAAAATGCAAAATTCCATGAGCCTTCGAGACTATCTTAGAGAAACTTTGAATGAGCAGTTGAATTATCACATTTATTTTGAGAAATCATACAAGAAGAACACAACTGACCTTGTTTGTTTAGTTGAATGCGATAAACAAAACGCCAAACAGATAATAAAATTGGAAAAATTTACAAGATGTGCATCTATTCTTAAAATTTGTTCTGATTTTTATCTTCAGTTAATAATAGCAAACTGAGGAACTTTTTGACACGGCTGTGTGCATTGTGGTAAACACTTTTCTCGATAAGACTTGCACTCATTTTAGCACCATTACGTTATTTTTGATAATAATCAAAAAAACATGTATAAATACCTATGGCATACTCGATTCATAAACAAAAGTGCATTAGTTCAATTGATCTACAAAATACGTTATAGCTTGAACATGAAGATCATGATATTAATTTCTGTTTTTCTTTTCGCTAACGCTTTGAAAAATGACGAATTAATGCAAAAGTGGAATGAATTCAAGGTAGGTCGTCTTACTCCTTCAAATATTTATCAAATTACCGAAAAGGCAATTGAAAATACTTTTCTTCATTGTACATTTGTCATTTACCATAACAAATTAGTCAGTAATTATTTAAGCAAGTTATAATCTAAAAAGTTTATTTTTGGAAAATAACGAATTAATTGAAAATTCATGAAAATATTTCTTAAAAATTTAATAAAGACCGTGACCTGTATGAGATTTAGAAGAAAAATAATCTCGTATCATAATTACAGAAACCAATTCATTTCGTTGCAGCTTACCAATGACAAACTCTACAGATCAGCATTAGAAGAGCGCAGAAGATTCTCCATCTTCAAAGATAATTTGCAGCACATTGAAGAACACAATACCCTTTACGAAACAGGACACGTTTCCTACCAAAAAGGAATTACCTCATTCGCTGATATGACCGAAAAAGAATTCTTGGACTTCGTTGGCCAAATTAACTACAACGAGCAGGACAAGCCAGCTTTTATCGAAACTTACGTTGCCAAAGAAATGGATCCCACCGCTGAAGTTGACTGGAGAAATTCGGGAGCCGTCACAGACGTGAAAAACCAAGGACAATGTGGATCATGTTGGAGTTTCAGTACTGTAAGTCTACTAATCTAGATTGAATTGCTTATTTTAAAATAATTTCTCGCAGACTGGTGCTTTGGAAGGCCGTAACCAAATCAAAACTGGGCAACTGCTTTCGTTGAGTGAACAAAATTTGGTCGACTGCGCGAAGTCCTACGGTACATATGGATGCAGCGGCGGTTTTATGGTTAATGCTTTTAACTACGTCAAGAACCATGGTATTACGACCGAAGAGAAATACCCATACACCGCGAAAGATGAGGGAGTTTGTTACTACAACAACAAGGACAACGCTCTTAACATCACTGGATTTGTAGAAGTTGAATCCAAGAACGAAGTTGCTTTGAGGTCGGCTGTGCACGAAGGCCCAACTTCTGTCGCTGTTTGCGTAACAGGAAACTTCCAGTTGTACACAGAAGGAGTTTTCTTTGATGACAAATGCAATCAAGACGCTTTGAATCACGCCGTTTTAGCTGTTGGATACGGAAGGGACAATGGACACAACTACTGGCTCTTGAAGAATTCATGGGGACCAACTTGGGGTCTCAATGGGTATATGAAGCTTCAAATGGGCGTTAATCACTGTGGGGTCGCCACTTTAGCCAGTTTCCCTAAAATTTAAATAAGCAAATGATTTGGAAGCTTTTCGGTTTCTCTAAATTTAAAATAAACACATTTAGTAAATTTTGTCTTTGTTTCATTCAATTTTTGTTTAGATATTTTAAGTATATAACAGGCGATATTACGCAGTAGTAAAGTTGAAGTGCGTGACTACTTAAAAAAAGTGTATTTCTTTGAATTTTAAATTTCAATGACTGATATAAGTTCAAGAGCGCGAGGGGTCTTTACATGGCACCACTTGAATCTACTTAACAGGTCTTACAAAAACTATAAATGCAAAATTTTCCTAATTTAAAAATAGTGAATTAGACTATTCGATAGTGGTAAGTTATATCATAATACTATTTTATTAAATTTCTCGAAATAATAAATATTTCTACTTAATTCCGATTTGAAAAACTTCTTTTATTTAGAAATATAGAAATTTTTTTGAAAGGCCTTTACTGTGGAAACGACTTTTATCACAAATTTTTGATGTAACGGCTCAACTTTTCAATAAAACGTTTGTTTCTATTTTAAAATCTTATCGACTTTAAACTTAAAATCTTGTCTAGGAATTTCGAGTTTTTTCTAAGATTTTTTACATTTTTTTTTAATTCAAATTTTTTCTCGGAATCTGATCTGGTCGTTAATACTTATGTTAAAATCTAAAAAAAGAAGTGAGAATTTAAAGAATATATCCCTTTTCAATTGAAATTTTAAAATTTTTCTCCAAATTTCAGTTTTATTGATAAAAGTGTCACTTCAAATTCCAAATTTAGAGAATGATTTTTTTTGAAACCTTAAACATTTCTCTCGAAATTTTGACTTTATTTATTCGATTGTTTTATATTTGTACTAATAATAATTAATTAATTAATTATTTTTACCGATTCCCGAATTTTTTTTTTTCAATTACAACTTAACGATTCAAATTTTTTCATTTATACCAGAAATTTTTATTTTTAATTGTTCATTTCAATTTTTTATGTAATTTTGATTTTATTGATAATTTTTGAGACAAATTTCAGTTTTAAGGATAAAAATTGCCCTTAAAATTCGAAACTTAAAGAATAACTTTTGCAATCTTGTAGATTTCTCTCGAAATTTTTATCTGAATTTTCTATATTTGATTATTTATTATTTAATATTTTAATTGAGTTTATCGATCTACGAATATTTTTTTCACAATTGCCACTTTACGGTTTATATTTCATTATTTGTACCAAAAATTTTTATTTTTAATTGCTCATTTCAATTTTTTTCATATAGTTTTGATTTTAAGTTTCATTTTAGAGACTTAAGTTTAAATTTCAAATTAAAATTTAGATGTCAAAATTGAAATTTAGACGTTATAGTACAAATTTGGTACTTAAAGTAAAAATAATTTCCAGGTTAGCGTCGAATTTTTTTTCTAAAACTGAAATTCTAAAGTTTAATCTCGACCTAAATTCACATATTTCTCTTCTTACTTATTATGAAATCTAGAAAATTCTCTAAATTTAAACTTTAGTCTAAAAATTCTGACTTGAAATATTGAGAAATTTTTGTTCAGTTTTAAAGTTTTGGTAATTTTAAACCTAAAATATTGTCTAAATTTTGAATTGTTTTTTAAGAATTTTTTTCATTTCTCTTAAAATTTCGAATTCTTTCTTAAATTTTTGACTAAGCCCCTTTATTTAATTTGAAATTTAAGAGTTTCTTCGCAGATTTCGAGTTTTTCAAAACATTTTTACATTACTTTTGAAATTTGTAATTTTTTCTCTGAATCTTAACTGAACTTCGATACTAAAATTGAAATTTTGCAAAAACTAACAATTTCTTAAAAATTGTTAACTAAAATTTCAATTTTTTCCCAATTTGGTAATGGTAATTATAAAAATTCTAAACAGAGAGAATAATTTACTTGAATTTCTCTCAATATTTTGAGTTTGTTAGTCGATTTCGTTTTTTCTTTTGTCATGTCGCCTATTATGAAGATTCAATTTAAAAATTAAATCTTGGAGACTCAAGTCAAAGTTTTAAAAGCAAAATAATAATATCGAACTTCAGCTCTTTTTCAAAAAAAGCGAAGTTTAAAAAAAAGCATCAACTGAAACGTCGAATTTATTTTTCGTATTTTATATTTTTTCGTAAAACTGATTGAATTTTACTATCTTAGTCGAAAATTCGAGGTTAAAATTGAAAATTGTTTGATCTCGACATTTTTGTTGGTGATTAAAGTCAAATGCTCAAGAAAAACAGTGTTTTCAAAACCAGGTAATTGTTTAAACTTTAATATCAACTTTTTTCTCAATGCCCAGGAAATATTTGGAGAAAATATTTAGATATTTCAATTTAGGAAAAATGATGTTTATTCTTCAGTTTATTTTTGCCTAATTCAACTGATGAAATTCAAATGATGAAATTTCGACTATTTAGAAGAAAATATTAATAAAGAACTAAGAAGTTCTTATTATTTAATGTAAAATACTCAAAAACAAAAATAAATATAAATTAAAAATTTAAGTCATTTACAAACTAAAATTCCATGAAAAAACGTTGCAATAACAAGAAAAGACAACCAGAGACAAACTTTTGATGGTAAACGCGAAATTTCGAGAATATTTCCTAGAATGCGCAAAAATAATCTCTAAATTACGTGTTTAGAGTAGCAACTTTTATATTAAAATTAAATTTTTAAGTTGCTAAAATTTAAATTTATTGATAAAAAAAACAAATTACCAAAAAACGCATTTCTGAAATTAAAATATACCACAGTTGTGGTAAGAAGTGATTCTTCAGGTTATTTCCAGCAATTTTTCAATAATTGCTGATAGTAATCAATAAATATAAGCAAATTTAAATAAACACTTTTATTTTCAGATTTATTCGATATAAGCAATGAAATTTTTTATATTATTTGCCTTATTGGCGAGTACCCAAGCTTTGAGCCAAGAAGAAATTCATAGGGAATGGATTCAATTCAAGGTAACTCAAAGTGCCTTAAACCACATGTCAATTTAATAATGCTTTTAACATCACCCCAAGAGTCTCCCCAATTAATTATAATCATTATAGCTGCTACTCATATCACAATGATGTAAAAATCATCTAAATAATCAATAACATTAAACAATTGATCTTTAGTCGTGCTCTGGGGCAATGTCATTATCATTATCTTTAAAAATATAATTAAACATATCTCGTTTTATCTTCTAGGCAACACATGATAGATTATACAGATCAGCTTTGGAAGAACGCAAACGATTTTCCATTTTCAAAACCAACTTAAAAGAAATTGAGGAGCACAATGAACTGTACAAATTGGGGGAGGTCTCGTATGAAGCCGGCGTTACCGAGTTCGCCGACATGACATCTGAAGAATTTATGAACTTCGTCGGTGAATCTGTCGAACAAGAAGAGTTCGATTCCGAAAATGTGGAATATTTCACTCGAACCGGAAGATCCGACAACACCACCGTCTTGGATTGGAGGGATTATGGGGCAGTGACTCCACCTAAATCTCAGGGAGGTTGCGGATCTTGTTGGAGTTTCGCCACCGTAAGTATTATATTTATTGTGTATGGAGAAAAGCTTCTTAAAATTAAGATCGCACACTTCAATGGAAACAATTATTAAAAAAAATTAATGGAAAATCGAAAACTTAATAAATTTTACAAAAATGAAGAAATGTTTTGATATATGCTTACCATTATTTTTTTAGACTGGTGTACTGGAAGGAAGAAATAAGTTGAAGACGGGAAAGCTAATCTCTCTCAGTGAACAAAACTTGATCGATTGTAGTGGTCGTAAATATGGAACTTTTGGATGCGAGGGCGGTAATAGACCAGGTGCTCTTCACTTCGTTAAGGACCATGGAATAACAACTGAACAGAAATATCCTTACACCGGAAGAAAAGGATATTGCAGGTACACACCCAAGGCAAACGTTGTTAACGTTACTGCAGTAGTTAGGGTAACAAGTGGAGATGAGGCTGCATTAAGGGATGCACTTTACGAAGGACCTGTAACCGTTGGCATTGCCGTTGTGAGCAAATTCCGATATTATAAGAGAGGAGTCTACACAGATGCTACCTGTTCAAAAACAAGATTAAATCACGCAGTATTGGCCGTTGGTTATGGAGTAGAAAATGGCCAGGATTACTGGCTCGTTAAAAATTCCTGGGGAACTAGATGGGGCTTAAGCGGATTTGTCAAAATAAAATTGGGAGAAAATACTTGTGGTATTGCAACTTCTCCTGCTTATCCTAAGCTCTAATTTTCTCCAAATGCTCTATCGGTTTATTTGAAATAAATGCATTCAAAAATTACCATTTCTATATTTTTTTAATAATACCTACCTATTATATCCTAAGTATTATACTTAGCAAATTCATACTGCAAGTAATCAAAATTTTAATATTCAAGCATTTTGATATTATTTTATAGAGAACATTCTTAGAATAAAGTCAACATTTGGAGTTAAATAATGTTGAGAAAAATTAACAATTTTGAGTTTAAGCTGAAAAATTTTGAACAAAAGTCAAAAGACTTAATTTTGCTTATAAATTTTTGTTAAAAATTACAAAAAAATAATAAAAATTAAACCTAAATGATTAAGGTTCAATTCGAATTTTGATTTAAAACAAAATTTAAAATAAAAAAAACCTTCGACGTTTTTAAGATTTTTTTCTGAAATTTCGGACTTTAAACTTGAAACTTTTTAAATTTTGGCTGATTTTGGTCCATCAAAATTAGCTTAACTTTGCCGAAAGTGACTGAAATTTAATCCATTTTAGTTCAAACTTAAAAAGAATTCATCAAAAAAAAACCTGTAGAAAAATTGGAAAATATTCTCGAAATTATATTTTAAAATTCAACGTCTTAAAATAACGTTACTCTTTTTTGTTTCTCAAAATTTTGTATTTAAATTAAATAAATTTCATTGCGTTTTTAAGATTTTTTTGAAAATTTGGACTTAAATTTGAGACTTTTTAAATTTTTGTTGATTTTGGTCCAGAACTGTAACCAAAACTAGTTTATTCTTTGCCAAAAATAACTGAAATCTAATCCATTTTAGTTTAAATTTAAAATTAATAAAAATGCATCAAAATCTGTAGGAAAATTTAAAACTATTTCGGAAATTATATTCTAAAATTTAAAATATTGAAATAACGTTACTCTTTTGGTTTCTCAAAATCTTGTATTTAAATTAAATGAATTTCATTGTGAAATTTCTGGCAAAAACTTTTTTAAATTTTTAGTATCAAATCGAAATTTTGGAAAAAAATATCAAATAAAACAAAACGTAACTTATGCAAAATTTTCTGGACTTCAAAAGTCTACGAAGACAAAGCTACACGAATCGAAGACCAACGTCATGCCAATGCAGAGCCATCAAGATTATTCTAGATTAAAATGATGCAAGGCTAAGATCACATGATCATGTGAGGACAAGAATTAAGATTGCCTGTGGTCTAAATCTCGTAGGCAGCAATTTAAGTGAGTTTATGATTAGTTTAGCTCAAAGTTTAGTGTATTTAAGGTCACGTCAGAGTTCAAATTTGCGCGACTCGAGGTCATTTGAATACAAGGTCACTTGAGTTCAAGGTCATGATAGCCCAAGGTCATGTGAGCTCAACGTTACGTGATTTCAAGACCATGTGAACTCAAGGGCACACGAGCTCAAGATCACATGAACTCAATGTCACGTGAACTCAATGTCACGTGAACTCAAGGTCGTGTAAAAACAAGGTAGCGTGAGTCAAAATGTTTTCATAGATATAAGTTTTATCTCAAAATTACGACAGAAATAAACTTGATCTTAAATTCTCATTTTTTGTGCCTCTTATTTGAAAAAGTTTGACAGAAGTCATTGACTAGTCCAATAATATTTTAAAATTTCCAAATTTGAAACTGATTTTTATTTGAAACTGGAAATTTAATTTTTTTTCAATACGAAATATTGCTAATTTGTTAGGTTTTTCGTGCTTGGTTTTTTGTTTATATTTTAAAAACTTTATAAAGAAAAAGTTAACTAAATGTTAACCTTTACTTCAAAACTTTTAACTATTCTGAATATCTAAACTTTGCAAAACTAAGCTCTCAAAAGTTAGTAAGGTCACTAGGCATGTGTAACATGCGGCATACAAATTTTATTCAATTTATTTTAATTTTCAATTTTAAGGACATTGAGTTCTTTTCCAACTCTGATAGTTTGATTTTTTCTCGATATTTCAACTTTAGCTGCAAAATTGTGATTTTAATTCGGAAATTTGGACCTTCTCAAAATATCGACTTTCCTTATAATTTTAATAGAAACTCAAAACGTAAATTTTTTTGTTGAAATCTCGATATATTTGTCACACTTTGAACTTTATTATCGAAACTTCAATTTTAATGTCGTTTGGATTTTGAACTCGAAAATTCTTCTTTCACTCAAAATATTAGCTTTTTTTCAAATTTTCCTAATTCTGTATTTAGACGTTAAATTTCGAAATATTAAAAACACTTCGAGTCTATCGTCGAAATTTCAACTTAAACCTCAAAATTTTGTCACACACGAATAATTATATATTTTTTTTCACGAGGTTTCGACTTTTAAGCTTGAAACCTAGGATTTCTAGAAAAAGTTAAAATCTTCAGATTAAAGTCCAAATTTCGAGAATATTTCGAGGTTAAATTTGAAATTTTAAGAACATTTTTAATACCTCAGGCTTTTTTTAAGATTTCGACTTTTTCTCTCAAAATTTAGACTTCAAGCTTAAAATTTTTAATAAGAATTTTAAATTTTAAAAATTTTAAGCTTAAGTTAGAGTTTCAAGCAATTCATAAATATAAAATTTTAATATAACATTTTCAAAATGGAAATCGACAGCTCCAGAAAGACATAAAATTTATATAAAAATTTTACAAATTTAAGTTTAGGAATTTTTAATTTTAACTTAAAATATTGATAATATTTAGAATACCATATGGACCTTTTGCTCGGAAATTCAAAGCTTTTACAAAAGTTTAAATTTCAGGATTGAAACAAATTTTGAAATTTTTTTCATACAAATTTATTTTACTTGACCTTAACAAAAAACCTTAAAACCTTAACAAAAACTTGTTTGTTAATAGACAAAAATTAAACTTTCTACATTGTCTAAAAAACTCCAAATGATTTAGAAAAAATGTCCACTTTGTAAAACCTTTTTGTTTTCAAATTCAAGTTTGACTTGACAAATTTGGAACTTTTATAATTTTTTATAAAATTTTGATTTCAAGCTTAAAATTTGGAGGGTATAGAATAAAAAATTCACAGATTTCGCAATCCTTGTAACCAACGGAGACATTGGAAATGATAACACCATATAGGAAACATAATTAACTCTTTTTTAAGCACACAAGATTATACAGAGGATGCGCAAATTTCACAGACAACGCTTGATGATAAATCCGAAAAAAAGTTTAATAAACCATTTTTAATATTGGAATTTATAAACTTTCAAAGTTGTCATTAAAAAAATAATTTAATTAAGAACTTTGTAATCTCTACCAGCCGTGTTGTAATTTGAAACTATTATTTATTTTTAATTTTACGGCTTATCGCTTACTAGAATATTAGCAAAAGCGACATACTGGGTGATAGTTTTCTCCACCTACCTTCCTATATTACCTATCAGAGCTATTTTTACCATGTCGTATTTTTTAAAAACAAAAGAATGTCTTTTAAAAAATTGTCTGCGGGTAACCATTCTTCCGTTTGTTACGGTTTGTAAAGCGAGTGCCGCGGATTTAAATCTTTGTTTGATGGAATGGACTGGTCCTTGGTTATCTTCAAAAATTGAAACACAAAACTTGTCCCTTGAAACCAAGAAAGATTAAAAAACACAACAAAGGTTGCTCTAACGCGTTTCGACAGCCAAGCTGTCATCTTCAGAGAGAAACTGAGTTTGAGTTTGAGTTTTTCTCTGAAAATGACAGCTTGGCTGTCGAAACGCGTTAGAGCAACCTTTGTTGTGTTTTTTAATCTTTCTTGGTTTCAGGGGACAAGTTCTGTGTTTCAATTTTTAAATCTTTGTGTTTAATGGGCGATCGAAACAAAAAGCTGCTTAATGTTTTCATACAATCAAGTAATGCTATTATGGTCATTTGCTATAATCGGAAGCATGTTCTTTCATTTAAATATTAACTAATTTTGCTACTTTGTTGGGGAATCGATTCGAATCTATTGTTGAAGTCCGTCGCCATAATTTATTTTTATTCCAATTAAAGCCCGAATTGTTTTGTTGAGTATATTTCGAACATTGGGCCACACATCTGAACTGCACATTTAAATTTAGCCCATGAAAATCCGATTTTTTTTTATCGAAATAACTCAAATGAAGCTGGAAATCGTTTAAATGCCTTTGAGGCTAAATATGAGTAACCTGAGCTTGTAACACCAAAAAACCGCGAACATTTTGAACATATTATGTTTCCAGTGATAACTCTTAAACAGCCCTTTTTACTGAAAAAATAGTTTTTTTAAGAATTGTAGAGCATTAAATTGGTATGGATACCTGAAACTTGAAATTTGTTGCAAAAAAACCGCCAAAAAAGGACACTTTTTGTCTTTTGGATGAAATTTGTTTTAACTATAGTCATGCGTACGCAACTTTCAAACTGCTATTGTAACTTAAAAAATCGACAGAAAAAAGATGAAGAGCATTTAATTGTGCATCTAGACAATCTAGAGTGTCAAAATATTCACATAGGTTATTTTACTTACATATATCACCGTAAATCCAAAACGGTTACTTATTTTATTACGCATTACATGTTATCCATTTTGCATTCCCTATATGTTGGTATTTAAATTACCTTCATCTTCATTGTAAATCAGATTTAAATGCAATTATCTAATTAGATAATTTTACTTAATAATATTTTTTTTATTTCTAATAAAATTCTGAAAACAAAAAAAAATAGCAAAATTAAATTCACACCATTTTATAAGTTAAGCATTTCTGTCTTAAAATCATCGAGTTCGTAGCATTCACGCATTTCACCTACCGATAAAGAATATTAAAAACGTAGACATTTTTTTTATTTCGACCATGTTTGAAGGGATCATGGCAGCGCAAGTTTTAAAAGATAAAGTCAGTAGTATAGGTGGTGTGGTATCATAAGTTAGCAACAACAAAAATAGGAAATCCTTTCTGTCTCAATTATTAGCTTAAGCTGGTTCATTGATGATGTAGAAGGAAAACAGGCAATTTCTAGGTTTAGCAACTTGTTCTCTTAACAATACCATATTTGAATTTGGTGGTATGCCTGCAAAGAATACTGATATGCTTTTGCTTTAGTTGGGGCAGCAAGCCAACGTTAAAAACCCAAAGAATTTTACTTTTCTTGGACCCATTATAAGAGAACTTAAAAGAATAATTTAATTGCATATATCTACATTAGTGCCTTTGTTTTAAAAACTTGCACTGCCTCTACTCTCTCAAAAATGGATTTGCTTCTAGGGTGAGTTAAGTATATGTCTATAGGGGTTAAAAAATCAGAAGAAGGCAATTCGAGCGCCTAATAACAACCATTTTATTAACAAATCTACGTCTTATCCAACTATTAGAGTTAGAGGCTATAGCAACGGTCGAAATAAAAAATGTCGATCTGTTTACTTGTTAATGATAATGTTTTAATTATCTTTTTCTGTAGGAGGACTGAATGAATGCCAAGAATTCGATGATTTTGAGAAAGAAATGGATATTCTTCTTTTGGTGCCTATCCGTTCCGAATGTTGGAGATCATTCTGGCTATTGTAATTTTGTTGACGGCTGCTCTAAAGATCTGGATAGTTGTTAATGAAAGCCATGTTCTCAAGTTCTTTAACCAAGAAAATCTTCTGTTACCTGGACCTCGTTTGCCTGGTATTTTTTCCTGTAGTAAGCCATATCTCCTTTTATTCCTCATTATGTGGCACAGGTATTTTAACTTTGTTTCTTTTTATGATTCCTGTGATTTTATACATTCTGCGAAGAACTTCGTCGTTCTTCACGTGATCTATCCAAGATATTCATAAGATTCTGCGATAGAGCCACATTTCGAACGCCTCTAATTTTTTCGCTGTGGCTTCAGTTAGAGTCCAGTATTCTGTACCATAAAGTAAGACATTTAAAAAATGCTACCATTTTAATGAATACAGCTCTGGCCTTTTCAATACGACAGTTTATTTCTTGTGAGTGATCCCATTGGTCATTAGGTAAACATTTCAGGTATGTATATTGGCTGACTCGATTAATGCGTTGACTGTTGGAAACCACCTTTATGAGGTATATTGTTTTTGCTGATCACCATATATTTGATTTTGTTTAGATTAATATCAAGCGCCTTTTGTCTAACCTCTATCACCCTTGTCATGATTTCTCGTAAGTCTTCTAGATTATCTGAAATAATTACTGTATCATACGCATATCTTAACTTATTTAGGCGTCTTGCATTTACCAATATTCCTGCATTAATGGCTTCTTTAAATATATGCTCAGAATAGATATAAAATAATAAAGGAGATAAAACACATCCCTGTCTTACTCCCCACAAGATTTTTATTGCTACAGATTTGTCTCTATCCACATTTATAAAGGCGGTTTAGTTCCAATATAGATATGCGATGATTCTTAATTCTCCGCCATCTGATATTTCCATGAGTTTATGGTGTTGCACTCTATCAAGAAATGGATACACTCATTAAACTGTGTTCTTCTAATTCACTAATATCTTCTGATCCTTGACGTTTGAGAAATAAAAAATTGTTATGGGAGATGCGGGCATGACGGGGTGGCGGGCAAGACGGGGCACCCGTATTATAAGGACTTCTAATTGGCCAATCACGATCGTTCTAGCGCGTGACGATGCGGCGCCATGATGGCTGTCAGTGCGTCCGTTGAGTGATTCGATGTGACAGGTATTTTTTTGTTTATTGAAACAAAAGTGGTGTCTGGCAGTTTGATTTTTATTTTTTAAGTTCATTTAGTAGGTGTTTACTACGCAAATAATACTATACTATATTAGCTTCAAAGTTATTCTCATGCGTCAACGATTAAGCTAGCAGGTAAGAACTTGTTTATTTCTGCATTGTTTATTGTTTTCCGCATGTGTTTTTTTAAATACAATTAGGCGTTCGAGGGCAAGATGGGTTATTATATACCCCATATTGCCCGCTCGTGGTTTCTGATTAAATCGCAAGTTTTTATGATTCGTACGTGTATGAGTGTGTGGGGTAGTGGGTGATCTGGGTGCATGGGAGTGTGTATTGACGGTGTAATCAATAATGATGTTATTTTGTTTTAGAATGGTGATAACGTATAAGAAAAAAACAAATAGAGGGAATTGGGCGCAAGAGAGTAAGGCAAAAGCTGTGGATGCTGTTATAGAAGGAAAAATGGGGTATATGTTAGCAGCGAAGACATTTTCAGTTCCTCAGACAACTTTAGAAAGAAAAGTCAAGGCATCTCGCGAGAATTTGGCTGCTTCTTCATCTGCAAGTATAAAAGTTTCTTTAGGGCCTAAACGACCTATTTTTACAGAAGACGAAGAGAAACAGCTTTGTAGCTATATATTAGACATGGAGAGTCGATTTTCCGGTCTTACAACCAAAGACCTAAAGGCATTAGCTTATAACCTAGCAGTAAAAAATAATAAACCACATCCTTTCAACGTTCAAAAACAAGAAGCTGGCAAGGACTGGGTTCAAGGTTTTCTGAACAGACATCCGGAGTTGTCAATAAGAAAACCCGAAAGCACTTCAGCTGCGCGTGCTGCCGGGTTCAACAAAGAAGTTGTTGATCAATTTTATACTTTTTTGGGAAATATCTAGGATGAACATCATTTTACACCAGACCGCATTTACAACTTCGACGAAACTGGCATTTCAGTTGTACCTAAAACCAAATCAAAAATTATAACGAGAAGAGGCCCAAAACAAGTAGGGGCTTTAACTTCTGCGGAACGAGGTGCTGCGATAACAGTTGAAATATGTTTCAGTGCCAGTGGGCAATATATGCCCCCTATGATGGCATTCCCCAGAAAAAGGATGGACCCTCAGTTAATGCTTAATGCTGCCCCTGGAGCATGGGGAGTTGTAAGTGACTCGGGCTGGATGACCACTGAATTATTTTTCGGGTGGCTTAAACGATTTGTAAAATTCAGTGGGGCGACAGCAGGTCGACCTGTATTACTGTTATTAAATGGTCATAGCACCCACACAAAAAACATAAATTTGATTAATGAAGCTCGATCCCACGGGGTTATTATTTTATGTTTCCCCCCACTTATATGAGATCATTGAGCAATTATTATGATCGACAAATTACGGCGTGGCTTCTCAGCGATACAGGGATGGTAGTTACAATCCGGCAAGTTGCAGAAATTTTTGGAAAGGCCTTCATAGAGACGTCTACCATGGCAACAGCTGTGAATGGGTTCAAGAAATGCGGAATTTGGCCGTATGATCCACCGGTTTTCTCTGAAAGCGATTTTGCTCCTTCTTTGGTGACTGACATTCCATGCGCTCAATCAATAACTGCAACCGCCAGTGCACCAAACAATGTAACAACACCATCGGTGAATCTTGCAATATCGACTTTCATTGAAACAGCAATAATTAGCCAATCTGCGCCGACCACATCAGTTATCAGCAGTGTCGCTATTATAACACCTACAACAACAGCAGCCGTAGCACTTGCTGAGCCAGAAACGCAGCCAATTAAGACTTTTCATCATGTGCCAGATATTACTGGAGCTGCTACCGCTGCAGCAACATCTCGCCCTTACCTGCAAAAGTTTTACTATCTCCCGAGGTTGAAGCAGCGACTATTCATACGACCACTATGATGGTTTCTGCCGCCCCGTCGAGTCCTAAGCCCGGATGTTCTACTTGGCTTGTTAATAACGAAATAGACCGAAGACCAACAACTCCACAACAATCCAAATTTCCTGTTGCTAGTCCACAGCAAATATTACCCCTTCCAGCAACTCGCAAAACTTCACGCGTGACTCGAAAACGAGAAAAAACAGCTATAATTACTGCGTCACCTTACAAAACAGAACTGGAAGAAACGATAAAAAAAAGCTTTTGGAAGAGAGCAAGCAAAAAAGGAAGGAAATCAATTAAAGTTAAAGAAGACGCAGAAGAAGACTAGAGGGAAAGAAGGTAAAGTTATATCAAAGAAGAAAGTAAGGGGCAATCGCAGTTCGTCCAGTAGCAAAAGCGAGAGTAACATTGAAAATACCCCTTGCTTATACTGTAGTGGACTATATTTGGATTCCGATGAAGGCTGGGTTGCGTGTTCTATATGTGGCAATTGGGCACATTGCTCATGTGCTGGCGTGGATGATGAGGACGATGAAGCAACATTCACCTGCGAATTTTGCGAAGAACGGTAAATGATTTGCTATACCTCATCTTGCCCGATGGGGGTACCCCGTCTTACCCTACCTAGAGGGCAAGATGGGGAGGGTGGAGTTTTTTACTTTTATATTGTTAAAAAATTAATTATGTTACAATTGTTCCTAAAATTATGGAAATTTGAAAGACTAATTAACAAAGAAAATAATAGTAATAAAACAGAGTATATAAGTACAATAGTTTCAGTTTTATTTCCCATCAAACGTTAAGTACCCCGTCTGGCCCGCATCTCCCCTACTAACTTAAAAAAGTAGTTTTTAATTTGACAGTACAATTAAATTGTGTTTAAATTTGATTTAAAATGAAGGTAATTTATACATGTGCCAAACATGTACGGAATACGAACTAGAAAATATCTAATTAGGGAGTCGTTTGGGATTTATGCTCGCTAATATGGTTACGTAAAATTATTACAATTTAAATATTTTGGTACCCTCTGGATGCAAAATTTAATGATATATAACTTATATTCTTTAAGCTATATCAGTTTCAAAGTTCGCACGCCTGAATTGGCAGGGACCAAGGGGCAAAAAATGCCCTTTTTTGGTTATCAATTGCAGCTATACCACTGCACCGAATTTTAAGTTTCGGGTACCCATTCCAACCAGAATTTAATACTCTAGAATTCCTGTAATAACTATTCTTTTCGGTTAAGAAATATTACTGAAAAATGGAAAAAAAGTGCAAACATTTCGCGGTTTTTTTGGGCTAGACAGTTAAGTTCATTTTCTCAGATCGTGCAAACTCAAATTACTCATATTTGGTACCAAATATAGGTATTGAAACGATTTCCAGCTTTCTCTCAATTATTTCATCAAACGCCTCATTTTGAGTCAAATTTGAAGCACGTAATTTTAATTAGTTTATTTAGAATTTTATTATTATGAAAATGAGTTTAAAGTTCACGGTCTATTGATTACTCTCTGTTGAAGTCAGTTAGCTACCACTTACTTGTTTCTATTGCGATCGCTTACAAACAAGATTTATTTATGATCCACTTGTCATAGGGCCAAAATCTAGAAGTAGGACGCCCGACAATAACTGAGCAGGTATAGAATTTACAACATACGTAACATACCACTCCCTTTAAATAATTGCAATAAAAAGTTGATAATGTAATAAGTAGCTAAATAGCTAATTAATAAACGAATTGCAAGAAATTGACACAATTACGGATATAAGCTTTTGCTGAACCGTACTGGTCCTTGGTTCTTTTCAAAATACCAATCTTGTCCCCTGAAACCCAGAAAGATTTAAGAACACAAAGGTTGCTCTAACGCGTTTTGATAGCCAAGCTATCATCTTCAGAGAGATACTGAAGATGATCGAAACGCGTTAGAGCAACCTTTGTTGTGTTTTTAACCTTTCTTGGTTTCAGGGGACAAGATTTGTATTTTAATTTTTTACGGATATAAAGATTACGAATAGACCACGGAGATCTTACATTACCACACTAAAAGAGTGCAACCTCAATATTACAAAACTGAAGGGAATTATGAAATATTGGTTATATCAAGTAATTTCTTAAAATGGGGTTTGTTACCTAGAGGTTAGTTTGGACTACGTTTCGTTTTAACAAGGATTTTTCGGTTCTCTGCGACAATTAAGCAAAACCTTATTTGTTTCTTATCCACTGCAACTTTAAAACTAAAAACAGTGACAAGCAGCAGTGTTTACAATACTTGGTATCAAACAACAATGATTGTCTTACCAAAAATTTGACGTATCTGAACCTGTGGAGACATGTATTATTTTGGAATTGAGTGTAAATAATTGGTTATAAGTTGAAAAATTCGTTGAATGAGATAAATAATGCTTTCTATCTATATTCTGCAATGACTGAAAATTCGTTATAAAAAGCGTTTTGACAAATGTATTCGTAATAAAAACGTATATTTTGCATTATCTTTTATGGAGAGTTCTAGAGGATTTCAGAGTTTACACTATAACCGAAATTGAAATTAATTAAAACAAAATTTTAAATAATATTCAGGGTTATTCAATTCGCACAGTAGATATCTCGAAAAATAAAAAGTATACAGTGCTTCCCAAAAGTAAGGGATAAATTGTATAAACCCGCGAAGAAACATAATTCAGAAAAATCGTCAAATATGTCTATTTTTATTTTTAAATTGCCATTTTGACCTGTAATTTTGAACCTTTCACTCCTTCACCCTTAACGGCTAGCAATCCCAACTTTAAAAATTCAAATAGAAAAGTATTCCTTGCGATACCTCGCTTAATATATTTTTTTTATTATTATACTGAATGCAAGACAAAAATATTTCATAATCTGTTAATAAATTACGGAGATGTTTGCCAAAATTAGTTTAAATAAGCGCACTTATTGTAACCCACATAACAAGTTGCAATTGTTTAAATTTTAAATTACTCATTGGCGTGGTCGTGTCAACAAGATCTGCTCGAATATTGGCACTTTGAATTCAATATATTTTGGTAAATATCACCATTTTTATTAACCGATTATGTTGCATTCAGTATAAAAATACCTATTCTTATTAAACTAATATTCAATACTATCAGGGTCGTTTGTTGGCTCTGATAAACGTCCATATTCTGACTGAACTAAAAGAATATATAATTCAACTAGACGTCTTTTCAGCATAATGTATTCACCATTATTAAAGAGAATATCTAATAAGTAAACATTAGAAATTTCACAAGCTTCTTTACACACTCGTGTTAACACCTATTTTGTCTAATATTTGTTAACGGCGTTTTCATACTGAACTCGCTAGTATCCTTATCCTAGAGACTACCCTATTCTTAATCTCTCGTAAACGTTTGTTACGTTCTCAATATGTCTCACATTTTTGCTACTTCCCAAACTTTTAGTATCTATAGCTGACAGCCCGATGCAATGTGGCTGGATTAAACGGATTCTGTGCCCTGTCTTGCGGTTAACTGTAAACTGAAGACTCGCCTCTAGATTCCACGTCGGCGCCAGTCCCTCTATCTATCGAGTGGCAAGTGTATAGGGCGACACCGTGCACTTTTGGCCTTGAACGAAAAGTCGAATCTTGGGTCCCATATCTCAACATAACATTTCCAATATTAAAAGATCAGTAATTTGAAGAGAATAGGGGAACAAGGATACAGATTTCAAAGATTAGTTTTGTTTTAAAATCTAATGACGACCAGCAAAATTATGCAATGATGTGGCTACGCCTTCTAGTAAGCAGTTTCATCAAACTAATAACAAATAGTTTAAGCAATAATAAAAATGACAAGTAAAATTTGAAGTGTTGTTTTACCACATTTTTCTATAAGGAAAATACTACTGTTACGGGCTGATAGGTTCGATTGATTACACGTGATGGATTATACCCACTTTATTACTAAACCAAACTTGGATCACCACCATTGAACAATTAACTCACTTATTATTGACTTCTACCAACCCACTAATTACACTGATTCTAACTGACTTACTTGAGGGAAAGCTGACCGCCTTTTATAGTTTTGGCTCCTGGCTTCTAGAACTTTTCAGCAGATAAGGCTTATCGTTTCCCGAAATTTCTGGAACGCTTATCTGCCGTTTGTTTCATTATCGCGGCCACTTTCCCCTTATCAGATCCTTCTAGAAACTTTTTTATTTACTAAATTTTACAATTCTATTCTAAATTCTATTCCATCTATTTACATTGCGTTACACTACTATTGTTTTCCTTAATTTAAGATTAAAATAACCATCAGATTCTTAAATTAAATATTACACGGTTCATACAAAACTTTTGAATTTATTTTGAATATGTATTTCCAAACTATAAAGGGTTAGTGTAAAAAAGGAACTGGTAGTGTTTATGGTAGGTTCAAAATTGTTCAAGATAAGAATTTATTGTCCTCTCCAATTTTGGAATTTTGCCTTTCTATTTTAAGATTGTACATGACTAAAATATTTTTATTCATGTTATATTGACTTTTACTTCGCTAGTTACTCAAAGAAAAAGCCAATAAAACGCAAAGCTGAAATTTCAAGATTAAAACAAATTTAAAGTTTTTTTTCATACAAATTTAATATTTATCTTCACTCAAAATTTAGACTTAATCTCAAGAAATTAAATCTAGACTCTTTTCTAATAAGCAAAACTTGAACTTGTTACATTTCTTAAAAAATTAAAAATGATTTAGAAAAAAGTCAACATTGTAAAATCTTTTATTAAAAGACTTGTTTTCAAAATTTAGGCATATTTCTCAATATTCCTAAGTAACTTAGAACTTCCTGAATTTCTTCTAAAATTTTGATTTCAAACTCATAATGTGGAGAGTAGGTAAGAAAAAAGATCTGTTATATGAAAGGGAATAAGAGAACAAGGAACATGTATTTCAGAAATTAGTTTTGTTTGAAATGTAATGACGACGAGGAAAATTAAGCAATGATGTGATTACGTCTTCTAGCAAGTAGTTTCATTAAACCAATAACAAATAGTTTGAGCAATAATACAGATGATACGTGAAATGTGAAGTGTAGTTATACCATATTTTTCTATAAGAAAAATTATCGCTATTGTTTTCCTGAACTTTAAATTAAATAAACTTGTAGATAGTCAAATTAAATATTACGTTTCCTATTAAGTTTCACAACAAAGCTTTTGAATTTATTTTGAACATGTATTTTCAAACTATAAAAGCTTAGTGCAAAAAAGGAACCGTTAGTATGTGTGGTAGGTGTCAAATTGTTTAAGGTAAGAATTTACTGTCGTCTTTGTTTACCGGTTCGCACATAATTTTAAAAGTTTGCCCTTCTATTTCAAGATTAGATGTGACTAAAATAAATGCTAAGTTTTTTCGAAATAGAGACGTGTTTCATAATTCCAGATTTATACTTTTAATTTTTTCTGTTTTCTACAATTTAATTTGTAAACGCAAATTGTTTTTTGTAATTAGAAGTTTTCTCCAACTTTTGTTTTTTATCTCAAAATTTCTACTTTTCCCTTAAAACTTTAGTTTAAAGTTAACATTTATTTGGACATTTTTCATTCGAAATGTCAAATTTTTGCTCGCCTATAGTTTGATTTTCACTTTAAGTTTTGATTTTTATTTCGAATGTTCCAGTTAACATTGTAATTTCGTCATATTTTTAATCAAAATTTGGACATGTTTTCTCTAAGTTTTTATCCCAGACGCTAACTTACGATGTGACGAAGTTTTTTATATGGTTCTTGACGTACCCCCGAAACTCTGAGTTCAAATAAAAATTTTGAAAAAATCCCACATTAAAAAAAAATCCAAATTTTCAGTAAATATTAAATTTTGAAAAGATATTAAATCTTTCAAAAGAATCGAAATTTCGAAAATCGAAATTTCTAAGAAGGTTGAAATTAAAAAAAAATAGAAGTTTAAAAAATCTAAATTTTTAAATAAGGCGAAATTTAAAAACGGATCTATTATTGAACAGTCGAAGTCTTATGGTATTTTTAAAAGAGTACACATTTAATAGAAAGTCGAAATTTCGAAAAAAAATAGGAGTATTCAAAAAATGCTGAACTTAGCAAAAGCCGGAATTCCCAACAAAAGTAGTAGTAACAAAAGGTCGAAATTTTTATACTTTTCCACATAATGTCAAGGGATGAGGGTACGAATAAATTCCAATTAATTATGTGAAAAACGAAACACACACAGGCACAATTTGTCAGTTCCAATGTGTAACTAGAATTACATACTTTCGTCATTAAGGTAGAGCTAAAAGATATAAACTTTATGATCTAATTATTTTAGAATTTTGTGGATCCACAATGAAAGTTTACATATTTTTGGCCCTACTGGTTACAGCCCGAGCATTTACTGATGAAGAAATAAAAAATGAATGGTCGAAATTCAAGGTAAGTTTTTATGGCCTCTGAATCTTTCCTAATAACACGATAGATCTAGTAATATTACTTATGTTTTTATAACCGTAGGTAACTCACAACAAATTGTACAGATCAGTTCTCGAAGAACGAAAAAGATTTTCTATTTTCAAAGACAATTTGGAAGAAATCGAACGTCACAATGCCCTGTTTGAAGCCGGAAAGATCACTTACGGTAAAGGTATCACGCAATTCGCCGACATGACAGCAGATGAGTTCATGGAATACGTCGGCCAACCTTTAAACTATAAGTTGATGCAACCAAAAGTTGATAAAATATTCTCTGGATTTGGTGTAAATGACAAAACCGACAACACCACTACTTTGGATTGGAGGGATTTTGGAGCAGTCACTGAAGTTAAGAACCAAGGAGCTTGCGGATCTTGTTGGAGTTTCGCCTCGGTTAGTATCTCTTGAACGCTGACGTGACGTGCTATTTTAGGAAAAATGTTAACAACAATTATGAGCAATTTATTCGTGGATTCTCTTTTTTTTTCATTTGTCAAAATACGTGTTTGTATAAAAAAAGGGTTTGGCAGCGTTCTAGATATACAGTTGGCTCTCGTTAAATTGAAATTCAAGGAATCAAAGAAAAAGTTCAAATTACCGAAAGTGATTTTCGATTTGTTAAAAAGTTTTGAACTATTTTCGAAAAATTCCATTTTTTATTTCAACTTTTTTGAAAATTGTAACTTTTTCAAAGATTTCAAAGAAAATTTGATCTTTCTTAATAATATTGATTTTTCCTCAAAATTTTAACTTTTTTGAAATTTCGAACATTTCTACTTATTCAAATTTTAATTTTCTTACAAAACTTGCAGCTTATAACAATATTGACTGGAAAATTATGTTTTTCCTAATTTCGACTTTTTAAAAAGTTTTAACGTAGTTTGAAAATTTCGGTTTTTTTTTAATATTTCGACAAATTTCGAACATCTTGTCTCTCAAATTCCAATTTTTTTGTACACTTCACTTTTTTAAAAATTGAACATTTTGAAAACTACGTTTTCGCGTGTGCTGAATCTTTCGAAAATTTAATTTTTTTAAACATTTCTACTAGGCATATGTTTTGTAAATTAAATTCTTTTGAGAAAGTTTACTCTTTTTAAATCTGAAAATTCCGATTTCTTGAAGATTTCCATTTTATTGGAAAGTTTGACATTAAGAAAATTCCTGATTTTTTGTTGTTGAATATTTCGATTTGTTTTGAAATTTTTTTGCTTTAAACATTTCCGATTTTGAGAATGTCGACTTTTTATAATTTTCACTGTTTTCATGATTGTGCTTTTAAAATTTTGATTTTTAAAAATTTCGACTCTCAAAATTTCCACTTATTTGAAAATTTTTATTTACTTGACTTTTTCTAGAAATTACATCTTATTTTTTGTTTGATTCTAAAATTTTCGATTTTTCCGAAAATTTTTACTTTTTTCAAGATATTGACTTTTTAAATAATTCGCTTTTTTTCAGAATTTCCTGTATTCCTTGAAATTTTGATTCTTTGTGTTAATTTCGATTGAAAAATTTTACTCTCTTTAAAACATTCTTTTCTAAACATTTGATGTTGTTGTAATCAGTCACTTTTTTGAAAATTTTAACTTTTGTTCTTGAAAGCTTTTTTTTTAAATCTCGACATTTTTCCAAATTTCAGCTTTGTCTCAGTATTTCGACTGACTTTTTTTAAATCTCGACATTTTTCCAAATTTCTGCTTTGTCTCAGTATTTCGAGTGACTTTTTTTAAAATCTTGACATTTTTCCAAATTTCAACTTTGTCTCCATATTTCGACTGTTTTCTTGAAAAACTTGATTTTTTTCCGACTTTTGAATATTTCAATACTTTTTTATGAAATCCGAAACTTTCTCTTGAAAATTTGATCCTTTTTCAAAATGTTGCCTTTTTTTGCAAGAAAAGTTCGATCTTTTTTAAATTTCCACCTTTCTAAAAATTTCAACTTTTTCTTAAAATTTCGGCTTTTTTAAAATATTTTGATCGTTTTAAAAAATTTGAATTTTTCAACATTTCTAGTTTCTCTCAAAACTTTTTTTGGAAATTATTTTATTTTTTTGTTTCAACCTGTTTTTGAAAAAGCTACTTTGAAATTTTCGATTTTATTAAAATTTTCACTTTTTTCAAAATACTGAATTTTTAAAAATTTCGTCTTTTCTTAGAATTTTCTGTATCCCTGTGTAAATTTAGACTTTTTTAAAAATTTTATTTTCTTTTCTAAAAATTTTGTTTAGTTATGAAATATTCGATTTTTTAAAATTTCGATTTTTTTTTCAATTATTTTAAAAGGGCCCTTCTTTGTGAATTTTAACATTGATTTAAAATTTTGCCTTTAAAAGTTTAATTTTTAAACTCTAACATTTATCCAGGTTTCAAATTTGTTTCAATTTTCAATGTTTCGACTGATTAAATTTTTGTTAAACTCATTTTGTATTCGAAAATTTCTACTATTGAAAATTAGGACTTTTTTCAAAAGTTGAATGACCTTGAAAATTCCGCCTTTCCAGTCTTTTTGATATTTTTTTTGAAAATTTGATTTTATTAGAATTGTGACTTTCAAGATTTTTTTTTAAAGTTCGTTGGTTTTCAAACTCCCACTTTTTTGAAAATTTTAATTTTTTCTCAAAGGCTGGACTTTTTTGAAAATTTTGGCCGTTTTGAAAAATTCGAATTTTTCAAAATTTTGAATTTTTGTCAAGATTCTTTATCTTCTCTTTTCCTTTCTTTTTTCTCTTTCCCTTTTTTTATTTTTCTTATTGTTTTTTAATTTTCTCTTTTCCCCTCTTCTTCTTTCCCTTTATCTTTTTATCGCCCTCTTTTCCTTTCTCGTTCTCTCTAATTCCTATTCTTGGTTCAGGTTCAATTTTTTTGACACATTATCTGCAGTATAATTGTTAATGTCTAGATAGATAAGCAATAAGGGAATTTTAGAACTTTCCTTCTCGAGTTTTTGCTCCATCGCTGATAGTTTAAATAACCAAGAGGGAGTGGGCAAAATTGAAATAAACAATTTAATTTAAATACCGTGATTCTTATTCTTGTTATTCATGATTCAACAATTCATAGAAAAACACAGAGAATGCAACAGAGAAACTCATATAAGTTTTATAAACTTTGAGAAAACTTTTAACAACGTAAACAGGTGCAAATTATGAAACTTTATGGAGGAAAATGGATATGCAAGACACTTAACACGAATGATACAAAGTTTATACATCAACACCACAATCCTAGTAGATATAGACGGAAAACTAAGTAAAGAAATAACAACAAATAAACGAGTCAGGGCTGCTGCATTTCGCCAACTCTCTTCAACATGTACATAGACAACATTATAAAAGAATCGAAAATGAAACGTTCTAAAGGAATATACCTAAATCAACATACCATCTACAACTCCCTTGTAAATGCCGATGGCCTAGTACTCTTTGCAGAAGCGGAAGATGATCTACAAAGACACATGTATACCTTACAAAATATCTGTAAAAAATACGACATGAAAATATCAACAAATAAGACTAAGACTATGGCTTTCTCATGGTAAATACCCAGTCAGGACAAAAATAGTTGTAAATAATGCAGTATTGGAGCAGGGGCAACAGCTTAAATATTTAGGCTGCGATGTGTCATATGATCGAAATAATGACGTAGAAGAAAAAAATTCACTTATATTTGCGGAACTGTTAGTAGAACACTAAAAAATAAAACAAGAAAAGATAGGCAAATAAAATTTTGTAAGCCGATAGCTGTCCCAACCTTCTTATATGGTAGCGAAAGATGGACAACGACAAAAAAAAAACAGCACAAGAAATGAAATTTCTTAGGAGAGTGAATGGTTGCAGAAAATTGGATAGAATAAGAAATAGTGATATAAGAACAGAGTTTAACATCTTTAATATAAACGATAAAATAACAGAAAACTAAATTAACTGGAAAGAACATGTATAACGAATGAATGAAAAAAAGTTGCCTGCCAAGGCAAGATTTTATAGATGTATTGGAAGAAGTATTGGTAGGCCAAGAAAAAGATGGGTATCGCAACAGGAAATAATGCCTAAAACCTGAAGTGAAGAAGATATCGCGATTCTTCGTTTACAATATTTGTAAAATATTCAAATGTTCATTAAAAAAAGGTCCTTAATGATGACTTCCATCTATCATCAGAGGATCCACGCCGGGGGACTTCTGACCTAGTGTGGCCAGTTTAAGACAGGCGTATTCAGGAGACAATATTAAGTTTCCTAATAAAATTGGGCGGCTAAATAAATGAGCAATCACAGATATAACACAATGGGACGAAAAACATATGTAACAAACATTTTCTGAAAAAATCTGAGCGTAATATAAAAAAAAATAATAAAGTGTGTTCGAAGCATTTATTAAAAATGTGTTCCTTAGAACTTATTATAATTAACAAAAAACAACATTTAAATTATTCCTTAAGTTTTACTGTCCACTGTCCAAATTTCTCTTGACTTGTTGCATCAGGGCGGTCAGATTATCTAGTTCCTAAATTTTTTGGGATTCTGCATCGTAACCGTTCTTCATTTCCGGTCTTCCAGTATTTATCATAGACCTTTTTACCCAATATTGCCCAAATGTTTTCAATTGAGCGTGTCTATAGAACATTTGGGGATTTTTGGATAACAAAAGGAATGTTTCGAGCTTCTAACCAGTCTCTGGGTATTCTTTTTCAAATTGCCAGTTATAACTTTGTGAAGTATATGACAAATATGATACCCAATATTCAATTAAGACATTTTTACTGATTTGTTTTCAGAGACAACTCGATACTAACTTATTTTCTATTACTTCGCATCGAAAATTTTTGTTACATACCTTAAGTGCTGGCCCAATCTTTAGGCAACCCACTTTAAATCCAGATTTCTATTTATCATTGTCTAATCAATTTTCGACAATGATGAGAGTTGAGACTTCAAATTACAGAAAGTAGGAATGAATGAGTTTAAATTATAGAATCTTGGCAAGCAAGGTGCCATTCTCACAATTTCAAATTACCGAGGAGACCCAATCACAATTGATTTTTTCCAATTTATCAAGTATTTTTAAAGAGATGGGGAAAAAACTTCAAATTATCGAAGATGTCAAATTAACGAGTGTCAAATTATCGATAAATAATTGTATTGTGATTCTAAAATGCAACTATAGAATCGTTTACTTACTTAGTTAAAGAATTCAAAGAATTTTAAAAATGGTTTGATATAGATATTGGTTTCTATAATTACAAAGGCTTCTATACCCAGAATCAGTAAATGATTCCGGTTTTGGAAGAAGACTTTCACTTCTGGTATGGTTGACATACTGACGTTTCGTGACCTTTTACTTTAACAATTTTATCTTTTGTGCCATTCGGAGGAGTTCCTCCTTTGGTATGATTGACGTACTGATTGCGAGTTATTTTCTGTATTGAATTTGGTCTTTTCTTTATTGCTAAAGAAGCTTTCTATGATGATGAATGTATCATCGAACACTTTTAAAGTTTTTTTGGTCCAAACCAGGAAGAAGTATATCTTCTAGTTGTAGACCTTGGCACCTAAGAGCCAGCACCAAAGTGTTTTCTACCTTAATATTATGTTATTTTTAATATCAGATTGACTGAATATTTAATCATCGTCATATTTAATTGCTTGTTGTTGTGAATTTTAGACTGGAGCTCTCGAAGGCCGAGCCAAACTCAAAAACGACAATCTGGTATCTCTGAGTGAACAAAATCTGGTAGATTGTAGCACCAAATATGGAAATAACGGATGCAATGGCGGTTTCATGACCGGCGCTTTCGAATACGTTAAACAAAATGGTATAACTAGCGAGGAAAAGTACCCATACACCGCCGAAGAAGGCGAATGCAAGTACAATGGTGCTGCCGATAGCGTCCTCAGTATCTCCGGATATGCTGGCGTTAAATCAATGGATGAAGTTGCCCTGAGAGATGCCTTTTTGGAAGGCCCTGTTGCAGTAGCCATTAACACTAATAAGAATTTCCAATTGTACAAACATGGAGTCTTCTCTGATCCAGAGTGCTCACAAACTAAGTTGAATCATGGTGTTTTGGTAGTTGCCTATGGAAGAGAAGATGGTCACAACTACTGGCTTGTTAAAAATTCTTGGGGAAGTTATTGGGGTCTTGAGGGTTACATGAAATTGCAAATGGGAGCTAATGCGTGCGGTATTGCCACAAGTGCTTGGTATCCCATAATTTAATGATGTTTTGATTTTTTAATAGCCGTAATAAAGTTTTTACATGTTGATATGCTTTTTCACATTTTCATTTTCAAACGGAGACTCCTGGAATACATAGGAAATGCTCATATTGAATATAAAATGAAATAAATTAGATAAAAAATAATAAAACAAAAAAAGTGCTATAATATTCCAGATCATGTACGTGCACAAGAGTCATTTCTTTGCCTGCAAATCTTCCCTAACAACTTCTAGATTATCTAGATAAATTCTACCAAAGCAGTTCATACACTCGATCACTAATTTATCATTACAGATCAGAAGTTGTGACATGAGGTGGCTCAATGGTAGCCTGCTGTGTGGACTTATTTCCGGTCGCGCCGACCGGAATAATCGAATTTTAATTCAACTACATAGAAAAGATATATACCTTAATCTTTTAGTTTCTACTTGTTTTAAATTATTTTGTTTTTGGAAACTTTTTTTTCAAGTTTCTAGTTTTTACCCAAAAGTATAAGTTACAGTTTCAATTTCGGTTGTAATTACCTATTTAGCATTTTAATGCTTTTCTTTGTAATATTTTGAGTTTAACGGTTAATTTAAATTCTATTTTAAAAATATGAAATTATTTTCAAATTTTCACTTTTTTCTGGAAATGTTGAGTTTAAATTAAAAAAAACTGCAGGTAGTACTGTTGGAGCGCTTCATGAAGCGCTGCCAAATGCTGAAATGAATGAGTGTTACGCTAAAAGGCTAGAAATTTTAGGCGTTTCAGGAAATGTCAAGGTGTACTTGCCTTTTGATAAAAACATATAAAATTACATTAATTGACTAGTTCTATTGGAGTTTTTCATGTAATGCTTCAATCCCATTTTGCACTTGACGTTTTGGGCTCTCCGGAAAGTTCGTTCAGATTTTTTTAATTTAGGAATTGCGTTCAGTTAACTAACTGATGAGCTCTGAAAAATGTCACATTGAAGTTTATTTAATCCAACGTTAGGGTAGTAAGTTAAGAGGTTGTTAAGTTATGTTAATCAATTTTTTCATGAGCTAACTCCAAAAGCGTAAGTGAACAAAAATTTGATTTTCGGGCATTTTGATGCGTATTTTAAAACTGAAAAGGATTTAACGCTCTACAAATAACACAGAGGAGATGTAATACTTACGAAGAAAATGATTTAGTAGAAAAAAAACCGTTCTCAAGTCGTTTGCTAGATTTAAAGTGAGAAATGTCTTGATAAAGGACCGTTTTGGATGTTCAACCAGTACGAACGATGAACGAATAAGTTAAATTTTTTGAAAATTCTTGATATTACGGTAAGAGAATTAACAGAATAGTTGAACATTTTTAAAACAAGTGCTTACGATCATTTACTGAAACTTGGATTGGCGAAAAATAAAGGGTTCAGCACGATAAAACTCAACATGTGTTTGCAAGTTCACCGAAAATCAATGGAGTTTTGATGGGATGTGTTATCCCATCCTGATATAGTACCGCTAGATTTCCAGTTGTTTCATTTATCAACAGAAAAATCGGAGGACACTATTAAATAGTCAGAAACCCCTAAATTTTGATTCCATTATCCAAAGATTTTATTACTAAAACCAACAATTTTTACATTATAAATTATGATTCGTTTGCATCCCAAAGCACTTGATTATATTAAATGGCTAAATCTATAAACCACTGATTCTATTAACCGGCATCTGCTGCATTTAACACATACGAGAACATGCAATTTACGTAATTTGTGAAGTTTCACGTACCTAAATACATGTCATTCCGAAAACGTTTATATTTAATGAAATTTGCTGTGATGCAAACCCTTTATCCAAGAATTAAAGTGACCTCACACATTGTCTTTTATAACCTTTTGTTGCATTGTACTTCTGGTTGTAACTATTACCAGTTTTGAATATTTTTTTTTCAAAATTTTTAAAAAGAACAAAACTTTGATTCATTGATTTTATATCTTTGCGGACTTTTAGCTTTAACCTCCAATGTCAACTTCTTGCTAAGACTTCTAAGAAACCATCTGTTATACATGCATGAATATAGAGTTTTTGGAAATTTAAAATATAATCTCGAAAATATGAATTTTTGCTGGAAATATCACGCTTAAGCTGAAATATTTATTTTCTAATTTATTACAAATTTTTTCAACGCAAAATTTTTTCAAAGTTTCGATTTTCTGTTTTTAAATATTTAATGCACTTTTGGATTTCACTATCTAACATTTGAACATTCGTTTTTAACGTTTTTAGTTTTTAATTTTGATTTTGGACTTATTTTTTGAAATTCTGTGTTCAAATTTTAAACTTGAAAATTCACATACATATTATTTTTTAACTTTGTTCCAAATTTAGATTTTCTTGTGAAACTTTTCTCCTAACCTCGAAAATTATATTTCTTTGTAAAATTTTCGTCAAAGAATTCTTAAACGAGTAATGTCGACTAAAGTGCATCTCCCTTTATCACACAAGTCGCTTCCAAATAAAGGTTGGAAAACACTGTACTAGAAGTATCAACGTCAAGAAATAATATTAATATTGGACCAAAATGTTTGAAATTTTGTTTTATAAATTTCAAGTCCCTTAAGTTTCGGGTTTAAACATGCAAATTTCAATTATATTTTTTCCTAAAATTTCGATATTATATTGAAATCAAGATATTATTTTTAATTCCCACTTTATCTTAAAATGTTACAATTTTTTCTTCACGTAATGTTGTAGTAAAATCTAAAATTTGTCACTTTGGTCGTTCATTTTCTTTTACATTGGAACTTCTATTTTTTTTTTTCAAAATTTTCATGTATCTCTAAATTTTGATTTTAAACTCGTAGTTTTTTAGAAACTCTTTATTATTTCTAAAAATGTCGACTTAAAATTTAGGTTTTGTTTTTATATTTTCTGTCAAAATTTCAAATCTAATTCGAATTTTTAAATTCTCTTACATAGTGAAAACTTGACAATATTAGCTTAAAATTCGAATTTTTTTAGACAAATTGAAATATTTCTGAAACAAAACCTAATATTAAAAAAGTCCATGTTCCGGTTAAAAGTAGAGAAGTTTTGGGACAATATATTTAATATAAAAATGTTGCCTTTACTTTTATAATCTACAGTCGACTCCCGCTTAAGTCGCGCCCGTTAAAGTTGTCTTGTCCGCTCTTTAAAGTTGTCAGGATAAGATCGTTGCGTGGATATTCCCCCACTCTAATTTTCGAACAACAAATTGGACTTCCGAGTTTTAGCGCCACTTTTCAATAACCCACTCAACCGCGCAAGGAGCAATAAAACATATACATACATATATATATTTTTCGACAATAGTGGGGATAACTGTCGATCCAGTATGGTGAGGGCAACTTTAACGGGAGGGTTAGTTTTCTTAATGGATACCCCACATTATTATTATTATCTTTATCTTTGACGATTCAAAAAATTAAAAGGCTGGTCTTTCACGGTTTTCATGTAGTTTTTACTTCTGCTAATGGATTGGCACTAGCGTAGTAAATATACAGAGTACGCAAAAAAGTCATATTTTTAAAAAATAAAATGCCCTGTATATTTTAACAGATTTGAATTCCTTCAAACATTCTGAATGCAAATATATGCACATATTGCATAATGGGTTTACTGGTTTTTGAGTTATTTAAATTTTATTATGAATATGTCCAAAAAAAAACATTATTATAAAAACTCATAATAAATCCACAAATAAATTTATCACGTTATCAGCAATTAAAACAAAATATATGTCAAAAATAAAGCTAAAATACGGGGTGTTCATTAAAAAAAACTAACCCTGTACATTTTGGTTCCAAAAAAAGAAGGTAAAAAAGTAGCAGCTTTGGAAGAAAGAGATATTTAACACAAGTAAGTGATTTTAAATATCTAAAAATGACGACTTTGATCCTAAAATTTCCAATTTTTAAATATAAAATTATTTAAAAAGTTTTAATTTGAAGCAAAACCAGAATTTAAATTCAAGTTTCGACTCGAAACTTTCGTTTCAATTTTAAAATTTTAGAAAGAAATTTAACATCAAGATTAAATTTTCTGAAAAAAAAAACTTAAAATTTAAAGAAAAAATCGAAAATTATAATAAAAATATTCTTTAGCTTTAAAATTTAACATCTAAACACAACATTTTGTCGTAAAGCCTAATACATTTATTGGAAAAGGTTGAATTTTAAATTTGGAGAAAAAGGTCTATATCCCAAGTTTAAACTGGAATAATGATTTTCTTCTTCAAAATTCTAGAAAAAGTCGAAGTTTTGAGACAATTTTGTTTAATAACACTAAAGTTTTGTCATGTGACATGAATTTCTTTTAAATTTTTTAATAGTGTTAGTTGTCATTTAGAAAAATCAGTTTTCAAATTTTTATCACCCACAACATTTGTTTGTAAAATGTTTGAAAAATGATGGATCTCCAGATATACAACATAAAAAATGTACATTAGGAACTCATAATCTTTCTTTTTCTAAATTATTTAGCTTTTCATTGGTCTCTCTTGCTCAAACAGTAGTAGTCAGTCAACACCCTTGAGTTTAATCTGCCCTGATAAAGTTTTTCCAGCATCGAGAAAACTTTTATCAATTCTTATTATTTGGAACCCCCGAGAGCCCCCTAATTTGTATGAATTAAGTCAAGATATGTGTCCAAAAAATAAATCTTGATCCCCATATTGCAACCCAAAGTTTTATACTCCAATAAAAGTTTTTTAACCAAATATCTTTAGAGGTCACTCTTATGGTAAACCAAAAAATTTCTAATTAAATACTTGAAGCATCTTTATGCTGATTTTTTCAAAACATTTAATTTTTTTATACAACGAGTCTTTTATTAATGTTTTTAATTCTACTACTACTATTACTTTACTCATTCTGGGAAATTTCTCTTTGAAATATAAAAATCAATTTCTAGAAAATTTTTGGTTATCCTAATATGATATGAAGTGGTGGTAGAAATATACCAGAGAGCTTTACAAATGTAAATGCTTTACGGTTTTCTATTTACAAATTAAATATCTACGTGTAGGACAAACTTTTTGCTAATTGTGATTTTTTTCGATCCCTGGTGTCCCATTCGCATAAAAAGTACCCAAATGTTAATGATGAAAAAGACTTTAAATAAAGAATTAATATGATGATGATATAATGTTTTGTAACTGATCATATTTTTTAAGATGCAAATAATATATGGACCTAAATAAAAACCAACAGTATTTGGAAATACTACATTTCCAAAAATAAATTTTACCTTGTCACAAAAAACTGGGGGCGATGTAGAAAAAATAAGTACGGTTTTATGGTGGGGGTAGGTAGTGCAAACATACCAGAGTTCGTGTCACAAAATCAGTGTTGACTAGTGTAATTATTTCATTTTTAAAATTTTTGATTTTTTTTTAAATTCAAGGTAATGATACACAATTTGGTATTTTTTTACACAAATCACGAAAAATGAACTGTGACAAAATTGTACAATTAAATGTGTTTTCCTCTTGTTAGAATATTTTCGACAAATTTAATACTAAAGATGCATTCAATTCGAAAGATAAGAGTTTGTTCATGCAATCTTTAATTTATATCTATGGTAATTATTGTGAATGAGTATTTAACAATGAAAAACACTCAATATTATTGTTTCAAATAACAACCACTGCTTAATTACATAATCTATTTTTACATAGTGGAATAATTCAAAATTCGATATTATCTCATAAGTCAATGCGAAAGCCAAATGGAATCTTTCAAATATTTTGCCACAGAAGTTATTTTAAGTAACTTATCAAAAAGATCATTATTTTAATCAACAATTTCTTTCCGTTTTTGAGAAATGAATCAAATAACGATCTTTGACCTTCGAAATTGGGGCAGTTATGAATGATTATTAAGATGTAAGTTTCCAAGATAAGAGATCTATTTTTTTGCCTATATGCATTTACCAATTTCGTCGAAACTGCAGATATCATCTTCAATTGCCTCTATATATGACAAGGTGAGCTTCTGCAAAGCATCACAATTTTTCTAACAGACTTAAGGTAAGAATAACAACTTCATTTTAATCAAGTATTTTAAAGAGGAAATGTTTCTAGAAATATGAAATCTGTTATAATTTTTGCGGTTTTGTTCTGCTGTGCTTGGGCACTAACCAACGATGATATTAATCAGCAATGGGTGAACTTCAAGGTATGTTTTGGCTCATTAAAGCATCTATAACACTGAAAGATCTCATATTTTAGCTCGACCACAACAAATTATACAGGTCAGCTCTAGAAGAACGTAAAAGATTGGCCATCTTTAAAGATAACCTAGAGAAAATAGAAAAACACAACGCTTTATTCGAAGCAGGCAAAATATCCCACTATGAAGCCGTCAACCAATTCACTGACTTGACCGAGGAAGAATTCTTGGAATACGTTGGCAAGCTGAGACACTACTCGGAAATAGAGCCCCAATTTACTGAAGTATACGTGCCAAAACCAGTCTCTAAAGAACAAATAGACTGGAGAGCTTCCGGGGCTGTTACCGAAGTCAAAAATCAGGGATCGTGCGGCTCATGCTGGAGTTTCGCAGCTGTAAGTAACCGGGGCAATTGATGGGCTAAATTCTTTATTATTGGGTTTTTTAGACTGGTGCTCTCGAAGGCAGAAACCAAATCAAAACAGGTAAACTGATTTCCCTTAGTGAACAAAACTTGGTGGACTGCAGTAGGTCTTACGGTAACTACGGTTGTGACGGTGGTTTGATGCCTTTTGCCTATCAATACGTCAAAGAACATGGTATAGCATCCGAAAAACAATACCCTTACACTGGCAAAAACGAAAACTGCAAATATACTCCATCAGAAAACGTTCTCAATATTACCGGATACGTTAAAATTCCAACTAATGATGAGACCGCTCTCGAATCGGCTGTTTCCGAAGGTCCTGTGTCTGTAGCTATCTGTGTCACCTCCAAATTCCAACATTACAGAGGTGGTGTACTTGAAGATCCTACTTGCAGCAAAATCAGATTGAACCACGGTGTGTTGGCTGTCGGTTATGGCAACGACGGGCAAGACTACTGGATCATCAAGAACTCTTGGGGACCAACATGGGGAGAAAATGGTTACCTCAAGATGAAGAAAGGAGTCAACCAATGCGGGGTTGCCACTTTAACCAGCTATCCTAGAATATAAATAAATTAGTTATAAGGTTACATATTGGATAACGTTCCAACATAACGTGCACCAAAAGAAGTCAGGTAACGTAACAATAAATTAGTTAACTGGCAAAATATAAAAAATATAAAAAATGAAAATGTGTAAAACAATGGTATCATATTTAATTAAATAAAAACGTATAAAAAATATATTGCTTTGATTTGTGTGGCACATAATTTTTGATCCCATCACTCGGATATTGTTCCAACGAAAGAAAATAAAATTCGCCAAAAATCAAAGGAAAACTGAAGTCTGAAGTTTTTTCTCAAATGAAAATTAGTTCCAATTCCAAGTACGGATCCAAAGATTCGTGACGAGTAATTAGAAGAAAAACTAGCAGCCCCAAGGTACCCGTAAAAATCCGTGGCCACATAGTTTCCAGAAATATTGGAATTTTGAAAATAGCTGCGTCGAGATATGCATCGTCCACCACCTGTTAAAATAAGCCTCAACGACTGAAAATTTCACTGCAGAGTTGGTAAGCAAACATCTTGAAACCAACCGATATAGAAGACAAATATAAATCTTCTTTTGACCTAATTCTTTAAAAGTTAAAACTGGGCGTCCGTTCCTTTTTTTTCCATATATTATGTTATAAATAATTGATAATCAAATTGTTAGTTTGCATAGATTTAGGTAACCAATTTTTAAATTTGAGAAAAGGAAGACAATTTGTTATTTATATTTGCATATCTTTTCATTTGATATAAAATAGCTCGATAACAACAAGCAAATCAAATTGCACGCCTAAAAGCCAACATAAAATTATTATGCTAAACTGCCAACACTAAAATAAATAACTTTCTACTAAAATTGGAAAACCTACCGCTTAATAAGCTACTGTGGAACAATTCCAAGTTATAAAAAACCTGATTGAAGAAAATCTAAAAACTTATAAAGAAACTATACTAGATTTGATGTGCCTATCCATTGAAACAGAAATTGCAGAATCACATAATTTTGAACGTGAGTCACATGAAATAAGTTAAAAAATAATCATTTTGGGTCAAAACGCTCAAAATTTCTAAATCAGAAACAATAACGTCAAAATACATGAAAATTACAATCATGATTTTCAAGTAAAAAAGTGATCAAGTAAAATTTAGAAGGTCCACATTCCGAAAAACGTCAACTTCAAGAAAAAGTTCGAAAATTTAAAGCTAAAATGTCGGTTTCAAATAAATTGAAAATTTTTGAAAAAAGACGAAAATTTCAAAATAGTAGACAAAAAATATTCAACTTAACAAACAAGGTTGAAATTTAAAGAAAATAGATCTTCTCTAATAAAAATAAAGTTTACATAAAAGTCAAAGCTTTGAGAAAAAATTAAAATTTATAACAAGATTCGGAATTTTGAAAAAGTGGAAATTTTCAAGTAAAGACGAAATTTTTAAAACGAACAGAATTTTAAAATTATCAAATTTACAAAATAAAAGTCAAAACATTGAAAAAAAATAGAAATTTAAAAGAAAATTTTTGGTTGACAATTTCGAGTAATTCGAAATTTTAAAATGAAGATAAATAGATAAAAGTCTAAATTTCCAATGCAGAAAAAACTAAAAAAAAATAAAATTTTTCAAAAAATTTTCAGAAAGTAAAGACATTTTGAAAAAACAAATTTATCCTTTATGGTGGACTCTTATTGGTCGGAAACATTATGTTTATTAATTTTTTTAAAGATTTCTTTTAGAAAAATTGTTTAGAAATATATAAATTTTTATAAATGAATACTGACAATATTTAAAATATTGTTTATTAATTTTATTTAACATTTCTACGACCCGGTTTGGAAATATTAAAATTTTTATAAATAAATGTTGACAATACGCAAAATATTGTCAACATTCATTAATAAAAATTTAAATATTTTCAAACTGGGTCGAAGAAATGTTAAAGAAAATTAATAAACATTTAAGAAATGTAATAAAATTTAGAAAAAAAGACGAAATTGTTAAGAGTTGAAATTTTCAAAATAAATAAAAATTTGCAATTCGAAATAAGTCGAAATTAAAAAAAAATATTTTCAATAAAAATCAAAAATCGTAATTTTTTAAATATCAAAAATTTCATACGAGTCGAAGCTTTTAAAAGTCCAAAGTTCATAATTTAAAAAAAAATCAAAGTTTCCCAATAAATTCAAATATCTAAATAAATTCAGAATATTCAAATAAAATTCTAAATTTGTAAAAGAAACAGAAATTTTTAAAAAGTTGAAACGACGAGAAAAATATTTAATAGCATGGAATAAGGTTCCTTTGACCCGCGGGGTTACTTTGATAAAAACTTTATTCGATTTTCAAATTCAAATTACAAAATTTTTGAACCCAATGGAAAATATATTTTTTTATAATTCTCAAGACTGAATGTTGGTTATTGACATTACTTAGTCACATCAAAAACAAACTGTAGTAAAAATAAATAAAAAAATATGAGTACCGTTTTTTAGTGATTTTGTAATCTCGAATATCTTCAGCGTTCACAAGTCAGGTATTATGATGACACAATTTTCATGAAAGTTACCTAAACTATAGCATTATGGTTTTTTAAATGGTATAACGTCATAAATATGCTCATTCATTAATTTCATTTAACATTAACATTTCTCAAAATTTCGTGTTAAATCTCAAAAGATCGCTGGTACAAATTTCCAGCTTTTCTTAAATTTTGAATTACTTTTCAAAATGGGGAGATTAAGCTTGAAAAACCTGTAAAATTCGACATTTTTTAAATATAATTTAAAACCTAAGATTGAATTTTCAAATAAAAAGCAAGAAATTTCAACAAAAGTTTAAATTTTTCCAAAAGCGAAATCTCAGATTTAAAAGTCAAAATTTCGGAATACAATTGGAATGAACTTAAAATAAAAATTTGAAGATTTAGGTTGAAAATTCGAGAGTAAAATCAAAATTTTAAGAACTTATTCATTTAAAAATGTTATGCTCCTTTTAAATATTCTAAGTATAACCTTAAATCTAATTTTCTTAAAGTTTCGAGTGACTATTCAAAATGTTTTTTTGTTAATTGTGAGTTTTGGCCTTTTTTGGAGTATTTTAATATTTTAGTGCCTTCTTTAGCTTTTCGTTTTTGCCTCATGTAAGATTTTGCTCACCTTTTTATCTTGTTTGATTGTGCTTAAAGTTCAGTCTTTAATAATAAGAAATGATGTCAAATTTAAAAAAAAAACCTTACATTTTAGTACGAAAACAAAGTGATCCATTAAAAATGTTTTTTAAAAAGGTCGTTCGTGTGGGAAGTTCAGTTCTACCTTATGTGAAGCCAAAAAATTTCGGGAGTTATCTCCCTGGTTACGGGTATGATTTTTATTAACCCTAGATAACTGATCATTCGTCCACGCGACGACGCACCGTCGCTGGAATGTGAAGTTCACAATTGTGATGCAATTGTGTTTCATAATTGTATGAAATGACCTACGGCCATCCCGTCGTTCGCTCAACGGAAAAAAAGGAAGCATGTAGATTTCGTGTCCTTGTAATTTTATTGTTTTAAAAGTTTATTCGGAATGTTCTTTCCTACTTCTTAAAATTTGCACACTGCAGTTTGCTTATGAAACATCTAGTCCAGTCAAAATAAGTGTTCAACCACAGAGCTAAAAATTTGCAGGACCTCGGAATAGTCATTTTAAATGAAATGTAATTATGTAACTGAGAATTAAGTTTAGAGCAAGGGGTAAAAATAGCAGTCAAAACAAGAAGAAAGAGAAAAAGGGGAATAAAATGCGTCTGAATATGTTGAATCCGAAGATTGATATCATCAAGGAACAGCAATTTTGTTGTCTTGTCTGAATCCAAAAATAATCTCAGTTTCTGTCTATCACATCAACTTTTTAATCTACAGGATACCCTCTCTTTGCCTCAAAAAAAATGTTCATATAATGTGCACAACTTGAGCATTTTTAAAGTGGAAAATTTAGGATTTTTTAATAACTCTTTAACCCATTACTTTAATACAAAATTTTTAATTTTTTCAAAAAGTTTAACTTCATAATCAAAACTGTCCAAAATTTTTGTTATGAAGTTGATTTGTTTATATTTCGATTATGATTTCGAAAATTAGACTTTTTTCTCCAACATGCGACTTCCAAGTGAAAACTTCCAAAAAAATATTGGAATCTTTTCTTAGTTATTAAATTTCAACTCTAATTAATAATTGTTTTACTTTTAATCACGACATTTCAACTTTAAATTCATATTTTTAAATAAACTTGATTTATAAAATTTTTAAGACTTTTTACAACGAGTTTAAATGCCAAGATTAAAGTTGAAATTTTGAAAAAAATTTGCTTAATGACTAGTCTATTTTTCAAAATTTTTACATTAGTATTGGTTCAAAATTCAAACTTCTTCAAAATATTTTGATTTCCTTTCTAGTCATTTGAATAAAAAACCTCCTGGCCATTTTGAGAAAACACTAAAAGTTCCAGAAAATATGAAAGGTAATTTTTTGAATTTTGTTTCAAAATGTTGAGTGTTATTAGTTTTTGCTAGTAGATTTCATCGTTTGGAAACTAGAGATTTTTTAAAAAAAATTTTTACTTCAAACCTTTTTTTCCGAAAATTATGGCTTCTTTTTTCTTCGTATTAAAACAGTAATTCTAAATGTCAACTTATTTCGAAAATTTTGAATTTAAAAAACTAAAAATGTCAAGTTCGAACAGGTAAATTTGTTAAGAATAACATATCTCACTTTTTGTTCAAAAATTCAAAATTTCTAAAAAAGTTAATATTTTCAAAAATGTTTATTAATGAATTCAGTTGGTTATTTTTAAATATAAACTCGGTAGTAATTAATTTTTTTATAAAACGACTTTGTCCACTATAAATGCAGATCTTTCTAGACATTTCGAATTAAAATTCCAAATTCAAAAAACTCAAGGTTAAGTTCACAATTTCGATATCTGATATTTTTAACAAAAAGTTTTGCCAAATTTGCAAGTTTCTAGAAAGAATCAAAATTTAAAAAGTATTTGTGGGTTTGAAATAAATACTAAAATTTTAAACTTTGAATTTTGAGAAAAAAAAAGTGTAGGTATTAAAATACTTCGCACTTAACAGGAAATCCAATTCAAATTGAAAATTTCCAAAAGAGGTCGAAATTTTGAGATTAAAGGTAAAACTTAAAAAAAAAACGATAAATAACTTGATAGCAACACTTTTTTTCGAAATTCCGGAGAATCAAATGCATTTCGGCATTACAAATTTAGGTAGCAATAATAATTCTAGAAAACATTGAAATTTTAAGATTGCCCAAAATAAAATACATAGGAAATGGAGTTGTAGCCAGTTAAAAAAAGAGTTGGACGCTAAGAGGAAACTTAAACTTAAAAAAACACCTAATTTTCCAGAATTTAGAAAGAATATCCAAATTTGAATAGATTTAAAAAAAAGATTTTTCTCCAGCTGACTTTAAACTATGGCTTTAAATAGAGCACTTTCTAAAAGTATTTTTCATACACATGCGCAGGTTATAGAAGACAGTTCAAAGATAAATTTCAGAAAAGGAATATTTTTCGAGTAATTTTATCATCTTACCCACACATCTGTTTTTATTTAGAAATTAAATTAAGATAAATAGGCAACATGATTCAATTGCCCTGCGTTACAATAGCAGGTAAATCTTAAGTGGGACTGGGTGGGATAAAAGTAATTATTGTTAAATTACTTTGTCAGAATGTGAGAAGAGTTAGACTCTACAATTGTTTTTAGTGTATTTTTTTATATTTTAGCATACTTGTATACAATAATAATAATAAGTTTAATAGTAACGTAGTAATGAACCGTGGCTTCTTGGGTATGGCAGAGCTGCGCCGATATACCTGGATTCCTAATTCCCCCATGAAGGGTCACTTAAGCTTTTGGCAGAACTGGGCCGATAGCTATTTAATTACCCTTTAAAGACAAATTATGCTAAATGAATTATTGAATGTACAATAATAAAAATTATTTGTTCCTTTAAATTTCTAGTTAGTTTGTTTTCTGATCTTGTGCGAACCATATCAAAATGTATAAGCTTAAAATCATGTTAAGCCAAAGAGGCAAAGAGTTACTTGTTTTTCAAAGCTACAAATTCTCCAATTCTGGAAAAACGCAGTTAGAAGTTAAGTGGAGGTGCACGGTGAAGACTTGCCTAGCAACAATTTTTACTGATGATACCTTACCGACAATATTAAGTAAGTACCTCCATATAAATGTAAAGTTTTCTTTCTTTAATTTAATTCCTCGTTTTTAAAATAACTTATTTAATTTACTCAAACCATAACAAAACCAAATATTAATAAAAACATTTTTCAGCAAAAAACGACAGCCACAACCATGGGGTATCCAACACACTGAAATGTCAAAAGCTTTCCAATGGGATAAAAAGAAAAGCAACTGATGAAATCGCGGAAAAAACATCGAAACTAATTCAGAGAGAACTGAAGAGAATCGATCCAAGCAATTTGGATTCCTTTATGACACAGGACATGTATAATATTCGTAAATGTATGTATTATGCAAGAAGTGTAATACCCACAAATTTAAATGAGGTTCACGAAGGGTTGAATTCGATTCTACACGATATTAAAACGACCAAAAATGAGGTTTTCGTATTAGCAAACAATGAACTCCATAATATAGTTATCATTTCATGTCCAACCAATATCCAATTTTTGTTCCAACTTAAACACAAACAAAGATTAGGTAATTTTAGCAGAAGGATCGCAGCCCCCCTGGTTACGGGTCTGGCTGGAACCGTTTGGACATTTAATAAGCTTCTGGCGCATTTTACGATCGAAATCACTTTATGCCTTTTCAATAACCTGTTTACAAAAATTTCAGGCATCTATAAAGGTGGTCCGAGTCTCGACTGAAGGATTGTTTCGCCAACGACGATAAGCATGATTTCTGCAGGAGAGAGCCCGAGTAATTTTTTTGCTGAATTTGATAAATTGTTTTTCTTTTCTCAAAGTTTTCACTTTTGCTCTTTTTCCTAAAATTTGCCTTTTCCTCAAAATTGTTTTTTTGTTGGAAATTTCGATTTTACTTTCGAAAGTCTACTTTTTGACAAATTTTGACTTTAAACTGAAAATGTGATGTTATATGGTTTTGAAAATTTTCACTTTTCTCTCTAAATTAGGAATCCGGAATGTTAATAAAAATGTTGAGAAAAATATTTTTGGGGATTTGAAGAAAATATTTCTTGTGAATTCAATTAAATTTGGAGAACAAGGTTTTTGGACTTTTCCTAAAAATAGCGCCTTTTCATAAAACTAAATCTTCGAAAATTTTGACTTTTTTCAAATTTGTACATTTTTCGGGCCTTTGAGAAAGGTTAAGGTTTTCATTTTTAATATGATTTACTAAAAATTCCGACTTTTACAGATTTTCTTCTTTAAATTCGTCTTTTTCGAAATTACTACTTTATTCTCAAAATTCCAATTCTCCTTTTTAAATTGGACATTCTCTGAGAAATTTGGAATATTTCTAGAAAATGCAATCTTTTTCTAGAAATTTTAAAAATTACGTTGCAATTTCCAGAAAAATATTGAACTCTAGAAAATATTTCGAATTTCTAAAAGGAGGTCCAAGTTTAAGCGGGAAATTAAAAAAGTTGAAATTTTCAGTAAATCACATTGGAAATAAAAACCTAACCTTTCTCAAATACTCGAGAAATGTTCAAAATTCAAAATTTTCAAAAGACTAATTTTGTCAAAAGACGCAATTTTCAAAAGGAGTCCACTTTTGAGAAAGGAAAATCGTAATTTTCAAAAACATTGTTCTCAAAATTTAAAATTTAGTAAAGATGTTGAATTTCAAGAAATATTTCGATCTAATTTAAAGGAAAGGAAAAGTGAAAATTTCAGAATCATAAAGCCATTTGATCTTAAAAGTCGTAATTTATTGAAAAAGACAAATATTCAAGAAAATGACAAAACTTTGAATTAAATAAAGTAGGATTTTGAAAAGTAAATCGAAATTTCGAAAAAGACAAATTTTGAGGAACAGGCGAATTTTAGGTAAAAGACTATTTTAGAAAAATTCGAAATTCTTAAAAAAAAGACGAATTTACTAGCAAAAACAAAAAAATATAGAAATACGACGAAGAAACGAACGGTATGCCCAATGCAACATAAGATCAGTCCAAGCTTTTGGTGGCGGATCAATAATGGTATGGGGTGGCATCTTTTCAACGGCTCACACAGACTTGCAGGTGATCAATCGAGGTTCATTGAATAGTCAGCGATACATAACCGAAATTGTACAAGAACATGTCGTGCCGTATGGTCCCTATATTGGCGATGATTTTATTCTAATGCAAGATAATGCGAAACCACACATTGCTAGAATAGTGAGAGAATACTTTGATGAAGTTGGTATTCAGGTTATGGACTGGCCAGCAAGAAGTCCGGACCTGAATCCCATAGAACATTTGTGGGACATTATTGGAAAGCGAGTCAAATCTCTTATGCCCCCTCCAGCTACCCTTGGTGAGGTACAAGAAAGAATTCTAGAAATTTGGGATGGACTAGATCAAAGGGAGATAACAAGTTTAATAGAGAGTCTGCCACGTCGGTGTGAAGCTGTTATCCGCAGTAGAGGGGGAAACACACTAATTAACACATTAGACTTAAAAAAAAAATCTGAAAAAATTAGAATTTTGTAATATTTTGTTAAGTATTGAATAAATCTTAAAAACTACTGTCATTAAATGACTGGGGAAATAAAAGTCTTTTAATCCTTAAGGTGTTAAAGTTCTGAATATCAAATTTTATGATTTTGAGATAATTGTTTAGTTATCTCGAAATTTCCAAGTGGTGCGTTAATTTTCTGGAGAAGTGTACTAAATATCGGATATTGAGATAAAAATCAAGATTTCCTGAAAAAGGCGAACCTTAGGAAACCAGTCAAAATTTCTAAAAAAATCAGAATCTAAAAGATGGAAATTTTCAGGTAAATGTTCAGAAAAATATAGCAATTTGGAAAAAAGTGAAATTTTGAGAATACTTTAAAATGGATAAAAAATCGTCCAAAGAAAGTCAAATTTAAAAAAAGTTGAAATTAAAAAATAGTCAAAACCTCGAGAAAGAGACGATATTGTAAAAGAACTTTTGCAAAAAACATCCAAGTTTTGGGAAAAAGGGTTTAAATTTAGTGAAATTTCGCAAGAAAGATCAGATGTTATCGAAATTCAGAAAAAAAAACAAATTTTAAGAAAAAATCGAATATTTATTTTCTTTGGATTTCTCGAATCAGAGGAAGAAGAAGGCCTCAGGAAATGTCAAATATTGTGATAACACATCGAAATTTTGACAAACAAGTTGAAACTTCTAGAAATTTGGATTAAAAAAGGGTTGAAATTTACAAAGAAATTGTCCTTTCAAAAAAATTTAAATTTCCAAAAAATATACTTTTTTGTCAGAAGATCGACCATATTTTGAGGAGAAGTCAAATTTTAATAAACAAGCTGAAATTTTAGAAACAAAAAAATTCAAAATTCTCCGAAAAAGTCTAATTTCGAGAAATGGCAAAATTTCAGAAAAAAAACGAGAAACTTTTAAATTCGAAATTTTGACAGTCATGAAGAAGATACATGAAGAAGCAAATTTTATGAATAACTGCGAAATTTCAAAAGACAAAGACTAATTTTGTAAAAAAATATACGAAATTTGAGAAAAAGGTAGACATTTCGAAAACATTTTTCAAGGAAAGGATGAATTCTGAAGAGCTGAAAAGTCTCCCAATTGAATACATATAAATTTTCACTTTGCTGCATGAACCTAGGAGTGCAAGCGCACCAGCATTCATATTTTTCTCACATGCGGCCCGCTCCAAATTTTTAGCCTTGTAATTGGCCTGCTGTAAAAAAAGGTTGCTCATTCCTGGTCTATTGAGTCATGTAGAATTCCAATATAGCTCCCATAATAAGAAAAAAATTGACGATCGCCTATTGAAAATTAAGAGACTTGAATAAAATCTAACTTTACCATTGAAATAGGATACATGATTCACTTCCAGACACCAAATTTCATAAAATGATCTTCATAAACAAATGAGACATTTCAAAAAATAAAAATTGGCAGTTATTAGTTTTTTCAAAATAAGATATTTTAAATCTCCTTTTACAAAAATACTACAAACAAAATTACGCAAGTTTTTTGTAATTTAACCGACTCTGTATCTATAACAATAAAGGAGATCGTAATGGCGAGACGTGAAATAGTACCAACCCTGTATTTTTCTCGACATTTAGACTTCGTCTTTACAGTCAAAATTTAAAAAGAATGAAAACTGCTACTTTATTTTTCAAACTATGATTTTTTTTAAATTTTGCTTTTTATTCAAATGTTTACTTGCTATTTCCGAACATTAATTTGTAAGTTTAGATTTCAAACTCAAAATTATAAATTTAAATTTAAAATTCAGCAAAAATGATTAATTTTAAGTTTAAACTTTTTATTCTCTCGAACTTGGGGCTGCCGTTTTCTTACATTATTACCCAAATTGAAATTAATGAACTAGTTTGAAATATGTACAGGATTATTATTATTAAATGAACCCCTTTAATTTGGTTATTGTTGATTATTTTGAAAATTTCAAAATCTAGGCTTACGTAGTTTTTCCTATTTTTATTTTATCTAGATCTCAATTTCTCTTATTTCGCGGTTTTAAAAGATTCATTGTTTGCAACAAATTAACGTAACGAATAATTGATCATTTACTTATCTTCAAACTATTTTCTGTAAACCATATGTTGCCCAAAAAGCCGTCTGAAAAATTTCAGTAGGCTTGTAAGTTTCCTAGACAACTTAAAAATTTACAAACATCTGTGACGCGTTTCAATCTTTATCAGTAATAATAAATTGTTCCTCAGGACAAAGAACAATGAAATTATTATTTGCTTTATCCGCTTTGGTGCTTTGCGCCCAAGCAATCAGCGATGCGGAAATTAAGGAGCACTGGGCCGACTTCAAGGTGATAACCCAAAATTATCCAAACGTAAATACGACTAAACTTCCTTTTTAGGTCACATACAACAAAGTTTACCCGACAGAGTTGGAGGAGCGCAAACGATTTGGTATTTTCAAGGAATCATTAAGAAGAATCGAAGAGCGCGCCCTTCCCCATGAGCTTCACAACGGCGGCCTCATGAGTAGCATCAATCGCTTTGCAGATATGACCCAAGAGGAGATCAAGAATTTTATGGAAAAGTCTATGCCCAATTCCGATCATTCAAGAAAGGAACAAGCTGAAAATTTCAAGCCTGTCCTTGTTCGTCCACATACATTGGAAGAGAGATTTGCTCCATAGATGAAATCTATTTTTAAAATTGGAAGTATTCAATGAAAAAAAAAATTTTTTTAATTAATTAATTATCAAATAACGAAAATATGTTTTATTCGGAAATTGGTTCCGCTTATGAAATAAGAAAACATGTGTTTTTCTCAACAGACGCTATCTATACTTACTTTTTATTCAAACACTTGGTTAATTAAAGTTAACTTTGAAACTGCAGCAATTTTTAAACATTTAAATTGTTTACGTAAATAACTGAAAACTGAGTACTGAAAAATTTTGTTTTATTTTATATTTAAAATAATATTTTTTGAAAATTATAATTTTTCAAAATTTTTACTTTCTTTAAAATTCCGAATTTTTTATTCACTTCATTGTAATTAAAGTTGTTAGGGATATAACATTTTGGATCTGGATACGGATATGGATATATTCCGAGTATTATATCGGTTTCGGTTACGGATACGGATAGGAAATTATTTCGGATATCCGATAATTTCGGATATTATTTCGGTTACAGATATCTTCAAATTATTTTTGTCAACCAAAAAAAAGATCCTCAAATTAGGTATATCTACTTAATAAAACTAAACACTGACAGACAACCTTCCAACCTAAAACAGAATTTAGCACATGACTTCGCCATATAAAATAGGTGAGCACTAGGAAAGCATCTTTAAAAATTCGTACCGCAAGATGCTAAACAGGGGATAAATTTTGTATGAAAATTCCTCATTTTTGAAGTTGGAAACATGAAAATTGGTGCTTAAATTTCAGGTTATAAATTTCAACTTTTAATCCATGTAATTTGGGATTTTTCTTAAAAAGAATTTAATTTTTCTAATAGAAATTTCGATTTCAATATGGAAACGTCGATTTTCTTCTCAAAATATAAATACATTGAAGTTGTTCAGGATTTTGGTATTTTTCTTAAACATTTGAAGTTCGACGATGTTTAGATGTTGGAACTGTTTTTGAAACTTCAACCTTTTGAAATTTTGTCTTTTTTCTCTAAATTTCAACTTGAAACGCAATTTTTCATGGAAGTTATTTTTTTTATTTATATTTGTAATTTATTATGGGAGTAAATTTTTATTTTTCCATAATTTTTTACCTTTTTCGTAAATTTTGAGAATATTGGAAATCACAGGTTTTTTTACTAAATTTCTTTTTGCTTTTTTACAAACAGCTTTTTTTCTCGAAATTTTGAATTTACCCTTTTACTATAAAACAAGATTAAATGTCAAATGTAAAGTCTAAATCTGAACATAAAATAAAGAAAAAAGTTGTTCTCATATCGCGTTTCTTTTAGGAAATATTCATTAGAACATGTTAATTATTGGTTCGTTTATTTAAACAATTTCAACATAAATCATTGCAAATAAAACAGGAAACATCCTGATTTTTTATTTTTCTCACTGTCAACTTTAATTTCTTGAAATTTGACCCAAAATATCGAGAATCTTTTTAAAATAAATATCGAGGATTTTTCCAAAATTTCTACTTTTTTTGCTTCTTCAGCAAAACTTCGATTGTATAAACCCAACATTTCAACTCTTACTGAAAATTTCCCCTTTTTTTCGAAATTTAAGAGAACAGTTTGCTTCACGCTATCTTGTTTTTACAGGACCTTGAGCTCCCAAAACATCTCACCTGGAATTCACATGAGCTACATTAGCTTAAACTCATGTGATCCTCATATTTTGATATTGAGTTTGCACGACCTTGAAATCAAGTGACGTTGAACCCACGTGACATTAACTTACAAGGAAAGTACCCGAGGTGTACCCCACCGATTTTTTTCATTTTGTGATATGTTATAGTACATAAAAAAATATTGGACACGTATTTTTTTTAGATGCTAGCTCGGCGATTTAAGTGGTGAAACCACCCCTTAAATTTAACCCCAAAAAACAGTTTTTCTTTAATAACTCAAAAATTAATTAGAATTTTTTGATGAAACAAACGCTCTGTTATTTCTTATAAAAAAGCGCTCCTAAAAACATCTGTTTTTGGGGGTTATCTTTAGGGATGGGGAGTTCACCACCTAAATCACAATTTTAGCATCTAAAAAAATTGTTGATACATTATTTTGATGAAATATCAACATATAACAAGTTAAAGGTGAAAAAATAAATATTTTGGTTCGCAATCTAATAATGATCAAAACCATGGGGTTCTCCAAAAAATAGGGGTGTTCCGTTATTTCACTGTTAATGTAAAATATATGTCAAAATATTATAGAAATAAAATTGAAAACATATGATGTGTTTTACCTTCCATATCATTGTACAGAAAAAAATTAGCTCAAGGGGTAAATCACCCCTTTCAAGGATTTTTTTTACAAAACCCCGAGACAAGTCAGTTTTATTTTTTAGTTTTCCTAATAAAATTGTTAAATTTGATAAAATTCAATTGTTCAAAAGTTGATATATAAGAAAAAAAATAAAACTCACCCTCATAAAAATTAGGGGTTGCAACTTTTTAACATAGCTAATATGTTTTTAGGAGCGCTTTTTTATGAGAAATAACAGAGCGTTTGTCTCATCAAAAAATTCTAATTAATTCTTGAGTTATTAAGGAAAAACTGTTTTTTGGGGTTAACTTTAAGGGGTGGTTTCGCCACTTATATCGCCGAGTTAGCATCTAAAAAAAATACGTGTCCAATATTTTTTTATGTACTGTAACATATCACAAAATGAAAAAAATCGGTGGGGTACATCTCGGGTACTTTCCTTGTTAGTATAACCTCAGACACCTGCAACCTTGACATCACGTGACCTTGAACAAGTGCAACCTTGACCTTGCCCTTGTGTAACCTTTAACACATGCGACCTTAACCGCACGTGACCTTGAACTCGCGTTACCTTGAGTTTATATGACCTTGAGCGCACGATACAAGTTAGTTGTATAAGCGTTTTCGACAATTTATCACACTTAAGTATTTCTCCAAATACACACGTTAAGTTTTGACAAATAATCATTTATTAAAAAAAACTGAATAATTAGAAGACAAAATTTTCAAAAAGGGTAATTTAAAAAAGTTGAAAATTTAAAAAGTTGACATTTAAAAAAATCAAAATTTTCAAACAAAAGTCTAAAGCTTAAAAATTAATTAAAATTTTGAAAAATCTTAAAATGAAATTTTAAAGACAACGAAATTTTTCTAAAATAATTGAAAATTTAAAAATAAGACAAAATTTTCAAAATAAGTAGAAATTTTGAAGAAAACAGATAACATTTTGAAGTCGAGATTTTCAGAAAAATTGAAAATTTTGAAAATAATCGCATGTTTTGTGAAACCTCGAAAATATTTAAAAAGGATAAAATTTTGAAACAACTCTGAAGTAATAATTTCCAAAAAAAGTATAAATTTTGAAAAAACTCTCTAAAATTTCATGTAAAATTAAAATGAGTTAAGATTTTCGGGAAACAATCAAAATGTTTAAAAAAAATTAAAATTTTTAAAGTCAACATTTTCAAAAAATTCGAAATGTTTAAAAAGTTAAAATTTTGAAAAATAATCTAAAATTACAAAAATAATTAAAGTTTTGAAAAAGTCAAGATTTAAAAATATTTTCAGTTAAATTTTAAATAAAATCCGAAATTTTCTAAATCTAAATATTGAAAAAAGTCAGAATTATCAGAAGTCAAAATTTTCAAAAAAGTCGCAATTTTGAAAAGTTAAGTTCTGGATAATTAAAATCTTTTAATTGGAAATTTTTAAAAAAATTAAAATTTTGAAGAAAATTTTGTATTTTTGAAAAAATACTTTCAGAAAAAAGTTGAAATTTTGAAAAAAAAATATCGACATTTTGAAGAGGTCGACATTTTCAAAAAATTTTGAGAATATTAAAAGAATCCGGAATTTATAGTAAAAATGCCAAAAAAACTCCTGTTTTCAAAAAGATTTCGCAATTTAAAATAAAATTGAAACTTTTAAATAAAGTCCAAATTTTGAAATCATTTAAAAAAATCAGTCAAAATTGTAAAGGATCATAATTTTTTTTTAATTTGAAGTGAAATTTTAAAATAGTAATTTTTAAAAAGGTCCAGCCTTCAAACACTAAATTTTCAAAAAGTGAACATTTTTAAGAAGTAAAAAATGTTCAAATAAGTCGAATTTTCTGAGAAGGGTCGATATTAAAACAATGCTAAATTTTAGAAGATAAAATAAAAAAAATCGAAATTTTCAAAGGTACAAGTTTTCAAAAAGTGAAACTATTTACAAATCGAAATTTTTGAAACAATTCATAAGTCGAAATTTTCAAAAGCAGTAAAAAAATTTGGAAAAGTAGAAATTTTTAAAAAGAGCCCAAATTTTGACAGGAAGTCGAAATTTGGCAAAAAAAAACAATATCAACAATTGTTTCAAGTTTGCAAAGAAATCTCAAATTCCTGAAAAGGAAAAGTTTTGAAAAATATCAAAATTTTCAAAATGGCGAATTTTTTAAATGAAAAAATTTTGAAGTCAAATGTTTAAAAAGAGCAAAATTTAAAACAAAGATTAAAAAAATTGTTATTTTAAAATGAAGTCGAAATTTTGAAAAAAATTCATACTTTCACAAAAGCCCAGATAAAAGAAATTAAATAATTAAAAATGAGAAAATTTAAAAAAATCGAATTTTTGGAAAAATGTTGAAATTAAAAAAAAGGATCTCATTTAACTCGTTAAAGAAATTAGTGACCATGATAATAGTGAGTTAGGTCAGATGACATATCAGATAGTTTGTCTAATAATTTTAGTCAACCAAAAGAAAAAGTCCTCACCTGGAATTAGCAAAATTGTTTCAAATAATATGCGAAATTATCCGCAACATTTATATTGGTTTCAGATTCAGATATCTGACAGTTTCAGTTACATTTATGGAGCTCCTTAACATCCCTAATTGTAATGCCATTTAATTTGAATAAACTTTTTAGTTAGGTGTAATTGTGATTTTTGACCAGGATTGTGATTCCTAAACTTCTTGAATTTGATTTAGCGCACAAAAATAAGCTCAACAAAACATATGAACATTTATTTGTTTCAAAAATAATATACACTTAGAAATGTCGATGCTGCACAACATTGAATAACAAACAATTTCTGTCTGGAATCCAGAGAGCAAAAAGCTGAACATAAGATCAAATTTAATTTAAACAATTACAAAAGTTTTAGCACTGAACCTTAAGACCTATCACAACTACAAAAGTGTAATACTTATGCACATAATAAAAAAAGTCTAATTTACTAAATAACAGAATCAGCAGCAACTTTGGGAATAAGTCCTAATACTATCGCCAGCTTGGCCGCGGCTAGCGGCCCAGTTGTAGTGGAGTCTCTCGACACGGTATCCTGATCGGGCATCATCTACAATAAACTTATATTTACATGGGTCCATTTTAAACCATTAGAAAGTACCTTGTCTGCAACATGCTTGTAAATTTGTCCATTTCCATCAACATAGAACACAGAGAAACCATCGTACCACCTACAAAATTAAATAATTATAATTACCGAGAAAAATTATTACCATACATACGATTCCACTTTATCGAACATTTCTCTAAAATTCCACAACTTATACTTCCAAAACGTGACCATAACTTTTAGGGCTGATATTCCCCTGATGCGCCACCTGACTTTAATCGTTGAATCCTCTTCGTGATGTGTTATTTTTAAAATATCTAATTTAACATAAGCGAACTTTAAATGACCCACTGTTCTCAGTAACGAAATTTGTTTAACATAATTATACAGTCCTCTGAAAGATACACATTAGTTACTTTGAAATGACAAAATTTGTCTTTACCTAGTGGTAATGCCCCTAATATTATTTTCAAATACTACATCTGGGTGATAAATGCTATAATCCAAAGTTTGAATAAATAACTTTGGTAACGTTTCTGCGAGGACATTATATACGTGTATTAGTTTATCCTTACTAGGTTTTTGCACTGGGTCTTTGCTATCACAGAAGAGAAGGCATTCATGCCCACTTATCGTGGGACTTGGCTTTAGTATCCTGCTAGGTTCAAAATAATTATTTTTGTGAAATGTTCCCTTATTATTACCGATAACCCTCTCGGGGGTAATACAACTCGAAATTATAGGATATTTGATTTCATTCGACACATTTAGATCCATTTGTGGGGTCCCCTGCAATTCAAATCATCTGTCATTTTGACATTTATAGGTTATGTCACTTTAATTAGTTTATAATTGCCTTTTATTATAAACTAAGTAGTGCGAAACTGATTCAGTTTGGATAAATAGAATATATATATCGCAAATACCTGACTGTAGCTCCTCCAATTGTAGCAACATTGCTTAAAAAATAGATCCGAATTTATCGCGTTCCGTGTGACGATGGTGGAAATATTTCCAATTTTTTGAAAATGATGGAAACAGCTGGCCATTATTAAAGCGTGCACGAGCAAACTCGAAAAATCAGCTCTACACTACTTTTTTCAATAATTGTAATATTCTCAAATTACATTTTACACTTTAAAAAGTGACAACTTAGGATTTTTTACTTTTCTGTTTCTGTGACGTATTTTGACAACTTGTGGTTTCAGGTCATAGATCTGCCATCTAGCTCTTTGTTCGGACCGCTGCGGATAGATGACGCGGAATGTTAAAATATTGCAAAAGAGCAATTTGTAATACAAAATCAAACACAATTAAACATAAACTATTTTCTTGTAGCTATTTACAAAACTGCTAAATTTTTAATTACATTTTGTCCTTTAAAAGTAAAAACTTGTGATTTTATTGATCTGACAGGTTAGTTGGAACTGGGCTGGATAGATGACGCGGAATATCACAATTTAAACATATCCTATTATTAGCAGAAATCATTGTAACAAACTATAACAAAATCCCCTAAATAGTTCGCTTAACAACTTTTTCAATTTATATTATGCCTAAATGACATTTTAAACTTTAAAAGTGTAACTTAATATTTAGATTTGGTATTTCGTTGAAATCGCTGCAAATAGATGTCGCTTAGTCGTTTACGTGTAAATTGTTGAATAATGTAAATTTATCACTCTACTGAGTTTGAGTGGATTCAAATCAGGCACGCAGCCAGAATTTTGGTTCGAGAGGGGGTCCTACTCCTCCTTTTTTTGTTAGAGACACATACATTTTTTCTAAAGTTAATGAACAATATTGTAACGCAATGTAAATAGATGGAATAGAATTTAGAATAGAATTGTAGAATTTAGTACATAAGAAAAGTTTCTAGAATGATCTGATAGAGGAAAAGCGACCGCCATAACGGCATAACGGCAGATAAGCGTTCCCGAAATTTCGGCAAACGATAAGTCTCATCTGCCGCATTGTTCTAGAACCTGGATGCCAAAACTATATAAGGCGGTCAGCTTTCTCTCGAGTAAGTCAGTTAGAGTAAGTGTAATTAGTGAGTTAATAGAAGTCAATAATAAGTGAGTTAATTGTCCAATTGTGTTGATCCAAGTTTAGTTTAGTAATAAAGTGGGTATTATTTTCAATTCACGTGTGAATCATTTCGAACCGATAAGCCCGTAACAATATTGCAAAATTTAAAGAAAAAGTTTACTTTTGCGTAAAATTTCCAATCATAACTGCCAAATTTGGACTATAATTCGAAACTCGAAAATTCGACTTTAGTCTCGATATTTAAATATTTCAAATTCAAATATTTTAAAATTCTTTTAGAATCACCCAGCATTTTTTTGTAAATAAGTGAATTTTGAACTTTTCAGACCAGCATCGAATTTCAGAACAAAGACGAAATTACGAATATTGATATTAAAGATGAAATAAAGAAATCTCAATAGCAACTTCCATTTTGATTTATAATTTCGATTTTTGTCAAAACTTTGAATTTATTTTAGAAAGGAAAAATTGAATCTAAAAACCTTTCGAAAAACCGAAAATTTGGAGAATTTGGACAAAAAAATTAAAAGGACGAAAAAAGAAAAGAACTTAATCAAACAAAATCCAGAAGCTTCGAAGTTAAAGTCAATTTTTTTTAAACTAAAAATTTCTATTTATGCTTTATTGGCTTTTTCTTCGCCAGTTACTCCTTTCACAATTCTACATTTTCTGTAACCTTCTGTTAAGGATTGGCAGTCTGTTATAGATTGTGCCAATCAATTGCTAACTACTGAGCTTGTGATAAGCAAAATCGCCATGTAGGTATCTTAAAAGAAATTGAAAAAATTTTTTTTTCCTTGGATCTTGATTGATCGCCATCGCTGCTTCCTTAACAGAAGGTTACTGAAAATTTAGAATTGTGAAAGGAGTAACTGGCGAAGAAAAAGCCATTAAAACATGAATAGAAATACTAATACTTCGCAAAGAAAATGCAGAGAATATCTAAAACTAAAAATGTTGGATTTACCGAAATATTTAGACAAAATTAAAATATTCAGAAAAAACCGAAAGTTTTCTGATGATGCAAAATCTCGAAACTTTTTTTTTAAGTAGCTATTTCGTGATTAGGATTAAAACTTGAAAAAAACTAAACGAAGCCATTTTTAGCGCAAAGCGCAAAATTTAGAAAAAAACAGAAGTTGTAGAATAAAACTTTTTAGAAAAAATTAAAATTTTGAACAAAAGAAAAACGATCATTGTAAATAATATTTTGAGCTTAACTGATAATTTTAAGAAAATCGAAAGTTATATAATGTTTTTTTTTAGAAATTTTGAGTTTAAAGTCGAAATGGCAAAATAAAAAATGTAGATATTTCTAAATTATTTGAAAATCTTAAATGAAAATTAAGTCTCAAAAAATTCGAAATTTTGAATTTCAACTGAAAATTTCGTCTAAATAAGAGGAACATTAAAAGTCCAATCTTGAATTAAAAAACAAAAAGTTGAAATTTTGAAACTAAAATGAATATTTTGAAAATAAGTTCAAAATACCCATAAATATGTTTATTAAAACGGTGAAATCTCTGGAAAAGTTGAAATGTTGAATTTGAACCAAAAATTAAAAGAAAGTTGAAAGAATTTTACAAAAGAGGTCGATATTTTGAACATTTCTAAAAATAATTGAAATTTCGAAAAAAGTTGGAATGTATAGATAATTTATGAATCTACACTTAAAATTTTGAAAAAAGTGTAACTTCCGTTATATTTGCAGCCAACATTTAATTTGAGAATATACTTTTTTCCTGAACCTCCGGATTAAATCGCGAAAATAATAATAATATTAATAATAATTAGCAAGTTTTAGAAAATAATTTAAGTTTTAAATAAAACATTTGCAGAAGATATTTCTGGAAGCTTGAATTTAAAAAAAAATAAATGCAATAACAATCAAATTAGTTAAAACACCAAAATCTCTAGAAAAAGCTAAAATTTGGAATAAGATCGATATTTATACACAAAACCAGTTAGAAGTAAAACATTTTTGAGGAAAAACATCAGAATTCGCCAAAAATTGTTTATACGTACAGGGTGAGCAAAACTCGATGTCTCAGCTTTAATGTATGACAAGGAAAAGCGATATAAAAAGCGGAAAAGGGTTTCCTAATTGGAATTGAGTAAAGTTCATTTTAAGCTAAATCTGCATATTGTTCAATATTTAAAAACCAAAGTAATGACGTCATTAATTTTTTTTTTCAGAAACCTACTTCTATTTTTGCACATTTAATAAGAACTAATTTTTACAAACAAATTTTGCAAATAAAAAAAATTGGTATCTTTTTTCCTTAAAGAGTTATAATAAAATTTATTGTAAAAAAATATTATTAAAAATTTGCAATCATTAAAATGTAATCATACAGTCTTTGCAAACAAATTTATTAAATATTTTTAGGCTTGAAATAACATGTCCGGGGTATACCAGAGCGTATTCAACTGCTCTTCTAGGGTTCTTTTTGAGATTCCTAATAAACTAATAAATAATATGTCGTTTGCGTGAAAAATTTTCAAAGTCAAATGCCAATAAAAAATGTTTGTCAACTATTAGTTGAAATATTGACAAATGCTAGTATGCTTTGATTTTAGATTTATTGCATTTTCAAAGTCTATTTATTCAAATCGTAGTCATTACAAATTTTGATCATACTTTTTTTTAGAATAAAATGGCTTATAACTTTTTAACCAAAAAAGATACATTTTTTTATTTACAAAACTTTTTTAGATAAATAGGCTCTTTTCAAGTATGCAAAAATATACGTATGTTTCTGAAAAAAAAGTTCAATTACGTCATTATTTTTGTTTCCAAATATGGACCAATAAACACATTTGGCTTAAAATGAACCCTACTCAATACAATTTAAGAATCTAATTTCAGGTTTTAGATATCGTTTCTCCTTTTCTTATAATAGAGCTCAGATATCGAGTTTCGCTCACCCTGTACTTGGAATTTTAAGAAATAAATTAATGAAATCGATAATATATTTATAGGTACGTATATTTGAAGAAAATAATCTAGAATTTTAAGTTTCAACTCAGAATTTTGATAAAATAATCAAAATTTCTAGAAAATACTCTTCAAAAAATAAGAGAATGTACAGGGTGTCCCATTTTCGGCACTTTTTGGGGGTATTGGGGTTATTATTAAAGGTAGAATGTTGGGGTTTTCACTTTAGCCTCTTACTTTTTGATCAAATGGAAGATTTTAGTGGCAAATTTGTCGTGACTGCCTTAGTTTTAAAACTACAGGGTAATTCTGAAAATTCTCTCTTTCTAGACATACTGTGTATTTTTGCTATGCGTTTAAATATCAAAAAAAATCTGATCTTGATACAGCTTTTTACGTAAAGTTCAGGGGAGTAGGCAGTTTTTTTCTAAAAGGTTTAATTTTTGGGATAGTAACCAAAGTTATAATTTTTTTTAATGAAACATCCTATATAATATTTTTTATTTTGGTGAAGCGAAATTTGTGCTTTTCAAAAATATATAGTTGTTCAGGTATATTTCAAAAAATAAACTCAAAATTCGATATTTTTATAATTTAGCTTATTTGCAGCAGTAGGCGATGGGCAATTTATTATCAACAAATGCAAAATTCATTAAATCTAAAAATTAAACACTTCGAAATTTAATATACAACAATTACAACAATTATTCATTATATTGTTCACTTTAAAAATACTGTCATAAAAACTGTAACTAACAATTAGCTGATATTTTTTACATATGATTTTTAAAATGCACCCCCCTTTGCTGAATACAATTTTGACATACTTTTGTAATTCTCTTAATTGCATGTAATAACATTATTGGTCTATTATAAATAGTTCTAAACGCCAAATCAATTCCCTGACGAAGTTCAGCTAACGATGTATAGCGTGCCTTATATACATGGTTTTGTATGAAACCCCACAAAAAAAAATCCAGAACGTAAAGGTACGGAGATCGTGGAAGCCACCTCACGGGCTCATTGGTGCCTATCCTTCTTTGAGCAAAGTTATTATTCAAAATGGCCTTAACAGCTGAAAGTTGTGGCCTGGGGTACCGCCTTGTTGGAAATAAACGTGGTTCTATTGAGCTAATGGAACATTTTCCAACAATTCGGGACTAACTTCGTGAAGTATTTCTAAATATTTGCATGCTGTGAGGCTTTCTTCATATATTCGGTAGATTAGGCGTCGGCCCAAAATAAAACAAGAGACACCAACTCCGAAGCGCCCTTGCTGTGCTCGTTCAAAAATTACATGCTTATTTTCTGCAGACCAATATCTCGTATTGTGGCGATTAAAAATTCCTGCACTTGAAAAATAACATTCGTCAGACCAAATGACAAGCCTTCCAAATGTTTCATTGGAAGCGAACTTGTTCTAAATACCATTGGTCTCCTGGACCTAAATGTTGCACGACTTTAAAGTTATACGGATGTTAATGGTATTTTTTAAAAATTCTTTGACTGTCAGATTTTGCCATATCAACCCCTTCTTCTATTTTTCTACAAAATGAAGAAGTTGATGATTCTGCATACGATAACACATTTATTTCTCTACTCTCCCTGTTTTCCTTGACGTATAATTTAGGACGCGGTTGAGTAAATGACCCATGTTCAATTAGATTTGATTTTAATCGAGCATAGATATCTAGAAATGGTTCCATTCTGGATACCTAATATAAATAAAAACCATTACTAGATATGAGAAAACATCTTAATATTAGAGGTTAAATATGTTACCTATTAAAATATAATTCAGAAGCTTCTTGAGGATTTTCATCGCATTCTATAAAACATACTAATATATCATATTTTTCATAATTAACGTAAACAGCCATTGTAATAATAAAATAAAAATAATTATACAAAAATACACTATAATACACCAACGTAACAAATATATTTCATAAATAATAAAATTGTAAAAAGTCTGTCAAATTTTGAAGCTTTGCTACTTTGTTTCTAATATCTTGGCCATAGCCTACTGCTGTAAATAAAGTAAATTATAAAAATATCAAATTTTGGGCTTATTTTTCAAAATAATTTTTTTGTAAGATGAACGGTTTTTGAAGTAGAGCGCTGAGAAAACGACTAGAATGCATTTACATACGATATTGTACACCGGACACCAAGGCGTAAATGCTTTTTATTCATAGTATATTAAATATTAAATAAATTAAATAAATATATTTAATAACCTCTTAAGTATACTATTTTAAGTATATACATGTTTTTAAGTATATTAAAAACTTTTATCTGATGTTTTTTGTCAAAAATATACTAAAATTATAGAGGCTTTGGAACTACCATACTACTACTATATATTATGCAAACAACCTCCACTAGCAGATGTTTTGTATTTGATTGTTCAGAGTCCCGTCCAAAATTTTGATATTTGACATATTTTTAAAATTTGAATATTGTCCCCTACCTATAGTTTTATATTATTTCCACCTACTTCTTCAGCAACTCAACAGTGTATTATCAAATACAAACCTGGCTAGGAAGAGAAATTGATCAGAACAGTGGGGCGGGGAGTTAAAAAATAACATACTGCCGCCAATAACAACTTTATTATCACCAGCACCCGATGATCTACTAAACACAATGCAAAAAAATTGGTTTGAGATGTTTTAAAGTTTGTGGAGATTGCCGTGGCCACTCAAGCATAAACGCGGAATCAACTAATGATGCAGATGTCGACTTAAGTATAGGAATAAGTCCACTCGTGTTTTGTCAGCAACTTTTAGTGATACAAAAACTGAGAAAATCGACAATGAATGAATAAAAAAAAATACACAAAAGTTTATTTTTATTTGTATTTTTCACTTTTTAAATAAAAAAATTTTTACTCTTAAATAAAAAAAAACCTCTTATTATATATCATGGATTATGCCCAGGAGAGAAACCTCAGGAGTGGTGCGGAAACGAATGCTTAATCATAATGCGCTTTCTCCGCGATTTACTCCAAAATCATTTGATCTTACAGAAAAATGCAAGAGGCATTTTGTAGATAATTGCACGATGAACAGTTTTTATAATGACCTTTATTGACTTCCGAGCAATAGGTCGCGGGATATTCGCGGAAAACTAATTTTTCTATGATGTTATTGTCGATATTTCACAAATTAATTAAAATTCCGTAATAAAGGTGTGTACAAAAATTCAGCTTACTAGGAATTTTTCCACAGATAAAACCTAAAATAACTGGGCTAGAAGGCATAACGGAAATACGAAGCATACATAAAAAGGTAAGATTCTTAAAATCACCTTGAAATTTAAAAACTAAGGCAGCTGCGATAAATTTGACACTGAGATCTTTCATTTGATCAAAAAGTAAGACACTAAAGTGAAAACCACAACACCCTATCTGTAATAATAACCCCAATACCCCCGAAAAGTGCCGAAAATGGGACACCCTGTACATTAATTATTTTTACGTATTCGTTTCTTTTTTTTCATTTGGTTAATTAGTAAAAGTGGAGAATAAAGTCTAGTGACCCTAACATTATATAAATTTGACACAGGGGCGGCCTTAGCCATTGCGAGGCGGGCGGGTAGATCTTTGTGAAGCCCTTGTCTTTGTGGAATTAGTTTTAACATTCTCTAAAAAATTTCCATTCGACAAAATTCGTCCTTCTTTAGGCTATTGACATTTTCTTGAAACTTAGACTTATTTCCCAAAATTCGTCTTTTTTCATAAATGTCTTTCGAAATTTCAAATTTATTCCTAAAATTTGATTTCTTTCATCAGAATCCGACTTTAGCCAAAATTTCAAATTTTTATCTCGAAGTTCATCGTTTTATTTTTTGAAATTCTACCATTTCCAAAAATTCGTTCTTTCCGGAAACTTCGACTTTTATTTAAATTTCGATTTTCTGATAATTTTGACTTGTTTATCAAGATCCCCAAAATGTGATCGATTTTTTGATAAAAATATTTATCTGGAAATTTTTAATGACTTTTTTACAAATTTTGTAAATTTCAAGAAAATTTGCCCTGGAATGGTTTATAACTAAAATACAACTTGTTTCTCAAAATTTCGACGTTTATCTCAATGTATCAACGGCTGCGTGTCCGCGCTAATGGTTATGTGTCACAGGATTATCCTGTTGAATCTGGTGTACCTCAGGGCTCGCATCTGGGTCCTGTTCTTTTTAACATCTTCATCAATAACATTGGCTTGGAGTTTATGTCAAACTACCTACTGTATGCTGATGATTTGAAGGTGTATAGAGACATTTCCGATCAACGTGATGTGCAGCAGTTACAAGAAGATATCGACTATCTAGAACAATGGTGCGATACAAATAAGCTCAAGCTCAATGTCATGAAATATGTTGTCATGCAATTTTCGCGTCGGCACAACAGACACCCAATGAATTATTTTCTCGGTGGTCAACTCCTACGTGTAGAAAATGTGATTAAGGACCTTGGTGTACTTGTTGACGATAAATTGGACTTTGTTAGTATGAAAGCTGTGAAAGTATGTTACTGTGAAAGCTTTTAAGGTGCTCGGCTGTATTTTTCGGGCGGGAAAGGATTTTAGAAATCCGCAAACATTAGTTAAGTTGTTTGTAGCATTAGTGAGACCAATCTTAGAATATTGTACTGTCATTTGATCCCCGTTTTACGACGTTCATATTAATGCGGTCGAGAAAGTGCAACACAAAAATTTTAAATATTTGGCGTACTTTATGTTCACGGAATGTTCAACTAGTTGCGTGAATGAAGTGTATGTGCAAATTAACCTCAACAGACTTGTACATCGAAGAACACAGACTGATCTTTGTTTTTGGTACAAAATCATCAACGGCCTGATTGATTCACCGGAGTTGTTAGAGCTCTTTCCTCTCAGTGTTCCTCAACGGGGATTGAGGTCGAATCGCGTTCTAGCAAACTTTCATACCTCGAAATCATATGTTCGGAATGGCCCTATTAATAGAATATCTAGTTCGGTGAATGAGTATTGCAAATTGTTAAACTACTTTGGTGGTAATTATTGTGAATTTGTCAGAAGTGAGACGTCTGTCGATGCATTGAAATTGAAACAGATTTTTTTTTTATATGGGGACATTTACATTTACTTTTACATTTACATTGTATTATGGAATATTAATTTATGTTGAATTTTGATATATTCTATCTAATGTTATTTCACCTTGTGTACACACTGACATTTCAGACCTCGTATTTATATATCATGTATTCTTTGTTGTATAAAGCCGATTGGCGTCTAATATCAATAACAAATAAATATTGGACATTTTCTGACTTAGGGTGGGGCAGATCAGGGCGCATGTCTGCCTCTAATTCAAGCGGTCAAGAGAAAATTCTAGAAATATATTTTCCTCAAAATTTGTCCTTTTTTCAAAATTTCGATAAAATTTGACTCTTTCGCTCTCTGAGGAATTTCGAATATTAACCAAATTTCGACATTTTCTCAAAATTTCGATCTTTTTTTTTGTTTTTCAAGGGAAAAAATGGAAATTTCCTCAAAAAACGAATTTAAAAAATCGTCTTTTTTCGGCAATGTTAAATTTATCCTAACATCCCATTCTATATGTTCCCGGAAATCTGAATATTTTTCCTGACAATTTTTGATCTTTTTGAATTTGATTTTTCGGAAATTTTGACAGGTTTCTTAAAATTTTCCTTTTTCTCGATATTTTTATATCAACATTCAATATTTAACTTTGCTAAAAATTTTGAATTTTCTCTTAAAGTTAATTTAAATTCGATTTCTTCAAAATGTCGACTTCATTTTCAAAATTCTATCTTTTGGACTCTTCTTTTGGAAATCATTTTTTCAGTCAAAATTCTGCCAAGTTTCTGAATATTTGTCTTTTTATTTAATTTTTACTTTTTTAAATTTGACCCCAATAATTTCGACTTCATATTTCGTCTTATTTTAGAAATTTTGTTTTAATTTCTGGAACTTTCTGGACAATTTCCTCAAAATTGGTTTTTCCTTTAAATTTAAGTTTTCTTGAAATTCGTTGTTTTCTCTAAATTAAATCGGCATGTTATCGAAAATTAAAAATGCTGAGAAAAACATTTTTGGGTAATTTCGAGAAAAAGATTTCTTGTACACCCAATGTCTTTATTGGAATTTAAACCTTATGTCAAATGGCAATATTTTTATGCGTGTCTTACAAATTGTGTTGAAGTGTTTCGCGAAACTGGTTGTGTGACTCTAAAAAAGGTGCTGGTAGACTAAGAATTCGTACAGAACGTCAATGACGTTCGTCAACGTATGGAAGAGGAGCCTGCAAAACCCTTGAAATGTCTTTCTCAGGAAATTGGACCTTCTTATGGAACATGTCAGAAGATCTTAAAGAAAGACTTGAACATGCATCCATATAAGATGCAAGCATATCAAGCTCTTTTGCCCGCAGACCACTCCAGACGCCTTGCTTACTGCCACTGGTTTGTCAATAACTTAATGAATGGCGATCTTCTGGACTTAACTTTTTTTTCTGACGAAGCGTGGTTCCACCTTTCGGGATACATCAATTCTCAAAATATGCTAATGTGGAGCAATGATAACCCTGATGTTTTTACTGAATCGCCACTACATGCTCAAAAAATTGGTGTTTGGATAGCAGTTTCTCGCAGAAGAATAATTGGGCCAATTTTTTTCGATTTCACCGTCAACGCAGAAAGGTACAGACACAAATTTTTGGCTGAATTTGTGCAACACTTAAACGATGATGAACTTCGGTACGGTCATTTCCAGCACGACGGTGCAACAGCACATACTACACAGGAAAATATTGCTTTCCTGCGCGAGTTTTTTGATGACCGGCTGATAAGTTTGCATACAGAAGTTGAGTTTCCTCCGAGATCACTTTGTTTGACAATTATGGACTATTTTATATTTCTTTACTTAAAAGACAAGATTTTCGCCACTCCGGTAAATAATTTGCAAGAACTGCAACAAAGAATTGTTTAGGAATGTGCAACCATGACGTCAGAAATGCTGCAAAACGCTTTTCACAGCATGAGGAGGCACGTCAACTTGTGCACTGAACAAAACGGGGGACATTTCCAACAATTACTTTAATTTAGTTTTTCTTTTTAATAAAACCGTTATTTCATAATTTATAGTTCATTATTGTTTTACAACTGAAATAAATAGGTATGAAATTTGTAGGTTATTGATGATGGCATTGTGACAGTGACATAATTATTTCAAACGTAAAGTAAAGACACACGTTTTACATTCCACAACCACCCTTGACCAAGATAATTTTTGATATCCCGGTAGCAAAGCGCGATGTGTAAAAATTTTTAAATATTAAATGGCTCAAATTATATTTTGATTTAGCTGCTTATGCCGCCTCTTTAAAATGCCGCCTGATGCGGTTGCCTCTTTGCATCATAGCACCGCAAGGCCCTAATCAGAAACTTTTTGACATTATCTTCCACTTCTCGAAATATAAACCTTTTGCTCCATATTTCGGGTGTTCACTCGAAATTTATATCACAATTCCTTATCTATCAACCTTAACTATTTTTAACACAGATGAGTGACCTAAAGGCCCAGCGCAACCATTCATAAGGCCTTATGGATGACTAAACTTTCACTCGCATTTAAGATGGAATTTTTATTTACTACTCTTAACATTTTAATATTATTACCTATCCTATGATCTAATTCAAAAGCATGTCGAGCCACACTTTTCTTCTCAGTTCTTCCATACCTTAAATGAGCCAAATGCTCCTTGAGTTAGATTTTAAAAGATCGTCTAGTCTGCCCGACGAACTTTTGAGTACAATCTTTACAAGACATTTGGTAAATACCTGACTTGTCCGTTTGCTATACTTTATCCTTCAAATTACCCAAAAGCGAATTTAATTTGCCGTTAGAACTGTTTAACCCTGTTTTTGTAAAATTCCACTTAAACCAAGCGTAAGCGAGTCTTGGTATTTACCAATTGACAGTTAAATTTTTTCTATTAATAATTTTATAAATAAAACTTCAATCGAATTCATTGTCTTTAGCTATATGTTTTATTGTCTTCAACTCCTTTCGGAATCTTTCTCTATTAAGAGGAAAACTCGGAAGACGATGGGTAAGGAAATTGAAACTTTCCATTTTGTGTTGGATACAATTGTTGGAATTAGAAGTTATATAGCGGAATGTACTGGTGTCTTTCCAGTATACATCAAATTCTAACCTATTTTTATTCCTAACAACTAAAGTGACCTACAACGGTAATGTTCCTTTTTTTTCTAACTCTACGGTGAATTTAACAGTTGGTGTTTTAATGTTTTATTGTTTTAAACCATCAACATTTATACAATCTTAACTTTTTCGCTTTTTGGGAATTTAGCATTAAAATCTATCCATTTGCTAAACATATTTTACTTTCATATTGTCACCAGTTTCGGTATAGTAAATTCGACAGTTAGGGAATAAGTCGAAATAGGTTTAACCCCAAAACGTTTAACTCCCTAACTTTCTCAAAATTTGAACCTAAAGTCGACATTTCAAGGAAGAGGACAAAATTCTAGAATTTCTAAAAAATATTTTGTACAGAAAAGAGTGTAAATTTCGAGAACAAAGTCGAAGAGATTTTTATTATTTTTATGTTTCGGTGAAGGAAGCTTAGAATTTTTAACTATTTTTTTCAAACTTTGAAATTGTCAGGTTTAAACACTGAATTATTTTCTTTAATCTCAACTTTAAAGCCAGGACTGGATTTAAGGCGATTGGAGCGATTGAGTCCAATCGGGCCCCGCACTTGCAGGGGCCACGCATCACCACCAACATAAACCAAAAGTTATTTTTCGAAATTTAAAGCAAATTGCTTTTCACGAAGGATAAATTATAAATTATTCAAATAATTAAAAATATATTTATTTTATATTCGCCTTCATGGATGAGATTTATTATTGTGTTTATTATAATACTAGCTGCTACCCGCGACTTCGTCCCTTTGGAATTATATAACTGTTTTTCTAGAAAATATTAGCATTTTATTTCTTCGAGGTTTGATTTTCTAAAAAAACTCTCCATGTTAGGCATTGCCCATTTCCCAGTGTAGTCATTAATTGACTCTACTAACCAAATTTAGGTTTCCATATCCAGATATTTAGGTTGGGCATTGATCCGTCAATAGTTAGCTAGGATATGTTATTTAATATTACGTATAAAAGGTAATTAAACAAAACGGTCTGAAATAGCATTAAAAAAATAGCTCAGAAATAAAATGTTATGTAATCAACTATCTCAAGTTACAAACATTTTATGCAATTTCATGGTTTGTTGATTGAAAGAGTTCGATTTGTTTTGTTTACATATGAATTCGATACCAGCACAAACATTATTTTATTTCTGCTAGCTGATGAGCCAAAAAAACTAAATAAAATAAAATTGCAAGAATGTAAAAATTCGTTTTTCAAATAGGGTTATTTTCTCAGAATTTTATTTTGTAATCATGCAATTTATAAAATCGAACATTTGCGATTAAATTAAAAAAAGATAGAATATTCAAAATAAAAAAAGAATTAAGAAGCTTGCAATTAAATAAAAATACGAAATAACCAAAACGAATCGAAATTTTCAAAAAAATTAAAATTTTCAGAAGTAAAGAAAAAGATTAAAATGTTTAAAAAAAGGCCAAATTTAAAAATGTACATTAAAAAATTCAGAATTAAAACCAAAACCTGAAGTGTCTAGAAAAAGTCGATATTCATTAAAACAAAATCAAAATTTTCAAAAAAGAGGAGCAATTTCAGAAGTGTCGAAATTTCCAATAGAAGACTATAAAAAGTTGAAATTTTGACATTAAACCCGAAGCTTTCGATAAATAAGTGAAAATGCAAGCTTAACCCTAAAATTTAAAAAAAAACTCACATTAAAGTTGAACTTAACGGTATAGAAGAAATTAGAAATTTTCGATTGTAAGATCCAAATATCAAAAAAAATATCGATTAACCAATAATTAAAGTAAAATTAATGTTTCTAGAAAAGAATCAAAATGTCAAGTATTCTTCAGTGATCGAATCGAGAAAAAAGCTATAAATATCAATTTTACACTACGAAGTTAGAAAACATGTAAACATTTCAAGGAAAATTAGAAAAAAAAATTGAAATTTTTAGAAAAAGCTTGAAATTTATAAATAAAAAGTTTATAGGAAAAAACAAAGGAAGAAAGTGAATTTCAATAGGGATTGGTAGATTTCATTATTTCAATGCGTATATTCAAAATTGAAAATATTCATCTATTAAACAAAAGGTTGTTGCATATTCAGCATATTTCTAGATTTTTGAAATTGTCAGTTAGAAATTTTGATTAAATTTCAAGGATAATAAATCTAGGACAAAGAACATATTGTTTTGTATCTGCAATCGTTCAGTAATCGATGTGGATATCTTCAAGAAGCAAATATTTATTGAGAGTGATTTTAGGATGTTGTACAGGATTAAAAGCAAATATTGGATATTTATCGGGTTTCCGGAGCAGGAGCGGTCACTGGATCATTGTCGCTTGATTCTCTCTACGGGCGACATTTATGTTTATGTAGTGGGTGGGGGCTCCAGGGACGTTATTCATATTCCCTCATGCATATTCACGCGAAATCCAGTGTGTGAATATTTACACATTTTACATCGCTGCAAAACGGCTCGTAACCTAGCCTAACTTCAAATTTGCATGTGATTCCAACAATGCCCCAGGCTTAATTTTAATATGATTAAACTTTAACAAAACGCCACGCTTCACTCTGGTGAAGTCCAAAAGGACTATTTTATTTCACTGTTGGGGCTTTTATGTCAAAACCAGGTTCGAAGCTTTTGCATACGCGATGCCGTAATACCATATCGTTCGAGTGAAAATTTATCCTCTCTGCTTCTATTATTGGGTGGACATCAATTGTTAGTTGGAGGCTTCATTTTAATATCGCCTATGACCAGCGGACCGTAATGGTCAAAAATATCGAAACGTGGAAAATCGCTTAAAATCCACATTCAAATTCGAGCAATTGCCGAATAAATCCGAAATCACTAAAAGGTGCATTAAATCATTAGCATTAAAAATAAAAAGGCATTATCCTTTCATTTGACAAAAAATATATTTAATTATTTAACCAGAGTTATAGCCGCATTAGGCAAGCGTCTAATGAATATTTAGGGGTTTCAAAATATAAAATGCTCAATTAACAATTATATTTTCTGGAAATTCGGTCTATTTCTTAAAGCACTATGTACGTAAAAAAAGATTTATTAATAATAACATTGCAATTTAAATAGCTTGTTGCTTTCGTTCATTAAGTGCTTTTCTTTGGTTTTTAGCTACATACATAAGCGATTTTATAGAAAAGGTTAGCAATTTAGGTTATGCTTGTCATAATGAATACATTTTAATTTTTAAGATCTATTTTCAATCTTCTATTTTTGCCCTGTCTTATGTCTGATGAATGCTGACTTTGTTTCCAGTTCGAAGAAATCCGTTTCCACCCGTACATCCCATATAGTCGACTATAACGGAAAATTCCATTTCTTGTTCACGTTATCTGCGATGCAAAACCCATGGGTAAATGTAAAACACAAATTCGCGTCTAATATTTTGTGGTGGATTCATAGATTCTATCTAATATATTTTTGAGACTCTTTGAACAAATGTCACCCCTTGCGAGGGTTGCAGGCCGATTTAAGGTAACAAGAAGGTTAATATAACATTTGTCGCATGACATGTCAATGGCACTTGCGACACTTCCTAAATATTCGCACTGCCTCCCCATTTGTTCGATTATAACGTTGTTATTACTTTCGGGGGCTGCTGTGTGTTTCTACACCCTCGCTAATCTGTTTAAGGTCAGCCGTCTTCACCGCATACACCCAATTTAGGATCACCCCTGTGCTGTCACGGTTTCAACATTCAATTATCCTTTGCGCCATACTTTTGCACAAATGTCTCTTACTCTACACATTGGCTGTAGTACAGTCGCAGCAAAATTAATTAAACGGTAAAGTTAGGTAGATGAATAGAATCTGGTATCCTGTATGGTGACTCCAGTTTTTATTTAAAATATAATTTTGAAAGAAAATAACATAGAAAGTAATATTATTGAATAATCAACGCATGGGTCTTTTAAACTGGCCATCGCGTCGCAAGTTGACATCCCAGCAAATCTAAAAAGGGGAAATCTGGGGATTAAATTTCAACTCTTCATTATATAAACTATCTACGTATTCTGGAAAGCTTCAGAAAAAAGAATAGAGATATCTGGCTGAAGTTTCGGAAATAAAGTTTAAATGTCCAGAAGATATTAACATTTTTTAATTAATCTCGAATCGTTCCAAATGAAAATGATAAAAATATTATTTTTTTTTCTAGGAACAATCGAACTTAAAGAAAAACAATTAAAAATGGAAATGTAAACTAGGAATTTTGAGAAAAAAAATCAAAGTTTTTAAGTATAAAACAAGAATTTATATTATTTATCATTTCCTTGAAATATCAAGCTAAAAATCGAAATTTTAGAAAAATCTGGGAATTGAAGTTGAATGCGTCAACTTGAAATGATGAAATAATCAGACCCGCCTAGGGGATATATGGCCCTGGGGGGCATAAATTTGGTGTTTACTACGATACAGCAGATTCTGTTTCTGTATCGCAATAAAGAATGCAGAATAATCCTCCAACACAAATTCATAGTTCACTGAGGTACAGCAGCCTCCATTTTTGTATCTCAGTAAGCAATCCATTCATAGTTTACTGCAATGAAGCAGCATTTTCAGAATCATAAAATGTTAAAATAAAGACCAACCGAAGCATCGGATTTGATATCTTTTAGCAAAAGAAAAAAAACCGATCATCGTTTCCATTTTGGCTTAAAACGGTTGAAACTTTTAAGTTTCAAGATGAAACTACAGATTTTCACAGAGAAAATAAAAATTTAGAGAAAAACTTCAAATGGCATGGCAGATTGCGTGCCGCCGATATTTTAAAAAGAAATATAATATTGAATTTAATTAAATTCAATTAAAGAGAAAAATTGAAATTTAGAGAACAACTCAAAATCTAAAATAAAAAGGATACTAAAATTTTGGAATTAAAAATATAAATACAAAATCTTGCGAAAACAATCCAAACAAAAAATTCAAGGTTGTGTCAAAAAAAATAATTTTAAATCAAAATGTTAAATAAAAGTGAATATTCTTAGTATATTAGGGTTAATTTTAGCATTAAGTGTTAGTATCTCTTTTAAGATGATAGCTTGGCTATCGAAACGCTTTCTTGGTTTCAGGGGATAAGATTTGCATTTCAATTTTTTAATCAATTAGTAGTAAGTGATAAGAATTTAAACGTTAAAATTCTTGCTACATTTTACAAAATACAAAATATCTCCAAATCCCCAAGGTTTAGGTAATTTCCAAGGTTTAGGTAAGGTAAACCTTAATAAAACTTTAATTTAACGGTAGAATCTGATAACTTTAAAATATATAGGGTGTTATATTGAAAAAACTACAAATTTAATATATTGCATGCTTTTGGGACAGTCTGTAGATTATGTCACTAATTTTAAAATTTGCCGCCAAGAGCTCCCTATCCACTCACAAAACAAAAGTTTTTTAAAATCAAATAATGTAGGCACAATCTTTCCTGTCGCATGTCGTGAATAATCAGGTATTTTACTTTTTTCTCACAAAAAACAAAATATTGACTTATTATTTAAAAAATTTGGCTTTTTTAAAAGCAAATTTGGGTTCGGGTTCAAAATTTTCTTCCTTTTGTAGAATTTTCATGTTAAAACAAATTTTTTTTTATAAACCCCAGCCCCTCAAAATGCCAATTTAGCTAAAATTGGAAAATTTTTGATTTTTTCAAAAATTTTTACTTCAAAACGGAACTTCGGCAATTTTTCTAGAAATTTTGTCGTTGATCCTGAAATTTCAGTTTTCTTCTAGGAAGTTAGAGCTTTGAAGTTATTTTTTTCTAAAACTCGTTCCCCTTTCTATCAAATGTATTTATTAATAATGATAATTTTAATAAAAAAAATTAATTTCAAAATTCCGAGTTAAAAACTGAAAAATTTTAAATTTCGAATTTGCAAAAAATTTGAGTGAATAAACCTAATTAAGTAATACAGATAACTTTAACCTTATTCTCATAATCTCGATTTAATCTAAACATTTTGAACTTTTGAGCACCTAGTGAAATATTCGAGATTCATCAACATTTTAAATATTATAAATTGTCAGTTTTTTAAGTTAGAATTTAAACTCAAAATTTCAAAAAAAATATCGAACTAGGAACTGAAGTCCTTCGATAAAAAAAAGTCATAATTTATAGCAAAATTATAAATTTTGATTTAAAAATTTTCTAATTGTAAGTCAAAATTTTAAACAAAAATTACAAGTTTAAGTTAGGAATTTTGAGAAAAAAGCCGTGATTTTGAAAGAACTTAAAATTATTAACAAAAACTCTAAAATCTTCGTCTTTTTCCAAAAATGTTAAGGAAAAATTCCCGAACAAAGAGGAATATTTTTACTTTAAGGTCAATATTTTTATATACGGGGTCTCCCAACGATAACTTGACCCTTCATATAATTAGAAAACCAAGAAATATTTAAGAATTCGTCGTTCTTGTTATTCTTGGGGGCCGATTTTATAAAGAATTTTATATGGGCATTAAATATCCCGTGGTGGCCTATATAATACAATAATGACGACAAATAGATATGATGTAAAAAAAATTGATTGAAACAAACATAATATTAGAAGTTGAATAAAATTATATACATTTATTATTCCATTAGGTACATATAAATTTATAAATAAAAATAATATGTAAATACATTGTGCATACATACATGAAACTGTAATTTACACAAACGTATACAAGGACCTAATAATGTACTCTATTCTAAATTTATTACACAACTCTAAAATAATAGGATACAGACTTAATAAGCCAATTTTAGTGAACAGCTGATCCTGTAGCAGTTGTAAAATTTATTTTCTAAAAAATCTCTTTGCATAATCACACATCGATCATGCGTTTGTGTCACACTATTGATATTCCTCATTTGAAGTGTCCATTTGAACATCAAGTAAAGCATTGTACCTCGAATGAAATGACTAACAAGCATTTATCGAGATCTTTGCAACGAAGACGAGTGTTCAGTCCAGATCCACGGCGAGAATCCAGCATCTTCAGTGATGTAATTTTCAACCAAATAATCGGCTAATTCAATTATAGCTCCGTTATTTGGTTGAATCGCATTCAAATCCATAGCAAAGCAGTCCTCGACGTTGTGTGGGTGTAGGAAAGGTAAACCAAACAAATACGTTAGGTAGTGTGTTACGTCACTGGCATTTTCCTCTTTTTTTGTATTCTTGAGAAAGGTTAAGATGTTGAATTTTGCGTTACCAAACGGCAACCACAAATAATAGTCGATAGAAAAGTTTCAGCTATACTTTCGTGTATAGCTACCTCGAAGTCTGCCGTTATAGTGGCTTGGCATCAAGGGCGGCTGAACTTTGGAACATTCCTCTTTCAAGTATTGAAATGTTACCGTATAACTAAATTTTTGCTCATTTGGCAACAAATAAAAAAATTAAGGGAATATGATGGCCATTCTATGGATGCTGAGAAGCTACAGAAATTGTTTTGGGCAATATGAAAATGTGCCATCGACGTAGAACGCTTCCAATGTTGAGGCAAACCTGCCTAACTTTAAGTTTTTTTTCTATGCAAACATCACAATTTTGTTGAGGTCATCAGTTTTTAAAAGAAACGTTTTGCTTGTGTTGGTTATTAATTGTAGTTTTTCCAAAATCGTATGTAATTATGATATACTTTTTGGCCGTTTGAATGCTGTCACTTTGTAAATGTTTTTTCTTACCCTAAGCCCATCGTTAGTAGTTACATCTGCATTGCTTTTTTTAAGTTCTCTTCTAATTACCTTTAAAGATCGGTCATCTATATCATCCAGAGCAGTACGTTTAACACTATTACTCACTGTATTTAATATATCCTCGGAAAGTGATTCCTGATTGTGAACCAGATTCGATTCTACAATCATATTGTTATGGCCTTTCGTCTTGAGGTAGACTTTACACTGTGTGCTTCTGGAACTACACGTTTGCCTTCGTTTATTTTCACCTTTTAAAACTTTTTGAAAACTAAATTTAAAACCGTAAATTACTATTTGATCCGTTCATTGTTCACTGAGGCCTTTAAAAGATTCTGTTCTCACAATAACTTATTCACACTTCAACACAAAAAACTTCACTACTAATAAATTGGAACTAATCATTTTAAATTTATAATTGCGGAATAATATTAATAATACTTTCTAATTCCATCTGAGTCCGGTGATAATTGCATTTTTGTAATTTGCCCGTCAGTTTGTAATTAACTGATTTGTTATTAAAAGGGAATTTGATAATCCAGGTAAATGAGGCTTAGGAGAGAGACGATTGAACCCTGCTCGAGAGACAACTGCTACCGTAATTAGGGTGTGGGGAGATAACTGCATCCAGCCCATGAATTGGATATGTCCGTTCATATCCAGGGTGAGTTATTTCGTGGTACCACAGAGCATTAACATTTTGTTAAAAATGAAAACACTTATTTTTTAGGCACACTAAAGTTTACTTGATATATTTCAAGTGGTTATTTAATTAAAGTCCATTAAATTTATAAAAATCTAACATATTTTTTTTGTATAAAAACAACTTGTGTACTCCAAAGGAACCGAAACATGTGTCGTATTTATTCCAAATTATCCGTAAATAGTTGTAGTATAGTGCTCTCGCATGGCGTAGTTCAGACACATCATCCGTCTTTATACAAAAAATGTAATTTGTTGCAGATTTCTTCTTCTTCTTTTTTGAAACACAGAACTTGTCCCCTGAAACCAAGAAAAATTAAAAAACAAAACAAAGGTTGCTCTAACGCGTTTCGACAGCCAAGCTGTCATCTTCAGAGAGAAACTAACATCTAATCTTAAAATTAACCCTTATATACTAAGAATATTCACTTCGTGCGTGATCGGCCGCACCCGAACGCGCATCCAATCATACACGTCGTTGTGTCACAATTTCTTATCTATCAACCTTAACTATTTTTAACAGAGATGAATGGCCTAAAGGTCCAGCGCAACCATTCATAAGGTTGTTTCCAGCCTTATGGATGGCTAAGCTCTCACATGCATTTAACATATAATTCTTATTAACTACTCTTAACAATTTAATATTATTATCTATCCTACGATCTAATTCAAAAGCATGTCGAGCCACACTTGACTTCTCAGTTCTTCCGTACCTCAAATGAGCCAAATGTTCTTTGAGTCGGATTTTAAGAGATCGTCTAGTTTGTCCGACATACTTTTGAGGACAATCCCTACATGAAATTTGGTAAATACCAGACTTATCTGTTTGCTCTACTTTATCCTTTAAACTACCCAAAAGCGAATTTAATTTTCCATTAGAAGTATAAATAACCCGAAAACCGTGATTTCGTAAAATTCCACCCAAACCCTGCGTGAGCGAGGGTTCAAATGGAAGTGAGACGAATTTAAAGTTTTTGTTTTCATCAGCTCGGAAAGTTGTAGTATTCACCAATTCACATTTAAATTTTTTCTTATTAATAATTTTATAAATAATATTTGGATCGAATCCATTAACTTCAGCTATATGTTTTATTGTCTTTAACTCCTTTCTGAATCTTTCCCTACTAAGAGGAAGACTCAGAAGGCGATGGGCAAGGAAGTTAAGCTTGCCATTTTGTGCTGTATGCAATGGTTAGAATCGGAAGTTACATAGCGGAAGGTACTGGAATCTTTCCTATATACATCAAATTCTAATCTATTTTTATTCCTAATAACTAAAATGTCTAAAAATGGTAAAGCGGCTTCTTTCTCTAATTCTACAGTGAATTTAACTGTTGGAAAACGTGAATTTAAAACATCAATGAAATTATCTAAATTTTGATTTTTTGTGTCAAAAATAGCAAAAATATCATCTACATATCTAATCCATACCCTAGGAAACAAACTACATTCATTTTTAAGACGACTTTCAAAAACACCCATGAAGAGTTCAGCCATGAAAGGTGACAAAGGATTTCCCATGGCTGCTCCCTCAAGTTGTTCATAAAATTCGTTATTAATTTGGAAATAATTTTGATCCATACATATCTTCGTTAATGAAATATATTCGTCAATAATTTTGCCTGAAAGGTTATTAGATTCCAACAGATCTCGAAGGTATAATAAAGTTTGAGGTATGGGTACACTGGGAAAGAGGGAAGAAACATCAAAAGAAACCAGCATTTCACCTTCCAACAACTCTTCATTCTGAATTTTCTGTACAAACTCTTGGGAATTTTTGACTGACAAACTGAGTTGCTGGAATTCTAATTTGCTGAATTCTTTTACTAGCCATTTTGATAAATTATAGGTCGGTGCTCCAATAGCTGACACAATTGGTCTCACCGCCTTTCCAGGTTTATTTATTTTTGGGAGACAATATAACTTAGGTACGGTGGGGTTAGGATTAGGATTAGGATGATGTGATCAGCGAAGCGTAGGTGATTCAGAAAGTTTCCGTCGATATTGATTCCTTTCTGTTGCCATGTCAGATTTTTTAAGACACCTTGTATTGCGAGCGTAAATAGCTTCGGTGAAATAGTGTCGCCTTGCCTCACTCCTCTTTTGATAATTATCCTCCCGGTGACAAATTCTTCTTCAACTTTGATGTGGAGAGTGGCGTCATAAATGTTTCTGATGAGGTTCGAGTATCTTGAGTCAAACCTTGCAGCGTTTAACGCATGTAAGATTGCCTAGATTTCTACAGAGTCGAAGGCATTTTGGTAATCGACGAATGCCAGATGGAGTGGGACATTGTATTGAGTGCATTTGTCGATCAGTGTGCGCACTGTTTGGATATGATCGATCGTGCTGTGCAGATTTAATAGAACGTTAGATTAATCGTTCAAATTAGATATCAGTAAATGTTTTATATTTTTAAACATGCTTTTCCGTGACCGTGAAAGAAATTTGTGTTTCCATAAGAAAAATTTGATTCCTTGTGATTCTGCAACATAATTCACCTTGTATATAAGGCAATCACGTACCATTCAGTGGCCATGTAAAGTCTTTTTATTAAATCGATTATATAAGGCCGAAAAATAGGTGAACATTCTTGGCATGTCACACTGTTACGATACAAATGTGGATTTGTCAACTTTTTATTTTTAATTGTTAAACAATTCAAAAAACGATACACCAATTTGTTCACAATGAAAAGGACTTTAAAATATTATTGTAGTAGAGTAGTTCTGTTTGAAATTTTAAAGTAGCGGTTGATAGAGGTTAGGGGGATGAACATATAAAGTTGGCTTTAGCATCAAAAATGGCTTTCCCAAGAACATAAATCAAAGGGTCGCTGTTAATTTAAAAAAAAATTGTTGGTTATAATTATAGGGGTGGGGATCAAGTTGGGAGATCCTGTATATTAAAGAAGATATGTTAAGAAACATTTTTAACTTTAATTTGTTGGAACTCTTTTTATAAATATTAGGATTAATTAAAATCAAAATTTTAAGTAAAAAAAGTAAAAATTATGAAAAAGTTTAATTTGTTAAATAAAATCCCAATATTTTCTGGCTGCAACTCTGAAATCTCGATTTTTTTTCTACAAAAAATGAACTAAGCTTCGAGCGAGATTTTGGTCTCAAAGGTAAAAATTAAAAAAAAAAGAATCTAATACTCCTACCTTTCATCGAATAATTCAACGCATCAGTTTAAAATCAAAATTTTCGGATAGTCAATAATGTTAATATAAACTTAAGATTTTAAGAATTTGTTTTATGCAAACCACGAGTTATTTTCCAAGTTTTTCTTTCACTACAATATCGACTTAAAAACTCGTTTGGGCCGTTTGACTTTGCTTGTCAATATTTTAAGCTTTCCTCTTTAGATTTGAAAAGAATATTTATTTCTAAAATTTCAACTGTATAATCGAAACTTTAAATTCGTTTTGTAAATAATAATAATAATAATAAATAACAACCTAGGTCCGGAATGGCTTTATTTTTAAGATACGGACTTGAAAATTGGGTCGTAACTGTTTTTAAATTAAGTTATTTTTTCGAAACAATTTTATTAAAATTATGAAAATAATAAAAATTGAAAACGTAAAATATGAATGTTGACAAAAAAAATCGCGAAATAATTTTTAATTTGCTTCTATCTGTCATTCCCAAAAATTTAAAAGTTTTTTTATCAAAATTTAAACTTTTTTTCAAAATAAAAAATCTCTCTTTTGGTTTTTACATGTTTATCTAAAATTTTGATTTAAATATTTACATGTAGACTTTCTTCTAGAAATGTTGGAAACAGTCTTTGTTATGTTAAATTATATCCGAATATGATTTTTTATTTATGTGTTATAATTGATATTGTAACGCAATGTAAATAGATGGAATAGAATTTAGAATAGAATTGTATAATTTAATAAATAAAAAAAGTTTCTAGAAGGATCTGATAAGGGGAAAGCAGTCGCGATAACGAAACAAATGGCAGATAGGCGTTCCAGAAATTTCGGGAACGATAAGCCTTATCTGCCGAAAAGTTCTAGAAGCCGGGGGCCAAAACTATGAAAGGCGGTCAGCTTTCCCTCGAGTCAGTCAGTTAGAGTCAGTGTAATTAGTGAGTTAGTAGAAGTTAATAAGTGAGTTAATTGTTCAATTGTGGTGATCCAAGTTAAGTTTGGTAATAAAGTGGTGTAATTCACACGTGTTAATCAATTCGAACCGATAAGCCCGTAACAATATAGGAAAGATGCTCTAAGCGTTTCGATAGCCAAGCTATCTCTCTAAGGATGATAGCGTTAGAAGAACTTTTGTTGTAATTTTTTAACATTTCTTTGTTTCAAGGGACAAAATGGGTACATCAATTTTTGAAGATGTACCAAGGACAAATCAGGTTCCACAAAACAAAATGTATTATAATGTAAATTATTAGATTTTTGTTTGTAAATTAAGATTTTTTCTACGGATTCCGAATTTTTTAGTTCCGATTATCATGTTTTTCCTAAAATTTCGATTTAGGAAATATTTCTTTAAAATAAAAAATTCGCACTTGGTTTTTCCACGTTTATCTAAAATTTTGATTTAATAACAGCATATAGATCTTTTTCTCGAAACTTTCGGAAACGAGTCTTTTGTAGTAAATACAATTTATTTTTACCATTGATATTATTCCGGAAATGTTGACATTTATTTATGCATTGCATAAATTATTATTTTTTTCTAAATTTTAATTTTTTCTCCGGATTCTAATTTTTTCATTTTTAATTTACAGGTTTCTCTTGAAATTTTGACTTTAAACTATAATTTTTGACATTTGAAATATTGATCATGTTCTCGAAATTCATCTGATCCCAATATGTCGATCTCAAAATTTCAAAGACATTTTTCAAATATCAATTTTTTTTTCGAAATTTCTAGTTTAGTCTCGGAAATAATAAGAATTTTGAAATGTAAACTCAGAATTATGAGAAAAAATGAAAATTTCGAGAAAAATCTCGACTTTTTTCATTAACATCAATTTTATTCGCAAAATTTCGCTTTTTTCTAAACATTTTATATTTCACTTTTTTCTTAATTTTCTTCAAACAACCTTCTTTTTTTTCGATCTGCGAAATAGGGAGCCTTTTGTTCACCTTTTTCCTACGTCAACTTTCTTTTTTAAGTTCGAGAAGTTTTTTTTTGAACAGCATATATTAATTTATATTTTATCTAAATCTTCAATTACTTTAGCAAAATCGTGAGTTTAAATTCGAAATTTTGTCCTTAAAGAATTGTGGACTTTGTCAGGAATCGTTTATTTCATTTTGTAATTTCGAAAATTTTTAAATATATTTTGGCATCTTATTTAATTTTACTTTTAACAAAAGTTATAAAAAAAATTCTGAATTAATAAAAAATTAAAATTTCATCGGGAGCTGCACTCAACTCAACGAAGAGCCGCATTTAATGACCCCTGACGTAGACTAGTATAGAAAAGCGATGTGTAAAGATTTTTAATTATTGAATGGTTCAAATTTTATTTTGATTTAGCTGCTTATGCCGTCCCCTGACGGTGGCGCTTGATTCGGTTGCCTCTTCGCATCATAGCAGGGCACGGCCCTGCATGAAATAGGAAAACATAGTTTTTAAGGGTAAATAATTTTTTTAATGGAAAACCTTTTGTTAGACCAAAAAAAGTCAGGACAGCATTTTTTGCAAGAAATGAAAGTTGTTTATGACATTAATACTTGTTTTGGAAAGAAGCAGTGGCGTACCTTTTTTTTTGGTTAATAATACTCAAGGACATGTTGGCGCGGACGCCGCTTATACAAGTAAAACAAATCTTTTTTCTGCAGAAAATGTGCTTTTATTTCTACTAAAATTCAAAAAAATATTTTAAGCGGTTTTAATGTACTTAAGAAAAAACTACATTTTTTCTTAATTTTCAACACTTTGTATCTTAAAAATAAAGCAGTTCTAGACCTATGCTGATATGACCTTTTTTTCCTAAAGTTGTTCAAATATTTACTTCTCGTTCTTCGGTATTAGCATATTATTCGAAAATAACCTGTATTCTTGTTTTAAAGATGGAGGGTTGGCAACTAAGTAATTGCGGATTTCACTCATAGATGGCTTTAGTTGAATTTTTAGGTTTTCAGACGTAGTACAAATGTAAAACACATTTTGTTATTTGATAGTTGGCAATTCAGCTGTCAATCAGTAAAAAAAGTTTTTTGATCGGTTGCGTAGTTTTCGCTTGGCCTTCGTTGAAAAATGGAAAATCAAAAGGAACATTTTCGTCATATTTTGCTTTTTTATTTCCGCAAAGGGAAAAACGCATCGTAAGCTCATAAAAAGTTATGTGCTGTTTATGGTGACGAAGCCTTAAAAGAACGGCAGTGTCAAAATTGGTTTGCCAAATTTCGTTCTGGTGATTTTTCACTCAAAGGTGAAAAACGCTCTGGTCGTCCAGTTGAAGTTGATGACGCCCTAATCAAATCAATAATCGATTCGGATCGTCACAGTACAACACGTGAGATTGCAGAGAAGCTTCGTGTATCACATACATGCATTGAAAATCACTTTAAACAACTTGGCTATGTTCGAAAACTCGATACATGAGTTCCTCACGAACTGAAAGAAACGCATTTAACGCAACGCATTAACAGCTGCGATTTGCTAAAGAAACGTAATGAAAATGATCCATTTTTAAAACGACTGATAACTGGCAATGAAAAATGGGTTGTTTACAACAATATCAAGCGGAAAAGATCGTGGAGCAGGCCAGGTGAACGAACTCAACATCAAAAGCTGATATTCATCAAAAGAAGGTTTTGTTATCAGTTTGGTGGGATTACAAAGGAATTGTCTACTTTGAACTCTTACCACCCAACCGAACGATCAGTTCTGATGTCTACATTGAACAACTAACGAAATTAAACAATGTACTTGAAGAAAAGCGCCCCGAATTGACAAATCGAAAAAGTGCTGTATTCCATTATGACAATGGATGGCCACACACATCTTTGGTCACTCGGCAAAAATTATTCGAGCTTGGTTGGGATGTTTTGCCACATCCACCATATAGTCCTGACCTTGCACTATCTGATTACTTTTTGTTTCGATCTTTACAAAACTCGTTGAATGGTAAAAATTTCAATAATGATGATGATGTCAAATCGTACCTGATTCAGTTTTTTGCTAATAAAAACCAGAAGTTTTATGAACATGGGATTATGATGCTGTCTGAAAGATGGTAAAAGGTCATTGATCAAAATGGGCAATACATTACAGAATAAACTTATTTAGTTCCATGAAAAAATTGCCTTTGATTTTCTAAAAAAAAATCCACAATTACTTAGTTGCCAACCCAATAGTTTTATATAGTTTTTTTCCTCGGTTTTATACAGTTTTACTCTAGGACCGGGTTGATACCGTTGATCAGACCCGAAATTTCGTTTTTCCTAAATATTGTGACATTGTTTTAAAACTTCAACTATTTTTCAAACCTAGAGCTTTCATCATTGTTATTCTTTTTTGAATTTTTCATTATAAACTCGAAATTTTTAGAAAGTGTTTGTTAACGTAACTTATGTTATGTGTTTTTTGGGCGACTTCAACTTTTTTGGAAATTTCGAATTTTATGTTTTTAATTTTACTTCTTTTTCTTAAACTATAAACTGCTACGTTGGAATGGTAAGTATAAATATAAACTTTATATAGAATTTTTACGCATCCAGATAATCATACAGGAGGAGCATTGAACAAATATTCAAGCAACTTAGAAATAGAAGAACTTGGATTAATGTGCATTCTTGGTTAATTTTTCAATCCAACGGACATTCATAATAAATGATACTACACTCGTGAAATACAAGAAAGGATCTGACGATGTGTGATGTGATAAAATAACATAAGCAGATCCGGTTCGATACGACGTGTTTATTTGGTAGTCGTTGCCAAAGCCTTTATATCCTCGAAAATGCACGATATCTGTTTATATGATTGATGCTGTTAAAGAACCAGCAAAAAATTCCAATTTTGGCAACAATCAAATACGTTGCATAATACATCGTTGCAAAACAAATCACCTGAAAATGTGCAAAACGAAATAGATGACTTCGCAAAATTGGTAAACTATCTCTACGCGGAAAATGAGCGATATTTCACGTCAGTTAGGGCTGACAAGACAAAACTGCTATTGATTCGGCGCTAATGTTATTTATGATGATTTTTGAAAGTTTTTCTGCGATGATGAATATGAAGTTCGCGTTTTAGTGCTCGCTCCTTTGATTTGTGAATAACAGCGGCATGCTGTAGTGCTGTTATTAATTAGGGGTGTCACCTGTAGCACCGCCCTTATGTACGACGCTCGGCGTCGCCTCTTACTCATTGCGCGCCTTTCTATCGTCGTGCTTACACGTGCTCACCGAACGTCGCCGCTTCTATTACTTTAATTCAAAAGTTCAAAACGTGACTGTCGTATTTCCCTCGATTTCGACAACAGTTAATTTGCGCTAAACCTGAAGAAGTTGCTGAGCCAAAGGTAAATACGTATTTTAGTCGTAGTTTAGTAGTTAGTTAGGTATTCTTTTTGTAGATAGCATTTTGTAAAATTTTCCATATTTTACCATTATAGCTTTATCATTTCAAAGATAAAGTGTAGTAAAAAGAGGTGTTAGTAAAAAGATGGAAAACATGGGATTTATCTTGACTTCTTTACTTAGTAACTTACTGATTCTGCTATGTTATATAGAAGCATGCTTTTTCAATTATGCTACTTTTCTTGCAGTGCAATAAAACTGAGGTACTTCGGAACATATTTACATATTAACTTTTGGATTCTGCTATTTAGAATAGAACCATATTATATTTTTTCCATTGACCGACTTCTTTCGAAACACAGGAGTATAGGCGAATTGATGGTGACTTGTCACTTTTCTGTAAGTACTTTCATGGGAGATGCTCACAAGGAACTCATAGGATTGACTCCCCCAGGAGCAAGATTTTTAAGGCCTACAAGACAGTCCGGAGACAGCGAACTCATGTGCTTGACACAGTGAGAACTTTTGTCTTGTGGAGACTCTTTTTTTATAGAACTTTCGAGCTATGGAATTCGTTACCGAACGGAATTTTCCCCGAAAATTGCAACCTATCTTTATTTTTTTTTCGCATTCTACTCGCGGTGCTTCGAAAGCATAATAGGGTTGCTCTTTACTTTTTTCTTCAGTCCCTTTAAGCTTTGCTCACTCTTTAGGAAATATCATTTTACTGAAACCAATGGCGTCGGATACGAAATTTTTTCTTTTCAGTCCAGTCCACTCACAAAGAGTAACCTATAACATCCTTGACGCACTTAGAATAGAACGAAGATATGAAGAAGAATAGAGACGAATCACGTCGTTTGAATGCGGACAAGTTGTAATTATCGGAGAAAACACTTCTCGGTGACAAATTCCAATGTTTGGAAATTTTATAGTCTTCACAGACAGAAGTTCTTACCATTTCAAATTAGAGTGCCCACTATTTTGCTGCCTTTTGACTTAAGAATGTTGCTCTTGGTAGATCAGAGCTGTTAGCTCGTGCGAACATCTTCCATAAAAATATTCGTAGAAAAGAGACAAGGCGATAACCATCCGACTGTGTTACAATGTGTGGAGTGAATTTGTCAAAGAAGAGTCAATGTATGTTTTGGGTTGAACTGCAAACATGAGAACACTATCCTAATTGTTGGTCCAACAAGGGTTTTAGAAAGAAAACGTTGAACGTTGAAGTACTTTCATATTTTAAATACATTGTGGAAACTATCAGGTTTATTTTGGCTTATTTTTTATGAATTCATATTTTATTTACAATGAAAAAGATGTTTTTGTTTCTTTGGTACAAGCAATAGGTTTAATTTATTTGGATATACAGATTGCAACAAATTCGCTTCTTACTACAGGTAACTCGAAAAAGGGTAAGAGATACAACATCAGTTAAACTGGGACAAAGTTGAGATCAGGAATATTCCATCGAGAAATCGAAAATATCTCTTGCTCTTCTTGATACTGTTGAAAAAAGGGAAAATTTTGAACTTTCGTTTTTATTGTTTCTTGGCGTTATTTGAAGAGCAATCAAAAAACTAAAAACATTTTTTCATTGAAGTCACACATTCTCAGAAAATGTCAAAAGTTTGAATTAAAAAAAACGAACATATTTAGCTTAATTTTAATGCCAATTTCCAGTTTTTCTCCTAAAAGTTTTTTAGAAGTTTCAAGATGTTGACTTTCTTCTAGAAATTTCAAAATATAAGTATAAAGAAAGGCAATGTTGAACTTATTACTCGGAATGAGTGTACTTTTTCGTTTTTAAAGCGGTAAAATCTCAATCAAAGAGTATTAAAAAGTCCCACTTGAAATCTGAAACCAATAAAAGCTGACATTTATGAAAAAAATTCTAAACAAAACTTATTTCTTTTAAATTTTCAGTTTACCTATCTCGAAATTTCGATCTTTTTTAAACATTTTAAATTAAAATTAAATATTCAAATGTGATTTTAAAATTTAAGGTTCTTTCCGAATTTTCAGAAAAAAGCTCAAATTTTGAGATAAGACCGAACTTTACAAGAAGTGAATTTAAATAAATTTTCTGGTTTAAACTAATCAGTTTTAGAAATATAGAGATAAAATATTATTGTGTTTAAAATCACAAAGCCTTGGGAACAGATTTTGAAGCGATTGAAAAAATACATATACAATTGTATTTTGTAAATTTAACACGAATCTTCGAGAAAATCGTAAGCAGTTTTGATTTTAGGTAAACATTTTTAGAAAAAATACGAAACTGGACCAAAATTTTGAGGAGGGATAAATTAAATATTTCGAGAAATAAAGTCAACGCTCTTGAGGGAAGTATACATTTTGAACCTTACGTCGAAAATTTCACAGAAAAATCTTGAAATATTGTAACTTAAGATTCGAATTTTTGAATAAACAGCGCAATTCTCAATGTTAATCTCGAAATTTTTCATTAAAAATCAAATTTTCTACTTTTTTTTTGTAACTTTCGGCTTTAAACGTGAAATGTCAATCAAAAAATTAATTTAATTGAATAAGTCGAGATTAAAATTGAAATTTTGAAATAGTTTCTTAGAATACTTTTGTCGAATTTTTGTACTTTTTAGTTTTGAAGTTCGAAAATTTATAAAAATAAATTTAAATTTTACTAGCACAATGCCAAGAAAAAAAGCCAAACATTATAGACAAATTTGAGATTATAGATAAAGTTTTGAATTTTTTAATTTAAGTTTTATATTAAATAGGACCATAAGTTGGCATTTTGATAAAAACTCGAATTACACACGGTTTCGTCTATTATCGGTAAAATGCCAAAAGAAAATTCTTTTTTGCTTATAACAATGATTATGTCTCGGTTAATTTTGCACCAAACCAGATGTAATATGGCTTTTTGAATAGAGAAAATGTTTCTCTAAAAGATAATACCATTTGCTACATTTTTAAATTGCAATTAACTCCGAAATTCCTCACTGAAAAACAACTGTCAGTCAGTGTGTGAGTATGTTACCTACGCTACAGATCGCCATTCTTAATAGACTTTTACCATTCTTTTTTCTATCGATTCGAAATTTATCAGAATAGAACCCTATTGGATTTTGGAAATAATTGTTCAAATAGTTTAAATTTTATTAAAGGAAAACCTAACTTATTAGAGAAAAATTCAACTTAGGAATCTCAGATTTTTATAACTTTTATACAGAGTGGTCCATAAGTAATGGTACATAGAGCAAGAGTAGATTTTTCGTATAAAAATAACGTGATTTAGCCACATTTACCGTACACCAAAAGTTTATATTAACAGAGATACAGGGTGTCAAAGTTGAAAAAAAAATTGTGATTTTTTTCGCATAACTAATGGAACATATTTTACTATAAGCAATAAATTTGGCATAGGACGGTTTCTTTGGCCAAGAAATTCTAATTTGCTAACAGATTGCCTGTAACTCATAGGGGTGCGCCACCTGCGCTACCTTGTATTATTCCAAAGCATCATAACTTTTTTGTGCCTTTACGTACAACTATTTTAAATAGAAATTTTTATTTACCTACATTTTTTATGTAAAAAAGGTATACTTTCTAAATGTTGATACAAGCAACCGTTTTCAAGATATTTGCCTTCAAAATTTGGAGTACGTTTATTTTAAGTTATGTAAATGTGAATTTTTCGCAGTAGGTTTCAAAATAAAAGTAATAAAACTGACTCTTTAATAGTTTATATTGAATATAACTCTACTGATATTATTATTACACATATTTTTTTTTTTAAACTTCTAAAGCAAATTTAAATAAAATACCAAAAAAAATTATTTTCAAAAATGAGTATGTGGGAAATGACTTTTTTCATGTAAAGGGATTGTAAACAATTAAAAATCTGGCTGTCTTTTATTGAAATTAATTTTTAAATATCTACTTTGACCACACAGACTCTTGTGGGACTCAGATATCATATCTCACATCTCTATGTTAGAAAATAAATTACGTCTTAATTATTTGTATTTTCTTTATTGAAATTTTCAAAATTTAGGTAAAAATATTATTAGCAAAGTAATATTTGACATAAATAACTTTCAAAACTGTCTTATGATTACTTTTTTTTAAGCCTACTTCGAAAATTTAATATCTTAGTAATTTAAAACCAAGGCACGTCAAGCTTTAAAGGCAAATATCTTGGAAACGGTTGCTCGTATCAACTTTTAGAAATTACATCTTTTTTACGTATAAAATATGGGGAAATAAAATAACCCATTTAAAATTAATATACGTGGGTGCACAAAAAAGTTATGATGATTTAGAATTATGCAGAATAGCGCAAATAGCGCCTCCTATTAGATATTGGTAACATGTTAGCAAATTAGAGTTTGTCGACTTAAGAAACCTTCGTGTTTTAAATTTTGTGCCTATATTACAATTCATTCCATTATGCGCAAAAATCGAAATTTTTTTTTTTCAATTTTGATACCCTGTATCTCTGTTAATATCAACTTTTGGTAAAAGGTAAATGTAGCTAAATCACATTATTTTTATTCGAAAAATCCACCATTGCTTTGTGTACCATTACTTATGGTCCATTCTGTATACTTATATTGTTGGTCAAGTTTCTCTTAAGCAGAGTGTCAAATGATAAGACAGAATTCGCTCTTCTTTTTGGGAAAAATTAATTTAACGAAAAGGATTCTTTTCATAAAAATTGTTTAATGCTCTTTGTTCAAGTAATCTGTACAGGATCTTTGGTTATAAATGCACTCCCCATTTATCTTTCGAAATATAATAGATACAAAAATGTTAAATACAAATAGATCCCTTTTGAATTTTTAATTGAAATAAGTTTGCAATATACAGAGTGTTACGTTTTTTCAGAATGAAAGTCAATTTTGGTTTTTTAAATGGAACATCCCAATTCACTGGTCAACAAAATTAAAGTTTTGTCATGTCACATGAACTTCTTTTGTGTTTTTTAATACTATTAGTTGTTGTTATTTAAAATAAGCAATTTGACTCCACGACACGACATTTGTTTGTCAAATGTTTGAAAAATGTTTGATCTCCATAAATATAACATAAAAAATTGAAATACAAATTTTAACCCCTGAAATCAAGAAAAGGATACTAACACTTAAACCTAAAATTAACCCTTATACAAGGTGATTCTAAATGTAGTATTATAAATTAAGAATCGTATTTTAGAGCCCAAAAGAAGCCGAAAAGTTTTTATAAACATATGTCGTAAAACGCTTCGTTTCCGAGTTACAGGGTGTGGAAAGGTAGTTCCTAATTATAGTTTTTCATTAATAGTTGCGAAACGTGTACAGATAATTGAATGAAATTTGACACAATTTCATATCCTTTCGTGCTTTTTCTAAAAACCTAATAATTAATTAACACAAGCTTAACCAGTGGCGGGTATATCGAGGGGGGACAGTGCTAAAACGTGCCTTATTTATTTTGTGTGCACTTTGGTGGCAATTTTTTAAGAAAAATTAGACTATAAGTATTTTTACATATAAAAGGTACCTTTTACTGAAATTTGATATTGTGAGCGGTTTTCGAGTAGAATGCATTTTTATATTTCGATGCATTAAAAGCGCTTGCCCAAAAATATGGAAAGTGACACATAATTGGCATTGAAATGAAAGAAAATAAATGGTATTGACATTTCCATGTTTTCTTCTCACTGGTGGCCACTTTGAGCAATTTCTGTAAATAAAAGCTAATGTTTTTAAATATGTTATTAATTAAATATTTATGAAACATTTTTTTAATTTAATTATTGTTTAATAATATTTTTTTTGTAAAGCACATTTTAGGTAATAAACATATCATAGCTTTTCTTTCATTTTAAAGCCAACTTTGTGTTACATCCGAGATTTTTGGGGGAGTGTTTTTAATGCGTCGAGATATAAAAATGCATTTCACTCGAAAACCGCTGACAATATTGAGTTTTAGTATAAGCACCTTTTTTACGTAAAAAAGTTTGTAGTTTTATTTTGTAACAAAACTGCGACAAAAGTGCATACATAATAAATAAGGCACATTTTAAGCACTACCCCCTCGGTATACCCGCCGCTGGTTAAGTTCTGCTAATTTAATTTCTTAATTTTTTAAAAGGGCACGAAAAGTTATGAAGTTGTGCTAAATTTTATTTAAATATCTCTATACGTTTGGCAGCTATTAATTAAAAACTATAACTAGGAACTAACCTTCCAGACCCTGAAACTCGTAAACGAAGCATTTTACGTCTTCTTTTGGGCTCTAAAATACAATCCTGCATTTATGGTACTACTTTTAAAATCACCTTGTATATTAAAAATATTCACTTCGTGCATGATCGACTGCATCCGAACTCGCATGCGCATCTAAACAAACACATCGTAGTGTCACAATTCCTTATCTATCAACCTTAACTATTTTTAACAAAGATGAGTGGCCTAAAGGGGCAGCGCAACCATTCGAATGAATGCATTCATAAGGTTGTCTCCAGCCTTGTGGATGGCTAGCTTTCACAAGCATTTAGCATAGAATTCTTATTTACTACTCTTAACAGTTTAATATTATTATCTATCCTATGATCTAATTCAAAAGCATGTCGAGCCACACTTGACTTCTCAGTTCTTTCGTAGCTCAAATGACCCAACTGCTCCTTCAGTCGGATTATAAGAGATCGTCTAGTTTGCCCAACGTACTTTTGAGGACAATAAAATTCTGAGAAAGTAGAATTTTGAGCACATATACACTCAAAAATTTTACTTTTTTGTTTTCAAAGTGCACAATACTGAAGTTTTTAAATATTTCATAGACATTCCGGCCTTTTTTTCGAAAGTTGGACCGTCAGGAAATTTCAACCTGTTTCTCGAAACTCGTTCTATTCTTGAAGTTTCGTCTAAATGTTTTATATTTCGAGAACGTTTTACTTAAAATTGAGCTTTATATACAAAATTCGACTTTTTATAAAAATTCGTTTATTTTTTTAGAATTGGATTAAAATGTTGCTAAAAACAGAAAAATGTTTCTTGTAACCTTCGAGATTATGACAAAATTTAAATGAAATTAAAAATTGTGAGAGAAGCGTTCTTAGAAACAGAATTTTTATCTTCAAATTCAATTCATTTTGAAAATTTCGATTTTTCTCACAATATTTTCGAAGTGCCAGTGAAAAAGTCAACATTCGCATTCGCATCTGCGAATGTGAGAAAACCGACATTCGTTACATCCCTAGTGCTTACAATGTAACTTAAATGACAGTGCCGCAAGCAATAGCAGAATACACGTAATTATTCAATTCATCTTGAAAATTTCGATTTTTCTCACAATATTTTCTAAGTGCCAGTGAAAAAGTCAACATTCGCATTCGCATCTGCGAATGTGAGAAAACCGACATTCGTTACATTCCTAGTGCTTACAATGTAACTTAAATGACAGTGCCGAAACCAATAGCAGAATACACGTAATTATTCAATTCATCTTGAAAATTTCGATTTTTCTCACAATATTTTCTAAGTGCCACTGAAAAAGTCAACATTCGCATTCGCATCTGCGAATGTGAGAAAACCGACATTCGTTACATCCCTAGTGCTTACAATGTAACTTAAATGACACTGCCGAAACCAATAGCAGAATACACGTAATTATTACATTTTAAAAAGGCAGACGGAGAGGTACTACATAAAACATTATCATGCTCACGTTATCACGAAAAATAAAATCGATTGGATCTGAGAGACATGGCGACGACTATCGCCTGGTTAGAAAGTCAAATTTTTAAATTTCAAGTTAAGATTCGTAATTTTGAAAAAAAAATGTTCAATGAGACCTGGAAATTTATAACAACTGGAATTTTAAAAAGTATAATTCTCAACTTTGAACCAAAACTTCTAAGATGAACGTCAAAATTTAAATATTAAACTCATAAGAAAAATATTCTTAAATTTTCGACTCTAAAATTTAAACACAGAAGTTAAGGAAAGTATAAATTTTAAAAAAAGTAAATTATTAATATTAATTTAGTTATAGTTAGTTACAAAGTTTTAATTTAAAATTTCGAAAAAAAAAGTTTAAATTTTAAGATCAAGGTCAAAGTTTTAAGAATCAAGGTTAAACTCTGAAAACCTTTGTATTTCGAGTTTTTTATCGAGTTTTTAAGGAAAAACAAGTTAAAATTTAGAATTGGTAAAATAAATTCAACATTTCAAACTCTTAAAGTTTATGGTTTATTCTCGAAATTTGCGATTAAAGAGAGATTAAAGAGGAAAAAAATATAAAAAAATTCAACTGAGTTAACAGTAAAAACATGAATGTTAAATAAAATTAATAAACATAAAACTTGAAGCATGAAATTTTGTAAAACATTGTTCTCTAATACATCAAAGTTTTTCGAATTTTTTTTCGAAATTTCGTATTTGACCTTAAAATTTTAAGCCTAAATACCGCATTTTGGGAAAAGAATTTAAATGGCCAGAGAAGCTAAAAACTAATAAAAATGAATTTCAAAGCTCTAATAAATTTTCGAACTTTTATGTCTTCTCGAGTTTTAAGACGGAATTTTAATTTTTTTCAATAAATAAAATTTTCACTTTCACAATCATTTTCTGAAAATATAGTGTTTAAACCTGAAATTTTTAATAAATGGAATTCGAAAAATTCAAATCTGAAAATTTGTAAAAATATAAATGCTTGAATTTAAAACCTTCAAAATTATCTCGAAAATTTTTAATTGACTGTCTATTAATTCAACACTTCTATGAAAACTGGAATTTTAAGACTAAGTTCCAAATTTTGAAAAAAAATAAGATTAATTTGATTTCTGAAGTTATGTAGCAAACTCTTGTGTCCAGATTAAATTTATAGAAAAAATGGGGAAAATTTCGATTTTAAAGTCAAATGTTCAGAGTTCTAAGGTTAAAACGTTGAAATAAAGAAAAAGAAAATTTTTACGTTAATCAGAAATTTGTTTGTTGTTGTCGTTGAAGAATGTTTAGCAATTTTCTTGTTTAAAAACTAATTTTTTTTTAAGTTTAATCCACTCGCAAAGGGTAACCCCATTATGCTTTCAAAGCACTGAGAGTAGGATGCGGAAACAAGGATAGATGACGATGAACCGCCTTCTTAAACAAGGATAGGTTGTAATTTTTGGGGAAAATTCTTTTCGGTAACAAGTTCCATAACTTGGAAGTTCTATAGAAAAAAGAGTCTCCTTAGACAGAAGTCCTCACTCTATCAAGCTGGACCGCACAGAAATTTGCTGTCTCCGACTGTCTAGTACGCCTCAAGAATCTTGGGCTTGGGGGGATCAATCCTATTAGTTCCTGCGAGCATCTTCCATGATAGTACTTGTAGAAAAGAGACAAGTCACCAACCATACGCCTGTGCTCTAGTGTTTCGAAAGAATCGGTCAGACTCTCGTCATCAATTAGGCGAATCGCTCTTCTTTGAATTGAATCCAAGAGAGCTAAAGTGTGTTTTCGGGCTAAACTCCAAACATGAGAACAGTATTCTAGTGTTGGCCTAACTTGAGCTTTGTATAGTGTTAATAGCTGATGAGATGTGAAGTACTTTTTAGCTTTAAAAAGAAAGCCTAGCTTCTGAGAGGAGCATTTGGCAATGGCGCGCACATGAGCGTCTCAAGGGAAGTTAGTGCTCCCATTTACTCCTAGGATAGATAGATTAGATCCCACCGAAAGGATTTTACCGTCCATTAGTATGTTTGTAGCATTATCCCTTGATGTTTTCTTAGAGAAAACCGCGGCCTGAGTTTTTGAAGCGTTGAAGTCGATCAAATGGTTCTTACCCCATTCCAGAATAATCTCGAGATCCCGATTAATCATCTGAAGTCAATCTGAAGCAGCGATAGATAATGGTTTGTCGGAAAAAAAAGATGACACAAGGTTACTGTCATCTGCGTAGCTGTATACAGGATTGGAAGTTGAAGCTAAGATATGGTTTATGTGTAACAGAAATAGGGTAGGAGACAGAACAGACCCCTGAGGCACCCCTGCATTAATCGTAAATGTCTCGGATGAGATGTCATCGACGACGACCTGAAGAGATCTGTCAGCGACCAAATTGGATATCAAATGACAGAGTCCAGGAGGAAGACCATAAGATGTTAATTTGGCGAGAAGAGATCGGTGCCAGACTCTGTCGAAAGTCTTTGAGGTATCCAATGCCAGATTCTTTTTGCACTTTTTAGGGACAGGCTGCACTCTAGCAGATTTCCAGATGTTAAGGAATACACCTTTGTTGTAAGAGAATGTGAACAATTTGCTTAAGACAAGAGTTAATTCTGGGGCGCACATCTTAAGAACAATAGCGGGAATACCATCAAGGCCAGAAGCTTTCGAGGTGTTGAGCTCAAGAAGAATCTTACTGATTGTGCGTTGTCTGACAACAACTTCAGGCATCGAAGTGCCAACCTTAGGGAGAATAGGAGGTTCTGCGTTTCCAGAATCAAGATTGGAATTTTCAGCAAACATTAAGGCTAACATGTCAGCCTTTTTCTTGGAGGTAGTAGCAATATTGCTATTTTCATCGAGTAAAGGTGGAAAATTTGAAGGTGGAAAATTTTTTTCAGTCGACTTTGCAAATCCCTAAAAGGACCTGAAACCGTTCGGACAGTTGATAAACCTCTAGCGCATTTTACGATCGAAATCACATTTTGCGTCGTCAATAACCTGTTTACAAGAATTTCGTGCATCTACAAATATGGTCCAAGTCTCGACTGAGGGATTATTTCGCCAACGACGATATGCGCGATTTTTGCAGGAGGCAGCCCCAGCACTTTTTTTACTGAACCAAGATTTACTGGAGGCAGATTTCTTTTGGGAGTGGGGAATTGAGCATTTCATACCAGTCAGAATAATTTTTGTGATGGATTCGGCGACTATGGAAGGGTTGTCTGAGTTAAAGCAGATTTCCTGCCATGAAAAAGATGCAAAGAAGTCTCTTAATTCTTTCCAGTTTGCAGAGTTAAAGTGCCAAACCCTACCCTGCGTCTGGGAAGGAGGTGGTATATGAAGCGTGCGAGAGGCTGCTACAAGCTTGTGATCCGAATTTCCAAGCGGTCATGTCATAGAGACTTTAGACGAATTTGGTGAATTTGTAAGGAAAAGATCAAGTAGATTAGGTTGATGGGTATCTACATCAGGAATTCTTGTGGGTTCCTCAACTAATTGCGATAGTCCACAAGTGATTTAAATAAGATTTAGAATTTTCAATTTTGAGAAATATCTCTTAAATAAATTTAATTTTTTTTTAAACTGTTTTCACTGTTCATCAAAAATTGATTTTTATATTTTGTTAAAATAAAAACTTTTTTCTCTTAGAGAATAAAAATTTTAGCCTAAACTTGTAATTTTAAGAATATTTATACTAAAATTTTGAAAGCAACCTCGAAATTTCTTGAAAATTTCAAAATGCTCAAAAAATGGGAAGTTTTATTAAATTTTTGTTGATAGGTTTGACTTTTTTTCTAGACATTCAAAGCCTAAACTAACTTGAAATAAATTGGAATTTCTGGTCACAAATGTAAAAAAAAATTAAAAATTTTTTAATATGTTTAACTTCATTTTAAAGCGGAAGCTCTTCTCCCCTAGCTTCAGAGCAACGCTAGTTTTACATTAAAAGATTTTTGAGGTGGTTTATCCATTTTGTTTAGTTGTTACTTCAAACTTGATAGTGTTTTTTATTTTGTTTATTCATTTTCCTATTTTCTTATCTGTGTGGCTATAGTGAATTTCAGATTGAGAATGTAGTACGGCCAGCATAGGGCAATGTATTTCTTACGAACGATAGATGAACAGCGTTGCCAGGTGTACTTCAGCCGCTACAGGGCAGGATTAAAGTGCGACCGTTTTAAGAAGTTTTATGGATGCGTTTTAATTCTCGACGCGTATTTATATAGCTTCGAGAGTGGCCGCACTGGATATTCCTATAATGCGGACCTGCTTCCAGTTGATACCTGCCTAGCGCCAACTGGCAACAGCGCTCTGCATAAGAGACCGTACTGCATTCTCAGTCTGAAATTCACTATAGCCTAAAATTTTTTACTTGTGGCTCTAAACAACTTAAGGATTGATCACCACTAAGCTAGAATATACTCAACTGGCTTTTTTTTCACGAAATCTCATGTAAACTCTGTCTTCACTAGATCAGAGCCTTGTTAAAATTTAAAGCACCCTAGAATGTATCTTTAATTAGGCGTACTATTATCATGAGAGGAACCTTTCGATCGGATTAAAAATCTCACCAAAATTATACTTTAAAATAACTAATGAATCCTAGAGTTAAATTATTGTTAATAATATAAAAATTTTTTAAATCAGTGTGCATTGGTGAAAAACTTATTAACATCAATTAGTATCAAAATATGATAATGATTTAGTTCCTGTCGATAATGCTCAAGCTGTCTACAAACATTTCTGATCAGTTTGAAGAGGCCGAAATTATCAGTAATCAAACAAAATTTGGATACGCCCTCCCATGAACAAACATCTTCATTAGACGGACATATTTTTGCCAGTCCCAAAGGTGTCCGCTGAAAAGAGGTTTCACTGTAGTTCCGAACAATAAGGCATTTTTTCCGGTCTTTATTATTAGGTTTGGAATCATTGCAAATTACTTAACCAAGAGACAAAAGTTTTTATGAGTCGCAAAATTTTAATTAATATTCAAGTTCACCACTAATAAATAAATGTTGGGAGCCACTGATCTAAAACAATGACGTATTACAGTTTTGTCCGAAGAAATATCTCAACACACTACTTAGTCTTAACTTTGCATCATCAAATTATACCATTTATTCTAAAATTTGCAAAAAATTTTGAGTGGTAGGACCCTCACTAAGAGTCATGACTTGTTATCATTATTAATAAAGGTTTTATCTCGTGTCCCACGATGTCTATATTAGGCGATATCTCGGTTACTTGATAAGATAGAGGTATGAACAAAAATAAATGTTTGAGTGGCATCAATTAAACCGTTATTATGCGCCCTAAAAACTTTGGTAGTTGCTACCATCCTAAGAAAACCAGACGCCCTCCTTTTTTAGTTCTGACTGGGCATTTACCTGAGAAAGTCATAGTCTTAGTCATATTTGTTGATATTTTCATGTCGTATCCTTGGCAGAGATTTGTAAAGTAAACATGTGTCTTTGTAGATCGTCTTCTGTTTCTGCAAAAAGTACTAGGTCATCGGCGTATAAAAGGGGGTTTAAGATAGCATGTTGATCTAGGTAGATTCCTGTAGAACGTTTTATTTTTCATTCTTTTATAATGTAGTCTATGTATATGTTAAGAGTTGGCGATATGCAGCAGTCCTGTCTTTTGTTTGTTGTTATTTCTTTACATAGTTTTCCGTCTACATCTACTACGATTGTGGTGTTAATGCATAGACTTTGTATCGTTCGTATTGTTGCGGGCTTATCGGTTCGAATTGATTATTAACACGTGAAATGAATAATACCCACTTTATTACCAAACTAAACTCGGGATCTTACTTCTAACTACTAACTCACTATTTGCACTGACTGACTCTAACTAACTGACTCGAGGGAAAGGCGACCGCTTTTTTTATAGTTTTGGCACCCAGGTTTTAAAAAAATTCTGCAGATAAGGCTTATCGTTTGCCAAAATTTGTGGAACGCTTATCTGCCATTTTCTTCGTTATCGTGGCCGCTTTCGCCTTATCAAATCTTTCTAGAAAATTTTCTTACGTACTAAATTCTATAATTTACATTTCCCTACAGTATTAAGTGCCTTGATGTTTCATAATTTGCACCTGTTTACGTTGTCAAAAGTTTTCTCAAAGTCTATAAAACTTACATGGGTTTATCTGTTGTATTCTCTGCTTTTTTTTCTACGATTTGTTGTATCGTGAATATTCCATCTATTGTTATTCTGTCTTTTCTAAAACCTATTTGTTCTTCCTTTATTAACTCTTTTGAAATTACTTTTAATCTGTTATTTAGTATTCTGGCATACATTTTAAAAGCCGTATCTAATAAAATAATTCCATGATAGTTTTTTAGGACTGTTTTTGTCGCTTTTTTTAAACAATGAAATTACTTTTGTCCCTCTCCAGATGTCAGGAATAATATTGTAACGAAATGTAATTATGAAATTTAGAATCTAAGGAAATTTTCTAAAAAGACCTGATAAGAGGCAAGTGGCCCTGATAATGCCTTATCTGCTGAAAACTTCTAGAACCCGAACCAGATATCTATATAAAGGGGGTCCGGTTGGCTTTTCCTCAGTGAGTCAGTCAGTTAGTCAGTTAATCAGTGTAGATAGAAGTTAATTAAACAGTGTTAGTGACTTACAATTGTTGTGTTTTGAGTTCCGTTTTGAAATAAAGTGCTTATAATTCAAGGCGTATTTAATCATTTTGAACCGATAACTCGCAACAATATTATTTTTCCAACATTCGTTATATAGGTGTAATAGTCTCAGGTGCAACATTAGTCCGCCATGTTTCTATAATTCTGCATTTACAGGTTGTTTCATAATTGCATGCTGAACCGGCAGGGGGATATTCCTTGGGCAATTTTAAGACAAAATTTTCATATTAACATAGGTCCGGAAACGCTTCGTTTTTGATATACAGGGCGGTAAAAATTGAAGAAAAAATCGGTTTTTCTTCAATATTTCTGAGACTGGTTTAGATATTTTTTTGATATTCAGTACACGATATCTGGGTATAAAAGCAAGTATTTTGACAAAAAAAACATTTGTTCTGATTCGACCAGTGGCGTTCCCACAAACAGGTCGATACACATTTTTGAAAAAAAAAAAAATGTGACGGCAATGCTATTTTTCAAAATAAGAATTATTTTCCTAGTCTTTGTTGTGTTTCTATTAAAAATGAGCTCTTGACTTTTTGTCCTATGACGGACGGTTTCCGAATTAAAAAATAAAAATCATTTACTTGCTATGCCGCTGTGGTAGATTAATTTATTAATGAAAATCTAGTAGGCCACTGAGATTTAGTTTTGTGTTTACAACCAAGTGTCAAATTTTTCACTTCAATACTTTATCTGAATGAGAGTGATTGATAAATATAAGAAAATATGTTTGAGCATGCTGAGTTTGCCGATATTCATTACATGTACGGTCTTGGGGATGGAAATGCATTTGAAGCCAGGCGACTGTATGCAGAGCGTTTTCCGCAAAGAATTGTGCCAGATGCAAGAACTTTTTCAAGCGTTCATAGAAGACTACGCGAGAAGGGATGTTTTAAACCCGATCATCACTTAAAAGGGGCACAAAGAACCGCAAGAACAGAAGAAACTGAAATAGCTGTTCTTAATTCAGTTGAGCAAAATCCCGAAATAAGCACAAGGAAAATTGCTAGTAATTCAAATATCTCCCATATTTTAGTCTGGAGGATACTTCACAATTTTTTGTTATACCCTTACCATATTCAACGGGTTCAGGCTTTACTGCCTCGGGATTTACCATTTCGTATAAATTTCTGCCAATGGTTTATTCAAAAAATTGTTGAAAATCCACTATTTGACAGAGAAGTATTATTTACTGATGAAGCCAGTTTTTCCCGAAATGCAATTAGAAACTTCCACAACAATCACTTTTGGGCTGAAGAGAACCCGCATGCCATGGTCGAAGTCAATCACCAAGAACAATTCTCGGTAAATGTGTGGGCAGGAATTGTTGACGACTATTTAATTGGACCCTTTTTTCTGCCAAGAAGATTAAATGGAGAAAATTATCGTCACTTTCTTGAAAATGATTTACCAGTGCTTTTAGAAGATGTCCCCGTTTTAATCCGAAATCGAATGTGGTTTATGCACGATGGTGCCCCTGCGCATTTTAGTGTTTTGGCACGTGCATATTTGGACCAAAATTAGAATAATCGCTGGATAGGCAGAGCAGGAACAGAATTATGGCCGCCTAGATCCCCTGACCTGAACAGTCTAGATTATTTTTTATGGAGCCATCTTAAAACCTTAGTTTATAGCACCCCAATCCAAACTGAAGAAGAACTGAGAAATCGCATAACAGATTCCTGCAACACTATAAGAAATACGCCAGGAATTTTTCAACGAGTACGCGAATCTATGAGAAGAAGAGTTGAGGCGTGCATACTTGCAGGTGGTGGACATTTTCAACACCTGATATGATTTAATTAATTTCATTGCTAAGATTTCATTAATAAATTAATCTACCATAGCGGCATAGCAAGTAAATGATTTTTATTTTTTAATTCGGAAACCGGCCGTCGTAGGACAAAAAGTCAAGAGCTCATTTTTGATAGAAACACAACAAAGACTAGGAAAATAATTCTTATGTTGAAAAATAGCATTGGCGTCACATTTTTTTTTTCAAAAATGTGTATCGACCTGTTTGTGGGAACGCCACTGGTGGAATCAGAACAAATGTTTTTTTGTCAAAATTTTTGCTTTTATACCCAGATATCGTGTACTGAATATCAAAAAAATATCTAAACCAGTCTCAGAAATATTGAAGAAAAACTGATTTTTTCTTCAATTTTTACCGCCCTGTATAGCGAAAATGAAGCGTTTCCGGACCTATGTTAATATGAAAATTTTGTCTTAAAATTGCCCAAGGAATATCCCCCTGCCGGTTCAGCATGCAATTATGAAACACCCTGTATACTGTCTGCCTGTCGCTTTTTTCTTTTCGATAGATTTAAAGAGCTTTACGTTTTTTTTTCTGGAATCGTTGTTTGGTCTGCGTTTTTATCATACCAGAGTTGTATGTAATGCTCCGTCCATTCTTCTTCATTTATGTTCTTTATTTGTATTCTGTCATTTCATTGGTTGCTTAAATATTTCATTACTTTGCATGCTAAAGTTTGTCTCCCAGGTATGTCATTTTCTATATTACTTACAAATCGATCCCAGGATTCTTCATTTGCTTTTCTGGGCATTTGTTTTACCACCTTTCTCTTATGTTTGCATATTTCGTAATTATGTTCATTTGAGCTATTAGGATATTGTTTATGAGATTTTGTTTAGCTTTTATTGCTTCTTCTGCTTCAGTCAACCATATTTTTAGTACTTTTTTTTATTTTCCTTTTTACTTAAAATTTCATTTAAATTGCCAAATATTCCACGTCTGTATTCAGAATAAACTGAAGATTTATTTTCAGCCAAAAATAATGGGGTATACAATTTGAAAAATAGGGGGTGGGGGATGGTAGTATCAAGTGCAACAGTTTTGAAGATGCATTATAATGGATTAATTGATACAATTTAAATTTATTTTAGTTTACCTTCTTATCTTTTTAACTAGTTGAGGTATAGCTTTTTAAGAACATATTGTGACACCTTGCATATATGTACATAAGTATTATTATTTTTTAGCAAGATCCCGTCAGTTCAATGATGAAATACTATATAGCTGTATTTAGAATGAAGTGAAATGTTATTCTTAGTGAAAAAAAATGGGGGTGTAATTTGAAAAAAAAAAGAAGGTCGTGGTTTCTTTGGGGTGGAGCAATCACAAAAGATTTGAAGGAGCATTATAATAGATTAATTGATGCCATCAAAACATTTTTTGGGTTCATCACCTAATGACATCCTGGGACACACTGTATATATGTATATATCAATATGGACCAAAAGTGCCAAGAACTGTCATACAATTGCCAGGAAGATGACAGAAGTTTGTTAAATTCAATTAATTTATCATTTTTGGATAACAAGTTGTCTTAATAAATCGAAGATGCTTTTTCATTAAACCAAAATAAAATGCCCCTAATAGTTTCTATGATGGCGAGAACATAAAGAAACAGAATAACTAAAGCAAATATAAAGAAATATTTTAGATAAAGTTGGTCCTAATTAAACAGGGTTTTAATTTTATCAGTTTATTATTTTCTTATTTCAAACTTTCTGGAACGAATTTCAACGGGAATGAATCCGATTCAGGAAGCAGGGGTAAGAGTCGTGAGTGTGGTGTTTCCAGAGCACAGAGCACCGCATCGCTATGGAGATGATTGTTTGCAGAATGTGGCGGTTCACAATAGTCCGTCTAGTCCATTGTGGGGCGGCTATCACCTTGCGCGGCCGCCCACGTTCTCTTTGAACTCTAAGTACAATTGTTTCACGAAACCGGAAACTCGCCGACCCCATCGCTACAAACAAATGTCAAACATTATCTGTTTCCTTTCGATGGCGATGTACCAGAAATGAGTTTTTACATTGTTGTTTTCGCAGGTGTAATGCCGCTTTGTTCTGCACGTATTTTGTACGAATTCTTGAAACAACCAATTAGGATAACTATTTTGCGAATGTCTACTCAATGATTAGGATTAGCCGACTCCCTTCTGTTTATATTGATTCGTCGTCATAAATTATGTAATTAGTTTGTTAAATAACAAACACTGAAAGTTCGAATAAAATCACTAATGTAAGTTAAAGGTTGGAAAATATTTTCTAACTTGGAAGAAAATGTCGTTTTTCAATGTTTTCTTAATAAAACCTAAGCAAGGTAGTTCTATTGTTGATGGGCATAACATTCCACACTACTTTGCCCATTTAACTGATTTTTTATCTTCACTAATAATCAAGATACCCATATTATTTACCTTTTGTAGAATGGAACATATTATATATTTCGACTTTCGGTTCAGAATATAAATGTTCGAAGGTAAGCTCAAAATGTTCATATTTTTTAATATAAATTTTGATTTTTCGAAATCACAATCACAATCATAATTTTTTTAAATTAACGTAAACATTTCTAATTTGAATGCAAAATTTTGAGAATATTTTTAAGATTTTTCTGAAGCTGGTAGGTTTTCCTTGATCAGTTTGGAACTTGGATTGAAATGTTATTTAAATTCTAAAGTTTTTTCTGTAAGACTATCTAACTGTCATTGAAATTTTGATTTTTTTGTTAGAAATTTCTATTTCAGTTTATCCTTCGCAAGTGGGTTGTACTTGAAAAGATTTTATTTTCGAAATGTAAAGTTAAAAAGTGTGAAAGAAATTAATGAATGGAGCGAAAATTTAAGATAACGTCTCTGGTTTGAATTCTTTTTTCTTAATTTTAAATTAAAACATAAATAATGAATGTCCATGATTTCGTAATTTTATAAAACACTCAACCTTTAGTAATAATTCCATTTTCCTCAAGGGGGATTGTGCAACACCACGAGCGCTACACAATAAAGATTTGTTGGCATTGATCAAATGTCTCGTGGTCACTTGTAAAAGACCCCTTCTGCCGACGTCTAACCGCACTAATGACAGCCGTGTCATTGGGGTCATCCCGACATATGCAACACAGGGAAAAAGAGATAACTTCCGGCAGTTGGAATACGAAAAGCTACCCTCGTTTTTTCGCTTTATTCAAAGCGAAACACTGTAAACATTAGTAAAACGCGATAAGGGATAAGTCGCAGGCCTAATAGATATTTATAGAAAGGTCCGATTGATCTCATTATGTAGCGAGTTTTTGTATATTTTAGGAAGCAGCTTCGGGTGTTAAGTTCATAAGGAAAACATTTAGGGAATTCTTTATTTAGAAGCATGTCAGCTAGGGTAACGACGTTATTATTATGTGAATGAGAATATTATGTCTAAACTAGTTCCTTGTCTATCACCACAGTGTTTCCAAGATGCAGCTAAATAGTTAAACAGTAAAGTAAATTAGAAGTAAACCCGAACTTTATAAAAAAATATATGGAAATATTCGGATTTGAAAATTTCAAATTTAAACTTGCAATTTTCATGAAAATTAACCGATGAATTAAAAACTCGGCAAAATTTGGTGAATAAATTCGAAAATTTGAGCTTTTTTTCATAATTTGGATGTTATATCGAAGTTTTGACTTTGACTTGCTTTTTGTAAAAAAAATGGTTATTTCTCTTACAAAACTTTGTTTTCTAGAACTTTGGAGTAAAAAGATCAACTTAAAAGAAAGAAATGTCTACCTTAATTTAGAAATATTGACCAGAAAATTTAATTTTTTTCAAATGATGCTGAAAATTTTCAAATATCCAGAAAAAGTTAAATTTTTTTTTCAAAAAGTTTATGTTTACCTTTTTTCTTTTGAAGTTCCAAATTTAAACTTGTATTAATTATAGTTTTTTTTTTGTCTAAAATTTCGACTTGAAATAAAATTTAGCCTTTTTGTATTAAGTATTATAATAACCTAACCTAACCCTTTCTTCCCAAATTGTTGAATTTATTCTTTAAATATGGGCATTTTTTTCGAAACTAGGACTTTAATAAATTAAAAATTTTAAGTGTAAACTTGGAATTCTGTTAAAAACTCAAATATTCGATTTTTTGAGCAAAATATCAAAATTTCCAGGACTTAAAATTGTGGGATTAAAGTCAAAATTATGAAAAATAATTGTTGCTCATAATTTAGATTGTTTTTCTGAAAACTTGCACCTTTTTTAAAAACGTTGATTTTTATTTAAATTTGGATATATTTTCGAGATTTTTAATAAAAATTGAAAATAAAAAAGAAGATAAATGTTTAAATTTAAACTAGAACTTTTGAATTTAAAATATAATTTTTGCTAACATTTTTAACAAAAGTGGGAAATTTTTAATGCAAATAAGAAATTTAAGAGAAAAAGTAACGCAAATTTTCTATGGAAACATTGGAATTTAAGGATTAACGCCAAATGTTCGGAAAAACAAAAGCGAAATTTCAACGTCAAAAACAAAAGTTTAGGAGATACTTCAACTGCAGCTAATAACTTTATGAAGAAACTTAACATTTCGAGAAAAACATGACAGTTCCAGGAGCAACAGGACAGACTTCTGAGGTTAAACCAGGAGTATCTTGAAAACAATGTTTTAGAAAACGCTTAATTTGGACCTCTAAATTTAAAATAGTCGGAAAAAATCGCAGCTTCGAGGCGGAGGTTGAAATCTTATCAAAAAAGCCAAAATTTTCAGAATCAAACTAACTATTTTAGCGTAAACAAAACCCTGTACCATAAAAAATTGAAAGTTTAAATTATGTACTTTTTAACATGTCACCATTTCAAGTTTACTCTCAAAATTTTGATTCCAATTTCAAGATCCTGGCTTCAAATTAGGATATAACGTTGTGTTTTTTTCTTGAATTTTTGACTAAAATTCCAAATTTGTAGGAAAAATTTAAAAAACTTAAAACTAGGACATTACACTGTCTAAGTAGAGTAGTTTGAATAGACATTATTAAAATAGTTAGAATAAATGCTGTCAAACTGCCTGCCCTGCCATATTATATTTATGATTTGGATGGTTGTAGTCGTGTGAAACAAATTAATATTTATTGTTGATGAAGTCACACATAAACAAAACACTTTTTTATTTATTTCACGTAATGTTCAACATCTTATTAGTACTGTTGTCTGTCATTTATGGAGCACCAGAGTACCACATTTTAGATTTTATTTTTAATAGTAAAAATATTTGGGTATAAAATTGTACATTCTCTAAAGATTGAACACTCTTTGTAAAAACTACTGTGGTACTCACTATTGTACTGTACAATAATTCTATAATTAAATAACTAAAATAATAAAAACTAAAGTAAAACACAATTTAAACAATGCACAATCGTCAATATTACTGATAGCAATCAAGGCCAATATAGCTTAGTTGGTTAGGCGTACATATTATAAGCTTAACACGTTTGGGAGCTCACAAGTTCGAACCCTGATGTCGATTACGCATTTTTTAAGTTTAAGCTGCTTAGGCGCGTTGAGCAATTTTTGACAGAAAGTAAACTTATTGTTGCGCGTTACCATCACGCTAATTTGCGTTAGCAAAATGCTATATTAACAGTTCAGCATGTTGGTAACGTTTAGAGGATTTGATCCTGCGATCGGGGGATCTCCACCTCTTCTTAGTTCCCAAGTTTTCGGGATTACATTTTTTTGATCCCAGTATTTTAGGTATTGACTGCAAAAAAGTTTTAAAATACACTGCATTTTGCAAAACCTTCAATGTCAGTGCCTTCAACAAAATTGTCTACCATTTTAATATAAGTACAAGAAGTTTTATTCGAAACAAGCCACATTCATTAGTTCAGCAAGATTGCTATGCCTATTTGAAATGAAATTTTTGTATTTTGAACTAAAAGGTTTGGTGATGAGATACTGGACGCGTGGTTTATTTCTCAGATCATATTTTCGCAATTCTAATTAGGATGTTTCTATCAGATTAATTTTCTTTATTTTAAAGAGAAAAGTAACTGATTAATACCTGTTGCTTTACTAGCTACACCATGCGGTGTTATCTTACATGAAACGTACCCATTTACTCGATGTAACGAAATATTTTTGCTAATTTCCAAAGACTGTAGGCATAGTTTGTTACATAAAAATTTTTCAATTTATGTAAATTTTAAGAGCTCTTACTGATTCTTCAAAAAGTATAACTTTAACAGAGAGGGATCGATTTTAAGTCCATTAGTCTGATTCTTAAGTCAGATTAGATCGAATGATCAGATTAGCTCCGTGCATTCTCTAAAATATTATGATATTTATCTGCATTTTGATTACACTGACTGTTATAAATTTTTTGTCTTTTATTTGTAACCCTTAATATCGAAATAATCCCGGGACCCCGGGATTAACTAAATATAATCCTGAAATCCCCGGATTAGAAATAAACACCGGAATCGAATTCTCTGTTAACGCGTGATAATGACGCGTGATGGTAACACGAAACATAAGTTTATCCCTTATCCAAAATGGTTTAAAGCTCCTAAAGAAGTTTTCACTTTAAATTTTCTTCAAACAATAGAAATTTTAATTTTTTCTTTTTTAAATTATAAATGAAATTATTTTCAAAATTTATATTTTTAGTCTAAAATTGATACACGAATCTTGTCCCCTAAAACCAAGAAAGATTAAAAAACACAACAGTTGCTCTAACGCGATTCGATACCCAAGTTAGCATCTTCAGAGAGAAACTAAACCTTAATCCTAAAATTAACCTTTATATACTGAGAATAATCACTTCGTAAAAAATTGAAATACAAATTTTGTCCCCTGAAACCAATAAAGATTAAAAAACACAACAAAGGCTGCTCTAACGCGCTTCGACAGCCAAGCTATTATCTGCAGAGAGATCTTCAGTATCTATGACTTGTTTTTTAAAAGTTAGATACGTAACTTCGACTTTTTTGAAAATTCTGACTATTTAAAACCTGGAAATCTTCAAAAATTTTTACCTTTTTTTTAAATTTCGCCTTTTCACTATTTTATTTTGATGTTGAAAATATCGATAACTTTTAAACATTTATATACATTTTTTTAAATACTGACTTTTACTAAAAATATATTTCAGAATACTGACCTTGCAACTGTTTTTGAAGAAGTCGATTTTTATTGAACAGCTGCACTTTTTAAGTTTTAACTTATTTGGAAAATTTCGACTTTTTTTGAAAATTTTGACATTTTAAAATATCCACTTCTTTTGAAATTTCGACTTTTCTCAAAATTTTCACTTGTGTTTGAAAATCTCGACTACCCAAATTTTAACGTTTTCTCAAGATTGTAAGATGATTTGTAAACTTCGACCTTTTTTAGATATTTTCGAAATTTCAATTTTTTTGAAGCCTCCAACTCCTTTTTAAAATTCATATTAATTTTTGATTATATTGACCCTACCTCTAAGGTTTAAATTTTTTGAAATCTCATTTTTTTTTTAAATTGTCGACTTAAATTTAAGTTTCACTTTTTTTTTAATTTCCCATATTATAGAAACATAAATAGCTTTTTACATTTTTTTCTAAATTTGTCCTTTTTAAAGGAATAAATTTTGAAAATTTGAATATTTTGAAGGATTTCGAGTTTTTCTCAAAATTTATACTTTCTGAAAATGACATTCTTGAAAATCTTACTTCCTTACTTCGACTTTTATTGAAAATTTTCGTATTATATCTTGAAAATTTCCAATTTCAAGGCATCCAAATTTTTTTAAAAGTCCACAGTTTTCACAATTTGAGTTATTTTGGAAATTTTAACTCTTTCTCAATTTCGTTTTTTCCCAAAATTTTGACTTTTTTTAATATTTTAACTTTTTCTGAAAAGATTCTTGTCAATCTAGTGATGACTGGCGTAAAGAAAAAATATTTTTTCTGAAAATTTAGACTTTCGTTAATTTGTTTAAATTTTAACATAAAATTTCGAACCTTGCTCAAAATTTTCTTTTCATTTTGGTAATTTGATTATTTTAATTTTTTTTTAATTTTGACCTGAATCCACAATTTGCACTTTTTTTGAAAATATTGACCTTTGTTTAAAACTCTAACTATTTTTCACGGTTCTGACTTTCCGATTTTTATTATTTTATTTATTTATTAATTTCAATTTTTTTGTAAAAACTCCTTTTTTAAAAGTTCTACCTTATCTTTGAAAATTTCGATCATTTTTAAATTTGTTTCAGAACATCCAAGTTTTCTGAAAATTTCGCCCTTTTATCATAAAAATTTCGAACTTTTCTCGAAGTTTTGATTTTTTTCAGATTTGCAATTTCGACTTTTTTCAAAAATTTCAACTTTCTTCAAAACTTTCAATTTTTTCGAATTTGATTTTTTTTTAAATTCACCTTGTTCTAAAAAATTAGAATTTTTTTTAAAGAATCCGACGTTTTAAATTGCGATTTTAAGCTGGCATTTTTCGGGACCATTTCGACCGTTTTTCAAGATTAACCTAAGAAGCTTTTAAAAGGGTCAGAATTCAGAAGAATTTTCAAGTTAAAAACTCAAACATGGATTTTTGAAAAAAAGGCACTTTCCAGTAAAAATTTAAAATTACATAAAAAGCCTGATTTTTAACGAAAGACATTTATAACAAATAAGTCATATGCACAGTGCGCAGTATTTATTTACACATTAAGCTTTTATTTACGAGTTTTGATCTGTCAAATATTATTAAGGTAGAGGCAATTGAATTTGGGTCCGTATTACTGGACCTTTCCGAGTAGTGAAGTGCTGATACTAGACTTTTATTAGATTATCGCAAAATTATAGCTATTCTTGTATCATGATGCAAAATGGTAGAGCTGAGTATAGCTAATTGTATAAATTTATTCTTATTTAAGGTGTCCAAAGCAAGAATGACAGGAATAACATTCATCATTTTAATTGAATTGCAAAAAGCAATGTAATTACTTTTAAAAATTTCATTCGTTCATTGCAACCTATATTGGGGGTACAAATGGAGAACCGCCGTTTTTTCTCACGATTTGAGGCTTTATTGTAAAAAACTCGTTACATACTCATTCTTCAAAATAATTTCCATTGTTAGCTACAACTTTTTCCCATCTTTCTGGCAGCTTCTGAATTCCTCGGCCAAAAAACTGTACTTCTTTTGACGCGATCCACGAATCGGTCCAATTTTTGGCCTTTTCGAAAAATCGAAAGTGCTGTCCGACTAGGTCATGCGTCATCAATCGAAGCAAGTAGAAATCAGAAGGGGCGATGTCAGGAGAGTACGGCGGGTGGGGTAGAACGTCCCATTTCAAAGTCTCCAGGTATGTTTTCACGACCTTGGAGACATGTGGCCGAGCGTTGTCATGCAAAAGTATCACCTTGTCGTGCCTTTTTGAGTATTGTGGGCGTTTTTTTTTCAGCGCTCGGCTCAAACGTATGAGTTGCGTCCGATAGAGGGCTCCTGTTATGGTTTCGCTTTGTTGCAATAGCTCATAGTACACTACGCCGAGCTGGTCCCACCAAAAACACAGCATCAGCTTCGAGCCATAAATGTTTGATTTCGCTGTCGAAGTTGATGCATGGCCGAGAAGTCCCCACGATTTTTTTCCGCTTTGGGTTGTCATAGTGTATCCACTTATCATCGCTGGTCACGATGCGATGCAGAAAACTCTTTCTTTTTTGCCGTTGGAGGAGTTGTTCGCACGTGAACTAGACTTCAGTTCGTACGACACCCAATGTCCCTGTTTCTGGATCATTCCCAAGCATTTTAAGCGATGGTAAACGGCTTGTTGAGTCACGCCTAATGAAGTTGCAAGTTACTGTTGCATTCTACAAGAATCTTCATCCAGCAAAGCTTCCAATTAAGCATCCTCGAGCTTTTTCACGGGTCCGGAACGTTCCTTGTCTTCCAAGTCATATTCGCCATTTTTTAACTTTTGAAACCATTCCCGACACATTCTTTCACTAATAGAACTCTCACCATAAGTTTCTACAATCATTCGACGCGCCTCAGCTGCATGCATTTTTTCTCGAATGAAATGCAAAAAGCAACACTTCCCGCAAATGACGCTTGTTCGGCTCGAATGTCGCCATTTTCACGTACGAACAAAACAAAGCACAGTAAAAATGCCTCAGCTCTGGTTATATGACGTTTCTGATCGGACTTTTCTAACGATTTTCAATGCTGGCGCCACCTCTGGGAAAACGGCGATTTTCTATTTGTACTCCCAATAATTTAAAAGAAGGAATGGATAATTGTAATTAATTCCTATTCCTATTCCTTTTCAACAAATGACAAAAACTACACATTTCTTTACATTTTTTTTCAAAGTAATTTAATTACAATTTATTTTTTGACAAATGCAATTAAATTACTAATGCATTATATTTTGTAATCATTACTGCTCAGCTCATCATTATCTTCTGTTTGGGTAGTAAAAGTCTCTTTGTTTTCTATATTTTGGTAGAAGAATAGAGTCAAACTGACCATGTGGAAAATTTGTAGCATCTACAAGAAAAATTCCAGAAGATGCAAAATTTCAGATTACATTGCCAGAAGTAATTCCTGACATCGAAACGTCCTTTAATAGGTTAGAAAATTTTGACTTTTGAAAAAAGTCTTATTACGTGCGCATTAACTGATGTTCACAATTACCCATTATAGTGTTTTCAGTTTCCCCTAATCAGTTAATTTTCTTAAGAAATTGAATACGCCAACTCACATCATTTGCTAGCATTTATAACTTTAAATGGTCATGTTAATCTTTTATTCTGCTGCTTACTGCGCCAAAAGTTTTACCAACTAAACTATATATTACATTCTATAATTTCCCTTAGTTAAAAGTGACCAGTGTTAGATGTTTTAAAAATAAATAGGCTGTTTATATTTAACTGGGTTTTAAAGTTACCCCATTTGACCCCATGTTCACAATTCAATCAGGATATTGGTAGAGGTTTAAACAGATGAAATTGTCGCCATTTCACCACCCAAATAATGTTAAAGACCATCTTTGCCAGGGAATGGGGCTCTTTTTCCAACCTTATTTGTACGTGTTGAAGTTGTTCCATGTCGGTCATGATCGACTAAAAATCGTTTCGCGACTGAGCGCGATCGGTGTCGATCGCAATCGACTTGTTGACCATTCCTGATTTAGGACACTTAATCAAAATAGAAAACAGTTATCAAGTTATTTGTGTGATTTATTCTACTTTATTCTACTTTAGAAGTTAAAACTGACTGTTGCTTTGAGGAAATCTGGCGAAATACACTCAATAAAATTTGAATATATTTTATGTCACTTTCAGATTTGATTTGGAACAGGCTCGTTTTTAATTGCAGGAAAACATCTGTAGCATTTTCAAATGCCGCTAATAAAGTTACTCGAGTTCTCTAATTAATCCTTATTGAGCGAATGCTAAACTTTTCGACGATGACAATTTATTGAATCGTTATAAAGTTGGCAAAACGTCGGTTTTGAGAGATGCTGCATTAAATGCCGTCGCCCGCGAAGAATCAGCGAGGCGGATCCCTGTCGGGTGGTGTGGGTGGTTTTTAGAATTGATGGGGATCGCTATCATCCACTGTAAAAGATGCAAATTGAGAGGTAACATCTCCCCAGATTATTTTAAAGTGAGCTGAGCGATTTAAAAGGTTTTTATTAAGGAGAACAGTCGGGGAACAGCTGCCAGCTTTGCTGATGGGTTTAAAAGTGGATTTCGTTGTAGAAATGTTCGACACTGTGTGTCTCTTCCATAATGTTTCTCCTGATTTACATTTTTACATATATTCACTCGATTTAATGCCGACGAGATGCATTCTGAGGAAATCTCGAACTTACTTACGTGGATAGTTTTTGACTGATATAGGTGTGTTTTAATACAATCGCGTTTTAGACGTGGAAATGTCGTCAATATGGAAGGGTGGAAAATTGTATCAGAAGGGCTAGTGCATTGCGTAATGAATAAAACAGTAACTCAACAGATGAATGCATCGGTTCAACCCTTTGAAGTTTCGTTATCAGTCGACCATAATTATTATTGATGTTACAAACACATAAAAAATGCAAGTTATCCCAAAGCACTTCATATGCCAGAAATCGTATGTTTTAGAGACTATTCAGAGCTTTGGATTATTATTCGGATAATTTGCGAGAAGGTAAGAAGAAACTATTGACATACTGGAACTTTCGCATTCCCAATTTAATGTATCTTTAGAGAGATTTCCCCTAACAATTGATCAATGTTTATTTAATTCTCTACTTTTGGATATCGCTTTGTCTGATATAAGATGATTAAGTTGGTTCAGACTGCAGAATATCTCCACATTTAATTAACTAAATTACTAAAGCTTACGATCTTTCCGCCCAAGTTCTTAGCTGCAAATAACTGAGAATCACTTGCTAATGGATAGGATTAAATTAAAATGTAATGTCTCTTCTGTCATTAATAATACTAGTCAATAACAATATAAAGTCATCATTTTTATATTTAAATTAGTTACTATCTGCAACTATTAATACGGTCACAAATGACGAAATCAAATAATGTGATATGACGCTGATAATATAATTTAACCTATGGTTTCTGGATGAAATAGTTGTTTGAAAGTATCTGAAATAATGTTCCAGAATATATTCGTATCTCGGGTTTCAAGGGACCCAATGACGTAGCTAGGAATCAAAAGCCCTTGTGCAAGTAAGTTTTCCTGCCCCCATAAATAAAATATATGATTTTTTGTAGGGTTGAATTCAGAAATTTTCTTCAGTAGTTGGGAACTGAAAGAACAAAAAACAATATCCACATTGTATATTTAGGCACCTTTCATACATTACGTAGCTCTGATTTTGGTCATTGGTTCATAATTTAGACTTATTTAAAATCTTTATCTTTTTTCAAATTTTTTTTATTTGAAAATTTCAACCTTTTCTTTAAAGTATTACTAAAGATTTCTATATTTTTTTAAATTTCGGCATGGATTGGATGTTGTTTTTTTAATTTCATAATTATTTTAAAATGTCCTCTGTTCAAAATTCAAAAAAAGGACTTTTTTAAATATTTAGACTTTTTTAAAAGTGTGGATTTTTTCGTAAATATTGTTTCGCAAATTTCTGCTTATTTCAAAATTACGATTTTAAAATATTTGATGTTCCATAATTTTGACTTCTTAACAGCTTCGACTTGTTCCAAATGTTTTCCTTTTAAAATTCCTTTATTTGAAAAATGTCAGCTCTTTTAAATAGCACCTTTTTTTTTTAAATTGGGCTCTAAAAGTTCAGAATTTTTTAACGGTTTTTTTAAAACTCATTTTTTTGAAAATGAAGAGAATATTTTCCAATCTCGATTCTATTTCAAAATTTAGAATTATTTTCAAAATTTGGACTTTTTAAAATTTTTCACATTTTAAAAATTTCAACTTTTAAATTAAATTTTAATTTGTTTTTTGAAAATAACGATTTTTAAAATTTTACTCGGTGCATTAGAATTTTTGGCTTCTGGGAACTTTCCTAGAGAGCAACCGCTTCGCTAGGTGGTAGTGTTTCAACTGTTGGTAGTTCAGCTACCTATGATTCACTATACACGCCTGGAGGGCTGCATGAATTTGTAGTCTAGGTTGCATTCTACTTGCATACGACATTGTTGGCGATGGCCATAGTTTCTCTATGAACCAATAGGTGGTAGTACTAAGAGTCACTCGCTTGACGTCTGTAAATGTTTTTTAGTACTTACTTGTCGGAACATTTGTTAACACTCGAGTTGGATATACCAAACTGACGAGATCTAACAAGATCGAAACCGGTATTTGGTTTCCAAACTTCGAATCTAATAAATGTTCAAACCTATTAGCAGGGCTTTTTTAAAAAATGATTTATTTCCAAAATTTTCTTTTTGCCCCAAAATGTTGACTTTATCAAAATTTTGATTTTTGTAGAAGTTTTTATTTTTTAATTTCGATTTTTTTTCAAAATTTGGAATTTTTATTTTGATTTTTCGAAAATTTGGTCATTATTTTAGATCTTGACTTCATTGAAAATGTCGACTTTTTTATAGATTTTAACTTTCTTTTTGTTCCTCCTAAAAGTTGGGATTTTTAGCTCCTGAAAAATATTTGAAAATTATAACTTTTTGTAAAATTGTAAAAAAATAGTGTAAAAATTGTTTTATTCATAATGAAATAAATTTTTCTTAACTTTGAGTTCACAAAAGAAAAACTCGAAATTTCTAGAAAAAAAAAAGTAATAAAATTTAGCGATGAAATTCAAAAAATATGAAAATCTCCAAAATGCAAATTTCTATTTCAATTAAACACAATTTTTGAAAAAAGGATATAGATTGACATGAATTTTGAGATAAATAAAGTCTCGAAAACAATACTAATAAAAGCTTTCTAGAAACGTCGCAAAAAGTCAATCTTTCAGGTTGAAAGTTTAAAAGAAGTGAATATTTTTAGAAAAAACAGAACTAGGGGTTTGACATTTAATTTTTAGGGAAAATAGTAACAAATAAAACTATGCAATTTAAAGAAAAGATAAAGTTTTAATTAAAAGGTGCATGATTTATAAAAAAGATTTTTTCCAACTGCATCTCAGAATTTTTAGTTACATCACAAACTATTTAGAAAAAAGTAAAATTTCGAATAGAAACAGAAACTTTTTGAAATTTCGATTTTTGAAAGTTGGGAAATTTATTCGAAATTTTGATTTGGAAAATTTTGGTTGTTTTTCAAAATTTCAACTTTTTAAAATTTCGACATGCCTTAAAACTTTGGCTTTCTTTGAACTTTGGCATATTTGAAATGCTTTGCTTTGCAAAATATTCGACACTTTTTTTGCAAATTTCAGGATTGTTTTAAAATTGTTTTTGCTTTATTGATAAATTTGCCGTTTTTGAAAAATTAAACATTTTTTAAAGTTTTGATTTTGTTGAAAATTTTTACTAATGCACATAGGTTTGAACATTTATTAGATTTGAAGTTTGGAAACCAAAGAAAAAGGGAACTTTCCTAAAGAGCAACCGCTTCGCTAAGTGGCAGTGTTTCAACTGCTTATGATTTACTATACATGCTTAGAGGGGAGCATAAATGTGCAGTTCAGCTTGCATATGAAAATCTTGACTTTTAAAATTGTGACTGAAAATTTAGTTTTGTTTGTAGAAAATTAGTTTTCTTTCTGAAAATTAAGTCTGCTAAGAACATTCATTTTTTTTTTAAATATTACCGTGTTTCAAAATTATGACATAAATTTTGAGTTTTTATGAAAACTTGAACTTTTTTAAAATTATCTAATTGTTTTGAAGATATTGAGCTTCCATTAATTTTTTTAGTTTTTCTCAAACTCTTAAGTTTTTGAAGATCTACTTTTCTTCAACATTTCTTTGAAATGTCGTTTTTTTAATACAATCCACTCGCAAAGGGTAAGCCTATTATGCCTGTGGAGTACTGCCAGTAGGAGGTGGAAACGAAGATAGGTGACGATGAATCGTCACAGTACTTTAAACGAGTTGTAATTATCGGGGAAAAGCCCGCTAGGCTACGAATTCTAGAGTTTGGAATAGAGAATGCAATACCACATACCAGGATTCCACACAGTTGGCGGGATCCCGCGAGATTTGCGGAATTATGAAGGAATGTAACTTATTTTTTATTTTTATTAAATTCTGCTTTAAGATTAAAAACGAGACATCTTTTTGAAATTCAGCGTTTTTATGTTTTCTATTGTTTTTAATACTTTATTCTGTTTTTTCCAAAACATTTTCAGTTTTGCCCCAATTTAGATATTAAATGGGCTCTTAAAGTGATTTTGTAAGATGCATTTTTTCACTTTATTTCGATAATTTCGACATCGACATTTCCATTTCTTCCCAAATGTTGACTTAATGTCGAAATTTTAGATTTCTTTCTTAAAGTTCTTAGTTTGCGTTGTCATTTTTTCTTAATTTTTTTTGCTAGAACTCAGATTTTTTACTTTTTCTAGAGATTTTAATTTTTATCAGGAGCTTTATAATTTTCTCTAAATTTCAAGTTTTACCTCATCTTTTTGTCTGAAAACTGAGGGTTAAAACTATCAATTTGTACCTTCCATCTTCAGCCAAAGTTTTTGATTTTTTGTCCAAATGTAAATTGAATTTTTTTTCTTAATAATCCTAGTTCTGATCTTTGATTTAGATTTTTTCTTGGGATTTCAGTTTTTAATTTTAACTTTAAGCTTAATTTTGCTTTAAAAATATTGTATAAATTCTGATTCTTCTGATTTGGAGGTTATTCTTCATGATGGACTCTTATTTTAAATAAATTTAGATATCAGGTAGTCAAATTTCAAAAAAGCTTCAAACTATTGTCAACATTTATTAATAAAAATTCAAATATGTCCAAACTGGGCCGCAGAAATGTTAAATGAAATTAATAAACAAACTGGTTAGTTGAATACCTTATTAAATTATGTTTATGGTAAATTAGTGAGCAAGAAATAAGTAATTGTCAATTTTTATCTATAGAAATTGGTGATTGGTTTATTATTATATTTTAAAATTGCAATATTTTGCTCTGTGCACGAATGTTGCAAAACGGTGTAAAGCATAATGCTTTTACACATTTTGTAAGTTGTAACCAAGTCTTCATCATTTGAATGTCACCTGGAAATCTTATGAACAATTTCTGGGGCGTCCTTATAGTTGCAGACTCGAAATTTCGCACCAAATATTACGTATAAGGGCGAAAAGTTATTGTTTCATATGAAAATTATAATACACCAAACCGAATGTTCCTAGCGCTTGTTTGGTTGCTCTACAAATGACGTTACCATCTTTTAAACATGACGGCTCCTGTTTTTATTTTACCCTTTTTTATCGCATAATATTCTTTAAGGAATTATTTATTATTATTTGAGAATAATTAAAATTTATACATAATAAGGCAGCGATGTGAACATTTTCCAAATATTTTTAAGAAAAGATTTATTTTTTCCAAAATTTAGCTTATTATTATTTTTTTAAACTTAGAGTTAAAAGTCAAAATTTCGATTTTTCCACGAGATATTTAGGATGTGATTAAAATATTTTTATCTATTCAAACTTTTCGTTCGAAATTTTGATTTTTTTTTGTTTCAGTTCTTAGTATTGATAAGTTTTTAACTTTAAGCTAAAAATTGCGTTTACCTAAGAATTTTTTCAATATATTTTATTCTGTTTATTAATTTTATCTGAAATTTCTGCTACGCAGTTTGAAAATATTTAAATTTTTATTAATGAATGTTGACAATATTCTGAAACATTTTTTGAAATATGACTACTTGATATCTAAATTTATTTAAAACTTCACCTCATGACAGTTGACAAAAATAGGTTAGTTTATTTTACCTAGAATAGGAAAAGAAATGAAATACCGAAGACGAAAATAGACATGAAAAATTTTTAAAATAAATTATGAAAATATAAAAAAATAAAAAAATATAAAATGTAAAAACATAATATTTTCGACCAATAAGAGTCCACCATGACGAATGTATTATTCTATTAATTTCGGTATTCTTTTAAAATACAATTTCTTTTCTAAATCAGAAGTATCGGTAATTGTTTTGTATATTTTTATATACGCCGGAAATTTAGATTTGTTTTCCTTTTGATATCACATAAAATTTTTAATTTTTCCCTTAAACTTTCGACTTACATTACTATTTCTTTCATTTAATTCCTTTGAAAACTAGTATAATCTGATAATACGGCACTTTATTGTTCGGCGTTTTACGGGATTCCGTAAATACCTGGATCCCGCGGGACTAAGGATTGTAATTTCGCCAATAGATGCATTGAAAATTTGATGCGGAATTGCATTTCTTAGTTTGGAACTACTGAAGAAAAAAAACATTTTGCAGCATTACACCTTATAATCAGTCTGTTGGACTATAATAGTTTCTGTTGAACTTTCTTAGCACGGTTTTATTTTTATAAATCCTTTTCTACTTGTTTTAACGGTAAATGTGATCTAGAACTAGCCAGTGTCTTAATTTTTATCAGTTCGATTACTATGTTATTAACGAAGTTCATAGTAGGGCATGTTGCTAGAAACACAGAAAATTGAATAGCAAATCTCACGCCCGCGATGGCTATCGTTATGCGCATCAGACTGTCGAGAATCAAGAAATTCACGGCAACCAACAAACTGCTCCGCTGACCTGCAATAGCCGCGTTCTATTGCCACCGTCTCAGATGGATTCCTATTGCATGACTAGATGAGAGATACCCGGGATTATAGGCTCGGACTAAGTGACAAAGGATTGCAACTTTTAAATTAGGCTCCAAGTCTGACGAAGTATTATTATTGTCACCTGTTGATTCGTTTGAAAAGAAATAATATTTATTATTAAAATTTACGTACAACTTAGGTATTTATCATTAAATTTATAATATTGGTGGAACGGACTGGTCCTTGGTAATCTTCAAAATTAAATTATTGAAACCAAGAAAAATTACAAAACACAAGAAAGGTTGCTCTCTGATCTCTCTGAAGATGATAACTTGGCTATCGAAACGCGTTAGAGCAATCTTTGTTGTGTTTTTTAATCTTTCTTGGTTTCAGGGGACAAGATTTGTATTTTAAATTTATAATAATTAATGTATCTGTTAGAAGAAATTATCAGGAGAGCTGTGGTCCACTGAACTCCCTCTAGCCTCTGGTAAACATACCATTGAAGAATATCTAGATGATTTTTGAAAGAAACGCTCTGGAAACTATGTGAAAATTTCTCGAACAGCTCTGCATATTATCGCGGGGGGGGGTACATTTTTCGCTAGAAAGATCGTTTTGTATCGTTATCGGGAGCTTAGCAACCGATCCTTCAACCCGACCGAATATTTCTTCACAATTACGCTAAGCTTCCATCCGGGCGGGGAGGTTTGTTTGGAATCGACACAATGGGACGTGGCTGTGGTGTCCTGGAAACGCGCCTCGCCGTCAACCGCGAATTCTACAAAAGGTTCGTCACAAAAGATTATTAAGTTTGATGAGGTACGCCGAATGCATACCGAGGTATTAGCTTAGCTCCTATTAATTGCCCGCTCTTTCCCTTCAAACACTCCCAGCGTCTTCATCTCGCCACTAAGCGGCTTATTTTAAATTACAATCCACTAGAAAGTGGCCTTATTGTCTGATATTAATGCCTCTTTCGACGGATGTCTATAGATTATGAAACTTGGAAAACTTCCCCCGGAAAACTCAGTATAAATATAATTTCTTGTGTAGTTCCCAACTATCGTTATTCATCAAATCATGGGTAGGTTTCTTTTGCACACGTTTTTCAAGATGGCAAAATTTTGAATTCTCAATAAAAAATATTTAATTATATTTTTCAACATTTAATTAATACTTAAGGTACGTAATATTAGTAAATAGAATTAAAATAGGTAACGTGCTGTAGATCAAGGGCTTTCCTGTCACGTGAATGTTCTGCGTTCGAACCCCGCAGTTCAACATTTTTAATTCGCAACAGTCTTTATAAAAAAGAGGAAATTTCAGAAAAAGAGTGATATTTTTACAAAGTCAAAAAGTGAAAAACAATATTTTAAGTTCGAAATTTTCAACACAGCGCAAATTTTTGAAAAGTTTTGGATTATCGCAAGAAGTCGAAATTCGAAACTGGCAAAGTAAAAATTTGAATGAATGCACAAAGTATTGTAAATGAAGTCAAAATTTTCAGCAAAGTTTAAATTTTCAAAAAAAGTTGATTTTTTCAAAAAAGATTTATTTTTTCCTCTTGATATTTTACTAAAATCATTTTTTTTCTACTGTTTTGTATCTTGGCTTTTTTATCTATGTCTAATTGTTTGATCATTTACGGTCCATTTCAGATAAATCTGTATCAGAGTAGGCACTGAAGTTTTAATTCTGTAGTGGCAACAACAGGAACTGGTCACATTTAAATATAGTCCTGTCAGCTCTCTGACATTTCTTAATGGTGTTAAGTGTTAAATTCCTAACCTAAATATCAATAAATATTATACTTTGTTGTCGCTTGGTTTAAGAGTCATTCTTTTATATTAAAAAAAATTATTAAATTATTAATAATGTGCTTACAAATAATAAGCAAAATATTTAGCCCGATTATTTGTACCAAACAATCCCTGAAATTTAGGAAATCCATTAATCATAAAACTCTTTACGTGTGAAGGCAGCTTTGGTTCTGGTGATTTTTTTTTAATAACTTATCTAAAGGCTGATTTAAGGCTTTACAGCCTACTTTTATACACATCTTTGATTGATTCAATCAACTTGCACATCTATTTGAAATGCACTATACAGGGTGGAGCATAAGTAATGGTACATAAAGCAAGATTTCGTATAAAAATAACGTGATTTAGCCACATTTACCTTATACCAAAAGTTGATATTAACAGAGATAGAGGGTGTCAAAGTTGAAAAAAAATTGTAATTTTTTCGCATAACTGATAAACACATTTCACTATAGACGAAAAATTTGGTATGGGGGGTTTCTTTGGTCAAGAAATTCTAATTTGTTAATATACTTGCCAGTAACTCATAGGGGGCGCCACCTGCGCTACCTTGTATTGTTGTAAAGCATCATAACTCTTTTGTGCCTTTATATGCCTTATTTTAAATAGATATTTTTATTTACCTACATTTTTACGTAAAAAAGGTATACTTTCTAAATGTTGATACAAGCAACCGTTTTCAAGATATTTATCTTCAAAGTTTGCAGTACCTTTATTTTAAGTCATGTAAATGTGAAATTTTCGCAGTAGGTTTCAAAATAAAAGTAATAAAACTGACTCTAAAATAGTTTATATCAAATATTACTATGCTGACATTATTATTACATATATTTTTTAAATTTGTAAAGCAAATTTAAATAAAATACCAAAACAAAATTTATTTTAAAAAAGGTATGTGTGATTACTTTTTTTCAAGCCTAGTTCGAAAATTTAATATTTTGGTAATTGGTAAAAGGCACGTTAAGCTTTAAAGGCAAATATCTTGAAAACGGTTGCTCGTATCAACTTTTGGAGGGTACACCTTATTTACGTAAATATATATGGGAAATTAAATAACCCATTTAAAATTAATATACGTGGGTGCATAAAAAAGTTGTAATGATTTAGAAATATGCAGGATAGCGCAGGTAGCGCTCTTTATCAGCTCTTGGTGGCTATTGTCGACTTAAGAAACCCCCTTTATTTATTTATTCAATAGTTATACGAAAAAATCGAAATTTTTTTTTTAACTTTGACACCCTGTATCTGTTAATATCAACTTTTGGTATAAGGTAAATGTAGCTAAATCACATTATTTTTATTCGAAAAATCCACCATTGCTCTGTGTACCATTACTTATGATCCGCCCTGTATACAGTGTGTCCTAAGATAGATTCTGGAGAGAGATTTCTTTTTTAGTTGTGGTTTTAAGAGAAAAAGTTATTCTTTATAAAAACTCCTGCTTGATCTAAAATCACTGAAAATGACTTTATTTTCATTATTTTTTGTACAGGGAAATCAATTATCTGGAAATTCTCAAAAATGACTAGAAGTAAACTGCTCTTATTTTTGGCGGAATGGAAAAATATTATGTAAAAATGTGGGTCAGAATTACAAAAAAAACCTAAATAGGAATTTTCAATTTATTTTCAGAAAATTAAACTACTAAGTAACAGAATTAACACAAATATTTCACAAACATTTTCAGTAATAGTCAAGTTATGAGAATTGAACGATTAATGTTAATAATTATAATTTGCAGTTGTCAATAATTGTATTTTTTCAAAAATTGTATTTTTTCAAAAATTGTATTTTTTCAAAAATTGTATTTTTTCAAAAATTGTATTTTTTCAAAAATTGTATTTTTTCAAAAATTGTATTTTTTCAAAAATTGTATTTTTTCAAAAATTGTATTTTTTCAAAAATTGTATTTTTTCAAAAATTGTATTTTTTCAAAAATTGTATTTTTTCAAAAATTGTATTTTTTCAAAAATTGTATTTTTTCAAAAATTGTATTTTTTCAAAAATTGTATTTTTTCAAAAATTGTATTTTTTCAAAAATTGTATTTTTTCAAAAATTGTATTTTTTCAAAAATTGTATTTTTTCAAAAATTGTATTTTTTCAAAAATTGTATTTTTTCAAAAATTGTATTTTTTCAAAAATTGTATTTTTTCAAAAATTGTATTTTTTCAAAAATTGTATTTTTTCAAAAATTGTATTTTTTCAAAAATTGTATTTTTTCAAAAATTGTATTTTTTCAAAAATTGTATTTTTTCAAAAATTGTATTTTTTCAAAAATTGTATTTTTTCAAAAATTGTATTTTTTCAAAAATTGTATTTTTTCAAAAATTGTATTTTTTCAAAAATTGTATTTTTTCAAAAATTGTATTTTTTCAAAAATTGTATTTTTTCAAAAATTGTATTTTTTCAAAAATTGTATTTTTTCAAAAATTGTATTTTTTGAAAAATTGTATTTTTTCAAAAATTGTATTTTTTCAAAAGTTTTATTTTTTCAAAAATTTCGATTTTATTTCAGAATTTACTTTATTCAGAAAATTTCGACTTCTTGTCAAAACTTAAGTCTTTTAAAACTTTCGACTTTCAATATTTTGACTTTTTTAAATCTCTTTTTTTTTTAATTTTGGCTTTTGAAATGTAGGTTTTACTTTCCAATATTTCGACAGCTTTTGAAAACCTCGACTTTTTGAAAGTTACGACGTTTTTATCTCAAGATTTCACTCCAAAAATTCTTACTTTTTAAAATTTTGATTTCTTTTTAAATTTCGACTTTTCCAAAAAAGTTTACCTTTTTTGAAAACTTTGGATTTTTATTAAAAACTTCTTTAAAATTTCGACTTTATTCGAATATTTCGAGTTGTGTAAATCGCGAAATTTTCTTGAAATGTCGACTTTTTTTGACACTTCTTAAGATTTGTAATTTTTTAATAAATTTCACCTATATTAAAGTGGCGATTTTCTGCAGCTATTTTAAACACTTTTTTGAAAATTTCTGAAAATATTTAATCAAAGATGTTAACTCTTTACAAGAAGACACAACTTTTTTTAAATTTTAACTAACAAACATTTTCTGCGTCTCAACATGTTTACTTTCCATTTTTAGTTTATTTGAAAGTTTAATTTTTTTTGAAAATTTTCATTTTTCTTTAATATGTAGGCTTTTCGAAAATTTCGGCTTTTTTTGAATTGTTCAACATTTTGATTATTTTTGATATTTGGATTACTTCTCAAAATTTCAACTTTTGTAAAAGTTTTTTTTGAAAATTTGTTCATTTTATCGAAATCGATTAAAATATTGAAATTTCGAAAAAGTCGAATTCTAAGGAAAAGTAAAAATTTAAGGAAAAAAGATGAATTTACCAAGAAAGCAATAAATATCGGATATTGAGATGAAATTGAAAATTTTGTGAAAATGAAACAAGTCAAAATTTTCAAGAATAGCTTAAGGTTCAGAAAATTATCGAAATTTGAAACAAAAAAACGAAATTTGGAGAAAACTTCGAAAAGGACAAAAATGCAAAATATTCCGGAGAAACTCAAATTTTAAGAAGAAAGTCGAAATTTTAAAAATAATAATCTAAACCCTGAGAAAAAGACGAAATTGGAAGAAAATGATCAAAACTCTGCGAAAACGATCTAAATTTTGAGAAGAAACGTCTAATCTTTTAGTAAAAATTTGAAACTTTTTAGTCAGATTTTATCGAAAGTACGGAAAAAGAGAATTTTAAGCAAAAAGAAAAAAAAAAGCAATTTTAAGAAAAAGCGAAAATTCCTGGGTGATATTTATTTTCTCTTTACTTCTCGACCCAGAGAAAGACAGGCGCTCTACCTTGCCTCATGTGGCGTCAGAAAATGTCCACTATTGGTATACACGTCGAAATTTTGACAAACAAATTGAAACTTCTAGAAAAATTTTTAGTAATATTCTTACAAAAGTTTTAAATTAAATAAAATATATTTTGTTTATCAAGAGATCTACCAAATTACGAGAAAAACTCAAATTTTAATAAACAAACTGAAATTTGCAGAATTAAAAAGAGTCGAATTTACAGAAATGACTAAATTTCGGAAAAAACACAAACTTTTAAACAAAAATTAAAAATTTTGATAAAGTTAAGTTTGATAAAAAAAGTAGACCTTTATGCATAAATGCAAAATTTAAAAAAAAAATTAATTTGGTAAAAAAATGTGAAATTTGAGAAAAAAGCAGAAATTTCGAATAAATATTTCAAGGAAAGAATGAATTTTGAATCTGAAATGAAAATTTTTTGTCACTCAATTGAAAACAAAAATATTTGGTTTGCTGCATAAACTAGAGGAGGGCAAGCGCCCAATCCTGCCCTATAGCTACGTCAATGGTTAGCTAAGATATATTTCTTAATATTACGTATAAAAGGTAATAGAGCAAAACGGTCTAAAATGTTGTTTAAAAAAATACTTAACAGAAGTAAAACTTTATGTAATCAACTATCCAAAGTTACAAACAGTTTATGCAATTTCATGTATTGTTAAATTGAAAGAGTTCGATTTGTTTTGTTTTACATATAAACTCGATAACAGCACAACCATTATTTTATTTCTGCTAGCTGCTCAGCCAAAACATAAACTTTTAAAAAAGAGATCCCGCAAAAAAAATCTAATTAAGCCCCACACTTGTTGGATCCAGGCCTGATTGTAATTACCTAAAAAGGGAACAAAAGAAACTTTGTTCCCTTTCAGAAAACTTACACTGTCTCTGCATGATGGTCATCTGTGAAAATGCCTCTGCACTGTTAGCCCCTATGTTAACGATTTTAGAAATTTCTCTTGAGTAATTTTGTTTTATTTATTTTTAGTCTTCTCATTGTCTTTTTCATTTATCATTTTTTCTGTAAGTTGTACGGGCGAAGATGGTTTTCCAGATTGTCTCTTCGAAGCGCGACTAATGTACAAAGACATTTCTGCCCCACTTATCAAATTATTCAATTTTTATTTTGTTCTTACCTCTTTGTCCATAAGTTGCATTTCTTTAATAATTTCTCTAATAATGGATTCAAAAAAGATCTACGCTTTCAGAAAACGAACCGTTTGTCTAAATACCTTGGAAGGAATTTTCACTGCTACTGTCTATCACTATCTATACTATCGTCAGGGAGGCATGTGATCTCGTTTCTGCTCAGAATAACTTCGCCACCAAAACTTTTAGACATTTAATGTGTTGCCGGGCATTTTTCAAAGATGATTTTATTAAACTACATGAAAAGTGCAGCACTAAATGCATCTATTATGTTACAAATCACATAATAGATTCCATTCCAAATCCTATCCAAATCACATAATAAATAAGATTTTTGTTGACTTCGAAACTAATGCAGATACTCAAAATTGAAACGTCAAACGTCAAAAATAAAAATAACAGCCCAGACGCACGCTAGTGAAATTACATGGATGATTTGCGGTACAGATCTAAAAACATCTTCTTTTAACCCATAACTTCATAGGAGGAGCGTATATTGGAGTTATAATGGTCGCTCAGAAGACACATTTTACGTATTTTGACATTCGATTCTAAAGAAGAACAATGCACTTGCATAGCAATTTGCACGTCGTTGATAAGAGCATATGCCGATGACGTAGAACTCAACTTTCGTAATAAGAACTATAATTGTGTTTAAAAAAATCTATTTCAATAGTAAATATTTTCATTTATTTAAATAGTAATTTAAATAGCTTATAAACTGGTTTCGGTAAGCTAAAATAATTTAATTTACAAAAAGTGTAAATTTTGAAAAAAATCGAATTTGACAAAAAAAGTAAAAACTGAAAATTTTTGAAATAAATTAAAAGTTACAAAAAGTCATAATTTTGAAAGTTAACATTTTTAAAATAATCGAAATTTTAAGAAATCTAAATTTTGAAAAATAAGTTGGAATCGATTTATTTAAGTGAAATTTCTTAAATAACACTAAACATTAAAAAAAAAGGTTAAAATTCTGATAAGTCAAAATCTTTTAAAAAAGTAAAAATTTGGGAAAAAAATCTAAATTTTAAAAAAATCGAAATTTTTAATAAAAGTCTTCATTTTCATACTTCCAATCCCTCCTAGGCAAAAATTAGGAATTTATATACAAATTAATTCCAGTTATTTATTTGAACTTTTACAGCCTTTACAGATACAATAATTGGTAGAATTTCGGGGACAAGCGACAAGTAATACTAATAGTATTCGTAATTGCACGTCCATTATATTTTATTTTTCATGTAACATAAAATCTGATGAAATGGATCCTATTATTGCGTCAATTAATCATGAAAACCCTACTAGTGGACTACAACTGGAAAGGGGAAGACAATTGTCTTGCAATATCAAACCTTATCCGTACAATTAAACCCTTCTCCAGGATCTTCCATGTCTTGCTTTCAGATGTTAGACCGCGTACGTCTTTAACAGATCTGTGTTTATTACAAATGGATTAAAATGATTAATGAAGAGAGGGTTGATCCGACGAATTAGAATAATTTCCTTGTACGCAAACGCAATCTTCCTATTTAAAGAAAAATGTCATTTGTATCGACAAGAAGAATTATTTTGCGAAGGTACATTTTCCAAATTGTTCCATTTCTATAAGCTTATTAATTTTATGGTAAATAATGATGCGCTTCATTTTCAACGAAGCGGAAAATGTAATTGAAAAAGCGAGAAATTACAAATTGTTCCTCGGGGGACGAGGAATGATTAGTAAGAAAAAGTAGCATCTTTAAATCGCCCAGAGACGCTTTTTAATGATGAAAACTTTCAAATTTATTTCGACAAACTTTCCGCCCTGAAATTATAACTAATTATTCGAAAATCTAAAGCAATAATTTTAACTGGTAGTGGTTTTCATTAAAAAATAATTTACTTTATTCATTTCAACTGATGCCAGAATAATAAATTAAGTTTTTGTCGTAATTTTAATTTTGTTTTTAAAATTATAAATTCACACATTTAAGTTTTACTTTTTACCAGGACTTCAGTTCTAAATCCAAAATTTGAACTTTTCCCTAGAAATAAATATCGATATTTTTTTGCAAAATTTTGTTTTTCATCTCGTAGGTAAATTTCAAGCTTTTTTTTTAAACTGACTTTCTTATCAAAATTTTGTTTCACTTTAAATTATTACCTTCTTTTCGAACTGTCGACATTTTCTTAACATTTCGAAAGCAGCTATTTATTACAGTTATTATAACGAATTGCGATTTCAGCTTTTTCTAAAAATTTAAAATCCACCTTTTACTTTTTTACAAATTTTCAGATTACTCTCGCATGCTATCTTTTATAAATTTCAAGTGTTTTTATTATTGACTCTTTTCGCAAAACCTGGGCTCGGGCTTGCAATTTTACTTTAACTCCTAAAATTTAGGCTTTAAATTCCAAATTTCTTCTCTTTTAGAAATTACGCTTTTTTTTTGAAAGGTCTTCAGCTTCAAATGTTGAGTTTTTTTCTGGAATTTTGAGAAAATATTTGCAACTGTCAGTTTTATTTTAAATAAATCTTTGGTTATTCCCAAAAATTTGATCTTCTTCTGAAAATTTTAAGTTTACGAAGTCAAGTTTAATTTTTTACAAAATTTGGACTTTAATCTTCTTACCTCAGCCATTTTATAATTTGCGCCGTTGGTTAAATTTCAGTTTTTTTCTCAAAACTTTCCTAAAACTTTTACGTTAATTTGGGTAGAAGTTTTTTTTTAATTTCTAATTGTTTTAAAAAATTTTGAACTGAAACTTGAAAACTTTCAGTTTGTCTTAAAGTTTTGACCTTAAACAGAGAGGTAGTAAAATTAAAATTGTAAACTCGCAAATTTGAGAAAAAACCAAATTATTAAAGATTGCAAATTTATTGTACAATTGAAAATTGTTTGTTTCTTAAGGTTTTAAATACAAATCTTGTCCCCTGAAACCAAGAAAGATTAAAAAACACAACAAGGTTGCTCTAACGCGTTTCGGCAGCCAAGCTATCATCTTCAGAAAGATACATTTGAGATTTATCTTTTTTATATTTAACTTTTCACTCTTTCTTCTTTAGATCTTAACTGTTACTTTTACCCCAAATTTTGGCTTTTATCGCTGAATGTCAACTTTTTTGAAAATTCTGAAAGTACTTTTTTGGATAATTCGACATTTTTTATAATGTTGAAAATAATTTCTAAAACGAGGAACACTTTAAATTTATAGTCTTTTTCCAAAAATTTTTGACTTTTGTTGTTTGATATTCGACATTATTCTGGAATTGTCGATGTTTATTTTTGTAATTTCAAAAAAAGATTTTAAGTCTGCGGATTTTTGGAAGTTTTGCCTTTATTCTAGAAAAATCGATTTTTCTCCTAAAATTCTCCAAACAATCAACTTTCAACTAGTACTTTTTGTGCTAAAATTTCTGCTGTTACGCAAATAAGTCGATTATTTTAAAATTTTGAATTTTTTTGCTGTTTTAAATTATATCCTGAATTGTCGATTCTTATCTGGATATTTCGTCTTTTCTCTTTTTTTAAAGAAAATTTTAGCTGATAAAATCATTTTTTCAAAATATCTAACTGAAAGTCAAAAATTGTTTCTGCTTCGGTTTTTCTTATAAATCTTGTGTTTTTTTTTCTCAAAATACTAACATTCAGTTTCTACACCTTTTTAAAATTTTGACCCCAACTTGGAAATTTAAATTTCTTGAATGGCTTTTCTACAGATTATAAGCTAATTCAAAATTTGAATAGTTATGCTAAAAAGTATTTTTTTTTTTCATTTAAATTGTTGAATATTTATATTCGAAAATTTTCGTAATGTTTCAATTTTTTCAAAATTTTCTGTCCTATTCTTTACTATTTTGAATTTTATTTTGAACATGTCAACTTTTCTTCTTAATATTTTGTCTTTATTCCTTTTCCTTTCTCTCAAAATTTAGATTTTATATAAAAAAAACATTTCTAAAAAGATCGAGATTAATCTTGGGAAATATTTCTCTTTGTTTCATTTAATGTTTGAGTTTTTTCAAAATTTCAATTACTACTTTTTAAATTGTCCTACAATTTTGATTTCAGTTTTAAAATATCAACTATATAGTTCCTTTTTGACACGATTTTCGGGATTTTAAGTGTGTTCTTATAATCTCATTTTTCTTCAAATTTGGATTTTTTTATTAATCCTAAGTCTTTTCTTTAAGCATCAAATTTCTTCTCGATATTTTCTTCATTTCTTTTCTCTTCAAAAATTTCAGTTTATAAAAAACACATTCCTTAAAATGTCATAAAATTGACACTTATCTTGAAATTTCAAATTTAAAATTTTAGACATTTCAAAATTCAAAAGAAGTTTAAATTTAAACTTTTGAAATAAATATTTTGATATAAATTGTAGAATTTTGTTTAGGATTTTTTCGTACAATTTCGTCTTTAAATTTGAAGTTTTGATTTTCGCTCGTTTTAACATTTTTAAAGTTGTAAATGGAATGTTAATAATATTAAATGCCTTTTCTGAGTTGCGGGAGCATTTAAAATTACAATTTACCCAAACTCCTTAAAAATTATTCCTATTTAACACTAAATACAAAAGACCTTTGAATTCTTAAAATGAAATTATTTAAAAAAGACTGTCTTTAGAGCAAGTGTCTAATTTGTAGACTACCTCTTGGGGTCTAAGGGTTTTATTGCTAGGGGTAACACGATTCCCTGCAGATGGTGAACACATCTTGTTACAAAATTAATTTTGACTTCGCAGTGTCGCACTGTCGCATGGAAATTTTGAATTGAAAGATTGAATCTAAAATTTTAAGTTATCCATAACATTTTGATTTTAGTATGGTAATTTCGACGACTTTGTTATAGACTTCTGAACATTATTATTATAACTATTATTTGATTTATTATTATGTTTTTATTTTGCAAAATTTGACTGTAGTTTTGAAAGGTCATCTTTAATCTCGATATTTCGACTTTCAGCATACAAGTTTCACTTTAAATTTTGAATATGAAAATTTTTTTTGAAAATATATCCATTTTACGTTTTTGTAAACAATTCAAAATCAACTAAATAAAAAATAGGAGAAAGCTATTGAATAACATAAATCTTTAAAGTATCTTGATTATTAATCTCTTTTAGTAATGCACTAGTTTGTTAAATACGTATTCATACCTTGAATGTCTACTTACATATGTGGGTAACATGTTTCAGAAGAAATAAGCATTTTGCCAAAATAGGAAACATTTAGGGCAAAATGCAGTAATTTACCATTTGCTTTCCACTTAAAAAAAAATTTTGTTTGTTTCAGATGGCCGCGAGCAATGACCAGTTACCATCCCCATTGACAAAACCAAGAATGTCACCGTTAGACTTCAGAAATACTGAATTAGTTTCCAGACTACTAGCAGCGACGCCACCTTACTTATACAACATGTCCCTTCTTCCAAATTCATACTTCTTCAGTGAAATGCTCAGATCTCTGGTGCAAGCTAAAAACGAAGTCGCCAGTCGCGGACTAATAAGCCAATCCAATCACCAGAGAAGATCGAGAAAGCGACCTTGGGGGTACACCAGAAACGAGAATTATCCCAAACCGCAATCACCAAAAGTCGAAAAATTTGATTCTGTAGACATCCCTGGTAAATTCACTGGACAAGAACAGAAACTGAGTGATACTCCGCTGGAATTGACCAATAAGGAGGAAGCAAGATGCTTGAGCGAAAATAAGATGCCCAGTAAGATGGGTAATTACCCAAATCCAGTCGATAACCAGTTGATTTTGCCACCGGCTCCACCTGTTTGGTTCCCGCCAATATATCCCAGTCCTTACGTGGATCCACTACATTTTTTTATAGATTTGAGAGTCTCTGGGCATATCTATGATAGAAATCAGAAGGAAGAGAAATCGGAAACTGCTACTTCCACAGGGTGAAAGTAACGCTGATAAACGAAGGGATGAAATTTCCTTTACACCCTACGCCAGTAAGAGAATTTAAACAATCCAAACATGCTTCCGCCTTTTCCGTCCCTATGAAAAACTCACCAATGAATTTGAGTCAACTCGATAAAGACACCAAAACCAAATTCGACGTCAAATCCTTGGGGTTTGAGAAATGCTCTAATAAGACTAGCACGGGGTACATCATGGGTAATATTGCAAATATTTACAAGGAAATTCGAGACGATTCGATTCTAAGCAGTGACAATAGTTGCAATTTGAGCGAGGAAAATGAAGAAGAAAAGGAGAAAAGTGAGGATGGTCCTAAACCTTTTATAAGTTTAGAGCTAGTTGCGGATTATATGCACAATAAGAAAGAAGTTCGATGCGATTCGCCTTCAGAGAGTCCACCTCTTGAGGTTGTTGCAATGAACGATGAAGTTGAGTTTGATAGGAACACTTTATTCCTAAATCAAACCTAAGAATATAAATTTTAAAAATCAACAAAAAAGTGTAAATATTGTTTTAAATATGTTAATAGTTAAAATTCTTATTAGTAATTCATCAAAGATTTTTACTATATCATGATGAAAATTCTCTAAGACAGTAATCATTTAACGTGCACTGCACTTAAATACACAAAACATTGACCCTACATAACCCGCAAATGTTTTCCCAAAATGTATCTACTAATATATTATTCAAAGAAAATGCTGCATTTTTTAAACCCGTCTATTAAAATAATTTATATTTTACAGTAGGCACAGACATTAAAGGATACAAAAAAATTGGGTGATTTTCAAAAGACTGTAACAAAAATAGTCAAAGAGATCGATAAGAAAAATGCTATTAAAGCCTCAAGATTTTAGTTTTTGTATAATCAATTTAAATGTTTGAGCTTCTCTCGTTTTTTAAATAATTATACAAGAAGATCAGCAGAAGAATAATTAGCTTCCAAATTTTTGTTTGGTTTTAAAGATGTCCCCATTTCTACAACAATTGGGGCTGTCAGATGTCCCGATTTAGGTGAGACAGTCCTATGTAAGTCCCGGTTTTTTAAAAATGAAGTAATACATTTTTTGGTCAACAAATATTATTTTTGACTACTTTAGTAAATTTTTGGGCAATCGGCATTTTATTTATTAAATTTTATTTCGAAAGGGTTGACACCCGCGTCTTCGTCTGCGTCGAAAAAGAGAAAGGATCCTTTAGTCCCCCTTTTGAAAATTTCTAATTTTTTTTAAACATTTGTTCTACTTATTTTAAAAATTTCGACATTTCTTAAATATCCACTTTCTTCACAATATCGACCTTTTCACGTTCGATTAATGAAATTTCAACTTTTTCTCGAAATTTTGCATTAATTTTGAGAACTTCTTTTCTCGAAATTTGACTTTTTTAAAACTCCATCTCTTTTAAAATTCTGGCTAATATTCAATTTTGATTTTTTTAAAACTTTAACTTTGTAGTAAATTCTATCTTTTATCACATATTTTTTTTGGAAATTTGAATTTTTCAGTTTTCTTTTTAAAACATTAGATTTTTTTTTAAATATTTATTTTATCTCGAACTTTTGAATTTTTGCACAGTTTAAACTTTTTTCAAATTTTTGACCATATTTTTACAAAGGTTGACCTTTTCACTAAATTTCTATCTTGTTATTGATAATGTACGCATTTTTTTAAATTTTAATTTGAAGGTTAATTTTTTTCCAAATCTGACAGTTTTTAAATTCGATCTTTTAAAAACATGTCCATTTTTTTAATTTGATTTTTTTGAAAGCTTGTTCTTTTGAAAACAATGACTGAATTGTAATGTATAATTTTTTGATTCATTTTTTTAATTTTTTTTCAAAATTTTTAAAAAACAACTTTTTTTGAAAAGCCGCCTTTCGATATTTATTAAAAATGTCGACTTTCTCAAATATATCTAAACATTTCGACATTATATTTTGAAAACCTCGAATTTCAAATTTTTTATTGTTTTTAACTTTCCCTTTTCTTACATTTTGAATTATTTTGTAAATTTCAGCCCTTTTACAATTTTGCCTTTCTATAAGCTTTTGATTTATTTTCAAATTATATTAAAATTTTGATACAAATTTGTTATTTTTTTCCCAAAATTTCGTCTTTTTATTAAAATTTTGATTTTTTATAAATCTGATTAGGTTAAAATGTTTTTTTTAAAAACTTTTACACTATTTTCAAAATATTTCCTTTTTTGAAAAATTCTACCCTTGCTCAAAATTTTGACTATTTCTCGAAATTCTAATTTTTTTGAAAATTTAGCTTTCTTTTTCAAAAATTGTGACTTTTGCTCGAATTTTTAACTTTTACGTAGTAAATTGAACCTTTATTCATTAACTTTAATTTAAAAATCCTTCCCTTTTTTGAAAATTTGAATCGTTCAAAAGTTCCGATTTATTGAAATTTTCTCAATGTTTTCATAATTTTCACTTTTTTGAAAGTTGTCGATATTTTAAGATCAAAATGTTGACTTATGTCTTTTCTCCAGAATTTAAAGGAAATTTCAAGATTCGACTTTTTAAAAAAATACTCACGTTTCTGAAAATTTCAATTTTTTTTTACAAACTGACTACTAAAATTGGCAACGTTTAATATTTTGTAATGAATTGTATAAAATGAATTCTATACTTGAATTAAATTTTGATTTTAAAGCTGGCATTTTAAAAAGAAATATTTCCCAAGGTTAAACTGAAAAATGAAAAACAAAAAAAAAGCATTTAGAAGAATTTTTGAATTTAAAATCTAAATAGAAATTTGAAAAAAAAGGAAACAAAATTTTGACCTTAATTTGCAAATTACGATGTTTAAATCGAAATATGAAGAAACGTTATTTGGCAATATTTTCAAGTTTCTTCTCGTTTCGACTTCATTTCCAAATTTTGATTTTAAACTCAAAATTTCGAGAAACAATCTTGTAGAAATTGAAAAGTTTTTTTGACTTTAATTCGTGCATTTTGACTTGAGAAATCCTAACTTTAAATATGAAATTTAAACTTTAAAGTCCTTTCAAGATTATTTTCTTATTATATAATTTTTCTTTATTGGTTTATCTGACCTTTTTACGTTAATACCAAATTTTAAATTCTAGTTGCAATTTTGCAACTACAATTTCTTAGTTGCAAAGTTGCAATTGTAAGAAAATAATTAGAAAATGCAAATTTGCGCTTTTTGTTCCAAAATATTCTAAAAAAAGTCGAGATTCCTAAAAATGTCTATGAATAATATTACGACTTTTAAAAAGTTTTGATTTACAACAGAAGCTTACAACTTTAGAAATCGAAATAAAAAATATAAAAATTCGGAGAAAGTAAAGGATTTTGAATAAAAAAAATCAAAAGTTTGAAGTTTTCTTCCTCATTGTTTAAAAAAAATCATTGAATTTGCTTCGATTTGTTTAATTTTGTTCTTAAATGTCGAGTTGTTCTCAATTTTTCGTTTTTAAAGTCGAAATTAAAAAAATACATGAGATATTTTCACTTCAAATTTAAAACGGGGAAAACACCGAAATTTCTGAAAAAAATCCCAAACATTTCTAAAACTTTTTTGTTGGAATGTTGACTCTTTTTTATTAAAGTTTAGAATTTAATCCCTAAATTTTTGAAGTCAACATTTCCATCTGCTTATTAAATATGTTTCTGCATCTTTAGGAAATATTCGGAGTTTGTAAAAAATGTTTAATTTCGGTAAATAAGCAATTTCGTGTTTTAGGAGCAAATTTTTAGAAAAAACTTGAAACTTGAAGATTATTGAAATAGTTTTGCGCAGAAAATTATGAATATAAACTTTGTCAACTCTGCCTAAAAATGGATTGCCATATTAAACCAAAGTTTTGAGTTTAAAGCTGAAATATTTAAAGGTTTAAATTATAAGTCGCAAAACCACATAATATGCATTGATAAATTTAGATACATAAATATATTTTTTTTTAGATACATTTGCGAGGGGACAGATTCATCCACGAAGTCAAGCTCTCAACGTATTTAGGCAAATTTAAATACAATCTCATGTATTCATTGCGTCTATTTTTTAATTTTTAACATCCATTTTAAACAAATTAGAGGATGAATTTTGAAAAATCCTCTCTGAATGCTCACTTACGTATCACGCTGAATTCCTACGTGAAATTGCATACACATCAAGAAAGTCAAACACTGTCCATAGGGAGAATGTTAATTTAACATTGAGGGCTAATAGTGGGATAGATGGGCGGCGCCTTGTATTCTCCTACACCGGTGTAAACAATTCAACGCAGAGCGCAGCGATCAGTGCTGGTGGAGACTTCAGTAGTACATCATAGCTTCTAACGTGTTTTGTTACGGGATTACTATCAGCAAGCAACAATTTTATTAAAATTTGCGTACCACATGTTGTTTGTTCTTTTAGTCCCTCGATTTAATCAACGTCTAAACGTGCTAAACAATATTCCAGTCTATTGTAAAACTCTCGACATCTTAACTGGGAGATACGAGCATGCTGCGTCAAAGTAGGGGAATAGGTTCAGCGGCCATAGAAAACTATGGAAGGGACAATTCTTAGCGTTTTACATGGACAATGAAAATGTTTCCTTATCTGTATACCTAGACCTATCAGTTTATGCTGTGCGTTGTCCGTCAGTCAGTGCTTAGAGATTTATTAAGTAGATATTGTAGTAAAAGCTTCCGCCAATCGACTGTTTTTCTTTTTTTTTTTGGTTGTCAAAATTTTAATTTGAGGCATTTTCGACAATTATGAAATAAAGCTTTAAAGCATCTTCACTAGTGTCTCGCTTTTTGGTTTTGAAAACCTGACAGCCCTAAGAACAATGTTTCTGAAAATTTCAAAATTTTCGATAAACTTTGTTCCTGGAATTCCGACTTTAACACCAAATTCTCGATTTTGAAGTACCAACTTAGTAATTTTAGGGCAACAGTTCAAAATTAGGGATTAACTCCAACATTCGCAAACGACTGTCGGTTGATTTGTGTTAGGTTAGGTTAACTTATATTCCTCTCAAAATTCGTATTTTTTTATTTCTACACTTCATTCTTAAATTTTGATTTATATGAACTTACAGTTTTGGTGTTTTAGGCAATTCCTAATTCCGATTTTTTTTAATAATAGTTTATCTTTATTTAAGGATCTTTTCAAAATTTGCCTTTTCTAATATTTTTTTACTTTTTCAATACGACTATCAGTTACTTAAAAAAGACTTGTTTTTAAAAAATCTCACTTTTATTGAAAATTTCACCTATTTTGTAATAGAAAAGTAAAAATTTTAAGAACATTAACTTGTAAATTTGAGAAAAATGTTATTTGAAAATTTCTAATTTATTCTCAAAACTATTCGTTCAACTTTATTCCAAAAAACGATTTTTTTTCTAAAAGATGACTTTTTCGACTTTTTTCTAATTTGTTACCTTTTCATTCATTTTCTTCTAATTTCAACTTTCTTTTCAAAATTCCCCTTTTTTATAATTTTTTTTCTAATGCAGCTTTTTTTTATCAAATTTCAATTTTACCTTAAAATTTGCCTTTCTCCAGATCACTTCTTTTAAAATTCGATCTTTTTTCCGAAATTTCCAAAATTTTTTTAAACTTTGCTTATTTTTTCGAAATTATCTTACCGATATTCTTAAAATTGGACTTTTATTAAAACTTTCTAATTTAGTTTGTTTTGTTCTGCACAATTTTAATTTATTCTAAAAATCCAACTTTATTTTTTTCCAAATTTGACTTTTCATGAAAAATTTCAAATTTTTTTGATCCATTTTTCTTCGGGAAATTTTGACCTATTTTAAAGTTTTAAATTAATTTCGAAATTTCGCTTTCAAAATTTTACGATTATTTTTAAAATTCTTTTTCAAAAATGTCAAGCTTTTTTAATTTGGTCTTTTTAAAATTTAAATTTATTGCCAAAATTCAATTTTTTTCTAAAATTTGACGTTGTTTGAGAACTTGACTTTTTTTCCTTGAAATTTAGATTATTTTTACATTTCAATTTTGTTAATTTGTAGGAGATTTCTTATCGTAGGAAATTTCGGCTACTAATCATAAAGTTCAACTTTTTGTTTTCACAATTTTCAAAATAAGTATATTTTTGAAAAATTTTAACTCTTTTCTGTAATTTTAAGACTTGGTCAACTTTGAATTAAAAAATCTTAAAATTTATTTATTTCCCTGAATTTAAATCGAAATGAAAAAGAGGCAACCATTTCGAAAAAAAAATTTCTTGGAAATCGCAACTTTCCTTAAAAATTCAATATGTATTGTGTGAAAACCTTAATAAAAAATCAAAACTCTAAGAAACATATTTTGGGAAAATTCTTCTTTTTATAAATACGACTTTTCTTGTAAATTTCGGCTCACTTAGTAGAACGATAAAATATACCTGATATCAGTTGAGTGGTTGCCTGCAAATTACGCAAATTTGGGCTCCAATTTTTACAACTTATAAAATATGCTTTAGCAATAGATATCGCAATAAAACAGTAAATAATAAAATGCCTCCTTATTTATTTTGTGAGTTACGAATATTAAGTAAGAAATTAGAGATAACATTCAATTTTTAAAAAGGAAACATCTCAGAAACTATCCAACTTTGTCAAATCACCTTTCTAATTCAAAATTATCCTACTGGCATAGAGGAATGTATTTTATTTAGGGACATCTGTCATCGCCCAAAAACAATTATCACTGCTGATGGGCTGATATTCAATCTACAGCCATCGCTAGTAATAGGAACTAATTTGTCTATATTTTCTGATTATCTACTAGTATATTGTTTCAGATTTCTAGGCACTAATAGTGCTGTGAAAAATATTTCAAATAAAACTTTTCAGACACTCGAGCGCCAAACACTTTTTATTAACTCCTCCATAAATAATGCTCGTATTTCCAGATTAATCATTTAAGGGATGCGCGCCTTCCCTGACTGACTTCTTGTTTGTTCTTAAATATTAGCTCATAAATAAATTCAGCAAAAACGCAATACCTTCTTTGTCATCAAAACCGACAATATAATAATGATATTATTTCCTGGGACATAGATGATTTATAAGAGTGCCATAAATTGGAAAACTTTCCAAGGGGAAGGTAATGTTGTACCTTCCCTACTTCTTGCCTTATTAAAAATAGCTTCTGTCAACAGATGCTTTTTATTGCCGAGATTATGAGAATTGCAAACTGGCTCTTATTCTCATTGAACATTGAATGCTAAATAATGGAAATATCTAAAATAATGGACAGCATGAAGGTGTATCACAAAGAAGAATGTCAATAAATAATTCAATTCAAGCTCGTATTGAAAGCTGAAATTGATACAACTAAACATATATTTATATTATCAGTATTGTCTGAAATTGCACTTATGATGGAATTAGGTGTAACAAAGTTGTTGGCTAGGCTACAAGAAGAACAATACAATTTTTACATCAAACTTTTCCCTTTTTTTACAAATCTCGAGTTTACATTAAAACTCGAACTCCATGTCGAAATTTTTCTTCCAAATGTGAATGAACTTAAACCTCAAAATAAAAATGGCGCTTCTAGAAAAATTAAAGTTATTAAGATTTGCTTTCAATTTTGCTTTTTTCCAAAATGTTTGCGTTGGGACCCAAAACTCTGACCTTATCTCAAAATGTCTACTTTTTTTGAAGAAGGGAGCTTCTTCAAAACAATGACTATTTGCTTTATTCTGAAGTTACTATTAACTGCAAAACCCGCTATTAAATAACAATGTCAGTTTTATCGGTTGGTTTATGTGTAGTACAGTGTGATAACATACGTACATACTGTGTACGTATGTTATCACTCTACAGGTCGCAATTCTTGACCGATTTATGCCATATTTATTTTGTGACAATTTGGAATACAACCCTATTCATTTTGGTTAGGATTGATCAAATAGTTCATTTTTTATCAAAGGAAAACGTATTTTATTAAAGGTAAAATCAGCCCAGAGCAAGTCGGGCTCTTACAATTAAGATTCTGTACTACAGTGAACAGTCAGCAAACCAGATTAAATCATTTTTATTTATTTAAAATTTTATCCAAATTTTCTTGTGTTATAATTGTTGCACCAGAAAAGCTACACAAAGCGGCAACTGCACAAACACCGCTGGTTTTCTAAAAAGGCGAGACTGCTCGCGCCAGAAAAAGAAGAACATTGTTGATATGGAAATAATAATGTTGTTTATATTAATATATATATATATATATATATTTATATATATCATATTATCAGTCATACAATAAACATCAATTTTTCAAGTATTAACTAACGTTTTAATCATTTATAACTACGATTCTCTACATCGTCCTTCGTGTCACATAAACCACTCGTGGAAAGCATCATTTTCCGGCTCCACTAGCAAGCAACAGCCAGTCCAGTAGCCACAGACAACATACATCATACAAGAGCAGCGGATTCATTCAGATTGCGATCATCATTTTCCGGCTCGACCAGCAAGCAACAGCCAGTCCAGTAGCCACAGATAAGTCCGACTCACATTCCTGTATCTATTCTCCTTTATCACATGCTAATTTAAAACAGAAAACTATTCTATTAATTCAATTAATCGTTTTGCAATGTCAGATAGTGATAAACAAGGGGCAGAGCTAGTCACCTTACATAGGCAAAGAGGTGCATTAAAACGGAAATTGACTGATTTTGTTGGGCACCTTTAATGCTTTAAAAAATGAGCTAGACAATCCTGACACCTTACCTTCGAACTCAGTCAAGCAGTTAGAAATTAGAAAAGAACTAATTACACCTGTAGTTAATCAATTACAAGAAATTCAAAATAAAATTTACTGCTTATCAGATGCAGAAGAAGATGATGAGTATATGTCAGAGTTTGAAGCAATTTACTTTAATAGTACTGGAGAATAAAAAGCTTTGTTGGAAACATTATCGCGCGAAACAGGGCCGGCTCCGGGAAATAATTCTGTTGCACATTCAGAATATTCATCACATTTAAATACCAATTTACAAGGTGTCAAATTACCGACTATTATATTACCAAAGTTTAACGGTCAATATGTTAAATGGCTAGAATTTCATGACACATTTTTATCTCTCATACACTGCAATGAGTCTCTTAGTGACATACAGAAATTTCATTATTTAAGGGCCTATCTAGAAAGCGATGCAGCTGACATAATTAAACCAATGCAACTATCTGCTGCAAATTATTCTGTTGCCTGGAAACTTTTATGTGACAGGTTTACAAATAAAAATCTGTTAATTCGCAATCATCTAAGCGAACTATTTCATTTAAAGGAAATAAAATATGAATCAGCTGTGTCACTCAGAGAATTGTCTGATACGGTTACAAAACACCTACAATCATTACATGCATTACAGCAACCAATCGAGTATTGGGACTCAATTATTATTTATATTATCATTAGTAAACTTGACAAACTGCCCGTGATTGGGAAACTTACAGTACTAAGAGCGAATTACCAACCATTGAAGAGTTAAATAATTTTCTAAATCATAGAGCGGACATACTTGATAATCTAAGCAAATCACAACAAATAAATAAATACCAACAGTTTAAAGAAACTAAATCCAAAAATATAAGTAGATCATTCATATCCACTAATTACATTTGTTATTTTTGCAAAGGTAGCCATGCTATTTACAGCTGTGAAAGGTTTCTGTCTCTTTCAGTTAAAGAACGGATCGCAAGGGCAATAGAATTGAAACTGTGCATAAATTGTTTAAAAAATAATCATATTGCTAAAAATTGCAAGTCTCAGGGATGTAAAAAGTGCAAACAAATCCATAACAGACTCCTACATTTAGATCCCCAAGAACTTGAGCCAACACCTGAGGTTTCTTTATCGGCTCATTTAAATTCGTCACACATTTTACTAGCAACAGCTTTATTAGAAATTACAGATAAAAATGGAAAGTGGCATACTTGTCGTGTTTTACTAGATTCCGCTTCACAGTCAAACTTCCGAACTCCATTCAAAGTTAGGAATAGACAAATCACAAATAAATATTTCAATTCAAGGAATAAATCAAGTAATGTCCCGCATACAATCGCAATGCACACTCAAAATAAGATCGCATTTTAAAGGATTCAGTAGCAATTTAAGATGTCTTATTATTGAAAAAATTAGCGACAATTTACCTAATATTTCAGTTCAGGCAGTTAACTTATGGCTACCAGAAAATATCGAATTAGCTGATCCATCTTATGCTACTTCAGACAAAATAGAGTTGCTCATCGGAGCACAATTGTTTTGCGTTCTATTGTTAGACGGACAAATTCGATTGGGAAAAAACCTTCCAATATTACAAAATACCAAGTTAGGATGAGTTTTATCGGGTCCTTTAAATTGTCCACAATTAGGTTCATCATCAGTGTGTTATTTCAATAATAATGCAGATATACAAACTCAATTACAAAAATTCTGAGAACTTGAGGAATGTCCAAAAGCTCCTTGTTTCTCTCCTGAGGAACTCCGGTGTGAAAACCATTTCCAAGAAAGTATTAGAAAAGATTCAACTGGTCGTTACATTGTTTCAATACCATTGAAGGAATCCACAAGTACCTTAGGTGAGTCACGTTCCATAGCTTTGCGACGATTTCAATCCTTAGAAAAAAGGTTTCACATTAATCCAGTCTTTCAAGAGCAATATAGCAAATTCATGAACGAGTATCGAACACTAGGTCATATGACAAAAATCGATTGTCTAGACGACAATGTTCCTCATTTTTACATTCCTCACCATGACGTTATAAATGAGAATAGTTTAACAACCAAATTGCGGGTTGTGTTCGACACATCATGTAAAAGTTCTTCTGGAGTCTCCTTCAATGAGTTGCAATTAGTTGGGCCTACTGTACAATCTGATCTTTTTTCCATTTTAGTGAGTTTTAGAAAACACAATGTAGTATTTGCAGCTGACATCCAAAAAATGTATCGGCAGGTCCTAATAGAACTAAATGAAAGGTGTTTTCAGAGGATCCTTTGGCGCGATGATTAATCTGGTCCAATTGAAACTTACCAGCTCAATACTATTACTTACGGAATTGCCTCGGCTCCGTACTTAGCCACACGTTGTCTGCTACAAATAGCAAATGAATTCGCAGAACAATTTCCAAAAGTTAGTCAAATTATAAAAAATAATTGCTACGTGGATGATATTCTTTCAGATGGTGAATCAGCAACAGAAGTTACTACCCTTTATAATCAAATTGAATTCATTCTTAAGCAAGCCCAATTTTTACTTCACAAATGCGTTTCTAATAATCCTACTGTATTCGAGAGTTCATAATTAAATTCAATTCAGCTTGGAACGCAGCTAACCAAAACATTAGGTTTATATTGGGCACCAAAGAGCGATGAGTTAACATACAAGATAAACAAACATTCTATTACTGGTAGTCTTTCTAAACGTCAACTCCTTTCTCTTATAAGTCAGATTTTTGACCCACTTGGCCTTGTTAGTTCATGCACCATCATTGGCAAAACAATAATGCAGTTGTTATGGCAGGAAGGAGTATGATGGGACGACAATATATCGAAGAATATTGCTGAAAAATGGTAGAAGGTTCAAACCGATCTTCCAAATCTCAACAATTTACAAATTTCACGGCATATTTTGTGTGAAAATCCTGTCAGCATCGAATTACACGGGTTCTCTGACGCTAGTGAAATGGCATATTCCGCATTGAAGAAGATAACGATTCCTCGATTAGAGCTGTGTGGAGCTCACCTTTTGTCCAAATTAGTTTCTGTGGTAAAATATGCTTTAGATATTAATATTAATCATACCTATTTCTGGTGTGACTCAACGATTGTTTTGGGTTGGCTCAAAACATCGCCAAACTTGCTGAAGGTTTTTGTGAGTCATCGAGTCTTTGATATTATGTCAACTTTTGTTAATGGAACTTGGCTACACGTACCAACCGCAGATAACCCTGCAGATTTAGCATCTCGGGGAGCATATCCATTTCAATTATTAGAATCAAATTTATGGTGGCATGGTCCAGCTTGGTTATCCGAAGCTCAAGATTCTTGGCCCTCTTAAATGTCACATAATGTAATCAACGTGCTACCAGAATTAAAACAAACTGAAATGTCATATATTTGTGTTACGAAAGAATGTCCAATAAATATAGCTAATTTTTCCAGTTATACTAAATTAATCAGGATAACAGTATATCTTTTTCAATTTATAAATAATAGTCGTTTACAAGATAATCATGGGTCAAATGGTAAAACGGGCACCTTGAGTGTTCAAGAACTCAATGATGCACTAAAATATATAATAAAAACATTACAAACTGCAGAATTTCATAATGAAATAAAAAGTCTTGAAGAAGGAAAACATTTACCGCAAAATAGTAAAATTATCAAATTGAGCCCTTTTTTAGATGATCAACACATCTTACGTGTTGGAGGCAGATTACAACACAGTAACTTAAGATTTGAAGCCAAACATCCCATTCTGTTGCCAAAACATTATTTTTCCAAATTGCTCTTTACTCATGAACATAAATGTTTGTTGCATGCAAACCCACAGTTATTATTATCAACAATTAGAGACAAATACTGGCCTTTAGGAGGAAAGAATTATGCTCGACTTGTAGTACATAAATGCATTCAATGTTTTAAGTGTAAACCATCAAATAATTATTAAGAGCGCTTTAGGCAAACTTTTCCATTTGAAATATCAGGCGTGGACTATGCAGGTCCACTTACTATAAAAGATAGAAAAGGTCGCGGAAGTAAAATGGAAAAATGCTATGTTGTAGTATTCATTTGCTTTAGCACCAAAGCAATTCATTTAGAATTGGTATCTAGCCTTAGTACCGAGGCATTTTCTTGCTGCACTAAAGAGATTCATTGCACGCCGCGGTAAGCCTTCAAACTTTTTTTCTGACAACGATTCTAATTTTGTTGGTGCGGATCGCGAATTACAATTATTAGTAAGTCGCTTACGTGTCGATGAGGCCATTGGGAGGCTGAAGTAAGGGGTTTTAAATATCATTTACGACGGGTGGCTGGCAATGCATCTTTAACATTTGAAGAATTAGCTACTCTCTTGAGCCAAGTAGAATCTGTTTTGAATAGCAGACCCCTCACACCTATATCCTCTGATCCTCATGACATGGAAGCATTAACTCCATCTCATTTCCTTGGGGGTCGGAAACTGTTGGCCCTACCAGAAGAAAGTCTAATTCAAATTCCGCAAAACCGACTGTCCCGATTTAAGGTTGTACAACAACTACTGCAACAATTTTGGTCTCAATGGAGACGAGAATATTTACACAACTTGCAACAACGATCAAAATGGCAGCAACCGGTTCCAAACATAGAGATTGGAACTATGGTTCTACTACACTCAGAAGCTACCTCATCACTATCCTGGCCAATTGGACGTGTCAGTGAAGTGTTTCCAGGGAAAGATGGTGTGGTATGAGTTGTTTCTATAAAATCTGCCAAAGGAACTTATAAACGCGCTCTCAGTAAAATATTTCCCCTTCCAGTGGACAATTAATGCCTGGATATAAACATTTAGATTTGTTCGCTGTTGTGTATTAGTTACATTCATTTTATTCTTATGTAAACCTGTATATTTATGTACATCTATGTTTCAATATTGTTATTTATGTTCATCGAAAATTGGTGCATGTTGCACCAGAAAAGCTACACAAAGCGGCAACTGCACAAAGACCGCTGGTTTTCTAAAAAGGCGAGACTGCTCGCGCCGGAAAAAGAAGAACGTTGTTGATATGGAAATAATAATGTTTTATATTAATATATATCATATTGTCAGTCATACAATAAACATCAATTTTCAAGTATTAACTAACGTTTTAATTATTTATAACTACGATTCTCTACAATAATTAAAAAATTAAAAAATATCCATTTTTAAATTCACACTTTTTTTTACAATCAGTCGCAATATTTATGGAACTGGTGATTGCGTTGATAATGTCTCAGGTAAAAAGCATTCATTCGCAATTCGCGACGATGAGACGAGTTTATACAATCGCTTCGAATTGCGCTAAAATGTTCGATTCCAACACCAATTACTGCCTTGCGTGCAATCTAAAAAACCTGTTCCAGCTCCGAAAATATCCATCTAAATGAAATAACGTAAAAGACAAATTTCGTATATATTCTATTAGGACAGCCAAATGATGACATGTCAGCAAATACATCCTCTATGAAAATACGTTATTTTTGAAGTTCGAAATTGAATAGCTTCATTTGATAAAATTGAAAATTGTCTCTATTTCTAATTTATGAAATTCTTCAATATTGGTAACTCATAAAATAAATGGACAATAAATACATAAAAGGTAGAATTTTAATATTTATTGTTTTATTATTTGGCGACCAAATTTTAGTCGATTGCAGAAAATTTCAATATCCCAAAATAGAATTTGATGAAAAAAAGGTCGATCAGAATTTGTTAAAGTAGGGGAGAGTATTCTGGACATGGGAAATTGCGGACCAGTTCATATTTTTTTCCTTAGTAGTGATTGACAGCTACAAATAACTGTCGTCCACTCGCCTCATGTTAAGCTCATTTTCCCTTCAGCATTCGACTTGTGTACACAAACCTTTACCTCGCTTCGATACCAAATAGAAGTGTGATATAATTCGAATTTTTTTTTAAATTTGAGTTTCCTTTAATTTGGTCACAATTTTCGAAAACCAACCCAGTAAAATATCTTCATAATATTTGCGGAACTTTAAGTTTTCGACACAGCATTATCTTTTGACAATTTCTAATAGCTTTTTGGCACGATAATAGTTTTTCAAATGTAAGTACACAATGTTGAGGTTAGATTCTCTTCTGTAGAGAATTTTGGCTAAATTTTCAAAAAAAGCAAAAAGAATTATTATTCATATTTATAATTACGAACATTCGAAAAATTAATTGGTGATATCGCTTCGTTTTGAAAGCACCACATAAGAAACAACAGTCCTTAAGCGATTATTATACCGAAGAAGACGTCAATTTCTGCATAATTTGTAAGTAAAATATGACAAAAAAGATGAACAGCCAAAATACCATTTATTGCGACTTATACGATAAGCTGTTCACTTGGCTTGCGCCGGAATGACCGCAAGTTACTGGATTGCATTTCGAACTGATTATTTTCATTGCCATTTCTCACTCCATTTCATTTTTTTTCTTTAATAATAAATCTTCTGTTATTTTGAATCAAAAATAAAAAGTTTTTGTACGACATTGTTTCCATTTTTTATCGATTTACAAAGTTGTCCAAATTTCCTCGACATATTTCAAAATCACAAAAATGCAATTTTTGCACCAACAAGTTGTATAATTTAATACAATTTCACCAAAAAAACTGCTGTGACTCAAACAGAGATTATTAGTTGTACTTTAAATTCGAGCTTTGAGACTTTCAGAAAAAAAATATTTTTTGCAAGTTCTTAACCAGAATGAAAAGGCGGTCCACAATACGTACCCCAGTCTCCCCTACTCAAAAATAAAATTTGACGACCAAAAAAATAGGTCGATAGACCAAAATCTTACCAAAATATCCCGTAGTGAAATTTCACAAACAAAAAAAGTTATTCAATATTCATTAATAAAAATTTAAATATTTCCAAACTGGGTCGCAGAATTATTAAATAAAATTAATAAATACAGAAAAGGTTATTACTTCATTTCTAAAAAAATGAACTTTCTGTTGATAAAATCGGGGCTGTCTCACCTAAATCAGAACACTTGACAGCCCTAATTGTTCTAATTGTTCTTAAAATTAAAATTTTGTATTTCAGATAAGTATTACAGTAAAAAAACTAAAAAAACTGTATTCAAATTTTGGTTTAATTAAAAAAATGGATTTTCAAATGTCTAAACAAAATTTCCTCCAGATTAACATTTAGAAAATTTCTACTTAAAAAAGGTCAGGTTTGATGGCAATGTGTAAATTAAAGTGATGAAAACTACGAAATATTAAAATATATTTTCTTTTGATTTTGAGTTTAATGATTTTTAAAAAGTGGAAATTTCAATTTAATAAACTTTGAAATTACGAATCTTTTCTCGAATAGTAATATGGTAATTAAAGCCAGAATTTCGAGCATGAACTCGAAATGTTGCGATTTTTTTAAAACTTTTCTTAAATTTTGATTTTTATATTAGAAATTTAGATTTTAATCCCTCGAATTTTTAAGTTTAAAAATTTAATACTCAAATTTCGAACTGAAAATAATGATCACAAAGCCCAGCGGAAAAAAATTAGCTATATGCTGGTAATGGCTTGGACAAGTGTAGCTAATTATTTTTCCTCGTTTCTGGCTTAAAAACGTGCCAGGTAAACCTGTTAACACATGTCAACTATTAAAAGTAGCAAACTAATAAGTTCAATTTTTGATATTTGGCCACATTTTCGAATTTTAGGACCACTAGGTTTCGCATCTATGCTGGCACAGAGTTAAGCTAGGCGTGCACTGCGAAGCGATTTTTAATAGCATGATTTTAAAGTCGATGTTATAAAAAATCACAAATTTAAATGGTAAGCGCACTAGACTGAAAAATCGTGGCTGTTTTTGTTTTAAAATATATTTAGAACATATCTTTGCTGCTTGTTATGGTTACGAAAAGGAAAAAAAAATTCACACAACTACAAAAAAAAAGGTTCTCAAGTTATATTTCACTAAAAATTTTTAAATTTTTGCCGACCAAAAATAAAAGTCATTAAGTCGGATTCGTCTAATAATTTTTATCGATAAAAAAAAGTTGATGATTATATCCTACGTTACTCCTCATAGCTCTCTTCTGTCGCCCCTAAAATTCTAGCAACATAGGGGGACATTTTATTCGCCTATGTGGACGGACCGTCGCTTTCGTGATTTTTTTTGTCGCTTATGCGCTGGCTCGCATATAAAACAGTGTGTTGCATTTATTTGAGCGATAATTGTATCGCGTACAAAATGTGACAAGTTCCAATTTCAAAATTGCTACAATTTTTTATCACATGTGCGCGTATTAGTATACAGTGCTATATTTCACAATTCTGCGACAAAATTATCTTGGTATTAAAAATCCTAGTGCGCCCCTAACCTTAATATCGGATCTGTGTGATGCAAGGCCGCATAGGGTCAGTGACATAGTTTAAAAAGCAGTTTAAGAGCCCATTTGAAAATCGCTTTTTCATCAAGTATATTAAAAAAAAATGACGTATTCGTATATCTGCATATCTATGGTAAATATTTATAATTTTATTCTTAAATATATGGTTCAGTTTTCAAGAAACATGTAACTCCAGGAAAATATGTTTTTCAAACGTAGTATGCAAAAAAATAATTTTTTAAAGTTTTTTACGCAAACTAAACATGATATGTATTTTATTTTGCAGAAAAAAAAATTGAAAATCTGTAAATCAAACGTTAAGGTACTTTTTCTTCGTTCAGAGACTTATTGGGCAGATAAGAAGAATATCACAAGCCGATCCATTAACGCTTCATCAACTTCAACAACGAATCCGCAAAGCGAGAGCGTGCGGCATGGATTTTTCATTTCCTAGGAGCGAAACGGGAAAGCAGAAGGGTGGGCGAGGGTGGTGGTATCATAGCCAAATAGAGCGCTGACAATTGACAGATCCTTATTGTTAGATGAAGAGTGGATGATGATGCGGAGGGGGATGGTGTTCAACGCGTCAATGTAAAAAGCGCCCCCGGATGAAACGAGTCTGTTGCTTTCATCATAATTCGAGGCTGCGGATTCTAATGTTACTTCAATGTAGACACCAATTTATTTCGCGTCACGCGGAGCATTCGTTATTTGATATGTTTGTTCGCGAAAATCATCTAATTCAACGGTGCAACTAAAAAGATGTATAGTTTATTAACGTAAAAAAAATATCGCAATGAATTGATTTTATTTAACTCTTTCGGGGCCCCGTTTGGAAAATATTTAAATTGTTGACAATTTTCCGTAACAAATTTTCAGAGATGACTATGTTTTACTTTTAAATAAAATTAATTCATTAACATTTCGAGTCAACAAGAATCTAAAAAGAGAAAAATCAAAGTATCCTAATAGCACTCTTTTAAAATATTCAATACAATATCGAAGAGGGTTATAACCCTTTTACGTCGTCCCTAAATAATTCGTACTTTGCTTTCTACATTACAAATTAAAATCGTTGAGTTAAACCAATTTCAGAGTTTTTACAGCTTAAACTTTATTTCGGCTTCCTTCTCTAAATGTTAAATTACTATTCGAAATTCTGACTTTAAATCTTGAAAATCGTAAACAAGTAAAAATGTATTTTCAAACTTATCATTTCTACTTTTAAAACCCCAACTTTCTGAAAAAAACATCCAAAATTCGACTTTACTTTTGCTTTTACTTTTCTTTTGAAATTTCGAATTTTAAGACAAAATTTTAAATTCGATTCCTTTAGAATTTTGGCTTTAATATCAATACTTCGGGTAATATTTTCATATCTTGATAGAAGTTTAAAACTTTGAAAATTAAATTTTGGTCGAAAGGTCGGTTAAAAACTCAACTCAACTCAAAATTTCCCTTTGTTTTCTCAAAATATTGAGTTTTCAGTCGACAGTTTGGATTTAATCTGGGAAGAAATTTTGTTTCAAAATTTCGACTTTAAACTCAACATTCAATCTTCATCTTGATTTTCTGGGAATAAAATTGAAAGTAGGTTGAATTATAAACTCAAGAGTATACAGGGTGTTTGGAAAAGTTGTTACAAACCTTGAGGAGGTGAAAGTAAAGCCAAAACTTATCAAAAAAGTTTATATAAACATAGGTCCTTCTTACCACCGTTACTGAGATACAGCCCTTGAGTTGTATATTTAATGATTTATTTTTTAATTTCCCAAATTTTGAAAAAAGATAGCATTTGAAATACATTAAGAAAAAACAAACGTTGAGGTTTCATAGCCCAATGCAATACGTTTTAAAAAATTTCGTGTTTAAATTTTAGAAGTTGTTCTTTTTCTAGACATTTTAGATTAACACATGGACTATTATTTTAAATTTTCCAGTTTCATTTTTGTCGACCTTCAAATATTTAACGTTTTTCTCTAAATTTCGAGTGAAAACTGGAATGCGTTTTTATAAATTAATCAGCTAATACATTCAAAAAGTCTCTAGGGCTTAAATTCAAAATTTCAACTTGGAATGCTTAAAAAAAGAATTTGAAAATTCGGATTTTAAAACTAAATATCAAAGTTTTGAGAAAGAAATACAAATTGAAAATTAAACTTGAATTTTTGACATGAAATTTTTGAAAGAAAGTAAGAGATTAAATTTGATTTTATGTGAACATTTCGAGATTAAAATTGAAACGAGGTGAGATCGAAAGGTCAAAATTTCGAAATTATAGTAGAAAATTTGAGAATAGGTATTAGTCGAAGTTCCGAAGATATTTTTTTCGAAATTCAACTCAAAATTTCAACTTTGAATTCAAAATATTTTAAAAAAGAACAAATGTCAAGTGAGAATTCAACTTTCGTCCCAAAATCGAAACAAAGAGCACAACTTTGAAATCGAAGTTGCCACTCTAACAAAAACCTTTTTTTAAAGACTGAATTCGAAATTTCTACTGAAACCTCGATTTTGAAAAAGTGCAAATTTTGAAATTGAAATGGAGGTTTGGAAATATCAGCAGAAAAGTCAATTGGGTGAGATCTCAAGAGAGAATTAAATATTTTGAGCAAGCAGTTGAATTTTAATAAGAAACATAGAAATGTTGAATTTAAAATCAAACTTCTCACTTTTCTTTTATGAAATGTTTAATTTAAAGTCGAAATTTTGAGCTGTAAGGTTTGCAGTTCGAGAAAAAAGTATAAATGTTGAGTTTAGACTGGACAATTTTAATTCATTTTTAAAAATTTTAATTTGAAGTTTAATATTTTTGTCTTTATTAGAAATTTTAATCTATTTTAAATAGATATCTGTCAATTTTACAAACTATGTTTTTGTGTATACTGTTTGTAACCTTGGGCAGCTAATTGTAGTATATTGTTTATCTGTTGATTTTTTACGCAGTACACAGTGGCGACTCGTATTTTCAAAAATTTTGAAGTTTTAGAAAATATTTCTATTTAATTTTAAAAAAGTCGAAATATTGTAACAGTCAAAAATGCAAAAAAAAATAAAACTTTTAAAAGAATAAAAGTTTTCAAAAAAATTTAGTCTTAGAAACTCTAAAAACTAAATTTTTAAAAAACAAAAAACCAGTGGCGGCTGGTGACTTTTTGACAGGGGGAGCGCAGATGCAAAAATATTAGTAGTTTAGGTGACTCCAGTGTCATAGCAAGATATTAAATTTAAGAGAAACAAAAGTGACACAAAAGGTGTGATATTTAATAGTATTTTTACGAATTAAATTTAATTACCATCTTATAATTTCCATTTCATGAAAACTGCATTTGAAAATAAAATATATTTTATTACAAGGTTCTAATTAAACTCTACAAAAACACAAAAAAAATTTTTTTGAAACAAAATCCGCTCTACGATGTTTTAAAGAAATAAAGTCTTCATTGCTTTCTCAAAAAATTGTTTAAAACCAAATCTATAAATGAATAATTAGACCCTAGAATGGGTACTGCTGTCTCTTTGTGAATAGCGGTACTATTGGCAGTTAGGCCTGGAAGCGGCACAATTAGCAATCGCAATCAGATCAGCCGGAACCTACGCATTTAGTATCATAAACGTAACTACACACTCCAAACTCTGACTCGTACTCACAATTTGGCAATATCGCACATGCGCGGAGCGGCGTACCCCGGGCTAGCTTTAACGTGGTGTTCTGTAGTTTATTTCTCCGTATCCCGTGAAGACCGTTGATAGGCATCGCACGGCAGCCACGCTAAGTGCATAATTCTGGGCGCACCAACTTATTTAAATTTCCTTATAATATTTAATATGTATAACGGAATCAAACGTTGGTGTATTTGATTCCAAGTTATTCACAAGTATTATTATGTGTAGTAGGTCATTATTTTGTGTTTAAAAATGTGATAAATCCAAGTCTTTTACATTAAACAGAAAAGAATAGATCCCTCATTTCACGAGGAGCGCGCGCTCTTGCGCTCTTTAAGGCCAGCCGCCACTGCAAAAAACAGAAATATTTTCAACATTATGAAAAATAGATGAATTTTCAAAAAATGTTACAATTTAAATAAAACCAATTTTTCATAAAAGAAACAATTTGAAAAAAAAGTAGAAATTCTAATAACAAATTTTGAGAAATGTCGAATTCTTTAAAAAAAATGGGTCACAATTCTAAAAAAAAATTGTATGAATTTAAAAAATCGAAGTATTGAAAAATGGGGAAATTTTCAAAAATATTCGAAGTTATAAAAATTTGTCAAGAAATAATTTGAAAAAAGATTTTTCGAAAAAGTCAAATTTTAGAAAAGTAGATACATTTTTAAAAATGGTCAAAATTTTTTAAAGGAATTATAAAAATAAACCTAAGAGTTTGGAAATAAGTGCGAAAATTTGAAAATAAATGAAAATTTTGAAAAATTTCGTAATTTTAATACGTACATACATACATTTAAAATTTTCAAAAAAAAACGAAGGCTTTAAAAAAAAGTAACGAATTTCAAAGGAGGTTTGAAAAAACCGAAATTTGCCAAAAAGGTCGGGAATTAAAAAAAATCGAAACTTTCGAACAGACGCAACCTTTTCAAAGTTGAAGTCGACATTTTAAAAAAGTAAAAATTTAAAACATCGAAATTTGAGAAAAAGTGCAAATTCTGGAAAAAGAAGCCCTAATTTTGGAATAAAATCGTAAAAATTTCAACCTTTCAAAAATCTACATTTTCAAAAAAATTTCATTTTTAAATACTCAAAATTTTATGAATAGTTGCAATTTTCAAAATTTAATAAAAAAAAGATTTAAACAGAAGCGGAAGTTTTTTATTAAATGATGTCGAATTTTGAAAAAGGTAATATTTTTAAAAAAGTCGAAAATTTAAAATAAGTAAAAATTTGTTTTAAGAAATAGGAACTTTAAAGCAGGGAAATAATGAGAAGCTCGGCTCGTTGGTTGGAAAATCCTGATGTATATTTTATTTATATGATACATCGAATATCGAATAAATTTACCGATGTATCGAAACATATCGATATATCTTTTTCGATACAGTTAGGGATGCAAGTATATATCGGTTGACCGATATTATCGATAATATCGAAGTAAAAATATCGATATTTATATCAATATTATAACATCGTCGATATGATATTATCGATATTGCCCGATAGCCGATATCAATTGTTCAATCGTCGCCAATGATGAACAACAATATGAAGATCGAGAACCTTTTTTTTAGGTCACAAAAAATAATATGCCTGAGATACGTAGAAATTTCTAAGAGTGGAGACCTCTTACAATTTTTTTTATTAATTTACAAAATATCGATTATCGATAACAAAATGTTCGACATTATCGATTATCGATATTTGTCTGCTGTAGGGATGATCGATATTCATCGATGGTGAATGAACATCGATGTTTAGTGGAAAAAAATCGATGTTTTAATATCGATGTTAAGTTTTCGATAATATTGACACATCGATGTTATGAGAATAAAATCGGAACATATATCGATACACTCCAAGTCTAGGTCAGTGATTCTCAACCTTTTGTTCGTCACAGCACACTTTTAATAATTTAAAAACTTGGCGACACACTAACAATTATATAAATTTTAAAAAAGTGTCCTCCGCTATTTTACTGTATGCAGCCGTAAAATTTGGCGGCACACTTCAAGAATCTCGCGGGTGTAGGCCATCTAGCGTGATTAGGTGTGACAAATGTTGCATACACTCATATCGCACTAGATATCGCTGGTCGATGTAACCAAATTAAAACTACCAAAGCCATGAAGTCATGGTCAATTTTTTTCTTATCTAAGAATAAAGTGGGAGCGAGTTTTAGTAGAAATTAATTTTTTTTGTAATGAAACTACGAAAACGATATAACAGGTATAGTAAATGTACCCCATATTGTATTCTATGTTTGTTCAGTAAACTCAAACTTTTACAGTAATGTAACCCAACAATCTATCAATTTGCTTACGTCGCTTACTATATGTATACCTTATAATAAAATGGATTGTTTTTTTTTACCTAAAACATCGATGTTTTCGGACATCGATATTTTTCTTTCGATATTCATCCTACATCGATACTTTTGAATCGATGTTAATATTGATGTCAATATCGATGTTTTTCTAATATCGATCATCCCTAGTCTGCTGTCAATATTTATATCGATATTTTTATCGATATTAAAATTATCTTGCATCCCTAGATACAATTGAATACAGCATCGACATTTTTAAAAATTTCTACATCCCTAGAGTGGCTTAATTATATCTGTTGCGTGAAAAGAGTATACAAAGGTACGTAGAACCTAAACATAAAATAATATGTATATTATGAATAGGAGTTTCATTTAAAACAGGAATGACGATATAATCTAACAGTATTTTGAAAATATTTTAGTTTATTTGCTCCCGACGGCATAAGTATTTCATCGAGTTTTGAATGTTTTCGAAACACTTTTTAATGCATTTAGTTTGTTGATGCACAGCCTGTAGATGTAACTTTTAGATTACTTGTTGTTAGTGCCCTCGACTGGCCAGTAGTTAAATTTTAGACTATCAAAATTACAGGAATCATTGTTTTTGGGTAATTTTTGATATTGAGCGATATTTATGTTTTAATAAACTAATCAAACAAAATAGGCATATTTTTGCAATAAGTTATAATTAAAATTCGTTTTTTATTATTAGACAAAAATACAATAGCTAAATTGTACAACAAATTCAAAGAAAAACTAGTGTGGCTTCTAATCAACAGATAGCGCAAATATTCCAATTAATTTCTATAGATTGATCTGTGAAAAGTGTCACGCAGCATCCATACTTATCCTTCTCTATTGCAATAAACCTATATATCGCCCTCCTTTGGCCTAAGTAAAAATTCACCAGAAAGAAAGACTAAAACATCTGATCATTATTTATGAAAGATGTGCTAATTTAAAGTTACTGTGTCAAATTTGCCAAAGCCTGAAAAACTCCATATCTAAAAAAGTAGGCAGTTTCGCTGTCGCGAATTTACCGAGATCGTCGGCGAAGTTCTTGCTGAACCGACACAAAGATGCAACAATCAATACTAACGTCCCCAACCGTGATAACGTAAGTGGTCAAGCTGTACAGCACCGCCAAAGTTCGTCGAATTTTTTAATAACTACTATGAATAAGGACCATGGTGAATCCTCGGGAGAAAATCAGACGCGAGAAGGTGAGCAACCCCTTAAAAAAGCCAGATACATATGGGAAATTAAAGGGAAGCACCACTTGAAAAATGAGAACACACGCGGAGAGAAAACGGAAAGCGACAAGGAAAACACGGAGTCGTACGTAAAAGAAAACAACATTAACAATAACGTCTCAAAAAGGATGGAAAGCCATCGGCATTTGCCCCATAGCTGCTGCATGGAGACTATTTTCTCTAAGGCTGAATCGATGATGGACAGTGACGATGAGGATCATTCTAGAATTCCCGTAACGCTCGTCTCGCCAAATCCAAAAAACCAAGAGTATTATTTGCGGAAGTGGCAAGCTAGGCAGATAGCCAGGGGCTTTGTTGACAACACAATCAATCGTGTCATTGAGTCATGGACAGTGCCCCCCTTCGACGCGAGTGATTTTGTCGAAAATTGTGATAACGACGGGCAGGTGGAGGATGAGGGGATACTAATGGCGATTCAATCCCACGGTCTGCAGTCCCATAGATTACAGTTACATTACCCCGATGTGAGAGAGAGTGATTCGACAAATCAGTTGAAAGAGGGTTGGGGACGAGATAGTGAAGATGGGGATGTTGACCAAAGTGAAGATTCCCCGATGGATTTTTTAAATGCTGCCGTGTCTGTGGCCATTTTGAAAAAGGGACTTTCATCATATCCAAGCGGTTGAATAATTAAAGAGAAATATTTTTTATATTGATATCCTTAGAGTTTTAGATTGTAAAGTAGAAATGCTAAATAAATGTATTTTGTGTTGTATTGTTAATGCCTAATATTGAAGAACTTGTACTAATAAATTTATTACTAAAATTTGATTTTTCTGTTTAGTTGGTTTACTGATGACTGATTACTGATATATTCAATAAAAAACACTTTGAAAGATATTGAGGCAACTGATTTCTTAAGCAGTTTTTTCTTAACAATAATAATATATGAAATTACAACTTAAGTTTACATTTATTTTTATATCCATATTTTGCTTAATTTAATAGTCACTTGGAAATTTATGTCCAAACATTCTTAAGGAGCTTATTACAATATAATATTTTGGTTAAAAATTTACTGGAATCCATTCGATTCGAAATTTGAATAAAGAAAATTTAAAATAAGGATAGTTGAAGTAAAGTTATCTGTTTGAAGTTGGTGTCATTTGAAAACTTTTCCTTCGAACTTCTATTCGTCGTTAGATGTCGCTACAGTTCTGAACCAGTTTGCCCTGGCGCTTACGCCCAGTGAGATAGCGCCATAGAGAAAGGTTAAGAGTGTCAACTCTGTGCTTTTTATTTTGAAAACGGCCATCCCACGCAGGGACCGGAACTATTGCCATAAAATTAGGAACCTGTATTATCGACTGTAGCCACGTTGCAGTTACCCTGCATTACCGACTTATAAATTTAAATCCAAAGTTAATTTTAAACTGTTTTGAAATGTCCATTCAGTTGGATTGCACTACTGTTTTTAAAGATTAAACAAAAGTGACCAACGTGAATGGAAATTGCAAAACAATTTCAAGTATGAGGTGTAAAAAAATAAACTGCCATTTTAACATTAAATATTTTTATTAAATATGTATATTCATACATGTATATAAGTTCATATTTAAAGATTTGTAATAATTTTAAAATATATTTATCAGTTCAACTGTTTCAAGATTTCTCTAGAAATTAAATATTGATACAGATGACATAATATACTGAATAGTGAATTTAACTAAAATAAATCAAGTAAAGCAGCGAAAAGTTTTTCCACATAATTTCTGGTTGATTTTTGTTGAAAGTTTCACACAGGGTACAATTTTCTTACTACGAGGGGGTGTGCCTGCCGAAACTGATCGATTTTTGTTTAAAAGATTGCAACATTTTAGTCGTTTTTGCATTTTGCTCACTACAGGAGGTCAGAAAAAACCTCAATTCTTTTTTTTTTCAAATGAAATATCTTGAATCCCTTGGTTGAATATCTGATCATTAACAACAAAAATAAGAAAAAAAGTAGCTTTTAATGTTAACGAGGTCCATGTATGCTCCATTTGCATGTTGACAAAGTCCATACTGACAATAAAATTTCTAACATTTTTTTCAAATATCTGGAGGCATTTGTTCGGGCAGTAATAAGATATTTTGGATACATTTATTAATCACTGTATTTTCAATGTAAAATAGAAAGAAAGTATCATATATAATAGTCTCTGACATATTATTAAGCAAACGATCCGACAAATTCCTACAGATATTTTACAAAACGTTAGAAGTGAATTTTAGCATCATTAACTTTGTCAATGTGCAAACAGTGTATATTCGGATTACATTAAATCTTATTTTTAAAGTGTTACCTTTTTCTTATTTTTGCTTTTGGTAATCACAAAACTGTTTATTGTTGCAGTCGCCATTTCTGTAAACATTCCGGCAGCTTGGGATTCAGCAGTTTTTTCCCGAAGTCGGGGATGTCATTTCGATCCTTCACTTCCACAAATAAATGAATTTTTCTACTTACCAGCGTTGATTGAATACATATATTCAATCAACGTTACCAGTAATCCTCGCAGAGATCACTTACCTTATTTTCAACACTATTTAACAGAGACTACTTAGTCTCTGCTCTTTAAAATTTTGCTCGAAGATGACTGATGTTCTCGTCCTCCATTCCATCCAAATCCTATGACAGTTAAATTTGTTTACGTTCTCAGGCGCCACAGCACACAAATTTAGGAACTATACGCATATATTTAATTTACATATATATGTATAAATGGACGGTAGTTCCGGTTACTGCGTGGGAGGGCGCTACAAACAGTATATTTGAATTTCGTTTGATGGAACGGACTGGTCCTTGGTTATCTTCAAAAATTGAAACACAGAACTTGTCCCCTGAAACCAAAGTTCTGTGTTTCAATTTTTGAATTTCGTGCCAAAGTAAAACCCCCGTGGATAGCGCTATCTAATCCAAAGCTAGTAAAACTGCAAAAGGGTGCTTTAGAGTTTTATTCGCTAGATGTCATCCTAAATGTGGATAAAATTATGTGTTTGCAAATTGTGGAGCATTGTTATAGTTACTAGTAGAAGTAGAGACCGGACCTTAGGAAAAACGCTATGATCCTACCTTTCGCCCTTTTCAGTGTTTTTCATGCATTACTGACAAAATTTCATTTTCGCTGGTTTTTTGCCTTTTTATATATGATTCGGAACTATTTTCAAAAGGTTTATCCTTTTCTATGGTTTCTCCCAGTACATTAATGAACTACAAATTTACACTTTATAAGGATTTAAGCAAAAATATGTATAGATAATAATCAAATAAAGCAATAAGATAAAGACATTTATTCGTCGGCGTAGGCAGGATTTCGTTCAGGAAGAGGCAAGAATCATTTCGAAAATTTGATAAAAAAAAAGAAAAGAGAAAACGTTTGGAATGAGTTATGTATATTTTCATTAACTACTACAACTTAGATGCATTAACAGAGGGATTGAATTTTCAGATTAAATTTGAAATTTTGAAATAAAACAAGGGCATCGAGCCCCTATTTTTTTCGTTTCGATTTTCGGTTATCGTTCCGGGAAAAAAATCATATCGGTTCCGTTCCGGTTTTCGTTCCGACAAAAATAGAGGTTTTTTCCGGTTTTCGGTTCGGTTCCGGATGACTCATTTTTAAATTTTTAAAAATATTTTATTTGAATTAAAAATTGATTTTCTAACAAAAATTTGGGAAATGTACTCTCTCTTTTTTTAAATATTACAGCATTTAACTATTCCAGTACTGCCAAAATTTGATGATAATATTTCTCGATTTTTCGAATTTAAGAATTTCATGTTGAAACTCTGAATTTTGACTTATTTCCAAAATTTCGCTAAAAAACCCACTTTTTCACAAAGTCGTTCTTTTCTCATTTGATTTTCAAAATTTCATTTTTTTCTCGAAATTTTGAGTTGATTTCAAAAATCTCGACGTTTTTCAAAATTTTAATTTTTTGGATATTCTAAGTTTCTCAAAATTCTGTGTTATTTGGATATATTTTAAGTTTTTCGAACATTTTACTTTTTTTATAACTTTTGTCCTTGTTAGGGATTTTATGAATTTCTTGAATTGACCTCGAAGTTTGAATGTTTGACCTCATGACAGGCTCGAAATTTCAATTTTTTTGCAAATCTAATCGGTTTTAAATTCAATTTTTTTAAATCATTCAATTTTTTTTAAAATCTGAATTTTTTAAAAGTTCTAACTTTTATTTTATTCGATTTTTTTTCACAATTCTAACTTTCTAAAATTGATCACCCTTTGAAAAGTCCACCTTCAATTTTTATTAAAAATTCTTAAAAATTTTTCGATTTCTTTAAAGTTTTTATATTTTGAAAACTTTGAAATTCAAACTCTCTTTTTTTTAGCTTCTACTTTTTTAAATGATTATTTATTTTATTAATTGCAAGACTTTTTCAGTTTGGTCCTTCTCTAGGATTTCATTTTATTTGACAAATTTTTTTGAAAATGTTTACACATAATTTCGATCTTTTCGCCTAATTTTTTTTATTTGAAAATTTTGATTTTTTTCTGTAAATTTAGTGATGCTGAAAAACTGACTTTTGAAAACTTCTATCCTTTTTTTTTAATTTTCACCTTGACAATTTCTAAATGTTTTGATTTTTTTTTTGAAAACTGGAGTTTTTTTTTGAATTTCGACTTTTATGTCGTAAACTGAACTTTTAGTTGAAAAATTAGTATTTTCTTTAATTTTTGTTTTTTTGAAAAATTAAGTTTTTCTCAAAATTTCGAAATTTAAAATATTTTCGAACATTTTTCAGAATGTAGAAATTTTTTTAATATTTCAACCTTTCATCAAAATTTAAATTTCCCTTTTTTCAAAATTTTGACTATTTGTAATGAAGTTTATTTCTCAAAATTTCGATTTTTTCAAAATTTTGATTTTTTTATAATATGATTATGTTGAAACATTTATTTTGAAAACCTTTACTTTTTTTGGAAAATTTTCACTTTAGCTCGAAACTTTTTACGCTTTCGCGAAGTTTTAACTTTTTTTGAGAAAAATTCATTTTTTTTTTCAAAACTGCGACTTTTTGAAATTTTTGAATTTTTTCAGTATCTTAACCCTTTTTTAAAATGTTTACCATTAAAATTTGCACTTTTTTTGGAGTTAACTATGGCTTCAATCAAAATTTGAAGTTGTTTTCGAAATTTTCGTGTTCTTTCATAAGTTCGACTTTTTGTTACAACTTCGACATTTTTTAAAATTGCGCCCGTTCTGGAAATGTTTTAATTTTTTTGAAGAATCTAATTTTCCAAATAACGAATTCTACAAAATGAATTCAAGTTCAACTAAATTTCGATTTTAAAGCTGTCTAAATTGAAAACAATCTGCATGAAAAATAGCAGCTTCGAGGGCAAAGTCGAAATTTTAAGAGAAAAGTCAAATATAGCGAAAAGATAAAAATTGAAAGTTTAATTTAGACATTTTCTAACATCTCACCGTTTCAAGTTTATTTTCAAAATTTCGACCTCTGCTTTAAATTGGAATATAAATGTTGTATTTTTCTCTTGAAATTTCGCCTGAAATTCCCAACTTCTAGGAAAAATTATAAATAGCGAGATTTAACGAAAATTTTGAAAAAAAAGCAAAATCCAGAAATTAAAAAAAAATAATTAGAATTTGAGATTTCGAGAAAAAAATTGACATTGAAATTAAAGTTAAATTTGAAGCAGAAAATTCATGAAAACTTGAAATTTTTATTAATAATTTCAAAAAAATAGGGGTATTAGATTATAAAAAGGAAAATCCAAGTTAAAAAAAAAACAAATTTTGAGTACTTGTTCTGAAGAAAAAGTTGCAATTTTCAGAAAAATCCGAATTTGCAAATAAAATTGCCAGGAAACTGTGCTTCAATGAAAAAGACTTTACTGTTTTAGTACAAATTTACAATAGAACATAAAAGTTTTTTCTTAAGCTCAAAATTTTATAAAAAGAAAAGAAATATTTCGAGAAAAAGGTCCAAATTTCAAAAAAGAGCCGAAAATGTTGAAACAATAACATTCAAGTTATCAACCATAAAATTCATTTGGCTTGAAATTTTGACATAAGATCAACATTTTCTTAAAAAGTGTGGAACTTGTAAGTTTCTAATCCAACTTTAAAAAAAAATGTTCTTTAAAGTAAACTCGTAATTTTGAGATGAAAGTTGCAGGAATTTGTGTAAAATTTTGGAAAGAAAATTTCTATAAAAATTCCAAACTTTAGAGTAAAGTAAAAATTACAGACATACAAATTCAGCAAAGCGAAATAAACCGTTATTTTTTTCGGTTCTGTTCCGGTTTTCGTTCCAACAAGAATAACGATCGAATTGTGAAAAAATTCGCAATTTTCAAAAACAATTTTCTCGACATTTTTACTTCTTTATCCTAATTTTGACATGATATTTAAATTTCAATAAAGAAATTGAATCTATAAGAATATAAGAAATCTTTTTCTCGAAATTACCCATAAATACTTTTCTCAACATTTTTAATTGTTGATAACATGCCGATCTAAGGGAAAATAGACGCATTTCGAGGACATCGAAATTTCAAGGAAAAGCCAGTTTCGAGGAAAAAGTCGATAGTTTCAGGAACTAAAACATTTTAAGATAAATGTCGAGATTTCGAAAATAATGCGAAATATGAAGTTGAAATTTCTAGAGTCCAATTTAAAAAAGAAATTAATAAAAAAAATAATTATTAAGAAAAATGGCAGAATTTTGAGAATAGAATAATGAATTTTGAAAAGAAGAATCCAAAAAGTAAAATATATAAAGTTTAAATTTTAAATATCCAAAAAACAGACGGATTCTGAGAAAAATAACGAAATTTCGTTTTTTTTAAATTCGTTTTTTTCCTGGAAATTTCGATTTATTTTTCCTTTTCAAATTCCAAAATAAATTTAAAAAACAAAAATTTGAAATTTTAATAAAAAGATCAAAATTTTGACAATAGGGTCGAACTTTTATAAACACTCAACATTCTCCAGTGAGTAATTTTATCGAAATTTTGGAAAAAGGATGAATTTAAAGAAAATTGATATTTCGCGAATTTAATCTTAAGTGCTTGAATCATGAGCAGACATGTACCCAGATCTGCTTCTACTTTGGTTTAAAAATGTCGAATATTGAGATAAAAGTCGAAATTTTGGAAGACAAGTTAAAATTTCCAGAAAGTTGTATTTCAATTATAAACAGTTTTAAGATCAATCAAATTTTAAATAAAAAACTAAATCTTGATAAACATGTCCTACACTACAAATTCTACAAATTCATGCAGCCCTCCAGGTGTGTATAGTGAATGAATTTGTAGTCTAGGTTGCATTTTTCTTGCATACGACATTATTGGCGATGGCCATAGTTTCTCTATGGACCAATAGGTGGTAGCACTAAAGAGTCACTCGCTTGACGCCTGTGATTGTTTTAGTACTTACTTGTCGGAACATTTATTAGCATTCGAGTTGGATATACCAAACTGACCAGATCTAGCAAGATCGAAACCGGTATTTGGTTTCCAAACTTCGAATCTAATAACATGTTCAAACCTATTGGTCCTGTGCATTATAGAATAGAGAATCCTTGTCTTCTTCTGGGAACTCTCCTAGAGAGCAACCGCTTCGCTAGGTGGCAGTGTTTCAACTAACTGTTGGTGGTAGTTCAGCTAGCTACCTATGATTTTAGTATACACGCCTGGAGGGCGCTGCATGACTTTGTAGTCTAGGTTTGCATTCTTCTTGCATAATAAATTTTTAGATTAAAATTCAAAATTTTATAAAAGGCATATTGATATTGATATTGATAACACTTATGATCAAAATTTAACAATTTTTTCAAAATTTTAACTTTTGAAATTTTTGACTTCTTAAATTTCAATTTATTATTGAAAATTTCGACACTTTTGGAAACTTGGACATTTCAAAATTTTACCTTTTTCAAACCTTCCTTTTTTTAAAATTTTGATTTTTTTAACCATTCTCAAAATTTTAACTTTTTTGAAAACCTTAACCTTTTCCAAAATTTCAATATTTTATGAAGTTCCATCTTTATTTTTTAAAACCGACTTGTAATTAGTAGTTTAGCTTCGACATTTCAAAAATAAATCAGTTTTTTTTTCAAAATTTTTGACTTTTTCTCGAAATTTCAATTTATCTATTGAAAATTTCGATCTTCATAAGAAGAAACTTTAAAAAGAACTAAGAATATGTTAGAGTTATTTCACTCAAAAAATATTTATCAAGCTAAATTAAAAACTGAAAATTTAATTCCTAAATAAAGGAGGCAATCTATTATTTGTGTCCGCCACTGTTTAATGTAATAAAACTACCTATATTATACGAGCCAAATATGTAAACATATTTACCTACCTAAAATTGTGATAATCATAAAATTGGTCACTGGACAAAAATTTTACCTGTGGAATTTACATTTTCAAAAAATAATGACTTTAATTTAGGCACCATTTAATTTTAGTGTTAAAATTTAAACTTTTTCTTGTCAAGTACAATAAAAATATGCTGAAATATGCGAAGTTATTAGAAATATGCCAGCATCAGAAAAATATACAGAGTGGACCTTAAGTAATGGTACACAGAGCAATGTTGGATTTTTTTAATAAAAACAATGTGATTTAACTACATTTACCTTATACCAAAAGTTGATATTAACAGAGATACAGGGTGTCAAAGTTAAAAAAAAAGCGATTTTTTTGTATAATTAGGGGATGAATTGTACTATAGGCACGAAATTTGGCACAAAGGAGTTTTCTAACTCGACAAACTCTTATTTGCTAACATATTACCAATAGTTCATAGGGAGCGCTACCTGCGCTCTCCTCCATAGTTCTAAATCATCATAACTTTTTTATGCAACCACGTATGTTAATTTTAAATAAGTTATTTTATTTCCCTATATTTTTTATGAAAAAAAGGTGTACTTTCTGAAAGTTGATACGGGCAACCGTTTCCAAGATATTTGCCTTTAAAGCTTGGCGTGCCTTGGTTTTAAATTACTAAGATATTAAATTTTCGAAGTAGGCTTGAAAAAAAAGTAATCAAAGACAGCTTTGGAACTAATTTATGTCAAATATTATTTTGCTGATAATATTTTTACCTAAATTTTGAAAATCTCAATAAAAAAATCCAGAAAATTAAGACGTAATTTATTTTCTAACATAGAGATGTGAGATATGATGTCTGAGTACGCACAAGAAAATTTTAATAGTCTGGGTGGTCAAAGCAGATATTTGAAGATGAATTTTAATAAAAGACAGCCAGATTTTTAATTGCTTAAAATCCCTTTACATGAAAAAAGGTCATTTTCCACATACTTATTTTTGGTAATAAATTTTGTTTTGGAATTTTATTTAAATTTGCTTTAGATGTTTGAAAAATATGTGAATTAGTAATGTCAGTAAAGTAATATTTAATATAAACTATTTTAGAGTCAGTTTTATTATTTTTATTTTGAAATCTACTGCGAAAAATTCACATTTACATAACTTAAAATAAACGTACGGCAAACTTTGAATATCTTGAAAACGGTTGCTTGTATCAACATTTAGAAAGTATACCTTTTTTACGTAAGAAATGTAGGCAAATAAAAATATCTGTCTAAAATTAGTGTACATGAAGACACAAAAAAGTTATGATGCTTTAGAATAATACAAGGTAGCGTAAGTGGCGCCCCCTATGAGTTACTGACAATCTGTTAGCAAATTAGACTTTGTTGACCAAATTTACACCTCTATGCCAAATTTCCTGTCTATAGTGAAATGTGTTCCTCAGTTATGCGAAAAAATCACAATTTTTTTTTCAACTTTGACACCCTGTATCTCTCTTAATATCAACTTTTGGTATTAGGTAAACGTGACTATATCATGTTATTTTTATACGAAAAATCTACTCTTGCTCTATGTACCATTACTTATGGGCCTGTATAAGATATATGCAAGCTGCTTAGCATCCGCTCTCTGATGAGTCAAATATTCAAAATTTTATTCAAATACTAAATTTAAACTTTAAGTTTTTTAATTCGAAAATTGTAAAAATATTATCACAAAATCCAAGTTTTCCTTGAAATTTTGTATTGAATCTCGAAAGATTGTTTGTATAAGTCTTCAGTTTTCCTTGAAATTTGAATTTTTTCTCAAAATGCGGAGTTCAAGCTTGAAATATTTAACCTGCAAAATTCAACATTTTTTTAATAGAATTTAAAACATAAGATCGAAATTTCGAATAAAGAAGAAGAAATTTCAAGAAAAATTTAAATTAACAAAAAATTTTTAAAATCAAGCTTACCCTTGAACTGATGAATTTTCTCTCGAATTTTTGATTTTTAGTCTCAAAATTTTGATTTTTTTCCTGAAAGTGTAAACTTCAAACAAAATTTCTAATTTAAAACTCTAAATTTTGGAAAAAATTCGAATGAGTTTAAAGTAAAAATTTCAAGATTTGTTGTGAAAATTGGAGAATAAGCTCGAACTTCTAAGAATTTTTTCATTTGAAAATATTATACTTTTTCTGAATATCCTGAGTATAACCTAAATTTTAATTAAAAAAAAAAATTTCGAGTGAGAGTTCGAATTGGTCAATAAATATTTATTTTGTTAATCCTGAATTTTGGCCTGTTATATCTTTTTTTAGATATTTTACCTTTTTAGTACCTTTTTTAGCTGTTCGTTTTTGCCTAATTTAACATTTTGCTCACCTTTTTACCTTATTTGATTGTGCCTAAAATCCGGTCTCTACTTGTGATTCACCCACCCTCTCATAAGTTTTGCCTGCTATTGTGACGCAGGACAATTTAACTACCATACCTATTTATCCTAATTTTTATGTGAAAACATGTGTGCGAGTAAAATGATAAAATTATCCAAAGGAAATTACTTTTCTAAAATTTAAAAAATTATCTTTAAACTGTCTTCTGTAAAGTGCACTCGTGTGTGAAAAATGCCTCCAGAAAGACAAAGTGCTTTATAATTGAACACAATTTTACGGTTAAATGAGGAAAAATCCTTTTTTTATGTTGAAAAAATTTTTTGATATAGTTTTTTTCAAAATGTCATATATCAAAATTCGGAACCTAATCCCAGATTCTCGGAATTTGGAATTTTAAGTCGAAATGTCCGGAAAAGTCTACATTTAGAGTGGATGAAGTCGTTTTAGAAAATGTTTAATTACAATTGAGTTTCAACTTCAAAAAAAGGAAATCTTAATTATTTTCATTAATATTCGTTATTAAAAATATCCACTTTTCAGAAATTTTGAACTTTTGAAAAAGTGAAATATGTTTTGAACTCGAAATTTTCAGTTTTTTAAACATGAAATTTTAGAAATAAGTTGATATTTAGAATATTCTAAAAAGTTTGAAATTTTGAGCAAATTTTAGAGAAGAAATTTTGAGGTCTCTTAAAACCTTAACTGTCTTCTCAAAATCCCAAGTAGAGTTTTTTTTTTAAATTTAAATATCGCCAGAGAAAAGTCAAAACATTCTGAAGAAATAACTAAAGTTACTAAAACAAGTACTTTTCAAAATTTCGACTTTAATTTTGGCATTTTTATACTCGAAAAGTTGTAAATATTTTATAAATCAAGTTTCTCACAAAATATAAAGTGAAAAGGTCAGCATCTCTTTGAAGATAATAGTTTCAGGGAACAAGATTTATGTGCCAGTTTTTGAAAATGTCTAATGAAAGTCAAAATTTGGTAACTACGAACGAAATTTTAACATTAAATTTGAAACGTTAAATTTTTTCCGCAGTTTTCACTTGGAAGTTTTTTCGGAACCAAAATCGAAATATCGAAACAAGTCAACTGAAGTTAACAACTTCGAGTTAAAGTGATTAGTTAAAAGTCATGAAAAACTGTTGAATTTTATATCCTGATGTTTAAAAATGCTCAGATTTTGTCAAAAACTCTAAAATAAAAGAATTGACATTTTAGACTAAAGGCTATCGATGAGCTCCTCCGTGACCTCCAAGAAGACTAAACTGATCGGATCGCCAAGCTTACAGAAGCGATAGGAGAAATTCCTAGAAAAATTATTAAAAAATGTATTCTAAAAATTTTAGTAAAGAGTGAAATACTCAAAATTTTATTCAAATAGCTCATTGCAAGTGTTAAATCCGAAACTTTATATATTATACAAATTCCAAGTTTTTCTCGAAACTTTGTGCTGAATTTCAAAAAATCTTTTATATAAATTTTAAGTTTTCGTTAAAATTTAAATGTTAAAATTTAAATATTAAAACACGTTTCAATTATTTTTAAAGAATTGTTAAGGATTCAAACTTAACTGTCAAATAATCGCTTTTTTTTCGAATTTTCGATTTATGATCTCACTTTTTCTAGAAGGTGTAAGCTTAAAAAAACTCCCAAATCTAAAAGTCAAATTTCGGGAAAAATTCGATTATTTAAGTTTAAAGTAAAAATTGCAAGATTTATGGTGATAATTCGATAATAAACTCGAAATTTTAAAAATCTCTTTGATTGGAAATACTGCGGTTGTCCTAAATATCCTGAGTATAACGTAAAATTTAATTGTTTCTCAAAATTTCCAGTAAACACTTTTTAGTTTTAACACAGCTTCTCAAAATTTCGGCCTTAATCAGAAACTTTCGATTTTTTTCACAAAATTATGGATCTAACTTACAGGTTTGGCCCTTTGATGCCAAACGTTTTGATTTAATGTTGAAATTTTTACTTTTTTTTCGAAATATTTGATTCAACACCCGAAAACTGATGATTTTTTTTTTCATTTTGACTTGAAACCCGAAAATCTAATAATAAAAATAATTTTGAAATTGTAGATTTCTTTGAAAAGTCTTTTAGTAAAAATGTAGGCTTTTAAACTTTAATTTTGTTAAAATTTCAATTTAAAACTTCAAAGTTTGAAATGTTTATTTATTTTCAAATTTTAATTCGAAATGTCCTCTTTTTTTATTTAAATTTCTAGACATTTTTACTATTGTTTTTTGTTAAATCTTTTTTTCCGAAAATGCCAAATTCAACACTTAAATTTTTTCTTAAAATTATTACGTTAATCTAGGGGTATTCCAGCACTTGATGCAACAAGTCAGGAGAAAATTGCGTGCCAGAAGAAACTCAGATGAATTAGAATTTTCAGTTTATAGAAATCCTGCGCATACAGACTTTACAACTCCAAATGATTTCTTACATTCAATTTCATACAAAGTGGCAGCATACAATTCGATGATAAATAGAGCTTATATGGTACCAATGAATGAAGAAAAAAATTTAATCGAAAATAAGATAATTAGACAAATAGCTCATAGCAATGGATATTCTGAAAACACAATCAATAGATTGATATGTAAAAAAGAACATAAATTTGTTATTGATTCTATTTTTTCTAAAAAACCAAAACACAAAAACGGACTATTTTGGTATTACATATTTTGGAAATATCTCGAAAAAGATAAGTAATATAATTTATCATACATCCCAAGCGACACCTAGCTTTAAATCATATAATTCGTTAGGTAACATGATTTTTAACGCAAAAGAAGAAACTCCACGACTTGGTTGGTAAATCTGGTATTTATAAATTGAATTGCTCCGAGTGTAAAGCTGTCTACATGGGTCAAACATCACGTAATTTTAACATTAGATACAGCGAACATCTTGTTGCCTTCATAAATAAACATCGAGAAAAATCAAATTTTGCAAGCATCTGTTATAAACACAATATAAACTTACATGCGCGAACATAGTAGAAATATTACCTATCTGTAATAATACTAAAAAACCTAATTTCTTGGAAGCCACAGAAGTTCACAAATATTTACAATCTAGTCAATTTACACTTATGAACCGGCAGCTTGATTTTCTGAACACACCTCTAATTGAAGCTTTGGACGAGAATTCGGATTAGACGGAATATTCCTAGGAGTCTGTGATCCATGGAGCTTGTTAGCATTACAATGGTTAAACAAATTGCTGGTATTACCGCCGATGATGCTGTAAAGTGAAACCAGGTCCGGTCCTAGCAAATGTTTATCGAAACATCGTGGAATTTTTAATATCTGTTGTTGTTTTAGTCGTTAATAACGTTTAATAGTTATGAATATTGAAAAATTTCACAAGGTAAGGATTGAAAATGTCAATATACATTATTCTGCTTTCTCGAAATTTCGATTACTTCCTTGGAATTTTGTGTTTGTACTCAATTTTTTTTTGTAAATTTTATGTTTTATCCAGTTGACTGAGTTTTTTAAACAAAATATTTCAAATAAAAGGCATTATTTCCAAGAAGTAAAATAAATTGACAGTTTAAAGCTGTCCCAAATTTAATAAATGATCGCGAACGAGACGTGAATTTGTCAGTAACGAATTGTGACGGAAGACAACTGGCAAAGGTGCCCCCAGCCATCCAAAACTTCGTTCTCGGGATAGAACCGTGGGACTTAAAAGTTGACGGCTTGTCGATGGTGACGACAGGAATTGCATTTACTTGGCCAACATCTAAAGAACTCCCTGGTTACATCATCGACAGTTGCCGCCCTTCAGAATAATAAATAACTCCAGGTTAGATCTGCTTTCACGAAACGTTTCAGATGCCACAAAAGAAAATGAAAGCGATTATTTTCCTTCAATGCAAATTGCATATTTCAACCAATAAATAATCGAGACATTTGAGTCCTTAGAATTTGATATGCTAGTGGTTAAAATGATAGCTAGATTAAAAACATAATTTACGAGGCCGGTTACCTTTTTTTTTTTTGAAGTAAACATTTCTTTGGGCGCGCTAAGCGAATAAAGATAGGGGAAAAATTGATGGTATTGCCATATATGTTATCACATATATCGGCATTGCGTTACCAAAAAAATGCTCTTTGAACTACTAATCGATTGCTCTACCACTCCGCCTGAATTTAATTGAATATGCCAAAATGTGTATACTATAATTATTGTTGCAGGTTACCGGTTCAAGAATTAAAACTTCGTGAATTGTAAACTTTTGATTTCAAACTTATTTCCGAACACTACAATTATGATTCACTTAACTATCAGGCTGTGGGAAAGAGGACTACATATTTATCCTGTTCCGGTCTCTAAAACGGATCTTCATACAGATAAGAATATCGCTTGAGGAAACGTCTAGAGCGCTTATCTGTCGTATGATTCATTCTTGCAGCCTCTTCTCATTATCAAGTGTTTCCAGAGGACTCCTTACACTACCCAATTACTAATACAAATTTTATAACTATATTTTGTTACACTGCCTCCCTCTTAAGACTGATCGTCCCAGCAGCGCTGGATCCTGTTTACCAAGTTCTTGATCATCTTCAATATCTTGTACGGCCTTTTCCAAGATAGCGCAAGCTTCTGCGAAACTCCTTTTCTCCGCTGAGGCTTGTAGAGCCACACCAATTTGCTCTCATTAAAACCACCATGGTTGGCGTTTACGTGATATCTTGTCTTCATCCGGCCCGTCACCAAGTTCATCTTCGTCCGCACCAGGACATATGTCTCTACTATCGCTTTTCTTAAGCCGTCTACGAAACCCATCGTCTCCCTGGGGGTCTTCCTTGGTGATCCAAAGATCAAGTCACACGGAAGCCTCAGTTATCTCCCGAGGAAAACTTTGCTGGAGTCTGACTCGTAGTTTCATGAGTTGCCGCGCAAAAGGCCATTAGAAACAATGGTAGTTGTTGGTTCCGCTCTTTCTGATACTTGGAAATGAACTTTAAAACATATTCCTCCAAGGTCCTGTTAAATCTTTCCTTCATTTCAACAGACTGTGGATAAAGATGTGTCGTTCGAGTTTTCTTTATTCCAAGAAGACGGCACACCTTTTGAAAGACCCCCGATTCGAAGTTTCTTCCTTGTTCCGAGTGTATTTCCAAGGGAACACCAAATCGGCAGATAAAGTTCCTGGTTCGGGATGGCGTAAGCTTCAGGCCATTTATTGAAATAGTCTATGACCACTAAATGTATGTACTTGTTTCCATCGTCTGATGCTAAGAAATGCTCCCGCCATATCGATTGCAATTCTTTTAAATAGAGGTCCCACTTTATACTGCTTCAGGGTTCCTTTGTTTCGTGTACGAGGACCCTTGGGAGCAGCGCAGGTGACACATTTTCGACATCATCGGTCGACGTCCTCCCTGCAGTTAACCCACTAGAACCATTACCGAACCTTTTCCAGGGTCTTTCTCATCCTTAGATGTCCACCAGAGGTTCCATTGTGCACCTCCTACAAAACCTGTGGAGTCTTCTCCTGATGTACCACCAACTTCAAGTTGACACGCCTTCCATCCGTGCTTTCCCATGCCCTCTTCATAACCCCGTCCTCTACTTGGAGGGATTTCCATTGGGCTTATAGACTTTTGAGAGCTGGACTTCTGTCAAAAACTTTTTGCCATTCAGGTCTATCTCCAGCTTGTTTCCATTCTAATATGGGTCGTATATTAGCATCGCTCTTTTGTAGCTCCCGAAGATCTTCAATAGTCCATCCATCTTCTGACTGGACAGACATGACCCTTGTATCCACCATGTTTTCATGGTCCTTGACTCGTCTGCAGTGTTTACAATCCCCATAAGGTCTTCTGGATAAAGCGCCAGCGTTGTTATGCTGTCGTCCCGGTCGATGATGTACCTTCAAGTGATACTGTTTGAGCCTTTCTAATCATCTAGCCGTCTGCTCCTCTGCGTTCTTCATTCGGAGTAACCAAGAAAGTGCCGAATGATCTATCCTGATGAAGAATTCTTGCCCATTAAAATACTTGTGAAAGTGTTCCACTGCCTTCACTATAGCAAGAAGTTCTTCCTGGTGGTGCAGTAATTCTCCTCTGGCTTCGTCAGGATCTTGCTGTAATATTCGATTACTCTTTCTTCACTGCCTTAAACTTGGGGCAGCATAGCCCCAGTGCCTATGTTGCTGGTGTTTGTGTCTAACACGAATTTCCAATTCTGCTAAGGATAAGCCAAGATAGGGCTTATACACAAGGCGGACTTCAGTTTTCGGAAAGCGGTATCACAATTGGGAGTCCAGACATACGGCGTTCTTCCTTCTGTTAGTCGGTGTAATGACGCAGAGATGTTGGCGAAACCTTTCACAAATATTCTGTTATAACCCCAGAAAGCTTCTCAATTCATGTTTATCTTTGGATCTTGGCCAATCACGGCTTGCTTGAGTCTCGTGAGCCAGAGTAAGCAAGGCTGCCGTGTCCACTATTGCTTGTACATTCCTTCTATCTACGCTGGCCTCCATCACCAAACTCTCCATCTGTTTGATAGGAAGAAATTTGGGGGCTGGCTGCTTGATATTAGCCAGTGAGTGCCCCTTTTCGTCGGCTAATTTTTGTTTTCTTGCTGTGGGCTTGTCGAGTTCTTGGGAGTTGATCTGAAGTCCTTCTTAAAGTGCTCCCGTTGGCCACAGCTGTAACATGTTGTGCTTCTTCTGGATCTATCTTTAAGAGCTCCCAGCAGCTCTTCGATGCTCGCGTTCATTTCCTTCATGCTAGCGCTTATGTTCGCGTTCATTTCCTTAATGTTAGCGGTTATGATGTTCACAAGATCAGGATCATTCGCGACCTCTTCGATATCGGCCTTCCTTATTCTCCCTGATGCTTCAGGCTCTGAAACTCTGTAAGCAGCTTCAACCTCCAAAGCTTTAATCAGTGCCTTTCTCGATGTTCAGAAATTCGACAAGCGTATCACTCTCTATATTTCTGGATTTCTTATTCGTTCTATGAAGATTATAGCTGTGTAAAGTTCTAGAAAGTCGGTTGGGGGGGGGGGGGGGGGTTGGGCAGGACTATGATTTTCTAATGTATTTTTTCTCGCTGAACATATGAATTTGAAGTCAAAACTGGGGATCAGTGAGCAAATAACTGGGAAGCCCCCAAAAAATCTATAAAAGTCACGATATTTTTATCGGTTTTTTGGGCTTTTCTTGATTATTTGCTAAGTGCCCCCCACTTTTGGCTTTAGATTTGTGCTCAACAGAAAAAAATACTCTAGAAAATTATAGTTCGGCCGCCAGCACACACAACTTTTTTTTTGTAGACCAGAGTAATTGTTTTTCTTTTTATTTGTGGTTTTGATCTTCTAATACATTTTTAAGAGTATTTTGCCTGTTAAGTGTCTTTTTTAGCTGTTTGTTATTGCCTAATTCCAATTTTTTTTAACCTATTTACATTATTTAATTGTGCCTAAAGTCCGGTCTCTAATAATGCTTTATGCTATCTAAATGCACATTAAAGTTTTACTGTAGATATAAAATTGTGAGAAGATGCAGAAAGTACAAAATATATAGTTTTTATAAAAATTAAGAAATAACAAACATATGCTTATCTTTTTTTTTTTACTCTTTTCATAAAATATTGTATTTTTTCAGATGTACTATATATTTTTATAGCTTATTCCAAAAAATACTACATTCAGCTGACAAAATGTTGGCAATCCTAACCACTACACGCCAGAAACGAAGCAGCAGTCGAAGCAGTGGGTGGAGCCGATGGTTGAGTGCCAAAGAAAGCGAAGCCGATCGCATCTGCTGGAAAGGTGGTGGCCAGGTGATGTCTCAGAATAATTACACGCTAATATTACTCCAACCTTCTTGACCAGCTGGATGTCCGAATCCGCAAGAAGACGCTTGACTTGAAGAATTAGAAAATCATCTTTTATCAAGACAACGCATCTGCAGACGAGAGTTTGTTAGCGATTGGAGAACCCCGGAAATCGGAATAACATTTGCTTGGCCATTCCCCCTATTCTCCTGATTTGGCACCCTTGGACCTCTAACTGTTCCCAAACTTAGGAACTTTGTTTCTGGGAAGCAATAAATAAGTTGAGTTAGCCGTAGATGAATATTTTCATAGCTTTCCAGACTCTCACTTGCGGGAAAGAATACTGATTCGGAGAAACACTGGAACAAGTTTGTTGAAGTCAAGGGAGATTATGTAGAAAAATTAAATTAATTTTCAACTGAGAATCGCAGGGTTTCATTGTCAGGGCGAGATATTTTCACTTTACTATCTTAGTTGGCAAACTTCCTCGTGGTTGTGATTGCCTTAATTGATTTTGCACCATATCAATCGGATTTTTATGCACCTATTTCCTTGGCCTAGTCTACTGAGCGGGAATTACTAGGTGTCAGCCGGTTAGCAATTATTGGGCAATAAAAAAAGAATTGCGCAGTTCCGTCAATGTTTATGCATGAGCACCGGCCGGGTTCGATCGCATTCTGCATTCTAATGAATTCGTTGAATGTATTAAGAAATGTTCGACTTCCAATGACTCGTGCCTGTTCATCGAACGATAATTATTTCGGCCATTAGTTTTAATGCTTTTTTCATTCGACGGGAATAAAAGAAATTGAGATTTAAATGGGATGCTTTTATTCCGTTCTTGTTTTGTGTACGGCCGTAAATGAATTATTTATTTTTTCGAGAAAACGTGCACTCTCAGTTTAATATTCAAATTCTTGTCTCTGTGAAAGCAAGACAAGAACTTTTCAATAATAAAACTTAAAACATTTATGTTTCATTTAGTGACATAATAGGATGTCTTATCGATTTTTTTATTTCGAAATTTTCAGTGGCGTAGCTAAGAACCAATAGACCTTTTGCAAAAAACTTTTCGGCGCCCTTATTTATAAAATACTAGATTCCCACCCCGGCTTCGCCCGGATGGACAATGTGATCGTTTAAAAAGCGATAATATAAATCATTTATTGTAATTTTATTGAGAGAAACTTTTTTTGATAGTTCTGAGTATACTACATTTTTTGCAATAATGGTTTTAAAATGTATTGATTTTCAGCACTGCTTATCTCTAAACGCTAATATAGAATTGTTATGAAAAATTATCCTAAGCAAATCTCCTACAAAATTTACTTTCGTGATACCAAAGAGATTAGCATTTGCTGCATTAATGTACTCTAAGGCTTACTTTTGAAAATTTTGATTTACATAGAATTTATGTTTCTTGACATTCAAGCAACATAATTTATAAAATCATAATTAAAATAATAAACTAAACGAATCACGATTCGATTATGGTTCGATGGAAGTCATGTTTATGAATAAGAAATTATTTCTGTAAAGCTCTTTATTTTTTGTTGTAGCTTGAAATTTTAAAATTGACTAAGTACGTTTAGTTATTTCTTTTATATATTCTTTCGGCCGAGATTTGAATTATAAAACGATGTTATAATTTGTTAGCATATGAATTTTTTTACTACCCACAACTTTTTTATTTGGGTATGTAATATACTATACAGTGTCATACATTCTTTGCGCTAAACTTAGGACTATACAATGATTTAAAATTTTTTTTTCATGTCAACTTTGATATTACTTTTTGCAGACTTAGAGGTTGAATTGTCAATTATGCAGATACGTATTTAATTATCTTGGTTTTCATTGACTATTTACCCACTCTTTTAAGTTATAAAACGTGTTGTTAACTTTGTTTCGCATTAAATTCCAAACTCAATTTCGTCCCCCTTGAACCTCCCTTAGAAAGCGAAATTCGAAAAATCCTTTCTTATTATATTTCTAGATCACAAAAGGGCCTTTTGGCCAAATTTTGTGCTTCCTTTTTTTACTGTTAGGATTGAAATACAGAACTTGTCCCCTGAGACCAAGAAAGATTAAAAAACACAACAAACGTTGCTCTAACGCGTTTCGTCAGCCAAGCTGTCATTTTCAGAGAGATACTAACACCTAATCTTAAAATTTACCCTTATATTCTAAGAATATTCACTTCGTGCATGATCCAAACGCGCATGCGCATCTAATCATACACGTCGTAGTGTCACAATTCCTTATCTATTAACCTTAACTATTTTTAACAGAAATGAATGGCCTAAAGGCCCGGCGCAACCATTCATAAGGTTGTCTTCAGCCTTATGGATGGCTAAGCTTTCACATGAATTTAACATATAATGCTTATTTACTACTCTTAACAATTTAATATTATTATTTATCCTATGGTCTAATTCAAAAGCATGTCTACCCACACTTGACTTCTCAGTTCTTCCGTACCTCAAATGAGCCAAATGCTCCTTCAGTCGGATTTTAAGAGATCGTCTAGTTTGCCCGACATACTTTTGAGGACAATCAATACATGAAATTTGGTAAATACCGGACTTATCCATTTGCTCTACTTTATCCTTTAAACTACCCAAAAGCGAATATAATCTTCTGTTAGAACTATAAACAATCCGGAAGCTCTGTTTACGTAAAATTCCACCCAAACCATGCGTAAGCGAGGGTTCAAATGGAAGTAAGACGAACTTAAAGTTTTTGTTTTCATCAGCTCGAAAAGTGGTGATATTTACCAATTCACATTTGAATTTTTTCTTATTAATAATTTTATAAATAATATTTGGATCCAATCCATTAACTTCTGCTATATGTTTAATTGTCTTCAACTTCTTTTCGAATCTTTCCCTATTAAGAGGAAGAGTTAGAAGGCGATGGGCAAGGAAGTTGAAGATGGAGACAACCAAGGACCAGTCCGTTCCACCAAACAGCTAGCATTCTGTGATGATGAGACAGATGGTTATTGAGTCAGGAAATTTTTCTTTATTTACTATAGATTTACCCCCTCGGTGCTTAAATTTTCAGAATTGCGTTTAGTTATTTCGTTCATGAATAATTTACATAGAATTTGAGGTTATAAAACTTTCTTTAAATTTTTTACATACAAGGTTTTAGCTATCGACACCAATGCAAGATCGGAATTATGGTATGACAGAACAACTAACCACAGAGGACGACAACTTGAAGAATTTCTTATGACAGAAGATCTATACATGTCCAACAGGAACACCAGAATTCCAACTTTCCAAGCAAATAGAAAGTCTAGTTTCACAGACTTGACGATAGGAAGTGGAAAATTAATTAATAATCAATTGGACTAACGAATTTGAAGAAAGTTGCTCAGATCACACTTTAATATTATTTGAAATTTACCTAGGAACCAACCACTCTCTAATTCATAACACAATACACACCAGGAAACGATACATTTCCAACACAAAGGCATTGTTAAAATTTGACAGAAACATACAAACAGAAGTATGCCAGCAGTTTATGATAAAAGACGAAAATAGATTAATTGATACTGTCGACAAAGAATTAGAAAGCTTTGTAACCCTGAAACCAAATATTTAAGATTTAATCAACAAATTTAAGGAAACACCTCAAAGGACTTGCTTAAAAATTTTCAAATTATCTACATCAGTGAAAGAGGATATAGCTGTAGAACGGTACCTTGGTGGTCTATAGAGCTCACAAATATAAGGAAAAAAGTAAATAAAGAAAAAATACCGACGAACAAGGAGCGATATGAGACTAAGAAAATCACCGAAGCAAACATATGAGGAAGAGAAATAAAAATATCAAACATTTATAAAACGCGAAAAAACAAAATCATGAAATCAGTATTGTTCTGTAACCAGTGGCTTGAACACATGAAATGCAGCATTCAAATTGGCAACAGGGAAAACAAAGAATAATCTTATACTAACAACTCTTCAAAAGGGAAATGGAGAATATACATCTAATATAAAAATTACACTAGGGCATATGATCGACTACTTCGTTCTCAAAGATGATACTGCCTTGCATAAAGAAATAAGACAAGAAACAGAAATTTCCACACATCTTGAAAATGATCTACCGTTCACTAAACAGGAAATAGAAAAGGTTCTCAAAGCAATGAACCCAAAAATCCTCGGGGGAAGACGGAATAAATAGTGACATATTGCTGCGTACTTTTATAATATGTCCTCTGTTTATTACGGCAATATACAATTGATGCCCTAAAATGCTTATTTTGCCAAGAAATGGAAAACGTCACTAATAGCCCCAATTGTTAAACCGTGAAAAAAATCTTTAAAAGAAGTAAGTAAATATCGCCCAATCAGTTTAATAAACAACAGTGAAAAAATCTTGGAGAAGCTTCTAATAAACAGAATTACAGAGTACACAAAAAATGGGATGAGTCCAAACTTGTATGGACTTATACCAAAGAAAAGTACTGTAGATGCAGTGCTAGCAGCAAGAGAATTTATCGAAAAACACTTCAAGGAAAAGAAAGTGGTTATAGCAGTAGCCTTAGATGTCCAAGGAGCATTTGTTGCAGAATGGTGGCCAGTAATCTTAACATCATTAAAATCAGAGAATTTGCAAACCGCATAGTACAACATCTCTCTGAAATGTGGACCGAAATCGGTGTTTGATCCTAACATATATATCTTGTCCAGAGATTGATCGGTGTAAAAGCGTTCTTAAAAACAAAGTAGAAGAAAATAAGATATGGCCTATCAACAACCAACAACTGATAGAAAAATACCCTAAAGCTTTCATAGAATGCATAAATTCCATTCCATTTGAACAACTAATATCAACATAAATACTAAATAATATAAATATAATAATATAAACACATTATAAGCAATACATTTTATGGAAAATAGTGTTCTTCTGAGGATAGTGTAGTTTATAATTATCTCATTCTGATATTTTTGATTAACCAAAGGTTGTTGCGGTAATTAAGACAAGCAACAATTTAATAGAATTTTTGGGCAACGCCTGTTGGTCCAAATTTTTGTTGAAGTTGATGAGTTTTATGGTCTGATCAAAAAAAGTAACAATATATTGATAACCAGTAATTTTTGGCATAGGAAACATTTAATAAAAGTTGTAGATAATTAAAATGCCGATTCAATCATCAAAGAAAATGAACGGTGTTATATTTAAAAAAAGCGAGTTTTGGCTTTTCAAAGTTCTCCAAAAGTGAATTGATTTTTTGAGCACCCTGTACTGTATTTTAAAAACCTAAATAAAAGATTTAATTAAGCAGCTATTTGTAAACAATTTCTAAAACAAATCATTTCTCCATGATGTATACCGTAGCCGTAATGGACATTTTTACACTACGCACATATACTTGCACAAACATTTAATTAACTCAATAAATATTAAATATTCAAACAAACTTTTATTACAGCTACCCTTTATTTTTTATAAGGAATCAGAAAATTAAATAAAAAAATACGGGTTTTACTTTAAAAATTAAAGTTGGTGACTGTACAGGGAAAAATAAACACCCTGTATACTCCATCATATTTTAGTTTTGTGAGGCTTTAAAGAAGAGAGGGAATTATATCTTAAAAGTTTTTCGCAACTTCAATTACTACTGAGATATCTTACTATTCCCCACTAGGGGGACACCTGTATATTAATTTGGTGATTGTATTTCAGATAAAACTGTTTAAAAGAATTAAATTACTATTTTCTATCGATTTTTGAGGTGGCTAGAATTGTTAAAATGTATAACGAGATATTAGTTAAAATATGCCGTTAAATTCATCCTTCTAACTTATTTAATTTAAGAGTTACACAAAACTAAGCAAACCTTCTTTAATTGACAGTTATTTTTTAATATTTCATGGTCATGTTGAAATACCGAACCCAAATGCACCTAAATTTTGTTAATATGCCGAGGTGGTAACTTTTCGAAAATATCTCTATAGATTTTTATATGGGGCCAAATCGCCATGCTTATCCTGCTTATCCTTTTAGAAATATTCGAAGTTTAGAAGTTAAATTTAAAAATTTAAGAAAAAGGACAACATTTTAGTAAATATTTTGAGAAAATAATTTTTTATAAATTAATCTTTTCCCAGATTTCAATTATTTTACACGAAAATATAATTCAAGAAATCGATTTTACATTCGTAATCTGGAAATTAAAATTTTAATTTTGAACTACATGATGGAGATATTTTCAATAAAATTTTAGCTTCAAATTTCGAATATAAAAAAATATATCAAAATGTTATAATAAAAGTCGGAATTAAAGGAAAATCCTCAAAAAAGTTCAACTATCAGGTTTGAAGTTTAAATTAAAAAAAAAATGAAAAATTGTATGCTTAAAGACAGTTTTCTAAAATTGGGAGAACAACTGAATTTACATAAAAATATTAAAAGTAATCATATAATTCCAACTTTTCTTTAAAAATATTGACTTTAATTTGAAATTGCTGACTTCTAGAAATGTTGAATGTTTCGACAAAATGCTGAACATTCTATTGTCGAAATTAAAAATAAATCTTTAGCCAAAATAATTTTGTATAAATAACAAATTAAAGCGTATAGTAGTTATTTTATTTCTTATTTTTAAACACATTAATTATTGCTCACTCAAGCCTTATGGAACTCCATAAAAAAGACTAAAAATTTTGCGCAAGAACTTTTCGCTTTCTCCGCTTTCGGTTTTGACGTGCGTCCGCTATCTCACGAATCTCGGCTAGTCGAAATTCCCAGAAACATTTCTCTTTACAATCGTTTCGTGTTTAAAATGATCAGTTAAAATAACACCTAGAAAGTTAACTACCTTAAGGTGCTCTAATCCGTATAGTAAGGGAAGGTCAAAAACATTCAATGGTGCCGCTTTGCTTCTCGTATCGGCTGTTCTTAAAACTCCACCAGTTGAAATGTCGAAACAAAAAGCCGGAACAACTTATCTAAAAGCGACCAACAGGTATCCCAGTCGGCTTCCAAGGAAAGTTATGTCCAAATTTATGGGAGAGACATGTTGGCGGATAACCCCACTATCAAACTAAGTGCATTCTTAATCTTAACAACACCGCGCTCAGGATATACCTTACAATCTCTCTCCCACTTTGTTGTTTCTGGTTTCGAGATATATTATACGTTTATTTATTGTTTAGCACTTTCACTGGCGACCGCCACTTTCTTAGTGACCGCCAAACGATCAACATGCGAGTTTTGCTACAGGTGAGTGCTTTTTGGTTTCTCTTTCGTCGTCATTCACCAAGTTTGAGGTGTCGAGAACACGCGAGAGTTAAAAGGGAAAGTGCTGTGATTCATCTCTTGAGAATATGAGGCAATATATGTAACACTTTTTCGTTTCAAAATTAGATATGTAATATTTCCTCGATTCTGAAAAATCATGTCTTAGAATTAATATTTATCATTCAAATTTCAGAAAGATGTGATAACTATACAATGCTTGATTAGTTTGGCATAAATAAATTAAGGTGTAGGCACTGGTCTAGGGGGTGATAAGGCCGCCAGACATATATTCGTCCGTTTTGGGCAAAGTTTAACGCCCCCTTTTAAAAACCTTTAATATTACATTTTTTTAAATATTTATTTGGTGGCTTAGAGATCCTTAAATATTTTGAGAAAGGATAAATATAAACATCTTTAAATGATTTCACAATTTATAAATTTTTGAAAATGAATATTTGGAAAGAAGAAATTTTCAAAATTTTTTTTTCAATCAATTTTATGTGAGAGAAATATTTATCAAAAAAATGTCAAGCATTTCTCGAAACTTTAAATTTTTTCTCAAAAATTATATATGGTTTTTGGGAATCTTTTGTACTTTATTCCAAAACTCTTACTCACTAAATTTTTATGTTGTATTTGAAATTTTGGAAACCAAGTTAAATGCCAGAGTTAGAGGTCAAAAATCTTATTTTAAAAATTAAATTTTGAGAAAAGTGGCATAATTTGAGAGTCATTCTTTCAATTACCAGAAAAAAGGAGAATTTTCTAAAAAAATCTAAACATTTGTGAAAAAAGATTCTGTTTACAATTTCAAAGTTTATCGTTTTTTAAAAATTTTAAAAATCCAATTTTTCTTAACATTCGACTTGAATCTTATAATTTTAAATAGATCCGCAAAATTTCGATCTTAACAAAATATTTCGGGAACAATCTTGGAAATATCAAGTATTAATCTTGAATTACCTAAACTAAGAATTTTTCGCGATCTAAATACTTTATATTTCGGGCGTATTTCGGAATAAGAGATCAAAGATTTTATGTTATCTGCGATTTCTGAGCTATTTCTTCTTTGTGTTTACTTCTAAACTGAAGTGGCGTTGTGGTATGCTGCTAAGAGAAAAAATAAAACATAGAAGCTTGTTTTTTTAGATTTTAGTCGCTTATCCCTTTTCAAAGCTACATTAATCATCTCTGTCCCCCGAGAGAATTCCTGTTTCATAATTTTTGTTTTGACGAATAAAAAAAATCCATAAAATCGATTTTATTGAAAATTGCTTCTTTTTTCAGTATTTACCTTTTTTTATATAGACTAAAAATTCTACCTTTTCGATAGCTTTGTTAAAAAAAATTCGCCTTTGTTCCAATTTTTTTAAAAAATTCATACTGTTTTTGAATAATTTAATTTGTACTGAAAAATTTCGATTTTTAAGAAATTTAAACTTTTCACATTTTAAAACATCCACTTTTTTCTAAATTTCTAAATTTTTACTTGTGTTTGAAAGCTCGACTGCAAAAATTTTGACATTTCTCGAGATTTTAACTTAATTTTGGAAATTTCGACTGTTTTCCGCTTTTTTCGAAAACTAAACTTTTTTAAAAAATTTGGGTACCTTTCATAATTTATTACTTCTTGAATATTCCACTTTTTTTAAAAATTCTTGACTTATGTTTAAAAATTTTGACCATTTTTAGTGGTGATAAGTAAGAAGGGTGTTCTAATGTTACCGAATGTATTTCCTCTAATCTTTGATAGGTCAGATTGGTTGAGTGGAGGCGGGCATTTTCCTGAAGCAAAATCACATTTCTGACCGAAAATTCGTGCCTCTTCCGCCGATATTTACGTTTTGCTTCATTCAATAGCTGGCAGTAGTAAACAGCTTTAACCGTACGATGTTCATGCAGAAAATAGACGTGCACAACTTCTTTAAAATTCTAAAAACTGTCGCAAGAATCTCTTCACCTGAGAGGCAAGTTTTTGCCCTGACGAATGCAACTTCTCCCTTTGTTCTCCACTCCATGCTTGCTTGTATACATTCAAGGGTGTAATGGTGGACCCTAGTCTCGTCACACGTAACGATACATTGCAAAAAATCATCACCTTCAAGTCAAAAGATGAGGTACCCACCTGGCGGAAATTTTTCGAAACCCTAGCTCATCTGTAATTATTATGGATTGAGCACTGCCAAAACTTATCCCTATCTGAGCTTCTATTTTACCAACAGTTAAACGGCGATTACCTTCCAAAAGGCGTTGAACAGCGTTAATCTTATTCGCAGTCACACAGGATGACGGGCTTGGGGTTCATTTTCAACTTAAGTTAGTCTTTTCAAAAATTTGTTGTGCCATTCATACACTTGAGTTTTCTTCAAACAAGTATCCCCAAATTGTGCTTCTAGTCGACGAAGAATTTCGGCTAGCTTTACACTTTCAACGGCAACAAATTTAATAATAATGCGCTGCGCAAAGTTCGAATGAACCTCTTGTTCACTCATTGTATTTACAACTGACGAACGGCGGTAATGGAATTTGCTTGAGTACAGGAAGTCACCCGATATCCTGACCTAACATGTTTAAGAGTATGGGCACACTCCCGACGCCCTCATGGCGACATGATAGAAATTCCGGTTCATATTTGATTTACCCTCGTATGTCGCTACAAGTAAGACGTGTAGTAGAATTAGAAAGAGTATTGTCGACAGCGGAGTTTAAACCCGTGACTTATCAGACTTATGAAGCAAAATCTGACACCTTAATCATTATAATCACCCTTGACAAGAGTGCAAATTTTAACTACATTTAAGGAGGTTAGGCTGGAATAGTCTTAGCAAAAATTAAATAATATACTCAGTGGAAACTATTTCGCAACTAATGATTACAAGGTGTCATAGGATTTGCAATACCTATTGATCTTGTAATAAATACTCTATTTTATATCGCTTTTTTGTTTTGTGTTTGTGTACAAAATTTAAAAAAAAATAGAACATAAAAAGTTTTTCCAATTTAGTATTTTGAAAGTAATATAGAAGCAAATAACAAAAAACCAATAGAAGGAGCACAAGGGTGCTTCAAAAAAATGTATACACACTTTGAACTTCCATAGAAAATTTATTTACCGTTCTACAAAGTTAAATTTCAGGAAAATAGAAAGCTGAAAGTCCAATGTAAATGAAACATAAATAACAAATGTTAATACTGTTCAAATTGGTGACCTGCAGCATCAATACAATTCTGAGTACGAGTCACCACAGATTCTGTACATCGTATCAAAACGTCCAATGAGATTTCTCTACACACTGCTTGAATCTCATTCCAAAGAATGTCCAGGTTACGTGGTTTACGTTTGTACACCTCATCTTTTACTGTGCCCCACAAGAAGAAATCCAGTGGTGTAAGGTCTGGAGAGCGTGCTGGAAACTCGATTGGCCCCCTGCGTCCTATCCACTGGCCCGACAAATTTTGATCCAGGTAAGCTCGTACGTCCCTGTGATAGTGCGGCGGAGATTTGTTAGGAGAGCGTTGAAACAGTTCCAAGACTGCCGTTGATGACTCATCACTTGTAGCTGTTCGAGGCCGACCTGAATGACCTTTATGCACATCACACACTGTTCCATGAACTTCGAATTTGTCTCGTATGCGTGTAATTGTTAATCTTGAAGGTGGTTCTGTATCATACTCCCTTCTCCACTGTCTTTGAACTTCATTTACATTCTCAAACTTCCAGTACCACTTAATAACCTGCTTACGTTCTTCAAAACTCAAACGTACGTACGTCCCCCATGTTGATATTACAAATTCCAACTGATAATATAACATAGAGGGACGATTATGCTGGCACCTGGCGAAGAAATATAACATTAGCCTTGTAGAGCGGGAAAACTACAATAGTTTAAAGTGTGTATACATTTTTTTGAAGCACCCTGTATAACTCAATATCAAGAAAATCAATTAAAATTAAATTTTAAGTGGAAACGTTGCAAGTAATTGAAAGTTGGCACTCTTAACTACTGACATTTGTGTAAGCTGTAAATAATTAATATAAACAAAGATGAATAGCCATCAAAGATCATGAAGTTATGATAAATATGAAAAAAAAATATGCATATGAAATAGGAACATGCATAATTGAGGCAGTTTATAAGCAAAGATTAAGGCAAATATTGGAAGCGAAAAGATTATAAATCATCTAACAAACCACTAGTATCAATTAACCTCGATCTTAACAAAGTAAACAAAATCCACCAATGTTGATTATTATTTTAATTGTATAATTGCAGAATCACTGTACATTACAATAGGGAGTACTATAGCAGTCTGTACAAGAGCGAATATAATGATAATTTTAGTTTAAAAATTATGAAATTTTAATTTTTGGTACTACAATTAATTTGGAAATTAAAAACAAATCAGTTTTTCTTCTAAGCCTTCACTTCTGACAGCAGTTCCCAAACTATATAATTTTTTTATGTAATTACCCATTTAATTTTTTCTATGTGTTATGAATTCCTTTTTTATTTTATGTTTTATTTTAGTTCCTAGTGTCCATAGTCCAATTTTTGTAAATGTCATAGTGGTCGCCTGAAATTTTCATTTGAAGTAGGTCTGAATTCTGATGGACCATTTTTATTAAGTAATCTTAAAAATGATCTGGAGGGTTCTCTCTGAAACTGAATACACTGTCCTAAAAGGATATTTTAATAGCAATAGGTTCTATTTGTTTATTTTGCAAGAAGTAAATGAGAGAACGTTGGTAGTGGTTAAGCCATTTTTAAATGGTTTCCAGGTCAACACCTTGAACTGTTAGTATTATATTTCATTAAATAAGCATTGGATATATAAAAGATAATATTTCTGGTTACAGGTAGTTTCTTTTCACTTCCATGGAATATTTGAAATGTTTAACAAACGTCGCCTTATAATTATCCTTACTAGCGGAACGTTTCTACCTTTTTAATGGATTGTAGAAGAAACAAGGCGACATTAAATTTCCTTTTGTTTTGTAAAATAACAATTTAAATTTAACGCTAAGTCTCGACAAGAATGTCGACCTTTTTTATATTTTCTGCTATAAGTATCGAGTAAAACCTTCATATTGCACGAATAAGTAGCCGCATGGAATAAATTTCAAACTAGAATTCGCCAAGTGAATTCTAAAATAGAACGTTTACGGATATGGTATATTATTTCAGAAAATGTAAATTCACGTTTAGTAATCCTTCATGATAACGTTGTATAAAAAAAGTGGGCAAATATGTATGTACCAGAGTGTTTAAAAAAGATAACGTACAAAATAGATCTGTAGGTTCTTTTAACTTTCTGATCACGCATTAGAGAGCTTAACTGTTAAATTACCACACTTCAAGCAAATCTTGCCAACCAGGAAGAAAAATATTGCTAAAAACAGAGGTGAACTTTCTGATCACGCATTAGAGAGCTTCAATTAAATTAAAATCGAACAATGTACTTTTACCAAACCTTGTCATCAAGAAAAAAAAATCGTTGCTAAAAACTTTGGTGAACAGCGCACGAGTTGTTTTGAAATTTTGACGGAAGCTCACAATTTCGACCCTTTCTTTGACATTTTAACCTTAAACTTTAAATTTTGACTTTAATTTTTGTTCGGGAAAGAAGTTCGATTTAAACTTAAGTTTTCTGGCCAACATTTTATTTTCAGTCTCGAAATTTCTGGAAATCTCGACTTTAATACAAAAATTTGGACACAAATTTTTATATATCAACGTTAAACTCAAAATTTTTGGAAAATGGATAGAAAGTTCGAATTTAAATTCAAAACTGGAACTGATCTTTCAAAATATTCAATTTTCAGTGGAAATGTTTAGTTCAATCGCGAAAATTTTTACAGTATTTCAATGTTAATTACAAAGCTGAGACCTTTGTTTTGGCATTTCTTGGTCAAAATGTCTATTCTAACTGTGAAATTTTATAATAATGATCTTCGAGCTGAAATTGCCAGTTTAATTTAAAACAAATTCTCGATTACATAAGATCTGACCTCTGAATTGTATTTCTATCACTGACTCCTCTATGCATATCATCAAAAATAAAAAAAACAGGCAGTCATGGGGCGTGCCGACAGAAGTATAAATTGAAAACTATTAAATAAGAGTGTTTTTTTAATTATCAAATTAATTGTATTGCCAAACACTAAATTTTATAATTTGTAAATTAAAATTATCATCAATCGCACTTGTTGTACAAATTACTGTTGTACTCACTGATGCACAACAGAATTAAACAATTAAAACCTAAAACACAATTTAAACAATGCAAAACATATAGAGATGTTTAAAGACAGTCAAAAATATTTGTCAACTCACACAGTATGGTACAGTTGGTCATCTGATAAATATCGAGTTCGAGCCTCGATGCCGATCAAGCATATTTTAATTATATTAACGTATTACTAATAGTTACATAGAATTGTTAACATTAGAGTATTAAGGCATACTGATTACACAAATTGGCGTGATGGTCACACCAAACCATAAGTTTTCTTCCTATCAAAAATCGATCAACACTTCTACAGAAAAAAAGTGCCTAAACAAAACAACAGAAGGAATGATTTGATAAGCATTCAGGCTCAGATTCAAAAGGAAATGGGTGATACGTATAGTATAGATGTTCTAAAAGTCTTAGAACATCGAATAAATGTGGTTGGCATAAATAAATCCGAATATGACCTCACAAATAATGAGATTGTGTCAAAAATTCAAATTTAAAACAACCTAGAGAAAGGCAGAGATAGCAAAATTAAAATAAGGCGAAAAACTAAAATTGTAAATGGCCAGTTTTCAATGGTGCTAGAAGTTGATGCAATTATATATGAAATAATTATTGACAAGGAGAGAATGAATATTGGTTGGAACAGGTGTATGGTTTTTAATGATTATGGTATCTGAAGGTGTTTTAGATGTTGTCGTTATCATCTGCTTAAGGATTGCAAAGAAAATAAGTTATGTGCTAAATGTACTGACAATCATGATATTAAAGAGTGTAATGTTATTATTATTAAATGTGTAAATTGTATTGGGTCCAATCAAAAGTATGGTCTCAGTCTAGATGTTGGCCATGTTACATGTGATATAAATAAATGTGAATCATATAAGAAAACTGATGGGATTTAAAGGAGTAAGTACACAACATAGCAATTAAATGCTAATGTTATCCAGCAACAAGGATAATATAGCCTTACTAATTCATGATTGGAAGCCTGAGATCGTGTTTCTGAGTGAGACACACGTATCATCTGAAATTCAGCTAGGCAAACTGAACATAGATGGGTATAGATTGGAACAATCTACAAGTAATAACAGCTGAACTGGAGGAGTTATAGCTTTAAATAGATGTGATGTTAGATATATAGTTAAATCTGTAGAGCGTGTTGATAATTATGTATGGTTGTTGCCTCTGGCATTGTCTACACATGGTGTTAAGTACTTGTTGTCTGTACTGTACTATCCACCCCAAAGAAATGATGCTAGATTTGTAAAATTTTTTAATGAATATCTGGATCAAGTAAGTGAATTTAATGGTATTAATATTATAGTGGAAGACTTTAATTTTGATTTGCTTAAACACACCCTTTATGGAAACAGAATAATCAATGACATATACACTAATGGAATGACCCAAATAGTGAAAATACCTACCGGAATAGTTTCGAGGAGATTGATTATATAGTAACTAATGACAAACATTTTTAATATAAAGTACATGTAAAACCTAAAATTAGTGACCATTTCATTATGTCAATTGCTCTAAATTGACAAAAAGAACAAACTACTGATATCATAAAATATCAAAGATAATTTAAAAATTATATATCGTGATAACATACAACAAGAGCTAAAGGACATTAATTGGAACAATAGCATCTCTGATGTGAATACGTTTGTCGCAGATATCAGGAACATCTTAGACAGTATGTGCTATAGAGTCAATAATGTCCAAAAGCAAAAATACATGAATAAAAAATGGATTACTTCAGAGATTAGGGAATTGATGCAGGAAAGGGATGTATCATATAAGAGGGCGATTATACATAGATAAATGCGAAGACACATGGAATGAATATAAGGCCAAAAGAAATAACATCGTTAATAAAATATGAATGGAGAAGGAAACCTATTTCACTGAAACAATAGACTTAAACAAAAATAATATGAAAGAATTCTAAAGAAACCTAAGGACCCTTTTACTAGGAAAAAAACATAGCACAGAAATTTAACAGATACTTCGTTGAAAGCATCGAGAGTATTATCCAAAATATATCACAAACAGCTAAAGTCATACCCAATATTGCCAGGACCCACATATCTAACAACGTGTTTTCTAATTTTGAAACAATATCCATGGCGAAAATGAAAAAAATACTAAAAAGTCTAAAAAATGTGGGAGGTGGTGAAAGAGGCATATCGAAACAAGTTCTTGGTGATATCTCCTATGCTGTTGGGGATCGTATATTGGACATAATAAATTCATCTCACGAGAGGTCTCTGCCAAGATTCGTGGAAACTGTCAATGGTTATTCCTGTCCCCAAGGTACAAAATACTAAGTGTCATAGCTAGTTCCGGCCAATCAACACGGTCCCCTATATGAAAAACTATTGGAATTATGTGCAAAAGAAGAGTTACTTAACTATTGAGTTAATAATAACATCATTGTTCCCAATCAATAAGGTTTTCGTGAAGACTATTCATGTAAGTCGTTGTCGTAAGTTGTTGTCGGTATCTGTGACGATTTTATTAGGGCTATAGATTGTGTTAATTTTGTTTTAGCTGTATTGTTAAATTTTAAAAGAGCCTTTGAAACAGTAGGCAGACAATACAGTCAATACAGGCAGTAGCAATACAAAATTAGAACATTTAGGAGTAAGGCATAATGCCTTAAAGTGGTTTAAATCTTACTTATGTAATAGAATCCAACGTGTAAGGTATAAAAATTCTGTGTCTGAAACTATACAGTGTACCGCGAGGAACCGTTTTGGGTCCACTATTATTCTTATTGTACACCAATGATATGGTAAACGTCATTTATAAGTGTTAACTTATTTTGTTTGTAGACGACACAAAGCTCTATATAGTAGGAAAAAACCTCCATCAAATGCAAGTAGATTTGAACAAGGATCTGAATAATTTATTTAGTTGGCTCTGTGATAATAAACTAAGTCTAAATGTAGGTAAATCTAAATTTTTCTTATTCGGTAAGAAGTCAATAATAAGTTCTGTTAATATTAAAAACATACTAATTACTGTAAATCGAGAAAATATTCATTATGATAAAGAAATCAAATATTTGGTTACAATTAAGGATTCCAACTTGAAGTTTTGTGCCCATGCGGGTTATGTTGTGAGAAAATACTCTAAAAAAGTTGGATTTATAACTAGAAAAGGCAGGAACCTGTCGATGCATACAAAGTTGTTGCTTTACAACACCATTGCACTTCCACATCTACAGTACTGATCAATTTTATTGCTTAATTTGCCACAATTTAAAATAGGCCAGCTGGAAAAAATCCAAAACAGAGCAATGAGACTGATTTTAAAATGTAATCGATATACTCCGATTAAATCGATGTTGAGTGGTCTAAATATGTTGTCTGTTAAACAGAGAGTTATGTTTGATGTAAATCTGTTTATATTTAAAATGAAACAAAACCTGTTACCATAATATATCTGTGATAAATTAAAAGTTTTTAGCGATGTACTTAATTATAATACTATAAACTGTACAGATTTTATATTATTAGATCGATGTTATACCACTCACTCTGTCCTATACGGAGATTTGATTGAGTTTAACAAACTGTCTGCAAATAAAAAATTGTGAAAATTTTAATCACTTCAGAAAGATATTGAAGCAAATTTTTAAGTAAATAGTAGTCTTTATTAGTTCTTATCCTTTTTATTTTTATTATTATTGTTTTAGTATTTCCATGTAGTACTGATGCTAAATAAAGTACATTATTATTATTATTATTATTAACAAATTGTTGACATTTGTTTTTGTTTTAATTGTTCATACAGTTTAATAGTTTGTTTCATAAGACTATTTTATTGCGCTCTTTTCGTCGTTTGTAACAACTAGCAAACAAATAAAAGGGGAGTGTTAATTTTTATAAAAAATTCCACCCCATGGGCGTTAGTAAAATGATGAATTTTCTCAATAAAATCAATTATATCTGGATAGTTTTGAATAAACTCTAATTCTATAAACACTAACAATAAATACGATGGATTAAACTATGAAAATTGCACAATTTATCGACAATCTTAAATTGTCCAGACCATTTAGCTTTACAGCTTCGACGAGGTCCGGAAAATTAAAGATTATATCGAAGCATGGTGGAATTTTCATAGTTTACTTGGTTGTATTTATTGTTAAAATTTATTGCTTCAATATTTTCTTCTGAATCAAAAACAAAATTTTGACTTTAAAATTTTGAAATCAAGATGTTCACTGTTAATTTACGACTTTTTAGGAAATTGCATATCACCTAATTTCACGTATAAAACGTTTCCTTTTTTTCAAAAATTTTACCTTAAAGTCTCAACTTATCTAAAGAATACGGTTTTAATGCATTAAGCAAGTCTTTCTTTTTTTTAAAAGTTCGATTTTTTTTAAAAACTTTAATTTAAACTTGAAAGTTTTTATCTTTTTTTTAAATTTCACTCTAAATCTATCTTTTTTAAATAACCCAAATAAAAAATCTGTGTTTCTGAAATTTGTGGTAGGTCGAAGTTTTTTTTTTCTTTTCTTGAAATTTCTAGTCAAAACTTAGGTAGCTTTTTAAGGTTTCAGTGTTTTATTAAACTTCGAATATTTAACAAGGTTACAGATGTAGATTTGAAATTCTTAAGTTTTTCAAACTATGGTCGAAAAACCTAGAAATATTAAATTTTTTTTCCTAAATTCAACTTTTCTCAAAATTTTGAGTATAAGCTTAAAATCATTACAATAATTGCAATCATACTAAAAAGTTTGATTTAAAGATAACATTTTGGAAACACATTTAAGACATTTTAAGTTAATAATAAAATTTTTATTTTGTTTCAAAATTTCCGAATGAAATTTACTACTTTCCTCGTAATATTTCAATTTTGAAATAAAAATTTTCTTCAACTTTTAAATTCAAAATTGTGAGAAATTAGTAAAAATGTCAAGCTTAGATTCTAACATTGGACATGTTATAAGAAATGTCGGTATAATTGTTGAAACATTTTAACATTAATATTAAAGTCGAAATTATAGAATAAAAATTCTTTCGAGCTTACACCCAAATATTACGGCTTAAAACGTTTTGAAAAAAAGGAGTAGACATTTCATGTTCATGTTTAAGATCAAATTTTTGACCTGCTTCCAAAAATATTCGAGTTTAATGTCGACATTTAAGAATTAATTGACTGAAAATTTTAAATTCAAAGATAAAAGTTAACATAGTTAGTTTAGACATTCCTCCCCAAATTGATGGGGCAAATTACTTTTAAAAAGAAATCATTGCATTACCCATTACTTTTTCAGCAAAAAGAATAAAATTACTTCGAATCACCTTACCATTGGTTAAAAATTAATTCCGTTACCCATTACTTAGAAAAAGGAATTAATTACAAAGCAATTACATTTTCATTTACTAATAAATTTTTCAATATAAACGATAACATATAATGTGCAAAATTCATTTTTTATTTAGTAATAAAAAATAAACTATCAACTTAAGGACATATACACAATGTAATGTCAATTTAGTGCCATAAATGTTGTGATTTATATCACAGGAAGAGGCTAAATAATAGCCTACAGAAAAGGAATTCATAATGTTCGTTTTAACAAATACAAAAAAATACAAAAAATCAACTCTTTTTTGAAAATTTCGACTTGTTTTCGAAATTTAGATTTTTTAATTTCGACTTTTTTAGAAGTCCGAGTTCAAAATTTCGACATTTTTGAACATTTTTATCCCTTTTTTTAAAACTTCGTCTTTTCTCTAATTTTTTTCAAAATGTCGATCATTTGAATATTTCTACTTTCTTTGAAAATGTATACTTTTTTGAAAATATTCACTTCTATTAAAAATTCTTCAAACTTTTTAGCAAAAATAAAATTTTTCAAAAATCTAACTTCATAAAAATTTCAAGATTCGACTTTTCGTCGAATATTTGATATCCGAAGAATTCCAAAATGTTTTCAAAATTTCGACTTATTTAAAAAATTAGATTTTTTTAAAACCTTAAATTGTTTTGAATCTTAAAATCTTTATAAATTTGGATTTTTGAAAAATTTTCTTTTTCGCCAAAAAGTTTGAAGGACCTGTCATTTTAAACTGCGAATTTAAAGAATTTTTTAAGTTTAAGCTGAAAAGTTTCGAAAAAGCCGGAATTAGAAGAATTTTCGAGTTTAAAATTGAAAAATGGAATGTTAGGAGAGAAACGCTGAAAAAACCTGATTTTTAACATTAAATTCCAAGAAAAAAATGCTTCAACATTTTAGGAATTCGCAAAGTGGCAGCAGCTCACTGGGCCCTCATGAGGGCCTTGAGCGCATTTGCCTCCTTTGCCTCTGTTTTCGGGGGAGCCTGATATTGGCAGAAGGATAATTGTTGCTCTCATGTTTTACCATTTACCATTACGTGATTTTCAACACCGTAACTATCAACTAACAACAATATAGTAGTCCGTAAAAAATTATAAAAAATAAACACACAGCTGATAAAAATTCAATGTGTTATATTTTTTTTTACTAGACGTCTCAAACTCATTAATTAGAAATGGAAGACCTTCATAATAATTAAGTCATGTACACGGTCAACAGCATTTATTTGAACATTAAGGTTTTATTTATTAGTTCGGATCTGTGAAGTATTTTCGCAAACCCTACTGAATTCAACGCTGTATTTCTGGACGTTTCCGAGTAGTGAAGTGCTGATACTAGACTTCGATTAGCGCAAAATCATGGATATTCTTTTATCATAATGCAAAATGGTATAGCCGGGTATAGCATAGCTAATTCTACAAATTTATTCCTGTTTAAGGTGTCCAAAGCAAAAATGGTGGGAATAATATTCGTCATTGTAATGAAATTTTAAAAAGGAATTGAATTCCTTTTTGAATTTTTAATTATTTTTAGGAATTTAATTTGTCCATTAATCATTACATTTTGTAATGATTACTGCGCCAGTTTCATAGGTCTGATAAGTCACGGGTTCAAACCCCTCTGTCGGCAACATAATTTTTAATTCTATTACACGTTATACTCAGAGTTACATAGTACAGTTAACATAAGGGCAGGTTGGTAAGGCAAATTCTCCCTATCTAAAATCGTTCAACGCGCCTAAAGAAGTTTTCACTTTAGAAATGTAATAACAAAAATAGAAAAAAGTAAAAAAAGTTAGATATTGTAGGAGGTATCGAGAATAGAGTATATACGTGAAGTACATAAGTAGAGTTGAAAGTGGTGCTAGTGGTGGCTCTGTGGTTGAGAAGTTTGCCTTTCGCGTGGGAGTCCTGGGTTCGATTCCCAGTTACCGATCACGCATTTTTAATTCTACTACAATATTGATGTTTCGTTCTTATTAAAAAAAGGTTAGCAGTGTATAGGGGAATAAGTTTACCAAACTTCAAATTTTATTCATGTTATAATTACTTACTTGTAAAATAATGTACTAATTATTTTCTCGTATTAAAGCCAGTATATTGGAGTTCATTGCTGCACAAATCGTTTTGCTCAAGCAAACAATCTCCTCAACAAGTATAATACTTAAATAGCGACTAGTTTAACGTTTTCAATGTTTAAAACGACTGAATATGCAACTGTTTGAATATAACATTAAAATTTATTGCAAAGCCCAACTGACAATAATTATAAATTTGAATGAATGCGTCAGTCTTAATAACCTTGACTATAAACTCGAAGACGAGTGTAGACTAAGTGTGCAATGCAAAATTTTAAAATTTTCCTATAATAGTTTTAGGTAAATCACAATAATAACTTAATTCTTCTTGCTGTATGTTTCCAGCAGTGGTTTTTGTCTTAAGCTTTTAGTGATAAAAAACCATTTATCCAAGGCATACCACTTTTTTAGACATTTTTTTTGTCAGGTAGATATTTCAATTGTTATCGTCGAAGAGCAAAGAAAAAAAAATCGAAAATTTTGCAAACAATTTATTTTAAAAAAAATATTTGCAGTTATTTCCAAAACAGACTTTTTCTTAAAACTGCTCACTTTATTTTTAAAATATTGTCCTTAAACTTGAAATATTAACTTTAAACAGGAAATTTCGACTTGTAAACTCGAAATTTTGATTTTTTTCTAAAAAGTTTTCGTTCAAATTTAGGATTCTTGTTGGTGGTTAGTGTTAAAATTTGAAATTTTTAGATTATGTTCCAAGTTTAAGTCAACTGAAAATTACGTCGTTTTGGATTGTAATTGCAATTTCGACATTAAAGCCTAAAGTAAATCATTGAAATTAAAATTATTTGAGACATTTTTTTGTACAATTTTTTTTTTTGAAGTTCTAGAAACTTAGTTGTTTCTTAAAACTTGTACTTTAAATTATACGGAGTTACAGTTTTCTTTTTAAATAGGACCTTTTTATAGAAATTTCGTTCTGTGATTACACTTAAAATTTTAAATTCATAGTCGAAATTTTTAAATTCAAATTAAAATTTTGGAAAAGGTCTAAGTTATTAAAAAAAGTTTCATCTTGTTTAAGCAACACGAGATGGTCTAAAGATGGACTACATCTTTATCAGAAATAAATTTGGATTATTTTTTCTTCATGGATTGCTATTTAATTAATAATTGTGTTATTCCATATATGATGGTTTCTTGAAGACGAGTGTAGATTGTGAAAAAGCTGTACAAATTTAGAAACAATCGGTAATTTATTGAAAGAGATCAAATTTTGTAAGAAAAGTCAAAATTTAAAAGAAAACATTCAAGATGTCTAAAAAAGTCAGAATTTTAAAATTAAAACTAAATTTACGAAATCACAATTTTGAAATAAAAAATTCAAAATTTTAGGTGTCCATAATTGTCAAAATCTCAAGTTTATTTTTACCTGAATAGAGAAAATTCAATTTTAAATCTAAATATTCAATTTTTTTACTCGAAATTTAAAATTCAAAATTCGAAACTGTTTCGAAAATTCAAAATTCCCGAAAACGTAGATCGTCGAAAGTTGTATAAAATGTGAAAACAGGATGTCTAAACTAGGAATTAAAACAACAGTCAAAAGAAAAATAAAAATTGTTTTGTTTGAAGCGGCAGATTAAGAAAAGGTTCTGCATTTCGAAGAAAATAGCAGGGAAATTACATAAAAAGTGCAAAATCCTCTTTTTTGATAATTTAAACTTATTAACTTAAAATTAAATAAATGTTTTAAGAAAATGGTTAAATATCTCTGTAAAAAAATATATTGCCGAAGTTTTAAATTTAAATTTGGAATCTTGAAAAAATTCAAAAAAATTTGGTTGAATTAAATGGAAACTAATGAGAAAGGAAATCGAAGTCTATGAAATTTCAATTTCTTTCTTGCGATTTCGGTCAAGGATCCAAAATTTTTTAAAAGGCAAGATTCCTTAATTAAAATATAAATGTGGAGAGAAAGATAAGTTTCGTTAAAAAAATCAACATTTCTAGAAGAAAAAACAATTTGAAATATTTGAATTAAGGTCGAATTGAAAAGATCACGATTTTTTTTTACAAGAATTTAAAAATTTTTGACTTGAATAGAATTTCGAACCTAAAACTGATTTTTCTCTTTTTACTCCAATTCTTAGTATTTGTCAAAATTTAGAAAGAAAAAACAAAATATCCTAGCGAAAAACTAAGAAATATTTCATAAATCTTAATTCTTTCTAGAAAGCCTAAATTTGGAGGTTAAAGTAAATTTTAGAAAAATCTGAGGATAAATTATTAGTAAATTAGGAATTTTCAGAAAAAAGTCAAAATTTCCAGAAAAACTCAAATTTGTTAATAAAATAATGTCCTTTTCCTAGAAATTTTGAGCAAAATTGAGAGAAACATTTCGGGATTTTTTTTCCAAATTCGTTACGTTTTTTTTAAATTCCAAATTCGAGCATAAAATTTTTATTTTTTTAAAAGAAACATAATAAGTAATTATCTCTTAAGTATTAGCCATTTATAATACTTGGACTTATATATGTTTAAAATACTAGGCGTTTTCCGAATTCATTATTGCTGTCGATCGATTTTCATGCGAAGAAACAGATCATTTAACGACTTCTCGAAGTTTTGAAGCTGGAGATATTACCTGATTACCTTTTTTGTCAGACACAACGTAAACAATATTTGTTCCTCCAGATTCCCGAGTGGCGCAGCTGAGGTTTTATTTGGCGACGTCAAAGCAGTTTGGAGTTAGTAGCAGCCTGAAATGGTTTTAAATTTTTATTTGAATACAATTTTTCGACGAGTTTGATGACGTCAAAGCAGTTTGGAGTTAGTAGAAGCCTGAAATGGTCTTAAGTTTTCATTTTAATACAAATTTTCAGCGTCAACTGGAAAAATGTTTAATATTGTATTTGTGTCATATGCATTTTTCTCTATTTTCTCTTAAAATTTATGACACATAGGTCCCCCACATTTCACACATCTGAAGGGTTACAGACTGACTATCTACTTAAAACCAAATTGAGTAAATGTTTATAATTAGTCTAATTTGGGGTACAAGAGTCGTTCAAAAAATTCTTAGCAAATCTAAGAGATGGCACTTCTAGTGTCGATAAAGATTTATTTTTTAGTAAGCAGCAACATTAATTGGAAAGTTACCAAAGTTTCAGCTCTATTCATTATGTAATTCCATTTCTATTGCCGATTGAAGTCAACAATTTTCGAGCTATGACATTTGTATTTGAAAGGTTTAACGCTAAAGAAATGAGTTGGATGCAGTTCATGGCACACCTGCTCCTGTGTTTGCAATTGTTTACAATTGGGTGAATGAATTTAAACTTGGGCGTCTATACACAAAAGATTAACATCTTTTGGGACTCCCAGTGGTAGTGACTACTCCCAAAACGATTGACAAAATCCATGATATGATTCTAAGTGAGCGACATATAAGTGTGCAAAATAGTTGAGACGTCATGCGTATTGCAAGATACAGTCATTTCAATTTTGCGTAAAAAATTGTCTGTGAAAAAAATTTTCGCTAGATGAGTGCCGTGTGTGCTTACAAAAGGGAATAAGCACAATTGTATGATTGACTTTGAGGTTGTTTTGGCGCTCTTTCAATCCTGCCTCTTTAATCCTGCCCAATTTCTTAGTCGATACATAACTTTGGATGAAACCTGGATTCATTACTACCCTCGAGAAACAAAGAGACAGTCAAAACAGTGGATTTTTAAGGGTAAACGGTCTCCGAAGAACGCGGAAACGGTGACATCGGCCGGCAAGGCGATGGCCACGATGTTTTGGGATACACACGGCATCATCTTCAACAATTACTTGCTAAAAGGAAAAAAAGGAAAAACAATGACAGGGCATATTATGCGTCGTTATTGCATCGGTTGAGCGAGGAAATGACTACATTTGAAAATGAAAATATCTTCTTGCATCAGGACAATGCGCGGTGTACACCTATGCTGTTTCAATAGGCAAAATTATAGAATTCAAAAAAATCGAATTGTTGCAACATCCACCGTATTCACCAGATTTGGCCTCAAATGACTTTTTCTATTTTCGAATTTAAAAAAGAATGGCTTGGCAGATGGCGGTCTATTGCCAACGAGAGCCGAAACGAATGAATATTTTGAAGAACTTGCGAGATCCTTATTTTTCGGACTGCAGAAAAAATTGAAATAACGTTTAAACAATGTTAAGAGCTGAAAGGAAATTATGTTGAACTATAAAAAAAATTACCCACTGTATTTCTTTCTTTTTCTAAGGTTTTATTAAACCACCCTTAGTACTGTCGATACTGCTACAGTCAAACGCACATCAAAAGCATACATTTATCATTTGATTAACGTAGTATTTGGATTAGATAACGTCGCGATGAAATAAAAAAGAAAGGGATTTATATGACAGACCAATGTCACAGTGAGAGTCATTCAAACACAATAAAGAAACGTTTCATTAGAAACGTAAAAGAGTTACAAAAACATTTGGGAACAAGCTGTAGTAGGTTGAATTGACAAATTAATTAACAAGTAATCCTAAAAAAATTGTCACACAATCTCAAAACGAAAGTAAACATTGATGATTCATTTGATGGAGCGACATTGCCACATGTAATAAAGTAGTGGAAAAGCACGATAAAAAAAATACTTTTTGATTCTTAATCGCTAATTACTAGAGACCGTAATTTAGGTAAAATCCTATGATCATACCTTTTCATCTTTTTTGGCGTTTTTCGTGCGTTATTGATTGAATTTCAATTTCGTTTGTTTTTTGCCTCTTTATACATGATTTAGATCTATTTTCAAAAAAATTAGTGCATGTTTATACTTTTTCATGAGTTCTCCCGAGTACTTTTACACTTCTGAAGAATTAAGCAGGAATATGTATACATTCGTAGCTAAATAAAGCATTAAAGGAGAAATTTAATTCATTCCAAGAAACCTCAAGCAAAAATTTCTAAGAAAGGCAATTTCATAACAATTACTCTTGTGATCCACTCAGTCCCCTATAAGTTTTGCCTGTTATTTATATGCAGGACAATTCAACTACTTTACCTATTTATCTTATATTTAAAGTAAAAACAGGTAAAATGATAAAATTACTCGAAATATATTACTTTTGTTACGGGCTTATCGGTTCGGGATGATTATTATGATTATTAACACGTGAATTGAATAGGACCCACTTTATTACCAGACTAAACTCGGAACACTACAACTGAATAATGAACTCACTTATTGCTTCTAACTAGTAACTCACTAATTACACTGACTGACTCTAACTCGATGGAGAGCTGGCCGCTTTATATAGTTTTGGCCTCCAGGTTCTAGAACAATCCGGCAGATAAGGCTTATCGTTTGCCGAAATTTCGGGAAGGCTTATCTGCCGCTTGCTTCGTTATCGCAGCCGCTTTCCCCTTATCAGCTCTTTCTAGAAACTTTTTTTATGCACTAAATTCTACAATTTACATTTTGTTACATTTTCTACAATGTAAAAAATTATCTTTGAACTGTCTCCTTTAAAGTGCACTTGTATGTAAAAAATGCCTCTAGAAAGAGGAAGTTCTCTAATTAAACAAACAAGTTTGGAGTCAACTGGAGAAATTTTAGTTTTTTAAACTCTAAATTTTAGAAATAAGTTGACTTCGAAAAAAAAAGAAGCCATAATTTATAAAAAAAACTTTGAAGTCAAAATTTAAAAAAAATAATAATAAAATATAAAAACTGTTAGGTAAGTTAGAATTAGGAATTTTAGAAAAAAATCTCCAAATTTGGAGCAAAATTTAGAGAAGAAATTTTTAGGTTTATTAAAACCTTTACTGTATTCTCAAAATTCCCAGTAAAAACGTTTTAAAAAAAGTTTAAATGTCGAGGGAGAAAAGTCAAACTATTTTAAAAAAGTCTAAATTTTGAGCCACTGCCAATATGAGGATTCTGAAAGAAGAAAACCAAAGTTATTAAAACCAGTTTCTTTTTTCAAAATTTTTACTTTAATTTTGGCATTTTTAAATCTGAAAATTTGAAAAAATTTCATAAATCAAATTTTTATCAAAATGTAAGTTCTAAATGTTGTGATTAAAAGTAAAAAAAATCCTAATTAATGTTGAAATTTGAAAATTAAGATCGAAATTTCAATGTTGAATTTCAAACGTCAAACTTTATTTCGAAGTTTTCACTTAGAAGTAGAAATTTCGAGAAAAAAGTCGAATTGTCGGAATCAAAATTGAAATATCAAAACAAGACTACTCAACTTCGAGTTAAACTGGTTAATTAAAAGTTGTGAAAAGATCATGAAACTTAAAATGCTCAGATTTTGTGTAAAACTCAAATTCTATAAAAGAATCGACATTTTAGACTAAATTTATAAAAAAAATTCCTAAAAAAATGAATGAACACATCTTTTCAAAATTATGGCTTTAGAACAGATTTTGGATTTTTAGTAAAAGATTAAATATTCAAAATTTTATTCAAGTATAGCATTTAAACTTTAATTTTAAATAATTTAAATTACATTATTACAAATTCCAAGTTTTTCTCGAAATTTCGTGTTGGATCTAAAAAAGCCATTTATATTAATTTTGAGAGGGTGAAATATTAAAAATTTTATTCAAATAAAGCATTTAAACTTTAATTTTAAATAATTTAAATAATTTTAAAAACATTATTACAAATTTCAAGTTTTTCTCGAAATTTCGTGTTGAATCTCAAAAAATCATTTATATTAATTTTGAGAGGGTGAAATATTAAAAATTTTATTTAAATGCAGCATTTAAACTTTAATTTTAAATAATATAAATAACTTTAAAAACCTTATTACGAATTCCAAGTTTTTGTCGAAATTTCGTGTTGAATCTCAAAAAATCGTTTATATTAATTTTGAGTTTTCCTTAAAATTTAAAGTTTTTTGCCAAATGCGTAGCTTAAGCTTTAGACTTTTAGACTGCAAAATTAAACATTTTTTATAACATTTCGAATATATGGTCGAAATTTCGAATAAAAAAGAAAAAGAAATTTCAAGAAAAGTTTATATTATTTTAAAAAATTCTTAAACATTCAAGCCTAACCTTGAAATATTAGCTTTTTTCTTAAACTTTCGACTTTAAGTGCCAAAATTTTGAATTTTTCTAGAAAGTGTAAATTTCAAGCGAAATCCTTAATTCAAAATGAATGGAAAGCATCGAATATTTGAGTTTAAAGTAAAAAGTTCTATATATATATATATATATATATATATATATATATATCTTGAAGAGTATAACCTTAAATTTAATATTTTCTCAAAATTTCGAATTTCGGCTTTAATCGTAAACTTTCTACCTTTTTCGCAAAATTTTGAATCTAAAATTAAAATTTTGGTCTAATGTCAAAAGTTTTTCTTTAATATTGAAATGATGCCTTTTTTCTTGAAATATTTGATACTATACTCGGCAGCTGATTTTTTATTTCATTTTGACTTGAAATCCAAAAATCTAGTAGTAAAAATAATTTTGAAATGCAGATTCTTTTGAAACGTCTTTTACTAAAGATTCAGGCTTTCAGCCTTTAATTATTTTGTTAAGAATTTAAGTTGAAACTTCTAGTTTTCTAATTTTAGGTTTATTTTAGACAGGTTCATTTATTTTCAAATTTTACAATTTATAAATTTTTCGGTGTTTTTAAATAACGATTTTCCGTTCATAATTTTTATTCGATTTCAATTTTTAAATTTTTTCCTAGTTGTTTGCTTAAAAATGCAAAATTTCTTTCTTTGGTGAAACCTTCGGTCTTATATGTATTATTGAAATTTCAACTTTTTAAAATTTTTTATAAACTTTAAGTTATTTCGAAATTTCGACGTTTTTTTTATAATTCAAAGTTTGCACTTTTAATATTGTTCTTTTTTCGAGTAGTTTTTGTTATATATTTTTAACTTCTTTTGAAAAATTCCTGACTGTCTTTTTTAAAGTATTTTGGCTTTTTAATGCCCTTTTTAGCTATTCTATTTTGCCTAATTTAACGTGTTGTTTACCTTGTTACCTTATTTGATTGTGCTTAAAATCCGGTCTTTACTAATTACTAATATCACACACTCCAAAGCTTTACTTTCAAGTATATAAAGTGTTTTTTATATGTTATTTTTCATTACAGGATATACTTCTTCCGGGATTGGACCGTGTCAAAGAACTACTAAAAGTTTTCGACGTTTCGCCCACCATCTTAGGGGGCTTCTTCAGGAACAAAGAAAAGAAAAATAAATGAAAAGAGGAATATGAGGAAATCTGCAAAAATGAAAGAATGAAAAGGCCAATTTCAAAACATCAGAGCACGGTAACTCAGTATGTTTACCATACCAGAGGCGAAACTCTTCTGAATTGAAAATTGGTACAAAGAAAGTTTAGACAGAGGAGCACGGTAACTCAATATGTCCACCATACCAGAGGCGAAACTCTTCTGACATGAAAGAGGGAAAGGGAAACTTTATGTACCATTCGTCTGCGCGATCACTTCATATTCATATGCATATTCCCTCATATTCCTCTTTTCATTTATTTTTCTTTTCTTTGTTCCTGAAGAAGCCCCCTAAGATGGTGGGCGAAACGTCGAAAACTTTTAGTAGTTCTTTGACACGGTCCAATCCCGGAAGAAGTATATCCTGTACTGACTATGGCCGTGGAAGCCTTCGTTATCATGTTATTTTTCATTGTTTATTTACTGGAATCTGGACGATACTTTTTGTAAAATATAAAATATCTGGTTCTTCATAAGGCTCAATGAAGTGTAAACTTTAAAATCCTAATAACTTATTACTAATTTTCTGTAGCTTGTAAACAATTTAACTGGATTGTTATTGTTCAATAATCTACCAGTAACCCGAATTTCATTAATTTCTGAACGGTAATTCTAAAACCGACACCATTACCTTAAGGGTCTCATAAAATTAATTGCTGCCAGATAATTGATAGTTTATTTGTTTTCGTTTTGCAGATTTCTTTACTGGCATGTTTGGCGGCCTGCCTATATGCAGCTACCACAAGACCAGCGGTTTCGGATCAAGCCATAGACGCTACTTTAAATGACAAGAGATATCTAACCAGATTGTTGAAGTGTGCTTTGGGGGAAGTTCCATGTGATCCTGTGGGAAGAAGACTAAAAAGTAAACTGCTTTTACCACTAATAATTGCTAAAAAGTGACGTTTCAACTACGAAATTATGCGTAAAGGAGAGTTATTAAAAATTTGTTCTTTCTGATTGGGTTTACATTTGTATATTTTAGAGAAATTGTGTCAACATAATAATGAAAAATATTGAGAGTAAAGTTTATTTTTTACTTTACAATTCTCCTTCATTGACTTCAACCGTGGAAAATATAAATTGAGTTTCCAAAGTTATATTAATACATCAAAAGCTAGCAATTTAAACAAAGCCTCCAGCTTATTGAATATTAACGTCATACTGAAGACTTAGAAAGCAAACTAGTCGATAAAATTTTAATAATTGTTCGCTATTACTTTTAAACGCTCATTACTCGGGAAACGTCTCCTAAGTGCTTCTATTCAGCCATTATTAAAATTAAAACTCGCATAAAATCATTTCTGTGTTAATTTTCCATTATTTTTTTTAGGTTTGGCACCGCTCGTATTAAGGGGATCTTGTCCACAATGTTCACCCCAAGAAACTAGACAAATTCAGAAAGTATTGGCCTTCGTTCAGAAGAATTACCCCAAGGAATGGAACAAAATTTTGCAACAATACGCAGGGTAGAGCGCCCTCTAGGCAAAATAGACTAAAGGCACTGCCGTTTAACCAATGCCACAATGGTTGTAAATAATAACGATTATTTATTATTAGCTTAATACAAATTTTACTTGTTACTTTATTATGAATCTTAATAAATTTTAAATTTTATTTTTATTTTGTTGTGTTTTTGCTTGCTTCAGCTTTAAATTATGTTATACACTTGAAATGTTTATAAGGGGAATTAGAATGTAGGGCGTTATGAAATTTTTATTTGCATATTAAATCAGCGAGAAGAATTTTCAGTCCGGAGCAGATGGTTAATGCCTAAAACAATATATCATTGTCTCGCTTTTCTATTTAATATTTTTTGTCGGGATTTTCGGCGAGAGAAAATAAATCACAGTTTGAAAAGCCTGCCAGGATCTTATGTAACAATACAAATGAGGAAAATACTTATTTCCCAAACTTTATATATTCCTGAAACTTTGTTAATATGCTCCGGACCGCAGTGTTATGAAGATCAATTTTCTGATAATTCCTTTTAAATTTATTATATCCCTTATCATGCCCTTGGAATATATATTACAGCGGATATATTGAATACATTTTGCAAAGCTTTTTTAACTGGAGAAACTTTGAGGAACTTGGGACGCCAACACATACATATTTAAATCGCTCTATCGATAGCTCTGTATAATAATGACTAGAGAAAAATACGCAATTTCTTACTGAAAGCCTCGATAATATCATATACTGATGGCTTTTTTTTAAATTTAGCCTTAATACAGTTTTTTGAACCTAAATTTTTCCATCATTAGATTGATTTTTAATTGGAAAGTTTCGCCACTGCCGAAGTGTTTAACGCGTAAATAACAAAGTAATTATTGGACACCAGTAAAGACCGACAAAGGTACTGTGATGAGCGACTGGTTGTGACCATAACCAGTGATTGAATGTAGTTTTTCAAAATTGTCGAATTTTGCTCATCTTTCAAAATTTTCGAAGAATAATTTACTTTCGATTTTCGGACCCAATTCGTCTACGTTGTGTTTAAAATTATTTTATTTCAATAAATTGTAACCCCAGTTCGTAGAGTCGACAGGGAAGTGTTATCAAATTCAAACAACAATTGACCTCAACGTTTTATTACAGTAGGTCAACAAATAAATCGACAAAATTTCAAATTTGTGATTTTCAAGTGTTCTTAAACATAATACAACAAAATAAAGTGAACCTGTTTGTTTCAACTTGTTTAAATTTGCTGGACACAGATCTGAGAGAAATATTTCTTTAGAAAATTAAGAGAATTTATTAAGCACAAATAATCTGACATTCTTTGTCTAACTCTTTCGCTTGTATATGGTGCGTCGGTTATTAATTTCCCAAAGTTAATTTTAACCCTAATAATCGCAATGCTTTCCCCAGCTGAGCCATTTAGTTTGTACTAAAAGGTTTTTAAACCAAATGCGACTAACTTTGTACCTGATTATCGGTGGGTGTTCGCTGGTTAGTTTGTACACAGAGGTTCTCAAACCATTTTCAGGTGTCTGTTTTATTCCCCAATTCTTTTGGGTTTTGTCGCTTCTTAATTCAAGCATACTTTACATAGCATACAGTTTTTTGTTAAAAGCTTTTGAGCTAACAATATCCAAGGGATAATGCTAAGAGAAAATGGAGCTCAAGCTTGGAAATGAAGTTGTGATTTATCGTAATAAATCAAATTTATAAATGTTCATTCAATCTTACAGATCTCTTGTTCTCTCACTCTTTCTTTCTTTCCTTTGTTAACTTGTTCCTTTGTTTATTTTCTGTTTTTCTCATACCAAACTCAATCACTCAAACTCAAACCAGTGTCATAAAATAGACTAGAAATATTGTTCAGATTTCGTAGAAACTTTCTGAGCAGAATTTTCCCTTCCAAACACTACATCTACTTCTACGGCTACTAGTCTAATAGAAGGGGCGTTTTTCTGACTTAGAAAGTGGCTTGACTTAGCCCAAAAAAAAACATTTGAATTAAAATTAGAAACTGGCAAGAAATTCTCATTTCTTTCGTTAAAACATTTCCCTAACGAGAGCTGATGCTGATACTGCTCGTTCACTTACGTTAGTACTCCCCATTTGTCAACAGATATATAAGGCTCTCTTTGGGCCAGGTTGTCTTGTCCTATATTTTTGGGATTCAAGCAACCTACGAAGGAAAATCTGCGAATGAGGTAGCACTAGGTGAATACACCAAAACAAGAACTAGGTAAGAGCTCATTGTGGCTTATGCTTCTAGGATGTTAAGGTGTACAATGCCCACGTTTCTAGAACTTGCAGAACATCATCAGTAAAACCCAAATATATGTGTCTGCTGCCAGTTACCGGACCTTTGTGGTGATGGGTATAAATTATTTTGGAACCCCTGGAAACTCAGCTTCCAACAGCAGAACACTAACATCGACCTTAAGGAAATGAAAATGTTTGTATGAAGCGAATGCACTTTATTTCCTTTTCGTTTTCTTGTCTTTGTATTTTTATTTTGTTTTATTTTTGTTTCCTGTTTTGAAACTGAGATTGGTAGTTGCACCAATCTGCGGTAGGGTTCTTGGCCCAATAATAATTTTCTAACAACGACTTTCTCATTCATTCGGTTTGTTGTGGAAGTTTTAAATTCCTTTCTCTTTTTTTTGTGTACGCCCCCTAACCCCATATTGATCAAAATTAGGAACAAGTATTTTCTCAAATGTTGGAAAAGTTAATTAAATCATATAAGAGCGAAAAACCCTCAAACAAAATCATCGGACAATTTAAAATTTACTTGCCTATTTTTTTCGTAGCAAACATCACACAAATAGCACAAGAACTGCACGTTGAACAGAAAAGTGTTTTTTTTTTGTTCATTCACGTTAATTAGCACAAACAGAAGCAGTTTTTTTGTTTTTTTAAACTCCCGTATTTCGTATTCGTTTTTAGAAGTCCGGGAGTGATCATACTTCCTAAACTAGTATCATCGAAGTTTAGTATTTGACTATCTTAAAATTGGTCTTTGGTGTTTTATTTTTTATTCCCCTACCCTTAACTTCTGGGGACCGGAAAACATCCTCTGCATCTCGCTAGAGGGCATGAGGATGCAGAATTTCTACTAATTTAAATATTTCTAATCCAAATTAGCCCTTAAATAAATTTTGAAAAGGATTCTTAAAGTGCAAATCAAACTGCAAACCCATTTTGAATAATGTCGTCCCTTTATCTTGCAAATTTTACTTCGATAATTGAAATTTAAATAACTTACAATTGCACGTGTTTATAAGGGCGTTTTTTGAAAGTAAAATTCCTTCAGTATACCACCACATGGTCTTGCCGAGAGATTTGCTACGGTCGCCGTTATTGACATTTTACCCTTATTTATTACTCTACTTTTCAGCGGTCCTTCAAAACTAACATGTTATTTTACTCAGTTAAGTAATTAAACTTGAAACAAACCAGGCCTAACAGATAACCCTTATCTAATTTGTGAACTGCTAAGAAATCTGTTTCTCACGCAAAACGTTATGTTACAAAGAATTTTTATAATACAGTGTTTGTAGATTTAATATTTCCAAGAAAAACTGAATAAAATTCAATTGAATTTAAACAAACGAGGAAATAGAACAGTTTAGTAGAACTCGACTCACCACAGTACTTATAGTAAACATTGTCTTAGAATCTCGAGAAAAATTTTAAAATAAAAAAATACAAAATTACAACACCTGCAGGTCTTACCTCTGCATCTACTAATGTCTGTTGACCTATAAAATCGTAAACAATGTTTATTTAAAGTTTCTGTGCAACCGCCGGTTGTTTTTTATTACGAGAATCTATGGCTTGATTTGCCCCATTTTTAAAAGGTGCAGTTATTAAAATACAAATCTTGTCCCCTGAAACCAAGAAAGATTAAAAAACACAAGAAAGGTTACTTCAACGCGTTTCGATAGCCAAGCTATAGCAACCTTTGTTGTGTTTTTTAATCTTTGTTGGTTTCAGGGGACGAAATTTGTATTTCAATTTTTGAAGAAAACCAAGAACTAGTCTGTTCCACCAAAAAAAGGGACAGTAAAATTTTGTTTTTGTTTTTCTGTCTTTGTTAAGTCTTTTGACTACGTGGGTAAAATTAGTAACATTATGGGATATTAGAAAATGTTTAAGCGAATTTTGGAGTTTTACAAACTGATAAGCTTAGAGAGTAGCATCAGAATTTACAAGATTTTGAACTGAAACCGTAACATAACATTTACTAGTTTCAAACAAATAATTGCTCCACGTTATGAGTTCTGTTTTCGATGTTCTTTCTCAATCAACATTTCTAAATTGCTGTTTTAACCAAAAATTGCCCCGAGCATAACTAGACACTACTGTAACGGCACAACCGAACAAAATTGATAGCAATAGCGACGCTGTTTTTGAATGTATGCAAGCGTGGTGTTTTCCTATCTTTAAACAAATATGGGTTGTATTTGCTGTGCGAGTAATTGAACCGAAAACTCTCGTTGTTTAGCGAAGCACTCACTGCCTTATCGATTGTACGAATGCAGAAATATAATCTGATGATAAAATTAACCAGGTCGTTTGTATGAGAGGCAATTAGCGTTTATGCTACCTAATCTGTTAATCTAACAATGGATAGCTTTGCGCCTAATGATTATCGACTGTGGCGAAATGAATATAGCAGCATTGACGATTTTTAGTTTCTTTTGTGCACAACTTGTGTTTAGACTCATACTTGCACGAGGTGATTCACATGTATACATTATTCAAAGTATCTGAAGGACGATCCACGGTATTACGAAGTGTTTTTTTAATATTGCAAGTCTCATAATATTCATACAGTAAATGTTTTATCAAGAAGAAGTACTCGATGTAGGGAATGTTGTAAATCACTTTTATCCTTGTTATAAAAACTGCGGTGTTTGGTAAACAAATAAAGATTGAATTAATTAATTCATTCATTTAGATAACCAAGAATAATACTTGATATAGTAAACTCAGTTGGCATTTGATGAAAGATATCGAAATATATAGACGTAAGATACTGAACTTTTATGGAATCATTAGGATTGCTGGTAGCATCTGGATTATGGCTTTGAACAATTAGTCCTTTGGACAAATGTTGGTTTATCGAAGATTGAGGCTTTTCTCATTTTAAGGCAAGGAAGTTCTTTGCTCATCACCTGTATTGGGTCTTATTACTTCGTTGGTGGTTTTCACGTTTCATCTCCTGCTATAGTTTTTCGAATCCCTATCAGCTGGTTACACTTCTGATCTTAAATTTGATTTACTCCACTGCTGCGAGTCACCCAGATATTCTGGATGAAGCATTGATCAAATTTCAATCACAACGACTTTAAATTGATATGAGCTCATCTTGGCCACAATCCTGTAATAGTAGCCATTAGTGATTATCATGAAACCAAGTCATCTAAGTGCTGCCAGAAAATTAACTGGACCAGCGGCAGACTCAGTAGACATTAACACCAATTATAATATAAACAGAGCAGTGGTACAATTCAAGAAAAGTTTTTAGGTTTTATTTTAATAACCAAAATTTTTTAAGACAGGCGGAAAAGAGAATCATTGTCAAATTATTTGGTGAAGTTATTGAGAATACAAAATAATGATAGGAAGAGGGATAATTTTGAAGGCTATTTAAGTAGATGTATTTTGACTTTATTGATTAATTGGAGAGAAAACTATGTACCATATATTATTAAAGCTCTTCAGTTTTATAAAACACCGTGATTAAGGTCCAATGACCCGACCTAAAGAAGCAAACATTTTAATAAGTATTTCAGGAATCTGGGAGTCCTACACTATTTGGGATTTATTCCGATTTCTTCCAAACATAATGGTGCGTTTATACAAGAAACTTTATTCCGTACATTTCTCTTTGACATAAAATATATTTTCTCTCCGAAGTAAGTGTCAACTATCCTGAGAGAAAGTATCTCCTCCCAGCTGTGTAGATAAGTCTCGGATAGCTTCTCTTAGTATAAATGATGCTTATGTCAGAAAGAAATCTAAGGAATAAAGTGTCTAATCTAAACGCACCCTCAGACTTTCACGGTAACAGATTCATACGGAATCGTGATTTAGTTTTTAAATTGGCTCGGTTGTTTTGAAGTTTTGGCTACAGATGGGAATTGCAACGATGCGATATCGCCTATTCGCAAGTAACAAAATAACCTCGAGGGTAGAATTATGCACGATCAGTGCTACCAACCCTTAAACCTATTTACCCCTAAAGCTAAGGTCAAAAACCCCTAAAATCGTCACAAGAACTTGGAAATACCTCTAAAAAAATTTACCTTTTGTAATATCTTTGGTTTATAAATTATTTTCAAAATAATATCATTTTCTTCAATAGGAGAAGAATTCAGAATTTGTGCAAATTCCGATGCAGCATTCAAGAGTTTTTGGCTCAAACAAAACAAAACGAACTGTTCATTAAACATTGGTTCTTTTGGCGAGTTTATTTTTGGTCGTCAAATATTATTTTCAAGCACTGTGGTAAATTTTCGGTCGATCGACCTTTTTTTTGTCGTCAAGATTTTAGCTTGGGGCATTTTCATGTGTACTCGTCCGCCTTTAAGATTTAGAAATCTGATAGCTCTAGACAACCAGAAGATGCTTCCTTCAAGGGTGCGGATTAAATAATAAGAAATCCAAATTTTGGGCAAATGAATCAAATGTGAATGAATCCCTAAAAAACGAATCTTTTTAAATGAAAGATTCAAATGAATCGATTTACCTAAAAAAATCGAATTGCCCACCTCTAGTCACCACAGAATAGTTATAATATATCTAAAAATCCTACGTTTATAGTTAACACTGGGGACATTTCTTGTTTTTTAAATAAACTCCGCATTCTTAATAATGAGAAATTGCACTAGATATCCTTAGGTGGTTGTCAACAACTAAATATGATTAGCTAGATTGGTTTATGCCAGGATCTATACTTGTAGATTAAGAAGTCCCTAAAAATACCCCTAAAAATATAAAGGACCTAAAAAATCAAATCCCACTTATTTCCCCCTAAATTTGGGGAAAAAACTCCTAAGTTGCACGATGCATATGGTTGACGAAAAAATCAACATCAGTATGTCGGTAACGAAATAAGTAATGAAAAATGGACGTTATCTACTGACTGCGATCTGTTTTTAGTTGCACATTTATATGTGTTTTAAACGAAAGTTTAACACTTGCAAAAAAAATTCACTTTGTGAGCCAAATTTTATCGAAATTTTGAATTTTCCCAAGAATATTTTACCTCCTGCGTATGGAATTTACTAATCTCTAATGAAATACTCGTGATATGAATTAAAAGCAACGCCTAGTAGGGAAATGTGTATATATTAGTGTAAATTTTTGCTATAATGGACTGTTTTTTTACCGTTACTATAATAAAATTACATTGTAAATATACAAGACCTTATGCAGTCTGTGATAACAATGTTGCCTGGAGAACTTAGACCATATATTTAGGTGTAATTGTTGTTATACAACTGACAGCTAAAATGCAGTTATATTTTATTATAAAAGTGCATATAGCAATAAACAAATTAAAAGTGGGGGAAATGTTGGTTGTAGTAAATAGGATTATGCATATGTAATTTACCCTCCGAACAATATAAATAAAATCCTGACAATAACCAAAATGTGGAAACCGGTAAATTCAACATCACAGCTTAAAAGATGCAGGTCACAACACTTGCTCGTATCATCAGAATTTAGATGTTTGTAAAACAGACACAAACAGCTAGTCATATCACAATTGGGAAGCCAGAATAACCATTTTAATAATGGTTTCAACTATAAAAAATGGCTAAAATGGTCAAAAAAGTCAGGAAACAGTTTAACATATTATAAAAAGCTTACAAAAAAATTTTTACTCAATACAAGGGGCGGATGTAAGAACAAGTACCAAAAACCCAAAATTAAGTTCTTCAATTGATGTTCATAGGATTTTAAAAAATAATGTTGCGCAAAAAATATATGACCTGTTTTAAAAGGAGCTAATTTGCATTGAAGAACAGCTAGGTCAATTTGGCTGATGAAATGAAATTCAACCTTTTTTCATCAGATGGGAAGATAACTTTAGTTAAAAACATAAGAGAGGATTAAAATAAAAGAATTTGAAATGTACGGTTTAAGAGAATGGTCAATACGTAATGTTTTGGGGTTGTATATCTTTGTCAGGGTCGGAAAAATATATTTTAATAACGGTATAATGAATTAGTATTACTGTTCCGATACCATATTTTAAAATAGTTTCTAATTGTAGTGCTGCAAAATTGCACATTCACCAGAATTTTCAATTTTTTTACGACAACTCAAAATATTCAGAGCGTACTGTACGAGAGTGGCGTATCTTAATACCCCACCACTGTCATCTAACTTTAATATAGTAGAAAATGTATGATCAACATAAAAAATGTGAACTAAAGAACGAATGGCATTTTCTTCTTAGTATACTCGACCATGAGAGAAATGAAGAAATCAGAGAGGATGTGGCAAGATGAGCCAGAATAAGACGGAAATAGTGGAAAGACCATGTAGATAGGATGCCTGATAACCTGCTACCCAGAATGGCAAAAATGGAAAGGCCTAACACCGGGAGACTCCTAGCAAGACTACCAAAACATTGGTATGAAAGCTGGACCTCCGCATCCCAAGAGTGATGAACATTGTAAGAAACACAGGACTAAGTCCTAACGTAGAAAGAAGAAGAAGAAGAAAGAGAGACCTCTAGATTACTGGCAAAGTAAAAATTTATGGTATAGTATGTTAGTATAATGATTGCATCATTTTAGCTGTGAGCTCTATTTTATAAGGGCATCCTTTTGTTTGCATTTTTGTCAGGTAGTTTAGTTTTAGAACTTGATATACAATAAAGTTTGAACTATTTAAAAAGGTTTATAACTGTTATTAAGTCTTTGTGTTTAGTTCTTTCTGTATGTTTGTGCCAATAGTTTCATCTGTTGAATACTCACTACATCATTTAAGCTGTGAGGAACTGTAGGTCCAGTTAAAGGGACATCGAATTTATTGTCGGATAAAAACTGTTCTTTGCCTATTGGGCATAAAGTTGTCACGGTTGCAAATCCCATTACTACATAATTGGCCACAATGCGTTGTTTAGTCAACCGTCTGCTCATGTACGAGATCTTGGGGTTGCTGGATGGACACAAATGTGCAACAAAAGTGTGTCATTTGTTATCAAATTTTGACAACAACCAGCAGGAAACCACTCAAACTCAAGCCTAAAATATCTAATCACTATATACTGCTGCATGCGTTCGTCACATTAATCACCTCGCAATATTTTCTATTAAGTCGAACTCCGCGAGATTTTCCGACGTTTTACAAATCGAACATCTATTTTGTTAAAATGCTGAAATTGAATTATTTTTCATCCGGAGATTCCGGTAGCGTGATCTGTCACTGAAACTTATTTTTCTTGCCACCTCTTAAAAGGAACAATGTGTAAAAATTCAAACGGTAGATCTGGTAATGGATGAACCTAACGGAAGTGCATAGGGGCCCGGGTATGAATTATGTGGTATAGGAAAGAGTGGATATTGCTATTCTCTCCCCGTACCACTCGGCTCATAAATATCTCTAGTATTCGGTGTAATACTTTAAGATGTTGTCTGACGTGCATAAAGCACAGATGTTGTAGGATGGAACGTTCTACACTCTTTATTATTCTCAGTTGACGCTGACACTCGTTTTTTTCTACGCTTTTACACTCATAATCAGCTTCGGGGTTACGCACGTTTTATTTCGCATGTGGCTCTTCAAAGAAAATTAAGTGTATTTACACGCCACACAATTTACGAATTTGTTAAAATTCTTGCTTTGTTTGCTCTTTAGCACGAATGGACGACATTTTTAAACTTACTTATCATATTTACCTTAGATGTAATTATACATATACAAATATTAACATATATAAATGAAACTGAACTCGGGTGTAGGTTTACTCGCAAAACTCTATACACTGTGTCAATTTGAAAAGGTATCATTTTTAATATTGCAGTTGTCTTCTAAAATATGGAATTAGGCAAAGACAAGTCAATTTTATTTTCAAGGACATGCTGACTTTCAATTAAATTACATTAACCTTTTAGTTGGGGCGGAGACAACCCCTAAAATTTGAAACAGGCAGGTGAGTTGAGCGATACCTCATCTGAAACTCTTCAATTACTTTCTTAAGTATAGCACATTTCAGTACTTTCAGTACTTGCCATAGGTGCGAAAAACATATATCGATATTATTTAAATTAATTGGTTAAAATGGATTACATTGAAGTCAAATAGCCGTTTACAGTTTCTTTCTGCCTTTTGCTACGAAAGAATATTTTACTGATAAGGAGTCGATAAATGTTTAGTATAAAAAGAACATAAGTCATTCTTCGGTTTTTTTGCTAAGATTCTCTTATTTGTCTTCAGTATAAATTTAGTATTGCGAGTTCGGGATTGTGCGTTTTTTAAAATGTTTCCAAAAATGGTGTACACATATCACCCAAGAACGGAGATTATTCTCACTTTAGGGGAATCTCGAAGATGTGCTAGAGGAGCCGCAGCAATTTCAATGAGAGAAATCCCCATAGTAATATAAACCACAAATATGTCTTGGAATTAGTTGCAAAGTTTACCGAAACCGGTTCCGATTGCAACAAAAATCCAAGAAATAGCAGTAATAGTAATAGTAGAAATAGTGTCTTAAATGAAGCAGCTCAAATAGAAATTTTAGGCACCTTCACTGCGGTGGACCCGACCACCTTACTTTGTACTATAGCTCGCGAAGTAGGAATGTCACATAAAACAGTAAGGAGAGCACTAAAATTAAATAAATTTTATCCATATAAAACATATTTTCTTTTACAATTTTTTCTTACAATTGTGACAAAAGGATTCAATTTTGCGAAAGAATAACAGTTTTCATAAATAACAATCAAAATAATTTGAAGAACGTTTGCTTTGGTGATGAGTTTTTCAGTAATCGGCTTGTTAACAAACAGAATTGTCGATACTGGAGCGATGAAAATTTGCGACTTTTTAGGGAAGGTAATTCAGAGTATCAAAAAACAAATAACGTATGGGCTGGTATTCTTAGAAATGCAGTTATTGCACGTATATTCATTGAGGGAAACCTAACTGGTGAGCGCAACTTAAATCTCCTTAATGAGATAATAGACCTCTTAATAACAGATAATTAGAAAATTAAGTTAAGGATGATGCTGGTAATAATACTTGGTAAGAAGATCTTCTTTGCTTCCAACAAGATGAAGCTCCACCACATTACTTTCTTTCGGTTGGGCAATGGTTAGATAACAGATTTCTTGGCAGATGGATTGGTAGAAGAGGAGCAACGGATGACCACCACGATCACCCGGCTTAATGCCTCTAGATCTTTTTTGGTGGAGACATCTTAAATCGATTATTTAATAAACATAGGCCTCGAGATTTAAAAGAATTAAAGAAAAGAGTTACAGCTGCGTGTAGAGAAATTGAAATAGAAGTTTTTCAGAACGTTAGGGAGGCATTATAGAGCAGACTACATCAATATGCAAACAATAATGGACAACATTTTAAGAATTTAATTAAGTAAACTACTTTTTACCAATGTGTTTATATTTCATAACAATTACATTTGTTACATTACCTACATAGCTTGTTCAAGAGATTTTTTGGATGTTTTGAAAACTATTGAAAAGAAAGGTCAAGTGTGTAATACATGGTAGGGCGGGGCTAGTTGATCAGCGGGGCAAGTTGTGAAATCAAAATATCTCGAAAACTACGCAACTTACAACAAAAGTTTAAATGGCACAAAGAAGGGGTTACGGAAGGAGAACACATCGCGCGACTGTCAATTGCCGTCCGGTGCTTAGGCTTACGACCACAACGCATTGTTTTTTTTGCGCGTGAAAAAAAAACAGGCCTTTATACTTTTGTTTCTACACTCGCATGAAAACACTTTTTCGTGATTAAGTAAGTATTTAAATATTATTTAATTATTGCTCTTTCAATTATGTATGATAAATATCATCCATGGGTTATACAAAACCCAGACAAGTATTTTCTGATGAACAAGAAATTTCTTTAAAGGAGTATTGCTTCAAATGTCATCGATGTTCTTTGGGTATACGCCTAAAGATACTCGTCGTCTTGCCTACGAGTGTGCCGTTAAGTTTAAGGTTAAAATGCCAGTTACCTGGTCCGAAAACCGAATGGCAGGTAAGGATTGGCTTCACAAAGTTCATGGCTAGAAACCCAGATTTATCTATCAGGAAACCTGAAGCTACTAGTCTTGGCAGAGCTACGTCTTTCAATGCCGAAAATGTTAAAGTTTATTTTGAAAAATTGGCTGAAGTAATGGCAAAATATAATTTCACTGCTTGTCAGATATGGAACGTAGATGAGACTGAGTATCTACAGTATTGAAACCCAATAAAATTATAGCTGGAAAGGCGAAAAAAAATGTTGGTGCGATGACTTCAGGAGAACGAGGTACTAATGTTACCGTGGTGCTGTGTCGGAATCTGGAAATACAATTCCTCCCATTTTGTATTTCCTCGCAAAAATTACAAAGATCATTTTATTAATGGCGGACCTCCAGATTGTATCGGGACAAGCAATCCCAGTGGATGGGTAACAGACGCGGAATTTTTTAAATTGATGCAGCATTTTATCAAGCATGTAAGACCATCAAAAGAATCCTACGTTTCACTGGTTTTAGATAATCATTCCTCTCATTTGAACACTGAAACGTTAAATTTAGCTAACGAAAATGGAGTTGTCATGTTGACATTCCCGCCCCACTGCAGCCATAAATTGCAACCACTAGATGTGTCTGTTTTTGGGCCCTTCAAAAATATATTGTGCCACTGCACAAGATACATGGTTAAAGAATAATCCAGGAAAGACCTTAACAATATACGATGTCCCAAAAATTGTAGCATACTCTCTGCCATTAGCTACGGTGGTTACAAATATAACTAATGGTTTCAAAAAATCCGGCATCTATCCATTTAATCCAAACAATGTTACCAAGGAAGATTTTTCTCCATCATTTGTGACCCATCGTCCAGAACCGGTACAAGTGGAATGTCAGCAACTAGAGCAACAACCTGATGCGAGTGATCTATCTCTTACTAGTCTACTCGATCCAAATGATCCAGCTGCTGCTAGTCAATCCAATGCAAGTGATCCAGCTGCTGCTAGGTCAATCCGATGCCAGTGTTTCAGTTGTTACTGGTCAACCTGATGCAAGTGATTCAATTGTTACTAATCAACCTGGTGCAACCGTTGTTGCATCTACGTGTCAAAATAATCAAAACAAAGAAAACGTTTTGGTTCTTGCTCAAGTACCAGGAGTATTTTCTCCTGAAGTTGTTCGACTTTATCCAAAAGCAGGTCTAAGAAAAATCTCTAAAGCTGGAAGGAGAAAGAGAAAATCTGCTATTTTGACAGATACGCCAGAAAAAAATTGATTAGAAGAAGAACAAAATAAGAAAAAACTGAAAAAAGTTAAAAAAACCCAAAATTGAAATTAATAAAAAAAAGAAACGAATCTCTAAAAAAATTCTGCAGACAAACTCAGAAGAGGACGAGTATAGCTGTTTGGTTTGTAATGAAGAATTCTCTAAGAGTTTACCTGGGGAAAACTGGATTCAGTGCCAGATTTGCAAACAGTGGTCCCACATTAAATGTGTGCCAAACGTTGGTCTAACTTTTGTTTGTATTAATTGTGATAGTGACAACGATGATTAATAATTTGTAATTGTTAATCATCTAGCAATATTTCTGGTCTCATAATGAGTCACTATTTTATTTTAATATTAATTTGCTTTAAAATTATTTTTAAATATAGAAGTTAAAATACTAAAAGTGTAATAATAATCTAAATTATCAGAGCAATAATAATAATATAAGAATGTTATAATAATATTAAATAAATAATTGCTAGTTAATAACAATTTTATTTTATACTTATATCATTTTATAGAGCCGATCCGTTTATTCTTGCCATTGCACAACTAGCCCCGACCCATGCACAACGTGCCACACTAGTGGGGCCCGTTGTGCGATTTGCAGCGCTCCCGCTCTTCCAGGAATAACTTCCAAAGTTTTACTCGAATCGTTTTTGTGTCGCTAGACCGTTTGAAGAGGACTAAATCACGAACCTAACTGCATATGGCGTAAATAAATCCGATGCATCGTCTTGGAGTTATGGGAGGTCAAATCAAAAAGTGATAAACTAGCCCCGCCCTACCCTACTTAAAAAGGCAAATAAACGACCTTTTAAATAAGGTGTAGTTAAACCCCCCTTCCGATTTAATATTTTCTGGAGTTGCCTGGACTCCAGGTCAAGGATTGATCAAATTTAATTGAAGGTCAGTTGAAAAGATGTCTTCCTTGAAAATGAAATTGGAATGTTTTTGCCTAATTCCATATTTTATGAAACAAGTGAAATATTAAAGAAAGTATATTTTCAAATTGACACAGTGAATAACATAAAGTATGCCCCACCGGGAATCGCCGCGATCGATTTCTGGCAAAATATTTATTAAAAAAAATTGAAAATTTGACAACTTACAAAGTTGGCAAGGCCAATACAACTAGAATATTGACAAAGTTGTAGTACTTCCAGTTATACCAGAAGTTGACACCGGTATGAGTGAAAGTACTACAACTTTGCGAATATTTTAGTTGTATTAGCCTCATCGACTTTGCTAAGTTGCCAAAATTTTAAGTTTTTTGGATGAGTCTTTCATCAGGTATCAATCGCGGCAATTCCTGGTGGGACACACTATATTGCTGTATTGAAAAGTATATACTAGTTGGATCTACTCAAATTGTTAAGAACAAAATAACTATTGAAATTTCGGAAGTTGGTTATAATGGACACTCTTTCACGATTCCATAACTCAGTAATCATGCATATAAGATTATGACCACGCCACCAAAATGATCTATTTTTGTTTAAGACTTTTAGACATTTTTTCTTAGGATTTCCATTTCAAACCTAAAACTTTGGGTGTAACATTGCAATAAGTATTATTCTTCAAATTTACTTCGTCCTTATGACGACACGCAGCAACCCACTTTTTTCTAAATTATAATGTTTTCTGAACCTGAAGTATATTAATTCAATTCCCTCAGTTTAATTATGGTAAATAGAAACAACTATCCATGGTTAATGCCGAAGTAAAACAATTATAAAAGTTCTTACGATATGCGGAATAAGCTAACAATAATAATTGTTCACTGATTGATAGATCAAATTATGGTTAAATCTATTCTGCATGTTTACAACACTCGGCCTTTCTTGCATTGCAGAGAACGTCACATGCGCGTATCGTTAAATTTGCATCAAAATATCAGCATACCGATATAAGTGCTATCGAGGGAATTTAAAAAAAAATGAGAAATTCAAGTTTGAGTCGAGATTTTGAGCAGTCCGCACCTGCAAGCATCTGATATACTTGCTGGTGCGAATTTAAGTTTACAAAAGCTAATGAGATCTAATGAGATCAAAACCGGTCTTTGATTCTCAAAATCTGAATCTAATAAATACACCAGCCGATATGTCTTTGCATTAGGAGCTAAATATATCAAAAAAATTAAAACTTCCTTCAATAATTCAACAATATTGTCTTTCATTACCGTCATAAGATTGATGACTCTTAAACTATCGATATCCTTGGATAGATCAATCTATTCATAATCATGCAAATAATCAACGATAAATAGGTTTTATTATTGCTGAAATTAGATGCAGAATACACTTAAATGCATTCCAACGACTGAGCTCCAATCTGTTGCATCGCAATATGGTGTCTCGAGTTCCTAATATTTTATTTTTGTTTGCTACGCTTGTCGAAAATGAATCTTTGCTTTTACAGATAGCCAAGTCGCGCAATAAACGTGATTTAATCTCAACGTATTATTAACAATTCTTGATTCAAATTCAATTGATAATATTAATTTTCACCCGACGTTCCCATTTATCCTGATTTGTCTGCTGTTCAATATAAAATTTAAATTAGGGTTTTGTTATACTTGAAATATTATTTCGTTATAGCCTTCCTCGTCAGTATTTGATTTTATAAAATTATGGCCTAATCTGGTGCTGCTGTTTAGTGGGTACCTCGGTCATAATGTCAATAATTTTAACCACTTCTTCGAAAAGCTTAACAAAGACAGAAAATCGAAAAAATAATTCTATTTAGCCCATTAAATAGAGGTAAATTAATCCAAAAACTCTTCTTACCGTAAGGTTGCCTAACATAAAGAATGGTTTAGGATTCCATAAGTCAATGCGTTACCACCCACTCAGCAGGTGCAATGATAAGCCAGAAAAATCATTAATTTATGAACAACAAGTTTTGAGGTAATTATTGCCTTGAATATTTATTTGTATTTCCACACACTTAAAAATAAATGAAAATAATTGGTTTTATTTTACATTTCTTACAAAAAGTACCACTTAAAATTCTAAAAAATAAGTGAATGTAAAATGTTATAGAAATAGTAATTATTAACCGCTCCAACACAAGCTAAAAAATATTAATAACAATAATATTAAATATTTGTCGGAGCTAATGAAGAATGTGCCAATGATGGGATTTCCTAGCGTATCCCAAAGTCAGAATAGATACCATGTATTTACAGGAATATTTCAAAAGGCTTATTTTTTTCGAACTGTCTGAAGCTATGGGGTGTATGAAAAAAAAATGATTTTATGTGAACAACGCATAAGACAAACATTTCCGTCTCATTTGTATCTCCTATAGATTTACAAAACTCAAAATCCAAGAAAATATCCCTCAAGTATTAGCCACTCCTTTATATCATTTGCACCCACTTTTTAAAATTTCGCAGCGTTCTCTTCTGCAATTGGTTACACTATGGACAGATTTTCAGGCGAAAAAGCGAATAATCTAACGACTTTGTTTGGGATCCTTTGATAAATTTTCTTCTTACAATTTATTTTTTCTAGTTTTATTTTACACTAAAGAGCAGTACATGATTGTTCCACAAGATTTATAAATTCCATTCATGTGAAATGTTAAAATCTGTTAACGCATTCAAAGCGATCGCTGCGGTTGAATCCCAAATAATTCCTGATGTTTAAAGTCCATTTTATTGAGGTCGTAAAACAAGAAAACCGCTAAGTGCTTTCAGTATCTACTTTGCGGCTATCCTGTCTTCCGAAAGCCTAACCCTCCAAACCAAATCGATCAGACAGAAGTTGCGAAGTTAGTTTACAACCCGTTCATACTTTTAGAGAAGTAGTCATTCTTTTTATTCGGTTTCACCAACGGTTTGAACATGTGTACCATTATCTAGTTTAGTGCACCAGCAAGCTATGACATGTCATAATATGCATTAACCTCTCTAGAACAGGAAAATATTTTAGGGCAATAACACAAGTTTTAACTAATTCAGTACTCGGAACATTCAATTCCGAACATTATCCAAGTTTAGATGGCAGTCATAAACAACAAAATTTGGAACAATGTCTACCCCACTGGTAATCCCAATATTGCTGTTAGGGTGTGAGAGGACAAATGGATAACGTCGGACTTATAGCGAACGACATCTGACATATTGATCGACTCTCCTCCGTGTTGCACTGCAGTTGTTTCCGTTGTCCGATTGTCAATGCAATAATAACCCACTTGATCACAGTAGATTCGAATTAGCTTGATACATAATTTCAAATTAGAATGCTCACTTCCTGGCATTGTGAAGATATGGCACAATGGGGCAAGGAAAATTAATTTAGATGCGTTCAGTCTACTCGATTTAACCTTATCAAACTCCACATACTGACACCTCTAAATATTCCAGATACGTTTGTTACTTAATTTAACACCTTTAAATACTTCAGTAAAATGGAATTTTAACCTGCATCCAGTTTTAAATGCAAAACTCTCACTGTTGAAAGGGATTAAAGAAAACGAGAGAAATTATGGTTTTATGCAAACCTTTTTTAACTTTGGAAAATTGATTAGGTTAAAATCTTTGGCTATATTTTTCAAATGATATCATTTGGTCAGGCAGCTGGTAATATGAACGTGTCATGTAATGATTCAGGTAGAAATAAACTCTAAGTAATAATTTTCTGTTTTACAGCCAATAGGGTGAAAATGTAATTATATTTTTTAACGATAGAGACTGAATGTAGCAAAAAGAAAATATGCAACAAATAATGCAAAGTGCCATTAAAAAAACCATTGACCATCCTCTGCGATAGCCAACAGGGGGAAAGAAGTTGCACAAGATCCTTATGTTACATTTTGTGACCCCAGTGGTAACCTACTTCAGTAGCTTGTAGAGTTTAACATACTAAATAGCAAGTGGTAGGAATTAACTAAACTCTGCTAAGCTTTGTAGCTCTCTGGTGGGAAAACTGGAGGCAGCAGACGAGGGTAGCCTTATTACGATCAATGGGACACCAAGTGGTTTTTTGGTGCCGCTGATTACATTAAATGAACTGAAAACCATCAAAGAAAAATAGCTAATAGAACTTGAATTGGCGAGAAGTTACTACACAAGTTAAATCCTATTCCTGCTTGCATCATCACACGCTATGAATTTATCTTACAAGCCTACACCATCACCTTCAATATCATAAATAGATTTGCATAAAATAAGGGAGAAATTTAAATAACACGATGAAAGACGATAAAATTTCGAAATTAATTAATAAAATCTCAAGATATCATTACAAAAATAAATATATCTTACTAGTTAGGTCAACTAGTGACACCGCAAAAAAAATAAGTTTAATTAACTTGAAGGTAAATTCCAAAAAATTTTATTCGTAAGCACATAACCCCTGAAAATACGTATTACTACACACATTGGACCTATAAACAACTACGAAAGAGTGCACTCTTTTCACAGTACGTTCAGTCTATATACCATTATCATTATTTTATAAACCCCTGCCTACAGGGGCGGATCGAGAAAAATTTTTCGGGGGTCTTAATTTCGATTTTAAAATAAACATTTTACAACACATAATACATTAATCTTATATTACACGGTATTACTTTTTGCATATATGTGCCGAATTAGAGATACCCTCATTCAATGAATATTACTTAAAAAATTTGTTTTGAAATGAAGAATTAAAAATAAAAAAATGTATTGTGTTCATTCATCAATTACAGTTTTACAGAAAGATATCCATTTTTCTTTTTTTGTTTGCCATAATATCTACGATTTGACAAGTAGTGACTTCAGTGTCCCTATGAATATTTAGTAGCGCCAATCCATTCACTCGGTCTTTTCCAGTCTTGTTGCGCAGGTAAGTCTTGAGTCTTCGTAAAGTAGAGAACGATCTTTCGCTAGAAGCTACTGTAACAGGCAGTGTTGCACCGATTTGAAGTAATCTGTTAATGTGTTGTAGAATCGTATGTCACAAACGTCCAGAGCTTCGATGAAGGTTTTCGGTCGTTCCTTCGCAGAAATGTTTGTACAGAACCTAATGTGAAGAAGGAATAATTGGTTAATTTTTGATTTTTCAATTTAATAAAAATCAAATTACCTTTTCCACATCTTCATATCAGATTCTAACTCTTGTGTAGTCTCAGTAACTTCGTTTCGGACATTCTTTTTCGAAAACAAGGACAGTTTTTTTCAAGTCTTCCTCATCAAGTTCCACACATCGTGATGGGATTATATTTTGTATTCTTGACAGCAGTTGTCGGTGCTCCCAAAATCTAGACTTAAGCTCTTCTAAATACTTGTCCAAAAATGGGATAAAAGTTCAACGAAACGAAAATTTGCGCGGTTGGTTGGATGTGATTTTCGAGAGGAATACAGTTGTGCCACCGAAAGAATAATGCCAAAGGGAAAATTGCCATCAGGAGAATTGATTGTATCTGGCCACTGGCGGCTGTTGTACAGGTTATGTGAGTTGACATTTGCGAAAGAAAAAATTAATATGTTCGAAAGGAAAGATTGACATTTAAGGAATTCGAGTGTAATGAGAAAACTTACAATGCTGAGATTCTAAATAATAACTTGTTCAAGAACGTAGCCAACGCATTTTTTTACACACGGGGGAAACAATCGAATTAACTCGATCGTTTCCCCACAAACTGCACAAACTTCAATCGTCAGATGTGATTTACGAGAGACAAATTGGTATGAAGTTGTGGTATGTACATTGCTAGCATCGAGCATGGACAGATTCTAGTGTATTCATCACTATCATGGAGTGAAAGTGGCGGTAGGTTCAAATCTGTTGCAGAAACGGGTAAGCAATAAAGAGTAATTTGAAGAAAACAAGTTTCCATTTCTTATTGTATGTGATGCCACCTAATAAAACACACCTCAGTGTCAAAAACATAATTTTTCGCTATGGCTTTATATCAATAAAGAATCTTCATAGATTTCTGAAACGATATAAAATTTTCTGAATAAGTTGGATATTTCGGGGGGGGGGGTCTGCCTGCCTAGGTGTGTGGAAAAATATATTTAAATACAAACTGAAAGGAGTTTCGGTAACAATAGTAGCAATCCTGAGGAAGCCACACCTTCAACGCTGGCAATTATCCAGGGGGTAAAAAATGCAGGAGGTTCACACAAAAATTATTATCCATTAGCACTTTTTACATCAGATATGTTCAGCTAAGAATGTTGTAATGCATGCATAGTAAACTCGATAGTAAATAGCAACATATTTACCAGAATCGAATAATTAGGTTAATTTTATTGCCAATTTTTACATTATAATAATAATAATAATAATACAATAACAAAAGTAAAAGAAAATCAAATTTCATAACGCAAAACCAGGCGCAACGATAATACAGCAAATCGAAATCGCTGAATTCTTGTAGGTAATGTAATACTTTACGCCAGTTCGACGAATTTGCACCAAGCTATTGTGCCGAATACGAGAGGGCTCGCGAATAGGTGTTAATATCGCGCCGCTGCCCCCCAATACGTATAGTAAAATTTCAGATTAACTAACGAGTGCTGAGTGATACATTTCCTTCAATCACATCTTAGCTAGTTTGTCAAACCCCAAGAGCTCGATCTTATAAAATAGCGTAGATAAAATATATAATAATAATAATATATAAAATATAAAATAACGTACATCAAAAATCTGAAAAAGAAGGTTAAGGACTTTTGGTTGCAATATACTGAAAATAAAACCAAAATGCGAAAGCTAAAGATCTGCTGGGAAAATACAAAAATATAACTTAAGGGAACAAGTACACAAAAATACGTTGAAGGCTTACCGAAACAATACTCCAGAAATTACTAGAAATATTAATTTAAATACTGACTTGAAAAATAAAGTAACGGTAGCGTTATTACGACTTCACAACGATAAATTAACAAAACAATGCTACCAATCAAAAAAGTCTCGTGAATTATATGGAAATGTAAAGATTAGGAAATATTATCAAATTCGTTCACCAGATACTAACTAACGGGGCGATCTTGTAAATAACAAATAAACTAATCACTATCTTTATGCTGCTAGGCCATTTTAGAATGTAAGCTTGAAATTTTGAAAACCTAAAAATATGTAATTAATAATATCTAAAATCAAAATTTTAGGTTTGAAGTAGAAATTCTTGGAGAGAAATTAAAAATCTGGTTTCATCTACTTATTTTGAGAGCAACATTTTCTTCGTTAAGTATTATTTAAAAAATAATTTAAAATTAATAAGAGAAATTTTCCAGCGTAGCCTCAAGATTAAAAAAAAAGTATCTAAATTCAGGACAACATTGTTAAAAGATCGTAGTTTTTAGAAAAGGCTGAAATTTTAAAAATTGGTTTTATATTTAAAAAAATTGTAAGTTTTACAGAAAAAGTGAAAAATCTCCAGTCGAAAAAGTCCAATATCCAAAGTCCAAATAATGGCATTAACTTTATGGGAAGATAAAGAAAAATGACTAATACGAATACGTGATTAAAAATTCTTTTTTTCAGGTATAAATAATTACGCTGAAAACAAATATTTGAAAATCATAATTAAACCCCTTTTTGAGCTGTCACTGACTTCAAAGCTCCAAGGCCCAGATAGATATAAATAAGCAGAATTTGCGCCTGCGGAGTTGGGACTCGGAACGAATCAAATAAACAAAACATTGCTTATATATCTAAATAACAATACAAAAAACATTAAATGATCCTGGCGGCACCAATGGTTGGGGAAAAGAAGTTAAGTGATTTTCTTTTTTATATGAAAATCGGTTAACAACTGAATTGCAGAAGAAAGTGACGCTAAATTAAAATAGGTGAAATCGCGAGATGAATGTAAACATTGATATCAACTGCTGCAAGTAATGAATTAAATTCGTCTGTTGTGGGTGCAAGTGTTAAGAGTGGTTAATGCTCGAGAGTTATTTCTCGACGTTTTATTTTTTGTGACCCTCTGTGATATGATGGAAATTTTTTAAATCATGTGTAGTTTACCGACTGAATCATTACTTTTTTCATGCGCCCGACTGGTCGTTTTTCTGTCTTTACTAAGCCTTCCGAACACGTAGTTAAAACTAATGCCATTATGACTAAATCCACCCGTGTATATGTAACTTGCACAGATTATTTTAACAGCTATAAATTTGTAAATAGTATACAACCGAGGTTACAGTATGCAGGCCCTCTAACCATATGTAGTGTATATGACTTCTTGTCCACAGTTTCTTCCATGTATCAATAGGTGGCGGTGCTTAGGACTCGCAAGAAAATTGTCCGTTGATTCTTTGAAACTCACTTGCCGGAACATTTGTCAGCAGTTCGCGTTGGATATACCAAACTGACGAGATCTAATAAGATCGAAATCAGTCTTTTGTTTTCAAACTCTGAACCTGATAAATGTTCAAACCTATTGATCTGTACATTACATATAAATTTAAGAAACTTTTTTTTAGGCAGCAAAATTTCATGGTTTAAATCCAATGCTCGCAATTTAAATCAAAATATTATTAAATCTTTGACAATTCAGCCGTAAATTTGAAACACACTGTACATTTTAAATATCCAGGCCCTCTGGTCCTGGCCAGAGAAAATTAAACTCCCATCTCGCTGACATTAAAGGAAACATTCCCTTTTTAGTTAATTCGTTTTTAAACGCGAAACTTTTTTAATATCCTGCGATATCCCCATAACACAATTATATCCACAAAAGTAGATAAATGCTTTGTAAAGTAAGGATAATGAAAACGAGTTTTTTGTCGAAGTGAAGGAAAAAACATTTTAAGTTGGCCCCTCAATCTTCTTGCATCAGTTAACTCTAGTCAAATTAAATAGCTTTAAATTTGAAAGCTTCATAAGTTGATTAAGTTTTTTTTATGTCTTAGCTGCCTTTTTAAAATTAATTGCGACATTAGCTGTACGCTGCTATAATATTGTAAAGGACTTGTGCGTTGTTGTTTACTAAGAGGCTATTAAGGAGATACAGAGTGGAGAAATACTCGTAGGTTCGAGACGTCGTGTCAAATATTTACAAGTAATTAGGACTGTTAAGAATAAACTGTAATTATGCGTTCGAGATTTAGAATTATTGAATGCGTGGAATAACAATATAAACCAAGAGTCGTATTCTAAGTTAGTTGTAAAAATAAAAATAAATTTTTATGGTTGTTTGGTTAAATAAAAGTGTTAAGCGTCGGTGTGTGAAGAGGGTAATGCTTAAATCCATAATTATGTAAAGAGGTAACGCGTAATGTGTAAGAAAGAATATGTACTTAAATTGTCGGTGTTGCTAATTTTGCGTTATGCAATCAAGATTCATTTTCAGGTAGCAACCCTCTGTATTTTAATTTTGGGACGTTTGGAAACAAAAAATCACATCGTGTAGCATACTAGTAATAATAGTAGTTTGGCCACTTCACTTTTTGATATTTATGGAAATTGAGTATAAAATTTTATGTTCACGTCTTGTTTCAGTTCTTTCGTTTGCTTGCTGAAATAAAATCATTTTAAAACCCTGTCGCCTTTTCAGCTGTAAAATCTAAGTATTTACGGTTTACTGTCGTATTAATTAAAATATATTAGTTTTAATAACATATAGTGAAAGATTTTTCCTATTTATTCGCTCCTAAAGTCTGATACATTTTGTTAGTGGGGTCCAATTTCAATTGAAATTATGGTCTTGCTGATTTTATTCAAATCAAGTTAGTAGTTAAATAATTTAGCTGATGGGAACATAAACAAATTCAAGTGAAATCAGTAAAAAAATTCACAGATTTCGCAATCGTTGCAACCAACGGAAACATTGGAAATGATAACACCAAATAGGAACATAATTAACTCTTTATTTAACATACAAGGTTATACAGGGTATCGACAAATTTCAAAGACAACGCTTGGGAGTTGATTCGGAATGATAAATAAATACGAATTACGAAAAAAAAAATAAAAAATGTTTACTTTTCGAATTGCAGACTTTCGAAGTTGTTATAAAAAATAATTTAATTATTAATTTCATAACCTCTTTACCGATCGCGTTGAAATATGAAAACTTTATTTATTTAAATTATTAAGGCTAGAATCTTAGTGACGTCGACCCTTGTGTTATCCGACACCCCTGGAAATTCTCCACGACAATTATCTTTGTATCTTCGAAGTAGTAAATAATAATAATTACCTAAAATATGTATTGATTTACAACAATACGTATTACGTTTAGTTTTTATTTTTTTTAAAACTGATTAGAATGTCGTTAAGGCTGACTGTGTTGAAAGTGTTTGCAGATGTGTCTTACACCACATGAATTTTATGGCCCTTCACAGTTTGTTTGAACCCCCTGGTTGGATAAGTAGTACATTTCAGAAATTTGTCATTCCGATAAGTGGTTCTTAGATATTCTGTCATCCCTATTTTTTCCAAGTTTAAGAATCATTTTATTGTCACTGAATGTGCCTTCTTTCCTTTTTGAAGGGCAACGTTACAATGAATAGACCACAGGGTGCTCGTAAGTGGTAATTGTCTTAAAAGTGTTATTCCTGGCCTCTTCTTCTTGGGATAAAAGTATTTTGTTTTCAGTTTTCTCTTGATCCTCAAAATTTATTGCCCCGGTCATGTAATTGTTCTTTCTGACAAGAATATATGGTCTTTGAATTGCATGCCATATTTTTGTTTCTTTGAATGGATTTTTAAATGACCAGCTGCATTCGACCCAATTTGGTTTCTTGAAAATGAAATTAATTTTTTCTAATTTCAATGGAATTTCTAATTACTCCCAAAACAAACTTGTTTCAGTTAATAAATCTATTTAGATTATTTCGCATTGAAATCAGGATCATCGAAAAAAACATTAGAGGGCAGTTGAATGGTAAATTTATCAATCCTAAAAATTGAGGTTGGTTCTGTGATTTTGTTTATCATATTCCAGATCACACGTGAATTCGTTTAGATGTGATTTGATTCATATTTTACATTACTTTAAACTCTTTTAAAGAAAATTACAATATTTTAACTAATGCTGAAATAATGATGTTCGCTTGACACCCTGGATTTAACAAGGCTGGACATTGTTTAAAGTTACTGCACCTATTTTTAATTAAAACTAGAGCTGTACTGGTTGTATTGATTGCCATTTTCGCTTTGCATGATCGTTTAATTTTTCCGCTCTTATGGGAATAATAAATAAAAGTAATTCCCTTTTTTGCCAAAAACTCTAAAACCTTTATTACAGTTAATTAGTTTTCTTAGACCGGGTTGTGCAGTTCTTGTGAATTAAAAAATGTTTAGAACGGTTGTGACCTGTTCTTTTATTTTAAAGCGGTTTTGCAGCAACGCTATTGCACAATTAATTAATAAAAATAATTAGCTGATAATGACAATGATTCAATAACGTCACTTGAACCTCCTTCCACAGAATCGCAAAGATAATGAAATTTCTTAATATAAAAAATACGCTTGTCGTAATGAACTGACCACTTAAATGAATCCAAAAACAAAAATGGGAAGCGATGAAGGCTTTAAATTAGCAACGGTTATAGTATTTAATTATCTCGAACCGTTTAATAATGACAGAGTGAGTCTGATTGAATTAGTAAATTTCAATTTATGTCAGTTAAAATTTTATCGGATATTCAAATGAAAAAGTCATCAAGTGTGCTCTAAGTTTTTTAGAAGAGAACGTAGCGAACCCGGCATTCGATTACTTATTTTGGTTGATCCGTCAAGGGTCATTTTGACGTCTTATTTATCCAGAGAGGTTAAAATTTTCTAACCTAAAGAAAATCGTCTAGAAATCTATTTTACTCTTATTTTTACTCTTCTTCACAAAATTATGCGCTTATGCTTTCAAAATAATTATAAACACAAATTTTGGGCTTTTCCGAAATTTAATAATTTCTTCCACAATGTCCAATTTTTTAAATTTTTACATTACACTTGCAATTTTTGTGTTTTTTCTTAAAACTTCGGATTTCAAACGGATTCAAAATTTGAACATCAGTCTTGCTAGTCTAACTCAAGATATTGCATTAAAAAAATAAATATAGAGTATTTTCTTGAAATTATGATATTTTCACAAAATTCCTCAACCTTTCAAAATGTCATTTATTTTTCTTAAACTGTCAATAAATATTTACGTTTTGATTACAATTTTCATGTTAAATAATAAATTCTAAATATTTCAAAAGATTTTGACTTATTTTTGAAATTGTGACCTCAGCCTAAAAAATTCTTAAAATTATAAATATATAAACTCGAAAGCTCAAGAGTTTTTATCGAAATTTTGTAATGTCAACTTTTTTTTCGAAATTTAGGATCCCCTTTTTTATTAAATCCTAATTTTAAAATCCCAAAATTCAAACTTTACTTTCTACTCTTGTTTTCAACACCAATAAAGGTTTCAACCAGTGTTAAAGCTTTAATTTTTTATTTTTAAGGTTTTAAATTTAATCAAGACTCCTTTTTTAAGAGCACAAGTCATTTATTTAAAATCTTGACTTTAAATGAAATATTTTAATTTTTTTCAAATGATTTTGATTTAGTTGCAAAATTTTATCTTTAACCTCAAAATGTTGACATATGTTTTGAAATTTTAGAACATTATGAATTTTTTGAAATCTTGGAATATTTTCCCAAAATTGTCTTTTTTTTTACTGTTTTTCTCGCAACTTTTCTGAATTCAAAATTTTGGCCTTATTTAGCTATTTGTTTTATTTTCGACCTTAATATCGAAGTATTCGGTTTGAGATTTCGAGTGAAAACTTGAATATTCAAATATTTTTCTTTCGCCTTTTTTTCTATTTTTAAGGTTATTTCTGCAATGGTTATCTCTTCTAAATTTACACTTTCCATTAGCCAAGTTTCTTCTGAAAGATTATTTTTTAAATTGAAATATACTCGTATAACCAAATAAACTACGAAATAATTTAAATCAAAATAATATTAAGGCATCTATGCTCTTGGCTCTTGAAAGAAATATTTTAGTACAATGCGAAAACAATGAAATATTAAAATATATTTGATCTACAAGCAAAAATTTCTCAACTTTACTGTAAAAGTAATCTACATTTATTTGAGCCCTAACAATTGTAAGTGCAGATATTTTACCATATTCGTTTACTGAGTACTTCAAGGTTTTCAATACAGTACGTGAATTGGATTTAGGGTTAGAGTTTACACCATAATAATGGAATTATAACCCCTCAGTTAAGGGCTGCTGACTTGGGTAGCCCGTGTAAACTTCAGAACCTTTAAGTTTGCGCATCTGTACATGCTCACGATACCGCCTATTGTGTTCAGTTTTTGTTAGCGGTGTTTTCGTACTTAACTCACTAGATTCTCTATTTTCAATCTCTCGTAAACGTTTTTTACGCTCTCGATATGTCTTACACTTTTCGCTATTTTTCATACTCTTAATATCTATAGCTGATAGCCTTATCCAATGAAACGTTACTGGATTAAACGAATATGGTACACTACAGTGAACTGTAAACTTAACATTCTCCCATAGTTTTCACGCCGGCCTCTCGCCGCCGAGAGCGCTCGACTGGCGAGTATGTCAGAGCGAGCCACACCGTGTTCTCTCAAGCTTAAACGAACACCCGAAATTTAATATCTCAACATAAACATTTCCAATGTTAAAATCAAAAAAGTAGGGCCCACCGAAATTTCGCTTTCGGCCACTTTAGGCAACAAAAATAAAATTATTCAGTTTGACTGCCGACAGAAGTGAAAACCTAAGACTAGGAAATAACAATGATAATATTTTTCTGGATGTTATTGAAAATGTTTATATATTTTGATATCTGTGGGATACATACTTAAAATTTTATATTACTTACATTAAACTCAGGTAAGTAGTAAGTAAGTAAATATTTTATTTAGTAAATGATCTAATACATTATTCATGAGTTGAATTATATAAACATTGATTTTACATGCTTATTTTATAAAAATTTATAATTAAATAATTACTCTAAAAAAAAAACACACACACATTGTACATACCAATAAAATTGAAAAGACACATTAAAACTTAACATTTAAATTACAAATAATTTGTTTAAAAGCATGAATAAAACAACCTGAAGGCATTATAGGATGCTAGTGTAAAATATGTTCTATGTCTGCCTAACAAGGTCTTTCATATTTTTTCCAAATACTTTAATTCTGTTAGTATCTTTAAGATTTTGAGGAAGAAGATTGTACTGATTGATACCTTTATAAAACAAGCTATTCATTGTGGCATTTTTTAGAGTTGGTGGAATATAAAAGTTAAGGGCCGACCTAGTTGGATAGAGGTGTCTTTGATTTACTACAGTTAACTGATTTTTTAAATATTCCGGTAATGCATCTTTTTTCATTTTATGAATAAATATCATTGTTTGGACAAAATAATACTTTTCAATCTTAATCCAGTTCAACAAATTTAGCATAGTCTGAATACTAGTGTATCTATTGCATTTTAATATTATTCTCATTGCTTTATTTTGTAACTTGTGTAATCTATCAAAATTTGTGCAAGTAACATATAATACAGAGCAGCAATAAGTAAAGTGAGGCAATATCAAAGTATTGTAAACCATTAATTTAGTCGAAGTTGTTATCTAACAACTTAGCTACTCAGCCTAGAAATCCAATTTTTTTGCCAATTTTCTTTGAAATATAATCTATATGACTTGCAAACTTTAGTTCTCTGTCAATTGTAAAACCTAGATATTTTATTTGGGCTACCTGCTCTACATTTTGATCATTTATTTTAATTTTTAAATTTAATTCCTTAAATATATTGTACCAGTAATTGTTACTAATGAACATCCATTTAGATTTCAGTTCGTTTACTTTTAGTTTGTTACATTTAAATTTATTTGTAAACATTTTAAGTTCCTCATTCATAGTAGATATTAATTCATTAAAATCATTAAAAAATATAATAGCATCGCCACACCCTCGGCCAAATGTTACTAGTTTTTGTTGTCCCTCTACCGTTCGCAATGCGCAGGCGAAATTATGAAGGGGAAAGGGAAGCAGAATCAACCATTTTTTATTCAATGTGCCATTTTTGAAATTGTATTAGAAAAATCTAGTAACTGTGGGCTGGGTAGTATTCTATAAATCTTTATTTACAAAACTGATTAACTTTCAGCGATTTAAAACTAATTTTAGTACCAGCAATCAGCGTTCAAAAAAAACCTTCAAACTGCCCCACTAGCAGGGGTACATTCAACCAAATGATGGGGTAATTTCAAACATGAGATATAAATATATATTTTTTTATAGTCAAACACAAATAGATTTTCTACTTAAATAAGTTCATTATGTATTGTGCAAGTGAAATAAAAAATTGGCGAAACATGTTTGAAGTAAAATTCAAATCAATACTCAAAGACAATAACGTTGGTGTTAGTAAATATTGTAATATGTGCGGTTAACCTTAAATAAAAATGACATTTTTCGCAGGATTTGAACTTGAGAATTTTAAAACTATGTTACCTTGATCAGATGGTGATATATCACTGATCAACAGATATATGTAACTTAGTGTTTTTTGGCACAAAAATTTAATTTGACATTTGAATTAATTTTGTTTAATTCTTTCCCTACACAGCATTTTATATGTTTTAGCGGAAATGTCACCAGTTGGAAATCACATTCTATTATGGAGCAAAACATCTTTAATCGGATTTTTAAACATCCACTCATCAAATTTTAAAATCATTTTTTTTCCACAATTTATAATCATCGTAAATAATAAAATACTCCCGTAAAAGAAAAAGTTACATCATGAAACAGAAACCACGCTAAGATTGTTAGAACACACTAAGCTAGTGGTTGAAATTGTCTCATCCAACGCTGGTCGAATCTGCCCCATGTTAAATTTTTGATAAAATATTTTTTTTCCACTGTCTATAATTTTACGCTTGGGGTACTATAAATATTAACAATCTACCTCATAACATATATCGAATGTAGTCCGTTAAATTGAAAACCAAAAAATTAATTTATAATCTGATTTTTGCTCAATTTTGTTCAAACACTAAAAAATGAACATGTTGAGTAATGTAACTTCCCTTGCGAGTATTCTGACGTATGAAAAGCTACATAGGAGCCTTATGAAGCTAAATTTAAATCAGGGTGCCCCTTAAAAGGGCTTGGTTGAATGTGCCCCAAGGTTGAATCTGTCCCCCTTTCCCCTACGCGTAAAGCGTTTTTATTATGGTGTCTTGATTTCTATTTTATTCTTGCACATCGCATGCCGCCTTTTGAACTGACGTCTGCCAGTAATTTGCCAGCGTTTTTTCTTTTCTAATATAGTCAGCTTTCATTTACGAACAGAATAGGAATAATAATAATCAAATTAAAATACAATTTAAACAATTATAGTATACACATTTTCGCATACTCAATTTAACTAAAGGGGTAGGGTTAGATTATCAGGCCAGTTTAGCTTTCAAGAGCGTAAGCTGGAGTGGTCCAGTGATCTGGAATGTATGCTATGTGCAAGGCGTGCTCCGAGTGCGGACCTCGCTGCCAATCTCATGTTTTTTAAAATTATATTGCGGGTTATATTCATAGGTATATAAACTGTAAACTATAGAGTATGTCGGCTACGAGAATTAGCGTCATGGTAACGCGAAACTATTAGATTTTTCCTATCAAAAGAAGTTTTCACTTTAAGAATTCTAATTTGACCCACGATTTGACCCATGATTTAAATTCGGACTGAGAAAAGTCGAAACTTTAGGATTAAGGTTAAAATTCTGAAAAACCATATTAACATTTATATAAAGTAGCCTGCCATTTCGATTTTTAATTAAAAATTTTAAAAATTAACATTACAAATTTGCAGATTTAAAAGAAACTTTAACGTTAAAAAAATCGTGTGATGTACAGAAATAATTCTTATAATATCATGTTGATTCTCAAATTTACGACCTTTGTATCTAAATTTTATTTATTTATTAAGGTGAATTGTACGAATTTTTTGCGAAGTTTCGATAGCTAAGCCAGAGAAACTTTGCATTGAAAGGTGAAGTTTCGACAAAAATTGTGGTTAAATTTAAAATTTCAAAAAGAGTTAAATGTTTAGATTTTTTCTAAAATGCCACTTTTTTTACTCTCAAAATTTTGACATTTACCTTAATATTGTATTACAAAATTACCAGATTTTGAATTCAAGTTTTAACTCCATATTTCGAGAGAAAAGAACATTTCAGAAAAAACTAAAAATTTATAAAAATAAAAAAACATGAAATTTCAGTTTATAACACGAAATTTCAAAAAAAATATCTTAAAATTTTAAGAAAAATGTTTTTAATTCTAATGTGTAATATAGATCTTTTGATAAAATTGTTACCAAACTTTTATAGAGTAACATCTGTAAAAGGCAAAATGTCAAGAGTTCTTTTTGAGAAACAAATAAAACTTCGTTATTAAAAAAAAACGAAATTTAAAGGTTCAATTAGAAATTTGAAGAAAAGAGTAGAAAAAGAAATCGAAATAAAAAAAACTCAACTAGAAATTCTCTTAAAATCTTAAGTCTATTCTCGAAATTTTTGGCTCTAATCTTAAAATTTCAACGGTTAAAAGCAATATTTCGCTTAAGTTTATAAAATAGTCATCAGTTTGGGAAAAACTAAGGCATCAAAATTTCATGAGAAAGTAAAAACTATAAGTTTAAACTCGACATTCGGAGAAAAAAAAGGGTTTAGAAAATTATACATATTTATTAGAAAAAAAAGACCATGAAAGATTTTATTTATTTTTAAAATTATGAAGTTTTTTAAATCTTGTAAGTGAAAGCTTTATTTATTTCGAAAATTTTTTAGTGAATTTTGGAGTTTGAATGTGAAAATTTTAGAAGTAGTAGATAATGCTAAATTTAATTTCAAAATTTGAAATTTATAAAAGAAACTTTGATAGAAAGAGTCAATACCTTAACTCATAATTAAAGGATTGATAAAAGTGTGAAATTTTAAGTTGTGAATGAATCGAACATGCAGGTTGATACCTAATTATGAAAAATAAACATGATAGCCAACATTTTTAGATTAAAGCTGAAATTTTAAGAAAAATGTTCAAGTTTCTATATCAAAAATAAAATATAAAGAAAAAAAATCATTACGTCGGTTCTGAAATTAAAATTTTGAAGTTTTCCCGAAATTACAGCTCTTTTTTTCTCTAACGCAACTACAACAAATGTCCTGCAAAAATCGAAATTTTGAATTCTAAGTTAGAATTTTGAGCTTACAGAAGAAGGATTGAAAAAACTTGACAACATTATGTCAACATCAAAGCTCAAAATTTATTTCTGTAAATATAAGTTACTAAACTCTACCCTCACATTTTTGACTTTCATGTTAAAATTTCAAAAACAAAAGGAAATTGATCACATTAATAATTCCAAATATAATGACTAGGATTTTTCAGATCCTTGTCACCTAAAGTTTAAGCCCAATCTGAGGCATTTGTTGAAACGGATTAAAAAGTAAATAATGTATCATTTACATTGTGTTAAAAACGACAGTAAAATTTTTTCCACATCAGCTTTATTTTCTCATTAGAAGCGAGACGATCTCGCCCGGGTAAATATTCTAGAAGCGTTTTGTACGTGGTTGTGGAGGAAGAGGATATATGCATATTTTATGATCGGATGCAGTTGAAAAGAAGAGCCGAGTGAAAAGCTGTGTCGGTGTGTGGGAAAATCACCATGTGCCCGTGCAGTTTACCCCTGCAGCTTTCCCTCTGCATGAGTTTGATAAGTAAGAAAAACTACATATTTCACACTGATATGTTTTCTCCTGGTTCTTTTTGTTATTCCGCATGTTGTCGTGAATATTCAGATATTTCCCTGATGTATTCCAGGGTCGTATATTTTTTTCAGACAGCCGCAACATTGATTTAAACATGTTTTGTAAAAAATTTGTATGGTACGCATTTATTTTTATTAATCCAGCTGGATTTGAGAATGATTGCTTTATATTATACTAATTAATACACGGGCATAGAACATTATGGTAACATTTCTTTAGGGGTGTTGAGTTGACTTTTTATAGGAGGTAAACTTATGTTTAGCAGGACCATCACGCTTTACCAACAACTGAATGTTACCAGCTTATAACATTTAAACATATTGATAACCCAATTTAGCGTGATAATGACACGAAACAGCATTTCAAAGCAATTTGACAAAATGCATCATGTGTCCATGACTTTGTTGTTTTATTGTAACGACATTCACCTTTTTATTCTTTACGTTCGTATTAAAAATAAATTATTAAATGTCTGCGCTCCAGAGATGACCTGTAGGTATAACATAACATAACTCGGAATTTCGAAGTCCTAGCTTTGAGAAGACAAATTTTGAGAAAACAAATTGCATTTTCAAGTAAAATGAACATTTAAAATAAAGATCCAAATTTTGAAAGAGTAAGGATGCCTAATATGAGGTAAGTTCTTAATATGATATATCGTTCATTATCGTCATTATCTGATATATCGTACACCTGTCACTGAGTCGCGTTATGCTATTTGCTCCATTATGCGGCATTTGGTCAAAAACAATCATGCACCAGTAAGTTCTCGCAAGCTGCTGATCATAGTGGTAATTATTTCGGTTTTGAGAAGGAACGAAAAAGGTAATATTTTTCTGTCTAGTTGCTAGGCATGTCAAATCATTCAAATTGTCTCCAGTCAAATCAAAATTTGATTGAAGGTAACTGTTGAATAATAATTTTTAATATTTCGGTAAAGTTCATTGTAATTTTTAATTTTAAAAAATATACCATTTGATTATGTCCTTTGTATATTAAGTTCGTAATATGAGACACTTAAGAGTTTCTAACAAACTCTTTTATATACTAACAGAAAAGTACTGATAAGATACCAAATAATGTGCCGCAGGCCCGTAACCAGGATTTTTTTTCAGGGGAAGCTGCGATCCTTCTGCTAAAACTACCTAGTCTTTGTTTGCGTCTAGGTTAAAGCTAAGAAGCCACGGCCCAATACTACTTTACTACTAATATTGTTATTGTATACAAGTATACTAAAATATAAAAAATACACTAAAACCATTTCTAAAGTCCAACTCTTCTAACATTCTGACAAAGTAATTTAACAACAACGTTGCCTATTTATCTTAATTTAATTTCTAAATAAAAACAGATGTGTGGGTAAGATAATAAAATTACTCGAAAGATATTTCTTAAAATTTATCTTTGAACTGTCTTCTATAACCTGCACTTGTGTATGAAAAATGCCTATAGAAAGTGCTCTATTTAAGGACATAGTTTGAAGTCAGCTGGAGAAAAATCTTCTTTTGTTTAATTTTTTTCAAATTTCGATTAAATTCAAAATTTTAACTTTTATCTCAAATTTAAAGTTTGCACCCGAACATTTAGAATTTGGATATTCTTTCTAAATTATGGAAGATTAGATGTTTTTAAGTTCAAGTTTCCTCTTAGCGTCCAATTCTTTTCCTAACTGGCAACAACTTCAATTCCTACGTTTTTTATTTTGAGCAATTTTGGGAATCATTGTTGCTATATGAATTTGCAATGTCAAAGTGCATTTGATTCTTCCGAATTTCGAGAAAAAGTTTTTGCTATAAAGTTATTTATCGTTTTTTTTTGTGTAAGTTTTACCTTTAATCTCAAAATTTATACCTTTTTTGGAAATTTTCAATTTGAATTAGATTTTTTGCTAAATGCGAAGTATGTTAATACTTTTACTTTTTTTTCTCAAAATTCAAAGTTTAAAATCTTGGTATTTACTTCAAACCCACAAATATTTTTTTAAACATCAATTCTTTCTAGAAACCTGTAAACTTCGCCAAAATTTTTGCCAAAAATGTCTGATATCTAAATTCTGAACTTATTCATGAGTTTTTTGAATTTGGAATTTTAATTTGAAATGTCTAGAAAAGTCTACATTTAGAGTGGACAAACTCGTTCTAGAAAAAGTTTAATTACGACCGTGGGTATACTTAAAAATAACCAGAATTCATTATTAAACATTTTCAAAAATATTAACATTTTTAAAAATTTTGAATTTCCGAACAAAATTACGATATGTTAATTTTTAATGTGACCTGTTCGAACTCGAAATTTTTAGTTTTTTAAATTCGAAATTTTAGAAATAAGTTGACATTTAGAATTACTCTCTAAATCCGAAGAAAAAAGAAGCGATAATTTTTGAAAAAAAAAGGTTTAAAGTCAAAATTTTCTAAAAAAAAAATCTCTCATTTCCAAAAGATAAAATCTATTAACAAAAACTAATATCACTCAACATTTTGTCTTGTAACTAAATTTAAAAAATAAACTTTAATATTTCCTGAAACTTTTAGTGTTTTCTCAAAATGGCCAGGAGATTTTCTATAAATTCAATATCTAGAAAGAAAGTCAAAATATTTTGAAGAAGTCTGAATTTTGAATTAGTGTTAGTGTAAAAATTTAAAAAAATAAACTAAAGTCATTAAGCTCATTTTTTTTTTCAAAATTTCGACTTTAATCTTGACATTTTTAAACTCGTGGTAAAAAGTTGTAAAAATTTTATAAATCAAGTTTTTCTAAAAATATGAATTTAAAAGTGATTATAAGTACAATAAATTCTTAATTAAAGTTGAAATGGGATAACTAAGACAGAAATATGATTAAAAGTACAATAAATTCTTAATTAAAGTTGAAGTTTGATAACTAAGATAAAAAATTCAATATTTTTTTGGAAGTTTTCACTTGGAATTCGAATTTTGGAGAAAAAAGTCGAAATTTCGAAATCGTAATCGAAATATAAACATATCCACTTCATGACAAAAAATTTCGAAATTTTCTATTATGAAGTTAAAACTTTTTGAAAAAATTAAAAATTTCGAATTAAGCTGATGGGTTAAGGTTATTAAAAAATTCCTAAATATTTCAACTTAAAAATGCTCAAGTTTTCTGTAAAACTCGAAATTTATAAAAGAATCGACATTTTAGACATTTTTTTAAAGTTCAATCGTCATGTTAGAAAAATTATAGAAGAAATTCATAAAAATAACTTATTAAAAAATGTCTTCTCAAAATAATGGCTTATAAGATACTTTGATTTTTTAGTAAAGGGCCTAACATTCAAATTTTAATCAAAAACCAAATTTAGAATTTAAATTTTTAAATTCCAAAACTGTAAAACTATTATTACAAAATCCAAGTTTTTCTCAAAATTTGGTGATAAATCTTGAAAAATCGCTTGTATAAATTTCCAATACTTCTCAAAATTTGAATTTTTTTCAAAATAGGGTGTTTAAGCTTGAAAAACTTGCAAATTCAACATTATTTTAATAAAATTCAAAACGTAATTTTTTTAATTCGAAAACTGTAAAACTTTTATTACAAAACCCAAGTTTTTCTCAAAATTTAGTGTTAAATCTCGAAAAACCGCTTGTAAAAATTTCTAGTTCTTCCCAAAAATTTGAATTTTTTTTCAAAATAGGGAGTTTAAGCTTGAAAAACTTGCAAATTAAACATTATTTTAATAAAATTAAAAACGTAAGACTGAAATTTCAAATAAAAAAAAGAAATTTCAAGAAAAGTTTAAATTTTCCTAGAAACGAAATCTCAGATTTAAATATCAAAATATTGGAAAAAAATCGAATGAGTTTAAGATAAAAATTTCAAGATTTAGGGCGAAAATTCGAGAATGAACTCGAAATTTTAAAAATTTCTTCTTTTGAAAATATTATACTCCTTCTGAATATCCTGAGTATAACCTAAAATCTATTATTTTTTTAATTTCGACTGAGATATCAAAATATTTTTTTTTGTTAATTCTGCGTTTTGGCCTGTTAATGCCTTTTTTTAGAGCATTTTACCTTTTTGGTGTCTTCTTTAGCTTTTCGTTTCTGCCTAATTTAACATTTTGCTCACCTTTTTACCTTACTTGATTGTGCTTAAAATGCGGTCTCTAATAATAAGAAATGGCGCCAAATTTAAAAAATAAAACATCCTTGCATTTCAGTACGAAAACAAAATGATCCATTAAAAATGGTTTTTAAAAAGGTCGCACATCTGGAAAGTTCAGTTCTATCTAGTGTAAAGCCAAAAAATTTCGGGGGGGGGGGGCTGCAGCCCCCTAGCCCCCCTCCTGATTACGGGCCTGATCTGCCGTAACAGCAATAAAATAAAAAGAGGAACGCCAAAAACTTATAGAGATAAGGATAGTTACCGAATTTCAAAATTCTTCATCTGAGTACTTTAATCAAATTTAAATGAAATTTAAAAATTTAAAAATGGAATTGACAAATACAACAGATATCGCAAATTAAGGACCCCAAGTATCTAAAATTAGGATCCCTTCATGTTGTCACATAAAAAGTGCAACTTCTTTTTGTATTACTATCACTTACATTTCAGAATCTGTTACCTATTCCCGTAAAATATCTATTGCTGTGAAATATGTATTAAATTATCTGTACAAGCTAGTAAAATTATTTTAATTTAATTATTATTAATTAATTTGTTGCTCGTATATATTAAGAGGAATATACAAAAATGTAAATGGTATCCTTTATTCGACATCCTTACCCTAGAACTTTTGAAAAAAAAAAGGAAAATATATGTAAAAGTCGACATTTTAGAAAAATTATTAATTTTCAAAAAGTCAGAGAGAGAGAGAGAGAGAAAGAGAGAGAGAGGGAGGGAGAGGGAGAGAGAGGGAAAGGGAGAGAAATAGCGAGAAAGAGAGAGAGAGAGAAATAGAGAGAAAGAGAGAGAGAGAAGACTTTGGGGAAAAACCTGAATGAGAAATGTTGATAAAAAATTGAAATTTTAAGCAAAGCTAAGATTTTTGGGAAAACGCGGAAAAAGAATCCATTTTTTTGTATGAAAAAAATCGAAAAATCAATAAAAATGTCGAAACTTAAAAAAATAGCATTTTTGTAAAAAACGGAGAATCTTAAATTCAAAATAAAATTTGCAATTTAGAAAGGACACAAATTTAATGAAATAACCGAGATCTTGCGAAAAAATTAAAAATTTCGGACAAAAATTTAAATTTTAAAAAAGAACTGATATTTTAAAGAGAAAGTTTAGGAACATTCACGTTTTTTGTGAAATCTTACTTTTTCTCAAAAATTTGCATTTTTCGGGAATTTCCCGTTTCAATTATCAAAAATTATGCCCTCTTACATTTAATTTGGCCGAAGAAACGCGGCTCTTTTGGAATAAAAACGTTATTGATAAGTTAAAATCCCGCCCTCATAATTTAAGGGCTCTAGGCAGTTGCCAAGTTCGCATATACATAATGGACACACAGCCATCACTGACGTTTTGATAAACTAAATACGTTGTATTTATAATATTGGTCCTCAAAGAAATAGTATTCTATCCCAGATGGAAAAGAAATATTCATGGATGCTGTAAGACATAATGTAATTATTTTATTAATTCAAATTTTTTATACAATCGACCTTTATTGGTGTTTTATTTAAATGTTATATGTAAATATGCACCAGAAAGACTGAAAAGCATACAATTTAATTACGTCTGTTAGGGGAGTGCCGCTAGTGGTGCATAGTTAACTGCAGTAGTCAGCGAATTAATATAAGCGTAAATGATTAATTCAAAAAAAATATTTATTCATCATTCGCATTGTGTTAAAACTTGATTTGTATTGCATTGTGAGTTTTTGCGGCATTTTTTTAATATTTTGGCGTTACATATCAACAATTCTCAGCAGATATCAAGCAGTCTATTTATTGCGGTTCACTCTGGTTATTTCAGTGACTTGTCAACTTTGAGTTAATTTTATGTCTAGATTAAAATGTTGCATCTGAATAAAAATATTGTCACCTAAATATAGCACACCGTGTTTCAACGCATTTTATTACTCACAAGAATTTTTCGAAGTGAAAGCTTCTTTAGGAACGTTGAGTAATTTTATATTGGGTAAAAACTTATGGTTTTGCGGTACCGAAATATCAAATTAGATTTGGTGTTAATGTGTAACTTCTGATTAAATAAAATTTGATCCTATTTTATAGATGAAATATAAAGCAGTAATCATGATAATGTATAAGTAAGGTAATTCGACGCAAGGCGAAATGTGGCACGTAATCGGGAGACTGGCGGCTTAGAGAGAGATAGACAGTAAGATGTTTAAGAACTGGCGTAACTCTATGCAAAGTATACGACACCGTCCGACGTATGTCTGGAATATGGGCTGTAACTTAAAAAAAAAAATTAGAACAAAATATTTTCAATAAAATTTTTTTGGTTAATTATTTGCCACATTTTGGTGATCTTAATTTTTTTCCCTGCTTTTGTTTCATTACTACGGTAACAAACTTTGAAATTTCAAATGACATCCGTATTTTTTGTTTGCTTTTTTAGAATTTGCATATCTTTCTGCATTTGGTGACCTCAAATCTTACAGGGTTTAGAAGTGAAAAGTTGGAGAAAATATAATAATTTCATAATTTTACCAATTTTCATATTAAATAATTTAATACCTACTATTTTTAAACATGTGTTTGTAATTAAAATGAAACTTTTGCCATTATATCTATGTTCGTTTTGGTAACGATTTCATTTTAGTACTTAGATCTCTTTAAAAATAACATTAAATAATGAATGATAAAAATCAGTAAAATTATGATTCCTCGAAATTTCCCGAATCTCACCCCTATAAATTTGATGTTACCGAATGCAGAAAGTTAAGATTTTTTTCAAAATGCAGGTGTCATTTAAAAACTCAAAAATTAGTTACCAAAGCAATGAAATAGGAGCTAAGAAAACAAAATTAAAGTCACTGGAAAGTGACAAATAATTAACCAAAAAAGTTTATCTGACACTTTTTTCTATAAAATTTTTAAAAAAAGTTATATATTATGTTCTATGCATACGACGGACCCTGATAAACCAAACGACTTGTCTGTCTATTAATATCATTTTTGTTTCTTAAATAAATGTACAAAAAGAATTTTATATTTAAATTACTTTCGGCATAAAATATTCATTTAATAGAAACTGATTAAGTTTATTAAGAAATACGTATTCTCCACAGTTCATTGTTCATTTCTCTTAAAACAAAATCTGCACTAAAATATTTTTCGCATACAAAATCTCGAGTTGACAACAGCCGGTCATTTCGCGGGATTTTTCGCCTCCATACATAAACTTTGTCCTTAGGCACTCGAAACAATGACACTTTTTCATAACAGCTTTTATAACCACTGTTGCACATAAACCCAATACAAATCTTGCCCATTTTGTAATTAAAATATAAATAAAAAAGCGAAAAATTGCAAAACAATTGCATAAAGTATCAATATTTGCATGAGAAAGCATTGCTTAATCTACTCAAGGAAGCCCTTCTACTATCTATCCTTCATATGGTGTTCTCTTATCAATCGCCTCCGGTTTTAGTGCCACTTATCGCAACAGTGAGATATAGCGGATTACATTACCAGTCTTATATTATATCATGGCAGTAATAAATACGTTGAACTACTTCAAAATTATATGACTTATTTTATACATTTTACCATTCGTTCAGTATAGGCACTGTTGACATCAATATGAGGGATTCCGACCCATAATAATTTGGCAGCTAGAGAATTTTTAAACAGCTACTTTTGGTAATCAATCGAGTGCCAAAAAGCAACTCTTAGCCACATAGATCTCCGGATCTTAATGTATTAGATTACTTTTAATATTTTTTATACTAAATATAACTGATAATTTATAGAATTGCTACGACAACGATATAATTTTGATAGCGATAGTCTAATGTTAAAAATCATAAAAATAACTTCTGTGGAAGTCGGACAAATGATTTTTTACTTATGTTATACACCGTTGTAATTGCATTGCCTTGGCCTGTTTGGCCATGTCAAATATCACTATGGCGTCCATAAGAAAAAAAGTTGAAGATCACATATTGAGAACTAGGAGAGATAAATAAAATCTAATTTTTTCTACATACCCGATTGAAAAATTTTGTAACATTATTTTTATCAACAAATGATATACAGTGAACGCTCTATATAAGCAACCTCTCTATAAGCAACATTCTTTATAAGCAACCTCTATACAAGCAACTTTTTTTAGTTCAACTGTTCTGTATAAGCAACTTATTTTTTTAAAGCTAAATTTTAGGTTAAGTTTAGGCCAATTGAGAAGTAAAATCAGCTGTTCACAACAACATCACCTCAAATTGTAAAAAATTCTGTTATTGGAATATGTTTGTGTTTTGTGCTGCCAGTATTGAAGTGAATTTCTGTTAAATAGAATAGTTACTTGAATTCTGTTAATTTCTTCTAATTAATAAATTAATTAATTAATATTTTTGGGCTTTAAATTCAACCATAAAATATGAATCAGAAAAAAAAGACGTTCAATTTCGTTAAAAGATAAACTATCCATTTTAAAGGAGATTGAAAATGGTAAGAAAACAAAGGACATTTGTAACGAATATAAAGTTGCTAAATCTACAATAAGTAGAGTAAAAGAAAATAAAGAAAATTTAGAAGAATATGCATCCAAAACGTATGTGAATCAGAGTAAGATTAAGCGAATGAAGACAATAAAATATAGTGAAATCGACGATACAGTGTTTTCTTGGTTCTTGGAGCGGCGACAATTAAACGATTTAGTTTCAAATGAAATGATAAAATTAAAAGCACTTGAAGTAAATAGATTAAATAATGGACCTGAAACATTTGTAGCAAGTGATGGATGGTTAACGAAATTTAAAAAACGCCACGGTATACGGATTTTGTCTGTTTGTGCTGTTTGTGGAGAGAGTGTCTTGCAATGTGGAGCTAGCTTATTCATTTACAAATAAATTTAAAAATTATATTGCTGAAGATGGCTTTTTGCCTGAACAAATATATAATTGCGACGAAACTGGTCTCGTCTGTAAAAGCTTGCCTAATAAAACTAACGATAAAAATTTTGAAAAATCCGCTGCTGGAAGAAAAGCAATGAAGGAAAGAGTAACAATTATGCCATGCGTAAACGCTACAGGTACGCATAAATTAGATTTGATGATGATAGGGAAATCGAAATCTCCTCGTTGCTTCAAAAATATGGATTTGCCAGTATATTACAAATCATCCAAAAATGCTTGGCAAACTTATACACTTTTTAGCGACTGGTATAATGATATATTCATACCTTCAGTAACTCGACACTTGGCATCTAAAACCTTCCCGTAAAAGCCCTTCTCTTAGTAGATAATGCAACTTGCCATGTGTCTGAGAATAATTTTACTGGTAACCCGAATTTCGAAGTTATGTTTTTTCCCCCTGATAACACACCATTACTGCAACCACTAGATCAAAATATGATAAAATCACAAAAACAACGCTATCGCAAACATCTACTTGCCTGTCTTGCAGCCTTAGGTACAGAAGATGGAATAGTTTCAGCACTGAAAAATATAAATTCGAAAGATGTTGTTTATTTAGTAGCAATGAAATTCCCGTATCAGTTATACAAAATCGTCAAGTGATGAAATTCAATACAACATTCCTTCTGATACCTTTTCAGAAGATACTGAAATTATGGAGTGGGTAAGTGGAACAAGCGAGGCAAAGCATCCATTTAACCTTAGAAAATCCTGAAGTAGAAAGTGACACTACTCCTGTTGAAGAAAATGAAAAAACGTCGGATGACTCCAATAAAAACATCAATGATGTTATAAATTCTTTTAATTTGGTGATAGAATGGGCAAAAGAAAATGACTTACCCTGCAATGAGGTTTATTTGTTACAAAGAATAAGAGAAAAAGCTATCATGAACAAATTTATGTAATTGTTTTTGTTGGTTTTGGCAATTAGTGCTGTACTAAACCAAAGATTTATTAAAATTTGATTGTTTTTTTTTAAATATAATTAATAACTCGCTTATATGATAATAATAATGAAATGTTTTCTTTTGCAAAATAAAACTGAATTTATTTATTCTACACAGTTTAGTTAGTAAAACAAATAAGTAAAAATAATTTCCAGGCGGTAAGTATTTTTATACTCCTTTTTTCCCTATAAGCAACTTTTCCCAATAAGAAACTTTTTTATTGAAATTGGTTCAAATGAGTTGCTTATATAGAGCGTTTACTGTATTTAAAAAAATAGATTTCAGATTTTTCAAAATATTTCACGAATCAAATAAGAGATCTTGAATGTTTTCATAAAAATATTACCATCAAAATTAGGCAACTTTTTTAAAATTTAACCGATTCTGTATGTGCAATAGTTTACAAGATCGCAATGGTGAGATGTAAAATAATACTTACCCTGCATAATAAAAGCTGCAAAACTTTTTTAATATAACTTCATCGATCTTGCACTCCATATTAAGACTGTTCCAGAATTTGTTTTGAAATTTGGATCCTAGTTTCGACATTTGGAATCAAAAATTGTTTGTATGTTGAAAATCACTCCTTTAGGCATCGAGATCAACATGCTTTGATTTTAATCTAAAACTTCCGCATCATTACCGATAAATGCAATATTCCATCTGCGTGTTATCTCGACGATATTCCAGATCGAAACGACAAACCGCACTGTTTGTTTTAAAGTGCCAAACGTGACATGTATTTGAACTGTCCATAAGCGCCGGGGAATTAGTTGTTCGAAGCTGACAAAAAGGGAGCTTCAAGATTATTTTTTAAAATTTGACGTTCCATGAAAAATATTTGTTCGGGGTGACGCGCTTTCTTTTATTTGCTCTTTGATTTAAAAGTTCGTTATTCTTGCAGATGGTTCATGAATAAAAGATTGCTCGCTGTCAAATAATGGGCGTAAGTTATTTTCTGAGCTCCGGCTACATCAAATATTAAAAACGGTTTCATCAAATATCTATCGCGAAGAGATGTGCCTAAAAACCCGGCGAACACATCAGGTGCGAAAATCGGGATTTATTAATTATGAATGGGTTCTGTGTGAAATATCTTTTAGGAGCGTTCAATATGTTCATAACTAAAAACGATTTTAAAATTAACAACGTGGAAATAGAAATATACAAAAATTAGACATTTTTAAAAAAGAAAAATTCAAAATAAAGAATCTTTCTCAATCTAAATATTTTTTCTGAAGCAAATTTAGAATTTTCCGAAATAAATATTTCGCAACTTTTTTAAATTTAATTATTAAGTGAGTAAATATTTTGAAAACTGAACTGTCCAAAATCTAAGAATTTCCACAAACTATTTTTTTTCTTATTCTCAAAAAGCAAAGACCCAATTACTTTCTAAGACTTTTAACATCGAAAAGCTTCGTTGTTGCAGTTGTCATTAGTGCTGTTAAAATTATATTTAGTAACATAATTGTTTCAGGAAATGTTTCAGGTTATGTGTCATAAATGATAGTAAATTTGCAGCAGAAAATTCGGTTGTGAATAAATAATCTCCAGTTCTGTTTTTAAACGACTCGTACATGAAACTGACAAGTAGAAGTCTTAGCTTTGAAAATATTAGCTGGAAAAAATTATAGCTGCAAATTGATTGCTATGGTTGTTCGATCATAAGAACGATTTCTAAATAAGAAACTAAATTTTCATCATATTATTAATTGATTGAAATACATAAAAATAAGTTTTTTTAGTGGTTTTGGTGTAGTTAATTTATGAAATTTGAATAATCTGGCCTGTTATTTCGCATACATTTTACTCCAAATAATGGAAAATTCACTAGAATATGTCAGCCGGGAAGAATCATATTACACAAACGTAATAAATAACCTGAATTGCCCACTATCACTGGTCATTTTTTCCTAAACGCGCGTACTGATTTGAATGTGCATGCGCTGAGTCGAAGCAAATGCACATTCACATTGAAATCTGGACGTGCCATTCACAATGACTCAGAGCATGTTTAACTTCTCGCGAGCGACCGAGAACGCGCATGGTCTGAGCCGACGGCTGTCGGTTTGTGGCTCCTCTCAAAGGAAATATATTGTGCATGTGTGCTCAGTATGGACGGATTTTTGTTAATCTGCAAATCTATAGTATTCTAATGCATGCACCAGAATGATCAGTGTTCCTTACTGTGAAGAGTTTTTGCCAAATAACGGTTTCAATAAGGAGGGAATGCAGTAGTCTTATGAAGAATGCTTACAATTAATTGATTTGTACTAACAACATCCCATTTTGGGGGATGCAAAACATTCCTTCCATTCCTCTAAAAATAAAAAGGCAGATGGCTGGGATGAAATAGTCGATAAGTTAAACCGGTTTGTAAATAATGTAAAACAAAAAATTACTATTATTTTTAAGAACACATACACGAATGATCGAATGAACTGCTAATAGTACCGCTATTCACAAAGAGATAGCAGTAGCCATTCTAGGGTCTAATTATTAATTTGTTGATTTCGTTCTAAATAATTAGAAGGGAAAATAGTCGCTGAATAAACACCCACTACTAATGATGACATTGACAGTACGCCTAAAAATTTGAAGTGCATGTTTTTTAGTTTCAGTATTTTCCTTTAGATTTAAGATTTAATTCTGTGCTTAAAATGAACAGTATCAGTTTTTAATTAAAAAAAAAATTAGTAAACTTCCACTGGAAGAAAAAGTAAAAATAAAAGCACTAGGTAGGCCTTTGCCAATGTTAAAACTAGAACAGAAGTGTGAAAAAAAATCTTAAAAAAGAGCGTTTACAAGGCACTTTTCTACGAATACCTATAAGAAGAATAACTGGATATATGGTTGTGAGGTAACGAATTTGCTGTACTGTTTTCCGTGTGTGTTATTTTCCAATTCATCGGGGTCTTCACCGTCAGATTTAAGTTGGGCTAGAACCTGAATAAAAGATTTAACTCATCTTTCAGTCAGAATTAAAAAACATGAGGGATCGCATAGTCATATTAATGCTTGCACAGCGGTCGCTTTACTTGGAAAAGTCAATATTATAGCTCAACTTAATTCTGCTTATAGGCAACATATAATGGAACATAACGAGAAAGTTAGAAAAAAATCGTTATATTTTGAAACGAATTATTTCCTGCATAAAATTTTGCAGCGCATTCGAATTAGCACTTAGAGGTCATGATGAAAGTGAACAATCAAAAAATCGTGGAATAGGGAACTTGTCGATTTTTTCGCTGAATTATATGTAACCCTTCAAGAACATTTAAAAACTGCAACCGTTTTTCAGGGAACATCAAAAATCCTACAAAATGAAATATTAGATTCTATACTGGCGGTTTGCAGAGGTGAAATCAGTAAACAAAATAGAGATTTAGAATTTCTGTCTGTTCAATGTAACGAAACTACAGACGTAACTAATTGATGTTAGTTGGTATTGAAATTTAGATATGTACGTAATACTACAATTTGTGAGAACTTTTGGGGATTTAAAACACTTAAAGACAAATCCGCCAAAGGCATAATAGAATGTATCGAAGAAGACCTGGACCCTTTAATTTTGCAAACACCTCACAAATTAATTGCGCAAACTTACGATGGTGCAAATGTTATGAGTGGCTCTATAAATGGAGTGTAGACTCAAATTAAAACAAAATATCCTTATGCCCATTATGTTTACTGTTATGCTCAACAGCTTAATCTTATAATGCAGAAAGCAGCATCGCAACATGCCAAAGTTCGTGTATTTTTTAATGACCTATCGACGATATTCCTGCTTTTTTTTAAATTCGTCTAATCGATGTGATGTGTTAGAAGAAAGTCAAACAGAGATTGCCCAATGTGGCAGGAACTCGGTGGAATTATAATATTAAAATAGTAAATACCGTGTATGAAAACCGCGAAGAGCTAATGAAGTATTTGAAAAAATAGAAGAACGATGTACAAATGGTGCAACTTTAAATGAAGCTTCCGGTTTCAGACGAGCTTTAGAAGACACAGAATTTATGTTTTGGTTGACGTTGTTTTACAAAATTCTTCCACACGTCGACGTTCTTTATAATCAAATTCAGTCGAGAAATAAAGACAGTATACAGCTGCATAAAGACATAGTTAATTTTGAAAACACCATTTCTATCATTAGAAATGAAACAGAAGACATTGAGAAACGTGTCAATACAAACTTTCTAACTAGAAGAAGGAAAATAAGTGATGATTATTTACAAAAAAGTGTGTATGCCAAAGAAATCTGCGACGTAATCATAACACAAATGAAGGAGTGATTTTCGTACCGTGGACACATTCTAGCTGCTGAATTATTTAACAATCAACTATTTAAAAGATTTGCAGCTACTTTTCCAGTTAGTATTTTCGAAGCTGTGACTTCTGCTTATCCACACGTATCTGCGCCTCGATTGAAAACAGAACTGACAGTTATTTATTCAAGACCGGATTATGTTGATATTATTGGTGACGTTAATTTATTGTCATTTATGTCAGAAAATAATTTAATTGAAACATTTCCTGAAACAGTAAGATTATGAAATATAATTTTAACAACACCAATGACAACTGCAGAATCAGAACTCTGTTTTCCGACGCTTAAAAGAATTAAAAGTTTCTTACGCAATACTATGAACAATGATCGTTTAAATGCATTAGCGATGATGTCTATCAACAAAAATATGGTGCAGAAGAAAGTAATAGAACACTTTATTTCTTCAAAAGGTCGTAGAGCGAATTTTATTTATAAAAAATATTTTTTTGTGTGTTTTTATATAGTTTAATTACAACTTTGTAAAAAAATACATTTTATCTTCCAATGTAGTTTTCATTAAAAAATAATATAATTTTATTCCTATGAAAGCAAATAAATTTAATTAAGTAACGTAAAGCGGTAGCGAGGTGCAACCGTACAGAGTGTTTTAAACAGGCTCAGAAATGTCGATAATGTTTTTTTTTGTACTCAATGAATATAATTTAGAGATGATAACCCGAAAATATTTTGGAGGTTATAAGATGGTAATTAAATTTAATTCGTAAAAATACTATTAAATATCACACCCTGTGTATCACTTTTGTTTCTCCTAAATTTAATATCTTGCTACGGCATCGGAGTCACCTAAACTCTTAACTATTAATATTTTTTGCATCTGCGCACCCCCTGTTAAAAAGTCACCAGCCGCCACTGGCTTGGACTAAACGCATGCACATTCAAGTCAGTACGCGCCTTTAATTGACATTAATTTAACAACATTTTTATGTGTGTCGTCGAATTAGGATCTTTTGTCAGTCGTGTGACACTCATTTTAATTTTCGTTTAAATCATAACCAATCACAACAATAACCGACAGACCTTACACAAGCTGTTGGCATATTGAGGGGTAATACGACCCCCTTTACCCTATTTTCCCAAGTCGTGAACTAATTTCTTTCGTGTCTTCGTTTTTTTGGACAAATGCGGAAGCTGTCCGTAGCTTTTTGCATTGCTTTATATTTGTTCAAATAGAGCTTAATGAAACGCAAATATTCGCTTAGCTTTTGAAATGGAAATTACCAATGTTTATTTAATGCCATAATCTCCCGCAGTTCGCCCAATCCTAAATTTCTAACGGCGACATCGCACCTAGTGCATTCAAATTCAATTTTAAATGCGCCAGGCGAAATCATAGGGAGTAATTGTGCGTATTATGAAATCAAATAATCATTAATGGGTTGTGACTGGCGATGGTGTAATTATATGTGAATTTAGGTCGGACTGGACTGCGTAATTATATGTGTCAAGTAGACATAAATGGTAAAAATATGTTGGGTAGTTAAGATTTATTGCTCACACTCAAGGCAGAAAGGCAAAGAGCAATCAACCTAATGCACAAAGCGGAAGGAAACAGTCGATGTAGCAAATAAATAGCCGTTTTGTAACACTTGTTACTTTTCTACTCGTAATTTCTCCTGTGCTTTACATGTCTATGTAATCAGGATTCTTATTAAGGTTATTCTTTCTGACTTAATGGTTTTAGTTTTAGCACATTTGCTGCTTGAATTGCGGTTACATGATATTTGCGGATTTTGTGAATTACTTCAATATTTGGCGTTTTGTATTTTTTTACTGCCTGCCACTGAGATGTAGGTAACAGAAAATAATCTAATATATCAGAAGAACATTTGACATCTTCAGCACAAAATAGAATTCTAAAGAATATGTATTCATAAGAAACAGGTTAGTTTTTACTAGAAGTGTCGTAATTTTCTGAAACTAATTAATATTTAACAATATGCCCCTTAATGCGCAATACACCCCCAATTCCGCTTTCAAGTTTTTTCCCAAAATGCTGGGTCTTTTTTAGAGACTTTTCCTTAAACACTTTTGTATTGAAATTTTAAATTTTCCCTGATTTCTTTTGAAGAAACCTCATCTTTCGTTCATGTTAGGATCTTTTGAAATCTATTTTATTTTTAATTTTGATGAAAAACGCATTTTAAAAAACTAATTTTTTTAAAACTTTTGAAAAAGAAATCAATATTTCGAGAAAGAATTGAAATTTTGAAAAAGAAAAGGTTAAATTTCTCCGTGTCAAAATTTTGAGAAAATAATAAAAGTTTCAAAAAACAATCTAAATTTAATTTAAATTTGATATTTTTTTTGAAAAAAAAAATAATACCAAATCTTCGAGTTTTTACCCGATTTCGCAATTTCCACTGTATTGTAAAAACATTTTTAGTTTTTTCTATTATTTTGATTTTATTTGCTGAGAAAGTTTTTTATAAAGTTTCTATTTTCCTAAATTTTCTTTTACAAGCCAAAAATTGGGTTTTGAAAAACAATTTTGCTCGAACAAGGAAACATTTCTAATGCACATACCAATAGGTTTGAACATTTATTAGATTCGAAGTTTGGAAACCAAAGACCGGTTTCTATCTTGTTAGATCTCGTCAGTTTGGTATATCCAACTCGAATGCTAACAAATGTTCCGACAAGTAAGTTAACATTCGAGTTAGATATACCATATTGACGAGATCTAACAAGATCGAAAACGGTCTTTGGTTTCCAAACTTCGAATCTAATAAATGTTTAAACCTATTGGTATGTGCATTAGAAATGTTTCCTTGTTCGAGCAAAATTGTTTTTCAAAACCCAATTTTTGGCTTGTAAAAGAAAATTTTAAATTTCAATGTTCAATTAAATATCCTTTTTCGCCCCGCTTGGAGGTAACATTTTTAAAATCCATTAAGTACACGTTTAGTGATTGCTTTTATGTATTCTTTATATAGAAATTTTGACAAAAAATGTCTAGAAAAGAACCCTGAAATTTCTCCAAAAATGTTAACATTTTGGGAAAAAACGAAGAAATTAAAAAAAAAGTTATTTTCAATTTTGAGAAAAATATTGAATTTTAAGAAAAAATGAAAGTTCTAAATTTCAACTTTCTTTGCGATTTAATATTTTGCTAAAAAAGAACTTGCCACTATTGTAGAACCGAAGAAAATTCTAAATCGAAATTTCCAATTTTTCTAGAACTGTTATTTTTATTTGTTAAATTTATTCTTGGAATGGTCAAGTCCGTCAAATTTCGATAAAAAATAGATTGAAATTTAAAGATTAACCTCAAAATTTGAAGAAGAGGCAGACAACATTTCTAGAAAAAAGTTGAAATATGTTATTTGAATATAAACTTTTTGAAAAAATATCAATGTCGGAATCAATGAAAAAAAAAACAATTTTTAAAAATAAATTAATTGTCCTTTTTTTTGGTGAAACGGACTGGTCCTTGGTTGTGTTCAAAAATTGAAATATAAACATTGTCCCCTGAAACCAAGAAAGATTAAAAAACACAATAAATCTTTCTTGGTTTCAGGGGACAAGATTTGTATTTCAAATTAATTGACAAAAATATTCTCAAAATTTCGCCTTTTAAAGTAGGACTTATTGAAATTTTTAAAAATGAGTCAACATTTCTAGAAAAGTCGAAATTTTGAAATTAAAAATAGTCAACATCTTAAAAAAATTAATTGACAATTTAATGTTCTAATTTAATTTTTTTCTAGTAATTTTGAAGTTCCCAGAGAAACTTCAAAGATCAAATATTTCAGCTTAAAGTCGATCTTTTGTGATTAAAATTCACATTTTGGGAATTTATTTGTAATTGAACTGCAAGTTTTTTTCGAAATTTATTTCAAAACAATCTCAAAAAAAAACATCATTTGTTACTATTTCTTTAATTTTGAGTTTTTTTTTTCGACATTTTTCTCAAAAAGTTCATATTAAAAAAGGAAAAAATATCAGTTTTAAAAAATATATATCTCAAGCTTAGGAAAGTTTTTAAAAAACAGATAAAATTCATTATTTAATCAGAAAATTTCAATTTGTCCTCGAAATTTTGCATTTTCGAATTTTCCTAAAGTTAAGATTTCTATTGGAGGTTCATTGACAAACAACAGACGTGGTTTATGTTGTTATTTTTTTGAACTCATTTGCTTTTACACAATTTTAACGCAAATGCCGTCGCAGCACCCCTTCTAGTTTTAGCTACTAGCCGCCGCTGCTTTACAGTTCCTAATCGAATTAAGTGAATTATTAATATTATTACTAATGAAGGACTAAAGACTGATTGAACTACTCTCACCATAAAGCGTTTTGATTGATTGATTTATTAATTAACACGGAGCAGAATATTAACTGAAGTCAGGAGCATGAAATTTGAAGAGTAGGTTCCTTTCATGATGTAGGTTCGCAATTAAAAAGGATTTTAAAAAAGACAATCCCCAGCGGGGTAAAAGAGGGGTCAAAATGTAAATATTAATAAAAAAAGTTATTTAAAATATGTTTATCAGAAATCGACAACCTAATCAGTTATGTTTCAAAATTTGATTGTGATCATCGGTTTTATACTACTACTACTATTTATTTAAATACAGGTTTCGTTTTTTTGTGGTCAAATATTATTTTCGAGGGCTATCAATTTTATACAAAATTATACACAACGAAAGGAAAAAGTAAATTCGTCTAGGAAATTCTTTATAGACCAGTTCTCTATTGAAGATTCACTTGAAGAATGGAAAAGAACATATTTTTCATTTTAAAAGAAAGGAGCAGAAAACAGAAAAATTTCTGATATTGCAGCTAAATTTATACTTTATTTTTTCAAAGTTTTGAATTTTAATGAAAAAAATTATTTTTCAAAATTTCGATAATTTTCTCAGAGTTCTCAATTCAAATTTTAACTCGAAAGGGGAAAGTTACAAATAAAAAAAAAGTATAAATTTCTAATCAAAATGAAAACTACAAAAAAATTAATGTTATTTAAAAATTAACAAAAATTTCCATTTTTATCACGCAACTTTGATCTTTTGTAAACATTTTGGGGTCAAGCATTAAGATCTTATAAAAATTCCGCATTTCAACAAAATATTTAAGCTCAGAAATATTTCCATCTCTAAGGTTTTCTCAACTTTTAGTGTCAAAACTCGAAATTTTTTTATAAATTTTGATTTTCTCTCGAAGTTTGAATTTTTGTCTTAAATTTCAAGTTTGGGTTAAAATTATATTACTCAAAATTTCAAAATTTTTTTATAAACATTTTTATAAATAAAATCAAAATTTAAAGGAAAAATATCAAATTTTGAATAAACGAATGCAAATTTCGAATAAAAAAGTTCTCATTTTGCGAAAAGATTTATTTATTGTAAAAAATTCGCGAAATTTCCAATTTGTCTTCAAACTCCAATTTCGAGAAAAATTTCAAAAATTCAGTGTTAGATTACAAAATTTTCGCCCCCGTTTAGAAATTTATGCTTTAATTAAAATTGAAATTTCCAGAGAACATACTTCAATGTTCACTTTTTAAGTAATATTTCAATTTAAAACACCAAATATCCAAAATATTTTTTTGTTGGAACTTCAATATAATCTTTTTTTAGCATTTTTCCTGGATTTATATTTTAATCACAAATTTTCGACCCTAAAACCACATTTAAGAAGACAATTAGAAATTTCATTTTGAATGGAATGTGAAGATATATGGCAAACAAATTGGAAGTTTTGTATAATTTTGACTGTCTTATAAATGTTGATTTAAAATTTCGAAATTTTGAGGAAAAATTTGAAATTCCAAACTAAATTTGTGTCAGTCTTTTTACAACATTTTTACCCTTCTTCTATACATTTTTTTATAGTTTCACAATTGTTATTCTTTTCTCAAAATTTAGATTTTGAATTGTGCACTTTATTTCTTAGAGTTAAAATGTAAAAATGTTAAGTATTAATTTGAAATTTCGTCTTTGTCAAATTTTATAGTTTTCTTCGAACTATAAACTTTGTAACTGCGTAATGTAGACTATAAATTTGATTCTTTTACCGCAATATTTAGAGTTGTTATCGAAATTTCGAGCTTGATATTAAAATTTCAAACTTATTTCTTGGAATTTCGTCTTTAGTCCTAAACTAGCGACTTTATTTTCAGCATTTCATTTTTAAGGAAAATAATAAAAATTTCCATTTTAAATTTGAAACTCTGACAAAAGTTGAAATTTTTGAAAAATGTTCCAAAAATTTTTCAAAATATCTTAAACTTTTTTGTAAGTATTGACTTTTTCTTAAAATTTTGCATTTAAAAGATATTCGCATATAAAAAAAAATGCCTTTCATCTCAAAATGTTAACTTCTGTTTTGAATTTAAATTTCAAATAGCTGGAACATTTTTTTTCAATACTCAAAAACTCCAATGTTTTCCTAGAATTTAGGCTTTAATCCCAAATTTTTGATTTTTGAGTAGCAACTTTAAGTAACACTACTGCTCGCTACTTAGTAACATGTCTAAATAACATGTCTGAGCTGTCTTTAAAATAAGTTTTCTCCTTTTTTGTATGTGAGTAATTTAAATTTTTCCACATTTAAAGTATATGTATTCGAAAAAATATACATATACATATCACAGCAATAGTCCCTCAAAATTTCTAAAGACTATCGATATGAGAAGGTATCAATATTCTAATGTTATTCACATGAGTAGTATCGAAAATTGTTTCCGAATACTAGATGAGTAGGTACCGATACTTTGTGGATGTGGGAACATTCCTAAGTGTTGGTAGTTCGGCTACCTATGATTCAGTGTGCACGCTTAGAGGGCTGTATTACTGTAGTTTAGGTTGCATTCTACTTGCCTACGACATTTGTTGGAGTTGTCCATACTTTCTCTATGGACTAACAGGTGGCGGTACTTGGCAGTCACACGAACGACATTCGTTGATTTTATAGTACTTACTTTCCGAACATTTGTTAGCATTTGAGCTGGATATACCAAACTGACGAGATCTAACTAAAGTTTCCAAACTCTGAGTCTGATAAATGCTCAACTCTATTGGTCTGTGCATTGGAATGTTTTCTTCTGGGACCATCCTAGAGAGCAGCTGCTTTGTTACGCATATGTGTTTCAAGTATTGGTAGTTCGGCTTCCTATGATTCACTATACACACTTAGAGGACTGCATTTAATATAGTCTTGCATACTTTCAGCAAAAATTTAATATTTTTTAGAATTTAAAAGGTACAGCTAAATTTTTTGCATATTAATGAAACAAATTAGTAGGCTATCTAAAAATACTTAAAATGCTTTAAAATTTTTATACAGAGCGTACAAAATTAATTTTAAATATTGCTAACTTTAAACGTCAAAAATTCAGTGTTTTAAAATAGAACACCCTAGATAGATAGATAGATAGATAGATAGATAGATAGATAGATAGATAGATAGATAGATAGATAGATAGATAGATAGATAGATAGATAGATAGATAGATAGATAGATAGATAGATAGATAGATAGTGCATTAGAATCCTTGTCTTCTGGGAAATGGTTGCTAGAGAGCAACTGCTTCGCTAGGTGGCAGTGTGTTTCAACTGTTGGTAGTTCAGCTACCTATGATTCATTATACACGCCCGGAGGGCTGCATGAATTTGTAGTCTACTTGCATACGACATTGTTGGCGATGGCCATAGTTTCTCTATGGACCAATAGGTGGTAGTACTAAGAGTCACACGCTTGACGTCTGTGAATTCTTTCGTACTTACTTGTCGGAACATTTGTTAGCATTCGAGTTGGATATACCAAACTGACGAGATCTAACAAGATCGAAACAGGTCTTTGGTTTCCAAACTTCGAATCTAATAAATGTTCACAACTATTGGTCTGTGCATTAGAATCCTTGTCTTCTGGGAAATTGTTCCTAGAGAGCAACCGCTTCGCTAGGTGGCAGTGTTTCAACTGTTGGTAGTTCAGCTACCAATGATTCACTATACACGCCTGGAGGGCAGCATGAATTTGTAGTCTAGGTTACATTCTACTTGCATATCACAGACAGAAGTTTTCTTTACAGCGGCGGTTCTCGTTGCCACTCTCTCTCAATGACCTACCTTATTGGGAGTGGTGACGGAAATCTATATTTATAGATGTTTAGATAGAAAAAAAACCTGATTCGTAGATTAAATAAAACAAAATATTTCAAAGGCAAGAATTCTTAGTATATATTGCAACTCGAGCAAGCAATAATGTCCGCAGTTAGGGCGGTGAATCAGGTAAATATTTCTTCCACCAAAAATAAAATATTTTAAAGGCTACCTATTTTAAACTTTTCACAATCTGTTCGGGTGGAATAAAGCGCGGCACTTTCTTTTTTACAGTCAATTATAAGGGTTGGAAAACTTTACGTTTGAATTATTTAAAGTAATATATCTATAAATATAAATATAAAACATATGGTTAAACGAATTGAAAAGTAGGACTCTGATGGCCCACCGGAGCAAATTAAAACTGGCTGGACCTAAGCCAACCAGAAAATGCAAAGCAAAGGGGGTGCAGGTAATTAGAGCATAAAACCGTATTACAATTTAGGGAAAGTCAAAATATCTGACAATGAATATATGGTCCTAGCCAAACTTTCAAAAATAATGTAAAAAAATGGTACTTAAGTAAGCGTCGTGAAGGGTCCCAGGACGACGTGGACGGTTGAACCTCGTTTTGCCACCGAGTAGGTTCGAAAAGGAACTCACATCGGCGAAGGCTTCGAGGGCCACACTTGGGAGGTCTTCCACAAGATAATGACTATCCCCTTGAAACTTTTTGCGTCACTGTACAGGTCGCAATTGAGAGGAAATTAGAAACGGATCCAAAGAAAAATTCTTTAAAGATGATCCCAACACGAACAGTCCTTAACTTAAAGCGGACCCCAAAACAAATCTTACAAGGATCCCAAAAGAGCCTGTAAAAATTAAGAGAATAGGATTAGCCCTTTAAATGCTGAGGGTTGAGGGGCACATGGTCATACCTTGGATATTTGGTAGGCTCTGCCGCGAGCTTGGGGAGCACCTCCCTGCTTATCCCGGAACCATCTGAGGCTTTAGTTCTAACACAGTACTACCACGAAATACAATAGTCCCAGACTGTCCGAAGGTGGGTTATAGTAAATCCCTTGAGGGAAAAACACCCAAAATTCCTCGGAAAGATCCGCAACCACACCTTGTGAAGGATGACCCCGAAGTAAACGACAAGATGGCCGATTTTCCCCAAATAAAGACTGTCAGATGATATGCCAGCCCTTACAAAACCTTATCAAAAGATACATATCTATTTGTTTAGGTTATTAGATCCAAAATATTTTAAATCTACAGAAGTCTGGAATGAACACCCGTGCATGCATTATTCTATTCAGCGACCGGCGAGACTTCCATAGCGTTTTTAGGCATTCATAAAGGTTACAATTATTAATAACAATAATTAAACAAAATCAACACATTGTTTTACATTACTACGGTATTGATAGATGAAGGAGATTTGTATTCATTACAAAGTACTCAGTTACGTCTCTCTTTCCCTTAAATAAACACCGATAATATGAAGTGTGTCAATTATCATTTATTTATCGAGCAAATAAAATCAGCGACCCGCAGAACCGCATCGCGAAATGTAAACTCCAGAAGCCACTTTCAGCGGCGATATTAACTTTTAATGATGGTAATAATTTAGTCTCATCGCCGCTGAGGTATGAAGCGGCCGGCCCATAATTCATTGAAGAAGGTCGCTTTGGACGCTAAGCTTTAATACATATAAACAGAACTCCTAAATGGGAATATGCTAATTCGACTGTTACAAAAACCGAAACGTGACTCGGCTTGTTTGGCCTAATGCTGGCGCAGATATTCACAGTTTACTTGTGCACAGCGACGTTTGGGCTTTTGAATTATTTAAAAATTCGGGACACCAAGCTTAAATGGCGTTACCTAAATAAATAAGTTAATTAAGAGACTTGTTGCCAATGCATTATCGGTTAATCAAATCCTTGATGATTAATAACTTTGTTTATGTACATTTCTGTAAATAAATTATTAATGAACAATTGGTAATATAAATTATAAGTAGACCACATTTATACATGGCCTTTTTTTGGTTGGGATGTTATCTCTATACGGAGAACCACTTATTATAAAGGCAAAGTAGTTTTATGGGTAGGGCTAATCCGGGGTAAAATTTATTTTAAAAGAATTTTCAATTTCCTCCAACTTCCAGTTATACCAAAAATCGTCACCAACTTTCTTATTTTAAATGTCAACCTCCCAGCGGTGGCTTGTCCAGGTTTTTTAAGCTGATGCTTTTGTGATAACATTCCTATCTATATTATGATTTTGTCTTAGTTCCCGTAATTCTAGACAAGGGTGTTTTTTTCACATAAATGGAAATTATCATAATGGTACAATAACTCAATAGTTCTTTGAAAGGAATAGTAAAATATTTAATATGACACCTTTTTTATTGTAAGCTTTGTACCCTTGAGCACCAGAGCACGTGCCCCATGGCCAAAAATATATATACAATGCAGAAAAAATAATCGAATATTTTCATTTTTTATTACTATCGATTCGCCATTTACTATTCTAATATGTACCCTAACTCTACAAAACAATATACTTTAATATACAATCAAATTTTTCAGTCAATAAGAAATATTATACGCGCTATACCGCTATACGCTGTGTGCGCCATGGCTTCTGGGACCACAAAGTGTAGTATTTTGATAACATCAACAACAGCAGCTGCGTTCTTTCTGTTCCTTCTCCGGCTAGTATGGTTTTTAAACGGGCCCACGTTTCTCTCGTATTCGGCACACTCGCTTGGTGCCAATTCACCAAACTGGCGTAATGTATTATTTAAGCTATCAGAATTCAGCGATTTCGATTCAGTATATTATCATTGCGCCTGGTTTTGCGTTATGAAATTTGACTTCCTTTTACGTTTATTATTGTAATAAGGCGGAAATTTGCAGTAAAATTTACGTAATTATTCGGTTTTAGTAAATATGTTGCTATTTACTAACGAGTTTACTATGCATGTATTACAACATTCTTAGCTAAACATAACTGACGTAAAAAGTGCTAATTTATTATACAGGGTGACGGAAATTTTATGATCTTTATTGTTTTTTTTTATTCAAAAAAAAAACTATGTTTCTTCAAATGTGAACTATAAATTTTTTATTCGTTTTCGGATTCTTCACATAAAAAAGAGAAAAAAGTTATATGACTAATTTTATAAAACTTTGCTCCGTTAGAGAGATATTTTACATAAAATTTAAAAGGAAAATATAATCTATTCATTTTCTATCAGCAGCTAAATAAAATTAAAAGATGACTATGCAAGACGAATAATTGTTAGAAGCCGAAAAGACCAATATTTCTTGAAAGATATTTTATGGAGCCACGAATTTAAATAACGTAAAAATTGTTGGTTTAGCAGACATCTCATTTTTGTTGCAATGAAAATAACCAACAAATTCATTTAACAAATTTTCAAGAAAATCTGCCCTTTAACTGTTACGCAGTTAGATTAAGAACACAGAATTTGTAAGCGTTAAATTTTATAATGAAAATTGAAATGAGAAATATTATTTCATGATTTATTTTTAATCCTAAATCAAGTCTTATTTGGCGAAAATGTATTGTAAAGAAATATTGAGCCATATTGGGACAATATACCCTTAAATTAAGCAAATCGTATATATTATTAACATTATAGAGTGCCTACTTATAACGGTAAAATAAATAATAATTTTCTCGCCTATTTATTTGAGGCCCAGTTTATTAGAAACGACTGTCCGCACGTGTGGCCGCCGTACTCGCAAGATATTACACCACTAGACTTATTCTTTGGGGAACTATTAAGGAACAGGTTCTTGCAACGACTTCTGCATGAAAAGAAGATTGTTAGGAAAGGTCGGATGTGCTTGAAATAGTTACTTAATTTGAAATTTTAAAACATGACTTTAAGTGTATTCAAATATTTTGAACACGCCTTCTTATTATTATTTTTTCCTGTTACTTATAATGATTAATTTTTCAAGCATTTAATGCCTCTAATTAAGTTCCTCTTTGAAATAAAAAGAGATGTTTACTTTTTTTTATTTTGAGTTTTATGTAAAATATCTATGAAAGGGTGTAACATGTTTAAAAAAAGTAATCTAACTTTTTTCTTTGTTTTATGTGAAAAATTTTAAAATTATGAGAAAACATATAGTTCTCATTTAAAAAAAAAAGATCATAAAATTTCCATCGCTCTGTATAACAAATATAAAATCTGATCACGTCACTGTAGTCTCTATAATATTTTATGACTTTAACCAAAATTTTATTTTTTTTCTGCAAATAATGACAAAGATATAAAGAGTCTAAGTAACCTCCTTTTCTGTCATTTTTTCAAAAAAATTGAAATAACTTTATAATTATCAAAGAAGGCAATGAACATGTACATCTAAACTCGCCTAATTTTTTTTACGAATAATCCACGTTAAAAATACAATTTGGGGGTTGCCACTTAAAATAAGAAAGTTTGTGTCTACTTCCGATGTAACTGAAAGTGAGAGAAAGCTGAAAATATTTTCACAAAAAAGTTTGCCCCCGATTAGCCACATCTAGAAAAATAAGGTTTCTGTATAATCAGTGGATCTCTGTATAAAGGTAACTTCCCAACTTAAAAAAAGGCCCTGTATATTAATGCATGAGCGTCCAAAGTTTTTTTTTAAGTGAAAACTTCTTATGACGCGTATTTGATAGGGGGTAAACTTATGGTTTCGCGACGCCATCCAACATGCTTTACTGTTAACATAAGAGTATGTTGTTAACGCAAATTAGCGTGATGATGATGCGAAATGTCACTTTTCCTCATACCAAAAATCGCCCAATGCGCCTAAAAAGTCTGAACGCCATTGTTGTGCTAACAAGCTCCATGGATCACAAATTCCTGCGAATATTCCGTCTAATCCGAATTCTCTTCCAAAGCTTCAATTAGAGGTGTGTTCAGAAAATCAAGCTACACGTTCATAAGTGTAAATTAATTAGATTGAAAATATTTGTGAATATAATATAATAGAAATATTACATATTTGTAAAAACACTAAAAAACTTAATCTCTTGGAAGCCATAGAAATTTACAAATATTTATAATCTAGTGAATTTACACTTTATCTTCTGAACACACCTCTAATTGAAGCTTTGGACGAGAATTCGGATTAGTTGGAATATTGATAGGAGTCTGTGATCCATGGAGCTTGTTAGCATAACAACGACTTAACAAATTGTTGGTATGACCGCCGATGATGCAGTAATGCGAGACCTGCTACAAAATTCTAAATAATGTAGCGCAGTTACACATTTCAATATGGAGAAATAGAACATTGCTTAGGTACTGTGATGAGCGACGAGTGAGTGTATATAGTTTTTCAAAATTGTCGAATTTTGCTCATCTTTAAAAATTTCGGTAGAATAATTTACCTTCGATTTTGGACCCAATTTGTCTACGTTGTGTTTAAAATTATTTTACTCCAATAAAATGTAACCCCAGCTCGTAGAGTCGACATGGAAGTGTTATCAAATTCAAACAACAATTGACCTGAACATTTTATTACAATAGGTCAAAAAATAAATCAACAAAATTTCAAGTTTGTGATTTTCAAGTGTTCTTAAACATAATACAACAAAATAAAAGTGAACCTGTTTTGTTTCAACTTGTTTAAATTTGCTGGACACAAATCCAAGAGAAAAATTAATCAAGAGAATTCATTAAGCACAAGTAATCTGACAATCTTTGTTTAACTCTTTGGCTCGTATATGGTGCGTCGGTTATTAATTTCCCAAAGTTTATCTTAACCCTAATAATTGCAAGGTTTGTCCTTAGCTTGCCATTTAGCTTGTACTCAAAGGTTTTTAAACCAAACGCAGCTAACTTTGTACCTGATTATCGGTGGGTGTTGGCTGGTTAGTTTGTACACAGAGGTTCTCGAACTATTTTCAGGTGTCTGTTTTTATTCCCCAATTTTGTGTGTGTTTTATCGTTTTCCATACTTCACATAGCACATAGCATACAGTTTTCTGTTAAAGCTAACAATATACTGTTTGAGCTAACAATATCCAGAGGAAATGCTACGAGAAAATGGATCTCAAGCTTGGTAATAAAGTTGTGATTTATCGTAATAAATCAAATCCAAAAAAGTTGATTCAATCTTACAGATCTCTTGCTCTCTCTTACTCTTTCTCACTTTGTTTTTGTTTACTTGTTCCTTTGTTTTCCTTTCTGCTTTTCTCTTACCAAACTCAATCAATCCAATTTAAACCAGTATCATAAATAGACTACAAAAGTTGTTCCAATTTTTAGAAACTTTCTGAGCAGAATTTTCCCTTCTGAAACTACATCCACTTCTACAGCTACGGGTTTAATAGAAGGGGGCGTTTTCTAGCCCATAAAATGACTAAGGAAGTTCTCATTCCTTTCATCAAAACATTTCCCTAACGAGAGCCGATGCTGATACTGCTTATTCACCTAGGTTAGTACTCCCCATTTCTCAACAGATCTATAAGGCTCTCTTTGGGCCAGGTTGTCTTGTCCTATTTTTTTGGGATTCAAGCAACCTACGAAGAAGAATCTGCATATGAGGTAGCACTAGGTGAATACACCAAAACAAGAACTAGGTAAGAGCTTATTGAGGCTTATGCTTCTAGAATGTTAAGGTGTACAATGCCCACGTTTCTAGAACTTGCAGAATATCATCAATAAAACCCAAATATATGTGTCTGCTGCCAGTTACCGGACCTTTGTGGTGATGGGTATAAATTATTTTGGAACCCCTGGAAACTCAGCTTCCAACAGCAAAACACTAAAATCGACCTTAAGGAAATGAAAATTTTTGTATGAAGCGAATGCGCTTTATTTCCTTTTCTTTCTTTTTTGTCTTTGTATTCTTATTTTGTTTTTTTTTTCTCTATTTTTTTTGAAACTGAGACTGGTAGTTGCACCAGTCAGCGGTAGGATTCTTGGACCTATAATAATTTTCTAACAACGACTTTCTCATTCATTGGGTTTGTTGTGGAATTTTTAAATTCCTTTCTCCTTTTTTTTTGTACGTCCCCCAACCCCATGTTACTCAAAGTTAGGAACAAGTATTTTCTCAAATTTTAGGAAAATTTTATTTAAATCATATAAGAGCAAAAAACCATCAAACAATTTAAAATTTAGTTGCCTATTTATTCCATGGCAAACGTCATACAACATACAACTGGCAACAGAACTTCACGTTGAACAGAAATTGTCTTTTTTTGTGTGTTCATTCACGTCAATTAGCACAAACAAAAGCAATTTTTAATACTCCCGTATTTCGTACTCGTTTTCATAAGTCCGGAAGTTGACCATAATTTATAAACTAGTTTCGTCGAAGTTTAGTATTTTGACTCCTTAAAGCTGGTTTTTGGTGTTTTATCTTCACGCCCCTACCCTTAATTTCTGGAAACCGAAAGATGTCCTCTGCATCTCGCTAGAGAGCATGAGAATGCAGAATTTCTACTTATTTAACACTAAACATACCAACACCGGTCAAATTGACCTTTTTGAAACTTTAATAAAATTTATACGTATTAAAGGTTACAATACCGCTGTCACAGTATATGATTTTTCCTAAAATATGTATTTGATATATTCTTCAGTATTTATTTCCAGATTTTTTTTCTATTTTCCAAGAAAAATTTATCATGTGTCCTACCTACCGCATTCGGTCAATTTGACCGATAGAGAAAATTGCACTCTGTTAAATTAGTAGGAGCTAAATGCAACAAAACTAGATGCATTTGTTGCTTTACTATATGCCCGTGGTGCATATGAAGTAAAAAAATCCATATTTTTTTGCCTCATATGCGCGTGTCACATTTGTGGAATAAAAATTGGGAACCCGTTTTTTTTCAACAATGATCAGTAACGACTTTACCGAAATTATGAAGGTAGTACGATTTGATAAAAATGTTTTACAAAGCATTTACATACAAATCAAACAAATTATAGTAAATTTGCTATGATGACTACAATCTGGGACCGATTTATTGAGAATTGACAAAATCTTTATAAACTTGGTGCATACATTACTTTTGATGAGCAATTGTTTTCGTTCAAGTCTAGGTGTAGATTTATATAAATATATATGCAGTAAAAACAAAAGCAAAATAATAATAATAAAACAGTTCTGGGTGGCGTGTGGCATCTATAACAAGTAAAGTGAAATCTGACTAATAAGTCGAACCCCCCATAAGTCGGAACCTGTCTGTGGCAAAATATATTGAGAGTCCCGTTTGCTTTCCGAAACATGCATAAAAATATTCTTGTTACAAAACATATAACTGTCTGAAGTGAAATAAAACTAAGAACCCGTCGTTTTCTGGCTTAGACAGGGTGGACTAGATATAATAAATGGATTTTACTGCTTGGGAAAAAATGAAAGATAAGAAAGTTTGATTTCACTTGGGGTTGAGGTGTTCGTTGTTCTAAAGCTGACCTTTACGGACATGGAAGAAACATAACAACAGATAATTTTTTCATCAATGAATCATTAGCCGAAAAGCTACTTGCAAAAAAGATTACACTTGTTGCAACAAGCAGTAGAAATCAAAAAGAGTTGCCAAAATTGGTCAAAGAAAAAAAAGATAAAATGATTAGGCGTTCAAGCAAATTATATAGATCAAATCACATTACTCTTACAGTGTATAAAAGTACGCAAGCCAAAAAAGTGATTGTCCTAAAACAATAACACATAAATACCCAGAACTATTAGAATTTATAATGATACAAAATTTGATGTACGGGTGGCAAATCAAATGCCAAGGAAGTACAGTGTGGAGTCAAAAACTGCTAGGTCACCAAATCAGATATTTTTTAACATTTTCAACCTAGCTGGAATCAATCCCCCAGCTTTGAATAAAGAAACGATAGGTGAAAACAGGCAACAGGACAACAGGAATTTTTATTCCAGATAGCGTCAACACTTGATGCTGTATATAAAAAAATCACAAGAAAAAGCGAACATCACCCACAAGTCCGAAAAACTTCTCAAATAAAATCCTATAAAGATTATAAAGCTACAAAATTTCGTTCGAAGTGCAAACATTTATGTGCGGCAAATGGACATTGTAGATTAAAATAATTTCTAAACGATGTATTGAAGCCGAAAAAGATATGAAGATGTATGCATAACACTAAAAGTAGATGTATAAAAGTTAAATGTTTATTATTTATTTTCTATACAAATAAATTTAGGCATACAATAGAAAACCTTAAGTTTGGTTTCTTATGTGGGAAATATGAAGTTTTAGTCTTTTGAGGTTATAATTTAAATTATATAAAAATTAATCTGAAGGAAATTCCATCAAAATTCTTCATTCTATACACATTCAACAATAATTTAACCGGTATTTGCCTTGAATAATAAAATTAATAACATTTTTAATTACCGGTCAATTTGACCGAGCGCGGTAGAAATAGGTATACAAGAACTGTCGGTAGTTTAGTGTTAAATATTTCTAATCCAAATTAACCCTTAAATAAATTTTCAAAAGGATTCTTAAAGTGCAAATCAAACTGCAAACCCATTTTGAATGATGCCATCTCCTTATCTTCGATAATTGAAATTCAAATAACTTACAATTGTACGTGTTTATAAGGGCGTTTTTTGAACGTCAAATTCCTCCAGTCTACCACCACATGGTCTTGCTGAGATATTGCTACGGTCTCCGTTATTGACACTTTACCCTTATTTATTACTCTACTTTTCAGCGGTCCTTCAAAACTAACATATTCTTTTACTCACATATCCGTATTTATGTGTGCTTAAATCATTTTTTTTCTTGAAAAAAATCAGGTCTAACAAATAACCCTTATCTAATTTGTAAACTGTTAAGTAGTCTGCAAAACGTATGTTACAAAGAAATTTTATAATACAGTGTTTGTAGATTTAATTTTTCCAAGAAAAATTGAAAAAAATTCAATTAATAAACAGAACAGTTTAGTAGAACTCGACTCACCACAGTACCAAATGTCGATATGTATGAAATATGAAAATATGTAGGTAAACAGTAATTAACTGACAGCCTTGGATCCAAAAAAGGAAAAACCTGGATGCTTGCCCTCGCGGCGGCAATAAGTGGCACTAAATAAATATGTTTGAAATATTTAGCCAATATTATTGAGTGGGTTTTTTTTTATGATTAAAACTAGAAAAACTGTTCTAGTTCTTTATATTTAAATTTGGGGTTTGGGGTTTTAATGGGTCGTTTTCCTAATAGAGGATCATAAATCCAAAGACAGGACTCCGATGCAGTCATTTCTAAACACTCAGTATGATGTAGTATTGACCAATTTGCAACAGTAACAATCATTGATAGTCTTTTAGTTTCCATAAACCATAAACATGTTGTTTTTGTTTTTTACTTATACAGACTGAGCGAGGTTTGCAAATCCAAAGGTTACTAAAAAATTTTAAATAAAATGCCCTATTACAGGATATACTTCTTCCGGGATTGGACCGTGTCAAAGAACTACTAAAAGTGTTCGACGTTTCGCCCACCATCGTAGGGGGCTTCTTCAGGAACAAAGAAAGAAAAATAGATGAAAAGAGGAATATGAGGGAATGCAAAAAGAAAAATAAAAAGGCCAATTTCAAAACATCAGAGCACGGTAACTCAGTATGTCCACCATATCAGAGGCGAAACTCTTCTGAATTGAAAATTGGTACAAAGGATAAGAAAGTTTAGACAGAAGAGCACGGTAACTCAATATGTCCACCATACCAGAGGCGAAACTCTTCTGAATTGAAACTTGGTACAAAAGAAAGTTTAGGCAGAAGAGCACGGTAACTCAGTATGTCCACCATACCAGAGGCGAAACTCTTCTGTCGAACACTTTTAGTAGTTCTTTGACACGGTCCAATCCCGGAAGAAGTATATCCTGTACTGACTCTGGCCGTGGAAGCCTTCGTTATCAGAATGCCCTATTTTTATTACCTAATATAAAAAAATAAAACAGGCTTTCCAAAAATACTACATTATATGGGGTTACATTTGATAGTTTTCATGCAAATGAACTTTTCATTTAAAATTTTTTAGTACTAATTATTAGATTTGCAAACCTGGATCACTCTGTATAACTAAACTATACACGACAACATTCTTATGGTTTATGAAAACTTAAGGCTATTAATGATTGCTTATGTCGCAAATTGGTTAATACTGCATCATACAGAGTGTTTACAAATGTCTGCATCCGAATCCTGTTTTCGGATTTAGGAGCCTCTACTAGGAAAATTATCCATCAAAACTTCCATAAATACAATATTTTTTACTGCATTTTTATGGGGCTATTTAAATATGCAAAAATATACAGGGTATTCTATTTAAAAAAAACAAATTTATGTCAGCACTCTGTATATAATCAATGCAATAAAATGAAAATAATTTTAAAATGTATATATAGATATAGATGTATGTTACTAAAAAAAATTCATTTTAATATCTCTTCAGACTTCCGAAAGTTTTTATGTAAACGGTCCTATAAAATACATATTTTTAATTTTCAATTTTTTGGGCACCCAGTTAAATATCTGCGCAGTTTCGATTATTATTTGCAAATGCTAATAATTTGTTTAAAAGTTAATAATACCAACTATTTATTTAATTAGTAATAATTACAAATAATCCTAATTGTGTTTACCAAAAACTTAAAAATTGAAAAAAAATTAATTTAAAAGTTAATTTGCATGAAACCTATCAAAAGAAACTTCACGTAATTGGTATTATTGAAAAGGTATTATTATCTTCTTTTTACATTAAGTAATAAAAAGAGGCCATTCTATTTTAAGTTTCTTAGCAATTCTTGGATTTGCAAACTTCCATCACTCTGTATAACTAAAAAATATAAAACAACATTTTAATGGTTTATGGAAACTAAAAACTATCAATGACTGCTTATGTCGCAAATTAATTAATACTACCTCATAATGAGTGTTTACAAATGGCTGCATCGGAGTCCTATTTCCGGATTTATGATCGTCTATTGGGAAAAGGGCCCATCAAAACCCTCAGAAACTCTATATTATTTTGTTGCATTTTTATAGGGCTATCCAAATATGTAAAAATATATAGGTGTTCTATTTAAAAAAAAGTAAGTTTATATCAACACTCTGTATATGATTGGTACAATAAAATAAAAATAATTTTAAAATGTGCTTCCTATAGATGTACATCACTAGACAAAATTTCATTTTGATATCTTCTCAGGCTTAGGAGCTACCTTCCGTTCACGCACTAATGGCAGACCCTGTGTATCCTTAAATAGTTAAGTCAACAAATTAATATGATTGGCTAGATTGGTTTATCCTCCGTCTATACTTGTAGATTAAGAAGTCCCTAATAATTCCCCTAAAAATATAAGTCCCCTAAAAAAATCCCTCTTGGCTTATTTACCCCCAAATTTGTGGGGAAAACCCCTAAGTTCGGAACACTGACACATCCAAGATTGTTAAAATCGCTAATAATCAAGTTGCATTTCAAGCTTTAGCGTATCATTGACAACGATGACAAAACAATAAACAAATTTTTGAAATAAAATTTGTATCTAGGGTATTATGATAGGTAACTAACGTATTATGTGCTACTAAGTTATTATGAAGCTGCTATAATGCTATAATATTATGAGGTTAATAATTATTATCGATAAAGATTTAATTTAATTTTCAATGACACGATAAAGTATTTAACAAGAATTTTTTTTTCATAACATGGTAGCTACTTAAAAGTTTTTAATAAAGTTCGCTACAAGCCCAATATAGGGGGCGGTGAAACCAGATATTTTTATAACAAAAAATCCTTAATATGAATTCCTGAAATTTTACTGTTAAAAACTGACGTAGTATAGGCTTTGAATTTAGTAGGAATTCGAAAGTGTTTATTTTGGCAATACAGTTCATGAAATTCTACAATTAAAAAAAAAGATTGAGTTAGTACAATAAATAATAGTCGGAGAGCTGATGATGAATTTAGGGAAGGGATTTTAGGCAAGTTTAAGTTATAAAAAATCATAATCATTTCAATTTAGCGATTCTAAAATGAACGGTCGAAGAGAGTGTTTGCGGTTATTTAACCACTGCGCAGCAAAAAAATTATCAAAAAAAAATATATATTCTTTAGGCAACTTGGAATTATTTTAATATTTATTTTTGGCATTTATAGAACCCAGAAATAAAAATCCTAGACAGTTTGAGCGCTTTTAAAGTACAACCTGACTGCCCCGAATTTGAATTATGCAAGTTGTACCATGACGAAAAGAGTCGAACAGTTTAGTAGAAAATAAAGTTTCTACAATTTTGAAAATTTGAGAGGATTTAATTGCATTCAAGGTCAACTTAATTAGATTATTTTGAATATGATGTCCTTTCCTGTTATACCGGAAGTAGATGTCAAATTTCTTATTTTAAGTAGCACACTCAGTATATTATTTTATTTTTGCATTTTATATAATATTCTATGTATAATGTTCTATGCCCAAGTGTAATAGTTTTTGAGTTATTTAAAATTTTATGTTAATTATTATGTTCCAGAATACAAATGTAAATATTCCAAAAACTAATACTAGAACTAATAGAATCTAAAAATAAAATAATATATCGAGTGTGCTATTTAAAATAATCTCCTTTCGGTATAACCGGAAATTCCAAATAATCTAGTTAAGTTGCCTTTGGTGACAATTAAATACTCTCAAATTTTGAAAGTCGTAGATTCCTTACTTTTTGAGAAACTGCTCGATTCATTTCGTCGTGGCCTGCATTAGAATAATACAAATTCGGGACAGTCGGGTTGTACTTCAAAATCATCCAAATAGCCTGGGATTTTTATTTCTGGGTTCTATAAATGCCAAAAATAAATATTAAAATAATTTCAAACTGCCTAAGGAATATATTTTATTTTTGATTAATTTTTTGCTAACTTTGGAGGCTGCGCAGTAGTTAAATAACCGCAATCACCTTCCCCGACCGTTTATTTCTGATTCACTAAATTGAAATGGTTATGCCTTTTATAATTTCAACTTACCTAAAATACCTTCCCTAAATTCGTCATTAGCTATAGGATTAAAAAGATTAAGAAATAAATGAGTGCCACGGTGTATACTTGCAATTTATTCTGCTTCGAAAATTTGTCGCTATATTTCCAAAAATAGGTAAATAGGAATTTCGACTATTTTTTCGCAAAACTTCGAGATTACTGTTTTAGTTTTCCCTTTCTTTCAGTAAGTTTTCAACTTTATTTCAAAATCTCGATTTTCTCTTGAAGTTAATTTTTTTTCATTCCGCTTGTGCCGCAACTGAAGCGAATTTTTTTCCAATTGCGTTAATGAGGCGTAAATTAATTGCTTCAGTGAATGTTGCTTTTGTTTTTCGATAATCCGGAAATATTAAAATTTATATTTTGCGAAATTTTACAGGTAAATGAATTTATGAAAGGAACAAAGTGTAATAAATGAAATATGAAATATTAATCAATTTGCTCCAATTATTCCTTTGATGTAGCTTTTATGCATTACTTACAAAACATCCCATTTCCATTTCTTTTACTTTTCATTCTTTTACGACCAATTAACCTGGATATTTCAACGGTGGCCCGTTTAATTCGCCCCCTGGCTCATTAAGAACCTTCCTTCGTGGTACACTGAATACAAAGAAACAAAAATATATTTCACAACTTCCAAATGTTCTTTTATGCGATTTTATTTAACGATTTAATGTTTTCAAGTTTATTATTTGAGCAATACACCTGAGAACCTTAGCCGAAACACCAGTGTGTCGGGACACACCGTTTACTAAACACTACTTACTACAGGGATGAGCATGTAAGGAAAATATGAACGCTAGATAAGATGATTAACACCAATTATTGATTTTATATTAACAAAACTAAAATAACAAAAGTACTACAAAAATTAGTTAATTAAAATACATAATAGAAATAAAAAAAAGGGAAATTATTATGGGAAAAAAAATCTTAAACAAACTATAATGAGAATTTTGGAGTTGTTTCTTTGTCAAATTTGCCACAGCAATTCGCACACAATTTTCCAGTCGTACGTTATTTAGTCTGAACCTGCGGTTCCTTTTAACTATTTCCATTACGAAAAATAATTGTTTCCAAACATAAGTTTTTTCAAAATCATATACGTAACTAAAACAGCGTATGGTGGGATGCTTGCCCCCCTCTGGTTCATGCAGCAAAACGAAAATTTATATGTATTTAATTGGAAGATTTTCCAATTTTTCAGAATTCATCCTTTTCTGGAAACATTTTTTCGACATTTCTATCTTTTTCTCAAATTTTGTATACTGTTTTTACAAAATTTGTCTTTTTCTTTTGAAATTTCGAATTTATTTATAAAATTTGACTTCTTTTATCAAACACTAGCTGATACTCGCGCCTTTTTCTGCATGAAAGAAGAGAGAGAATTCTTGGGTCCCTTTTAGAATATTCTGACTTTTTTGAAGACTTTGATTTGTATTATCGACCTGTTTCGAAGATTTCGACATTTGAAAATATCCAATTTTTTTACAATGTCGATCTTTTCTCGTTCGACCCTCAAAACGACCCTCAAAATTTTCTTGAAATTTTGACTCAATTTTGAAAATTTCGAATGTTTTCTAAATTATGCCTTTTTAAAAATTTCAACTTCTTTATAATCTTGTCTTATTTGGATAAATTTTGATTTTCTTTAACTGATTAATTTTTATAATTTTTGTCTTTATTAATTTTTTTTGTAATTTTAACCCTTTTAAGCATTTTCTATTCAATATTTTAAATTTTTTAAATGTTTCGACTTGCCTCGAAGTTTTGAAGTTTTTAAAAAAATGTCCCGTTTTTTCAAATATCTGTTCTTATTAATGAAAATGTTTTTTTTTTAATTTTGACTCGAAATTTCTACCAAATCTGACTGCTTCTAAATTCGATTTTTTCAAAACATTTGAATTCTATTTTAAAATTTGAATTTTTTGAAAGTTTAGACTTTTGAAAACATTGACTTTTTTTAAGTGTTTGATTTTTTTTTAAATTCAACTTTTTGAATTCTCTGATAATGACGTTTAACTTTGATATTTATTAAAAATCTTGGCATTTTGAACATTTCGACTTTCTTTAACATTTCGACTTTATATTTTGAAAACTTCGAATTTCCATTTTTTATTTAATTTTCACCTTTTTCAAATTTTAAGACCTTAATAATTTTGCCTCTAAGTTTTGATTTATTTTTGAACTTTTTAAAAAATGTTGACAACATTTTAATATTTTCGCAAAACTGTGGCTTTCTTCAAAATTGTAAATTTTTTCAAAATTTTGATTTTTTTTCAAAATTTTGCTTTTTTCATATATTTGATTATATTAAAAATCTTATTTTGAAAAACTTCTAGCTTTTTTTTGACTATATCCACCGTTGTTCAAATTTTTGACAATTTCTCTGTTTTGAATATATCTGAAATTCTCGACTTTTCATTTAAAAATTTTAACTTCTTTCTCTGGCGCCGCAAATTAGACTTTCTTTCAAAAAATTGACTTTTTTAATTTTCACTTATTTCAAAAATTGATTTTTTTTCCAAAATTTCAAAATTTTGGCAAATTTTCGAGCTTTTTTCAGCATATTCACTCTTTCTGAAAATTTCCACTTTTATATAATCAAAGTTTTGATATTTTCTCGAAATTGTAACTTTTCACAATTTGTTTTTTTTTTTAAATATCTACCTTTGTTCAAAATTTTGATTGATATTTTAAAAATTTTTTGAGAATGTAGAGCTTTTTTGTTCCTGAAAATTTCTAATATTTTTTAAATTGCGAATTTTTAAATTTTCAATAAAAAGTTACAAACAGTCGAAAGTTGGAAGAATTTACGAGTTTAAAATCCAAAAAGGGTTTTTTTTGAAAGAAAATAATAAGACGAAATTCTGGCTTTGATTCAAAAATTATGATGTTTAGCGCAAATTGTGGACAACCATTTTTTTTAAACACTTTGAAATTTCTTCTCGAAATTTCGACATCATTCCAAATTTCGATAAATAGTTTTGTAGATTTTCAAAAGTGTTATTGACTTTAATCCCAGCGTTTTGACTTTGGTCTCGAAATTTTAACTTTAGATAGGAAATTTTAATTTAAAATTTCGAGAATAATGTATTTTAATTGTATAATTTTTCATCAATATTTTATCGGACATTAATCCCAAGAAAGTCCAAATTTGCACTTCTTGCTATTCTGACATTTTAAAATAAAGATTCATAATAGAAGTTTTCAAATTCGAAAATCGTAATTAAAAATATAAAAATGCGAAAAAATTTTAAATAAAAAAGAATTGAAAATTCAAGAAGTTTTATTTCCCAAAGTTTAAAAAAATTAAAAATTTCTTTGAACTTGTTCTGATTTTTTTCGATTTCAGGTTTTTAACACTTTCCTCAAAAACTAAAGAAATAATAAATGAATGTGGGGTTTCATTTCGTAAGTCGAAATTAAAAAAAAAAATCATTAGAAATCCCCACTTGAAATTTAAAACTGGAAAAACATCTAAATTTCTGAAAAAAAAACCGAAACATTTCTAAAAATAATCTTTTTCTTTTATGAAATTTTGATTTTTTTTCTGGAAACTTACATTTTAATATTCCTAAATTTAAAATCGAAATTATCATCTGCTACTTAAAGTTTCAATAAAATTCGAAGTTTGAAAAAAATGTTTAATTTCGGTAAATTAAAGATTTCATATTTTAAGGGTAAATTTTTGGAATAACTTTAAAAAAAAATTACTTAAGTTTTCGATTGTGTGACAATAAACTCGAAATCTTGACACGAAACTTTAAAATGTCTAAAAAGAGAATGTTGTAGGTTAACGATGTCAGCTCTCAATGCTTATAGGCAATTTTAAATACAATTTTCGTTATTATTCCTTACATAAAAATCGCCTATTCGTTAATGCCCAATTTAACTATCTAACAAACCTGAATTTTGAAAAATTCTCTTTTAGTGCTCACCTATGTATTATGGGGAACAACAGTAGGAAATTTCATGTTTCTACACCCATTGGCTGTCAGTTTGTGCTTAGAGATTTATCAAATAGAGTACGAGCCCTGTCGCATATGAATTGAACCACTAACAATTTTTTTTTAAATATGAATTTAAAAGAAAGTTAACTAACACTAAAATAAACAAATAAACAGTAGTAATAATTATCTGCTTTACATTATAAATAAAATGCACCTATTTTACAACTATATTAAATTTTAAACAAAACAATATAAAAACAGATATTATGATTTGTCTCATATTAATTCAACCTTGATTATTTGGAATTTTTTGCCACTGTTTACAGCCTTCCTTTTGCTTTTAATCTGCTAATATACGTATAGGCAGTGCCTCCACCAGTAATTTGCAAAATTTAGATTTAACTTATCAATTTGGACGTGTATGACTGGTTCTTAATTGTTTTTTCATTTCATGCTACAATGTTTCTATTGGAGACAGGTCTTGACTATTAGACGGCAAATCTAATAATGGTATATTTTGTGTATTAAAAAAATTTAACTATCTTTACTGTGTGGATGAAGCACCATCTTGTTGGAAAATATATTCTCGGTTTCCATTTGCTAGCATTGGAATGGATGGTAATAGCTCATTTTGTAGAATTTCTATATATGTATTTACCAGCATTAATCATTTTATCTATCACAAAAAGTCGTCCCACCCTTTAAGAGGACCAACAGCCCCAGACCATGACTGAAACAAGAAATTTAACCTTAAGCTTTAATGCATTTGGATGATGCCTCTCTCTTTTCTAAATTTGGCTAAAATATGAAGCAATTTTTCTTCGTTTTTTCAAATGGAACACCCTGTATATTTTTTTCTATATGATACAGAATTAATAAGTAAAAATTTTTTGTACCTACAAATATTTCAAAATTTTTAACGGTTGAAGCAGATATTCGTCGGATTATTACATATGGTTCTTTCGACACTAAGATACAAGACAAAGAATCAAAGATGGCTTTGATAAAAATTAATTACCCCTAATTAACTTTCAAGCTCTCTTAGGACTACAAGTAAATAAATAAATAAATAACAAAAAGTATATTTTTTGGAAATTTATAATTTTTCTGAAAGGACAAAAATTGCAAAGAAAATTTCTTTGTAAATTTCAACTCTTTTTTTTAAACCAAATTTTCAACCAAGTTTCAACTTGTTTGTCAAACTTTCGGTGAATATCACAATATTTGACATTTTCTGACGCCCGTTGGGGCAAGGTTGACTTGAAGAGTCAAGAGAAACTAAATATTCGACTTTTTTCCTAAAATTTGCTCATTTTATAAATTTCCATAAAATCTGATTCTTTCTGAGAAATTTTGAAATTTTACTAAGATTAAACGTTTTTTTATCAAAATTTAGATCTTTTTCGCAAAGGTTCTCTCGTATATCGTCTTTTTCTAGAAGTTTCTATTATTTTTTTTTAATTTCGACTTTTTTAAAATTTGACTTGCTTTGAAATATTTTCTGTCCATTTCAAAATTTTTTCGAAATTTCGCTTTTGTTTCCTAATTTTGATATTTTTCTTAATATTTGGTATAAAATTTCGATTCTACTTTTTTACTTTTTTTAGAAATTTTGCATTTTCTAAAATTTGCCTTTTTCGGGAAATCTTGATTTTTATCCCGATATCCGATATTTAATATTTATATAATTTTTTTGTTTTTCTGGTAAATTCGTCTTTTTATTTCAAAATTTTGAATATTTCAAAAAGAGACTCTTACATAAAATTCACCTGTTCCTCAAAATGTGTCTTTTTTGAAATTTCGATTTTATTTTTATAATCCTACTTTTTAAACTTTTTCAAAAATGGTTTATTTATTTCAAAAGTTTGTCATTTTGCTGAATATTTGTCTTTTTCAACAAATCACGACTTTTAGGCCAAATGGTTTTATTGTTCTGAAAATATTCACTTTTCTCTAAATTAGATCGAAATTTTAATAAAAATGTTGCGAAAAATATTTTTGGGGATTTCGAGAAAAAGATTTCTTGTAAATTCAATATTTTTACTATATTTTATATTTTGAGAACAATGTTTTTAAAAATTGGGATTTTTATTTCTTAAAATTCGACTTACTCTGAAAATTGCGTCTTTTTAAAAAATTAGACCTTTGAAAATTTTGAACTTTTTTTTTTGAATTTTTCGAGCTTTTAAGAAAGGTTAGGTTTTTATTTTTAATATGATTTATTGCAAATTCCAATTTCCCTATTAAAATTCGACTTCCTTTTAAATATTTGGAATATTTTCTAGAAAGTTCAATATATTTCTGGAAAATCTAAGGTAATTTTCAAACATCAGATATTTTTATTTCGAAGTCTTTGTTATTTCTGATTTTTTTTAAATTTGATTCCCGGTAATTTTAACTTGTCCAAAATTTCTTTTATTCTCCAAATTTTGACTTTTATCTCGAAATTCGATATTATCTGTTATTGTTTTTCTTTTCCCAAGTATGGAAAATGTTTCTTGTTTTTGGATAAATAAAGAAATAAATAAGTTCTTTTTTTCGTCAACTTGTTTGACATTTTCTTTTCCAAAATATTTATGTAAAGCAGTAGAGTTTAGGCGGGCCGCACAAAAAAGTTAGGCGGGCCGCGTCTTGCTCATTCCTGACTTACTATATGCCATGTGCAACAGGAACGTTTGAAGTCATTCTTTTAAGGCGGGTACTTTACCAGGAGCATTCAGTCGTAATGTAATAAATGTTGCGCAAGTTCCTTGTACCGTTGGAATGATTATTATTTGTCACTCACTAATGAAAATGCATTTTTGTAACAGGTCGATTTCGAACATTTGCATTTGTTTGATACATTACCAGATACAGACCAAAGAGCATTCGTCTGTGTAACTAAAAAGATTCAGTCTTCCAGTCACTGTCATATGAGATTAATTGTTACAAGGGCCGACCTGGTAACATGTATGGATGTCTGGTCTGATGGGAGGCATCGAAAAAAGTCTGTGAAATATTTACTTAGTTTCTTTGTAAATACATCTTATTTGCATTTTTTAATTATTTCGATTTTATTTAGATTGTAAAAAGAAATGTAACTGAAAATATCACTCTTTAACTCCACAAACCTACGCCAATGTAATATACAAGGTGATTCTAAAAGTAGTAATATAAATTCAAGTCAAGATCAAGATCAAGACGAAAAGTCAGTACAAACATGTGTCGTAAAATTCTTCGTTTTCGAGTTACAGGACTGTGGCAGATTAGTTCCTGATTATAGTTTTTAACTAATAGTTGCGAAACTTGTGCAGATATTTGAATAAAATACGATCCTAAATTTACGATATTTTATTTAGAATCACCTTGTATATTTTTTATTCTTTGAGATATCACGGATATTGATTATGAGTGCCTTGGGGCTGAATGAGCATTAGTTAAAGAGAATTTTTTTTTAGAAATGCTTGCAATTAAAAAAATCAAAATTTAGGGGCTGAAGTTAGAATTTTGAATTAAGAATAAAAATGTTAAAATTATTAAATCAAAATCTCAATTACATATTTTAAAAGTCGATTGCTCTAAAATCATAACTTCGGTCTAGAAACTTCCTGAGAACATTTCGAATATTGATTTCATTTTGATCTGATAGGAAAAAAAGCCTAAATTTTGAAAAAAAGTTTAGTTCTAGAGAAAAAACTCAAAATTTATTAAAAGATTGGGATTCAACAGGAAATTATAAGTAAATGCCTGAGATTTTGGGTTTAAACCAATCATCAACAGTTTTTTTTTTAATTACGACTTGAAAAATAAAATTTTTTAAGATAAAAGATTAAAATTTTCAATTTAGAGACACAATATTAACAAAGAAAATTTACAAAATACAAGTTTAAACTCGGCAATAAATGCTACTTTAATTACCGAAATTTCGGCGGAACCCGAAGATTTGACTTTATCCCCAAATTTTAACTCAGAACACTAAATATCTAGCAAATATGCAAATTTTGATAATAAACTTAAATTGTTGTTAACGTCAAATTCACAATTTTTCGAAAAACTTCATAATTTGGAAAAGAAAAAATAAAATTGATATTAAAAAAATTCAAGATTCCAAGCTTGCTTTGTCAACTTTAATTACAAACTTGCGAATTCAAGCGTTTGATTTTTCCAGAAATCTCCATTTTTAAACTTGAAATTTCACTGAAAATATCAAAATATTTTTAAATCAATATTTTTGGATCGGCGTTAAGAACTTGAGCATTAAAAAATTGAAATAAAAAAAAAACGTGAAAAAAGATTTTTTATTGAGTAAGGCGAAGAAAGGAAAAGGGGAGGAAAGATAGGAAAGAAGGAAGAAAGGAAGGAAGGAAGTAAGGAAGGAAGAAGAAGGAAAGAAGAAAGGAATGAAGCAGAAAGGAAGGAAGAAAGGAAGAAAGGAAGGAAGGAAGGAAAGGAAGAAAGAAGGAGGAAGGAAGAAGAGGAAGGAAGAAGGAAGGAAGGAAGGAGAGGAAGGAAGGAAGGAAAGGAAGGAAGGAAGGAAGAGGAAGGAAGGAAGAAGAAGGAAGGAAGAAGGAAGGAAGGAAGGAAGAAGGAAGGAGAAGGAAGGAAGGAAGGAAGGAAGGAAGGAAGGAAGGAGGAAAGGAAGGAAGGAAGGAAGGAAGGAAGGAGAGAAGGAAGGAAGGAAGGAAGGAAGGAAGGAAGGAAGGAAGGAAGAAGAAGGAAGGAAGAAAAAAGGAAGAAGAAGGAAGGAAGAAAGAAGAAGGAAGGAAGGAAGAAGAAGGAAGGAAGGAAGGAAGGAAGAAAGGAAGAAAGGATGAAAGAAAGGTAGAAAGAAAGGAAAGCAGAAAAAAAGGAAAAAGAAAGGAATGAAGCAAGAAAGGGAGGAAGAAAGGAAAGCAGGAAGAAACGAAAGAAGAAAGGAAGGAAGGCAGAAAGAAAGGAAGGAAGGAAGGAAGGAAGGAAGAAAGGGAGAAATAAAAATCAAGAAAGAAATGAAGGAAGGGAAAGAATGCAGAACGGAAGAAAGGAAGGAAAAGAAGAAGGACGAAAGGAAAGAGGTAAAGAAGAAATGAAATACGAAAAAAAGGAAGAAAAGAAGGAACATCTGCGGCCATTATTTAATTTAACTGGAATGGGCCATTTAAAAATAGATGAAATAGGCACAAGATTGGGAGTGAAATGTAAACTTTAATAAATTGAAAAATTCCATTCTGCTTTCGACTGAAAATTTAGTGTTGGACATTTCTAGAGAACATTAAGGTTTTAAGCTCAATTATTAGATCGATCATCGATGTTCTACCATCCCTGGCGCATTCTGATTAATTAAGAATCTTCCCTCGTGGTGCAACCAATACACAGAAATAAAAATATATCTTCCAGCTTTCAAATTCAATGCATATGAATTGCAAAATCTAACCGAACCAGATTTGTGGAATATCTGTAAGTCGATGCTTTCACAAGGAGAAGTGTAATATTTAAATCCTCCGATGTCTACGCTGTCGTGTTGTAGTAGTTCATCTGATTAGATGCGGATACAAATGGCCTGTTTTCCATCTCACGGCGTTATTTTCCGTCAGTGCGAATGTATGAGGCGTCGTGGCGCACCAAGACAAAATCAAAATGAAAAGCTTCGGCGGACTAAAGTCGACAAGAGATAAAGGAGTTTATTAAAGAGTACAGAGACGAGAAAATGGGGTTCATTATTAAAGATTACAACTTCGTCTGGCGCTCGATCTAGTTTTTCGATCGAATTTTCGAGAGTTTTTATTTTTATTAAAAGGTGGCGTTCTCTAATTAACAATTTTTTGCGACCTCCCGCCGTCTCGTCGAACTGAAATATGTTGAATGAAGTTCAGTCCGAGGCATCTTTCAAAAATAACCATTAATTAGTTTGGAAGTTGGCGGAATGCGGATAGATTTCTAACTGATACAGCAGGCTAACTCGAAATTCGCTGGGAAATATTTCGTAAAATTTGTCCCAATATTCCAAGTTTCTGTAAAAATTCTAATTAATTATTTCGAATTTTTGATTTTTTTGTCGCAATTTCCTATTGCCTAGTTAAATTTTAAATTAGCAGTTAAAGTAAACTTATTCAAATTAAACGTTTTTCTTTTGGTTAACATTTTCATCACAAGGAAATTAATTTTTTTAAATAAATGTACCAACAATTAAAACTGTTTTTAAATTTCAGAAATGCAATAGGTATAGAAATTAAAAAAATATTATTAATATTTCAACATTTTAGGTGAATCTCAAAAGGCTTTAACTAAAGGAAAACTGGCTGTAAGGGAAAATGAAAAAAAGGAAAATTAAAATTCCAAGTTTCTAGTTTTCAGTTCAATATTTTGAAGCAGGTCTTGAGTAATCATGAGTATTCCCCAACTTTGTGCTTGCTTTTAAAAAATCCATGGATTTCAACAATTTTTCCAGTAATCTCATTATAAATATCGTCTACATAATTTAGTTCTTTTTAATTCGACTGGTTTCTGAACACACTTTTTACTGCGAATTGTCATCTTTAAATTTAGTTTTATCAATACTCCGGTAAATAATGATCACACATAAGATGAGACTAGGGTTTTGAAAACTGCAAGGCATTCTTTACAAGTCTTAGTTAATGGTGTTTGATTGTAATTCACGGGAGGGCTTAAGATTTGCTGATAAATGCAGTGGCTTGATATTACCACCCATTCGCAAAAAATCTTACTTGGCGAAATATGCAGGCAATAATGATTGTAGAGAAAATAAATGTAGGCTTTTTATAACTGGAAATATTCTTTCGCTAGTCATTGATTTTTGATTAAAATCTTTTTAATACAATTCGGTTGACTTTATTACTGAATATTTCATTAATAGACAAAGCGTTGAAAATTATTTACACCGATCGCCAACTAGCCAGGAGAGGGCAAAAGATACTTTTTGTAACGTCATATTCCAAAATGTCATTTATTTAACAGTTTCGATGATTTAAAACAATGTCATTATACACAAGTGTAAAACAAACGAAAAAGTGTGAAATAATAGCTATTAATTTAACGAGATTATTATGCGATTTATAATAATCGAGGACGTTGCCAGGCGACGAGGCGTTAGCCGAGTCGCCTGGCCACATCCGAGATTGTTTAAATTGCTTATAATCGAGTTGCATTCAGAGCTTTATCCTATCATTGACAACGATGACATAAAAAAATCAACAAACTTTTATGTATTTTGATAGGTAACTAACGTATTATAATTCTAAATTGACGTATTATGTGCTGCTATGAGGTTAGTAATTATCAATAAAGATCTAATTTGAAGGACACTTGATTTTCAATGATACGATAAAATTCTTTATCATATCATTAAAAATTAAGTGTCCTCAAAATTAAATCTTTATTGGTAATTATTAATTGCATAATAATCTTGTTACATTAACAGCTATTATTTCACACTTTAGAGTGAAATAAAATTTCATTATAATACTCAATTAAATATTGCGTTGGTTTATATGGAAAAATCTGACCTCAAAATTTTTTTCGAATTCTTTGTTTTCAAAATTTTTCGTTTGTTATTTCAAAATTTCGTAATATCCTAAAATTCTACTTTTTCTGAAAATTCCTACTTTCTTTAAAATTCTACTTTCTGCAAATTTCAACTTGTTTATCAAACTTAGCATTTTTCTCGTAACTTGATGGGCCTTTGGATAAACAAGTAAAAATTCTTAGAATAATATTTATTTGGTTTTAAAAAATATCTTTAAAATGTTTGAATTTTTGTGAAGGCAAATATTGCAAATAATTTAAATTTTAAATTGTTTCTTGAAATTTCAATAGTGGATATTTTCTGATATCACAGTGGAGCAGGAGGGGAGGCTCTTATCCTTCACTGCGGCAGTCGTTAAAAATAAATGCAGACTCCAGAAATTTCGAGTCTTTCTCTTAAAATTTCGACTTTATTCCTCAAATTTTTCTCAAAATTTGCCCTTTTTTGGAAATTGGAACAAAATTTGACTCTCCCTAAAAATTTTTAAATTTTCACTAAATTTAGATATTTTTTTGAAATTTTGATCCCTTTTCTAGTGTCGATCTTTTTCCCAAAATTTTAATTTTTTTTTCAAAACTAGTTTAGGTTTTCGAAACCTTAATTTTTATCGTTTTTTCCCTGAAATTTCGATTTTTTCAAATTTTTAAAAAAGGTCAGATTTTAATATTAATTAATTAATATTAGCTTGGAAATGTCCTATTACTTACAGGTGACCCTGGAAGTGTCATATTACGTTCTAGGAATTTATTCGGTACCCCCACCTTTTTTTTAATTTCCCGCCATTTTGTGAGCCAGAATCCTCCTTGGTACACTACTAATGGATTTTCTGAAAAAAAATTCCATTTTATCCCAAAAACCCTTTTTTTATCATAATTCGTCTTTTTCTAAATAACGATTTTATACTCAAAATAATTAATTTTTCCTCTCAAAATTGGACTGTATTAGAAATGTTGAATATCTTTTAGAAATTTTGGTCTTTTTTTGACTTTCTGAAAATTTCAACCTGGTTTTTAAAATTTGTCTTATTCTCAGAGTTTAAAATCAAGCTTTTTTATCAAAAATTTGACTTTCTCTCAAAATTTGTTCATTTTTCTAAAATGTTGACAAAAATTTAAAGATTCTGTCAATAGTATTTGTACCAAATTTAGAAAAAAATATTTCTTTTAAATTTCGAGATTATGTCAAAATTTAAATGAAAATAAAAATTTTCGGAAAAATATTTTTAAAAACTCGTTTTCTCTTCTCCAAATGCGGTTTATTCTGGAAATTGCGACCTTTATCACAACCTTTTCTAATTAGGTCCCAGTGAAAAAGTCATCATTCGCATTCGCGAATGTGGGAAAACCAACATTCGCTACATCCCTACTGCGTGGTATCAAAGAGAATTTTCTTTATAACGATACATAATCACTATCCGCTGAATAATAAAGTGAAAACTTCGCAAGGATTTGTAGCTTTTGGATGAAGACATTAATAGAACAAACAGCTCGACGGAGATTAACCTTTGTTATATAGAGTGTCCGAAAGTTTTAAATGTTTGAGCTCAGCGACTTACAGAAAAAAACCTTTAAAATAATTATAACACTGCAGTTTACCAAAGATCGTTTTTAGAATCACTATTCGATGACTTAGTCATCTAGGTTACCTTAGTAATCTTCCTCATTAAACTATAATAATTCGAATAGAAAGGACAATACACAAGCAGCGTTAGGGATAATATGCAAATAATAATATAAAATTTTGAACTAAAAACACAAAATTATAAAAAAAATATAGTTACGGGCTTATCGGTTAGAATTGATTACACTTGATGGATTATACCCACTTTATTACCAAACTAAACTCGGATCCCTACAACTGGATAATGAACTCACTTAGTGACTTCGACTTAGCTGACCGCCTTTTATAGTTTTGGCTCCCGGCTTCTACAACTTTTCAGCAGATAAGGCTTATCGTTTGCCGAAATTTCTGGAACGCTTATCTGCCATTTGTTTCGTTATCGCGGCCGCTTTCCCCTTATCAGATCCTTTTAAAAACTTTTTTTATTTATTAAATTCTACAATTCTATTCTAAATTCTATTCCATCTATTTACATTGCGTAACAATATAAAAATGTTAACATTAAACTTGGAATTTTAAAAAAGCAATTAACATTTTGAAAAAAAAATATCGAAATTATTCCCATTTATTTTTTTGTGTTCTTTACATTAGTTAATAAAAAAATAAATAATATTTTCATTTGGCAAATTGCTAGATACCATAAAAAAAACAACTACAAAAATATAATTTAAAATAAATTTAACCCATAAAGTAGTGGTACAGAATTAATATTATAATACACATTGGAACATTTAAATGTCTTTTTAATTTATTTTTAAATTTCCTTACAGTTTTACAATTTTTCACGTTATAGGGCAACAAACTCTATTGTACTAAACCTGTTTGAAATAGTGTATTAAATTTTTTTAAACTTTTACAAATATTAATTCGAAATTCGTTCGGATCTCTTAAGTTGTAGCTATGCGAATCGTTGTTATACTGTAATTCTCACTTTAGATAGTCTGGTAACATATTGTAGGATATTTTGTAAATGGTCACTAAAACATTATACAAGATGATTCTAAAAGTAGTACCATAAATTCAGATTTGCATTTTAGAGCCCAAAATAAGACGAAAAGTCTATATAAACATCTGTCGCAAAATGCTTTGTTTCCGAGTTACACTGTGTGGAAGGTTAGTCCGTGATTAAAGTTTTTAATTAATAGTTGCGAAACGTGTACAGATAATTGAACAAAATTTAGCACAACTTTATAACTTTTAGTGCTCTTATCAAAAATCTAAGAACTAAACGTTATTTATTTATTTTGCATGCATCTTTGACGCAGTTTCGTAACAAAAATAGAAAATACAAACCTTTTTACATAAAAAAGGTAATCCTAGTGAAACTCAATATTGTCAGTAGTTTTCGAGGAAAATGCATTTTTATATCTTGATGCATTAAAAGCGCTTGCCCAAAAATATCAGATGTAACACATAATTGGCATGGAAATGAAAGAAAGTAAATAGCATTGACATTTCCATGTTTTCTTGTCACCGGTGGCCACTTTGAACAATTTCTGTAATTAAAAGATAATACTTTTAAATTCGTTATTTGTTAAATAGTTACGAACTATTTTTTATTTACATATTAGTAAAAATTAGTTAAATATTAGCTAAAGATAATTTGTTTCAAAAGTAAATTTCAATTAATTTTATTTTCTCTCATTTTAAAGCCAATTACGAGTATGTGTCACATCCGAGATTTTTGGACAAGCATTTTTAATGCATCGATATATAAAAATGCATTTTACTCGAAAAGCATTGACAATTTCAAATTTCAGTAAAAGTACCTTTTTCATGTAAAAACTTTTGTAGTTGACTAAACTGCGACAGAAGTGCGTACAAAATAAATAAGGCAGGTTTTAAGCACCACTCCTCTGCATATACCCGCCACTGGTTAAGTTTTAATAATTCTTAGATTTTTGAAAGAGTGTAAAAAGCTATGGAGTTGATGCCAGATTTCATTCAATTATTTGTACACCTTTCACAACTATTAATTAAAAACTATAATCAGGAACTAACCTTCCACACCCTGTAACTCGGAAATGAAACATTTTACGACATATGTTTATATAGACTTTTTGTCTTATTTTGGGCTCTAAAATACGAACATAAATTTTGTGGTACTATTTTTAGAATCACCTTGTATAAGATGAGTTTTTAACTATTCGTTAAATTTAAAGTATTTAACATATAATTAATGGACACATATCTATTACAATTTAAAATTGTTCTATTCTGAATTATTTGCATTTCCTTTATTTTCAATTTGGGTAAATTAAATAACAGATATGAGCAAAAATATAAATGTGGGTTTATTATTGATTTAAATACCAATAATTTTACTTATTCTTTTAAAAAAGTATGCTTTTTATGACATTTTATTTATAATATAATCCGCATTGTTTATAAAATCCAGATGATTCTCCAGAATTGCTCGCAAATATTTTATTTGATTAGGTTTGTCTAACTCATAATTATTTAAATTCAATTTTATATTATAAAAATCCATGACCTTTTTTTACTGTGAAAAACTCTACATTTACATTCATTCATGCTCACACTTAACTGGTAATTACATAGATAGTTAGGAATATTTTCGAGATCTACATTTACTTTACTAGTCATGTCAGCTATGTTGGTTCCAGAAATATATATCATCATGTCATCAGCAAATAATTCTATGTTGCAATATTTTAAATATTTGCTAATATCATTAACAACCAATAAAAATAACTGAGGAGCTTAGAATGTCCTTGAGGGATTCCATGATGCACATTTATCATTAAGACTAGAATATTTATTTTCGTATTTAACTTTTTGGTTTTGATTATTAAGGTAACATTATTACCAGCTAAAAACTCTTCCTTTTATACCAATGTTTTTCAATCTTTTTAGTATCTTTTTGAAATAAAAAAAAATGCTATTATAATTTTACCATATTCCATATTACTTATCACAGAGTTTTAATAACAACGATTCGCACGAATGTCTTGAATGAAAACCAGACTGTTCAGGCACTAAAACACTATTTTCGTTACAATGTCTAACTAGTTGTTGTTTTACAGCCATTTTCAGGATTTTTCCACACACACACACAAGCTATAAAGACATATCCTTCTTTTAATCAGAATACAAGTAGCGTAAATCAGTAGGTGTTTCCTGTTGAGCGAAAAAGTAAGTGGTCACGTTAAAGATGTATGTTTATTTTTTGTCCTATTAGAGAAGATTATTTCAATCGCTTGTTTCGGCTAGGCAAGAGTTGATTATGTAACAGAAATGGAACAGTTTTTAATTTTTTCATTTAGCCTGTTTCGCCCACGAAGCTTCGTTACCGGGAATATTTTTACAAACACACTGAAAAAACATGCATATATGTTTTATATATCGCTGCAGATTATCCCGTTTACATGTTAAGCTTATTAGGCAAACAGATGCGCCAGAAAACAACTGCGAAATATTATGGTTAATGAAATAATTTTCGCTTTAAATCATTACAGTATAAACTTTCGTAAGTAACAAAATTAACAGGCACTCATTTAAAGTTTGGAATAAAATAATTAGCTCGCATATCTAAGTTTTCAGAATTATGGCAGCTCAGCATAACCTAACCTGCTTTGCTGTGAAATGTTATACGTATTTTATACTGGGTTTTGTAGATTTTGCTAAAACAAAACCCTTCTCGTGTTAGTTTTGTGTTATTTGCTTTAAACTTCGTTTGTGACTAAATGCGTTAAGCAGCTCAGGAAGCATCAAGTTGGAAAACGTAACGTGACAAAAATGGATCGAATCCCTTTAAATTGCGATGTCTCTTTGTGCAATTTTATTATTTGATTGATTCTGTGTACAAATAACATGAAGTTCTGGATTAGTTTGGTTATTTGCATTTTTGTAGGAGCTCAAATTGTTTATAGGATTTGAATCTTTAGTTACAGATTTAAAATTTTGCTTTACAATTCATAGGAGACGTTAGCACGCCATCACATACAGGGACAAGTAACACCGACAACAAAATAAAAACATGGATGCTAAAGAATAAACAACTATGTGATGCATCCAAAAAATTAATCTGCGATGCTTAATTTCCGAGTATATTAAACATTTGTCGGCAGTTAAGTTGTTGTTTATGAAAAATGTGCCAACGATGAAAATTTCCAACATATCCAAAGTCAAAGATTAAACTTCTTTCACAGATATACTGGAGTGCCTATTTTACCAAAATATTTGAGAGTTTTGGGGTCTATCAAATAAAAAAAAAAGATAGTTCGTCGGTACAAAAAACACAGTTTGAAAAATTCTCTAGCGCAAGGAACAGAAAAATACGAATCAACATTTTATTTATTATCCTCTTATTATTTTCGGTATAACAATAATAAGCACAAATTATTTACAGAAAACTTTCATGGAGTAACCATCCAAACTAGTATCCTATAATTTGTCTAATAAATCCACGGAAAAATTTAACATTAATGTAGACTCCTGGCTTATACACTCTGCTATTTCCAAAGTCCCAAATTTTTACACCTATTATTCTACCATTTAGTACCAAGGGACCACCAGAGTCTCCGTTGAGAATATCCTCATCGTTACCACCCTGCTCGTACCCAGCGCATATCATGTTATGAGTCACTAACTTCGGGGAATTATTAGCGTAATCCGACACGCAGTCCTCATGCTTATAAATTGGAACGATTGATTTTTGCAACACGTCAGATCTATAGTAATTTCCTCCTATACCACCGAAGCCGGTAGCCACGGCGATTTCGCCTTCTTCAAAATGGTCCTCTTCGTTCACTAAAGTGACCGGCCAAGTCGTTTCGTCGTTTAGATCAAAGTCGGATGTCAACTTAAGTACTGCTATGTCGTTATCTAATGAAATAGGTGAGAAATTTTCATGGATATGGATGGAATAAACCTGAAGTAATTGACCTTCTGAGGAGTAATAGTTAGAGCCAGCTCGTACGGTCAGACTAGAAACGGTTTTCCTGAAAAGGCAAAACAATTTATTCATAAGACTAAAATCAGAGAATTGTCGATAATCAGTTTTGGATCTGGATGTGGCTTCCGTTAAAACATGTTTTACTTTAAACACAGAAGTTTTTTCAGGTTTTCTTTAAAACTTATAGGTAATTTTTAAAACTTGAAATTTTTGGAACCCATTTTGGAATTGGGGAAATTCAAAGAAATGGCATTGACAGCTAAGAATCTCAAGGAAAACACACTGTTGTTTTATACGTTGAAGTGTTTAAGTATCTTTCTTTCAAATGAAAAAAAAAAATATGGATCCTTATTTATAGATCTTTCTTCATAACCTAGAAAACTTAAAAAAATTTCTTGATAACTCAATTTTTTTTGGAAATTTTAGTAAGACAGTCGTTGAAATTTAAAAGCTCATTTAACTTTTTAGGTATACTTGGGAAGTGAATAGTTTTCTCTAACTTGAAAAGCTTGAGAATCTTTCTGTGAAACCTAAAAAGCTGATTATTTTTTTGCAATCTTAAAGGCTTAATGATTTTTCTTTGGAAGTTGGGAATATAAAAGATTTTCTTTAAAAGCAGAAATTTGTAGATCTTTCTTTGGAATTTGAAAAGCCACATTTAAAATTATAGCCCAGTCAAATTGTGCTGAAAAAAGCTTCTACCTTGCAAAAGGTTGGGTAAGGCTGATTTTTCTTTTATGTTCTTTAGAGTAAGGTAAAGGATAAAAAACCAAGTTGCCGATATTGAAAGCCCTGTGCTCAAAAAAAGATTAAAATTTTGTACTTTTTTTAGTTTTTCAAGAATAACTTTTTTTCTAAACAACGTAGCATAGCAATAACTATTATCATTTATAAAAAGTACAAAGTGATCTACCGTTTGGTGTATAATGTTTTTTAACCATATTTTTTATAAGTTATAGCGCTTTGAAAAAAAGCCATTTTCTAAAAATTGCAATAAACAATGTAATAACCCATTTCGGAAAATTAAAGTCGGCTCCCACAATCGGTTCATCTCTTCCATTTTACTGTGCTTTCGTGTCGGAATGTCAGTTTCGACGAACATATGTTTTATATATCGCCAGTTGATGAGCTAAAGTGACAAAACTGTTGTGAAAGAAAATAAGATGAATCTCATAACTAAAGACCGGATGTTATTGCACTAAAAAATCCCAAAAATTGCGCCATAAATGCATTAGAAAATGCCAACTTTTGCAGTAAAAATATAGTATTTGTCACATAAACATTACAAATTCCAGCATAAAATATTACTGTAAATTAATTAGGATTAACAAAAATTTTTATAATAAAATAATATTATATTTTAATCACACCGATATACAGGATGGACCATAAGTAATGGTACATAGAACAAGAGTAGATTTTTCGTATAAAAATAACGTGATTTAGCCACATTTACTTCATACCAAAAGTTGATATAAACTGAGATACAGGGTCTCAAAGTTGAAAAAGAAATTGTGATTTTTTTCGCATAACTGATGAACACATATCACTATAGACAGGAAATTTGGCATAGGGGGCTCTCTTTGGTCAAGAAATTCTAATTTGCTAACAGATTGCCAGTAACTCATAGGGGGCACCACCTGGGCTACCTTGTATTATTCTAAAGCATCATAACTTTTTTGTGCCTTCATGTACACTTAGTTTACCTATACTTTATTCGTAAAAAAGTTATACTTTCTAAATGTTGATACAAGCAACTGATTTCAAGATATTTGCCTTCAAAATTTGCCGTACGTTTATTTTAAGTTATGTAAATGTGGATTTTTCGCAGTAGGTTTCCAAATACAAGTTATAAGACTGACTCTAAAATAGTTTATATTAAATATTATTGTACGGACATTATTATTACACATATTTTTTAAATTTCTAAAGCGAATTTAAGTAAAACACCAAAACAAAATTTATTCTCAAAAATAAGTATGTGGGAAATGGCCTTTTTCATATAAAGGGATTGTAAACAATTAAAAATCTGGCTATCTTTTATTGGAATTCATCTCCAAATATCTGCTTTGATCACCCGGACAATTAAAATTTTCTTGTGGGACTCAGATATCATATCTCACATCTTTATGTTAGAAAATAAATTACGTCTTAATTTTTTGGATTTTCGTTATTAAGATTTTCAAAATTTAGGTAATAATATTATCCGCAAAGTAATATTTGACATAAATTAGTTTTAAGGCTATCTTATGATTACTTTTTTTCAAGCCTGCTTCGAAAATTTAATATCTTGGTAATTTAAAACCAAGGCACGTCAAGCTTTAAAGGCAAATAACTTGAAAACGTTTGCTCGTATAAACTTTTAGAAAGTATACTTTTTTTACATAAAAATTGTGGGGAAATAAAATAACCCTTTTAAAATTAATATAATTGGGTGCACAAAAAAATTATATTGATTTAGAATAATGCACGATATCGCAGGTATGTCAACTTAAGAAACCCCCTTGTACCAAATTTCGTGCTTAAATTACAATTCATTCCATAATTATACGAAAAAATCGATTTTTTTTTTAACTTTGACACTCTGCATCTCTGTTAAGATCAACTTTTAGTATAAGGTAAATTTAGCTAAACCACATTATTTTTATTCGAAAAATTGCTCTGTGCACCATAATTTATGGTTCACCCTGTATCTATTTAACAAACATTTTTTGCTAGCAGTTTTAGAAATTTGGACTATAAAATCGAAATGTTAAAAAATAAGCTGAAAGTTATATCCCAAAAGTTTTATTTAAAGTAGAAACTATGAATTTCACCTCAAAATCTTTTGAATAAATTCCTGGGAATTTTGACTTTTTTCTGAACATTTTGACTATCATTGATATTTAGTTTTGAAGTCAAAATTTAATAAAAATTAAAATAGTTGTTTGAAATTTGAATAAAATGAATTCAAAATCTCAAAACCGTAAAAAAGTAAAATTTAAAAAAAATCAAAATTTACAAAACAAATTCCTAAAAAAGGTAAACATTAAAAGAAAAGGCGAAAGAGAAGGAGACGAAAGCTTAAAAAGTCCAAATTTTGAAAGGTGTTGAAATTTTAGGGAAAACGTAATTTACAAAAAAATTGAAAATTTGGACAGAAGCCAAACTTTTCAAAAAAATTAAAACTTGTCCAAATTTTTAAAAAAGTAAAAAATTTGGTAAGAATCGAAAGTTTAAATTCTTAAAAAGTAGAAAATGTTGAATCAAAATTTTTAAATAAGTTGACATTTTGGAAAATGTAATTTTAAAAAATGTCGAAATTTTCATGGAAAGTTGAAATGTCCAAAAAAAAGTTAAAAACCAACATTTTGAATAAACGAATACTTTCAAAATTAGATGGAGAAATGGAGAAATTTTTAAAAGTATTTGTAATTTTTGTAAAAAGAGTTTAAATTTTGGAAAGTAATCTAAAAATTTCAAAATGGTCAAGATTTTGAAATAAATTTAAGATTTAAAATAAGTACCTATGTATTTGTTTAAATTTAAAAAAAAATGAATTTTTCAAAAGAAGAAAAATCAGAATCATCAGAAAAGTTAAAATTTTCAAAAATTATCAAAATTCTAAAAAGTTAAAATAGTAAATAAATCAAAATTTTGAATAGTTTAAATTTTAAGAAAATGTTTTTTGAAAATGCCGAGAAAAATTTTCAAAAAAAAAACTTTTAAAGATTTTTAAAAAATCGAAATTTTGTGAAAAAAATCGATATTGTGAAATTTTTTTAAAAATAGCCAAAATTTTGGAGAAATTCTAAGAATAGTCGAAAAGGGTCTAGCCATACTTCCATAGTGAAATTGCCCCCCTCCCCGGAACCTATATCGTGATATATGTCGTTAAGTACAATATGTCATTAGAAATTAATATATGTGAATTTCCCCCCTCCATCTTCGGTTACCATGGAGATAATTTAAAAAACCTTCCTCAGGTACCTTTTTTTAAGCCTGCTAAACTATTAAAGGTAGCGAAGGAAAACAAACTGATTGTGATGGTACAGTGCAAATTCCATTTTATAAATTTTTTCGGGGGCTAGCCCCTCTAGAAATATCAATAAAATACAAATAAAAATTTTCATTATTAATTTCTAGGATGTCTTTTGGAGTGACCACTTTACAAAATACACAGAAAATTATCCATATGTCACCTAACAGTATACCAAGTTTCATTAAAATCCAGTTGGTGCAACATGACAAAAAAAAATTAAATATATCTGCATATAATCTCTAAGCCTGCTGATATAAAGTAAATGTAATTATTATCATTATCCTACCTTAAATACCTTTTCATGTTGAATAATATAACTTTGTGGATTACTTAAGGAATGAAAAGTCATGTGAACCCAAGTTCTAATCCTTTTTATTTCCAAGTTACAGGTTGTTTCGTTATAGAGGAAAATTATTTTTATTTATATTTCTGAAACCCTTTGACTTAGCGTCATAAAAATTTGTTGCATAGTATCAGTACTTTAAAGGAAAACTTGTTCTTATTCAGTTTTTTTTTTTCAAATGCCAGGCGCGTACGTTAGAATATTAATAATAAATTTTCATATAAAAAAATGCCATGCCACTGTATTTTAAAATCTTCAAAAGATGAAAGTTTAAGAATTGTATAACTGAAAGCAGGAGAATACCTTTCCAAATTTATAGCAATTTCTATACGGGATGAAGCAACAAAAACTTAACAGAGCCAATAAATGCTAGGATTTTTTTATTGGTGAAAAACCGCAAAAATAGGTTGATTTTGTTTGAATCAAAACAATTTTAGTAGCTCATTTTGTTGTTTTATCGACAACTTCCTAAACGGAGCTTACATCTCTTTCAACAATTTTAATGGAAAGGGGCCCATATTGCAGATCGTTGGAAAACCCATTTGATACTTTTAACTATTTTTAATTTGATTATTTTTTTAAGATATAAAGTAGTGTGCTTGTAATTCACATTCAGTAAAATGTTTACCATTTATTCTGGTTTATTTACTTGTTGCGTTCTATATAGGAACAAAAAAAGATTCTGATGATATAGTATCTCTACGATTTGACAAGATAAGTGAATTTACTTTGACATGTTATCTCTAATTAAAGTGGTTTATTTGACTGCGGAAAGGGTACCTGTGATAAAATTGTTTTATAAAAATAACTAATAAATATCTCATCTTTTTGACAAACAACACTCAAATAAGAATTGTTCTGAAATTAGTAGCAAAATTCCGAGAGACGCCATATGTGCCTAATAAAAAATGAATTACTGAATATCTCATTCAGAATGACGATATAGAGACAGGTAGCTGTTTGGTGATATGTTACCATAAAGAGTAGATCATATTACATTTAGTTCCGTATTTTATTAGTCTCAATTTCAGAACAATTGTCCCATCTATTGCCTTCATTATTTATTTATCGGTTGGTTAAACATACCAAGTTCTTATAGAAAAACATACATTATTTTTATAAAATAATTTTAATAGAATACTACTATTCAAGAGATTGTCTATTTAAATGCCATACTTGCAAGTGAAATGATTTCTTTTATGATAGGCTACCTTAGGCGAATTTTTTTTCCATATGTCTAGCTAAATAACTGCTTTATTTTAAAGTAAATCATAATGGAAATTTGCATGCTACAGGGTATACTTCCTGATATATCTTAAACAAAATTAATCAAATTCAACAAGTAACTTATAGTTGCAAAGACAATAAAAAAAATAAGTTTGATGTGCAACTTGAATCCTAGTAAAAGGGTTGCATTCAAAACCATCAAAAATACTGCAAAATATGGTTCCCTGCCAACAATAATCGAATTATTTTCTCATTTTGTCGCAAAACAAAATCATAAACCTTATTGGATTGTGTTGTTTTTGTTAAGTCACCCCGTGCATGAATTGTTATAAGTTTGCAAAAATAATCTCCAGCGTTTAGCTGTACATTTTTTGGTATTTGGTGACCGCTTTTAAACTTTTATTTTTTCAAAACCTTAAAAAACAATGGCGTCCCTTTTTCTCATATAAAAGTTTAATGTTAATACCCTAAAGTACGTCCCCGATATTAAAAAAATCTAAATAAATGCAGAAGATAGCATATAAAGTAATAATACTGTGTACCAAATTCCATGAGGCTTAGTCCAAAGATTTCCAAAATATAAATAAAACTAATTTTATTTTTCTCTATAAAGAAAGTAATTCAAAAAGTCATTTCATTTAATATGGAAACGTTTTAACAGTAGGATAACAATCATATTTACTTCAAATACACAAGGCAGCAGGCGCACAGGTTATGCGCAGATATATTTAATTTTTTTGACATGTTACCCCACTTGGATTTTAACGGAACTTCGTGTGCTGTTAGAAAACATATGGACACATTTTCCGTATTTTTTGAAGAGTGGTCTCTCAAAGAGACCTTGAGAAATAAATAGTAAAAATTTTTATTTGTATTTTATTAATATTTGTAGGGAGGGTAGCACCCTCAAAAATATTTATAAAATAGATCCTACAGTGTAACATCATAATCAGTTTGTTTTGCTTTGCTGGCTTTAATAGTTTAATAAATACGTTGCTTAGAAAAAAAGCTGCCTGAGGAAGGTTTTTTAATTATCTCCTTGGTAACCGAAGATAGAGAGGAGGAAAATTTAAATATATTAATTACTATCGTCATCCTATACGTTATGACACAGATCACGATATAGGTTCCTGGCGGGGGCAATTTTGTTATGGAAGTACGGCTAGACCATTTTTGAAAATTTACAAATAATTGCGTTCTTGAGTAAAATTGCACAAAAACTGCAATAACATTAAAAATGGCGAAAATTGCAGAAATTGCAGTTGTCAATAACATCCGGTCTTTACTCATAACCCTTCTCATAATTAAATTTATTGTGTAAAACATGATATTGATGTAAAATAGAATTCAGAAGATGCTGACGTCAATAGTGTGACTTCAGCAATTCCGAAAGTCTTATTTTTTGACCATGTGATTATTGCAGGAGAGAATATAGATCTTCCAGTTCTCCTATCGAGTGTGGCTTTCACGGTTGAAAATATTTATTTACAAAAACCTGGAAAATGTGATGCTTCTGGAGTGCTTTACTCCTCCAATTCGTTTAAATACCACTTACAGGATAAGATTCCTCTTTTTTTCATGCTTTTAGTAGTGATACTACCTCCGCACTGTATAGGCACGAAAAAATAAATTTTGCTTCACCCTTGAGAGGTCCACAAACCTTAAGAAAATGGTTTCATTTTTCACACAAACTGACCCAGGCCATGCAAAAATATCGAGGTTGGAGAAAGTTTCCTTGTGAATATATATGGTGGTGACATACATAGGCCTCCAAACACTCTATGATTTACGTTATCACAATTTTATCAAGTCTACTTCAAGACAAAAGTTGAGTTTAGCACGACTGCCATCAAAATGGATGTTGCAAGATATTGCAACATTGCGGACTTATCACCAAGTTCAAACCTGGTTGGAAGTTGCAAAAGATTCTTTGGGATGGGGATGGAAATGCAGCAATCAAGGCCTAACTCCTGTTACCACCTCAAAGGATCCAGCTTCCCAATAATTTCTTAAACCAATTTTATGCACCTGTAAAAAAGGGTGCAGCGAATCTTGCAGCTGCAGAAAATCAGGACCGAAGTGCTCTATAATCTGCAAACACTACTATGGTCAGTTCTGTACAAACGTTCCAGAAGTGTATGACAGTGATTATGAAGAGGATCGAACATTTAGCGTGTTGGAAGAAAATTTGTCTTCTACGTCTGATTATACAAAAATGCAGAAAAACTTACCCACTCCTGGGCCGTCTCAGCGAGTGAATGCATAACAAACTTTCTTATAACATAGTTTTTTTTATTGTGAATTTTGTCAATTTCACCGATTTATATCTTAGTTATTATGAAGCTTAAAAAAATTTTATTTTTAAAATTTGTAGTAAATTTAATGCTGCTTACAATTGATAATAAAAACTATTGTTGTGCTACACTGCTTAGAAAAAAAGTTAATCGGGAAAAAATAAAATAAAACCTTCGAAATTTGTAGTTATTTTAGCATTGCTTGCCAAGCATTTGACTGCAATTTCGAAAACTTGTTTTTATCTTTTCTTTATTTCAGGCAATATAAAAAAAATCTTAATTATCCGACCAAGATAACATGAATAATTTCATTAATAAAAGTGTATTCTAGGTGTTATTTTGAATTTTTTTCCAGTTCAAGTATTCACAGCCCACTTGTTATTCAATTTAGAAAAAGACTTTACATACTAAATTGTAGATCATTTCGTGCTCTTTATAAATGATAATGAATATTGTTAAGCTATGTTAAGTACGCAATTTTAACCTATTTTTGAGGATTGCGGATTAAGCACAGGGGTTCCAATGTCGAAAACTTGATATTTTTTACCTCTACTTATCTCCAAACAATATGAAAGAAAAATCAGCGTTACACGACCTTTGGCAAGGTAACATGAATAATTTGACTGAACTGCTAGGAAAGCTCAAAAATCATTATTTGAAACTTGAGATGCTTAAAGGGGAGATGAGCTTAAAAAACTTGCATGTGTTTATGCAGAACTTGCGTAACTTAGGAAATATTGGTAACTCTAAAAGTATAAAGATCTCTCTTGTTAATATTAGATCTTCAAAGGTCATTCGTTGGAACATTGAAAGATCAGATATCTTTAGGTACTTGAAAGCTTGATTTTTTTAACCCGAGAAACTCAAATATCTTAGAAAAGCTGATATGTGTTTTTTTAATTTTACAATTTTAAAATCCCTCTTTGTAAGTTAAAAAGTTGAAAGAAGAATCTTTAAAATTAAAAGCTTGGACACTTTTTCTCGAAACTTGGGATACAATTTTTAGAACTAGGGAAACTTAAAAATAATTGTTTGAAAAAACTGAGAGAGCTTGAAAATTGTACAAAACTTTTTTCAGAATTTGAATTGATCAAAGAACATTGATGACAAAGCGAAAAGTTAAAAGATTCCTCTTGTGCATTTGTGCATCTCAGAAAAATTCTATAGTTTGATCTTGGAAATTTTAGATTTAAAGAACTAATTTGAAAGCTAACAGACCACTTTTTTTAACTTAAGAAGCCCAAAGATTTTTCTTTGAAAAATAGACTAGACTAGAACATCGTAAAACTTTATCTAGAACTTAAACTTAAGAAATTTTTTTGAATCTTAAAAACCTCAAATGAAGTAGAATTAACAAAACTTGAGGTGTTTAAAGGTTTCTATTGGGGCCTTCAAAGGTTCAAAGGGTTGTTTTTTTAAATATTCAAGCCACTCAAAAATCTTTTGTCGGAGCTTCAGCCCTTAAGATATTTTTTAGGTGCTTTTAAACCACTTTATTTGGAAATCGAATACCTCAAAACCTTCCTTAAGTGTTAATAAGCTCAATGTTCTTCGTTTAAAGCTCAAGAAGTATACATAATTCTCTTTGAAATGCAGAAGCATAAATATCTTTGTTTGAACTAAAGAAGCTTAACAAATATTATTAGTATCATGGAAAAGTACAGGAATTGCTTTGAAACATCCAGCAATGTCTTTGACTTTGAAAAGATTAAAATGTACAAGTAGCAATTTATTTGAATTCTTGCGTGTCTAAATATTAGTACTGGAAGATTTTAGTTTTATACTTAAAATAAATATTATACTTTTTTCAATATTAGGAAGCTGCAAGAAATCCTCAAATAAAATATTATTATTTTTTTTGAATCTTGGAAATCTCAACGACATTACTGTGAATTTTGGAAATAAGTTGAGAATAAATAATGCTTTTCTTGATTCCTAATAGTTTTGTGTTTTTCAAAAATCTTCGGTAGTAGAATATTTAAAGCTAATGTACTAAATTGTTGAGACTCAACGAGGGAACTATTAGCTTTACTAATTTATATCGCAAATTTACTTACTCTTTGGTGCAGTGGGCTGCTGTCAAAACAAACTTTTTGTCGATAATTGCTCCTCCGCATAAATAACGGCCTTCCTCAAGAATACTGACGTGATACGGATAGTCCCGGATGTCGGCCTTCCCTTCAACAGTACTGAGGCGTTCAGGTTTTAAAACATCTCCTGAAACTGGATGACAAGTCATACACTTTTCGATAGCTAAAATTTGGACAAATTTACCCAACTGGAAGAGCACAAATACGACCGTAATGATTTGGGTTGTCCACATTTTGAAACTAAAAAAAACTAACAAAAAGGTGTAGGTCTGTTTTCATTAGCGAATGATTCTGACGGTGGTTATTTATATCTATCTGTAAAGCTTATCAATCCGAGTACTTAATAAATAGAAAATCTGAAGAAGGTTTTGTGAATTGGATCTTATTTAATTGGTTGATAACCACTATTGTACTTAATACGTAGACGAATTTAAAGATGTTTTTCTTTTAAAATATCATGAATAACCTTTTATTAATTTCCAAGATAAATATTAATGTGGGTAAAACCAAAAGACCACTTGAATTACGTTTTGCATGGTTTAATTCAATCGTAGTTTATGACGCGAATACTTCTAATACATAAGAATATTGGAAACTCGAAAACTAAAAAGAAATAAAAATATTTTCAATATCAACAAACTGGATATAGCAAACGTAGCTTTTCAAAAAATGGTCTCTTAAAATACGATGCAAATAAACCACTTAAAGAAAACTGCCCCTTCTTTCTAAAAATTTTAATTTTCAAACATAAAGGCTGTAGTCAGCCAGAGATCAAGAGATTTTGATCGATTTAAGTTATTTTTACCAGAGCTTCGAACCGGAACTGAACCAAAATCCGAAAACCAAAAAAAAACAGTTATTTTCGTCGGAACAAAAACCGGAGCGAAACCGGAAAAAAACATCGGTTTATTTTGCTTCGTTGAATTTATGTACTTAAAACAGTTTTTATTTTACCTTAAGTGAGAAATTTTTTCTTACAAATTTCAATTCCTTTTTCAAAATTTTACACAAATACGTGCAACTTTGATCTCAAAATTAAGAGTTTACTTTCAGTTTGTCGTTTCTATTAGAAATTTAGATTAGAAACTAAAATAATCGCAGTTTCTAGAAAAAACTGACTTTATTCTCAAAATTTTAAGCCAAATTAAAATTTTAAATTAGAACTTAAATCCTTTTCCAAAACTTTCGACATTTTCTTGAAATTTCGAATTTTTTCTGGATATTGCTCGAAATAATTCTTTTGTGCTCTTAAAATTTCGAGTTTACAATAAAAAAATATATATCCTCCGTTGTAATTTTTAAATAAAGCAGTAGCGTGTTTTTCACTTAAGTTAGGGAAAATCGGCTTTCCTTACGAATTCATTTGCAAATTCGAGTTTTTCTGGAAATTTGAACTTTTTGTAGAAAACTCCAAATTTACTTCTTTTCTTAAATTTCGATTTTCCTTTGCTAATTTGATATCTCTTTTTTTTAAAGTTATTACTTAATTGTTCGATATTTCGTCTGTTTATTTTTTCAAATTCCACTTTTTTAGTATTCAATTTTTTTCGGAATCTAAAATTTAAATTCTTACGACTTTCTAAAACTTCCTAAAATTCCAAGATATATTTTTCTTAAAATTTTCGCTAAAATTTTGCTATTTCAAAATTAACCTCGCATCAAAATTTCAAGGAAAAAATACAATATTATATTCCAATTTAAAGCGGGGATCTTGCAATTGGTGAAATTGGATCTTTAAATGATGACATCTTGGAAAATGTCTAATTTAAACATCCAACGATTTTGATTACGCTAAAATAGTAAATTTTATTCTGAAGATTTAAATTTTTTTGTAGAAGATTTTGACTTTAGCCTTGAAATTGCCATATTTTTTTCAAATTGTTTACAATTTAGACGTCAAAATTGGCTGTTTTTTTTTTAAAATATGATTTATTTTCGCGAAACTTCTGGTATAAACTCAAAAGTTTGGCCCTTTGCTTTTTGAAATTGTATGTCAAAAATCGATACTCAAAATGTTAAATCTCTTCACAAAATTTTTAGCTACAGCTTAAATTTTTCCTACAATTTCGTCTTCAAAATTGACATTGGCGTGAAATTTTGTCGTTGAGCTTAAAATTTAAATTTTTCTGTAAAAAATTTAAGTTTAGAAAAAAAAGAAATTGAATTTTTTGTGGATTCTTTATTTTTACGCTTAAAATATAGATTTAAAATAAAAATTTCGAATTTTTACTAAAAATATTAACTCAAAATCTCGAAAAAATATCCAAATTTCAAGAAAAAAATTAACATTACTGAAAAAAGTTAAAATTTTGAGGAAAAACTAACTAAATTTATAATCAACAATTTTTTAAAATTAATCTCATAATTTCAAGTCCTGAAAATTTTCGAGTTTTCTAGCTAAAACTCGAAACTTCCAAACCTAAACTTATAGCCCAAGTCTTTACTCAAAATTTTGAGAAAAATGTCTAAAATTAAAAAATAAAATTTAACATATCGATAAAAAGGGTTATACTTGCTAGAGAAAGATTAAATTTTATTTAAATTCGAAATTTTAGAAAAAAAAATAATAGTAGAAAGTACATACAAATTTAAATCTGAAACTTCACAAGAAAAAAGTTAAAATATCGAAAGAATGTAGATACACTAACCAAAACTTTCTGAAAAAAGTTCAGCAACATTTCCAGAAAAAAATTGAATATTTTGGTTTAAGGTCAATATTTCTAAATTAAGGCATACATTTTAAAAATTCTTCTGTTCTGTTCTTCTATTAAATTGAAATTTTAATTGTTTTATCAACATCTCAATTTAAAACTTTTTATTTTATATTTTTTGTTCTTTTTCATTTTTATTTATTTTTTTCATTTGACCTTTTTAATCCAAAGTTCAAGAAAACAAAGTCAAAAAGGCAGAAATTAATTTTGTTAGAAAAAGCGAATCACAGTCAAGACTTTGCTAGAAAATCAAAGAATAGTTTCTCAAATTTTCGATTTTAATCGCCAAATTTTCTATATTTTAGAACTTTTTAACTCTTGGGTATATAATTTAAGATTTTTGTGAAAATTCTGAGTTTAAATTTAAATTTAACAATTCCGTGACCCAATTTGAAAATATTTAAGGAAATAATGTTAAATAAAATAAATAATGGTTATGTTTCCGATCAATAAGAGTCAACAATTTAAATTTAAAATTTGTAAACCCGAAATTCCGATTTAGCTTTTTATAAAGCTTAAGTTTTTCTTGAAATGTGAACTCAAATTGAACTCAAAATTCAAGGTTCCTTAAATTTAAGGCAAAGTCAGAGTAGTTACATGTTGTAATATTTAAGAAAAAAAAAGACAGAATATTTTCTAAATTATTTTCGAATATCAATTTTTAATTCAAAAAACTTTTAAAAAATTTAAACAATGAGTCACCTGGAACTGAACCGAAAAGTGAAAACCGGAAATAAGCCGTTATTTTTATCGGAACAAAAACTGGAACTGAACCGATATAAATTTTTTGCTAGAAGCGGAGTAAAATAACTATTTTTTATGGTTCCGTACCTTAAAAGAAAAAAAACGAAACCCTTAAAATCTCATTCTCGTATCTGTCACAAAAAGCTTTTCCGTAAAAACTATGTAATGTAAAAAATTAAAATTTTGCACAGCGTTAATTCTCGACGACCCACACAAATGCTGCCAGCCAATGATTAGAATATTTTATAATAAAGTAGGGATTAATTTGATCTCCTAAGAATTAATTTTTAATTAATATATCGTGTGAGATATTATGTAAAAAGGGCTACCTCTAAGGATCTTAAAATATTTTTTTTAAAATTTTCGGTCCAATTGTCTTAAAGATTTAGCTCAACATATGTCAGAAATGACCGCCCCCCCGTTCTCCTGGGTTTCTAAAGACAAAATTTATATTTTAATAGAGTTAGTGGACACTCAGCCTTAGATTACCGGAACACTGCAGGTTTTTTCGATATCATAGTAGTTATTCAGAAAATAATATTTTATGGAAAAATCGGTGCTGGTATTCCATGACCCATATGGTAATAATTATTTTCAAATGGAAAACTTTATTTAGGTGAATGCAAATCAAATTTGTCTTTTATATTATTTCATTTAGACGAATATTTTCGGAACTAGCACTAGTTCACTCAACGCACTAATTGGGGTTGAAATAGAAAATTTTAGTGCGATGCTAGGAGGTCTTATAAAATTTGTTAATCATCGACGTATTGCGAATGAAAAATTATCAACACAATTATCGGTTCCTTAAATATTTGGATTGACTGTAGAAACAACTGTGTATATCTGAAAATAGATATATATTTTTTATTTTTTAATTAAAACACAAAAAAAATTGAATACAATTTTAAATTTATACATAAGCAAAAATAATTTAATTTGGTTTATTGACTATTCACCGTAGACACTGGGACGGAATCGGGATGTAGCGAATGTTGGTTTTTCCACATTCGCGAATGCGAATGCGAATGTTGGCTTTTTCACTGGCACTTAAAAAATTTTGTGAGAACAATCGAAATTTGAAAATAGGTCGAATTTGGAGAGAAAAACCCAGTTTCTAAAAATATTTTCCATTCATTTAAATTTTGATATAATCTTGAAATTTACAAGAATTACTTTTCTCTAAATTTCGTAGAAATACTATTCTCAAAATTGTTATGTTTTTAGCAAAATTTTGACAAAAAGTCAAATTTTGGATAAAAAGCTCAATTTTAAAAAGAAAATTCTCGAAATATAAAACATTTGATCTAAACTTCAAGAATAGAAAGAATTTTAAGAAACAGGTTGAAATTTTCGGGCAGCAAAAACTTCGAGAAAAAAGCAGAAATTTCTATAAAATATTAAAAAATTTCAGTACACTCCAATTTTCAGAGAAGAAAGTAAGATTTTTGAGTTTATATTCAAAATTCTGCTTTCTCAAAACTCGACTTTATAGTAGTAATTAAAAAAAAAGGAATTATAATTAAAAAAAACCTTTTTGGAATAAAGTGGGAATTTTCAAGAAATCAATTTAATATAAAAACCTGACTTTTTGGAAAAGTTTGAAAAATATCAAAATTTAGAGAAAAAGATAATTTTCGAGGTAAAAACCTAAAGTTTTGAGAAAAAATGAAAATGTCAATAATAATATCGACATTTTGAGAAAAAGATCGAAATTTTGAGAAAAAAGTCAGACTTTGACAAACCTTTAAAAAAAAGGGGCTGAAATAAAATATCGACTTTTTTGAGAAAAAGTCGATATTTCAAGAAAAAACAGTCAAAATTTCTTGAATCTATATTTATTTTTTAACGGTTGTCTGAGTGAAGGACAAGCTGCATTCTGCTCCACTGTGAAGTCAAAAAATATTCTCTGTTCAGATAATAGTTGAAATTTTGAAAAACAAGTTGGAATTTAAGTTTTCGGGAATTCTTGACTTTTTACAAAAATTCAGCATTTTCAATATATATTTTACAAAATTTAAAAGTAAGTATTTTTCTAAATATTTTTACTTTTTCAGTAAAAGATCGAAGTCTCAATTTGACAAATAAAAAAAAAATTGAAATTTTCAGAAAAAGTCGGAAAACGACGAATCTTGAGATAAAAAGTTGAAATTTTGAAAAAGTCTGATTTCGATAAAAAAAGCTCGAATTTTAGGATAAATTCGAAATTTTAAAAGGAAAAGAGAAATTTTATGGAAAAAGATGGATTTTTAGAAAAAAGTCGAACTTTCGAAATAACGTCGAAATTTTCAAGAAGGGAACAAATGAGAATTTTTGGAAAAGGGTCCCGTATTATTATTATAACTATGGGGTCGGTCATCCTTGCAGCACTGAAGTTATCGCTTATTGAGCCCCCCCCCCACGATTATCTCATACTAGGCCCGTTCTTTTGAAAAATTCCAGAACCTCCTTTATGGATGTCTCCACTATTGTGTTTGGTTCAATCAGAGCATTCCCAAAGCTGGAATGTCTGTCCCTCGCCAGAGCCGGACATTCGCATAATATGTGTAAAGGAGTCTCTTCTTCCTCTCCACACATTCTACAAGTAGAATTTTCTTTTACGCCAATTGTTGTAAGATGTTTCATTAGGGCACAATGTCCCATAAATAGTCCAACTGTCCACCTGAGCTGATTTTTGCTTAACTGTAATAGTTCTCTGGCTCTCTTTTCTGATGGTCCGTCAATGAACTTCTGCGATTGCCTCAGACCATTGACACCCCTCCAGTGAGTGCTATGTTCTTTTCTTAGGAGTTCCTTTATTACCTCTTTTGCCGCTTTGTAGGCAAGCGGACAAGTAGGCTCCGGCCCTACTAGAGGAAACTCAGCTCCACTTTTGGCTAGAAGGTCTGCTCTTTCATTTCCTTCAATTCCCCGATGGGCCTCAAACCATCGGAGTGTAACTGTATTGTGCTGTGCCAAGCTTTTTAGCTTATCAACACAATCTTTGACCGGTTCCCGGTTGGTTGGTTGTATGAAACAGGGGAGAGCAAGCGCCCTAGTGCCCTATTCTAGCTAATAAGAAAGAAAATAAAAAGAGAAGAGAAGGAAGAAAAAAAGAAAGAGAATTAAAAATACTTTAATTAGGGAAGACTGGATAATTATGGCATTAGTTGTTAGGTATGCTACTAATGGACCCCCATACTCATGATACAGATACTTCAAGGGTCCATGAACCCTGGTTTAAGAAACCCTGTCGTAGCAATTGCATTATTATTCCATAAATAATTTCCCGTTTTGTTGCTAAATACATTCGCAATATATTCGCACAATTTCTTGAGAATGCGAATGTGAATGCGAATGCGAATATTAAAAAACATGCGAATATTCGCGAATGCGATGGCGAAAGCGAATATTCGTTACATCACTAGTAGGGAACCTTAATGGTACTCGCTCTTGTCTGAATTATTTTATGTCATATGTTCCTTATATATTGCTCTCTAACGTGGTAGTAAATTCCAAATTTTATGAGAGGTATGACATAAATATTTTTAAACGTTTTAAATGTTATAGTTGAAGCTGACTGCCATTTTGCATACATCTGCATTTCAGTAGTTTCTTGCAGAGTGATTGCTCAAACGGAAACACAAAGAAACATTACTCAAGATTTCGATTGTAAATCATAAATTATTGTCACAATCAGTCGAAATAGGTTTTATTGTTAAAAAAGATTCAAAAGGCAATAAAGAAATTATTACACGATTAAAGCAAACAACACTTCATTAAAAAGCAAATTATAGTGATTGATTTCACAATCTCAGTTTGAAACTTATCCAATTTGGCCCAAGTTCGCTTCGGCGAATAAGATAGATATAAACCTTCGATTTAAATGCGAAGTTATCTGTAGCCGTTCCAGAGATTTACCCATTTCTTAATTCCGTTGGATTTTCCCATTCACCTTGTTACATTTTTAGTTTAAAATTTAACCCCAATATTTTATTTTTCGGCTGCATTACAGCGTAAAATTGTGTGGTTATTTTGATGGACTTCGGATGAAATATTTTTTATAAAACAAGCCAATGTGTTTGTTTTTTTTTAATATAAAAATCTGAAAATAGTCATCCATGAGATATATGTTTTACGCAAATATGGATTGGTTTAAGAGGATTATTATTTCAAGAGCAAGCAGATTTATATTTATTTCGAATTGCGTTTGTAATTTATCCAAGTAAAAGCTAAAATTTCGCTCCCGCCTTTTACAATGTTTTATTTTCAGTAGTCATAATTTTACCGACAAAGCTTTATAAAGGTTTCAAATGGATTTTATATAAAAACGAATTACATAAAGTCTTTCATCTCTAAAATAAGTTGTGTTTGTGTTTGTAATTATTATTTAGGAAAATAATTTGTTTAACAAAAATTACAGCTCACAATTCAAAAATTCTATTTATAATAGATCTTATGATAATAAAAATGGCACTGAGGTAATGTGAAAAAGTGAAATACATAAGAGGAAGGGTTAAAAATATCAATTAAAAAATTGTTTTGTTTGTGTACCAAATAATTTTAGTTACATTAGACAAAAAAAAATAAAGCGATATAAAAAAGAATCGCTGGAAAAATGGTCCTAGAAAATGAAAAAGGTAAGTTAAAGTTTTAGGTTTAGAGTCTTCAGATCCCGATTTCAAAATATTTTGTAGCAGCGGTTCTTGAATCTTTATCATAAAAAAACCTCCAAAAACCACAGAAAACATGTCAACAATTTATATTTATTTAAAAAGTTTAAATATTTTCTAACATTGGAATTAAAAGAAAATGTATTAAAACTAATTTTTTATCATTTCAAGTCAACAAAAGTCTAAAAAAATTAAGCTTAAACTATGAAATTCGAATTTTAAGAAAAAAACCCGAAGTTTGTAAAAGAAATTCCACATTTAAGCAAAAATTTAAATTTTAGAGCTGATATTTTAAAAAAGTAATAGATTAAAACCCAAAATTTGAAAATTTTTAGAAAAAATGATGAAAGTAATTGCGAATGGATGTTAAGGTCGAGCCGTTGCAACCTCTAACATACAGCAAGTACTTGACTTTCGAGTACCCGCAATTACAACTCACCTGCAATTACGATCACGCCTGGATTGACAAGCCCCAAGGCACAACCATTTTACTTAATCGAATCATAAAATAAACTAAATTCTTGCTAACATCAAAAACGTGGAGTGATCAAATTGGTTTGAGACTTAACGGTTAAATTTTCGAAATATTGTCGATATTTCAACTCTAACTGAAAATTTTTATTTTAGAAAAAAGCAGATAGTTTGCCCTCAAGCTTGACATACAAATCTACTTTTCTCTCAAAAGTATTTTCAACATAAATATAACGGGTGTTTTTTTTTTTAGTTGGGAGTTTACCTTTATATGGAGTACCGCTTATTATAAAGACAAACTGATTTGTCTATGTCCAGGGTAAACTTTCTTTTAAAAATATTTTCATCTTCCTCATATTTCCGATTATACCGCAAGTAGACATCAACTTTCGTATTTTAAAAAGCCACCCCCATATTTTATATTTTATTTAGATTTTACGTAAAAAAAGAAGGTAAGTTTATAAATACATGTTTATTGTTATCTTTGATAGTTTTAAAGATATTTCAATTTTTTGAAAAAAAAAATAATAAAAGAGGTTTTGTATCTTTGTTATTTTTTTTTGGATAGAAAAAAAATTTGGGTTGAAATCATGGAATATCATAAAGACTATAATGACGTAATCAGCTTTTACATTTATTATACAGGGTAAGGGTTATTGTTATTGTTTTATACAAAAAAAACTCTTTTAAATGGAAACTATACATATATTTAATAATCAATTTTGAATTCTTCATATAAAAAGCAGAAAAAAAGTTATATGACTAAATTATAATTCAAAATAAAAAGAAAAATTCTTCTATTTTTTCTCTAGTAACAACTTAGCAGTAGACGACAAAATAAAAAAAAACATACCCACAAGACTTACAAATTTCATATTGAATAACTTTTAAAATATTACTGTACAAGACGAATGAGTTTTTGGTTAATTGTTAGAAGCCGAAAAGATGAATACTTATTGAAAATTTTTTTATGGAGCCATGAATATAAATTTACCAAAAATGGTTTGTTAAACGGACATATTATTTTTGAACTTATGAAAATTAACCACAAATTTTCAAGAAAATCATTCCTTTAACTGTTATGCTGTTAGATTAAGAAGTTTCGATTTGTAAGCGTTAAATTTTATACTGAAATTCGAAACGGAAAATATTATTTAATGATCTTCGTTAATCGTAAATAAATTTCAATTTTACTAATTTGGCTAAGATATACAGAAATGTTTTGTAATGAAATATTAAGCCACATTTGAAAAATATTCCCTTAAATCAAGCAAGTCATACATTTGATTAACACTATGGAACTCATGACGATAAAATAGACAATGACTTTCTCGCCTTACTTATTTAACCCGGCATGTGACACGTGGGGTGTGACAAACCCCAACGTCTGAAAACGCATGCACAACTTTCTTAAAATTTAGTTTGCGCCCCTGCTCCGCCGATTAGCTTTCAATTGTGCATTTTTTAATGCACCTATACAGAAACCGCACTCGTCTAATGCACTTTAAAGAAAAAACGTTGCTCTAAAATTGTTTGGGGTTGTGTGATACCCCACGTGTCGGTTCTTGAAACTTTTCTTAGTGGTTAGGTTTTTGGTTCTTTGTCTGCTGAACAAGGTAAAAGCGACTTTTTTTTTAGAGTTTTTTTTTGCTAAATTTATAGTGCGTTTTCTTTTGTAACTATTTATCTAGATGTGTGAATGGTAGATGGAGCAAGATCGTCTGTTAGTCTTATGGGAAGAGTCCGAGGCCAACCAACTTTTTATCGATGAAGACGACATGGAAGAAGATGATGAAATCGACCAAATTAGTATCAACACTGGACTATCCTAGCCAGAAACAACTTCAGGAAGCGAAGAGTGAAGAAAGAGACACAAGAAGAGAATGGTGAAATGGAAGAGGCAGAAGAAAATAAAAATAACTTTTATAGGAAAAAATGGAACCAAATGTAGTAAAAAAACACCAAATAAAAATGTTAGAACCAGATCTGAAAATATTGTACCATAACTTACTTGCCAGGAATAAAGGTTAATCGAAAGAAGGCTAAAACGCCAATAAAATTTTTTCAGCTTCTTATACTAGTAGGTAAAGAAATTATAGCAGATATTGTAAGAAATACAAATTATCGAATAGCCAAGAAATCCGAAAAGTGGAAAAATTCGCCACGTTACGTCGAAACGACAGTGACAGAAATCAAGAAGGTAAAAAACGTGTGTAAACCCTGCAGTGCTATCATATGTCTTGAGAATTCATTACAACACTGCAAAAAAAATGTGGAAAATCACTCGAATTCGATTCCCACTAACGTAATAACTTTTTCACATACACATCAGGAAAGTTAAACACTGTCCATAGGGAATATGTTAATGAGAGATTTAACATTGATACTTAATAGTGGGATAGATGGGCGGCGCCTTGTATTCTCCTACACCGGTGTAAACAATTCAACGCAGAGCGCAGCGATCAGCGCTGGATGAGATTTCAGTAGTACATCATAGCTTCTAACCTGTTTTATTATGGGATTACTACTGGCAGGCAACAGTTTTATTAAAATTTGCGTACCACATGCTCTTTGTTCTTTTAGTCCGTTGATTTAATCAACGTCTGAGGAAAACAAAATTGATATTTTTTGATAACCAAAATAAATAAACGAGATTTCTTAAACAAAATAAATAATAATTCTAATGAAGAATATAACATAATAACTCTTTAAACATTATAATTTAAGGAGTTCAAATAAGCCGCCAGATTGTGCTAAACAATATTCCAGTCTGTTGTAAAACTCTTGACGAGCTTTTTCTAACATCTAAACTGGAAGATACGAGCATGCAGCGTCAAAGTAGGCGAATATGTTTAGCGGTCGTAGAAAACTATGGAAGGGACAATTCTTAGCGTTTTACATGGACAATGAAAATGTTTCCTTATCTGTATACAATGATTTTATATTTTATTAAACATTGTAATTTTGTAATTTTAATTATCATATGACACAAATGTTTGTTTTGTATTTTAAAAGTTAGACTCTATAAAATAGTGCATATTTTATTTTAAAAAAATGTATGTTTAAGTTATTAATGTATCTTTGTCAGAAATATGAATACTTCTTCTACTTTTTTGGTTTTATTTTATAAAGATAACTCACAAGTTAACAAAAATTAAATAAGTAGCCCTAAATATTTATAGAAATTATTCACGTCTCACATGCCGGGTTAAGACCCAGTTTGTTAGAAATGATGGTCTGCACACGTGGCCGCCACGCCCCTAAGATAAAACACCACTAGAATTCTTCTACGGTGAACTATCACAGGGCACGTTTTTGAAAGGACTTCCGCATGGCAAGATATTGCCAGAAAAAATTGTATATGCTTAAAAAGTTTACTCAGTTCGAAATCTTAAAATAAGCCTTTAAATGTCTTGAAACGGAAGACCATCATGAAGAATAAACCATCATTGTTGTTCTTGTTGTTATTTTTTTTGTCAGTTATTTTATTTTTCTATTAGTTATTATAATTAATTTTTCAAGCTTTAAGTGCCTACAGCTAATTTCCCACTTACAAAAAGAGATGTTTGATACTTTTGTTAGAGCGAGCCTATCAAAAAACCTGCATCTTGTTAAATAAAACAAATAATAGTTTAGTTGTGTTAGCAACCTTTTTTTGAGAGTTGTATGTTATGTATAAAAACGTGAATATATTTTTTCTCCACAAACATTGTTAATCTGTATTGCCATATAACTTAAATAAGGACCATCTTCCAAACATCTTTTTATTTTGAGTTTTATATAAAATATCTCTGTAAAGGTGCAAAATTTTGAAAAATAAGTAATGTAACTTTTTTCTCCCTTTTATATGAAGAATCTGAAAATGATTATAAAACATATAGTTCCCATTTAATAAAACAGAGTGTCTTTGAATAAAACAAAAACAATAAAGATCATAAAATTTTCGCCAGCCTGCATAATAATTATAAAACCTGATCACGTCATTGTAGTCTTCATATAATTTTGTGACTTCAGTCCAAATTTTATTTTTTTTTCTTCAAAAAATAACAAAGATGCAAAGAGTCAAAATAATTCTCTTTTCTGTCGTTTTTCTCTAAAAAATTAAAATATCTTCAGAACAATCAAAGATTGCAATAAACATGTATACATAAACTCACGTTATTTTTTTTACAAAGAATCGAAATTAAAAAGAAAATTTAGGGGTTGCTATTTAAAATAAGAAAGTTAGTGTCTACCTGCGGTATAACCTGGAGTAAGAGAAAGTTGAAAATATTTTTAAAAGAAAGTTTAACTTCAATTAGTCCCATCTACAAAATCAGTTTGTCTTCATAATAAGTGGCACTTAGTTTAAAGGTAACCTCCCACCTAAAAAAAAGACACCCGCTATCTTAGGCCACAGGAGTCTGACAAAAATCTTTCTTATCATGTTATGCTTTTCATAAGACTAGTTACAACGGTTGTAAATAACAATGTTTTGTTCGGTAATAAGCATCTTATTTAGGGAACTTACTGAAAGGATTTAAGGACAAAATTGTCAGCCAAATTTTGTCAGTGCTCAGTTTGTCTTCTATTTCCATGATATAGTACATTTATTATTTTTCTTGGTGGACTCTTGTTGGTGGAAAACATTATATTTATTAATTTTATTTAAGGTTTCTACGACCCACTTTGGAAATATTTATATTTTTATTAATAAATGTTAACAATATTCTAGAACATTTTTTGAAATATGACTACGTGATATCTAAATTTATTCTTCATGGTAGATCCTTATTGACCGGAAATATTATGTTTTTTTTCAATTTATTTAACATTTCTTCGGCCCAGTTTGGAAATATTTAAATTTTTTATGGTTTGTTGACAATTTTCTAAACAGGTTTTGAAATGCGACTACGTGATATTTAAATTTATTGAAAACGTCACTTCATGACTGTTAACAAATGAAGAGGTTATTTTATTTTACATAGAATAGGAATAATGAAAAATAGGAGACCAAAAATTAGATATGGAAAAAATAAAAATTTTGTTTTTTTTTTGATAAATTAGAAAAATATGAAAAAATACATAAAAAAGTTGTAGCACTGGACATCGATGTTTCGCTCTCATTTAAGCTCGTCAGCAGTGCATAACATGGAAAGGGAAAAATGAGGAAGAAATACTTAAAAATAATTTTTTTTTTTTTAAATATAAAAAAGAAAAATAAAGAAATTTTAACATGAATAGACGTTTTATCATCAATTTACTGTGTTAAAAATTTACTGTGTTAAACAGTGCATTACATGGAAAGGGAACAATGAGGAAGAAATACTTAAAAATGAAAAATTAAGACAATTAAAAAAATTTTAACATAAATAGACGTTTCATCAATAATTTACGGTGGTAAAAATTTAAATATTTGAAGCCCGATCCACAAAAAACTAGTCCGAGAGCTAATACCCCTTCCAGCATTGAACTACATTTGTGAGTCGAACTTATATGCTCTTGGTGATTACTGTTCCTATCCGCCGAAATTTCTTCGGCTTAGTAGTTAGAAGCACTCAGCACTTTGGTTCGGACTCTACGCCACTGGGCAAAATGTCATTTTGATATATCTTTAGGCTTAGAAGCTATTGTCCGTCCACGCACTAATGGCGGACCCTGTATAAAAAAATCAAATTTGTTAAATGATCTGGATCAATCTTTTCAAAGATTTACATGATGTATAAATCTAAAAAAAAACACAAATTTGATTTTGACATCTTTTGTTATGCTTAAAATTTTAAAATCAGGATATAAGATAAAGCACCGTTCGTGGGCACTGTTGCAGTAGTGGGTACTGTCAACTTTGATATCCTTTAATAAGAGCTTAATTTTATGCATACAATTCAAACGAAGGCGACTTTGTTCCATAAATCCCCTAGTTTCAACGGGCTGAATTACAACGTCTTCCCTGGATCAGGGGCACTTTAAGCATAATTAAAGTGTGGTAGTGCATAAGGTGTGTGGTGACACACCATTGCTTTAATATTTCTTACATTAGATAAGGAGCTAGGTGCAAAGTTTTGATTATCAGCGGGGGACATCACGCCCTATTAGGATCCATAATCTTTTACTTGAATGAGGAAGGCATAAAAATACATTTTCGAAGCCCAAAATTTCAGTTGATGTTGTTTTAATGTCATTTTTAACGTGTGCCCGTTCATGTCCACTACTGACACTTCCACGGCTTTGCAAGAATTTTTTTGGGGGGAGGGGGGGTGAGGGACTAATCACAATTTGTTATGTAAACACACCATTCATTATAAATAATCTCTTGTATTATAGAATTATCGTTAATAAAGATTTTTCAATTAAACAAAATATATCTACTACTGAAATAAACAAGTGCTCACTTCTGGAACAAACAAGTGCTCACTACTCAAAATTTTCTGCTCACGACCTTCAAAAATGAGTTTTTCCTATTTTTTTTTAATAAAATTAATTGAGTCATTTAGTATTTTGATACAACAACGTGAGTAAAAACGGTCAATAAAAGTGTGAAAATTTAAAGTTGCTTGAATAATCTAAACTGTTAAAAGTTATAACACAAAACGCTAAGAATTTATTCTTAAAGTGCCCACTATCAGTCCATTTACCTTAAATGACTTTCTTTTAAAGTATATCTTATATGTTAAAAAAAGTAAACTTAGGTAATCTCTTTGATTATGCAATGTTAGTATTATTTGTTCAAAGTGAAATTTTTATAGCTAGCAAAAAACTTGTAAAACTTTCATTTAATTTTTTGTTCTATCTCTAAATTTAGAAGCACCAGAGCTGCACTAGTTATAAGTATACTAGACCCTGTACAGAGTGTCCCATTTTCGGCACTTTTCGGGGGTATCTAAGTTATTATTAAAGATAAAGTTTGCTCTTATTATTATTCTTATTTTTTTGTCAACTCTCATGAGGTGACGTTGTAAATAAATTTAGATATCCCGTAGTCATATCTTAAAAACTGTTTTAGAATATTGTTAACAAACAATAAAAATTTAAATATTTCCAAAATGGGTCGCAGAAATGTTAAATAAAATTAATAAACGTAAAGATAAAGTGTTGGAATGTTTACTTTAGTGTGCTACTTTTTGATCAAATCAAAAGATTTCAGGCTTAAATATGTCATGGTCGTCTCAGCTACAGGGTGATTTTGAAAATCTTCACCTTTAAGCCGTACTTCGTATTTCCGTTATCACTTCCTATATCAAAAAGAAAAGAACTGATCTTGCTAAACATTTTTACGCTAACTTAAGAGGCGTAGTCAGTTATCTTCTAAAAAGTCAAATTTTTGAGATATTAACCAAATTTTCGTGGAACGGACTGGTACTTGGTTATCTTCAAAAATTGAAATACAAAACTTGTCCCCTGAAACCAAGAAAGATTTAAAAACCCAACAAAGGTTGCTCTAACGCGTTTCGACAGCTAAGCTATCATCTTCTACTGTATCTCTCTGAAGATGATAACTTGACTGTCAAAACGCGTTAGAAGAACCTTTGTTGTGTTTTTATTTTTGGTTTCAAGGGACCAGTTTTGTATTTCAATATTAACCAAAGTTATATTTCTTTGAATCGAACACCTTATCTATTATTTTTTATATTGATTAGGCATAATTTGGGTTTTTTGCAGATATATGATAGTTAAAATTTGTTTTGAAAAACAAGCTGAAAATTTGACATTTTTATAATTTACTTTATTTATAACAGTAGGCGATGACTAATTTACTAGAAACAAATGCAAAATTATTTATTATTTAAAGAATTTAACTCTCCAAAAGTTACTTTTAAAATTTTCAATTCTGTAATAAAACTATTGAATTTTTCACTTTATCGTAAAAACACAAAAGCTATAACTATTAAAAACAACCTGAAAATTTTTAAAGATGATTCTCGAAGTTACAAACGCTTATTCGAATGGAATATTGGTATATTCTTGTTATTTTTTTAATTGCATTTGACCGAATTATTGGTTTATTCTGAACGATTCTGTACGCCAAACGAATTTCTTTGCGAAGTTTAGCTACATGGATAAAAAAAGAAAATAAAAATATTATAGTATGCAGAATTATCAATTTCTTCATCCCGTTGAGAAATAGAGAAAGGTGTTAGCAATAACAAGATTTAAAGCTCAAAGAATAAATACCATTAATTTTTAATACACAACTTAGAAAGAAACAAAAACATTAAAATAACTTTTTAATGGTTTTATTTTCGAAATTATGAGTTTTGCATTTGTTTTTAATAAATGGATCATGGCCTACTGCTATAAATAAGTTATAAAAATATTAGATATTTAATTTGTTTTTCAAAATAAACCTCAACAGCTACGTACTTTTAAAAACCTCAAAGTTTACGTAATGAACACAAAAAATAAAATATGGGGTTTTCCTTTAAAAAATATATTATTTTCGTTAATATCTTAAATTTGATTTTCTAGACAAAAATTGTCTATGCCACTGAATATAACGTAGAAAACTCTAACAAGATCAGTTTAAAACTTTTTGATCTAAGAAAGCACAACGGAAATGCGATGCATTCCTAAAAAGTGAAGATTTTCAAAATTACCCTGTAAATTAAAAAGGAAGACAGCCATGACATATTTGAGACTAGAATCTTTTATTTGAACAACATGTAGAACATTGAAGTAAAAATCCTAATATTCTATCTTTAATAAAAAGTCCAATGCTCTCAAAAAGTGTCGAAAATGGGACACCCTGTAGACACAGACTAACTGATGAAACATCTTGTTATTTTTCAGTGAAGAATTTTGGAGCTAATTGTCATTTTAAATTATACAAATGGCATTACTGTTTAGAAAAAACTTTCCTATGTCCAAAATTCAATATATTCTCCATATTTCACTTGGATTGTTTACAAATTAGATGTGCCAAAATACTTACGATTTGGAGACTGAAATACTTAAGTGATAATTCATGATATGAAGGTGAGAAAGTGCACGAAAAAAAAAACAATTTATATATTGAAGATCAGCCGGTTTACTTCTTCCATACTCATAAATGTAACATTTTTATAAAAATACAAACAAGTTAGGTAAGTTATGGACTTACGACTTCAGATTTCATTTTTGAACTAAATGGTTAAGCGACGAAAAATCAGTTTTCAGCTTTCCGTACATGGACTAATGTTCTTTAATGAGCGCAAATACTCTATAAAAGCCCACAATATCTTGCGGAAACAAGGGCAACCCCATTATTACAATATGATATCAATAAATCATTCCTGACACTGAACGCGCCAACCGGAATGAGCAAAAACAATGAGGTGCTGTAAGATACACAAGACACGCGAAGTCTTTTATGCCATTGTTGGGGGTTCATAATCATCAGCGTTTCTTGCTGACCCCGTCGATCAATTGATTAAGAGGTTAATTGCACTCCGAGTTCTAAAGGAAAAGAACTCACCGCAATATTAAACGGTTCGGTTGATTTGCTTCTGTTTTTGCAGTTGGCTGAATTTTCAGCACGAAGCCTCATGGCGAATGTAAATCAGCACAAGCAGTAAAAAACGCATTAGCGGATTGCCAAGCATTTATTTGCACTATTGCTAAGAACAAATGAATGTAACGATGTTCAAATATCAGAAGTAATAAGAAGTCAATAAAAGACCACTTCGATAAAAAGCAATAGTTTGTTTCCGAAGTTTTATTGCAAGCTTTGAAGTAAAAAGGGCCAAATAGAAATTCTTGCTCCGGAAATATTGGTTTCGCTCGTTTCTTGTTTTATTATTGCTCTCGGTATATTAAACTCGTAAATATATGAAATGATTTGAACTGCGCTTTTTCGTTTTGACAGAGGCATAAAAGATATTCCGACTGCGTTGCGATTTGTGTTCTCTGTGTAATTTATTCAAAAAGTTTTTCGCATCGCCAAGTGGAAATATAGAAAACTCGAAAATATGCCACATATGTCGCTTGGAACTTGCGGAATTATTAATGTGGGATCGGAATCGCGCATTCCAAATTAAACATTGTCTTTTGCGATTTTGCACCCACATTCAAATTTATACAGGCGAAAGTGTTTCATGCCAGCCACTATCCACACCATTTTCTCCATGGTTGCAAGATCCTGTCAACTTAATGTTCTGGTTAGATTATTCAGAATATTGCAGTAAACTGTGTAAAATTAAATTAGTTTTTATAGTAATCGTAATGCAGATTCCTTTAAATGACGTAGTTCTGATATTTACTAGAGGTTTTAGGAAGTTAGTAATAGTGGACAATTATTGTGGTAAGAGGTATAAACGGATTCAGTAGAAATTATAAAATTTCCACGTTAGCTTGCTCGAGACGAGAAAACAGAGCGCGAGCTCCTTCTCTTTCTATATGTTACAGGCTGGATTTCGTGGGCCCAGTGCTTCACGAACCTGCGCAGTAGCAAGGAAAGGAGGCAAAGCAGTAAATGCGAAAAAGTTAAAATAACATTTATGCTAATAGCCTTCTGATGGAGCAAAAATTATTGGGAAAAGCAAATTAGGAAAAATTAAGAAAATTCTTTGCATCTTTTCCATGGCAATAAGCCTTCTTTAAATCAGACAACCCTTCCTCAGTTGCACAATTCATCATTTAAACTATTCGGGTTGGTATGGAATGCTCAATTCCCCGTCCCCAAAAGAAGTCTGTTTCCAGTAAAGCTTGGTTCAGCAAAAAATGTGCTTGGGTTGTCTCCTGCAAAAATCGCGCATATCGTCGTTGGAGAAATAATCCCTCAGTCGGGACTAGGACCAGCTTTGTAAATGCACGAAATTTGTGTAAACAGGTTATTGACAAGGCATAAAGTGATTTCGGTCGTAAAATGAGACAGAGGCTTATCAACTATCCGAACGGCTTCAGGTCCTTTTGGGGATTTGAAAAGTCGATTGGAAAGAATTTTAGATCTTCAAATTTTCCACTTTTGCCCGATGACAACAACAATGTTGCGACTACTTTCAAGGAAAATCTGACCTGCTAGCCTTAAGGTTTGCTGACAATTCCAACCTTAATTATAGAGACGTAAAACTTCCTATTATTTTAAGGTTGGCATTTCGATGCCTGAAGTTGTTTTCAAACAACGCACAGACAGGAAGATTCTCTTCAAGCTCGACATACTTTGATGGCATCTCTGCTATTGTCTTAAGAAGTGCGCTCCAGAGTTGACACCTATTCTAAGTAAATTGTTTACACTATCTTACAACAAAGGTGTATTCTCTAGCATATGGAAATCTACCAAGGTGCAGCCTGTCCCTAAAAAGAAAAAAAGGAATCTGGTTAACAACTATCGCCCTATATCTTTGCTGCCCGTTTTATCTGAAGTGATGGAAACGGTTATCAACATTGAGATTTTCAAATATCTGAAGGAGAATAGAATTACCTCCGGCAGGCAATAAGGTTTCAGACAACAACGCTCAACTGGCGATCTACTAGCATATGTTACTTATATCTGTAACTCAGTTATGGAAAAACATAGTAAGGCTAGGATTGTTGCATTGGATATTTCAAAAAACTTCGACAGAGTCTAGCACCGATCTCTTCTCGCCAAATTAACATCCCATGGTGTTCCTCCTGGACTCCGTCATTTGATATCCAGTTTTCTCGCTGACAGATCTATTAGGGTCGTCGTCGATGTCATCTCATCCGAGACATTTGAGATTAATGTAGGGGTGACTCAGAGGTTTCTGCTGTCTCCTACTCTGTTTTTGTTACACATAAATGAGCTCTTAGCTTTAACCTTCAATCCGATATACAGTTACGCAGAGATGGTAGTACCCTGGTGTCACCTTTTTTCTCCGACAAACCATTATCGGTCACTGCTTCTGATTGACTAAGGGAACAGCAGATATAGATGATTAATCGAGATTACAAAATCATTCTAGAATGGAATAAAAAAAAATCTGGTCGACTTCAACGCCTCAAAAACTCAGGCCGCGATTTTCTCTAAGCAAACATCAAGGAATAATGCAGCGAATATACTCTTGGATGGAGAAATCCTTCCGATGAAATTTAATCTGTCTATCCTAGGAGTGAATGCGAGCACTAAATTCTCTTGGGACGATCATATGCGTTCCATTGTCAAATCCGCCTCTCAGAAACTAGGCTCTCTTTTTAGAGCTAAAAAGCAATTTAAATTTCATCAACTACTCACACTATACAAAGCTCAAGTTAAGCCAACGCTAGAATATTGTTTTTATGTTTGAAATTTAGCCCCAAAGCACACCTTAGCTCTTTTGGATTCAATTCAAAGAAGAGCGATTTGCCCAATTGATGACGAGAGTTTGACCGATTCTTTCAAAACACTAGAGCATAGGCGGGTGGTTGGTGATTTATTTCTTTTCTACAAGACTTTCATGGTAATGCTCACAGGAACTAACAGGATTGATCCCCTTAAGGCCAAGATTTTTAAGGCATACAAGACAATCGGAGGCAGCAAATTCGTATGCGGTTCAGCTTGACACAGTGAGGACTTCTCTCTACGGATGCTCTTTTTTCTATAGAACATCTAAGCTATGAAACTCGTTACTGAACAATCTATCCTTGTTTAAGAAGGCGGTTCATCGCCATCTATCCTTGTTTCCGCATCCTACTTGTTTTCAAGGCATAATAGGGTTATCCTTTGCTAGTGGATTTAACATAAAAGAAACATATGCTTGCAAGCATACGGAGAGCAGCAGGAAACCATGCAGTTTTCAGTTTCTCCGCTTATTTTCGGAATGAAATATTAGCGAATTACCAAAATAAATTAAAGAATTAAAGTATAACCGAAAAGAACTTTAATTTATCACTGGGCAAGTTGTGACAGTTATGAAACCACAGATGTCGTACACTAAAGACTCTTTTGTTGAACTCAAAAACATATATTTCAATAAATTCACTTCAATTTCAGAAAAACATACTTATATGATAAGGGAGAAATGTAGGTAAATAATCCGATAAAATAAATGTTAAAAATATTAAAAAACTCAAACGTCAACATGAAAGATTTTAAAATCACATTGAAGATGTCTAATGTGCGGTTTACACAGATAGTAACTTGCGATAGCACTTCCAAGGGCGACTTGCAAGAGCGTTTACACCTAAGCAAGATTTTAAGCAAGTTCTCTCAGCAAGTGCTATATAGACTATCCAGACATTACTATCTGCAAGTTATTGCATGTGTGTTTACACAGTAGAGTGGGTAGTGTGCGCTAGAGTGGGGCAAGTAAACTTTATTTCTTGACAACAACTCACTTTAATTCACCCCCGAGTGACAAAATATCATGTGTTTTGACCCCCGTGCATTTATGTTGAGTCCTATATCTTAAAAATTTGCATTACATTAAAAGTTTTCCCAATTGTCTTTATATCCTATAATCACGTTTTACACAAAAAGCAATTAAATTTATTAATGGTATTTTTTATAATGAATTCTCTAAAAGGATTTCATTGTTGATGATAAATTGTTATCCTTTAAAATAATTTAATGTAATTTGTTATTAAATTAGTGATAGTGTTATTGACTGACAATAGAGTCAACAAGAACACATTTTACGAAAATCAGTTGGCCGTTTTCGAAATTTTTGTAAGTAATTTGTAATAAAATATTCAATGTTTGTATTACATAAAAAATAAGAACAACTGTGTACTATTCTTTGTGAAAATGAAACAATTTTTTTCTTAATGATCAGCAGGAAAGTCATCGAGAACCATTAGCTTCTCAAACCATATACACACATGCCACAAAATGGAAGTGAAGAAACTAAGACGCTCGAAAATGCTGTAGCATGTTAGCTACGAGCACCTTAGGAGCTTAAAAATAACAAAAACCAGTCCGTTACCTCCACTTATGAATATGAGGAAGACACGTCTCCCTATTTTTGATAGAGTGCGGTTCTGTTGTAATGCTGGAACATTGCCCACAATAATCCCCGATAACCCAAACAGGAATTTAAATAATTTTCAAAACGAAAAAAAAAATTTCTGATCATTTCATCATCTACTGCCATTTGAATAAATTTTATAATATCCTTTTTTATGACTAATGTAGATGGTGGTCTCGAAGTAATGAGGTAACTTTTTAAAGTAAATTTAATCTTATTTAGTTTAGTTCAAAAGTAGGTAGTTAAAGATATAGAGATATGCTAAAAATCGCGATAAACTATTTTTTCTAACACAGACATAACATAAAATATAAGGAAATGTGTAATTAAAAACCTTCTTTTGTCATCCTCCACATACAAAATAAAGGGAACACTTTCACGATGGATATCAGCTTCTCAAAATAGAGAACCGTAAATTAATTTTAATGGTACAAGGGACTCGTTTTTTTTTTTAATTTTACTTTACAATAGTTTATAAATTCTCCCTGTACAAGGCGCAAGGATTCCATGAGATATAATAGATCTGATTTCATTTAACAAATTGCACTTTTTCGTGTTGTATCGCATTTATAAAGCAAGGGGTAATTAAAAGGAATTGTGCTCGGTGAATTGTGTCTGAAACGTTTGCTTCCAACGCAATCAGGATTCCTGGTGTTAAGATGGCTGAGGGTGATTACTATAATCGTTAAACTGATCCGGCACCTCGCAGTCTCATGTGCAAAGCACTCTTTAAATAATTGAGGAGGAGATCCGGCAGAATGGGATTAATACCAGCTAAACTACAAGCTCGCCGTTAGGTTTCTCCCCCGACTAAAAGCCTGTTCATGTATTTTTAAAACGCCTAAAAACGTTAAATTGTTTATAAAAGTTTGCTCGCACATTAGGTGTTTTACGTTGTAAAAGTACGAGAAAATTTATGAAAATTGTAGATGGGTCATTCAACGACCATCGATAACAATAGACGTAGTGATTCTCGATTCTTTAAATTAAATTTATAAAGATGCATTTTCCAAGAAGAAATATTTCAATTACTTTTTAGCAATATAACGATAAAAGGAGAGGACAAAAGTTGATGTATATTTCGGAATTTTTCCTTGTGGACCAACAATGAATCGAATTTTATTCTGAATTGCCAACATACGTCGAGTGAAAGAAATTGTCTGGCATTTTATCGGTAAGTGGAATATCGAAAGCATTACAGATGTTGAAGGAATATGGAACTTTTAAGTTGACAAGCGATAGTAACCCTCACAGATTGATATCCAAGGTCTGTAAGTGGCATTCCATTGTGTCTGTTGAGCGTCCTATTCGCGTATTTATTTTGTGCTTTTTTGATAATGGGATTTATATTTTCGTTCGATATTCTATACAGTGTACCAGGTAGGTATGTAAAACGCAGAAACGATGAGTTATGATGAGTGGCGGCGAATAAGCTTAAACCATAATATATAACATACTACATTCAGAGTATTGAAATATTTAAGTAATACTTTTCCAATTAGGAACCAATGTCTTTGCATTTAGTCCAACCTATCTTCGAAAAACATGCGTAGTTCCACTTCATATTATACAAAGATGGTTCCCCGAAATCGGAAAAGTAATATTGTTAGATGTCAAGTGATAAATTCGCAGAAAGCTACCGTCGACCACAAACATTTTAAAAATTATACAGATTTGAATCTTTTAGAAAAATTTTCCTTTTTTTAAAAATTTAGACAATTCTACGACTACTTAACGTTCAATTTAAGTTTACAAATCAAAAACCTATATTTTAAAATTAAGTTTAATTTGAGAAAAACTAGTGAGAAGTACTAAAATTTGAAGAAAAAAAACAAAGTTTAATTGATTTTTTAAACATTTTCCCAAATTTCGAAATTAATGTGTGATCAAGTTGCTTGGTTATTCGGGAATTCTAATTAAAACTTGAATTATCTGACAAGTGCAGATGCACACATTTCTGTGTTTTGCGAGCTCTGTGCTCAACAGTGGGTTTATTCTCGAGGCAGTTCCGCGAATTTCACACTTATATATCTAATCACAGGTCAACTTTATTTATCTAGATTTAAAACAGATAAGAAAAAAGAGGCGGCAAGTGCATATTATTAATATCTCTTTTTGGTAACCAGTTTCGTAATCAGCTTCTCAATTTCTAAATGCCATTAGTCTGAGCCTACATTGATAAGCTATAAGCGTATGCGAGCTCCCGTAGGAGCCAATTATTTTCACCAAAGAGCAGTCATTAATAAACATAACCTTAAAGATAATACAACAAATTTCCATGATAATTGCGTTTAAAGTTAAGGTATGTAAGCCTGGTAGCGCCTAAAGCTAATATACATGCACATCGTTAAGGGAAGCTGTCTCGCACCCTGAACTTACTTCTCCGCCTATATTAAGTCGTTAGGTGTCAGTAAGTGGTAAACATCTCGTGTATGATTAATAGATGGTTAAATGAATTAGCGTAATTAACGAGAACTGTATCAAGTGTAGCAAGCATGTTAAATACCACATTACTTGAAAATTCGATACCTAACAAAATTTGTTGCTAAGGCGACGAAAGCTCACAGCAACTTAATTCCTTCGCATGAAGTTCGTCTCAAATTAACTTTTGATATTCTCTTCAGGTTTTGATTTTATATTCAAACCCTACGAGTAATTTATTTCTGTCATTTACAATGAGTTACAGCAATTTATTGTTTCATAATTAAATCCAGCATCGGATTAACGTGAAATTAATTACTAATTGGATATCAATTGCAGGGGGTCGTAAACTCTGAATAAAGATCTGCTCAAAGGATTACTTGTGTGTGAAGTCGAAGGAAACTTTTCTTATTTGAAGTTAGGGAAAAAGTGAGGTAGTAAGCGATTTTTATCTGGGTTGGTCCGAGATTCTTGATGTCAACTTTAGAGACTGGCGTTATTGTTGCCGCAAACTTTCTCGGAGTTTATCGGAAACAAGACGTCTTTATTTTTTTGTATAAAACAATGTGATACTTCTCGGTAAATAATTTAGAAAGAATGATAAAAATATGAAATTAAACTTTGTTCCTTTTGTCCGGGGGTATTAAAAGTTTTCCGAGAGATTTGAATGTTTTATTAAATGAAAGATGAAGTTTAAATGAGTTGAGTATCGTACCGTTGCATAAAATATTTATTCTGTCGGGTAACTGACTAGGTAAATATATCGAGGTATCAATAATTTAGTTGATTATGCTTCAGTGCGTTGGGTTGAATCTTGCGCGATGCAAGTTTGATGGTCATTTTTTACTTCTAAATCTACAAAAACAGATCTATTTTGATGATTTTTGATTTAAAGCTGCTTAAATGTTTATATTATTTTTAGGAAAAAAGCAAGATTTTTTATTTTTTTACTGTTTTTTGCATAATAATTTAACACCATATTGTCAAATTTGTAAATTTACTAAAAATATATTTATATAAATACCTCTTGTGAGTTTGTTGGGAATTTTAGTTTAAAACGCAACTAATGGTGATTTTTTATCGATAACCCAAAACGAAAGTTGAAGTGTTTTCTACAATGAAGATTTATTTTGCAACATCCTAATAGACCACCCAATTTGTTTGTGTAAAAAATATAAAGGGATAAAGAGAGTTCACTAACTTTTCGGAATATCACATACACCAGTGGATCATCTGTATGGATCTTCCTGCTTTTTTCTTATCCAGCAACGTGAATATTCTAATGATCCCTGTTTTTTTTTTTGTGTGTGGGACAATAGATCCCGTGAAAATCATTAGGAGCAGTAAAATTGACTGCCAAAGAGTAAACTGAAACAAACACCCTTAAATTAATCGCATTTTTTGATAGATTATCATCAAAGACAATGAGTAATTCTGAAGAAATTATTTGTATTCCACCGCAACTAGGAGAAGCAGATGGGAAAATAATTTGTTATCTAAGAAGAGTTGTACAAGGTACAATTAGAGATTGTTTTCAAACAAATATTATTGTTATTTAATGAATGTTGACATTTACTTGGCGGGAAAATGACTTTACCACGGTGGAAACTACTTACTTTCCTCCCAGGAAAATGTCACTTTCCGCCTGGCAGTAAGAAACTTTTAATTTTTATTTAAGTTTGGAATGTCAACATTATATCTGTGGTTGTAAATAAAGAACCTTATGTTTTCACATTTGTAAGTAAAACTGAATCTCATGAAGCAAGTTGTTTAATCTATTTTAATTGAACCAGTTCGTTTCAAGTATATATTGTGGTATTACCTAGAATGTCATTTGGAAAGATAAAAGTTAGTGTATTTGATGGTCCACAGATTCAGTAGCTCACTAAAAGTGAATATTTCATGGCAATAATGACACAATTAAGAAAAAACTTGTGTTTTTTAACTCTTGGCAAAAATATTTACTATTTGTATAAACACAATTTGACTTGCAGTAATATCTAGCCTTCTCATAAACAAAACCATTATTTGTGAACAGTACACCGGATGTCCGGGGAGTTATCGGACCCAGCTTAAATATAGCTCCCTGTGGTGAAATAGAACCGATTTAGATAAATTTAGCTAAGTCCAAACGTGCCTGCTTCAGAAGTTGGAAGTTTTTAAAGAAAAAAAAGTCTTGTTGTGGGTATAATTTGGTTTAGTTATGTTATAGATATGTAAAATCTAGATACGTAAATTAACAAATTTGTTCAAAAGCCTGTCAGACTACAATACTATTAATAATTTAAAATTAATTACACATTACATTTATAATTTGAACAACCACAGAATGAGAGTTACAAACTCAGTACAACAATTAATTGCAATCTGACAGGTTTTTCAATAAATTTTCCTTAAGTGTATCAACATAATTTTGGTAAGTGTTAACTCCGTAACTTGATCAAATAGCAACATTTATTTTAGCTATTTTAATGTGCAGAGATTTTCAAACGCGATATTACCGAAAACGGCGCATTATATCAACTTAAAACAGGTACAACTTTTCTGTGCAAAATTGATTGCTCTATTATAATTTTTAGTCAAATATATAGGATATAGATATAGAATGGGACCAGCAAAAAAGATGCTGTAAAAATGAGATACAAAAAAACTGCCAACAGCGCCCACTACAATATACCGTACTATTTATTCCCTTGTAAGGCTTGTACTACTTATCTAAAACATAACTGTATCAAATTTCAACACGACTGGATGTTTTGTTTCTGTTTCTGAATTATATCCACAAGAAAAAAAATTCTTTGAGACTCTTCTAAACGAGGTACTTTTGGACAAAGCTAAGTTTGACATTTCCAACACTTACTTCGTGGAATTCTTTAATATTCATAATTATCAAACTTGATTAATGATTTAAACATCAACAAATATTAAAAATTCTACAATGTTTCGATAAATATTACAGGTTTGCGCAACCTCCAAAAAAAAAGAGCTGGGATAAAATATAAAGTAATCGTTGTTTAAGTTGTTTATTTTATTTACTAATATAACAGATTTATCGTTACCAAACATGACTATAACCATAGATCTCACACTATGGATGAATCGAAGAGAGAGAAAACTGTGTTAGACGCACACTGAGAGAGATTTATATAAAAGAGCACGTGATCCTTGGCAATAAACCGAGCTTTCTAGGCTACTATGCTATTGTAAAGGGCAAATACTTAAAGAGATATTGTGGAATTTTTGTTTTTCTTTTAATTGTTAATAAAATTTAATAGTTATGAATATTGAACAATTCCACAAAGTAAGGGTGCGAAATGTCAGTTTGAAATAAATAACTTTTACGTGCGCAAAACAGTTTCGATGAAATGAACAGAAACACTTTGTCGCTAAACAAAGTTTTCTAGAGATTAAAAGGGAATGACGCCTTACCCTTTTCCTTTATACTTGGTAGGAACATTGCCTACAATATTAAAAAATTATAAGAATCCGAGATTCTTAAATTTGACTTTTCTCTAATAAACTATGTTTTTTTTAATAAAATTTAAACTATTTGAGCAATCATTTCCAAAATCAATAGTGCTTTATTCGAAGTAAATTCGAATTGGTACAAACCAGAATAGCAATAATCGGTTAAGAACTGCTAGCTGCAGCGTGATAAGAGACATTCACACAGACTGACAATCCCAACTTAAAAGTATAACAAAGGTCATTTAGAGAAAGCTCTCTTCTAAACAAAGAGCTATACTACAAGTGATTCGGTGCAAAATTACCCGAGCATTTTTATGGCGAAATGTTGCATTTTTTTGGTCTTTCCCAATAATAGAGCAACAGTCGTGGTGTGCAGTAGGAGCAGATTTATAAGGTGAAATATAAATAAGGTAAATGAAATGTAAAAAGCAAATAAGCTCAAAATATTATAGTAAAAATAAGTAAATATGTACAAGTAAGGATCTCAAACATGAAATTGTGAATACATATCTTTAGTAATATAGTGATACTTATATGCCGATAGAAACTTTGTAATTCTTTTAATTATATATAAAAGTATATATAATGATTGTTTTATTAGCCCTAACAAAATTATAATTATCAAATTTTAGTGAAATCAATAGAGCCGTTTCGGATATTGCTGGTATAAGATTAAATAATATTTAACTGCAAAATATTGTTAAAATCTGTGACAATAAAATTATGTAATGAAGTATTTAATTTTGTAGATAAAACAATGCAGTCTACTTAAATAGTGAAAAAACACAAGAAAATAATTGATTTAGAGTTTAAATTCAAGCAAAGTCCATATAGCTGCACGTTAATATTACAGGCTTTTACCAAAGGTCACGTGGCAAACCTTCCGTCTTCTCAGTTCCTTTTACGACTCTTAGTATAGAACTATTCTTCTCTTTGAGTTTACTTCACGAATTAGTATTTGCTGGCATGGGCAACGCTTCATCCATAGTGTCAGATTTAGTCTCTGGTCAGATCTATGACTATAATGGACTCCCCCGGTTCGTTAGAATTTGGCGAGATTGTTGGGTCCATGGTTTGCAGGCTAGACTGCAAACTTTGCTTTCCACATGTGCACCTGCGCCTTAACTCATCTTTTGTTTGTTTAAATACTTGCCCATAAGCAAGCGTTAGATTGCACTTGTGGATGCAAACCAAATATTAACTCGCTATTTTAATTTGTTGTCGGTCAATGTTGTGAGCCGTGAAACACAAACAAAAATGAATTCAGAGCAAAGTTTAATTGCACAACCATTCTGTAACCGATCTGTGTCGGAAAAACTGAAAATTAAGCGACCTGGATGACCTATTCCAGACTTAAATATTGTGCAGACGATGTTTAGTAAAAAGCGAAGTTTTAACAGAACTATGTAGTTCGCCAAGCTAAAGTATTATGCAACATTATTATCCGCCAAGCTAAAGAACGATTCATCTCTACTGGCCATTTAATTGCAGCAACGTTATTTTTTTCTGAACAATTTAATCAATATAGAATCACTTTTTCCGAAAAGAATGTTAAAGAAACCACGTAGTTTATCCATTTTTTAACGTACAAAAACTAAGAACTAAACTAAATGTAATTTACGAAATAGAAGGGTTGAAATGGGCTTCTGAATTACTTGTACTCTATAACATTATTGCAGAAAACAGTGAGCATGGTAAAATTTTTGGTGGAACTCTAAATTCTTTCAAAAATCCTGATAACTATTCCAATGGCTTCTGCTAAAGCAGAGGGTGCTTCTCCACCCTGAAAAGAATTAAAAATTTTTTAAGAAATACATTATGCCAGAAAAAATTGTCCGCATTAACGATGCTTTCCAAAGAAAAGGACTTAATCCAAGGAATACCCGACCGCAATCAAAAAGTTATTGATAAATTTGAAGCTGCCAAAGGTCACCGTATGGACTTCCGCTTCCACTAAGTGAATGTCTGAATTTTGTGAATAATATAAAAGGGGAATTTTAATAATATGCTATACATGTATAACCTATATCATTTAAAATCCTAAATATCTCTTAATTCCAGATTAATTTAAAATTTTCAATTTCTGCACATATTGGTAAGTGCCTCCATTTTTTTTCGCACCAGCCCCCACTGGACCAGCTTAGTCTAGCAACGGCTAAATAAGTTGCTTGTATAACCGCCGATGATACCTGATCCGATCTTAGCAAATATTTAAAGCTAAGTTTGTCTAAATTGTTTCTATTTTATCACAGAAAGCTGTATTTAAGCTGGGTCCTATTACTTTCTCGATATCCTGTATTAGTAACTTTTACCTTTATTTTCCTTTAAATATGTATATTGTATGGTCTTTGAGACAAGAATAGGGTAGCCTGTAGATTAAAAACTTGACGTGAAAGACACAAACTGAGATCATTTTTGATTCAGTGGCCAAAAATTAGTTGAAAACAAGTCATACATTTAAGACAATGAAATCGCCGTTCCCCAGTAACATTATAAAATATCAAAATTTATTAAAACGTTTCAACAATATTAAATTTGTCATATTTTATCAAATCAATTTTGTTCGAAACACCTATTCATTAATTTCGTCATATTAAAATCTCCAAATATTTTAATCGTAGAAGGTGTAATATACGTGTCGGTGTGAGAAATGAGGTTCTACAAATTAGATAAGGGCAAGTTGTTGTTCCTGGTTTGTTTCAAAATTAAATCATTTAACCTTCAAAACAACCACAACTATAAGTTTTTATTTTTAACCACCAAAAAACATAATTTCCTTACAATACAATAAGTGGTAAACGTCGGTAACGTTGCCACTCGAATTTGACTCTAGAAACATGTGGCAATACAAAGTATAACACGTAAAAATTTTCACTGTAAGAGCTGAACTAACACTTTAAATTGTAAAGTCAAAATTATTAATTACACTGGTCAACAAAACTGAAGTATTGTTATGTCACATGAACTTCTTGTGTGCTTTTAATAGTGTTAGTTGTTGTCATTTAAAATAAGCAGTTTTAAAATTGTTATCACCGACGACATTTCTTTGTTAAATGTTTAAAAAATGATGAATCTTCAGAAATATAACATAAAAAATGTACATTAGAAACTTATAATCTTTGTTTTTCTGGATTATTTAGCTTTTAATTGGTTCCTCTTAATCAAGCAGTAGTAGTCAGTCCCCATCCTTGAGTTTAATCTGTCCTGATAAAGTTCTTTTATCATTGGAATGTTCGCGTGAAACATTTATCAGTTCTTATCGCTTAGAGCTTCCCGCGGGCCGATCCGCGCCTAGACGTGTATTTACATTGTCACGTGTAAGATGCAGTCCATCCAACTTTTGAGGAATTTTTATTTCATTTTTCGTTTTGTTAGCAACTAGTATTTAATGGTATCCAAACGCTGCTGCAGTAAGTTTCAGGTAGGGTTGCAGCTAAATCAACCAGAGATTAACAAATTGGCGCACACAAAATGGATTTTAGATATTTGACACTTGACGAAATTGTTGACCAAAAAAGTTCCTCATATGTTATATAAAATGCAAATGCCGACAATGCGATGATGACTAAAAAAAAGTTCTTTACTTTCAAACCGATGAACTCGGAGAAATAATCGGTTAAACCAGAAGCCCCGAGATACCTCGCTAAACCCGGAGAATGCGTGTCAAATCTGCAGAGGTGGCAATTCTTGTAGGGATATGGACAGGTCACTCTCGATTAAACAAACACATCCACAGAATGGGAATCATAAACGACCCGAGCTGCAGAGGGTGCTTAGAAGAAGATGAGAGTGTCGAGCACGTGATGTGTCACTGCCCGGCACTAGCATCAATCAGAGGATCCACGCTGGGGGACTTCTGGCCTAGTGTGGCCAGTTTGAGAGAGGCGCATCCAAGGGACGTTCTTCAGTTTCTCAACAAGGTTGGGTGGCTGAATGAATGACCAAGGACACCTCAATCACGGGGATAGCACAATGGGCCCGGAAAGGGTGGCCTAAGTGCTGGCCTAAATTTGTAGGCAACCCACAACGAATCCAGAATCCAGGTGGCAATCCTAGCTCCAGGACCAAAATCGTTTAATTTTCCCGACATCTGGTGCCCAAAATCGGAAATAGGTCATAGCCTCTACACGTAACCATTAGCTGACGTATTTGTTTGGCGCTAGTGGTACTTTCGACTTGGTCATCAAAAATTTTGAGGAGACTGATATCCTAGCACCAGGGTATGGAACTTAAAGCGCTTTTTAGTAGAGAAGATTCCCGGGCATTCGACAAAATTACCTGTTGGCAACCAGACTTGAACCGGCCTTCCCGCTTTCAAAGCGCATCAAGCTGGTGGCTTTCAAATTAAAAAATTCTCTTCGCCTTCTTAATTCTTTGTTCTTTTTTTTTAATAGGGTTGTAAGAATTATTTTTAAAACATGATTATCTGTACGTTTTGCACTGTCGATTAATTTTCTGAGAGAAATTATTGCGTTTTGTGCCTTTGGATCGAGACTGCTGCTTTGTTTTAAGTATTGTTTTTAGAAACTTAGAATTGCCTGAACTTTCCGAGCTTTTAAATATTTTTCTCTTATTTTCTTTTTTTCTTTAATTTAATTTTTTGTTTTACATTTTTTGTTTTACATTTTTTGTTCTACATTCTGGACTGGATTATGCAAACTGTGATTGCTATAATCAACATCATTAAATGTAAGAACTGTTCCCTTTTTGTTTTTTATTAATGTAAGAATTATGATGCATCTTAAAAAAACCCTTGTTGTCAGTTTTTAAAAATTAGGTAATATGAAGTAAGTTGCCTTAATTATAATTTTAATAAATAAAAAATGATTTCATTTTATCTCTTCGATGTAACTCGCTTTGTTTTTATCCTTTTTGTTATAAATTTAAGTCCTATTGAATTAAAGTGACGTAGTCTTCGTTCTTGCTTTTTTTTTGCTAAAAACTTTTTATTCTGAGAGTGAAGTTATTTAATTCGGTTTGCGAATTGATATTATTTTCTTATTACGGCCTAGAGTCTTGACTAAGTTTCACTTGCTTGATGCAGAGTAATGTGACGTTATCGATTTTAATCAAAGTCATATTAATTTCATTTCATTAAATTATGGAAAATTTCAATTAGAATAAACTAGATAAACTTCTAAGTGGTTTCCACAGTTTGATTTGCACTTTCAGAATTATTAGCACGACTAATTTAAATGTTATTTGGGAATAAAATGTTTAAATTAGTTAAAATTTTAGGTCTTCTTACCAGCAGCATAGGCGTCAAAATTACTTTACCCTTTAAACACTTTAAAAGTGGACAAGCAGTCACATAAGGAAATCCTTAATTGACGAATAAATAAGGGTGGTCGAACGAAATACTAAAAAGAGATTTTTTAAAAAGGATATTATTCTAGTTATTTAGATACAAAATCTTACGGGGCAGGTTCCAGACTAAAGAAAACAAAATCTAAAATCTCCGGAGGAGTTTCGGAGATACTCAAAATACAGGAACTATATTCAGTTCTGGAGACACATAAACTCAATTCGTGGGTTAAAGTTCAACAGAAACAATTTAAATACATGCAAATTAATGCGAATAAACACAAAAAACAGCTTGTTTCAGCATAAAAATGCTTATGTATCGTTTTTGTCAGAAATGAAATGTATATTTTTTTCAGTGGAATGGACTGGTCCTAGTTATCTTCAAAAATTGATATACAAATCTTGTCCCCTGAAACAAAGAAATATTAAAAAACACAGTTTCTCTAACCCGTTTCGATAGCCAAGCCAGCATCTTCAGAGATATACTTTTTTCACATTTCTTGGTTTCAGGGGGCTAGATTTCTTCTTCTTCTTCTTTTTCTATCGTTAAGACATGGTCTTGGGTTTTCTGTTATAAAGCCTCTTCTGATGCGGATGTCCAGCTTTTATGCCATCTCTTAGGTGGTCTCCCAGGAAGTCTTTTTGATGTAGGTTTTTCTTTTTTTGCCCACTTTGTCCATCTGTCGTCCCGCATTCTATCGACATCGTCTCTCCAGTATCTTCATCTTGATCTTATAAATCTAATAACGTCTTGAATATCTAATTCTTCTCGTATTACAGCACTCCTAATTTTATCACGCAACGTCACTTCTCTAATCGATCACAATACTCTCATTTCTACACTTCTAACCATACTTTTTGTTTTAGAAGTCTCCGCATATGTAAGGACCGGTCTCACGATTGGCTTGTAAATTTAAACTCGACTTCCCGTGGACTTTATATAACCCGATATTTTTGCCGCTTTATTTGCTTGCGTGCAGACTTCTTGATGTAGATTTCTGGAGCTCGATATCTCTACTCCCAAATAAGCGCCGATCGTGTTTTGTTTAATTGGTTTGTTATACACTGTCAGCTTACATCTAATGGGATTTTTCGTTCTTGCCATTGATTCTGTTTTACTCACTGATATGAAAATATTATATTTTTCAGCTGTTGTTTGAAATTTATATAGAAGTCGCTGTAGATCGTTCTTCTTTTCTACCATTAGTATAGCATTATCAGTATTTTTATTGCTTTACCCCCCACTTTGTAACCTTCTTCCACACCTTTAACACTCTGTATGATTTTGTTCATTATGGGATGAAAGGAAGGTGGACTCAGACTGTCTCCTTGGCGGATTCCTGTTAGTACAGGTATTTCTTTTGTAAATTCATTATTTGATCTAATTCGTGTTATGTTGCTTATGTTCAGTTTTTCTATAACTAGACTGAAAGTCTCATTATGTCAAAGTTCTTTTTAAGATCGACTAAACAGAGTTATAAGGGTTTGTTGTACTCTATCAACTTTGTGATTAGTTGCTGTAATGTGCAAATCGCATCTAGGCGCGATTTATTTTTTCTAAACCCTTGCTGTTCTTCAATTATCTCTCTTATTTGTTATTTTCTTAGTTAGAATTTTAATTTTTCGTTAATAGTTTACATGTAGAATTCAATAAAGTTATACTCCTATAGTTTTTAACATCGTTTTTATCTCTCTTCTTAAAGATTGTTACTGTTATACTTGTACTACATTCGTGGGGAATTTGTCTTCGAGAGATCACTATTTGGAGCTGTTTTGTTAATACTTTTTCTAATTTTGGGCCTCCGTATTTAATCATTTCATTTGGGATATCATCGGGTGCAGGGGTTTTTCTGATTTTTAATTCTTCTATTGATGCATGTTCTTCTTGTGTTAGGTTTTCTTCACTTGATTCTTCTGCTATATCTATATTTTCGTTGGTACTTTGTCTGTTTCCTTCCTGTCTGAATAGTGTTTCCATGAAGCATTCACATTTTCCTGATGTTATGGAGTTTATTTGTACTTCTTCGTTAATTGCCCTTTTTCTTTTTGTCAATACATTCCACACCTTTTTTTGCCCCCCGTATATGTTATGTTTTATTTCTGTAGAGAATCTCTCCCGATAGGACTCTCTCAAGTTTTTTATTTCTATATTTACTCTATTTCTGATTTCCTTATATTTTTCATGTTCTTTCATTGTTCTTGTACTTATCCACCTTAAGTAATCATCTTTCTTTTCCTTTGCTAGTTTTTTCACTTCTTCGGTAAACCATGGCTTCTCAATTTTTCTTTCCATTCAAGTTAACTTTTCTAGTTCCAAGTGCTTCGCTTGCACTTTTCATTATGTATGTTCCCTGTAAGTTTTCCATATTAAGGAATTACATAGGCAAGTAAATTATTAATTCTTTGATAAATATTTATTTAATAACTTCTCGTGCTTATCTGATTTAAATAACTTTTCCTAAAATACAATATACAATAATATCTGAATAATTGTGCTAAATTTTAGTTAATTATCTTGTCACGTTTTAAAAAAATCATTGAAAAAGCATCATTACGATGTTACATGCAACTTCCAGTAATTTGAAAATGAAATTTCTCCCGTTTACATCAAAGATTTTACATATTATTGAACATGCGCTGCTAAAATCTTTCACCCTAATTTCGTGTTCGAATAATAAATTCATACGATAAAAAATTAGGCCGTCTGGAGATTGCTAACAAAAATGAAACATTAAAACTAGAAAATCAGAGTAGATTTTTTATTTTTAAATTAATTATAGTAACAAAACTTTTTATTTTATAGTTGACTAAGTGTTTGCTTATAAACTTTAGTTTATTTTCCATAGGCATATTTTTTCCATTTTTATCATAACTTCATAAAGTTTTTGGGTATTCATCTTTGTTTATATTAATTACCGATAGTAGTGAGTGGTGTTAACTATCAATTAGTCGCAACAGTACCTCTTCAAAACAAATAATTTTTCTTATTTCTAATTACGGCACTGTGCTGCTTATAGTGTTTTTTACTTATTTGCTTCTATATTATTTTTAAAATCGTAAATTGGAAGAAATTTTTATGTTTTATTTATTTTTTGCAGATTTTGTACAAAAAATCAATAGTTTATATTAACTATACAGGATATACTTCTTCCGGGATTGGACCGTGTCAAAGAACTACTACAAGTGTTCGACGTTTCGCCCACCATCGTAGGGGGCTTCTTCAGGAACAAAGAAAAAAGAACAAAAAAAGAGAAATATAAGGGGATATGCAAAAATGAAAGAATAAAAAGGCTAATTTCAAAACATCGCAGCACGGTAACTCAGTATGTCCACAATACCAGAGGCGAAATCTTCTGAATTGAAAATTGGTACAAAGGATAAGAAAGTTTAGACAGAAGAGCACGGTAACTCAGTATGTCCACCATACCAGAGGCGAAACTCTTGTGTTTATATTAACTTATATTAGTTATTACATGCATTAACAGTATATAGTGGTATAATTTATTTATTTATTTATTTATTTATTTACTCGTTCCAACAGACTTAAGTCTATAGTGGAAAAATACCTACATACTTAAAAATATAGCATGATAAAAATAAGAACCTATTAATTTAAATGGTATTACATAAAAAAAGAAAATGTATAACAAATAAAGAATCCTAATAAATAAAAATAACAGAAATAAAAATAAAATAAAAGGAATCCAATAATTTGGTGTACAGAATTAATATTAATTTATTGAATAACAATACTACGTAACTCTAAGTAACTGTCTTTTTATACGCGGAGAACTTAAATTGTCAAGAAATATATCTATGTTTTGCGGAAGGCTATTAGACAAGCGAATGCATCGAAACAATGGGCTGTTATAATGGTGCAAAGTGGATGGGGTAATATGAGAAAATGCCATGGGATAGCGTGTGTTAGGTCGCGGAACATGAAAGTCAATTTGTCGCAACAAATCCTCAGACCTTATTTTACCAGTAACAATTCTTTGAAAAAGTATTAAGCAGTGCATATTTCTGCGGCTGGTTAAAGGTACTTCATTGACCATATTTAGCAGCCACCAATAATCACAGTTCCGCTCTGGATAATTTCCATACATTTTAAGAAATACATATTTTGCAAATTTCCTATTAATTCCTTCCAGCAGATTGTTGTAATTTTCATAGTAAGGACTCCAGACCTGACAACAATACTCGAGTTTAGACCTTACTAGCGAATAATATAATGTTTTTATACAGTGAATGCTTGTGAATCCTCTCGTGTTTCTAAATACAAAACCTAATACTTTTGTGGCTTGCCTCCAAACTTGTAAAATATGAGGTATAAATGTGAGCTGCGCATCCATAATAACTCCCAAATCAGTCATTTGGGTGCATCTGTCAATAACTTGGCCCTCGATCAAATAATGACAATTTATAGGATTCTGAATCCTGGAGAAGGTTAATATTTTACATTTCTTTTTATTGAGTGCCAGTCCATTACAGTCACACCAACTTTGCAGAGAATCTAAATCATCTTGCAAAATAGAGCAATCATTTACGTTCGTTATTATTTTAGCAATTTTTAGGTCATCCGCGTATATAAAAGTTCTACATTTTAAACCTACAACTACATCATTAAAGAAGATATTAAACAATAATGGACCAAGGTTGGAACCTTGTCCTACTCCGCTGGTTGGAAAGTAAGGGTTAGATCTAAATCCACCGTATGACACAATTTGTTGTTTATTGGTTATAGTCGATTTTATTAAATTAACTAACGAGCTACTTAAACCAAATAGACGCAATTTCTTTAACAGTATACAATGATGAACTTTATCGAATGCTTTCGACAAATCTGTGTATATCGCATCAACTTGTAATCGCTTATCAAGAGCATTCGATACATATTGCGTAAATTCCATTAAGTTTGTAGTAGTCGATTTGCCGATTACGAATCCATGTTGTTCTGCTGTTAAATTAGAAAGACTTGGATGATTTAATGCATCATATATAACACACTCAAAAAGTTTAGCGACATTCGACATCAATGCCACTGGTCTATAATTTTTTATATCCGCTCTATCGCCAGATTTGTGTATGGGTGTGATGTATAAAGTTTTCCATTGGGTGGGAACCAAACAAGAATTTAAAATTAGATTAAAAATATGTTTCAATGGTAAGATCAGGAAATTGATGCAATCGACAATCAAAAAAGCCGGTAAATTATCGGTCCCAGTAACATTATTAGGTTTAATACGTTTAACAGCTTTTAAGATATCTACTTCACATATTGTATTCAAGCTTAGATTAAGATTGTTAGCTATCTCGACATCAACATTAAGAGATGGACAGCAATTTTGCAGACAGTACTCACACCGGATTGTACCAAGATCGACACACCCACTATCACACGAATGATTGGGTCCTTGCGCAAAGGTTGAAGAAAAATAATCTGTAAAACCATTAACGATGTCTTGCTCAGCTGTCAGTATCCTATCATCATAAAACATGAGTCCAGGCATGGTAGCGCCTTTCCTTTTTTGGTTAATGAATGACCAGAATTTTTTGGGATGAGCCTGTAAAGTATTTTCAGAATTCTGGATAAACTGCTGAAATTCGATTCGACATTCATATTTAATTTCTCTTCTTAATTGCTTCAATAAATTAAGGTGGTATAGAGATTTCGATTTTCTGTAAATATTCCAGTGTTTATTCTTATTATGGATTTTCTGAATTATGCTTTTGGTGAACCAAACTGGATAATTTTTCTGACGACCTTTTTTCGAACATAACGGTACGTGCTGCACGAATATATCATGTAATTTGTTAAAAAACTGATCGCTTGCAATTTGAGGATCAGATATATCTAAAATTGATGTCCAGTTTATATTCGCTATAGATAGGTAGAGATCAACTAAATTCGCTTTATAAAAATTAAACCTTGGTAATGTTTCATTATTTATAAACCGCCTATCTGAGGTATCACTAACGTATACCGTGACTTGTAAAGTTGGGTGATGTATGTCTTCTGCTACTAGTGGATATTCGCCTTTATTCGTAGTCACTTTTAGATTTTCCGCAGTAATAATTAGGTCCAATAATCTCTGGTTAGTATTCAGAATATTGTTATGTTGACAAAGATTATTTAGGGTAATAAACTGCAAGTAAGAATTATAAAGATTAGTAGTTCTGCCTTCAGATGTACATTCATACAATTCAGGAATATTGAAGTCTCCAATAATACATATATGCGAAGTAAAGTCAAGAGAAGTTTCCAGATAATCGAAAATTGTATTATATTCATTGATACCTAGCGAAGGAGGAATGTATAAAGCTATAATGCTGACTGAGAAACTATGATACTGCGCTTTAATCCCTACGAGTTCTATTGCTTGCACTGGAGATTCAATATCTAGCCTTGTAACAAAGGACTGATAATGATGTAGATAAGTATTTATTGCAATACTATCAACATTTTTAACCATTAGTTGCGAAATAGTTTCCTAAGAATTTAATTTACTTTTGACTGAGACTATGTAGCCCCAACTTCCTTAAAGTTAGTTTTTTATATTCTTTTCAACAGACAGTATTTAGTTGGTTAAGACGGCAAATTTTGCTTCATAGGTCTGATGGTTCGCTGTTTCCAACCCCGCTGTCGATCATGGGTTTTTTAATTCTATTATACGGTTTACCCATAGCTACATAATACTTTTAACATTAGAGCTCGTTAATAACACAAATACCGCGATGGTAATGCAAAGCCATAGTCTTCTCCCATCCAAAATCGCGTAACGCGCCTAAAGAAATAAATATAAAATTTCAAGTTTATTTTTGAATTTTCGAATGTTGTTTCGAATTTCCGACATTTAAACTTTATATTTAACTTGAAGCTTAAAGTTTGGGAAAAATTCGAAATTTTTATTTCAGTGTCGAAGATTCGAAAAAATTGAAGGTTTAATTTAAAATGTTGAACAAAAATAATTAGAAACTGTCTTACGTAATTGATGGATGACAATTTGTTAACGAGTTTCGAGCTTTTCTGGAAGCAAATTCTTGACTACGGCCCTGCTTGCACAGCTACCGACAATTCCCATTCAAGTTCAGTCTTTTCTCGTACCATTACTACTAATTGTTATGACCTTCTGTGTTTTAAAATTATCAGCGCGCAAGCATATGCAAATATAAGTGTAAGCTGCTTATTCTGAATCTGCATTGCAGCAAATACTACATTCATTTTATTTTACAAAACTTCCTGAATACGCCCATTATCGAAAAATATAACAAGTCGACCAAATCCAATCCGAACTATTACAAAAAAAAAGCGAAGGCAACCAACTAATGGAACTTTTCCCGGAGCTGAACTTCAGCTCTTCAAATTAGATATATTCAGAAGTCTCATCTGGTTAAGCTGCTTTGCTTCAAGTTCAGTGGTCTACTTCCATTAAAAGTTTTATCGAAATATCTCGGCACTCTTACAGCTCTGCAACAACGTTAAATTTATATAGAAAGCTGAAAGAAATTTCCAAAATAAAACGAGACGAGAAAAAAAAGCGTGACAGTTTGCTAGTAGATTTTAATCTTTTAGAGCTTTCGAGTGTGTAATCTTATCCGGCTCTTTGTGTGTCTTTCATTGCTTTCAGAAATTTTCGTCAAGTAATTTACTTAACTTTAAATTATAATGCTCAAGTTGTCTCTGGCACTTTTTACATAATTTTAAGGCGTCTGAATTTTTCCTTTGAGCCATAGATTTCTTTACAGGCACTATTGTTGTCACTCGTTAATGACTCTTTTCCACTTTGCTGTTCGCTATGTTCAAGGCTTTATTTATTATTAATCTTTCCATCAGTATTTAATCTTGGAAATTGTCGTTTAGGATAGTGCGCCATTACTGTTAAATATTACTGAGAGAATGAGGTAACGCATTTATTTATTTTAGTGACAAATTGTCGTCTTGGAACTGACTGAGAACATGAAACTTCCTAAGTAATCATATTTTACGTTGGGACCCTCACGGAAAATAAAAATCTCCAATTATGCGAATAAGTCACGCCATGCTCTCGTTCCTTGTATTTTTGAGATAATTTTTTAAGGCGAATCTTGAAACGTTAAATTAAAAATATAATCAATGCATTTGCTACTATCGCAACAGAACGGAAAAATAATATTCTAAAGAACCTTTTGAATGTAAGGTGGGCTGAAAATGTGTATGTTTAAATTGATTTCGCAGAACAATTGATACTTTAAGCTTTAAAAAAATGTACATGACGTCCATAAAGTGTGTAGGTATAGTTTTTATAAACAAAGGAAACATGTGTTTAACAAAATACTTCTCGGACTCGTCGATTTGGTTTTCTTGTTTGTGACTTTTGTACGCATTCAACTTTATTTTAAGAACGGTATACGAAATAAAATTTTATTTTGAAGTAAAAACTTCTTTAGGTGCGTAGAGCGATTTTTGATAGAGGATAAACTTATAGTTTCGCGTGACCATAGCGCGTTACCGACATGCTCTACTATTCACAGTAAATTTTACTGTTGTTTTATTTTTCTATAAATTTAATCATTTCCGAAAATTGAGTTTTCTGATCCCGATTTCTAAAAAAAATTCCCCCAAAAAGGTTTCTAATATTTCCTCGAAATATCGTCTTTTTATTAAGACTTCAATTTGTTTTCGAAGTTAATTTTCTTAGGTATGATATTTAACTCCAAAATTCGAATTTTTTTAAACTTAACCTTCCCTGAAAATGTACATTTTTAAAGTTTTTTTTTTAAGTTGGAAATTTTATTTTAATCCCCATAATAGTGTTTTTTTTTTAAATTTCTACTTGATTCTTTTGAGTGCTTTCTTACACATTAACTTTCTGATATGAAACATTCAAATGTATGTATGTTATTTAAAATGTTGAATATTATTTAAAATGTCTACTTTGCTTTAAAAATATCACAATATTTCCTTTTTTTTATTTTTCGTCAAATTCAATATTTTCTATTTTAGAAATTTCAATTTTTTCTTCGATATTCGTCTTCTTCCCTAAATTTCGATTTTTTTCTCAAATCAAAATTAGTCCAAATCTTACTTAAAATTGTAACAATTTCTCTAGAAAAATTCTACTTTTCACCTCAAAATCCACTATTTTGTGTGCAAAATTTAACTGCCCAATTTTTTTTTAAATCGACCTTATTTTCGACTTTCTTACGAAAATAAACCTTTTGTGGGATATTATATCTTTTTTGAAAGTTCAATTTTTATATATAATTTCAAAGTTTTTCTCCAAATGTGACTTGTATTTAATTTGGTCTTTTCCTTAATATTTTACCAAATTTTCAAAATTTGCTTTTATTTTTAAAATTTCCAGTTTATTTCCAAAATTCAACTTTTTCCCCTAAGTTTGAGTTTCCATTGGAACATCTGACTTTTTTTTCAAAATATTGATTCTTCACTCATTATGTCGTTACAAAAGTTTAGCAGAACCTGAAAAGGTTCGTCTTTTTTAGGGTTTAAGTTTTATGGTTAAAGGGAAAAAACAAAAAAAAGGTAATCTCCGCCCGTCTGTCACAAAAAGTTTTCCTCGAAAACCATGTAGCCTAGAAATTTGAAATTTTGTAGAACTTTAGTTCTTGTGGATTAACGCAAATACCTTTAGCCAACTATTAGAAAAAGAAAATATTTTGTAAAAAAATGGGGGTTTAATTAGTTGTCCGAAAAATCAAGTTCTATTTAATATATCGCTCGGAAAATCATTTGAAAGAGCTACCCCTAAAAATCCTTAAATATTTTTTTAAATAATCTTTGGTCCAATCGTTCTACAGGTGCAGCTCAAAAATGTGTCAGAAATGATCGTCCCCCCTCCAGCTCTCCTAGGTTTCTATAGAAAAAATTTAGATTTTAAAAGAGTTACTTAATCGATATTAGGCCATATATTTGTGGAAAACTGCAGATTTTTTGATATTGTAATAGTTGTTGATAAAAAAACTTATTTTATGGAAAAATAGGTGCTTGCATTCCAAGGCTTTTTGACTCATATAGTAATAATTTGTTTCAAATAAATAACTTGATTTAGCTGAAAGAAAGAAATGCAGATGAAATTTGTCTTTCACACTATTTCATTGAAATGAATATTTTCGGCGTTAGCACTAGCTTATTAAATTGCATTCAACGCAGTAATTTCAATTGGAACCGAACATTTTACCACGATCCGAGCTAATTTCATAAACTGTATTAACCATCGACTTATTGCTGAATGCTTTTTATCTGAGACATTACCAACACAATTATCACTTCCATAAATATTAGGATTGATTGTAGAAAAAAGTGTGTATATCTGAAAACAGGCAATTTTTTTATATTTTTCAATGATATTAAGAAAATATCGATAAAATTTTAAATTTATACATAAGTAGAAATGATTTAATTTGATCTATTGACTGTTCACTGTAGTAATTGGTATTTAACTCGTAACTGTGCGAGAGAGACTTGCTCTTGGGTGAATTATTTTTCGAAATAAGAGAAAAATAAGGAGTTAAAAATTTTCCCACAAACCACTTTTTACTCAAAACTGAACCTTTTGCATTTGTGCTAATTTTTATTGCTTTCTCGAAATTTATCTTTTTACCAGAATTTCGACTTTGTTCTAATCTTATCTTGTTTTAATTCGAGTTTATTTTGTAAATTAAATTTTTTTGTCAAAAATTTACTTTCTCTGAGAAAGTTTGTCTTTTTTAAAGCTTCGTCTTTTCCTGGAAATTTAAGAGATCTTTTTGTAAATTTAATTGTTGGGTTTTAAATTGGTCTTTTTCTCTAGTTCCCAAAATTTTATTTATTCTTAAAATTTGATATTTTAAAAATTTAGGAATCTTTCCAACATTTAACATTTTTCTAAAAGTTTGACTCTTTTTGGAAAAAAAACCATTTTCATCGAAATTTTAACATTTTACTTAAAATTTTGTCTATTTTTTGAATTTGCATTTTTGTTGTTGTTTTTCTGGAAATATTGACTTTGATGTGCAAATTAGGGTACGGAAGTAGCGTGGCATATGACGTGGCTGGTAACATGGCAAGTGCTATGCATCTAGCATGCCACCACAGTATAGATATTAGCTTTATGCCTAAGCTAATATCTATACCGTGATGCCATATTGATTTAAACTACTGTGTTCTATTTTTTGCTACGTACCACTTGCGTGCAGTAAGGAGCAGAGCTTTCAGTTTTTTTGAATATTTTTACACGATACGTTATAGATTTTGGTCTCCGAATTTAAAATATAAACTCAGTTTTATGATGGCAAAATATTACCAGTCCACCGATAAAGATAAACCATAAATAAAAAGGGACATTACTGCATTCTTACTTTTTGTAACATTTTTTCGTTAAAATATTCTATTTGATTACAAGCATGCTTCGTAATATTACTAATTTGTTTTTGTCATATTTGTATTTAAACAGCGTACTACTTGAAAAAAGTAGAAAAAACATAAATTTTGTTATATACTGCAAAATTTATATTTCTCTTTGAATATAACGTAATTAATTATACAAAACATTTTTGCTAAATCCGATAATGATAAAGTCATTTATGACGTCTATAAGGAAAAATAAAGTTGGCATAATTTTTTTCACACGTTATTTAACAAAGAAAAACGTATTAATTTAGTGCATATCTTGAAAAAGCAAAGCTAAAACGGATTTTAAAAAAATGCTTTTTTTCACATTTTGAAGATGACATTTCATCATATACAGATAATTGCTACTTGCTACTTTAGTGTGCACTCAAAATAAATCTGTGCTACATTACAGCCACGTCTCTATCAGGTCTGTGCCACGTCATAAGCTTTGGTGGGCGCTCTCTCTTATGTTTATCGAGATTTAGATTTTTTCCTCCAAATTTATCTTTATCTCAAACCATCATTTTTTTCTTAAAGTTTGGCCAAAATTTTATAAAATAGGGTTCATCACGAAATTTCTTTTTTATTTTTAAATTTTATCTTTTACCTTTCTGCAAATGTAGACTTATTCATAAAGATTAGTCTTTTTATCTAAATTTCCATGTTTTTTAAAATTTGTTTATGGTGAGTTTTCTTCGGAAATTTAGAACTCTTTTTCCCTCAATCAAAAATTTTAAGAATCTCTTCAAATTAAAAAAAAATAAGACTTTTACGGAAAATTACGACTAAAAATGTGACATTGCGATTTTGATCTGAAACTTTGAAAAGTCAAAAAAGATTAAAGTTGCTCAAATTTCTATAGAACATCAGACACTTTATAAAAAAACACAAAAATTCTGCGATAAATGTAATAAATTTTAAAAATGAAAATTTAAGGTCAAAATTGATAGATCAAAATGAAGATACTAAGGTAAAATAGAATTTTAAGAAGTATTGATTCAAAGCTTAAAAAGATTTTGAAGAGAAATGAAAATTTCTGGGAAAGAACCCAAAATTTGCACAACTTTTTTTAGTCCAAACTTTAAGCTTGAAATCAAACTGTTTGGAGACCTCCGAAACCAAAATTTTTCAATTTTGAGATAAGTTTAAATTTCGTAAAAAAACTTTTAGCAGGTTTGCATCCGGTCGGATGCTCACGGGTCCGTTTTGTCCACCTCAGCTTGAGATATTTTCATTTTTAAAATAGTGTAAATACTTTAAATATTTTCGAGCGACCTATAAATATTTACTTCACCCCACGACCATTGGCCATGGTTAGCAGTTATATTATTTGGAAATGCTTAAAAACACGACTTGTTGCCATAAAAATGACTATATCTCACTCAGTCAATTCTGTGGTAAATATTCAGTATATGGTATATGGCTTCTTGGATAGAGAAGAGCTTCCTCTAAATGATGATATCATTTTTTACACTTTTGAATTGCGATTAACTCTAAAATTCGTCAATGAAAAATGACTGTCAGTCTGTGTGAATGTCTGTTATCACGCTACAGGTCGCAATTCTTAACCGGTTTTTGCAATTCCTTCTATCGATTTGACATTTCGCAGAAAAGAACCCTACTGATTTTGGAAATAAATGGTTAAATAATACAGATTTAATTTAAGAAAAACAGAGTTTATTAGAGAAAAATCAACTTTAGGAATCTTAGGTCCTTATAAACTTTTATACATATTGGGTCAACTCCCTCTTAAGTACAGTGTAAAAGTGAAAGACGTAATTTTTTTATTTTTGAGAAAAATTCGTTTGAAGAAAATTTTTTATTTTTATTTCTCTATACTGTTCCTTGTTCAAGTAATCTGTTCATATCAATGATGACGAAATTATGGCAAATGTGTCAAAACTGAAAGATTTTTATTTATTTTAAAAGTGTTATCGCTGAAGAACACTGCTGACATGTGAGATGGCCGAAGCTCTTCAGAGTATGCAATATTATAGAATATCCCATGAACATAAGAAACCGACATGAAATGTACTATTGCCATGAAAATAGAAGCTGCACAAATTGCGCACTTAGTTGACTAAACAAGATGCTTATTACTAGCAGAAGATTTTTTATTAAACCGCTATAACTGATGAGGAATATATTTTGCGAGACGCATGTGTCATAAGGTATGTTTATGTTAGGAATAGTTTTGGAGACAAAAGTAGATTTTCATTTTATTTATTTTATTTATATTTTAAGCTTGAACACAAACTTTTACCTTTATTGCAAAAAGTTTACTGTAATCTACTCCCGTGGTGTACACTTTGGATTTTACCAACCATTTATTATTTCTTTTGTTAAACTTTACATGTTAAAGGAAATCTTGAAGAAATGCAGCATAAAATACACAAAAAGTAAAAAACCAATAATAAAAAATAATGCATAAAAATACCGTTAAATTAATTTTATTTTTGCAACTTTCTGCTTTTAAGGGAGACTAAGGCCCCTTGTCTTTCTCCTGACCCCCCTCTGCAGAACACTGCACTTTATAGGATGACCGATTAAGGTTTTTTATCGTAGACAAACTGCTTCAGAGCTGATAATGGAAATTCGTTTATAAATTCTAAGTGGTCGTCCCGACGTTATAATGGCTTTTTGTTTACGTATTTCGCATAGCAACTCCAGCACAAATCCTCTACAAATGTACGAAACAAAATCACCCTTCAACTGATTGGAAATTAGGTCTAAAAAATTCACCCCAGTTATATTTTGAACATTTTCTAATTTTCCGCGAGAGTGATTAGCTAAAACTCTTTAAATTTCGAGGGAAATAGGGGGAAATTTTGTTTGAAAGTGTGGAATTCGATGCACCGACTTCAGCATTATCTTCGGATGAGTAACGTGACTCGGAGACTACGAATTCTCCGAAGATGTTCTCTAAAGAATTGGGGTCAATATAGGTAGAAAAGTGTCTAACATCCCACTTCACAATCGCTCACTCGTAAAAATCCCTTCTTGGGGATATTGATTTTATGCTTGCGAAAATAATTATTTAACAGTTTCCAAAGTCTCGTCACGAAAACCTAATACTCACTTTTACTTTTAACTTTCTTCGCCTTTATTAATAAACATGACAATTAGTGCAGCGCCAAATTATACTATTCATTACTATGTTGAACTGAAACATCTGAAAATTCAAGAAATTTTACGAATAACAATTGTGTTTGTTCATTTTTCACCAAATTTAAATTTTCGATTCTTGATTTCTCATTTTTTATTTATAAATTCAATCTTGTGAAGAAAATAATTACTAAGCTACCCAAAAGTACTAAATAATTAAATTAAAAAAAGTTGTTAAGTTTAACATTTTTTAAAGAGCCCCAAAAAGGTCAAAATTGCATGCACCAGATGTGTTAAACAGTTAGAAATAGGAAAGATAGCAAAAGACCGCCAGTATCGATTTGAATCTCAATGCAGATGACGTCGATGCATCTTTTGCTAATCTTTTTAGATTAGTAAGCTTGAAAATGCCGGTTCTGCTGGCGAAATACGTATCGCGTAATTATTTATTTAATTGCCAATGTGGTAAAGGGGTGAAACCGTTTTTGGACTTAATCACAAGCCACAGTGTTTAGTTCAGTGCTTTAGTGTATTTTTACAATTTTTGATTCGCTTTTTTTTTCGAATCGAAGTATTTCGACGAAAAACTAAGAACAGTACATAAATACAAAAATCATTTTTGTGATTTCTCGTCGAAATACATACAAATAAAGTGGAAAAATAATTGTTGTCGAATTTTGGACTGTGTTCTGAACAAAGTTCACTCTCAAGATTTCACCCGAAATTTTGTTTTTTCCAAAAATTTCAGTATCAACTTCTCTATATTATATTATATAAAAATTCTGTTTTTTTTTTCTTTTAATTAGAGGGTATGTTGTGTCGAATCAATATTAAAAATTATACTCTAGTTAATTCTTTGGTAAAAATCAACAACTGCTTTTGTTCGCCTTTCAGAAGGCGGTACAAAACCCTTTTGTTGGTCATCCCGTATCAACCGGCGTCGGCGTCCAAAGTGGCTTTCTCGTTCACTTCGTATGCGCGATTTGGCGATGCGTCGAGCATTAATAATTCTATTGTTAAAAAGTACAAGAAATAAACCTTGACATAAAATGTGATACAGGCCGGAAAAAGCGAGATTGCATATGTGAGAGGCATGGCGTATCACTTCTAATGCATATTTCAAAAAGGATTTATGGAATAGAAAGGATCTTCAACGGCGCCGGGTTGAATAGGTGAATTCCATTTAAAAACGACTCCGACGCCAACGCCTCTCCCCCGAAGTGTTTTTTCGTTCTTTGGCCACTCCACCGAGTTAGAATGCTCGACTTATTTTGCTAGCTAATTTTGTTCGGCACGCGGGCATAGTTATGCTCAAAAAGTTAGTTTGCTTCATTAGTTGTGTTGATCATATTATTTGAAGTGTATTCGCTTCGTATACACATCAAGAAAGTGAAACACTGTCCATAGGGAGAATGTTAATGAGAGATTTAACATTGAGAGCTAATAGTGGGATAGATGGGCAGCGCCTTGTATTCTCCTACACCGGTGTAAACCATTCAACGCAGAGCGCTGCGATCAGTGCTGGTGGAGGTTTCAGTAGTACATCATAGCTTTTAACGTGTTTTGTTACGGGATTACTACTGACAGGCAACAATTTTATTAAACTTTGCGTACCACATGCTGTTTGTTCTTTTGGTCCGTTGATTTAATCAGCGTCTGAGGCAAAATAAAACTGAAATTCTTTGATAACCCAAATAAATAAACGAGATTTCTTAAACAAAATAAATAATAATTCTAATGAAGAATATAACATAATAACTTTTTAAACATTACAAAATAAGGAGTTCAAATAGGCTGCCAGACTGTGCTAAACAATATTCCAGTCTGTTGTAAAACTCTCGACGAGTTTTTTCTAACATCTAAACTGGAAGATATGAGCATGCTGCGTCAAAGTAGGGGAATACGTTCAGCGACCGTAGAAAACTATGGAAGGGACAATTCTTAGCGTTTTACATGGACAATGAAAATTTTTCCTTATCTGTATACAAAACAATACAATACATGTAACGTATAGTGTGTCCCAAGGAGGGAAGATTTGTTTTATTATTTATGGGTTTATGAGAAAAAGTTATTCCTTATAAAGACTCCTGCTTGATCTTAAATCACCGAAAATGACATATTTTTCGAGATTTTTTCTGCACGTAGTTCAATTATTGATAAGTTTCAAAAAATTGCCAAGAGTAAATTGTTGTTATTTTTGGTGGTATCGATAATTGTTTCTAAAAATGTACTTTGTAATGACAAAAAATGTTTGTTAATTTTCTAAAAATTAAGCTATACAAGTTGCAAATCAAAATGACACAAGAAAATATAGAGGTATTTGATAATAACAATATATAATTAAACTAAAACATTATGATTCAAAGGTATTACCACTTGCTACTGTACAAATTTCTATTCCCTCTACGCATTTCGTGTCGGGTGTTTTATTTTTTTAATTCTAAATGATAGATCGATAGGATTGAACATTTATCAAATTCCCAGCTTCAGAACCAAATACTGGTTTCGATCTTTTTAGATTTCGTCAGTTTGGCACACCGAAATTCAACATAACAAATGCTTTAATTGACTCACTTTACACTAAAAAATTACAAATATTTCCAAGTATAATTTATGTGCTGCCTGGAGAAAAAAAAATGAAAAACTGTGATGGGAATTGAAAAAACTTATCCCGGTGATGGTATCAATAATAAGGAATTTACTTACGTTTTCATTTCCTTTGTCAAGTGTTATTAAAAATAAATTTTATTTTAATATTTGATTCTTCCTTGTGTTCTCCCAAGCAACCACAAATTTCTTAGTATAAAGCTACTCACCGATCTGTAGAAGAAAGTATGGAATAGCTCCAACAAATGTCGTGCAAACAGAATAGAAGAATGCATTATTGCAGACCAGGATATTAAATATATTTGCAAAATTCTATGAAAAAATTTAGGATATGAAATCTAGGGTTTTTTGTAATTCTAAACCATATTATAAAATAATATTTTTGATGCTACCAAAAATAACAGCAATTTACTCCAGGTCATTTGCTAGAATTTTCAAATAAGAACTTCCTGTATAAAAAATAAAGGAAATAGTATCATATTAAGGTCAAGCAGAATTTTTTATAAAGAATTACTTTGTCGCAAATCCACAAGTAAAAAAGAAGCCCCTGGGACACACCGCATGTGTTTATACAGGATGTTAGTCATAATTTCGTTAATTTCAACCACGTATTCGTAAGGCTAAGTAAAAACAAAAAAATTGAAAAAAAAAGACTCATTCGACCTTTTAAAAAATAGGCAAATTAACCTACTAATCATCCTGGCGCTGCTATTTGCAACGAATGATTTGCGACTTTATGGGTCAATAAGTGACGTTATCATCAGTTTGTTAATGGAGGAGAGGTTTCTGTAGACGAGGATATTATTTGTTGCGTTTTCAAATTGCGGATAATTCCAAAATTCATCATTGAAAAACTGCCAGTTTGTGCAGATGTCTGTATAATTTTTTTTAAAATAACTTTTTTAAAGTAATCAAATTCTTTGAAAAAAGTCAGAATAAAAAAAAGTCGAAAAAAACAAAATTTCTGGAATCATCGAAATTTCGAAAAAAAAAATATTAAAATTCAAAAAATCAAAATTTTGACAGAAGTGAAAATTTCCAAAACCTAAATGTCAAAAATCAAAATTTTCGATTTTTTCGAAGTCAAAATTTTCAAAAAATTGAAAATATCTAAGGGGATAAAGATAGTAAATGTTCAAAAAAATTCAACTTCTTAAAAAAATGTTGAGTTGCTCAAAAAAAAAGAATTTATAAACAAGTCGAAATTTTGTAGAAAGTCGGGGAATTCAGAAAAGGCGGAATTTTCTCGGAAAAATCCAAGTGTTCAAAATTAATCGCCATTTTCAAATAGACTCAAAAAAAAATATCAATATTTCCAAAGACAATCAATATTTTGTAAGGAAAGGCAAAATTTTCAAAAAGAGCCGAAATTTAAAAAAAATCTCTTAAGAACGAGGATTTTAAAAAAATTGATTTCATAAAGGGCCTCAATATAAAAGTTGAAGTTTCAATAGTCGAAATTTATAAGAAAAAATGAAAACTTTAAAAAGTCGACATTTTGGAAAACGCCTAAATTTCCTATAAGAAAAATTTTCAAAAATAGTCGAGAATTTTCATACTTCCATTATAATTAATTGACAACTTTCTTATTTTTAGATAGACAGATTTGGTAAAATTTAGACCGCAAATGATACTAGTTAGGGATAATTAGACCATCCAATTAGCTAACCAAATTACATTCTCAAGCACACTACCACTTTATTAGCAAAGGAATCATTTGTTAATTGTCAAAATTGAAATCGATATTTACTGCTTATTTAACTACTGAATATTGCAAATTTAAAAACAGCAGATGTAAAACAAAAACGAGGAAAGCTAGGTCAATATCAATGTTATTACTTTTTAGGATAAATTCAAATTTTCATTTGTAATAATTAAAGCGAAATCGACTACAAAGTTGTGTATATATGCCACAAGTAATAACGCCCCTCGTTCAATCAGTTATCAATGTTCGACAATTATTATGGTAACCTTTTTTGCAGTCCTACAATAAAGCGAAACCGATTGATATGATCTCCTCAATTTCAATGGGATACGAAGCATCGAATTTCCCAAGCTATCAGCAGCCAATATCTGTCAACGTTTATCCAAATCCACTCCGATTTACCGATTTTATATTACGGCCGATTCCATTTTCAAATCTTGCCAGACTCCAAGACTCAAATTTATGGCTTTCGATATGTTTAGGCGTAAATCACAACTGTTTTGTAGTAAAATCTTAACCCGTATTCAGCTTTTCTTGCAGCTTGCCCTGTGTAGAAACTAAAACAGGGGCATATAAATGTCCAACTAATGTACGAGGGTAACCTGAAACACATGTATAAACAAAAATAAATAGGATAGCTCAATATGTGGATTAAAGTACAATTTTTAAGCTTTAAAATCAATACTTATTTTTCAACATAGTCGCCAAAGGCTACACATTTCTCCCAACGTGTAACGAGTTTTTTTGATTTTGCCAATGAAAAATCCATTCGTCTTTTTTCTAATATAGGAGTTGACCAGTGCCTTACATTTTGCATTCAATTGTTTTTTGTAATTTTTGTTTTACTTTTCGTCAGACCGATAAAACTAAACAAATAATGTAAAATCGTTGGTAAATTCAAAACTGCATACCACCTAAATTGGTTTTATAGTTTACAGTTAAACTGCAATAGCAAAAATTTTGTTGTTATGTTCAACATATAAAAATCTACTTTTATATCTATCTTCAGTGGCGGCTGGCGTATAGGCACTGGGGAACTGCAGCACCCCCAATTTCGCTTACGAGTTTTTTTCTCAAAATTTTGTGAATACTTTTCATTACACAATTTCTTGTAGAAATTTTAAATTTTCTCTGATTTCTTATTATAGAAATTTTAGGTTTCTTTCACTAAGTTGCAAATTTAAAAACCTATTTTATTTTTAATTTTGATCAAAATCCCATTTTCAAAAACTAATTTTTGTAAAAGTTTCGAGCAGGAATTAAAATGTTAACAAAAAACTCAAATTTATTTGAAAATATCAACATTTGGAGAAAATAATAACAATTTCAAGAAAAAACCTAAATCCAACTCATCTCGCATTTTATTATTTCTCTAAAAAAATAAGTTAATACGGTATCTTAGAATTTTTACTTCAAATCTCATTTTGTATAAAAATGTTGAGTTTTTTCCAGATATTTTGAGTTTTTTGGAAATTTTGATTTTTTTCTGCAAAGTTTCCATTTTTCCTAAATATTTTATATAAAGAAATTTTCTCGAAATTTCCATTGTTCCTGAAAATGTTGTTCTTAAAATTTCTTCTAGAAATTCCAACTTCTCTAGATTTTCTTAGTGTTCCTCTAATTTGCTCTAAAATGTCAAGTTTTTCACGACACTTTGACAATTTAAAGTTCATTTTATTTTGAATTTTTGACAAAAAATGTTTGGAAAAAACTCTGAAAGCTCTATAAAAATTTCAACACTTTAGGAAAAACAAAAAATTTCGAACTTTTTGTAAAGATATTTTAAATTTTTTTCCAATTTCGATTTTTTCTCTAAGAAATTTTGCTTTTTTTCCCTATGCAATTCGTTTTTCTCTAGACATTTTCTACAAAGATTTTTTTTTGAAATTTTGACTTTTCTTGGAGATTTTGTCTTTAATTTTTTCTTATAGAAATTTTGATTTTTCTCTAATTTGTTTTGGAAATTTAAAAGTTTTTTAACAAAATTTTAATATTTTAAGGTTCATTTTATTTTGTAACTTTGATAAGAAACTGAAAATTATTAAGTATAAGTTTAAGGAAAATAAAATTCAAATCTGCATAAAAGTAGGAAAACTTTGGAAAAAATAATGAAATTTCAAGAAAAAATGAACCTTGTAAATTTCAACCTTTTTGACAATTTAATATTTTTCTAAAAAATTGCTATAACTGTAGGACCAAAGAAAATTCTGAATCGGAATTTCCAATTTTTTAGAAATGTTAAATTTATTCTTAAAATTCTCAAGTGCGAATTTAAAATTCAAATTTCGATAAAAAAGAGATCGAAATTTAAAGATTAAACTTAAAATTTCAAGAAAAAGCAGATCATATTTCTAGAAAAATTTGAAATTTCTTATTGGTAAACAACACTTTAAAAAAATAACATTTTTGGAATTAAAGAAAAAAATTCAAATAAATTAATTGTCAAAAATATTCTTATAATTTCGATTTTTAAAGTGGTAATTATTGGAAGTTTTGAGAAAAAAAAAGGGTCAACATTTCTAGAAGAGTCTCAAAACTTAAATTAAAATTAACCAAAATGTTGAAAAAAATTCATTTAGAATTTACTGTTCTAATTTAATTTATTCTAATAATTTTGAACTTCCAGAGAAATTTCGAAAATTAAATATTCCATTTTGAAGCCATTGTATGTGATTTAAATTCAAAATTTGGCAATTTATTTGTATGTAAGATGCAAGTTTATTTTTTGAAAATTTGTTTCTAAATTTTGCACAATTTTAAAAATATAAATTTTTGTTATTAATTTTTTTAAATTCGAGTGTTATTTCGAAATTTTTTTCAATAAATGTAAATTTAAAAAGCAATACTTACCATTTTAAATAAATAAAGCTGAAGTTATTAGAAAAGTCGAATTTTAAAAAAAGCCAAATTTTAAAAAATTTTGAAATATTCATGGCAAATCAAATTTTCAAAAGAAAATAAGGATTTCGAAAAAAAATTTCAATTTTTAAAACGGTTGACATTTTCAATGATTTTGGGAATATGAATAAAAGACGAATTTTTGGAAAAATATCCACATTTAAAATAAATTGCAGAGATTTTAATTAAATTTTTAAAGAAGCTGAAGTTTTTGAATATTGGAGAAAACTCAAAATTATCGAAAAATTTGTAATTATCAAAAAAGTTGAAATTTTAAATAGGTAAAATTTTGAAAAAAGTCGAAATTTTCAATAGTTCCAGTTTAAAAAGAATCTTTTCTTTTAAGTCGAAGATTTAATTGCAAGTGTTTAAAAAAATCTATAAATAAAATTTTAAAAAAACTTCGAACTTTTCAAAAAAAAGTCAAGTTTTCAAAGAGTCGAAATTTTGAAAAAAAGCCGAAGTTTTGAAATTTTACGTATATTAGTCGAAAATTTCAATAAAAGGTTTTAAGAATGTCTCACCTAAAAAAAATCACCATTTTCAAATAAACGATCGACAGTTTGCAAAAAATATCAAAATTTTGAAAGTAATTAGGATTAAAAAAATAGTCAAAATTTTTAAGTTTGCCAAAAATTTTAAATTTTGGAAAAATACTAAAATTTTAAAAAATTCAATCATTTGCAAAAGGCAGGAATTTTCAACAAAAATGAGGATTAAAATAAAAAGTCGAACATTTCAAAAAAGTGCAATTTTAGGAAAAGGTTAAAATTTTCAATAAAGAAAGTCGAAATTTGTTGACAAGGCAAACATTTTCAAAATCTTCCAAATTTCCAAAAGAATTCAAAATTATGCAAAAGAAGAAATTTTTAAAAAGAAAAGCTCGAAATTTATAGTCGAAATTAAAAAATATCAAAATTTGCAAAAAATTTGAGAATTTCTATCGAATTTACAAAATAATTCGAAATTTTGAAAAAGTTTAAATTTTGAATAGTTGGGAAATTTACACTCAACTTTTCAATAAAAATCAAAATTTTTGAAACCGGAATATTGAAAACAAGTAAAAATTATCAGATAGATCGACGTTTTCAAAAGTCGAAATATTGAAAAGTTAAAATTTTGGAAAAAGTTTAAATCTTGGGTAGTTAAAATTTTAAAACAAAGTAAAACATCGTTTTAAAAAGTTGAAATCTTAGGTGAAAATAATTAAAATTGTGCAAAAATGTCAAACATTTTTATGAAATTTTAAAATTTTCAAAAAATCGAAATTTTGAAAGAATTTCGAAAATTATGAAGTAGGGAAATTTTCAACAAAAAAATGAAAAACCCGAAACTGCAAAAAAAGTCGAAATTTTGAAAAAAAGTTGACATTTAAATAAAAACCAGTTCAAATTGCGAAGAATCGAAGTTTTCAATAAAATAATTATAATTTTCCAAAACAAAAATTATAAACAAAGATGAAATTTAGGAAAAAGTCGAAAATTTTAAGTCAGAAGTCCAGTTTTGAAAAAATTTACATTTTCAGAAAAAGTACGAATTTTCAAATGGTATCAATTAGAGAAAAATGTAATAATTAATTTTCAAAAAAAAATTATAAAAAAACGGAACACCGAAAAGTCTAAATATTTACGAAAATACGGAAATTTTTAAGAGTATTCACAGTTTTGCAGAAAAGTCAATACTTAGAAATAAAATAAGGTCGAGATTACAAGAAAAAAATCTAAATACAATCTTTTAAAAAACGTGACAATATCAAAAGTTTTCGTTGTCAAGATTTCAAAGAAATTTAAAATTTTCGAAAAGTAACGTTTTGAAAATGTTGAAATTTTCAGTCGAAATCTTAAAAATTTTAAAACGCTAAAGATTGTCGCAGCACCCCCATTAGCTTTGGCTACGAGCCGCCAGTATACCACATGCGTCTTACAAAAAATATTCCTCTTCATATTGTAATTCCCATAAGACTAATTGCAGTGATTGTGAGTAAATAGTATAGGGTAATGGAACCATTAATTGTCATCACCCAAATAGTTGTCACCAAACTTATTTTTGGAGAAAAAATAAGATAATGCTTCTTTACTTCTCTTATAGTTTCAATCAGTTCTCATATGTGTTTGCAAACAATTTTAAATGAAGCTTTTAATGGTAGAAACCCATACAAATGCATTTGCTAACAAAATATTACATCAACTCCTTGTTAAAATGTTTTGTCGCGAATTTGTTAAGAAAGGTTGAAATAGTTTAGCTTAAATTTCAGCAGTTTTTATTGAAATGATTAAAAATTTTTTACAATGAAATAAAGTATGTTTTATTGATTTTGAATTAATATGTTTTTAGGTTCGTAATTAGATTTCGGTTATGAAAAATTTTGTAGCGACAATTACTGAATACAACAAAACTAAAATAATCCAGAAGTTTCCACCTCAAAAAGGTGGTCCTAACGGTGCGTTTGGACCAGATGCTTTATTTCGTACATTTCTGTCTGACATGAAGCTACCTCCTCCCTGCTCTGTAGATAAGTCTCAGATGGTTTCTCTCAGAATAGTTAAGAGAGAAATGTACAGAATAAAATGTCTAATCTAAACGCACGAATTATATGAACTAGAAATTCCATTGGCAACAAACCAAAAAAGAATAGCTACAAAGTTTTTCAAAGTGCCATTCCTATTTCATTTATGAGCATGCAAACTCCTCTTTCGATTAGAACATTTTAAAAGAATTCCAAAAAAAAGTGACGAAATAATCGATTGAGAAAAGAAGCCCAATCACACCTTAAGAATCGATATTAGTTATAGATACGCGGGTAAAAAACAATTACCATGACCGGAAGCATTAAAACAACATACTGTTGCGCGTTATCCAAAAAACTCGATGCATTTTTTCGTAACACTAACTCCCAAGAGGAAGATTAGTTTATTTGCTATGAAACTGCCAACTCGTTTTTTATTGGAACATTTTTTTAATAAAAATATTAATAAACACAAATCAGCATGTTACACCTCTATTTGCTGTAAAAGCTTATTAAAATTCAGCATAAATCCTAACAGAAATATGCAAGGGAATGAGGATAATTCCAGTTGGATGGAACACCTTTCCAAGTTTCCACCGATCATTACTTTGGCCGAAAAGCCATAACGAATGAGTAAAAATTATATTTTCAAGAAAAAAAGTATGTAAGTCAGAAAAAGAAGAGAACAAAAAAACAAGCGAACCAAAGGAGCTTAAAAAATTAAAAGAAGCTACATAAAAACAGGAAAAGTCAAACATAAACAAATACACATTCTACATATTTGGTTATATACATATACAAATAAACCTTCATGTTGTTCAACTTTTTTTCCAAAGCAACTTATCGATTTAAATTTGATGACAATTACTGGAAAAGTTAATGACAATTATTGATTATTGCAAAACTTGCCCGTTACAATTGCTGGTAAAATGACACTAACAATTAAAATCATTTTTATTAAATAAATGTTCCAACAAAAGACGAGTTGGCAGTTTCATACCAAAGAAACTAATCTTAATCTCAGTAAAAAAATTAAATGTTTTTGAAAATTTTGGGGTTTAACAATTTTCGAAAATTTTGCTTTAATAAAAATCGATTTTTTTGGTTCAACTTTATATTAATTTAGTTATTTTATATTTTAGAAATTTTTTCAAGTTTTTTAATAATTGAAAACTTTGACTTTTTGAAACATCGCAACTACTTTCAAATTTTCGACCTTGTTTGGAAAGTTTAATTTCAACTTTTCTTCTAAAATTTTTACTTTTTTTGAACATTGACTAGTTTTTGTTCCACTTTTTCTGGAAAATTCCGGCTTTTTTTTGAATACTTTTATTTTTTTTCAAACTTTCGTCTTTTTTTAATTCTGACGTTTTTACAGAATTTGCCTTTTTTTAAAACTCAAATCTTTCTTGAAGTTTGGACATTTGACACTTACATTTTTTGACAATTTTGGCTTAAAAACCATTTTTTCAAGTTCGACTTATTTTTACCAGGTAGAGTTTTTAAATGTCGGATTTTTTGATAAGTTTTTTCCCCGGTTTAGTTTTTTTTTAATTTTCGACCATTTTTGAAATATGTAAACTTTTTCTAGAAAATTCTGTCCTATTTTGAATACCTTAACTTTTTCAAAATTTCAACTTTCTTTTAAATTCCGGTTTTTCAAACAATACTACTATTTTATGGAAAAAATTGTTTTTTTTTAATTTGTGACCTAGACAATGCCTCTTTTTTTAAAAACTGTCCTAAATAATTGATTTTATTTTTAATTTTAAATTTTTTAAAAAATTTAAATTTTTTATACTTTGGACATATTGGAAATTTTGAATTCTTTAAATATTTCGACTTTTTCCCAGAAATTTTAATGGTTTTTCACAATTTTCATTTTCCCGAAATTCTATTTTTTTTAAATTTTGACTAGTTTTGACTATACAACTATTATCTGTACAATTTTGGCATTTCTTAAATCCCTTGATTGTTTTAAAATGTTCAAGTTTTTTCAATTCCAAATTGTGCAAAAAAATTCCACTTTTTTAAAAATTATTGGATTTTTTTTAGAAAGTTTTTAATGCAAGGCATTTTTGGTTTTTTGTCAAACTCTTCTTAAAATTAGCACTTCTTCATTAAAAAGATTGGAATTTTTTTGAAAGTCTCGACTAATATTTTTTGAATATTTCAAACTTTTTTACGAATTAACTTTCTTTAATTGTTTTTTAATTTTATTTTATTTCAAAATTTTGATTTATTTTATAAACTTTGACTGTCAAAATTCAGGATTTTTTTTAATCTTTTGAAAATTTTGAACTTTTTTAAAAAATTAAAAATTAGAATATTTGAATTTCCTTGAGGTGTTTTCGTCTGACGAAGGGTTTTCCGTTAGAAAAATTATTTACTTATAAAAACCATTATGTTTACTTATTTCATGCTATGGGTTTTTTAATTTATTTAGTTATTATTATTATTATAGTTACTTTCAAAAAACCTGTTAATCTAATTTAGCTAACATAAATGTTCATAAAGAAACCACAATGACCAAAGTTCCCTTAAAATAAGACATTACATTCATAAAAAAGAATATCTAGTGCCCATCGAAATGCAAAGAATTATATTTTAGTCGTTTAATCAAAAAACCATTCGTCGGACGGAAAAATTCAAAGGGAATTATTACTAAGGAATAAAAATTCCTAGCGAAATCGATTTTTATTTTGAAAGTAAAAATCAGTGGCCTGTTTTTTATTTTATTTTCTTGATTAACAATATTCAAGAAAATGTTAAACAAGAACCTTTCATCATAGGAAAAAAAATGAAAGGGCCATATTAGTGTAGACGCCGCTGATATAAGTAGAACAAATATTTTTCCTGCAAAAATTGCATTTTTATGTCTAATTAGTACCTACCAAAATTCAAAAAAATAAATATTCCAAGAGGTTTGAAAGTATTTAAAGGAAAACGAAATCCTTTCTTAATTTGAAAGACCCTGTATCTTAAAAATAAAGCGGTTCCGGGCCTATGTTGATATAAGCTTTGTTTCTTAAAATGACGCAAGGTTTATGTTCCTAAAGTATTAGCATCTTATTCAAAAATACCCTAAATATATTTTTTTTAAAACTAATTTTGAAAATTTCGCTATTTTTTAATAATATTAATTTAAAAATAAGGATCTCGACCTTTCACTTAATTATGCGGTTTGTCAAATTTTTCGACTCTTTGAACAATTCTGCTTTTTTTAAAAATTTTCATTTTATTGAGTAATTTGACTTATTAAAAAATAGAAATTTTTTGGAAGTTTCAATATTTATAAAAGTTTTAGTTTTAGAAATGTCGCTTTCTTAATAGCTTCAAATTTTTGAAAATTTTGACTTATTTGGAAATTTCACTTTTTTTTTAAATTTTGATTTATTTTGCAAATCCTGAATGAACATTTAAAGTTTTTTCCCGCATTTTTTGTGAAGATTATCACTTTGTTCAAGAAGCAGACTTTTATGTAAAATGTCACTCTAAAATAATCCATCTTTTTTTAAAATTGAAATAAAAAACTTGTCCCCTTAAACCAAAACACATTAAAAAACATAACGAAGGTTGCTCTAACGCGTTTCGGCAGCCAAGCCATCATCTTCAGAAAGAAGAATATTCACTTCGTGCATGATCGATTGCATCCGTGAGTTGGTCACCTTTTTTGAAGAATTGGAATGATTTTAAGATATTTTTTTGATATTTTCATGTTTTTGGAGATTTTTATTTATTTTATTTATACAGATGAAAACAATGTATGAATCTTTCCTTACACGAGTATCTGCTCTTAGGCCCTAACATTGGTTGTGGCTAACGACTAGAACTTGATTGTGTTATTTATTTACGACCGCATGTAACATTTTACAGTGAAACTTCGATGTAATTCAGAATAGCTTTCCTATTAATTTAGTAACCGACATAACCAGCTTGTTATGACAAGCCATCTAGCACACGTGACTCCTGATTGAAATCTGGTAGAAATGAATTATCTAAATAACAAATAGTATACAAATTGGCACGTTTCTGTATTACGTTGTTAAATAATGAATTAAAACCATTTCCACGAATTATTCACAGATCATTGAATAGATTATATTAGTTAAAATTTCTACAACAGTAAGTATACATTTTCTGTTTAATATGCAATTTCGATAGTTTATGGTATGAATCACTGATAACTTCTCATATCCTATGATTAAATTTTGCTTTTACATATATGACTTATTGTGCATCCACATTAATTAAGCATATCTCTGACTGTCATCAACCATACAATTACATAAAGTTATTGTAAATGGTTCATTTTCAGGTGATACTTCTTCAGCTATCTTTACTGTAAACCAAACTAAAAATACAGTCTACTAAATTCGCCCCCTTTTAAGGCCCTCGAGGAACAGTTAACCAAAGTTTAGAGCCTTTCGCTATTCGCTTGGCTGGGAATTTGTAAGTTTGGGGTAGCAGACACTCCATGATTACCTTGGTTGGAGTCAGGTGTGTGGATTTGCTGGGATGCTTCTCCAATTTCCTATATTTCCTAATGTAATGCGGAGGAACACCGTTGAATATGTAATGTTATGGCCCAATACAGCTGCATGGCCACACATAAAGGAATACCTCCATGGACCTCTATTTGCTGAAATATTTTACGCCACTTTTTATCTTCATATCTGCATGATTTAAGATAAGTCATATCGTTGGAATTCACCACTTTAACGACGCAAAAGTGAAATCGTTCAAACTGTAAACCCTAAAATTAAAAGATTCGCATCGTTTCAGAAAAAAAAAATCAACTTGCATTTTCAACTAGCCGACTTTCTCACAGTCATTACTTTTTTTAAAGTGTTAAGTGAATAGAATTTTTTAAAAGTCGACGTTCTTCTAAAATTTCGATTTTTTCAAAATTTTGACTTTTTTAAAATTTTATTAAAGATTTTAGCTTCGAATTTTTGCACATTTCAACATAATTTTAAAAATTGGCATTTTTTTTCGGTTCCTACTGTTTCTCCGATTCATGGACTTAAACAAAATCAGCTTGTTTTAATGATTTTCTTTGAAAATTTCAATTATGAAATTTTGGCTTTCTTGTAAATGTCGAATTTAAATTTTTTCAAATTTCGGCCATTTTCAAAATGTTCAATTCACCTTTATCCAACATTTCGATTTCTTTCAAAATTGGATGTTTTTTTTATTTAAATTTGGACCCTTAATCAAAATTTTGACCTGCCTGTCAATGTAGACATTTTTCATTTTCTTATTTTTCGAAAACTACAGATATCTTTGAAAATCTGATAATGAAAATTTTTGATAATGTCAAGATTTTTAAGAGGTTGAAATTTTTCAAAATTTGTATTTAATTTCCAAAATTTTTTTTGCAAATTTTTGACTTTCTGTCAAAATTTGCGATTTTTAAGTTTTGTGACTGACAATAATTTCTACTTCGTTCAAAATTTCGATTTTTTTCCCAATTTTCGACTTTTTAAATGTACTATTTTTGTACCCAAAATATACTTATTTAAAAAAATTCATTTTTTGAATATTTCTCTTCTTTAATTATTTTATCTCTTTAAAATATTTTATTTTTTGAAAATATAGTTTTTGGAAGTACTTTAAGAATCTGGACTTCCTAAATTTTCAACTTTTTTCAAATTTACACTGTTTTTGAAAATTTTAATTTTTCCAAAATTACAGCTTTTTTTAGAAAATTTCAATTTTAAGAAATCTTGACATTGTTTTCTTAACAGCAAATATTTTTGTAAACCATTCAATTTTATTTAAAAGGTTCACTTCTTTTATTTGCGACATTTCTGTGAAATATCATGTTTTGTGGCATTTTCAAAATATCGAATATTTTTAAAAATGTCACTATTTGATTTTTTTTTTCGCCATTTTAAATGTCAACATCCTTTTCAAAATTTTTACCTTTTTGAAAATCTCGGCATATTTTGAAAATTCGACACACTTAAAAAAGAAATTGTCTTGAAAACTTCCAAAAAAAATTCCGAATATTTAAAGACGTTCGATTATTTTTTCTTAAAATTTTAACTGATAAAAATTTTGTTTACTTTCAAATTAGTTTAAAATAAGGTAAACATTTAAAAAGGTCTTTTTAAGATTTCAACCATTTCATCCGATATTTGGAGTTTTTGTGAATATCGACTAGCTTTTATTTTACTTTTTCTGAAAAATTTTGCCCTTTTTTGACAACCTTTATTTTTTCAAAACATTTGACTTTTCTTTAAGTCTGACTTTTTTTAAAGAATTACACAAAATTTTAATTTTTCTATAATTTGTGAATTTCAATTTTTTCAAAATTTTGTTTTAGAAAATAATATTTTTTTGCAATTTCGGCTTTTTTCAAAATAAAATCATTACTGGAAATTTCGACTTTATTCAAAAACTGGACTATTTTATGTATGCTTATTTTCCAAATTTTAACTTTTTCTCAAAATTCTAACTTTTTTGAACATTTTAACCAGTTTTAAATCTTTTAACTTTTTTTGTAAAATGCCGACAAGTTTTTAAATACCTTGATTGTTTTAAAATTTTCCATTTTTTCAGATTTCAATTTTTTTTTAAGAATTTCATTTCTTTTCAAAAATACCCGATTTTTTCCGCAAATTTTACCTTTAAAACATTTTTTGTGTATTGTCAGCCTTTTCTAACAATTTAACAGTTTTTTAAAAAAAATTAATTTATTTGAAAATATTGCCTTTAACATTTTCCACTTTTTAAAATTTTTATTTCTTTTAAAACTCAACTTTTTTGATTTCCTTTTTAGTTTTTATTTTATTTAGAACTTTTGATTTACTTTAAAAAGTGTGACCGTCAAAACTTATGTCTTTTCTTTGATTTTTTCCAAAGACTATTTCTTCGAAATAATGACTTTTTGACTACAAAATATTGATTTCTTTGAAAATTCACCTTATTTTGAAAATTTCGACATTTGTTTTAAATTAACATTTTTCTTTGAAACTTTCTGGATGCTCTTTGGAAAAGGATAAAAGCTTCTAAAAAGGTTAAAATTTTCATTAAAAAATAGGTAAAAGTTTTTAATTAACAAAAATTTTGTTTCAAAAGAAGTAAAAATTTTTGTTTTATGAAAGTAAACCTTCTGAATTTTGTGTCGAAATTATTAAAAATCCCAACATTTTCAAAAAATTTTAAGAAAGTGTATATTTATGAATTAATAATCTGTCACCCCAAACTACTGAGGCTATGACTAAGCTATCCGATGAAAATACAACGAAAATTTCTCTACTATCGCCTAAGGAGACCAAAATATAACATTTATTTTAGGCTGGGAATTTTATGCCTCCCTGTGGAACCCTACTTTACTAACTTATGTGGTAACAAAAGTATAACGCAAAAATTACTAGTCAGAAATAAGTCAAAATTTTGAGTAGTCAAACTTTTTACGTGAAAGTTCTTTAAAAAAATTTTGTCTTAATTCTTATCAATCGCACATTAAACATTTATTTTATTTACTTATTATACTTTTAAAAAATAATAAATAGAACGAAAAGATCACTTCTTTTTTTCAATGACGACCAGCTTCTAGAATTAATTCTGCTACTGGATGGATTTGGTTCTGATTGTGCAGTATTTTTATTTTGAATAACTGCATCCGTATGACTGCAAAGAATATTGGATACAATTCAGATAGACACCAAAATTATTGGTCTATTGGATGGACCTGTTTCCGGTTCTGTTTTTTCAGTTTAGTAAATTGCAATTCGGCGGTGCTTTAATTGACTAATGAATTGTCAGCTATCAAAAAAAAAGCTCTCGGATGTCATTTTTTTAAATATTTTCATTTGTGAACCATCTCCTTAATGTTCTCAATCAAATCTGGTACCGACGAAATGTTTCGCTGAACTCAAAAATGCCTTTTTATATTTTATCAGAAGCTGCTTTTTTGGCGGTTTGTGTCCATTCCGCTGGCGGACGAACTTTAACCTTTCATATATATTTACAAAACATTCTTGAATTTTGGTTAAAAGCCATGCAATGTTAAGCTTAGACCATGCGAGATAGCTGGCCTTTAAGGACACATTTACTTAAAAAAGTAAAGGCACCTATCCTTTTCCTTATGAATAGATGCCTCCTTTTCAAAACAGAACATCGTTAGTAAAATTTCCTAACCACAAATTGTTAGTGATATTTAAACCATATACTTACAACTAACAATAAAATAATATCAATTTTCTTTATAAAACAAAGTTACACGTTCCTTAAACTTTATGATATAAAAGATGATACGTTTGATGCTTTCGGTAGGCACTCACACATTTGCGATATTACGGGTTTAGCTTTGCATAGAAGTATTAGCGGCCTTTATATTATATTTACAAATATCAATATAAATTTCAAGGTATCTATCCCATTTTAACCTCATATTTTTGCAAATTCTTCGGTGTTATTTAAGTTATCAAAATTCTTGTGTCTGAAAAAAGTAGCAAAACTTATGGTAAATACGAGATTAAATTATGAAGTGTAATCATTCGCCACTACTTTTCAAATAAGACAGTAATTTTTAGATAATGGATAGCAGTCTGAATTTCGTATTCGATATTTCTGCAAGAACGGTGGAAAGCTGTCTCATTTTACGACTGCGGAAGACCGATATTGTCTTCATATGTCAATTACAAAGTTCGGATTTCATCCCACAGGCATTTAAGGAAAATACCCCTTGTCTCAAATAGATTACGGCATGCGAAAGCATATAAAAACAAACGTTCGAGATATCTGATGTGTGAAAACAAAGTCTTTCGGGCTATTAAAGCCAAATATATTTCTTTTCGCGCAGTATTTCATCTCTGCCGTTCGCGTCTGATGATATAATAGGTTCTTAAAAGCGGTTTTTGTTTAAAAGATATGAAAGACAATAAATTTTATTCTTTGTTCTATCCTCGATATGACTTGTACAGCTTCTAAAGTTTTACACTACTTAAATGATGGCCATGTGCAGCTTTATTACCTAATTAAGCTTTATGGCTAAACTTTGAAGTTCTTAGCTGGGGCTTGGCAAGAGTACTTAATCTAAATAATATTTAATACGTTTTGGCTGTGGAATTATTCTCGGATAATGCATTTCTATTACACCATATGGTAGTTGCACTTGATGTACAAAAAACCTTGTTCAATCTCATTTACTATTATTTGGTTACGTTCTTTTAAATTAGTCCAAATCTCGAACCAAACTGAAAACTTTGAGAAAAATTTCTCATGGAAAAATGAAATTATTGGTTTTTTTGTGTTGGAACGGACTGGTCCTTGGTTAACTTCAAAAATTGAAATACAAATCTTGTCCCTTGAAACCAAGAAAGAATAAAAAAACACAACAAAGGTTGCTCTAATGCGTTTCGATAGCCAAGTTATCATCTTCAGAGAGGTACTGTATCTCTCTCGCATTAATAAAAAACTACAATCAGGAAGTAACTTTCCGCATCCTGTAACTCGGAAACGAAGCGTTTTACGACATATGTTTATTTAGACTTTTAGTCTTATCTTTGGTTTTAAAATACGATCCAGAATTTATGGTACTACTTTTAGAATCACCTAGCATACTTCACTGACAAATAGGCGATTTATTTGCGACCATAGAATGTTTTCCTTCTCCTTGGTGAGCTATATCCGTTCAACGGATCTTATCAATCATATTGGTTATCATTATTTTAATTACAGCTGTTTTGAAAAGCTGACTTGTTGCCTTTTCAAACCATTGTCTTAAGTTTCTAATCCAGGATGTTCTTCGTCTACCAAGTCCACACTTTCCATCAACTTTTCCCTGCATGATCAAATGCAACATGTCATATACCTCCGGGGTCTCATAACATAGCCAAAGTAATACTGCTTTCGAATCTTCACTGTGTTTAGAATTTTTTTATCCTTTTTCATCCTGCTAAGGACTTCTGCGTTAGTAGCATGGTTCATTTATCTTATTCTCAGCATGCGTCTGTAAGACCACATTTCAAATGCTTTAAGCCGCTTTGAGGTATCCCATGTTAGGGCTTATGCTTCCACTCAGTATAAGAGAACAGAGAAAACATAGCACCTCATTATTCTCATTCTAAGATCCATGTTTATTCATGTCCACATAGAATCTTTTTCATCCTTACAAAGGCAGGCCTAGCTTACTTAACTCTTGATTTTATTTGTATTGCATTGTCAGAAGCTGTCCCAAATGCTTTATTTTCTGTCCCCTTTCTAATTTATTTGGTCAATTCAGGGTTCAGCTAGTGGGTTAGGTTGCTTACTCACGACCACGAGTTTGGTACTTTTCGTGTTAAAGGTAAGGCCATACTGGCTACATGAGCTGACTACTTGATTAGGGAGGCTTTGAAGTTCCTTACGTGCAAGAAGGACGGAGTTATCTGCATTTATAAGATTATTCAATGTTATACCGTTTATTCTCTCTCCCTCTCTGGTATCCCCTATGACCTCTTGAAATATTTTCTCCGAGGTTGAACAGAAGCGGCGACAAAATGCAACCTTGCCTTACTCCCTTTTACTTAAAACACATTCAGTTAAACTGTTTTCTGCTCTCAGATTTGCTTTTTGTTATCAGTAAAGATTAGCGATGGAAAGTACGTCTCTATCATCTATTTCTGTTGCTTTCAATATTTCTATCATTTTCTTATGTTTTACTTTGTCAAATGTCTTCTATAAATCAATAAAGCGCCTGAATACATCGCAATTCACGTCTCTACATCTCTGGGTCAAAACCTGAATGCCAAACAATGTTTTTCTTGTACCCAGGTCTATGCGGAATTCAAATTGTGCATTTCCGATATGTGTTTCTATCCTAAGGTATATTCGCTGATAAGTTATCTTTAGAAACAATTTCAGACCATGACTCATTAGACTTATAGTACGAAGATCATTGCAGTTCTTTGCCTTTGCGGTCTTAGGGATCGGGATAAATGTGGACCTCAACCAATCAGTCTTCTTTATCTTATATTTTGTTAAAAAATTCAACCAATAGGTTTGTCGTTTTTCCTTCCAGGATTTTTAGTATCTCAGTTTTTGATGACTTTCGTCTCCGTAATTAGTGATCCAATTATATCTTCATGCATCCCGCGATCTATGTCCCGTTCATCTTTAAACAATTCTGCAATGTATTCCTGCTATCTTCTTCATTTCTCTTTTATTTGAAATATTGCGCTCATATTCTTGTCTGTTATGACATTTACACCATTGTGTTTGTGCCCTCTCATTTTTTTAATTTTTTTGTGCAGATTGAAGATGTCGTGCCTCTTTTCGTATTCTTTAATTTCTGAGCATTCATGTGCTCAGCTTTTGGTTGTCTAACTTTTCTTCTAATCTCCAAGAGAATTTCCTTGTGTTTGTCCTTTTGTCCTTGAATTTTGTATTGCCTTCTACTTTCCATAAGGTCCAGGATTTCTTTGATCTTCCAGATTTTCTTTTTTATTTGTCTATAGAATTTTTTACACTTTTAGTAAAAAGTTTCCATTGTTGTTCTGTAGAGTCTATTTCTTTCAGTCTATTACCTATAGCTTCTTCTATTAGTCTGGATACCTTATCTCTAACTGTTTTCTCATTTAGTTAACTTATATCCGGTTTCTTTATAGCTATTTTTTGCATTGATTTTCTTGAATCGGCATGCAATCTTAGTAGAAAAACATGGTCAGAAGGGATGTCGGCGCATGGGTGGATTTTTACCGATATGACAGAATTCTGTACCGCTTGTTAATGGTAATGAAGTCTATTTGGTATCGAACTATACGACCTGGTCCGTCGTCAGTTGCTTTGCACGTATAAAGGCGACGTTTGGGTAGTTTGAAGTATTCGTAATGACCAACTCATGCTATAGGCAGTACTGTACAAATTTGCCGCTTCTTTCATTTCCAACACCCAGTTCATGATTTTCCACATTATCTCCCTCTTTGCCACATCCAATTTTGGCATCAAATTGATCCATTAGTATAGTCATTGGCTTACTTTCCAATTTTTTTAACGTAGTGCTCAAGTCTGAGTAGAACTGTTCTATATCAACTTCACTACTTGTAGACGTAGGGGTATAGACTTGCATGAGGTTGTAGACTTATAGGCTTAGCCTGAACCTGTAATATAATGATTCGGTCTGTCTGGGGGACGGTGATTATTGAGCGATCTATCTCCCTTGTAACGAATGTAATTGTAATAAATCAGAACAAATATAAACTAATTTATTTTTATGAAAAACAAATTAATATAAAAACCTAATTGCATCGTTTCAGAAAGTTGTAGAATATCGTCCTGGTAGCCCTTTAGTTTTCATTAAAAATAAACTAATAAGAGAGAGTGGGGGAATGGTGCGCACTTAAGCTAAAACTTCATTTGTGATGAAATTATCACAGCTAGCATAATTTCAAGTACCATATATGAAACGCCAGTTATTGTACTTTTTATATGTAACGTAATATTTCAAGATAATAATAACATGATAGTACAGCAATATAACAAGTCAATAAGTATTTTCGCGCACGATTATACATCCCTTCGGGTAATTATGCGCCTGTGTTGGGTAATGCGTTGGTTAAATTAGAAAAATGAAAGACTTATTTAATCTAAAATCATTTTTATTATTTAATGCCCATATAAAAAACTATTGCGAATTAAGGGAAAGAATTATCTAATGTAAACAAAAGTCACATGTATACTTCTTTGGAGTATCTACCCCTGTGCACTTTGCGTGGTTCCAAGACGCACATAAAACGCACGGTACCATAATTCCCCATCCTTTCCAATTTCTCCACAGATACCACAGTTCCGTTCAGTTTGCTGAGCGTTGTCAAAGGAAGTGGTATGAAACTCAATTCAACATCGTCTAATTCGTCATCATCTCATATGTCAGACAAATCTTCCGATAAATCATCAGATGGCTCAGGCGTCGCTTCTTTCTTCATTTTCTGTTTGGCTTTAAATTTGTTTCTATCTAATGTTTGGCCATCAAAACATTTACCAATAGGACTCTTTGCAAGTGGAGCAAAAGCCAGAAAAGAGTTGCCTTCGGATGTGCTCGTTTGAGGATCTTTATCATCTACTGACGAATGCGGTCGAGCATCAGCAATATCACTATTTATCCTAGGTGAAGTGGGAGCCTCTGTATCGGAACCATGTTCTATAGTGATATTTTTAAGGTGATTGGCAGGAGCAAATTCATCTTCATTAAATTTATGCGGATCAACTGGATATATTCCTGAGGTACGAAATCCTGAAACAGCTTTTTCTATTGTGTCTGCTTTCATAAACGCTTTGTTTAATAGTTCAGCGAGCTTATATTCTGTGATTTTTTGATGACTCATATTAGTCAAATATAGTTAGTTCATATTCTCCGTACAGTGCGTTCTTTAGGGGACCAAAAAAGGTCTAATGGCTGAAGATGATCTGAGGTGTGTGGTAGAAGTGATAACATATGGATATTATTTTCTTTGCAGAAGTTGTATGACGAAATCGAAATATGACTTGAATGATTATCAAGGATCAGGAGGATGGGGTCAGTTAAAGTAGGCTTTGCATGCTTCGCTAAATGAGACAGCAATCAACAAAAAGCTTAAAATTTATCCAACCATTCTTGGAACATTTGTAGGAAGCACCAACAGGGCCATTTTTCTGAAGGGTTGCAGGTATTCTTTGTCGTGGATAAATAAGCATCGGCGGGATATAATTCCCTGCAATACTCATACTAAAGACTGCAGTTATCGTCCTTCCTCTTTCGGCGGAAATTGCAGCTCCCACTTTTTTTGCTCCTTTTGGTCCATACACTTTTGGACATTTGGCCTGAACAGTGGTAATGCCAGTTTCGTCCATTAAAAATTCTATTTGGCTCAAATTTTATATTTCTCCATAAGTGCTTGAAGGTGAGAATAAAATACTTTGACAGCTTCTCTATTAAATGAAGCAATTCTATTTAAACTAGTCCCCTCAGAGTGCCTAAGTTTTATTCCAGGATTTCTTTTCAAAAAGCTGTAAAGCCAGTCTCTTCCAGCTAATCCCTTATCTCGATTAAAATTATTGGCTATGTTCTTTTGTTCCGCATATCTAAATGCTAATCTTCTGAGTCCTTTGGGTGTCAAGCCAAAAAAACAATTTGGCCAGCAATAAAATATATTCTTTTAATTCGGACTCTGTTTCTTCCGTGAATACAGGTTTACGTCCCAGACGAGATGGCTTATGCACATTTTCTAAAAGTTTCTTCCTTATGGTTGACTCCGGTATGTTAAAAGCCCTTCCAGCTCCTCTATTTTTTTTCCCATTATTCCTTATAATGCTCAGGGCATTTTGTAGAACTTTGGCCGTGTATAACAAGATTGTAGTTTTGCGAATGAAATTTCTAGAAATGTTCAAAAATTATCATTTCAGTACACGCGGGGTAATCGTACGCATGTATGCGCATCATTGCCCCTTTAGGGCATGTTGTTCAAAATCATAACCTGACCAAAAACTGTTTGTTGAATTGCCGCCTAAGTGTGCCAAGATATGCTCAAATAGCTAATTATTGAGAGAATAACTAGTTTAAAAAAACTGTATACATAATTTGGACTTGCCGTCTTATTTTCAGTCGACGAAAATTAATAAAAAAATGTTTTGAAACCCGACAACCAAATGTCACAAACTTCACGTGTGAATTAACGATACTAATGATAGCGATGGTGGTTTATCATGCGTTCAAGAGAGTGCAGTACTAGTTTAAATCCTTGGACCAGCGGTAGAATTTAAAATATAGGGGTGCGCACGATTACCCGCCGCGCACCATTCCCCCACTTTCCCTTAACTAACATCTCCCAATTAAAATAACTATAATCAAAAGTAAATAATGCGTAGACCCATTAGTTTGACAGAGGTTCGTCCAAATTTACCATCAAAATTGGATCTATAAAAGTATGTCTTTCATTACAAATAAATCGTCTATTTGTCAATGTGTATAGGTATAACGATTATTTTACTTGATTTTAAAATCAAAAATATTATTTTCACATATTTGGATTGGGCAAGTCTTTCAAAATCCAAATATGTAAAAATATATAGGTTATTCCATAGGAAAAAACAGACTTAATATTAACTCACCTTGTATGCATACATCAAAATATATTTTTTATTTAAAAAAAATGTAAAAAACCTATAAAAACTATGTAGGACTGCATTTTTGAATCTTCAAATTAGTCCATAATAAGGAAATTAAAAGAGAGCTCCATTTCATACAACTAACCCAGTACTTTGTATTCATCACAAGGAAATTATAGATATCTAAATTGTACCTATTTACTGTGTTTGCACAGTATTTGAAGAGTTTAAGGGGAACACAAACGAATTCGAAGGTATTATACACAAAATATTTACGTTACAAACTAAGTTCGCTTGCGTGAAAAATAGGTTTTCTAAATTGCAAAATAAAACGCATAGAACAAATTTTTATTGATATGGACCCAGCTCAGGACAAAAACCATAGACCTAACCTAACTACTTGTCTCAAATACAACGCACAACACAAATTTATATTGGTGTGGATTCGCCTTTGGCTTTTAGAAGCTGAAAAGTATTCTCTACATGTCCTGGTTAATGATATTTGGTAAATGTGATTTAGACTCAAGTTCTGAATACTAGAAATTTAAAGCTTTAATTGGTTTTTTTTCATTTATCTCTACGACCATTTATCCCAAATTTTTAAAACATTTGAATATCACTCAATTGGGTTTTTTATTTTAATTTCTATGAGTAGTTTGTTTTCGTCAAAATGTTACCCGAAATTTTAGCTTTCAGATTAATAGAGGAAAAGGTCCGTATATGAAGCCTGTCTTTAATATGGGCCTCCATCAAATCATGCCAGTTTTCTGAATGACATCTTTGAGAATATGCTTAAAGCATATCTAACTGGAGGCTAAAAATATTAAATACCACGTTTAGGTTTCGTTTTGCATTGTTAATAGTTTATAGGAAAATTTGCATGATTGAAAATTTAAGTATTTTGTAACTTGTAAGTAAGAGATTTGGTAAGATAAAAACCAAATATGATTATGAGTGTTGACAAAATGGATAATCTATACTAATATTATAAACAGAGAACTTCTGATAGGCTGAATACCTTAATCATCATCACACTCAGGTAGTAAAGAGGGCGTGAAATGGAGATTCGAAATGAGCATGGAACAGACTTAATAATGCATTTTAAAACCTAAGCCTTCGTGTAAATAATTTACCAAAAAAATTATTAGACCTGTGTTTGGCCGATTTTAACAATTCAGCCCCTGAAGGTGTAAAAGGGGGTGAAATCGAATTTCCAGTTTAGTATGGAACAAAGTATTAATAACGCATTGTTAAATGTGTTGTATGAACCGAAATTTTGTATAAATAATATATGAGAATATGCATGGGCGACTTTAATATTCAACACCTAAGGAGGGGAACGGATATCAAACTTTAAGTGCTAGAAAAATTAAAAGAGTTTTTCATAACTCAAAGCTCTATGCAAATAATCTATGATAAATATACATAAATATATATTTGGCCGATATTAACAATTCAGCCAATAAGGGGTAAATGGTGGTGAAATGGATTTTCTATATTTGTATGAAACAAAGTTTTATGAACTAAAATTTTGTGTATACAATTTATGAAAATAATAATTAATAATGATTAAATATTAAATATTCCGCCGATTTAAATAGTTTAGGTCCTGAGGGGGTAAAAATGGGTATTTAAATCTGGTAAGGAAACAAATTTATAAAATCTTTTTATAACCCAAATTTTTGTGAAAAGAAATAATTAAGCACATACTTGGCCGATTTTAATATGTAATTCAACTCCTTAGAGAAAGGGGAATAGCATAATTGTAAAAAATTAAGAACGCATTTCATAACCCAAAAGGCTATGCAAATAATTTATGAAAGAAATATATAAACAAATTTGGCCAACTTTCACACATTAATCTCTGGGGGGCAAAAAAATTTATGAAAAACCTAAAAGTTCCAAAAATATAAAGGTTTTCTTTTATTTAAATTTTGACATATGTTTCAAATATCAAGAAAAGTTGATATTACTAATAACAATTAATTATTATTCAACGTATTTATCTGCTTTATTAACATTTCAACATAATTTTGAGCAAGTAACGAATTTGCAGAAAAAAGTCGAAAGTTTGCAATAAATATTTTCCGACCTTTTCAAAAATAATATTTTTTTATCAAAATGTTTACTTTTTTTGAAAACTGCCAAAATTCATAGAAAAAGCCCTTTTCGGAGGGAAAAGCAAAATTTCCAAAATAAAATGTCAAAAATTAAGAATTTATAGAAGCCAATTTAAAAAAAATAAAAAAATCTATAAAAAGATGAAAATTTAAAAAAATCAAAATGTCAAGAAAAAAGACGAATTTTTCGTGAAAAAGTCAAATTTGAAAAAAATGAACGTCGAATTTTAAAATTTTCTGCAAAAGGAGAATTTAAAAAGCTTTGTAAAATTTTGAAAGAAATCGAATTTTGAAAATAAGTTCGAAGCTTTGAGAACATTGTCGAACTTTAGAAAAAATCGAAGTTTATTAATATATAGTATATAGTATATTAGAAAACCAAACATCACTCCAGAAGATTTGAATACTTTTTTCTTAGAGATTGGCAGTCGAACACAAAATAAAATTCCTCCAATTACGCTTACAGCAGATCATTACTTGTCTCATTCAAGACATTCCGCTATTAATTCCATTTATTTCAAAGAAGTAGATGTTCAAAAAGTACGAACAATGGTTATATCATTAAAGCCAAAAAAATTATTCTAAAGCATATACTAGAGTCGATCGAAATCCCATTAACATCGCTACTAAATAAGTGTTTAGACCAAGGTATTTTCCCATCAAATTCTAAATTAGCAAAAGTAGTGCCACTACATAAGAAAGGACATAAAAATCAATTAGTCAATTAGGAAATTATCAACCCATATCCATTTTGCCATCCTTTTCCAAGATCTTGAAAGTAGCTTTAAAATAGAGACTTACTGGTTACTTTGAAAAATTCAGTATACTTGATAGTAATCAACATGGTTTTCGAAATTTTAAATCTACTGCTACTGCTCTGATTGATATAACTGAATATCTTTTAAATATCTTGAATGAAGGTCTAATTTGTTACATGGATTTCTGTGATATCAGCACAGCATTTGACTCTGTTGATATTGAGATTCACCTAAATAAACTACATTTCTATGGAATAAGAGAAGTACCCTGGAGAAATGAAGTCTTATTTTGAAGAAAGGTTTCAAAGGGTTACTTTAAATGGCAGTACTTCGGAAATGAAGCAACTAATTTGTGGGATGCCTCAAGGATTAGTGCTAGGCCCTCAAATGTTCCTATTATACATTAACGACTTGCCCAAAAATATAAAATATTCAAGAGTGTGTTTACTTGTCGATGACACAAGCATTTTGAAAAAAGGAAACAATAATAATTCAGCCTCTTTAAATTCTATTTCAATCTTATCTGAAGCAGAAAAATGGTTTGCAGCAAATTAAATGCTCCTAAATATTGATAAAACCCAATCGATAGTCTTCACAGCTAATACCTCGTACGTAAAGACTAGACTAAAATTCATGGGAATATACTTTCAGCAAAACTTAAAATGGAATGAGCAAATAATTTGTCTCACGAGTCGTTTATCCAGTGCGGTATACTCGTATTCAGTGCGACGTCTAATGCAAATTGGAACATTTGAATCTGCCTTGATGGCATACTATGGAAATTTTCACAGTTGAATTACATATGGGATAATCATCTGGGGAAATAGCCCAGTAATAGATGAAGTCCTAAATTTCCAGAAAAAAATGTGTACGTCTACTATCCAAAGTTGCCTATGCAACAAGTTGTAAAAATTTATTTAAAAAATTGGGTGTACTTACTGTTACATCCCTTTATGTACTTATATATATATGTAACATATGTGCACGAAAACAAATCTAAGTTTCTACGGAATAAAGACTTTCGTACATGTAATACTAGATGTAAGGAGAAACTCGTGATTCTCTATCAGCGTTTGCATTCAGCATCCCAAGGAATAAACTCGATTAGCTTGAAATTATATAACACAGTCCCAGATGAATATAAATTACTATCAATTATTTCGTTTAAAAAAAGACTTAAGTCGATCTTATTACAAAGAATTCTATATAATATTAATGAATTTTATGAAAATTGTAGGTAATTGAACATTATTGTATATACATAAGGCTGTTCTGGCAATCCATGTAAAAATTGATAAAAAATATATTATTAAAGCTAAATTTTAAAAAAAGTTTATTTTCAGAATAAAATAAAATTTTGAAAAATAAGGTTTATTTCGACAAAGAAAAATGAAAAGTTATAAAAAAATTGAATTTTTGTGATAGAGTGAAAGTCAAAATGTTTCCCAGAGAAATATAAATTTTGATAGAAAACCATGAATTTGGAGAAAAAATTAAAGTTTTGAGGAAAGGACAAATAATAAAGAAACTTAAAATGTAAAAGAAAACCGAAGTTTGTGAAAAATTGTACAATTTTTAAAGAAAAGACAAATCTTTTGGGTTGTTGAACTTTAAAAAGGTTTAAAAAATTTGAAATTCAAAAAATTGTCGAATGTTCTACATGAAATCAAATTTTAAGATAAAATGTTAATTTTTTGGAATAAAATTTAAGAAAAACAAACGACAAAAAGTAAACATTTTGAAAAATATGAAATGTTATTTGAAAAACAGAATTTTTAGAAACAAGTCGAAGTTTTTAGAGAAAGTTTGAGAAAAAGCTGTAATTCCCCATTTTGATAAAAAAAATCAGATCTTCAGGGAACGAGAACAAAACTAACGAGATTTACAATTTTCGAAATAATCTAATATCAGTATCTCTCTAGAGATAATAGCTTGCCTATCGAAACGCATTAGAGCAAACTTTGTTGTGTTTTTTACTCTTTCTTGGTTTCAGGGGACAATATTTGTATTTCAGTCCAATTTGGAAGAAAATTGTATAATTTTCGAAGAAAAGATAAATATGGAGAATAAATTTTAAGAACATTTTCTAGCTTGAAGAAAGGCAAAGTTTCCTAGGGTGCAAATTTTATGCGAAAAAATTAGATTTTGAGAAATCTACACTTTAAAAAAATGAAAAAGTGGATAAATGTAATTAAAAAAAAATATTAAAAAATCAAAATATTCTAAAAAATTGCAAAAATAATCTCAGGAAAAAATAAGAATCAAAAAACTAGAAATTTCGAATTATGTGATAACTGAAAATTTCCTAGTTAATAAAGTCAAATTTAAACAATTTAAGTTTTGAGAAAAAAGTCAAACTAGCAAGAAAAGGATAAATTTCGAGATCCTCAACATAAAGCCTCGAATTTTGGGTAACAAGTAAAGTTGCAGTAGGTTAAAATTAAACAAAAGTCAAAATATTTAAAAATTCGAAAAATTAGATTTTTAAAATAAGGTTGAAATTTCGAGAAAAAGAACAAAATTTCTATGAAAAAGGTTGCAATTCAAAGAGTTGACTAATTATTTCTTTATAACTGTCACAAAATGCCAAAATATAGTATAAGTGATTTCGTGAGAAAATTAGTTTTACTAACTAGTGGATCTTTAATTTAATCTCTCACTGTGCTCCCTCGTACTCAAACGCCATATTCGTTTAGTAAAACTTTGCTTCTTGTACTTTCTGTTTAGTATACTATTATGAACATATACAATTATGGATTAAAGGCACGGAAACAACATTATACAGCGAAATAATATGAAAACTTTTTCAAAAAGTTCAATTTACCAAGAAGTTGAATTTCCGACAGAAATTCAAAATTTTGAGGGAATGTCGAAACTAAAAATTGTATAAAAGCTCGTTTAAAAAAAAAGCTATAAAATAATTCAAAATTCTGAAGATCCTATATTTTAAAAGAAGCAAAAATTTTCAAAAAGTCTAATTTTCTGAAAAAGCGGTTAAAAAAAAAGTTGAACTTTGTTATTCAAAATTTTTAAAAAAGCCAAAATTTAAAAAAAATCAATTTGCAAAAATGTTGAAATTTCGAGAAGTCAAAATAAAAAAATAATAGCTCTTTGAAAATGATAGCTTGACTATCGAAACGCGTTAGAGCAACCTTTGTTGTGTTTTTTAATCTTCTTGGTTCCAGGGGACAAGATTTGTATTTCAATCTTGTAAATAGTCAAAATTATTTAAAAACCTAAAAACTTTTATAAAAGCTCAACTTCCTAAAAAAGTCAAAATTTTGGGAGTAAATATTCGAAAAAATATCAAAATAAAAAAATATTTTTAAAGGAAATCGAATTAAGAAAATCGTTTTTATTTAAAAGGAAACGTTCTGTAATAAGCTCGGATTTAAAAAAAAGGACATTTTTCGGCAATAATTGATAAATCTGAAAAAATCGGAACTTGTAAAAATTGTCTAAATTTGGAATAACTCTAGCTTTTCAGTAAAAATCAAAATTTTCAACAAAAAAAAATGGAAATTTTCATATGCCCACTCTGTTCCTTATCGTGTCAAGGTAAGAATTTTATCATAAATTTGCATAAAAATATATTCCCATTGTAAGAAAAACAAACTGAATTTTATTACTTTACCAACAGTTGATTGAACTTCACCCACAGGTGAGCAATACTAGTAAAAAATTAATTCGTTTTCGTTCGGATTTTTAACGTAAGTATTTTACACGACGGTTGAACTCTACGTTTAGGAAGTGGGCAGATTATGGAAAGATAAGGATAATGCCCAAAGTTGAATGTACCCCATCAAGGAAGGCGGCATTGAGTGGAAACTAAGAATCTAATAAAACTTTGGTATGAGCGGTTGAGCCCTCAAGGACCATGCAAGTTTGTATATATGTTACATGGGAGTCTAGAGTTTTTATGACAGCATTTGCGGCGACGTATAAGCGCTCCCCCAGGTCTCTTTAATAATCACGCGGTATACGACCATCCGCCATGATCCTCCGTTTGAGAACTCACACCAGGGCACTGTGTTACCACCTAATAAAGTGAACTTTTTTACTGCATTTCCCTGCAGTACTTTTATTTTATTTGTATTTTAGGTCGGGTTCTGGATAAGGTCAGCAATTGTCCTGGGGTATCAAGTTTATTCGTGAACTTGGAAAAATTTCGTTCGCACTTTTTAATTCGTTGCTGAAACTAGCTGACGGAGCAGTGAAACCTTAGTTAAACCTTGTTTGTAAATTTCGAGTTCTTCTGGTGTAATAAACTATTAAAGAAACCTTCGTTTTCCCCAATTTAGGATCAGCAGTATATTTTATATTTTTCAATTTTTACCGCATACATCAGATGTAAGAAGTCATGGTGCTATAAGAAATTTCTATGTAAGAAACTCCGATGCAAGGAACGAATTCCTAAAGCGCGATATGTTTATGTGAAGCTGAAAATGCAGAAAAGCTTTCGGCGTTTTATGCAAGGAAATTTTATTTGCATTTTACTATTTCATTCTTCTTTACTATTCCGACAAATTTTATACGTGTAGCTCGTTTCCGGGAACTTTTGTACACAATGCATAATTTGGCAGAAATATGCAACATTTGGACGGATACAAATAGAGCAAACTTCAGTTGCTCGGCATTTTATTTGATAAACCATCTCCGTAGTTTACAAGGCTTATTAAGTCGTAAATTTGGATTTACAACTAGGAAAATTAATATATGTTAAAAATTGGTAATTTTGTAACCCTGACCCGAACTTCGTTTCGTATGCGTTGAGGTAGTTCACTGGCAGTGCCCGCAGCAGAAAATGTTTGCAACATCAAATCTGCACTAGACCAGGGTAGAAGCATTCAAAAACGATAAAAAGTGAAAAAAAAATTACAGTAGGATGAAACCTATTAGAAAAGGAAGATAATGCAACAAAAATGAAAGGAAAAGTAAATTACCGGCGATCTGAGGTCGCGAAGGGGTAGGAGGTGAGTTTTTAAGGGTAAAAAACGGTTTATCTCGATTTCTGGCAAAACTACAAATCCTATGGAAAAAAGTTAAATGATAAAGTTGTAGGTAATAAGAAGATCTACAACGTTTCTATTTACGCTTTTTTAACATAACCTCAAAATTCACGTGAAAAATTCAAAAAAGCAGGTTTATGGTTTTTTATTTTTCTTTTACAAAAAAAATTTTTTTTCACGAAGTAATTTTTTTGATATAAAATATTTATTTTTTCACCTTATTTTGACTCAATATCGAAAAACCACCCTAATTTTCAATCGAAAATTCTCACGTTAAAATTTTAGCTTTTTCAAAACCTCGGTGGGCTTTTTGTTCGCTGAAATGTCTACTTTCTGATGGTGTAAAAAAATATACATTACTATGGTAAATCTTCTAAGAAAATTCAAAAAAATGAAAAGTACTCCAATTCGAAAATTCTATCTAGTAGAATCGGAAAGGTGTGCTGAATCTAACGAAGAGGAAATACCATCAAAGAAACAAAAACTGATGGATAAGTGATTAAAATTAAAGACAATATTTTGATAAATAAAAAGATTTATTTTCTATGACATAAATGTAATGAGAATTTAAGAAATAAACTTTTTTTACTGAAAACAATAGCTACAGTCATATTTTTTAGATTAAATCTCCTTAAAATCCAATCTTTAATATTTAAAACAACTATGTTTTTTGCAATTTTTATGTTTTTTCGATTTCTATTTTTTTTTTGTTTATCAATGTAAAATAAAATCTTACGTTTTTCGGGTAATTAAAGTATAAATTTTAACAAATAGCTCAAAATTGTACATAAAGATAAAAACAAAATTTTCGAATTGGAGTACTTTTCGTTTTTTTGAATTTTCTTATAAGATTTACCATAGTAATGTATATTTTTTCACACCATCAGAAAGTAGACATTTCAACGAATAAAAAGCCTACCGAGTTATTTGAAAAAGCTAAAATTTTAATGTGAGATTTTTCGATTGAAAATTAGGGTGCTTTTTCGATATTGAGTCGAAATAAGGTGAAAAAATAAATATTTTAAATTAAAAAAATTACAGCGTCTTTGAAATATAAAAAGGTAAATTTTCACTAAATTTCGTGAAAAACAATTGTTTTTTGTAAAAGATAAAAAGAAAAAACCATAAACCTGGTTTTTTAAATTTTTCACGTGAATTTTAAGGTTATGTTAAAAAAGTGTGAATTAAAAGTTGTAGATCTTTTTATTACCTACAACTTTGCTTTTTAACTTTTTTCCATGGGATTTGTAGTTTTGCCAGAAATCGAGATAAACCGTTTTTTATCCCTAAAATCTCACCCCCTACCCTTATTTTTCCTTTTATTTTTGTTGCATTATCTTCCTTTTCTAATAGGTTTCATCCTGCTATAATTTTTTTTGGTTTCAAAAATTATCTACCCTGGACTACACTGCATATAGCAAGATGTAAGAGCCAGAGTGCCACCCACCACTATTCGACTTTTAAAATAGACTAAACGCGTGGATACAGTTATACAAATCTGAAAGTCGTTTTACAATAGGTGTTCTGAGCCGACAACACTGTACTGCTTCTGTGAAAAATAGACGCATCAAAGTTTCCACCAAAGGCATCCAGAAGGAGTAGTGGAACTGCTATGTTAACATTACTTTAAGATGTTTCCATAACTTGCGGAACAATGCATCGAAGTTCTGTAAAATATATAATTTGAAATCGTGATTATGCAAAAACGAAATCGCTTGTGACCTAAATTCGATTAAATGTGTTCAGAAGGTAACGACATTTAACTTATAATTAATTAAAATTTATTTGTAATACAAATTATTATTGGTTACCTTTACAGCATCAAGAAATAGTTTTGACTTATATTAGATATTTCTTTTTAAAAAAAGTTTCGAGTTTTTCTTCAAAAGTCCCAGGTCAATAATAGCATAATTTTCTCTCAAAAATCCAGAAAAATAAATAATCCCATTTTTCCTTTAATATCTGAATTTTTCACGAATCTCTTTGTTTCATTTGAATTTCCCCCTTAGTATCAGAGTTTTAGGTGGTTGAGTACATAGAAAGTTCCAGATCTATTGTAAACTTTTGATTGATTATTAGTCATCTTGTCTTAATTGCAACATACAAGCACGATTCTTTTTTGTGGATATTTGCGGCCCAGTATTTTTGGAATAATATAATTTTCACGTCCCCCCTTTTTTAAACATATTATACAGGGTAGGCCAAGCTGAACGCTACGGCCTCTAGGAGCTATGGGGTACCATATTTAAAAAAAACATTGAAGTTAAATATAGGACGCTAGGCTCTACATGCAAAAAATATATTTAAATATACAGGGTGTTTCAGAAAATTGCTATATATAAAATTTGTGATTTTTTTTAAATCAGACACTATGGCTTTTGCTTTTATTTTTAAATTCATTGCAAAAAATAACATCAATTATATTAAGGTTTCTCTATGCTAAAACCTTACCCTTTTTAAGAAACTCAGCTTTCTTTAAAAAACACAAGATTTTACAAAATAAATTCTAATCCTGGAAATAAAAAATTTTGGTAGTGGCGTCTTAAAATTTTCATTTAACATATCTCTTGCTGGAAAAAGGAAACATTTACTCGAAGTCCGGACTCCAATTTTTTTTAAATACTAGAAAATTTAATTAGCTTTTAAAATATGTGCATTTCTTATAACTAAGTTCAATGGTTGGGGAGATAAAACCCATTTTTGACGAATTATGCTGCTTTCAATCCTATATAAAACATAACATTTGATCATAGTTGGCAAAAAATGTGGGTTCAATTAGACATGGCTCCTGCTTATTTTCACAATTCCATAAGGGAATATTTAAATACAAAATTTCAAAATAAATGGATTGAAAAAGGCGGTCTACATAACTAGCCACCCAGATCGCCGGACCTAAGCTTAATGGACTTTTTCCTAGGGTGGTATGTAGAAAACATTTTATACAATGTTTTCCCTGCCACCCCAAGGACATGAAAAATCAAATAAGTACGAGATGCTTTTGAAACAATTGATGAAGGTATTTTAATTAACAAATGTTAAGAGCCCTTTTGGGAAAATAATAAGGCTTTATTTAGGATGAAACGGTTCCCACATTAAACATTTGTTAGTTGTTGTTTTTTGTTTAAGTCGGATATTTGATTTTCAATTTCATTAAATACTAAACTAAGTATGAAGTTGCCTTTTTAAAAAAAACTATATGTAAATTGAGCTAGGTTAAAATAAAACAAATGAGATTAATTTATATGACGGTTACCATAATGTACCAAAGCCTGCCATCCTTAATTAAAATTGTTTTCTTTTGGATAATGATGAAAAATAGTACAATTCGTGAAAATAATTATATCTTTTGAACTATTGAATTTAGGCATAGAAGACCTACATGCCAACTTAAAAATAATTAAATTTGTCTATATTTAAAATAAAAAGATACGGCGTGTTTCTTTTAAATTAACAAAGAAAACGATGTCTGAAATTTAAGTAAATGTTCCGGCGAATTTGAAGCATTTGGAACTTGTCTAAACTGCATTTTTGGTAAATGGTATGTCAAATGAAAATAGAAAGCCGCCACTGTCAAAATTATTTACTTTCAGGGATAACATTTTTTGTTTTAAGAACTTTGTATTAAAAATAAAAGTGGACTATCTTAAAAAGGGTAATGTTTAGGTATAGGGTAACTTTATAAAAATTGAATTTAACTCTGGAGCTGAATTTAAAAGTGAAACGAAAAACATGGTATTCTATTTAAAAAATTCCAACTTTGATGTGTAATAATTTTCTGGAACACGCTGTATATTTCAAGATATTTTTAACCTGTAGATTCAACCGGTTCATATTTAACCATAATGTTTATTTTTTAAATTATGTTTTCTTATAGCTCCTAGAGGCCATAGCGTTCAGCTTGGCCCACCCTGTATATTAAAAACATGTACCATTATTTTCGATGTTCACGTATTACAGATTTGTTAAATTTCCTGAGACGAGGTGCGATAATTTATAAACGAGACTTTAGTTCTTGTTCCGAAGGTGAATGGAGTGGTGTAAACTGCTAGTGACAGTTGTTAAACCTGAAGTTTTCGAAATCCAGCGCAGGTAGTTGCATCCTACCAGGGACTACATCTCTCCATTGAATTTCGTTTGTTTTTGAGTCTGATTTAAAGTGAATGCTGTATTGTTGAGTTGCCTGAATCACGCCTAGTGAAAAAATTGATTTAAAATTTCTCGTCAAATTAAAAAGATTTTCAACGAGGTGCATTAAATTATTAAAGAAAATGTACTGGGATAATTTATTTGTCACGTTCACGAGTGCGCAAGTAACACACAAGATTTGGTGAGGGTCAGCTCGCGTGAAAAATAATGAACAGCCAGATCGTCCTTCGGCTGCGAAAACTGATGAAAATAATGTAACAAACTGTAGTTATAGAATTTGTATTAGAGATTGTGTAGTGTAAGGATCTCTATGGAAACATTCGATAATAGGTAGCGGTCGCGAGAATGAATCATACGGCAGATAAGGGTTCTAGACTCTTCCCGCTTTCTCGAGGCCGATCCGTAAGGAGATCCATTCTAGAAACCCGAACGGTACAAATACGTGGTCGTCTTTCCCTTCAGTTAGTCATTTAGTTAGTCAGATAATTAGATAGTCTCATAGTTAAGGGAATTATATTGTAGTGTTCGGAAATAAGTTTGAACTGAATTGTTTACAATTCAGAGAATCTTAATTTTCAAACCGATAACACGCAACAATATTCAGCGCAATTGTTGGCAAAGATCTATGTTTGAGTGTGCAAATGATTACAGACTAACAAATAGATAGTGATGAAACCTGAATTTTTCAGAATGATTTGGAAACAAAGAGGCATTGGAAGTGTCCTGAATTTCCAAAAATAAAAAAAGTAAGAATGGCCAAGTCGAAATTCAAGGAAATGCTACTCGGTTTCTTAGAATTCGGGGTTGATTGAGTGGGTGCCTGAGGGTCAAACAGTAAAGTAACATTATTACACTGAACTTTTGACAATGACAGAATAACCCACAGACGAACCACCTACCGTAATCGTTCGACTTGTTTATGGGGAAAAACTTAGAATGAGACATCTGAGAAAGTGATGTTACGATGCGTGGCACAATCTTTCGAAATTGCATGGAACTTAAATGGAACGGTCTTCTTATTTGCTATAAAAGTTGTTTCTTTTAAGATAATTGATTTGGTGGATTCTTTGAATCTTTAAATAATTATTTTTTATCTTATTTAATGTGAAAATATCTGTATTTAATTATTTATTGCGTAGTATTTTATATTAAACATTCAGCATGACCTCGCCTCAGCCACTCATAGTACTAAAAGAATTTCTTAATTTATTGGAAAAGGGCCATAAGGAAAGAGTGATCATAAAAAAGTACACCGAGATCCTAGAATTATTTTTAAGCCTCTACCTTCACTTAGAATATACAAAATATGGGATAACAACCCTTATTTCTTTATGGAAGTGTGGTAGATATTTTAAATAAATTCAGCACCAAAAAATAAGTGGCAGTAAATTATATATTAAGTTTTTATTTTCTTCGGACTGTTAAATTAATTTTTAAAGGTCTTGATTATACAGCTCTGGTACTTATTATTTTTTTTTAGCTGCAGCAGAATTCCTATTAGCTGCTCTCGGCTAAAAGAAAGTTAATGTTTGCTGATTCTAAAGGCAATAATTCGATTTGATATTTCATTTTTCGATAAAAGTTATTTTTATTTTTCCTGTGAGTATTTAAATATATATACTCTAAACTACCGTTAGATTATGGGGTTATGCATTTGTCTCTTATTTCTAGTAACATTTATAACGTAGTTTTCTGCAAATGGTAGTAATGTATCCTATAGCTCCCTAACCCAAAGGTCTTCATCTATTAAGAATCATGTTCAAAATCTTTCAAAGTTTTAGTAGAAATGGGACCAAATTTATTTTTGTCACATTTCGCAGCATCTTCCACTCCTCTTCTCTGCCACTCTGCTCGGGTGTCGATTGTAAACCGCAAAGGCAAGTCTATAGCTTAATGCGAGGTATCTTCAAAAAGTAAGGTGACTATATTTTTATGAAGAAATATTTATTTATTCATCAACATTTATACTATCCCCTTCAAAGTAATCCCCCTCAGATGCAATGAACTTGTGCCAACGCTTTTTCCAATCTTCAAAGCACTTCTGATAAGCACTTTTTGGTATAGCCTTGAGCTCCTCTAGCAATGCAGTTTTTATTTCATCAATCGTTGCAAATCTCCGTCCTTTCATAGATCTTTTAAGTTTTGGGAACAGAAAAAAGTCGCAGGTGGCCAAATCCGGTAAATATGGCAGCTGAGGCATGATTGTCTTATTGTTTTTGGCCAAAAAACCTCTCACAAGCAACGACGAATGAGCAGGTGCATTATTGTAATGCAAAAGTCTTGAATTATTTTTCTATAATTCCGGATGTTTTTTTCGTATTGCTTCCCGCAACCGGCGCATAGCTTCAAGGTAATAGTCCATATTGATCATACGACCTTGAGGTGAAAACTCCTGAGCACTACGCCATGGTAGTCGAAAAAAACAGTGAGCAAAACTTTGACATTTGATCGGTCTGGGCGTGCTTTTTTCGGTCTTGGCTCTCCCAGGTGCTTCCATTGGGACGATTGGGCTTTGGTTTTAACGTCATAACCATATACGCATGATTCGTCACCAGTTATGACCCTTTTAGGCAAATCAGGATCATTACTGATGCTATTCAAGAGCTCCTGAGCGATGCTAATGTGACGATATTTCTGATCAAAATTCAGAAGTTTCGGAACAACTTCGCTGACACACGTCTCATGCCCAAAACATCCGAAAAAATTACATGACACGAGCCGACTGATACATCAACATCCTAATCAACTTCTCTTATAGTAAATCGACGATTTTTAAAAACAATTTTCTTCACAGCTTCGACGATACCTTCTGTTGTTGATGTGCTGGGGCGTCTAGAGCGAGGTTCGTCATCGGCTTCATTTCGGCCATCTTGGAAGAGTTTGTACCACTTGTAAACATTTTTTTTACTTAGAACAGACTCACTGTACGCCACTGTTAACATTTTAATTATTTTAGAGCATTTAATTACATTTTTCACACAAAATTTGATGCAAATTCTTTGCTTCATTTTTTATAATAATGTAATAAAAAATCGCCGAGCACAACAAAATTCGTCTTATCTTTTTACTTGTCAAAAACATCTAAATATGCTATATACTTGAAACTGTGAACATATGTTTGAGACATGTGTACCAACACAACAACAACAAAAAATCGATAATCGAATGTACTTGCCGGTAAAACTTGAAAAGTCACCTTACTTTTTGAAGGGACCTCGTATATCATTGGGTTTTAACCAGACTGAGGGAACGAGCGAGAAAGAAGCGCCGCATGTCTGGAGTAGATTCTGCATCAGGATAACGCCCCGGCACACAACGCTCTTTCAGTCAAGAGTTTTTTTGCCGATAAACGGATTCCAGTGCTGAGCCATCCGCCATAGTCACCAGATTTGGCACCGTGCGACTTTTTTCTGTTCCCCAAAGAGATAAGTGTCCCGAAGGGAAACCATTTTTCAACTGTTGAAAAGGCAAAGACAGAAACGGTACACCTGCTGAAACGGTTGGGGGTTGATGACCAGCAGCAATGCTTTCAACAATGGAAGATACGAATGCAGCGGTGAATAGACAAGGAAGCGAAGTACATTGAAGGGGATAAGAGCTAAATTATAAGATTCTCCGAATAAACCAGATTTTTGACCCCAGTATCGTTTATAAATTGTGGCACCTGGTATAAAAACACTATCAAGTAAAATTTTAAAATTCCAGATCGGAATTGACAAAATTTGATTAGGTTCAATTCCACCTTAAATAATTTTTGAATTATGAAAATTCTATCTAGAAAGAGTTTAAAATCGCAAATATATACAAGTTCGTTAAAATATCAGTATCAAGCGTCTCCTACTTTGAAGAGAAAACTAAAATTCACGTCACGTGGCACTGGCGAAACATCAGATAATTTTAAAACCCCTGACGCGTAAAATATTTGGTTTTGTTCCCTAATACAAACACAGATGCTTCATTACTGATGAAACTTATAGCTTTGTTGCTTACTTTTGTTCATTCGATTTCCTCTCGAATAACATCAGACGCCGACTAATCCGTCCCCAAATCTGAAAGACTTTATGTTAATAAACATTCGCCTGAAAATTCAGCGTTTGCGTCGCTGAATAAACTGGTTATTTTTCACTAAAATACGCTGAAATCGTTTCGTAAATTTAAATTATTTACTACATTTATTACTTTATAACAAATTGTGCGAGTAATTGTTCGTGATTTTAAATGTTAAAAATAGCAAAATTATTGGTATTTAAATGAGTTTAAATTTCGAATTGACTTCCGGTCGCGCATGGATCCATTTCTCGGTATTGGTGCTTGTTTAAATCTATTTTCTTCCTTCGCTTATCATGTTCAAGCTCAAGAACCAAACGCTAACTTGAGCGGGCCATGAATATTGTCTATAGTTTTTCATAATTCAACAAACATTACATAGTTTGTAATGCCATATCTTAGAATTTTGTGACATATTTATACATTTACCAAACACGACGACTTCTCCAGCAACGTTAACTTCCCTGGACGATGATTAACATAGCCCCGTGGACTTTTTTCTATAAAAAGTTCTGCTGTGACGCCTGGGGTGTCCGGATAGATTTATGATTATAAAGTCCCTTCAACTGGTACAGGACAGGGGTTGGATGTCAGTTTTGAGGAAGATAAATATCAAAAAGGTTATTCCGACAGAAGTCGGAAGTTGGTGACAGCGAATTTTTGCCTTGAAATCATTATTGAATTATAAAAAATATAGGTCCTTCAGCGTCTCAAAACCTTCATATATTGTTCGATGAAAAACATTAATTTACGAATGTGCTAAAGTTCTGCCACAAACTATCGCTGACAGCTCTCGGGATCAAACATCATAAATAATTAGAAAACTTAAAGCTTTCAGTGAAGGAAAATGACGTAAATTGCTCATTGAAGTCTTTCACTGAGGCATCATACTAACCATTTATCACAGTTAGCGATATATTAAATAGAAAAAGAGGAAGTTTATTGCCGCTTAAGTATGCTATTTTCCAATAAATTTAAAGCGATCTAGATAATTTCATCCCCGGACGTAAAATATGGGCTAATAATTTATTTTAGAGCTGATTTTGGGCTTGGTGTTCGGTGCGATGGTTGGTATCATTATGTTCCCGAAGCTGCTGCGGAAAGGTAGATATTAGGGGCTTGCGTTCATCGATGTTACATCTTCATTAATCTTGCAAAAGCACCCGCTCAAAGGTAGTTACTGTTAACATTAGATTTGTATCACTGCACTAAACCGTCGTCTGGTTGTCAATCGATAATTTTGCCATGTCATGAATTTTGATTAGACCAAGGTATGTTTCGCTTTGAAACAGGAAATAAACGAATTGGGCGAGTAACTGAAAATTATTCCACAATTATTTATTGCAAGCTCTCCTAAAGAGTAACGTTGTTAGTAACAAAATAAAAATGAAGAAATAAATTCATAGCAAGGATGAGCGATGTTCATCGAAGTTCACAAAACATCGATGTTTTAATATCGATTTTAAGGTATATAAAATATCTTATAATCAATGTTAAAAACAAAACATTGAGCTTCGATGTAAACAACAGACAAACTGACTCTTTATTTGAAGTTTTAAATACAATAGATGTATTTATAAATATATTACACAGGTAAGAATTTTTAGTGATTTTGTGCTCTTTTTTTTAGCTGATTTTATGTGACTGGTGGTCTTCACTTTCAGCGGATTGGTGCAGGGTTTCTTGAAAATCCCGAGTGATTTTTGGTGCTGTACCGTAGATTCACCCGAAGATGACTCACCAATTTGTGGAGATAAATATACAATGTTTTCACACACTGTCATAGCTATCTTTCTAAGGACCCGCTTAAAATTAACGAGAAAAAATATTTCTGTTGACCAAAAAAAGGGGACATAAAAGTGAAACTATAAAAATGAGCTTTCAACAAAATATTTAAAAGAACCAAAGGACAAGAACATATCACCCCACATGGCCACTTTAACATTTATGTCATCCCGAACAAAATACAAATTGATTTTTTTGGTTTAATATGTAACTTGAAACTTTCCTGAAATTTAAAAGTTCTGGTTAAAGTAGAAAGAAAGTTAAAGAAAAGTCAACATTTCGACTTTGATGTTGAAATTTTAGGAAAAAATTCAAAATATGCCGGTTTAAATTTAAAATTATCAAAAAAAATGTATGTTAAAAAAAGTTACCAAAACTCCCGGTTTCAATTCAACATTTTCCTCTAATGTTAAATATTTTATAGAAATTTTGAAGTTTTGTATTTAAAAGTCGAACCTTATCGGAAAGCGGAACAACAATTCTAACTTTGGTAATGAAAGGTCGTAACACCGCGATTTCCAGATTTTCTTTTTAAAATTTTTACTTCTAAACATTTCAAGTTTAAGCCTGACAATATTCTATGTGCACGAAATCTCGAATTTAATTTGAAAAATCTGGATTTTTCTTTAATAATTTTGCAGTTAAAGGAAATTTCTGTCCTAAATTTAAAAATGTTATAACAAAAGTCGAGAAATGATCGCTTTAATCTTGAAATTTGACAATTTAAACTTGAAAATTCGAAATTTTTTTTTTTTTTTTCGAATATAATCTTCATTCTAAAAATTTTAACATTTTTATTGAACATTTGGAGGTGCAGTCAACCAAAAATGATATTTGGAATTCTTTTTTATATCATTTTACCACTTTTTCCAAAGTTTGCTTTCTTTTTAATTTTGAACAAAAACAATTCTTAATTTTGTGTTGAATGTTTTAAATTATTTTGTTTGAAATACAAATTTTGAGAATAAAGCTGAATATTTGAGTTTAAGGTTGGGAGTTCGAGAGTAAACATAAAATTCTGAATATTTTCTGCTACCTAAATAACCAGTTTTTTTAGAAATGTTGACCTTTCCAAAAATTTATTGTAGTTACTCAATATTAAAAGTTAGACTTTCTAGTTTTGAATTTGTTGCTGAAAATTTGGATTTATCCGTTTGAAACTCTAATTTTTTGAAACAAATATTTTCTTATATAGTTATTTTTTTTTCTAAATTCCCAATTTAAATTTCATAATTCGGTTTTTATAGAGATCGACTTTTTAAAATTTTTCAGTTTAAAAGTTGCACATTTCTTCTTTTCCATTACATTTTATACAAAACTCGATGTTTGTAGTTTTCAGAAAAAATCACAGCACTCAGCAAGCTTCCACTTTCCAAAATTTATTTTTTTTTAAATTGTTCCGGAGAAAGGTTGCGATTTTAAATTTAATGTTAAATTTTTTACTCTAAAGTCGACATTTTAGGAAGGAAAAAAATCAAAAAAGGTCAGTCTTGAGGTAATCTGAATTTTTAAAATAGTTTTTTTAAGCCGTCTGGGAATATCAAGTTTGATCCTTTTGAAATTGTAAAATACGTACGTTTACCTTAAATGTCCGACTTTGTTGTTTGGATAGACGAGAAATCTAGAAAGTTTTTAATGTAGATTTGAAATTTGATATTTTTTCTAAAATTTTGCACGAAATAGAAATTTAGAAAGAAGAAGTTCAATTCCTAAAATACCTTTCTTAAATTTGGGCTTATGTTCTGTCTCTCAGTTTTTTTTTTGGAATCTGAATTTATGATAATAACTTTTTTGAATTTTCACATTTTTTATTTTCCTGGCAAGCTATGTGATGTCAAACGTTTAAGGAATACTATAATCTCGTCCAGAGGGAAGGTGGTGGACGGTTGACGGTGACGACGGATCAGAAGAGAAGATTCGTTTTATTCTATTTGGAAAATTTATAGAGCGACTGTAACGAGGAAAGGGTTCCTACACTAATGCCTTGGATCTAATCTTAAAGTTTAAAGCGTTCATTTCCAAGGAGCGGAAAATGGTTAGATATGCATATGCTCAACGTTAAATTAGGGTAAAACTAGTAAACTTACAAGAGATTAGAGCTATTTCAAAAATAATGCGAAGGTTAAGGTTTTAATCCTAGGCCGGGATAATTGGAAGCCTAAATATTGAAATAACCCTAAATTATAGACTAATTTAGGTTTCATAAATTTGTGGCATGACATATTTTCAAAATATGTATAAAGTATTCTTGCCATTTGTGAACTTAACCAGATTCATCTATCTTATATTTTATGTTACATTTGTATCACATTTTGTTGTTTTTGCTTTTGGTATTGTCTTATATGGTATTCAAAAGTAGCCGTTTTGGAATGTTGTTATGATTATGTAAGGATATTATTTAATTTGTTTACCAAATGGAGTAGAACTCTCATTCGGGAATCTCTGGTAATATTACTCGTCTACAAACATATTCAACTGCAAACAACGAATATCGAGTAAACATTTATTATCATTTTGGATTTTTTCTGAGTTCGTGATTACATTGTTCGAAAAAAAGCGTTTCCGCTTCCGCAAAATCAATCTGTTTCAGCAAAACTGCATTTTCTTGGACCGCAGACTGCTAAAACTCTGATGGTAGTTTCAGTGTTGCATTAATCTACCTTATTTCACGGCCGGCTCCATAAAATTTCCAAAAAGAGTAAAGAGAACTTTCATTTTTAACCTGCCATGGCCGTGGATCATCCAGTGATTGTTTCTTCGAAGGCGATAGTTCCTCGAATTTTGGATATTATATGATTCATTGGCAGACCTAAACATCGAGTCGCCCTTAACAACATAAGTTTATAGAAGAATCGTTGTAACTTCCAAATTTTTTGAAGTAATATATAAATTTATATATTTTTTAAAAGCTCTTTCATTTAAAATCATGGCCTACTATGGGCTCTATTTAAATAAATTAAGTGGTTGGTTATAACTCCAAAATTATGAGGACAATTAAACAATCATTTACCTCATTATATTATACTGGTAAAGATACAACGTTTTTGTTATGGCTGGATAATTTATCCCACAAAATTCGTCTAAGATTTTAAAAGCCCCTCTTTGTCCCTGCTGGAAATTGTAGTATTAGGGCAAAACCATCAAAAATGAGATGCACTGTACGTACACTCAACCTAAATCATTGGACGCAAAAGAGTATAAAATAATAATAATAATAAACAAACGCCGTTAAATTTACGTAGTACATGGTAGTATTTAATAACGGCATCAAGAATGTGCTTACAGAGTATATAACCCTGAAAAGATTAAAACAAATATTAAAATTCTGATCTAGAAACAATGATTTACTTAATTCCACGCAGCCTTATTTAGAGTAAAAAAAATACATTTCTATATAGTGTTGCCTTAACTTTTAGTATGCTGACACTAGTTTCATCTTCGCATTACTTCAATAAAGGTTACTTCCCAGACTTAGCTTGTTTTATAATAATGTTAGATGCAAGAATAATCAAATTAAAGAAACTTCATATGTACCTGGAAATAGGAATAGTATCGTCAAAGCTTCAGAATAGACTGATATTATTTCCTATTGTAAAATTTAGTCTTAGGGGAGCTCTCGCAATGTTATAATTCTATAACTTAGCCCCATTTTATCCAACTAGTCACGTACGCTCTATAATACCAAAGTAAATTCCAACAAACAAGGTTTTAGAATACCGTGGAAGTGCCAGAATATCGGATAAATGTTGTAGTGTGTAACATACAGTTGCTTTCGCTCTTGCAATCCTTAGATGGAACGTGACGCAAACTTTCTGTGTACTGACAGACTTGGATTTCGACTGGACTACGGCCAGATTTAATGTTATTTTCTCTGAACACGTCTCGCCTGTTAATAATGTATCAACTTATTTCACTTACCGCCGTTACTTTTGACAAGAGGATATAAAAACTGGCTGTCTGAACTAAACAAACTGGTGCCATTCGTGATTTTAGATAATATTTTCAACTAGGAAAAATTCTTCTAAAGTTGAAACAAATGATTAAAATTTAATTTAATAATTTTGTGTTTAAGGAATTTTTAACGAATCAACAGCACGTCAATTAGTATAATTGGAAAAGGTGACTTACGGTGGCTCAGTGTTTGGATGCTTACCTGCCCCGTAGAAGGTCCCAAGTTCGATTCCCTGTCGTGTCGATAAACCATTTAGAATTCAACTACACGTTCAAGTAACTAAATTACAAATAGAAAACAACTTTCGTTACGATACTCGGTCCTATAAGTAGAAATCTGTGGTAGCAAATCTAGATGACTAAACTACCATCAAACGTTGTTGGATCATTGCTATCTAATGACCTCCAAAGGCTCAATAAATTTTGCAAGAGGCCAGAGAAACGTAATATTCGAATGCACAGACAAATAGGCTAGATCATTTATCAGAACAGAAGTTTGGGAACACACCGATTTTCTACTGCAATGTCTTTAAGGCAGTTCACCGGTCAATTACCTCTATAGATTTTCTTTAAACTGGCTGTTGTTACCAATAGAAAAAAAGACTCGTGTCGGTGCCGAAGTCGAAATATTTAGTGACAAATTTACGATTTTTGACAAGTAAAGCAACCTTTCTTAACCTTTTTCTTGTAACATACTTTCGTATGTATTGAGTAAATAAAAACGAATAGGCATGGGCAAAAATTTGTGCATGATTAAAAAGAGTCAAAAAGAAAAAGAAAATTAAGCAGCCACATGGACTGCCGCCAAAAGAGTAAACTTAAACTAGAAACTAGGAATTAACAGTGTTTTTTTAAGTGAAAACTTCTTTAGGCGAGCTAAGCGACTAAGGATAGGATATTGTCATATATATAATCACGTATATCGGTATTGCGTTACACAAAAATGCTACTTTGAACTAATAGTCGATTGCGCCACTGAATTTAAATTGAATATGGGAAAATGGTTATACTTTAATTGTTTAAATTGTGTTTTAATTTGATTATTATTATTTCTATTCTCTCCCTAAAAGAAAATTGCCTAAAATCTGGAAGGCCGACAGGCGTCAATTCAAAATGCACCATGCGAGATGAGCAAGGCAATGACAATAAAGGCGCCCCTACAATATAACATCTCTACTTATCTCCCTACAAATTACTTATAAATTTTTACCTATTCCACCATCAACTTATTAATGTTTTTGTTTACATTTTTGATCTGTCAATTTTGGAGGTTATTTTTGCTTTTATAAAATTGCTTTATCTTTCAGATGATATCGTAAAGATGACAATTACAAAGAAACAATCCAGATAAATTTTACTGAGTGATATCTCGATTATAGAGAAGGCAATTAAAATCTAATGAATTAGGAACTTTAAGTGGGCAATTGAGGGGCCGTTGTAAACGTTTTTAAGAATGGACAAAAGATGTTTTAAACATTTACTCAGTTTCATTGAAACCAGAAGGAGATATCCTGAAATAGCATGAAATTTCAAGAAGAATTAATAACGTTTTTTATGATAAAACTTTAATGTATCCTTCTCATGTTGATGAGTGAACTATTCCTTTATTCATATAATCTGCGTAAAAAGCTGCCCCTGAAGCACATGTTAATAAATAAATAAATTGTTTTAATATGTTTATTAATTTTATTTAAGATTTCTTCGGCTCAGTTTGGAAATATTTAAATTTTTATTGTTTGTTGACCATATTCTCAAACAGTTTTTGAAATATGACTACACGATATTTAAATTTATTTAAAACGTCACCTTATGACAGTTGACAAAATGAGAGGTTAGTTTATTTTACATAGAATAAAAAAAATAAAAAATAAAGTCCGAAATTAGATACGAAAAAATTTTTTGTTGTTTTGATAAATTATAAAAATATAAAAAATACATAAAAAAGTTTGTTGCACTGGACATCGATATTTCGCTCTCATTTGAGCAGCAGTGCATAACCTGGAAAGGGAACAATCAGGAAGGAATTCTTGAAAATAAAAATTTAAATAGAATTAAAATTTTTTTTAACATGACTAGATGTTTAGATTCTTAAAGTTAAGTAATTCTACATCTTTTGCATACTGACTCATCCAACGAATACTGCAGTAAGTTACTATTGGGCGTATTAAGATAATTCAAATTAAAGTGATTACTTAATCACGAAAAATTAGTACATTGAAAACATATTTTTTTGAATATCTTGAAATCTGCTATGCAAATATAAAATTTAGATAGTGTGACTGGTTTTTTTAATATGCAGTAACTTAAAATAGACAAGATCAAAGACTGGATCGTATACAAATATAAAAGATATAAGAACTAGAAATAATAATTTAATTTACAAAATATAAAATTGTTATTTTTGATATCACAGTTGGACAATTTACAAAAAAATGGTGTACTATAGATTTCAGTTTTCACTTCTGTCGGCAATCCCCATAACTGCCCAATTTTTTTTTATTTTCAAAGTAATTGTAGTATCAAAAATTAAAATGTCTCAATTTGCAATTTAAAATTATTAAAATTCGTCTGGTTTCCAGCGGGGTTAAAGACACGCTGCTCAACACCCAGTTTTTTAATTCTATTACCCATCTTACTCATAGGCACATAACATTGTTATCATTAGACATCAGATTTTATGCAACTTGCATATTCACGTATATTTTGTCTATTTCGGTGATGCAGGCATATTTCCAATAACTTCGCATATTTTTGTTGCATTCGACAAGAAAAAGTGTAAATTATAACATTGAAATAAATCGAGCCTAAATTAAAGTTATTATTTTTTGAAGATATAGATTCCACAGGTAAATTTTTTGTCCATTAGCATTAAAAAAGTAACATTTCTTTTTGTCGTGTTTCGATAAATCGAAATATAGATTTAAAATCAGAATTTTAAAACAAAATTCAAATTTCGACAAGATGATTAAAATAAAAAAAAACTAAAAATTTTAAATCTAAATTCAAATGTTTGTCCAAAAGTAGTTTAAAGAAATCAAGATTTTCCAATTGGAAATTAAACTTTAAATATTACTTCTTTAATGTTCAATTTGGTTTTTGTACTATAATTTATTTCTTGATTTTTTCTTTTTAAATTTGAATCTTTGCTCAAAATTTCGAATTAAAATTCTTAATTAAAAGAAAACAAAAATGCCAAGATTAAACTCAACATTAAGGTTAAAAAATTACAAAAATCATTTTAGTCACAAAATGTAACTTGAGCAAGAATATATTTCTTTCTGAGATTTTCTTTGAAACTTCAACATTTAAAAAAAGCCGAATTTTAAGAAAATATAAATTCATTTTTCGAAAAAGTCGTCAAAAAGTCAGAATTCCAAAATTCCGAAAGTTTTCATAAAAGTGTATTTTTTTTTTGTTGAAATTTGGTACCTAAAAGTGGAAATCTTGAGAAAAAGTTGATGTTCCGAAAAATTCGAATTTTTCAATAAAAGTCCAAATTTTCAAAAGGGTCCAAATTTTTTAGTCAATATTAGAAGAAAAAAAGTAAAAATTTTCACGAAAAGTTGAAATCTCGAAAAAATTGACTTTTTTAGAAAATAGTCAAAATTGTAGGACAAAGATCTAAATTTTAGAAAAAACCAAATTTCCAAAAAATTGAAATATTCAATATAAAATTAAAAATTTTTAGAAAAGTCAAAATCTTTTAAAAAATTGGCAAAAAAGTCGACATTATGAGAAAAAGTCAAAATTTTGAAAAAAGTAAGAAAGTTTTTAAAAATAAACACGTTAGAATGTCTAAATTTACAAAAAGTTGCAATTTTCATTAACAAATTAAAATTTAATTAAGTCGAGTTTTTAAAAAAAAATTTCAAATTAGTTAAAAATTACAAAGAAATATAAATTTTAGGAACAATTTTAAATTTGGAGAGAAAATTGAAATTTTGAAAAAAAGTTGAATTTTTGACAGTCTAATTTTTCGAAAAAGGCCATTGTACAAAAAAAATTTAAAATATGTCCATATTTTTAGAAATAATTTAAGATTCCAGAAATTATAGAAAAATTTAGACATGTTTAAAAAGAGGTCAAAACATCACGAAAAAACCCACATTTTGAAAAAATAAAATTTTTAAGAAAGGCGAAATTGTGAACATAAGTAAAAATTTTGAACAAAAGTGCAGTTTAAATTTTCGCAATATTTTCGGTCAGTTTTAAAAAGAAGCGGAAATTTTGGTTAGTTTCAATTTTCAATAAAAATCTTTCAAAAACATGTATTTTTTATATTTTTAACAAAAAGTTGATTAAGGTTTTCAAATAAATGGTTTAAATTTTCAATAAGAGGTAATTTTTTTTAAAAAAATGTAACTAAATTAACTAATTAACTAATTTAAAAAAGTATAAATTTTGAAATGGGTACAAATTTTCAGTCAAAATTTCAAAAAGAGTACCAAAAAAAAAATGTCAGCTTTGTTATCTGCATTTGCAATAAAGTCAAAATTTTCAGAATATCCAAAATTTTCAAACAAAAGTATTTTTGTAATTTTTTTAAAAATAGTCAACATTTTTAAAGAAACCAAATTTTTCAGAATGAATTCAAATTATCAGTCAGAATTTTAAGAAAAAGCCCAAATTTTGAACAAAGTGTAAATTTTATTATTTGAATTTGTAGAAAAATTGAAATTTTTAAAAAGATCAAAATATTCAGAATATTCGTTTTCGAAAGAAGGTATGTTGGTATATTTTTGACAGATAGTCAAAATTTTCAAATAACCCGAATTAAAAAAAATGAATTTTTTTGGCAGAGATTAAATTTTTTCAAAAAAAAAACAGTCAAAATTTACAAAGTCGAAATTTCTATATAAAAGTCGAAATTTTAAAAAATAATATTAATAAATTTTAAAAAACCTGAAATATTTGAAGTTAAAAATTTTTTATAAAATCATTATTTTTAAAAGTATAATTTTTTTAAATGTTTTAAAAATTTCTTTTTAAAAATATTGAAATTTTCAATACAATAAATTCAAATTTTGAGAAATGAATTATTTTAAAAGTTAAAATTAAAAGTTAAAGATGAAATTTTATAAAAAAATTTTGACATTTGATAAAAAAGTCAAAATTTTGAAAAAGGCAAATTTTGAGAACGGTAAAATTTTGCAATGTCTAAATTTTTCAAAAGAGTCGAAATTGTCAATAATAAATTGAAATTTAAAACGTTTGACTTTTCAAAAAAGTTCAAACTTTGAAATATTGTTAAATTTTGATCACAAGCCTTGCCAATATATTGATATTAGGCATTTTAAAATCTCGTTCTTTCACGCAACAGCTGCCAACACTATTTATTGAAATAGTGGTAGCAGCAATTGCGTGAAAAAAAAAATTTAAAATAAAATAAATATGGACATTTTCATGTTGTAAGGAAAGGCCCTTTCCCACCTTCCATGAAGAGCACGCCACTGGTTCTCAGACTCCTTTGACATTTCTACTCTTAAGAGTAACTGAAGCAGATCTTCTGGCGAATATTTTGACCTGGTGCTTTTTATGAAATTTTTCTATCCTGATTTAAAAGAACGTGCAAGTTTATGTAAATGCATAAAATTTTACCAAAAACTAATGTTAAACTCCAATGTAATACGGCTCCAAAATTTTCAACAAAAAAAGCGATGTCTAGTATTTTTAGAATATGGCAAAAATTAGTTAAACTGGTTGATTTTTCATACGATTTTGGTATGTATAACAAAAAAAAAATTAAATGAATAATAAAAACATACCCAATGCTATTAAAATTCGAAACAGAAATTGCTCTTTTTATATCTATGTTTCAAGATAATATGACACAAGAAGAATTTTAGTTTAGATAACTTCTTGATAATTATTATATGAAAATTTAATTTTAATACTTCTGATCTATAGCAATAAATTCATATTAAATGGTTTTTTAAACGGACATTAAATGTTTGTTTTAATTCGAACCAAATTTTGTTGGATTTATGACGCATATTAATGTGCATATAATTGTAACTACAAGTCATATTTTGTTCAAAATCTGCATATAATATGATCATATTTTGTTAAAAAGCTGTGCATATAATCCGCTCTCTAGTTATCATTACAGCATGTAGGTAACGCAAATTAGCGTGTGATCATCGAAAGTATAATTAATAAATACAAGAGTTAACTTTTTCATTTCTTGATATATTTAAATCCTCACCTTTTAGACTAAAATAACTATTTAAAAAAGAATGCAATAAATCAAAGCAGAACACAGAATATTACTCTCACTTCATCCACTTCTTTGGCTTTTCTTTTCATATTTCATTGAAATACTGGCTTGTAGCATATTTATTTTCTTCTTAGCGTCTCCAACAATGAAATTGACGAAATAGTCAAATTCATCAATAATATTCTTTGGACATTAGACTTTTTATTTTTAAAATGAATTTTGGTCATTGTTTTACGCAAAATAGTTTTATATTCTTGAATAATACATGTAATGAATTCTCTTGTTGCTAATGTCATTCACAAAATAAAGGTATTTTATATTCATAAATGATAATATATTTTAAGATAACTCACAATCCTTTGTTTTGTCTTAAGTATATCTCAATTTAGCCAAAATTAAAGCGGCAGCGAAATGATTTTGGTACAAATTCTCCAAATGGTATAAATATCAAAATATCTTACAAAAGAATCTGGTCATATAACTACTCGCTTAGGGCAGTTCGTAATGTGGAAGCGATGTGCAGATGTGCATGTACAAACTGTCTTTCGGTGTAGCAGTGGGGACAGGTTATCAAGCGAGTTTAATTTTTAATTCTGTAAGTGACTGAGGCGCAATGGGTACACGATTCCTTCTTTCGTAGTAGGTCGCGAGTTCAAATCCCTAATACTGTTATCATTAGAGCATGTTGATAACGAGAATTAGCGTGATAGTGGCGGCAAACAATAGTTTTCTCCGATCAAACGTTGCTCAACGCGCCTAAAAAAAATTTCACTTAAAAAAAACGTACTTATGACTATCTTATAAACTTTGATGTAGAAAAACAAACACCTTCATGTACTACAAATTTTTATGACTAAAAAATGCTATTATATGCTTTTATTAAGAATTTAATGTTTTAAAGTTTAATATTTTGGCGATACACCTGAAAACCTCCGGCAACACCCAAGTAGGGAAACGCTGATATAAGATATACGCCAAAAAACATTTCAAAGAGATTTTAATTTATTGGAGCCAAATTTTTCTATACATTTTGGAGCTTGGAGATTTGTATTATTGCACCCGTGCATAAAGTCTACGCTAAAATTTGAGCATTTAGGTCTCATTATATGAAGCGGAGATCGTAGCATTTTTTGATAGGATTTCTGTCGATGAACTACCTTAAACTGATACGTAAAAAATAAATACGAATTGCTAAAGTAATAAAGTAACTACACCTAAAATATTAAGACGCCATAATTGCTTTCATCGTTGTTTTAGGGCGTTCTTTTAAATTATTTTAAACCTCTTCTAAATTTCTTCTTTCTCAAAATGTTGGGCTATGAGGCAATTCCTTGAACCCCCACAGTTATTTTGCGGATTAGAGAATTAAATGTAAATGAAGGGTTACTTGCAACGCCTTTGGTAATTTAGCAGAAATTTTGCAGCTTTCATCGCCACAACCAACTCGAACAACTCTGTTATATTGATCATAATTTTGGAAGGAAGATGCGATAATTGAAATTTATCTATGCATATCTCCCAGCCACTTCCGAAGGAGTTCGGATGTTGTTTCAAACAGTCACGGGGCGGTAACAGTGCCGAAATTAATCTGATCGGAAAACAATTTTCGGTTTCAATTACCAAACCGACTTTTCTCCACTCATGATTATCAATTCTAGTCCCCGAAGTGAGTTTTTAAAGCTTGGGAAATTTCATTGCTTCACAATTTAATTTTTAATAATATCGTCGCGTGAAAGTCTTTAAAAAAAGAACCGAGCTAAGAATTTACGTGATAGACGTAAACACTCTCAATATTCTATGAAAATCTCTGAATAATGTTCATTTTAGTTGAAGGAGATTAAAAGTAAATATTGAAGCTGCAAACTGGAAAGAGCTTCATTTTGTTTGCTGAGAAATTCAAAGAATATTTCATTGAAGGCTCAAGTTTAATTATTCATGATATTTATTATCAGAATAAGAAATACTGTTCGACAAGTGTTTACACAGTATCAGTTTTTAAACTTTTTATCAAATATTGAGATATTGTAAAATGTTCAGTAAATAAAATAAAGTAAGGGTGAATAGGGTAAAACTTAGTAAGATAAAGGCTTCCACTGCTGGTGTCAGTAATAGATATACTTCTTCCGAGATTGGACCGTGCTAAAGAACTACGAAAAGTGTTCCGATGTTTTGTTCACCACCATCATAGGAAGCTTCTTCAGGAACGAAAGAAATAATAGATGGAAGTTACAAAAACATACATCAAAATTAAGACATCAGTACCTCAATATTTTCATAATATCAGAGGCAAAACTCTTCTGAAATGAAAATGTCGCAAAAAAGAAACAAGATTGTTTAGATAGAAAGAGCCCAATAACTTAGTATGTCCACCATAGCAGAGACGAAACTTCTAAAAATAAACAATCAAAATGGCACCAAAGACAAGATGCTCTTCTACTTTATACATCTTTAATTTGAATTATTTTAGAGAAATTATTTCATTTCTTAATTTCGATTTTATTGACGATTCTAACTCAAAATATTCAGCTCTTTCAAAAAAAAAAAATATATTAACCTTCTTCTAAATTTTCTCTTTTTCTAGAAATCTCGACTGAAAATATTTTGCAATTTTTAAAATCGCAAAGACTAGCGTCCTGCCTAAATTTGGTATTTCTGAGTATACTACATACTTTGCTATAATGGGTTTAAACTGTATTGATTTTCAGCATTTGCTTATCTCTAAAAGCTAACAAACAATCATTATGAAATCTTCTATGTAATTTACTTTTATGATATCAAAGTAATCAACAGTTGCTGCATTAATTTTCAATACGGGTTATTTTTGGAAATTTTAATTTACATGAAATTTATGACTTTACATTCAAGCAATTCAATTTATAAAATCAGACTTAAAACAATGACCTAACCGAATAACAGTTCGATTATGGTTTATGGGGGCCATCTTTATGAATAGGAAAATGTTTCTGTGAAGATTTTTATTTATTTTATTAGTAGCTTGAATTTTGAAAATTAACCAAGTACGTGTTTATTTCTTTCATATATTCTTTCCGAAAAATTTGCATTATGAAACGATGTTATACTTTTTTAATATATATTTTTTACTAGCCCCCACCTTTCCATTTCGGTATGTAATATACTATATTTCATATATTCTTCGCACTAAACTTAGGACTATAAAATGATTTTTAAAATTTTTTTCTATGCCAACCTTGATACTTCTTTTTGTACATTTAAGGGTTGAATTGTCAAAATTATGTAGATACGTGTTTAGGTATTTTATTAATTATTATTTTTAACTTTGCTTCACATTTAATTTGAAACTCCACTGTATCCCCATTAGAAAGCGAATTTCCAAAAATTGTTTCTTATTGCATTTTTAGATCACAAAAGAGACATGTTGTCCAAATTTTGTGCTTTTATAGATAATATTATGTGTTGATAAGACAGATGTTTAGGGAATGTTTTTTTAATTACTCTAGATTTACCCCCTCGGCACTTGAATTTTAAAATCGACCAGGACCTGTTTGGTTTATTTCTTTTATATATAATTTACACAGAGTTTAAAGTTTTAAAACTTTTTTAATTTTTGCATACAAAGAGCGATACCCATTTTTCCCCGAGGAAAAGGTTAAGATATGTGTTTAGTTATTCATTTCATGTATTCTTCATACAATATTTTAAGTAATGAAATGATATTTTAACTTTTTTCACACCGATTCTGATACCCATTTTTACCCCCTTATGGACTGACTTGTTAAAATCACATCAAATATTGGCATGAAATTTTGGCTTGTAAAAGGCTTTTTAAATTTTTCCCTTTTCTATTAGAGATTGAAGTATTAAGATAGGTCAAGTATTTTCTCATTTCATGTTTTCATATATTCTTTACACAAAATGTCGGGATATAATTTTTTTAAATGTTTTCTTTACCAAATTTGATGCTCCATCCTTTAGGACTTGAAATGTTAGGATCAGAAAAGTTCAGGTTCAATTACGTTTTACATGAGTTACTTTTGCAAAATTTTTGTTCTTAAAATTCACTAATAACTTGGTTTTTAGGGGTTAAATAACTAAAATAGGCCAAACACGGGTCTAATAACTTTTTGTTTAGTTAGGTTTCAAATGCACTATTAAGTCTGTCCAAATGGACACGAAAAAGACGTAGCTCTAAAGAAAGATATAACCTTCAGAATTCCAGAAGCACCTTTCCAGTAAAAGTGTAATATACATAAAAGAACTCCGTTACCGAAGAAGACCCAAGAGCAGCCATATCAAAAGTGATCGCTATTACAACGGCGATCTTTGAGCTAAGAGCACTAAGACAAGCAGGTGGTGATAAGCAGAACCAGAATCTCATAATAATTAGCAATAAAACAGGCGCGGATAAACTTCTTGAAATAAATAAGCTAGCCCTGGATTGGATAAAAGGACGAGTAGTTGAAAGAAAAGGGGAGTTCAAGTGCGTTAGATGCTAGCAGCTAGGCGACATAAAGAGGCAATGCACTGACCCAGGTAGCAAAAACAATGGCTTCAATTGAGCAAAGCAGGGACACATAGCAGCAAATTGCCTGAACGAACCATTCTGTATTAACTGTGGATAGGAAGGCCATCAAACATGAAGCATAAAGTGCAAAAATAAACAAAACCACGGAAAAGAAGAAATACAAGCCGGAAAGATTCGTAAAACCGGATGATGCGGGTACTACAAATCAACACAAACAGAAGTACACCCGCCCATGACTTGGCCCTCGCCACAGCCAATGAGATAGAAGCGGGAATAATAGCAATAAGCGAGCCAAACAAAAAAGCTGTTGGAAACAGTCGAGATTAGTTATCTGACGAAGATCTAAATACGTAGGTAAAAACTTCGGATCATATTGCTTCGTTTATGTTGTAATGGTAAACTTCACCTTATACAGCTAGTACGCCTCACCAAACCAAGACATAGAAGACCTAGAGATAATGCCACAAACCATAAGCAATTAAATAAGAAGAACTGGGAAAAAGGCTCTGATAATCGGGGATTTTAACGTCAAGTCCCCACAATGAGGAATAAGCATGAGCGTCAACAGGGGAACAATAGCCACAGAATTAATGGCACAATATGACCTCATAATAAAAAAATGAGGGAAACACTTCCTCATTTCAAAGACTCTATCGTGGACTTAACCATAAGGACAGCCGATATACGCAACCACAGGAACTGGGAAGTAAGCACTAAAGAAACACTAAGCGACCACAACTATACGGGTTGAACCAAATTTGATTTCCACCACAGGGATCTCGTAAACCTTTAGAGATACAAGGAAGCTTAAATAGGAAAAGTAGTGCAGAATTTAGTGCCCAATTTTATTCCGCTAAGAAAACAATTAAATTCCAATTCGTCTTGATTTTATTTTAAAAAAAAACTGAAAATGGCCATTTTTAAAAATCAGTTGTTCGATTAAAAAAGATCAAAAATTGTAACTAGTTGTTTTTTTTGAGGCCTTTTTATTGATGTACATTATTTTTTCTCCAAATTTGACTAATTCCGAGAAAATTATGTCAACTTTGTTATTTCCTTTGGACACCATATTATATTTTATCATTTTCTAATTTAACATATTTTTCTGATTAATTTGATGTGCGTCATACCGTACTTCAAATGTGGCAAAGTGGGTTAAATGAACTAATTTTTTATTTTTAAACACAAACATTATATGCGGATGTAAGGTCGTCAACAGATGCTCCTACTGCGAAGAAGAAAATGACGCAAAGTACTCCCTATTCAAATGCGTGAAATGGGAAGAAATAAGAAAAGAGTACCAGGAACAAACAGCAAGAGCATTTAACGCAAACCGTTAGATGCAAAACCTAATCTTTCCAGAACAATCACGGAAAAAACCCCAACAAGTTATAAGAAAAATAATAGAAAAAAAAGACAGGGAAAGAAGGTAACAGGCCCACAAAAAATATAGATAGTCCCGCGCCGAGTAATGCGAAAGCGGATTCCAGAGCGAAGGCGTTAGAAGAGGGGGTGGAGTTTTAGTGGGTAGAACAAGTGCGAGTCCCACACTCAGTGTGTAAAAAGTATTTCTTCACCTCCATAAAAAATAGCCTGTTTCATGCCAATTTCGAAATTATTGCTCATCTACACCATGAAACGAATCTTCTGTCCGAATTTCATGTTTTTGACTTCAGTTGTTGTGACTGTCCATTGATGAATATGTTTTTCGATCTGTCAGAAGTTCTTCTTTTTATAATATTGGTATAGATGTATATTTACTTTTTTTGAAATTTTGACTTTTTTGAAAATTTGCCTTTTTTTTTAAATTCGACATTTTTTGTAATTTTATACTATTTTAACAATTTGAATTAGTCTAAACGATATTTCCTAATAACTTGCCTGTTTTCATCTTTCATGCATTTTGGCATTTTCTACCTAAACAGTGTTTTATTTCTCCCAATTGCAACGAAGATATGTGATGTACAGTTGCATGGCAGCTATCGCACGTTGCACGACGACAAGACGATTCAAATTATTTTAATTTATACCTATATCAATTACCATCTGCAATTTCCACTAAATGCAAAACCTTTGGTGGAAAAATTTCAATGTTAGAACATTTTCCCTTCGTCCGAAGCTTAATCAGCCGTTGCATTCCAGCTTAGCATAAAATCTATTTGGGTCAAGAAGTTTATGTAAAACGATCTATACATCAAAGTTGAGGCGCTTCATAAACATAAATAAAATGAAGGTTCCATTACATCACACACAGACGGAAAAATATCAGGTAACTTTAAAACTTATCTTTAAGTTATTATAGAAGATGAGTTTTGTGCTCTGTAACTTGATAGAACGACTAGCGACTAGTGCTGGAGAGAATTACTTGTTAAAACTACCCACAACAAATTGAATCCTTGTTTATCGCAGACGTTCGATAGGGAAAATAGCTTTGATGTCGTTTCAGTTTTGTAATACATTCATCGGTGTATAGCTACTTCAAAGGAACCAAATTATAAGCACATAAAAACACGAAATAACTTATACAAGCGTTACATTGAAGTTGTTTTACCAACTTGCTAGTAATAATATCAACACAATTTGTGCTTGTTGTGAATTATATCATAAACATTAAACGAATTTTAACTAAAATCCAATCACATACACAACTGGATATCAACTTTAGCAAAATCACTTTTAATTAAGTAAACTAGTTATCATTTAGCACTGAACTAATTGGAATTTACGAATATGGCTTATGTGACTTTACCCTTGTCAATATTTGAAATTTAATTCATGTGCTAATATAATATTGGAGCTAGACCCTACGTAATAATTAAGTCAGTGGTATGTTCGATTATTTAATTAGGAGATTATTTATTTCATTAGAAACCCTCGTTCTCTTCTCTAGATTACTTAATACTTAAATAAGTAGAATATTAAATTGTGTTCAGATTGCAACTTTTCCTGAATATCGAATTTTATCGAGATTCGGCTTAAAAATTTTCTACACATTTTGAATGTTTATACTTTTTCTGAAGACTTTAACTTCTTTGAACGTTTAGAATTTTTTTTTGATTTTTTTTTACTTTTAAAAGTATTGACTCTAAAATTTCTAATTTTTCTTGAATTTTTTACTATTTATGAAAATTTTGGCTCTTTTTAAAAATAAAAATATTTTAAAAATTTTAACTGTTTTGGATTCGATGTGGGTTTCCTTAAGTTTAGGCCAGCACTTAGGCTACCCTTTCCGGGCTCATTGTGCTATCGCCGTGATTGAGGTGACCTTGGTCATCCATTTAGCCACCTAATCTTGTTGAGAAACTGAAGAACGTCCATTGGATGCGCCTCTCTCAAAGTGGCTACAGTAGACCAGAAGTTCCCCAGCGTGGATCCTCTGATTAATGCTTGTGCCGAGCAGTGATACATCACGTGCTCGACACTCTCATCTTCTTCTAAACACCCACTACAACTCGGATCGTTTATAATTCCTATTCTGTGGAGGTGTTTGTTTAATCGACAGTTACCTGTCTAAATACCTACAAGTTTCCTAAGGTTGTTTCTTGAAAGTTTTAGGCATAGTTTTGCCGTTTCCCTGCATGGCATTCTAATGAATGCGTGAGTGTGTCGGCATGTTGTTATTGATGTCCGTATGACGTGTTTACGATCAATTTCTTCATTAATTAGGGATCTTACGGTTGGTTTATCCAGAAAAAGGATTGGTTTTGGTCCAACAAATTCTCCTTTGAACTTTTCCTCTCCAGTTTCTCAGCGCGTTCGTTTTTCTCTTTTCCAGAATGTTCTTTGATCCATATTAAATCAATTGCGTTCTCCTGTAATAGACGTTCTAAAGCTAGGTGGTAGTTTCATACTAGCGTTAAGTTTGTTTTCACATTCCTCAGAGCCTTAAGGGCTGCCTAGCTGTCTGTCTTTATTTGGATATATTTTCCTGTAATGTTCAGTTGCGCCATTTGTTCGGTGCTGCATAAAATTCCCAACATCTCCGCTTGGAAGATTGTTAGGTATTTATCTAACTTAATACTTACAGTAAGGTTCAGGTCTTTCGAGAAGATTCCTATTCCAGTGCCCTTATTTGTCTTCGATAAAAATTATTGCTTTCTTAGGATCTGTATTTTTTAATATTAAAAGTTATGGCACTTGCGTCGCCTACTATAATTTTGTTGTTTAAAATTAAAAAATTAGTTCATTTAACCCACTTAGCCACATTCGAAGTTTGGCATGATATTCATCAAATTAATCAGAAAATATGGTAAATTCGAAAATAATAAAATCCAATATAGCGTCCATAAGAAATAACAAAGTTAACATAATTTTCTCGGCAACAGTTGAATTTAGAAAAAATAATGTACATCAGTAAAAAGGCCTCAAAAAACAACTAATTACAGTTTTTAAATTTTTTTCAATCCGACTTAAAATAAACAAGTCACAGCAGATTTTTAAAAATGTTTTTAGTTTTTTCTAAATAAAATCAAGACGAATTGAAAATTAGTTGTTTTCTCAGCGGAATAATATTAGGCATTAAATTCTGCACTACTTTTCCCATTTAAGCTTCCTTGTATCTCGAATGGTTTACGAGATCCCTGTAGTGGAAATCAAATTCGGTTCAACCTGTATACTTACGTCTGGTATCCTTGCCTGTAGTTCATCCATTTTTATACGGTAGAATGGGCCTCTTTTTAACTGTTATTAAAAAATCAGATTTTCTTTAAAAATTGACCTTTTTTAAAAAATCTAGACTTTTTTTTATGAATTTTGACATTTGATTTTTTTATTTATATTCAAAATTTTGTACTCTTTTCAAAAAGTCGACACACCTCAAAATTTAAACATTTTTTCAGAATTTTCCGCTTAAAAAAAATAAACAAAATATTTTGACTTTTTTGAAAATTTGGTTTGTTTTGAAAAGACTTTTTTTCGAAATTTTCACCCCTTTGAAAGGTCTCGAGTTTTTGTAAATAATTTGATTTTTTTTTAAATGTCGACAGCTATTTTAAATAAAGATATTTCAAAAGTTTTACTTTTTTTCTAAAGTATTTAACTTTTTTTAAATGTTGTATTTTTTCACGAAATTTTGAATTATTTTAAAAATTTTGTCATTTTTAAAAATTTCGATTTCTTTTCTTTAAATTTCGGTTGTTTAGCAAAATTTTATCTTTTTATAAAAGTTGGTTTTTTTAAATATATATTTCGACTTTATTTCTGAAAATTTCATCTGTGAAAATTGCACTAACTTTAAAATCTTAACTTTGAAAATTTCGACCATTTCGAAAATTGCTACTCTTTAACAATTTTAGCTTTTGTCAAGGTTTTGACATATCTTTTAAAATTTTGACCTTTGGAGATTTCGAATTTATTTAAAATAATGAATGCCCTTTTTTACGTTTTTTTTTTTGGAGAAAATTCCGAATTCTTCGAAATTTCTGCTTTTCGAAATAAGACTTTTCATAATTTCAGGTTTTTTCAAAATTTTGACATTTCTTGAAAAATTCTACTTTTTAGAACATTTTGACTATTTTGAAAACTTCAATTCTTTCAAAATTCGACTTTCGAAAATTTCAGTTTTTAAAAATATGAACATTTTTAAAAATTTCGTTTTTGAAAGTGAATATACATTAAATTTTGTTGAATATTTCACCTTTGAAAATTTAAACTCTTTTGAAGGTTTCCCTTTTTGAATGTTTCGACTGATTTTAGATTGTTTTTCAAAATTCGATCTTTTATTTAAGAATTTCCAACATTTCCGAAAATGTTAATACTTTTTTAAAATGTCAATCTTATACCGTACTCGATATAAATTATTAAAAATAAAATGAAATAAAACGCGTCAGTAAAGCGTGGTGAGTGAATGGAAGATAAGGAAAGGAACAAGGGGGTATACGAAGATAACCACAGCTAAAACTCGCTCCACACACACACACTATAATTAGAATGCTTATTGGCAACACTGTCCAACAGGGAAATTGCAAATGTCACTAACGGAGTATTGGTATCATAGACAAGACAAGTGACAGATGGAATTGTGTCTATGAACGCGAGACTGCGCCAGAGAAATGTCAAGTAATGTACTGCGTGTCCACCAATAGATGGTAGCACTGCGTGTCAACCACAGAAGACAGCACTAAAAGACACGTCACTGGTAAATACTAGAAAATGGCGTCTAACGGGTTTCTACACGTGCAACTAAACAGAAAAATGAAATAAAAAGGGTGTCAAGTCGCCGACTCTCGAATTAGCTATTAAGGCGTTTGCACGCGGTTAGGAAATCTTCCAGGGGCGATTACAATCGAGGAAATATAAAATATTACTGACAAGAAAATAAAAATTAATTCTTCGGCCGAAACTCGAATAAAATTCGAATTTCACCTAGAACTTGCTCGTTTTAACAAGCACGTGGTCGTGTTAAGTCCACAGGACGAAAATAAACAATTCACAACAATTGGACAATGCAGCACGATACAAATAGAAAATTCAGACAATTGGATAAAAAGAAATGCGCGAACTTACAGTTTTAGCTATAGTTTTCGCCGTGGCACTATTAGATTAGTCGGGTAAATAATCTTTAAGCAAATTATCGGTCGAAGCACTTGGCACGCATTCGGAATTTTCGGGTAGGTGTTCCTTGTTAGGAGATCAAACTCGGAGAGAGTGAGTCAAGCAAGGGTGGTTAGTTACCAACCCTCGTCGTGGTGTTTTGCGTTGGTCGGGGACGATCGTGAATCGTCGGGGATGGAAATGTATTGGTCAATGCCTAGTGCTCGGATCCATCTAGCGGCGTCAGAGTGAGAGTATGAGCGGGAAACTTGAATTATTCCTGCTCCGGTATCAAATCCTTTTTAATGTTTTGACGGTTTTTATCATTTTTAAAACGTTTTAAATGTTACTTAGAAGTTGTTGAACAATTCAGATTTTTGTTGGAAATTTCGATTGTTATTTGACCTTTCGTCTTTTTCCAAGATGATGCTAAAATTACTGGCCATTTTTTCTCACAGCATTTCTATTGATATTTTTTTGTAAATTTTGAACTCCTGAATTTTTATACAAAATTTGACCTTTTTCGTAATCCCTTTTTATATTCAAATTCAATTAAAAATGTGATTTTTGCTAGAATTTTCATTTTTTGTTCCAAAATCTAGAGATTCTAGAATTTTGATTTATTTAAATTTTGACCTTTTTAAAATATTGATGTTGTGAATGTCTTAATTTTCTTAAAATTTTTAACTTGAATTAATAATTCTGTTTTGAGAATTTCGACTTTCGTTTTAAATGCTGTTTTTCTGAATATTTCAATCTGTCTAGAAATTTCGATTCACGGTTTCAAAATGTAGATTTCGTTTTGTCATTTTTAAAAAATTTACTTATTTTAAAAATTTCGTTCTTTTTGAAAATTTGTTTTTTTCTCGAAGTTTTCCCTCGAAATACCTACTTTTTAAATTTGATTTTTTTAAAAAATTCGACCTTTTTTTTAAAATTTTGAACTTTTTGAAAATATTGACTTATTTAAATTTGAACATCTTCTTAAGGTTTCGAGTTTTTCTCGATTACTTTTCGTAAATTTCTCTAAGGAATTGTATTTTTTTTCAATGTTTTCCAAATTTTCGACTCTTCATATGCCAACTTTTTGAAAGATTCCACTGCCCCTCCCCCTTCCTTTTCCCCTTTTCTCTTTCTTTCCATCTAACTATGAGAAAGTCGAAAATTTTTAATATTTTCCACTTTTCTCCTCCCATCTCTCTCTTCCCAACTCTTAAATTCTTTTTCTATCAATTCTTTATGCAGTGTTTATTTCTCCATATAATTATTGCTACACACTTTAATGAAACTTGTGACTTTAATCAATAAGTGTTATGGTATCACTTAATTATTTGCATCTTTACATGCGACATGCACATTGAATTTTGTACCTAAACAGTGTTTTATTTCTCACGATTTCTGTGAAGGTATATGATTATACAGTTGTGTCGCAGTTCTCGCATTATCTGTCGATGTGTTACACGTTGGTAGGGTGATTCAAGTAATTAAACTACGGTCTGCCTAACAATTGTGTCTATAAAATAACTTTATTTTACCCGCTTTAATAACAACTTTCGAACCATATAAGAGTAATTCTCCTTCCTTTATAGTAAATACAAAAAAAAGGCATGACCATTTTTATGTTCACAAATTAATAGGTATATTAAATAAAATTTTAATTTAGGTACGATACATATATTATACTATTATTTATATCTGCTTTCAAATTTTCAGTTTCACAGAATGAATAATTCATTTCAAGAATCAAATGACATTATAAACAAGAAATGATATTTTTATTACACTAAAGGGAAAAAAATGGAAAATAACCAGAGCAGAATAGCATTGTTCGATAGCAAACATTTACTTCTAATGTAAACAGCTGCCAAAGAAAGGTTCTTATCAAAGAAAACTTTTTGTGTGACTTTTATTAAAATGTATTTAGTAAAGCTCCATTACACTAGACGTTGAAAAAGTGTTAATGGTTCAGGTATTGGGATTGCTTTGTTTGTTCTCGACATCAATGAAAGCTGTTTTGTTTTTATTTTTTGAAATTTTTCACCCCAAAATACCCATAGGTATAAATTAATCCAAAAAATTATTTAAAACTTGATTCACGTCAAGGAAGTTTTGCCAATATATCAGTTTATTATATTTTACTATTTTGTTACTCGAAAATATATTTGTGTGATTTATAAAGTAAGACCAATCGATAAATATTAAAATTCTAATAACGGTTCCATTTAATTTATTGTATCGTCAAAATTAATAATTAACGGATTTCCCTTTGGTGCGTGAATTTTGAATTTCATAATTTTACTGCAACTAAATACAAATTTGAATTAAATGAAATCAATGGCAATCCACAACATATATTTCTTTTAAATGCATATTTGCGCAAACATCAAATATATGTTTCAGTAGCACGAATTTGAATATATTTATTATTATAGCGCTGGTTACAAGTTTATAACTGACATATGAACATAAACAAAGCAGTCTAAAACTAAAAGCATTACCTGCTTATTCGCCGAGAAAACTATACGCTTTACCCTATTCGAGAAAACAATTGCATGTGGGAATTTTTCGTTGTGAGTAGATCCTTAAAATAATCCTTGCTAATTCCGATAAATTTTTAAAAGTAGTGATCAAGGTTTTTAGAAAAATTATTAATTTAATATTATATTATCAAGGAAAAAATACGAACTTTTAGTCCAAAATTTGTGAATAACATCTAAATTTTGGAAAATATTGGATAAATCAAGAAATAATTTAAAATTTAGGAAAAAATCATTTCTTAGAATAAACATTTTCTAATAGGGGCTGAAGTTAGAAAAAAAGAATCAAAATTTGGAGCTTATAGCATGATATCGATATTTGATACTGGGTGGGCTGAACGCTACGGCCTCTAGGGCCTGCAAGATAACATATGTTAAAAAATAAACAATATGGTTAAACATGGGCCGCTGGAATCTACATGTTAAAAATATATTTAAATATGCTTTATATCAAACTTGGGATTTTTTAAATGGGACACGTTTCATTTTTAAATTCACCTCCAGATTTAAAGTCAATTTTTGTAAAGTTTTTCTGTACCTAAACCTTACCGTTTTTGAGATAATCCACTTTTATTCAAATACAAGGTTTTTAAAACAAAAAATGTTATCCCTGAAAGTAAATAATTTTGAAAGTGGCATCTTCAAATGTTCATTTCACATACCATTTACCAAAAAATACAGTTTGGAGAAGTTCCAAATTTTAAACAGAATGTTCCGAATTCACCGGAACATTTACTTAAATTTCAGACCTCGTTTTCTTTGGTGATTTAAAAAGAACATGCCGTCTCTTTTTATTATAAATATTGACGATTTAATTACCTTTCAATTGGTATGTAGGTCTTCTATACTTAATTTCAATAGTTCAAGAGATATAACTATTTTCACGAATTGTACTATTTTTCATCATTATCCAAGAGAAAACCATTTTGACTAAGGATAGCAGTCCCATTTGTTTTATTTTAACCCAGCTCAATTTACAAATAGTTTTTTTCAAGGCAACTGCATACTTAGTTTAGTATTTAATGAAATTTCAAATCAAATATCCAACACAAATACTCTAAAAAATATTTAATCTGGGAAACATTTTGTTTTAAACAAAGCCTTATTCTTTTCTCAAAAGCGTTCTTAACATTTGTTAATTAAAATACTTTCATCAATTGCTTCAAAAGCATTTCGTACTTATTCTATTCGTCATATCCTTGGGGGTGGAAGAGGAAACATTGTATGCAATTTTTTATACATACCTCCATAGGAAAAAGTTCATTGGTCTTAGGTCCAGCGATTTGAGTGGCCAGTTATGAGGACCACCTCTTCCAATCCATTTATTTTAAAATTTCCTATTTAAATATTTCCTTCCGAAATTGTGAAAATGAGTAGGAGTCTCGTCTAATTGAATCCATATTTTTTTCCAACTATGATCCAACGTTATGTTGGATATTGGATTAAAAACAGCACAATTCGTCAAATACGGGTTTTATCTCCCAAAGCATTGAACTTATTTATAAGAAAAGCACACGATCTGAAAGCTAATTAAATATTCTACTACTTAAAATAAAAAAATATTGTGTGCTCCTTTTAATTTAACAAAGAAATTGGAGTCCGAATTTCGAGTAACTGTTTCGATAAATTTGAAACATTCTATTATAAAGTTATTGTTTATCCTAACTGCATTTTTTAGCAAGAAGTGTGCCAAATAAAAATCTGAAAACGCCACTACCAAAATTTTTTACTCTAGGAGTAAAATTTACTTTTTCAAAATCTTTAGTTTTTTAAATAAGCTGAGCATCTTAAAAAGGTCAAGGTTTTAGTACCGGTAAACGTTAATAAAATTAACTAAAGCACTAAACTAAACACTGTGGCTTGTGATTAAGTCCAAAGAAGGTTTCATTCCTTTACCACATCAACAATTAAATAAATAATTACGCGATACGAATTTCGCCAGCAGAACTGGCATTTTCAAGCGCACTAATCTAAAAAGATTAGCAAAAGATGCATCGACGCCATCTGCATTGAGATTTAAATCGATACTGATTTGAATCTCATTGCAGGTGACGTCGATGCATCTTTTGCTAATCTTTTTAGAGTGCGCTTGAAAATGCCAGTTCTGCTGGCGAAATACGTATCGCGTAATTATTTATTTAATTGCCGATGTGGTAAAGGAATAAAATTAACGTTATTTTTTGCTTTGAAATTAAAAAGAAAACATAGTGGCTTATTTAAAAAACCATACATTTTATATGTGGCAATTTTCTGGAACATTCTGTATATTTGAAAATATTTTTAGCATGTAGACCCTAGCGTCCTACATTTAACTAATATGGTACACCATAGCTTCTAGAAACGGTAGTGTTCAGTGTGGCCCTCTCTGTATATTTAAAAAGTTCCGAAACCAAAATATTGAACTTTTGCACTAATTTTAATTTAAAATCCAAATAAAAAAGCTATTTATATACTAGTTAAGAAAACTTAAAATTTTTGGCTAGTAGTTAATATTTCGATATTAAAGTCAACATTTCGACAAAACTTGCTAGAAAAAATTGCATTTCCAGTTTGAAGTCGAAATTTAAAAAAGCTAGTAAAAAAGGTCGATTTTTTGGATTAGTTTTGCTTTAGGGTCGCGCCAAAACACATTAAACATCGTGAAATTTTTAAATTTATTTTTTTTACTTATACATAATAAAATATTAAAAAGAAATAGGAATATGAAACAATTCCACCAATTGGAAACCAAACCATCGTTAGGCCGATGGGTTAACTATTAGCATCGATATCTCATTAGGTTTCTTAACGATTGTGTCATCTCCGATGTGTGGGCGATTGTCACTGTCTTCTTCGATGGCATTGTCGTTTGAGCTACCGCTAACTGGCGGAATGCTGCCATTTTTGGCCTCATCCGTTTCGGCGTTTTTTCTTAGAATTCACTCACAAAGGCAACTCTATTGTACCCTTGGAGCACTGGAAGCACGATCCAGAAATAAAGGTAGATGGTGATGATGATTATGATGTGGATTAATGTCCGTCGATAAATTCCGAAGGATGTTTCGGAGATACTTATGGAAGGAGCTTCGGCAACCTTATGAAGCCACAAATTATCAACGGTAGGACATGTGATTATTACACGTTGATCGGTGAGGCTGACAGTTCTTTTATAAATTTTAGGCTCCTCGGACGTTTCGAGAGCTCAGGAATAGCTCTCGTGTTTCTTTTGTTAGGTTTTATCGTTTCGTGTAGAATGGATTCCAGTCCTGCGATTCTGATGGTACCTGATTTGGTTGTTCGTAATTTCTACTAATTCTGTTCAAAATGATATTGTTATAATGTTGTTAAAGTAATGTAACGTATACAAAATATCGGTTGTAACAGGATTATGGTACACCGAGTACACCCCCGACCTTTTCTTTAATTCTGAAAATGAAATGTTTAAACTTGCTTTAATTCATGTACCTATGAAATGTTAAATTTAAATATAAAAATGACATTCCTACTGCTGTGACTTTTGATAAAACTGATACAAATTTTGACTTTTAAATAGAACGCCCTGTATATTATTACTCTTTTGGAATCTGCACAATTTTCTGAATATAATACACATAAAATTAATGGTTTTTAAAGGATCGAAAATTTTTCTGTTCCCATTTTATTTTTTAACCTAGAAGGTAACGATTCATTCTAATTAATGCTAACCGACACCATTAACCCTGCAAAAAATTAAATTAGGAAAACTTACGAAGGGTCAATTGTTTTAATTTGTTTTCTGCGGCTATCTCGTGTTCTTATGAAATAAATCCTCAAATTTATTTTGAATTCTTTTGGCTATAACTTCAATTCTACTGACTTCACAGCAAAAATAAAAATATAGTTAGATTAGCCATTAATTGTACTTTTTCGTGGTACCACAGTAAAATTTTGGCGAAAATAAAGTTATGATAGAAAAACCACTTTTGTTAATTTCATCACGTCATAAAAGAACGAAATATTTCATTTTTTTATGTGATTTGATTTTTTGGCGTTAATGTGGTTCATAAGAATTAATTAGAATCAGTCATTGCTTTTTAAGTTGAAAAATAAAATTAGACCCAAAAAATGTTCGATCGTTTAAAAATCACTTATTTTAGGTGTATTTAAAACAGTATGTGAATACCAATAGTGATAAAATACAGGGTCTTGTATTTAAAAATCAAAAGTTGGTATCAGTTTTAGCAAAAGTAATAGCAGTAGGAATGTCATATTTATGTCAAGAATTGACATTTCAAAAGCACATCAAGTGCGGCAAATTTGAAAATTTTACCTTGATAAATAAAGAAAAAATAATGTACCATGAACCTGTTACACCCGATATATTAAAATTATTTTGAGGATTCTTGGTTTCCAAGATTAATTTTCCCTCTATAATAAACAAGAACATTGTGTAATAAAAATTAAACTATTTGCCCAAAGTAAATAGATGTCTTGAAAATTCCATCTGGTTCGTCGCCATATCGGACATAAGATATCAGTTTTATTGACATTTATTGTTGCGGAAGTAGAGACGGAGAACATTGAATGACAATAATCGAAATTTAACCAAATTCGCTCCCTTATTGTAAATCACGACATGATTCCTTCCTCTTTGAAATGAAAATTGCCACAGTGTTTCAAGACGCCATTTCGGCCCTCAAACAGCAACAGCATTCATTAAATAACAACTCCGTTCACACAAAGCAATTCCTTATGATATACGATACAACGTATACCTCATATGAGTGTTTCATTCAGGTGTATAAATAAATTAGTATGGGTTTAGCTGCTGCTTAACATTTTCTTATTAGAGCCACAAAGTTATCCAAACTATTTATATTATAAGCCCAAAGCTTGAGACATTAGTATCTACCCTTGCAGCGTCTAAAATTTTCAGTTTTATGGCTCATTGGCGACAAGGCTGTGACCATTATAAGAGATATAACGAACGGGATGGACTAAGATAATTGAGAATAATCTATGCTCGTAAAATAATAATGCTATTTCTGTGGCTATTGTGAAAACCAAGATGACGTGTGTAGTGCTCAGTTTATTCAATGATTAAATATTTAAACAGATTTTCTTTAAAACCGTTGCATAGACATTCCCTCAATAGGGGACCTTTATTTTTATAAGTTTTATAGGTTAGTTTCCTCCCAACAATAGGACAAAATTATAAAACTTGTTTTCGATTTTGGGAAAAAAATCATGTAACGATAAGTATAGTTCATTTCAAATAAATATAACTAAAAGTAGGCCGTGAAGTGTTAAATCAACCTTTAGATAAGTTACTAAAAAAATCAGCAGAATTAAAGCTGCCTTTATAAAAGAACCACTCTTAAAATAATCGAAAACACATCGACATATTTAATGATATTTAGGTTAGCATTTTAAGAACATTAAGAAATGTTAAAATGCTGCTGCACGAACATGTAAATACAACGGGTTATTGTTGTTGCCACTACAAAATTAAAAATTGGTCAGAAGTGCCTCCTCTGATTAGATTTATATGAAATACACTATATTTCTTTTTATTTCATGTTTGGTGCTTTTTGCGGAAATAATCTGTAAAGAATTTCAAATCTATAATACGCGTGACAAAGGTGATGCGACAAGAAGTTTTGTGTAATATTCATTGTTTATGAATTGTCACTGTCCAAAAACCAGTCAAAACGCATCATTCACCACTGCTGATGATGGTTAGAAATATGAGATTACTGAGGCGATTAAAACCAGTTGAGTGATTTGTGGAAGAAAACTATGATATGTCTTTGAAATAACAATTTAAAAAATAAAGATGATTCTGATCATATGAATGGATTGAAGTCAAATTTAAAAACTCTGAGCAAATTTTGCACACAACCAACGGTCGTGGTTTGCTTCATTATCGAAAAATGCCAAAAAAGACAATTTCCTGTCATAAAAATAATTATATCTCGGATAATTATGCACCAAATTAGTTGTAATACAGTTTTTACATATAGAAGAGCATTTTCTAGACGACTTGCTTCATTTTTAAGTTGCTATTAACTCCACAGTTCCTCATTAAAAAACATCAGCCCCGTGTATGCGTATATTATTACCCTACAGGTTGCAATTTTTAATCGATTTTTATCATTTTTGTTTCTATCTATGCAGAATTTCTCAGAATAGAACTCCATTGATTTTGAAAATAATTGGTTTAATAGTTTAAACGTTATTAAAGAAAAAACTAGCTTATTAGCAAATTATCAAATTTTGGAGTCTTATGATCTGATAACTGTTGTATATATTGTGGATCAAGTCTCTCTTAAGTAGACTGCCTAAGATGTAATTCGGTATCGTTTTCGAGAAAAATTAATTTAACGAAAAGTTTTTTATTTCTATCTCATAGAAATTGTTTTGTGCTCTTTGATCAACTGATGACCAAATTATGACAAGAGTGTAAAAGCTGACAAGAATCACAGTGAGTGTTGCTGGAAACCAGCTATAGTTCATTTCAGATAAATGTACGTAAGAGTAGGCCGTGAAGTATTAAATAAAACTTTTGATAAATTACTAGAAATATCACCAGAACTAAAGCTAACTTTACGCGTAAATCTTTTGATGATTAATGTGTTGCCTATATTTCAGTGGTTGTTTGGCCGAAATAGTAGGAACAAATGTTTTTCATAATATGTAAGGAAGTGTTGTTGTAAAATTTGTATTAGTAATTGTATGACTGACGAAGCCGGAGAGGAACTATTGCACCACCAGAAAGGAACTTCTTGCGATAGTGAAGTCCGTGGAACGCTTTCACGAGTATTTGTATGGACAAGAATTCCTTATCAGAACAGATCAGTCAGCGCTTTCTTGGTTACTTCGAATGAAGAACGCAGAGGAACGGACAGCTAAATGGTTAAAGAAGCTCCAACAGTATCACTTCAAGGTGCATCATCGACCGGAACAAAAGCATGACAACGCTAACGCTTTGTCCAGAAGACCTTGTGGGGATTGCAAACACTGCAGACAAATCAAGGGCCATGAGGACATGCTGGATATAAGGGTCACGTCTGTCCAGCCAGAGGATCGATGAACTGTTAAAGGTCTTCAAGGAGCTACAGAAGAGTGATGCTGATATCAGACCCATATTGGAATGAAAAAAGGCTACAAATAGACCTAAATGGCAAAAAGTTGCTGACAGAAGTCCAGCTCTCAAAAGTCTGTAGGTCTCATAGAAATCCCACGAGGTACAGGACGAAGTGTTGAAGGGGGCATCGGAAAGCACGGATGAAATGCGTGTCAACTTGAAGTTGATGGTGCCTCAGGAGAAGATTCTACAGTGGGAGGTGCACAATGTCATATCTGGTGGACATCTAGGGATAAACAAGACGATGGAGAACATTCGGAAACGGTTCTACTGAGTTAACTGCAGAGAGCAGTCGAGCGGTTGTGTCGAAAATGTGTCACATGCGCTGTATCCAAGGGTCCTCGTACAAGAACCAAAAGGACCCTAAAGCAGTATAATGTGGAAGCTTTATTTAAGAGAATTGCAATTGATGTGGCGGGGCCATTTCCCGCATCAGCCAATGGAAACAAGTACATCCTGGTGGCCATGGACTATTTCAATAAATGGCCCGAAGCTTACGCCATCCCGAACCAGGAAGCTACCGCAAGGGTTCTTGTGGACAACTTCATCTGTCGATTTGGTGTTACTATGGAGCTACACTCGGACGAAGGAAGGAACTTCTAATCACGGGTCTTCCAAGAGGTGTGCCGTCTTCTCGGAATAAAGAAAACTCAAACGACACCTCTTTATCCACAGTTTGATGGAATGGTGGAAAGATTTAAGAGGACTTTGCAGGAGCATCTTTCGAAGGTCATTTATAAGCATCAGAAAGACCGGGACCGACAACTACCACTGTTTCTAAAGGCCTATCGCGCGGCAACACATGAAACCACGGGTCAAACTCCGGCAAAAGTGATCTTCGGGAGGAAACTGCGTCTTCTGTGTGACTTGATCACCAAGGGAGACGATGGGTTTCGTAGAGAGCTTGAGAAAAGCTATATTGGAGACACATGCCTTGATGCGGACAAAGATCAACTTGGCGATCGACCAGATGAAGACAAGATGTGACGTAGACGCCAACCATGATGGTTTCAGTGAAAGCGAATTGGTATGGCTCTGCAACTCTCAGCGAAGGAAAGGAGTTTCGCCGAAATTTACGCCATCTTGGGAAGGGCCGCACAAAGTGCTGAAGAGGATCAACGACGCAGCCCCAGGACCAAGATAAAAGTAGTACACCTCAACAGATTGCGCAAGTATGATTGATACTAATTGGGACGATCAGTCTTAAGAGGGAGGCCGTGTAAAGAAGTGTATTTGTAAAATTTGTATTAGTAATTGTGTACTGTACGAAACTCTCTGGAAACATTTGTTAATGGAAAGCGCCCGCGAGAATCAATCACACGGCAGATAAGCGTTCTAGACGTGAGCACCAGCCCAATAAATACAGAGATCCGTTCTAGAAACCGAAACGGTATAAATACACGGTCGTCTTTCCCTCAAGTTAGTTAGTTAGATAGTCAGATAGTTAGTAGTCTGATTCGTGAATTGTAATTGTAGTGTTCCGAAATAAGTTTTAAATAAAGTGTTTACAATTCACGAAGTTTTAATTTTCGAACCAGTAACACGCAACAATATTTTCTTTACCATTATTATTAATTTAATAATGTTCAGCAGAAATTGACCTAAAATTTAAAAGAACGACCCTTAGAAAAGCCGGTAACATATCAAAATATTTAATGATATATTAATTCATTAAAAAATGACCCTGCAATACGACTATGTCTAAATATTACTAGTGCCTATAGTTCAGATTTATCTGAAATAGAATAAAGAAACTATACATACCAAAATGAAATCTACTGTAGTATAATTATCATGGAAATAGTAGCTGTAGACAAATTACGCACTTAGATGGTAATTTTGTCTCTAAATCCTTAAAACCGTTTGGCACGAAGCTGAATTTTATAGAAAATTTACATGTAAATTTGTTGTCAAAAGAACTGCGAAATATCTGTGAAAATTTTATGTTTTTATTATTTCGTGTAATACACGATGCTAGAATTTACAAAGAAATTGTCTAATGCACAGGGGCACTATTTGCCGTTCTAGGGAAATTCTCTTTATTTATTTCTTGGGTTGGTATCTTAACCTAAATTATCTATTCTGTCGGAAAGAAACGAGTTGGTGCATTATGATAGCTTCTGCGCAATCGCAGATTAGCACGAATATTTAGAACATGTTCTTAATAATTTACAGGTAAATCTTTATATAAATTATTTTGATTTACACGGTGCTAAATTTTCGTGAACATAAATTTAAAAATTTAAATTGTAACGCAATGTAAATAGATAGAATAGAATTTAGTGCGTAAGAAAAGTTTCTAGAAAGATCGGATAAGGGGAAAGCGGCCGCGATAACAAAACAAACGGCAGATAAGCGTTCCAGAAATTTTGGCAAACGATAAGCCTTAACTGCGTGCTTTTTCTAGAACCCGGGAGCCAAAAATATATAAGGCGGTCAGCTTTTCCTCGAGAAAGTTAGTTAGAGTAGGTGTAATTAAGTAGTGAATTAGCAGTTAGAAGTCAATAAGTGAGTTAATTGTTCAGTTGTAGTGATCCGAGTTGATTTTGAAAATATCGTGGTTATTATTCAATTCACTTGTTAATCAATTCGAACTGATAAGCGTGTAACAACATGTAAATTTTCTATAAAATTTGGCATCGTGTCAAACCGCTTTTATTGTAAGTTCACTATTCACGACTATCACACTTTATTAACGATTAAAACAACAGCAGATATTAAAAATTCAAAGATGTGTTATCAACCATGGCAACCGAGGGTACTCGCACAAGGTCAGCGATCTCAGGGGTGGAGTGCGACAGGAATGCTGAGGGAAAAAGTGCTTGCGATGAACCGAAATGCGGCGGCTGGGTTGAGGCATTCATTCGGGGTGATTCATGGGAGACGTATGGGCGCGGCTAATTAACGTTAACATGGATGGTTAAATGTATAGATTTTACTTTGTCTTTTCAAATGTTACAGTTTGATATTTTTGTAATAAACGGTTGTTTACATCAGAAGTGGGATAGCATTGGTGTGTTTTTGAGTTTTTAGTGGAAAAGGTGCAAAAATATACCAGAGAACGCGCTCCAAAGTAAAAGAAGTACTGAGGATTCGGCATGAATCCAGAAGACATCGGCGATGGCAGGGGAGCTCACGAGAGAGCTGAGGAAGCCATAACCAGAGATGAAGACAGGAGGGTGTAAGATCAAGTTATACATCCCCAAGAAGCTCAAGTGTGGTAATAATCGCCAGCAGGGTGCAGGAGAGTAGTGAGTCGATAACCAAATTAAATGCTTTTAGTAATGTTCTGCGTTGCGTCAGATGATTGATAAAATCGTAAATGCAAAAAAAAATTTAAAGTTATTAAATTTAACAGTCAATCACAAGAAATCTAAACGTAAATGAAGTAAGCATACAAAGAAACGCATGCTCCTCTTAATAAAAGGATTTGTGACTCAACTTTATCCATACACGAGTACGTGACCGTCGAAATAATGCTAATGGAGTAGAAGAGTAGAGCTCCCATCATAAACAAGAGCGTTTTGAACGTTGAAAATCTTCTAGAACTTTAGGACTTAAATTAAATGATGTTTATTATAAAAAAAAAAGTAGACGGGTTATTGCGTTTTGACGATTACTCGACAAAGGGTTTTAAATTTAACGAAACAAATCCAAACATTGATATTATTAAAATAGAACAGCGATTCAAATACTTTTACAACCTTTAAATCTGTATAAAGGGTTATTCGCAAAAAAAAGATTTGCTATCGAACTTGAAACGAACTAATGAACATACAAATAAAATCAAAACAATTCATCTTTTATGGAAGAAAAAGGAAACCATTTAGGTGATGGCATAGTCAGCTATCAGGTTATGGTGTTTATGATGTTTACAATTACGACAAAAACAGAACTTTGATATTATTTTAAGAGAGCGGACTGAGAGTTATGGCCATTATGGGTTTTTAAGGTAATTAGTTTGATCTGAAAAGGCCATTATGTATTTACATTTATTTTTATGAGAACATTGGTAGATTTTGGATCCATAAATTAATCTGCTGTGCGAATCGTCCATTTTATTAATATGTGTACCTTTATTATGATATTGCTTAGTAATTATTGAGATTATTTTAAAGAATTAATTCCTTCAATGAACATAATCTAACTCCTACATTATTGAAGTATATATATTTGAAGTGTTAATTTTTGCGAACCAAGATCGAAATATTGGAGTTGAGGTATCTGATTCGACCATAAAAGCGATAAATTATTATTAGTCGAAAACACCTAGTTCGGCAACTTAAATAATATTTGAATTTAATCGAATATTTTAGAAAATGTACACCCTGTTATTTAGAACAAAGTAAACCATAAAGTGTATTGTTTCACAAAAATATTATGTTGATATGGAGAGACTATTCCTTTGAATTAGAAACTGTAGCAATTGTGTTATTATTTAATAGATTTCGGCAGTACTTAGTCGGAAGGCCCTTCACAGTGATTACTGATTGTGCTGCAGTAACAAATACTTTCAAAAAGGTAGAATTAAATCAGAGAATCGGCTGGTGGGTTTTGGAATTGAGCGAATACTAGTATGGTATTAGACATCGACCTGTCAGCAAATGCGTTATGTTGATGCTAGCGGTTGTACAAGCGACTACACTCATAATGTATGAATTGAAGGGTAGAGAGAGGCAAAAAAAAAAATAATAAAAAAAAAATATATAAAAAAAAAATCACGAATCATGGTCCTCACTGGCTTGTATTCAAACGAGCCCGTTTTCAAATTGTTCAACTAAATCTTGAAGATCTTGGTCTTTTTGTAACAGGTAAAATTTATGATCAGATGGCTCATAATTATTGGTTTCTGTGCATGCGACGTTTCGTATAGAAATACATGAAAAACTGCCTAACCTATATAGTTCAAATCAGTAAAAAACGTCGAATACCGTGATCTTGTTAGGAAATATCCATATCCTTTTATAAAATTCTCACCGATCATCTGGGGGCTTTAATAAAAACGATATGAGGCAACACTCAAGTATTCTTCGTTGTAGATGCGTTTATAAGGTTTGTTTTAATTGACCCTTCACCTAATACAAGGTAAGACATGTACTCACTGTAATGATAGACTTCTTCATAAGGGTTTTTGGTGCACCATTTCTAACTACTAACTAGTGACAAGGTAAACCATTTACGTCTAATAATTTTTAAAAATTTCGCAAAAATAAAATACGGTATCACTCACTACTTGAATGCAGCTGGGCTACCAAGAGAAAATGGACAAGTTGAAAGTTACAATAGAACCATTCTCGATTCATTGTCTACTATGGGAGCAGAAATAAACCATGAAAAATTGAATGAAAACATTAACAAACTCCAGTTAGGATTAAATGGTACCATAAATCAGACATTAGGAGCATTTCCAAGTGAGGATCTGATGGAATTTCGTGTAATAGGGCAGGTGACCTTATTACTAGCTGAAATGTAGCAGAGTATTGATGTTACAGTGGTACTACAACAAATAATTGAAAATGCATTTATTTGCCAGTTCAAACAAAAATGCATATTTCAATCCAAAGCGTTGTTTCGGATTAGCTTTCAAGTAAACGATTTAATTTTCCTTAAAACAAATTCTTTCTTTTACAGCACAGGTACAAGTCAATTATTACCAAAATAAAAAGGTCTCTAAGGTCACAGAAGCAGGAACACTGAAGGATAGAGTAAGGGAGGTTAGGTTCTTGGAGTAGGGTTACTACTCAGACAAGAACAGCTGGATAAGCAGATACCCAGGAAGCTCTTCAGTGCGGTGAAAGGAGATGGAATGGTGGTCAACTATTCAGAAGCGTTCCTTTCAGGTTCAATTTAACAAAATGGTTGGGTAAGTTAAGGACACTGATGAGTAGAGTAGGGGGATTCGGTTCTTGGAGTAGGGTTACTACTCAGACAAGAACAGCTGGATAACCAAATACTCAGGGTGCTTTTCAGTGTGGCGAAGGGAGATGGAATGGTGGTTAACTGTTCAGAATCATCATACTTTCGCGTGGGATTAGCCCATAGAGTTAGCATTTAAGTAGGAGTTTAAGTTCTAAAAATATAAGCTGCCTCTCACTAACCAGGGTACTAATATTCTTCAAAAATAAATAGAAAAGTAAATATACATGTTCTTATAAACTTTGTTGCACAGATCTACCACTGGAGTGAGGACACTCCAGCTGTCAGGAAGGGCTGAATGTTATCAACCATGGCAACCGAGGGTACTCGCACAAGGTCAGCGATCTCAGGGGTCGAGTGAGACAGGAATGCTGAGGGAAAAAGTGCTTGCGATGAACCGAAATGCGGTGGCTGGGTTGAGGCATTCATTCGGGGTGATTCATGGGAGACGTATGGGCGCGGCTAGTTAACGTTAACATGGATGGTTAAATGTATAGATTTTACTTTGTCTTTTCAAATGTTACAGTCTGATATTTTTGTAATAAACGGTTGTTTACAGATGTTTTCATAAATATTTGCTATGACCGTTTATTAAAGTTCAGTAAACAAGATGTTTGTTACCGGACAAAACATTTTTATTCACAACCATTAAGGTGTGTTTGTTATGTTAGGAATATTTTGGGGATAAAAGTAGACTTTTATGTGTTAAGCTGGACGAATTTTCTGTTTTTCTAAGAAAATTTAATGGTAAACTATAAAACCAATTCTCGTGGTATGCACTTTGTTTTTACCAACGATTTTTACTCTTTTTTTTTAATCAAAAATATATTTTGGAAAAGATCGAAATTGTATAAAAGTTTTGTAGATGAAAGTGATAGTTTTGAGAAAAGATTTATAATAAAGGGGAATGAGCAAAAGTAATGCGGTTGTTAATGAAACAATTAACAGCGTAAAACTTTTGAGCTTTTCCAAATCTATTTATTTTTATTTGGATATAAGGCTTCTTTGAGGTTTATGAAAGATGATAAATCATTTCGCTTTTTTTTCAGCGGCATAACCTGAATCCTAACCCCTGCCGAGATATCTTTTTGTTAATATCTTCATTTTTTAGCATGAAATATCTGCCTTTTCTCCCGATGCGATATACAGCAGCCGTTTCGGATGCGTGATACCAGTTGATCGTAAATTAATCAACCGGCTGAAATTTCTGGCCATAAAGCGATTTATATTTGAAATATAAGACATTGGGACCATCAATAAAAGCCCGCCCTTTGCGGTTTATCCGAAAATCGTCTAGTCAAGCGAGGCATAGGCTTTATAAAAGGATGTCGGATTTAGGTGAGATAGCGCTCTGATAACTGCATAAGCACGACGATGTGTTCCCGTAAGTAGGGCAGTTTCTGACAGGGAAAAAATGTTGTGACAAGAAACGTCTTCCGCAGCTTTCGTTCTCTCTATCAGAAACACCAGCTTATGAAAACCATCAATTTCGCTAGTTTATGAATTGCTAAAGCTGCACGAGTGCTTTCGCAGCTTTGTGTCGCGGACGTTTAACGTATTAGCGTCAATAAAGTATGTTGTTCTTTTTTCGTTGTTGGCCCGTTGTTAGCAGCAAAATACTTGACGTAAATACATGAAGGCTGAAGCAGAATTGTGTACGCAGACGTTTAAAGGATATCAATTCTGGAATTTAGCATGTGTAATTCCTTGTGGTCGGTTTTGAATGATGTATTGCCTAGGCTGCAAATGCGTGTTTTTCCACAGTACAAGTACGAAAACTATATTTCATAATACTTTTTCCAAATACTTATATGAATGTTATTTTTAAGTTTTGAAAATGAGATTCGTTCTTTGCAAACCACATAACCTTCCTTTAAGTTGTGCATAAATCTTACCGGATGCATTATATTATTTATGTGACAGTTCAAATTTTATATGCTAAAGCAGCGGCGTGTTTTCTACGACAATTAGAGCGTTCATGGCCGTTTTTTCACTAGTTACCTTTGATCAGTATTCATTTATTATATCTGCAGAAAATGTTGCCGCAGAGTATTTCTAACTATCGTTGCCAGAAAGCAGCAATAAAAACACCATTCTACAGAATGTTTCAATCATAAGGTCATTAACGTATTCTAAAAATTTAATAAAACAAAAAATTTAAAAAAAATGCAAAGCAACCCATAAATTTTCCCCATTAAAATGCCACTAATTCGTAGCAAGCTGTTAACGAACAGATCCTTTTAAGCAATTATCGGAGGTAGACGAGATAAGACAGCCCCGTACCGGATTGAGAATAATGCTTAACTAATGGGAAACAAACTATATTTTACAAATAAGTATTTGCAATTCTACATACTTGAAACTAATATGAAAATAATTGTGTCTATTTTAAATTATCTTTAATCAACCGGTATAACTAAATTTACAATTCTAATAAATAAATTATGTAAACTGTGTACGAAAATAATTAACCGGTCTGACAAAAATTAAATCAGGAGTTCTAAAAAAATAACACATCAACAAAATTAATTTCCATGCTCAAACAGCCAGATTATTTGAATTCTGAGCATATTACATATTTATTGGCAGTTTGGGTGTTTTTTATTAAAACTGTGCCAACAACGGAATTTTCCAACAAACCAAACATTTCAGTTTTCTGGGTAGGAACAGTGCCTATTTTTCTGAAGAATTTGATTGTTGTCTATGAAGAAAAAATGGATTAAAAAATTTTCTTCGGCCTTACCTGCTTTCTTCATGGATTCACAAAATTTGGAACGTTTATAATGACAGACAGAAACTATTTCTCGAGTATTAACCACTTTATAAGGCTTGTACTAATTTTTTTTTTTTTAATATTTTGCATTGTTCTTTGTTTCTAATTAACTTTCTTTTATTAGTTCGTGATCATTAATTTTTATATGAAAAAGCGACTCGTCCAACGGTTTTTTTAATAACTTGATGATTTGCATATTTTCATCTAACCTAAACGATGTTTTTCACTTTTTGACAGATAATATGCTACTTTACTAAACTCAAAATCGTTTAGTAAAGCGGCACTTTACCGTATAGATACGTCATTTTGCAACATAACAACCGTTATTATCAAATTAACACGGTTAAACATAAAATATGCACAAATATGCTTCTACAGGTGCATTTAAAATGTTTTAATTCTTTTAAATAACAACACTAATTTGTACTATCATTAATGTGTAAATTAAACATCATTGGACCCAGAAAAATGACACAAGTCCACTGTTGTTATGTAAATCAACAAAGTCGTGTCAGGTTACTAGTTTACGGAAATAAACAGATACATTTTTTAAATTTTCTGTCCCCTGAAAACACTAAAGTTAGTATCTCTCTGAAGATGATAGCTTGGCTATCAAAACGAGTGAGAGTAACTATTGTTGTGTATTTTAATCTTTCTTGATTTCAGGGAACAAGATTTGTGTATTAATTGTTGAAGATAACCAAGGGCCAATTCGTACCACCAAAATTACTTTGTAGTGCTTTCACTTCTCTAATTATATATTTATAACTATTACAAATTGCAAAAAAAAAATAGTATGAACAAACTCGCGACGAAAGTAATTTTACTAAACTCGTATAGCTTTAAGTAACTCACTCGCTGAGCCAAATGTTCCTTCAGTCGGATTTTAAGAGATCGTTGTTGGCTCATTTGAGGTACGAAGGAACTGAGAAGTCAAGTGTTGCTCGACATACCTTTGAATTAGATCACAGGATAGATAATAATATTAAATTGGTAAGAGTAGTAAATAAGAATTACATGTTAAATGCATGTGAAAGCTTGGCCATCCATAAGGCTGGAGACAACCTTATGAATGGTTGCGCTGAGCCTTTAGGCCATTCATCTCTCTTAAAAATAGTTAAGGTCGATAGATAAGAAATTGTGACACTAAGACGTGTATGATTGGATGTGCATGCGCGTTCTGATACGGTTGATCATGCACGAAGTGAATATTCTTAAGCTAGGGTTTCCTACAGAACGGTAACGTAAAAGAGTGACCGTAATGTTACGTCGAGTGACGTCACCAAAAACCGTGCACGTGCTTCTAATAGGCAGTGTTTTCCTACAGTACGTTAGGGGCTACCGCTGCGAAAAAGTACGTGGACTCGATTTTCGAAGCGACCGCTGTGTACGGTGAGGATACTGCAAGCACGATTTAATACGTTACGTTGCCATTTTACGTTGGAATGTAGCTACTATGGTTTATTTAACTTTTTTATTATTATGTGCATATGCGGGATGTTTTACATAATATTATCTCCCTTTTATATTATTCAATTTTTATTAAATAAAAAGTTTGAAAATACCAAACGACATAGAATTTGTTCTTCAATATGATGAAAAATTTCCATACTTTTCGAAACAATTTTAAAATTTTACAGACATAACTTTAAATTAGACTACTAAGAACATATTTAATAAGGCATATGTCAGTTTATAAATGGACATCTTTAAAGTTTTTATTCGTGTTTATTGCAGCATTACATTCTGAAGGATTTTTTGTTGAAAATTTTGTCAATAGCTCAGTCTTCTCTAGGAATTTCATTGTAATGTAAACAATATTTAAAAATAATTACCATAGCAATAGTTCCTTTGCCTACGGGGATTTTGATGGCAATAAACATGCAATTAGAGTATACAGAGTGTTTTCGAAAAAAATGCCATAACTGAAGGAGCATAATTTTTAAACGATTTTAAGAAAAAAAAGTTTATATCTGCATACGTCCGCTTTATTTTTAAGATACAGGGTGCTTAGTGGCGTCCGCAATAACATTTCACTGCGTTTTTTAAATACAAGTACCAATTTCATAAACAACCTTAACTTCTTGGTAAAAATCCTCCCTTGAATTTTTTAGGTGGCAAATGTTTTTGCATTAAAAAATCATTTACCTTTAAAAAACCATTATGTTGAGTTATTTTATGCTATGGGTTTATTATCTATTAAAAATACTTATGTAAAAAAAACATGTATATCTAAGTTATCTAACATAAATTTTCCCTTATAATCCACAATGACCAAAGTTCTCTTAAAATGACATATTACTTTGTAGAAAAGGATATCAAGGGCCCATTGAAATGCAGAGAAATTCATTTTGTTTTTTTTTTATCAAAAACTATTCATCGGACAAAAAAAGTTAAGAAGTCATTTGCTATTAACGAATAAAAAGTATTAATGAAAACCTTATCTATTTTGAAAAAAAAAAACAGTAACGTGATTTTTTTTCTTTTTATTATGATTAAAAATGTTCAAGGACATGTTAATCGAAAACTTCGTTCTAGGAAAAAAATCTGGGGAGAATGTTTACCAAGAAATAAAGGATGCTTATGAAATTTATACCTCTTTTGGGAAATTTTGCATTATAATGAAAAGATATCGATATGGTATCTTTAGCTTTTATTCATGTTCATTGCAAAATTACATTCTGAACAATTTTTATTTGAAACTTTTTTCAAAACCTCAGATTCGTCAATGTAAATAATATTATGAAATAATTATGGTAATAATAATCCCTTGGCCTGCGGGGAATCTGATGGTTGTAAACATGCAATTAGAGTATAAGAACAAATCTGTTGTGAATCATTAAAGGTTATCAATTTTAGAGAGAAATTTTGTCTTGCAAAACAAATACTTTATACGTTCATGAGACAGATTTTTCGTTTTCAGCTACGTTGCCAATTAAAAAAACATCATGACCAAAAATGATTTTTGTTAATCGAAAAACCTCTAAATATAACCAAAAAAACACCCTAAAATACAACCTTGTCTACTAAAATAAAGAAAAATACAACAAAAAGTGAAGTGACACGTGTTTCAAACTTTCTTTGTCGACTAAAAGGAAAACAACAAATAAATATAGTTTGTGACTACTAAAAAAATTATGGAAAATTAGAACAATACAGCTCAAATCGTGACAATTTTACAGCCCTAGTTTCGGCCGACGTACTCTACTGCAACGCTTTTCTTACTTTACATCAATGTTCACGGCATAAAGTGGCGGTCAAATAATGGCCGTTCTTTTACGTTGCCGTTTTGTGGGAAACCCTAGTTTTAGTATATAAGGGTAAATTTTAAGATTAGGTGTTAATCTCTCTCTGAAGATGACAGTTTGGCTGTCGAAACACGTTGTGTTTTTAATTCTTTTTGGTTCCAGGGAACAAGTTCTGTATTTCGATTTTGAAATATTCGGATAAAGTCAAAATTTTGAAAAAATTAGAAAGAGATTGTGAATAAAGTTAATATTTGCAAAAATAACATTTTTCAAAAATTGTAGAAGAAAATTTTTGAAATGATCTAAAATTTGAGATAAAGTCATGATTAAAAAAGTGGAAATTTTGAAAAAACTGGAATCTGAAATTTGAAATTTTCAATAGGACTGCCAACATTTGCAAAAGATTGAAATGTAGATATTAAAATTAGAATTTTAGATAAACATGTAAAAACTAAAAGTGCAAACTTTTTATTTTGAGAAAAAATATAAATTTTGATCAAAGAAAGTCCTAGATTTTTAAGAATTACATTAAAAAGTACTTCTTTATTATTTTTGGAAAAATTTATATTTTACGCTTTCAATTTTTATTATTTTCGTAATTTTGAGAATGAATTTTTTTAAATAAAAATCTAATTGTAAGTTTAAAAACTGTTATAGAATCTTTGGGAAAAAGTCGAAATTTTGAATTTAAAGTCAGGATTTGAGGAAAAAAGTCAAATTTGAAACTGTCGCAATACATTATAATTTCGACATAGATTTCCATATTTTGTATTAAGTGATATAACAAAAACTGAATATTTTAATCGGAACTTTGAAATAATTGCTACACATGTGTTGACAGTTCTACTTTAAGCTTATACTTAACCTTTTATCGATCATTTAACCCACAATCGAAATTCTTTTAGGGAAAGAGAGGGCAAGATGGAAAAAGAGGGTAAAATGGAAAATGTTTATAAATTCAAATCATGTAACACAACGATCATGTCTTTACACACAAAGATATATCTTGCATTCACAAACGTATTTAATATAGCTCGCACTAACTATCAAAGCTGAGATGTGATCTATTTATTTCGCTGTTTATTTTTGTAAAAATATTAATATTTTAAAGTGTTACTGTTTGCAGAAGGTAAGTATAATTATTAAATTGCAATTGTAATGTATATCTACCAGAAGTAATTTATACTATTTAATATTTAAACGAAAAAATTCGATAGGTCTTCTGACAATATTTGCATTATTGTTACCACCTGTCACATGGGCAAAATGCAAAATGGAATACTTTCCATGTTGCCATTTAAGTATTTTTTCTTTTTAGATGGTCCTCAAATATAAAACAAAGATTTCCCCTGGCTCTTGGAGAGAACAATCGATGCAAAAAACCACCGATGAGGCTAAAAATAACTCAATAAGTGTAGCATCAAAAAAATATGGCATTCCGATTGGAACACTCTACCGCACTACCGCCATATGAAAAAAGGTGTGATTCAGCTCATAAATAGTGAAGCGATGCCAAAAAAGATTGTTTTTTTATATCTTAATTACAAACCATTAACCTTTCCCTTACGAGCTTTCCGTTTCGCCTTCAACGTAAAAGCAAGATGGAATGGTACATATTTTTATTTAATGTCATATTATTGCTTTTTTATTAAGGAGTTTTAATAATTTCTTACAGAACTTTGTTTTTATTAGCATTTCTTTAAAAATTGACTAAAGTAAAGTTTTATAATTATGTTGTTTCACTTTTAATATTACCATACAATTAGGTTTTCCAACTTATATGTTTGTTTCCAAGAAAAAAATTTATGGGGCGGCATTTGGAGGAGTTGCAACATACTGAGAAAATTTACCGCACGGTGCTGCCTAGTAATATAAACTTTTGATGTCTTTAACGCCTACAATGAAATTATATAGAATTAAATTCGTTGGAGAAAGACTCAGACCAAACTAGATGTGTCATAATTTCATATATCAGCTTAAATACGTAAATTAACGTTTCACTAAACATGGTGTAAAAGTTTCACATTAAGTTTTTTTTTCAAAATCTTCACAAGCTGTAAAAATCTATGTAATTGGCACAGTATACTTAAACTGGGAAAAAAGACAATTACTTCAGCTATAATTGATTGCAAAATTCACAACCATATCAAGAAAAAATCAAAACCGTTTTAATATTCTCCATACTTATGGACAATATACCATATACTTTAAAATAAACAGGGCAGGTATTTAGGCTAGATTAATGGTGAAAACACTGTACTACGTAGAGCCTCTTTATGAATATTAAAATTAAAGCGAAAAAACATGGACAATATTTATAAGTTTGCTTAAAAACATCCAAGTTAGTGTCTGATTCTGGCTTATCAAGTTTGAACATGATTAACCAACGACGGAAAATGCTGTTGACAAATGAATTTTTGAAATAATTGATTTATTTTTATTAAAGAATGATGTGGCCAGCTATATTAAAAAGTCATAAATAATTTCAAATGACACTATAGAGCAGGGCTGTCCAACTGGCGGCCCGCGGGCCGTATACGGCCCGCCAAATTATTTTTACGGCCCGCGAGTACATTTTACTATAAATAAATTTATGTTACTAAATTATTATTATTAATATTAAAATTATTTTAAAATGTGAAAATTTAAATCTAATTTGAATTTAAAGTAGGTACTATTTAGTTTGCGTAACTTCACTTAACCTGGCTGAATACAGCAGCAATCTGTTTAACGTCTGATGATGGTTGACTCAACGTTGGCGCCATATATTATATTTGTGGTTGGTTGTTGTTTATCTATGGTTGGTGCACGTGATGCGCACACTACCCTGCGCTATTTGGTTGATTCATGCAATCGTGCGAGTGCAGTCTTGTCTAGAATTTGTTGAGGGGCGCCTGTGTTATAATATTATTAACTTAATTTCATATTTATTTAGTAACTAAAATAATTATTGAATATGAGTGCTACTAATAAAAGGAAAATAGGCCTCGAAAATCAAGAATTTCAAGATCGCTGGGAGATTATTTATTTATTCTAAACAAGAATGGTAAATCACAGTGTTTGGAATGTTTACAAATCATAGCTGTGTGTAAAGAATATAACTTGAAGCGCCATTATCTTTCCATGCATGAAAAAAAGTATTATTCGTACACGCGACACATGAAAATACCACTAGTGAAAAAAAAAATGAAAAAGCAGCTGGATCATCAAACGAATTATTTTAACCAAGAACAAAAATTTCAAGAAGCATCTGTAGCTGCATTATTTGAAGTTTGTTTAGAAATAATAAAGGCAAAGAGGCCATTTTTGGATGGAGAATTAATTTAAAAATGTGGGTAAAAATGGCTTAAACATTTAATGACAACGAAATGGTAAGAAAATTTCAAACGGTATCACTTTCTCATCAGACTGTAAGCCGACGTGTCAAATGCTTATCTTTATGAGAACTATAAATGAAAACTATAATTATTCAGAAGAACTTTTCAAATTACAATCATTCCACGCAACAACAAAAGGTGAAAATATTTACAAACAATTAAAATGTGCAGTAGAGCAGTATGGCGGATTTGTCAAGTGCACTACTATTGTAACCGACGGTGCTAGAGCTATGACGGGCAAAAATTTTGGGATCGCAGGACTTTTGCAAAAAGAAGGAATAACATGTCGTACGTTACACTGTATTATCCATCAGGAGGCATTGTGTGGTTTATCCCTAAAGCTAAAGAACGTAATTGACAAGGTTTGCAAAATTAATAATTTAATTCGCGGCGGAAATCGTTCTCTTACACATCGAAAATTAAAAACATTTTTTGATGAATTGGAAACTGTGTATGGAGATCTGCTTTTACCTAGTAACGTTCGTTGGTTGAGTGCTGTAAAGTGCTTGAGGAGATTCTTTAAACTTCGAAAAGAAGTTCATCTTTTTCTCTCAGAAATTGCCGTCGATAAAAATTTGACAGCAAATTTAGTTGATAAAAATTTTATTAATTCACTTGCTTTCCTAACGAACATTACAAATTATTTAAATATTTTGAATAAATCCTTGCAAGGACAAGATCAAAATGTCCGTTGCCTTTATAAATATGTTACTGGATTTAGAAACAAATTAAAATAGTTAAGGTTTAATTTGGAGCAAAATAATTTATTTCATTTTGAATCTTACAAAGAGATCTATGAGGAAATGAAAGAATGTAATATAGAAGCGAATTTTAAAAAATTTCTACCAAAATTGCATATGATATTTACAGATTTCAATGAAAAATTTTCTCAATTTGATAATCTTAAACCGTCTATTGATTTATTTTGTGATCCAATTAATATTGATATCAACTCCGTTGATCTTAAATATCAAATAGAATGATGCGACCTGCAGGCTGACCCATTTTTTACATCTCGTGGAGTAACTGGAATAGCAATATTCAAATTTTTAGATAAAAAGAAGTATCTAAAATTGAGAGATTTTGGACATCACATTGTATCAATGTTTGAAAGTACATATATCTGTGAGCGTGCATACTCCGATATGAAATATATAAGGTCAAAATATAGAAACTGTTTGAAAGATTCCAGTCTTGAAGATATAATTAGACTTGCCACGACAAATATTGATGTGGACATAAAAGATATTGTTGCTAAACAATTACGGCCACAATGTTCTCATTACTATATTACGAATATTTTAAAGTTTTCTTTTTAGTATAAATAAAATATTTTTTTTTAATTAACATAAACTGACTTTTCATTTATCAACCTTCTTGGCCCCCGAAATGTTTGGTGAGGAACATATGGCCCGCGGGCTGTGATAAGTTGGACAGCGCTGCTATAGAGTATTAAAATTTCACTAGGATGGCGAATTATCGAGGAGGAAAGGAGTGCCTGAAACTGTCATATGTTAGGTGTGGATTTCGAGGCTCCAGTGGTACTTTGGCCCTTTCCACAAATTGAGCCGCACAACACTAAAGGTAAGGCACGTGATTATTACACGTTGATCCATGAGATTCTCTCTTTACTTTCAGGCGCCTAGAACGTTTCGAGAACTCCCCTAATAGTGCCCTTGAACGTTCGTATTTGTTTTGCTGCGTTCTGTCGTTTCGTGCACAAAGGATACCAATCCCGGATCATGAATTTATGATTTGGTTGTATATTTCTATGAGGTACTAGGTAATTTCCTGATGTCGCTTACATCACAGACCTATCTAGGGTATGGGAGCGTGCCGCGGTTGCCCCTTTTGGAATATGCAGTCAACCCAAAATAATAACTCAACAAGCATTAAGGTAAACGCCCATTTGTCGGCACGGTACGGACGGCAGGAACGTTACGGATGGCACACTACGGATTTTATTATAGAGAATCGCACATATAGATCGGCATAGCTGGCAGATTTAAAGCAGGCATCGGTCACTTTGTCAAAGGGAAGGGTTGCAACTATAAATGACGAAATATTTCTAATTGAAGTAATTTTTAGTTTATACAGGGTTAGTCATTACTACTTTGAAACTATGTAGCTCCTACAGATTCTTTGCTCACAAAAGTATTTTTGATACGAAGCTACATTAGCCTAAAGCGCACATTCTAAAATTATTTTTCACTTATACAGGATGAACATATTTTGAGTGGTGCACTAAAGTTGCCTTTGTTCAAATCAAACACCCTATATATTTTTACACATTGAATCTCTTACAAAATGCTGATTAACATGATTTCAAACAATAGGAATATGAGGTTAACAGTTTTTGAGATGTTTAGAAAAATGATGAAAATAAAGCCTAAATTTCAAGCTCGCTTGAAAGGCGGGAAACACCCAAATTATTTTATTATTAGTGCAGACTATTTCAAAACATACTTTTGTTAGAAAATGCTGTAATTTTATTGAAATAATATTTGAAGTTATATAGGGTGATTAGCAAACGCAAAATGACCGTGACATTGTTAAATCAAGATTGTCCATGGTTTAATTTGTTTGTAAGTGGTTGCGTTCAGAAAAATTGCTAAATTTTCGAAATCCCATACTAATAACATTTCAAGGTTTAATTAGTTTTAATTGAAGTTGGCTCAGGGAATGTTCTTAATTTTTGCAATATCCCAAGTTAATGACTTTGCTTGCCTATAGGCAGAAGAAGGATTTTCTTCTTCAATTAATTTCTTGTGCCAGAAGGGTAAAAGTTGTTATGGTAGGGTTAAAGAGTGTCCAACTCTTGAGCTCAGTTGCAATTTCGGGTATTTAATCTGTAGTTGCAAATATGTCTTCGAGTGGTAAAGAGCTAGCCAATGTTTTGAAAAAAGAACATTTGCGAAAACGAAGAAAACAAGTGTGGATTAATGAAATATATGCAAGAAGGAGTGTTTTTGGAGAAAATGTTCATTTATTTCCACACCTAATGAACCATGAACAAACGTTTTTTAATTACTTTAGAATGCCGCATCGTAAATTCCGTTTCTTGTTGGAATCTATAAGAAAGGATATTACTCAGGAAATTTCCAAGTTTCGCAATCCTGTTGGAGCTGAAGAAAGATTGATGATATGCTTAACGTCAGCATTTCTTTGTCTTTAGTATATAAAATACCTAGTTGCTTAAAGAGGTAATCAGAAAGGGTAGGGAATGACTTAAAAATTCTAGCTTAATATTTATTTTAAATAAATGACATGACTAAGCTTAATATAAATTAAATAACTACAAAGCTACACATTTAACAAACTGCAGACACTACATTGGGAAAGCACTGAGGCTGCAGGTTTTGGTGTGGAATTTATCAGTGCGACTTCAGCATCCGTCACAAGCTTAAAGACTTCTTGTTTAATTTTTAGTTGAGAAGGTGCCGGAAATGTTTTTACCGTTGCAGCTACAAAAGAAAAAAATACATCCATAGGATGTACTTCTGTCTGCTGCTGTAAAAGTTGTTCCCGTTTAAATTGGATATATTGCTGCATAGGTGACTGTTGTGCTTTTTCTATTTTGAGTTTCAACTTATTACGTTGAAAAGATGTCCAAAGGGTGGCAAGGTTATTTATTAAGCCAGAGATTGCAGATTCAGATATTTTTTCAGGATCGTCGGCGGCATCCTCATCATCAGAAATAACAATTGACAAATTAGTTGCTTGCAAGGATCGAGGTTGTTGCAAGTAACTGTTTAGAAAGGATAATACATTTTCATATTTTTTTGGTTTTACTTGTTCCTCGTCTTGACCACCCTTAGTTTTCCTCAACTCTATGGCCTTTCTATAATTCTCAAGCAATTTCCTCCAACTCTCTTTACAAATTACACCTGAAAAAAAGGCTTCAATTATTTTTTTATAGATTGTTAGCTTCTGGTTATTCATTTAAATCTGTGGCGTATAATTTTCGGATGGGGAAATGCATCGTTAAAAAATTGTTTAGCATACCTGTGTAACTATATGGATACAATTACAGCACCAAGAAAATACCTTAATCATCAGAGATGTGGAAAGAAGTAGAAAAAAGATTTTGGCAACGATGGAATTTTCCAAATTTTATTGGAGGTATAGATGATAAACAAGTAATAATACAAGCTCCGCCAAATACTGTTCCACTATGCTTCTCGTACAAAAAATCATTTAGCGTTGGGTTACTAGCCCTAGCTTCGACTGACTACAAATTTATTGCTATCGATGTCAGCTCTTAGGGAAAAAATTCAGATGGTGCCATTTTTTCTTCGTCTACTCTTGGAAAATTATTGCGAAGTAGACAACTTCAAATACAGCTGATAAAGCTCTACCGGAAACGAATATAATTTTGCCCCACATGATAGTAGGGAATGAAGTTTTTCCCCTTTCGCAGTATCTTATTAGACCCTACCCAAGACATCAAACAGCCAATAATGAGGAAAATCGCATTTTCAATTATAGGCGTAGTAGAGCTCGTCGAGTGAGCGAAAATGCGTTCGGAATGTTAGTGAAAAATTTTCGAGTAAATGAGCGAACACCAAGGATGACGCCATGTTAATGTTGTCGTTAAAACAACATGTGTGTTTTACAATTATTTGAGAGACTACATTTGTTATTGAGCTAAAAACGAAACAGATGAAGTCAGTTTTATATCAAAAGTATTTCGTCCTTTACGGGGTATTGGGGGCAACAATGCTCAACAAACTTTAATGATATGGAAACAATTTAAAAATTATTTCACTTCTTTGGAAGGCCCTGTAGACTGGCAATTACAAGAAGTGCGAGGTGGACGGCGTAATATTATGTGATTTACATAAACAATCTTATATTCTCAGAGGCCCAGACAAGTCCTACAAAGGATTAAAGGAGACTAAAAGATAAAGTGTTGTTATCGTTACAGCATTGGAGGGGGATTGACTAACTTCCAACTGGTGCGACAACATGCAACCGAGGATTGCTTATCGGCGGAGGTGGACTGAATAGCTTCCTCTGGGTTACCGATGTCTCGCTAGCAAACCTAACAACACGGAGGATGGCTGATATTGCTCGCACCGAAGGGAGGTAGACTGAATAACCTCTTTTTGGGGCGGCTACAGTCAGCCACGGATTGCTCGCTAACGGGGGACTGACAAGGAAAGTACCCGAGGTGTACCCGACCGATTTTTTTTCATTTTTTGATATGTTATAGTACATAAAAAAATATTGGACACGTACTTTTTTTAGATGCTAACTCGACGATTTAAGTGGTAAAATCACCCCCTAAATGTAACCCCAAAAACAGTTTTTCCTTAATAACTCAAGAACCAATTAGAATTTTTCGATGAAACAAACCTTATATTTTTTCTCATAAAAATGCACTCCTAAAAACATATTAGTTGTGCCAAAGCGTTACAACCCCTAATGTTTATGGGAGTGAGTTTGATTTTTTTTTCTTATATATCAACTTTTAAACAACTGAATTTTATTAAATTTGGCAAGTTCATTAGGAAAAATAAAAAATAAAATTGACCCGTCTTCGGGTTTTGCAAAAAAAATCACTGAAAGGGGCGATTTACCCCTTGGGTTAATTTTTTTCTGATACATTTTTAGAAGCACGTTCTTATAGGAAGTAACGTAACAATGGTTTTAGCGAAAAAATTCCATTTTATTCTTAAGATATTAAAGAAAAACTGTTTTTGAGGGTTATCTTTAGGGGAGGGGAATTCACCACCTATATCACAAATTTAGCATCTAAAAAGTTTGTTAATACATTATTTTAATGAAATATCAACATATAATAAGTTAAAGGAGAAAAAACAAATATTTGACTCGCAATCTAATAATGATCAAATTCATAGGGTTTTCCAACCATCATAAAAATAAGGGTGTTACGTTATTTCACTGTAAATGCAAAATATATGTCAGAATAATCATTATAGGAATAAAATTTAAAACATTTTATGATTTATTTTCCATATCACTGTACAGACAAAAATTAACCCAAGGGGTAAATCACTCCTTTCAATGATTTTTTTGCAAAACCCCGAGACAGGTCAATTTTATTTTTTAGTTTTCTTAATAAAATTGCCAAATTCAATGAAATTTAGTTGTTTAAAAGTTGATGTATAAAAAAAATCAAACTCACCCTCATAAAAATTAGGGGTTGTCACACTTTGGCACAAGTAAAATGTTTTTAGGAGTGCATTTTTATGAGAAATAATGTAACGTTTGTTTCATCGAAAAATTCTAATTGATTACTGAGTTATTAAAGAAAAACTGTTTTTGAGGTTACTTTTAAGGGGTGGTTTCACCACATAAATCGCCAAGTTAGCATCTAAAAAGTAGTAGCTTCCGATTGGCGGCATCTGACGCTCGCAATTTATCATCAAAGCTCAGTTCATCAAAGGACCCCGGAAAAGGGACAAATGTTTCGAAGCCGCGTTAAACTACCAAAGATTCATGAAGATGAATATAAGAAAAGAAATATAATTTTCGTTGGCGTCATATTTTAAAAGGTTGGTGCTAGTAGATCATAAGAGAAAGAATGTGCATGAGACGAATATCTCACGGCGAAAGACGGCAGTGATTAATTTTCGATTGTTTTTAATTGGTGTTTGCTGGGGTTTTCTCTTTTTACCCTTTTCTTTGCCATGACAAACCGGAATCTGAAGATACCGGACAATGAGGTGAGTTATTTATCTTTTTTTATAGCATCATTTTTTTGCGGTTCAAATAATTTTAATGTATGTACTTACTTGCTTCTCCAATGTGTTCTGCTATCTTTCGCCATATTTCTTCCTTTCTTTGATAATTGCTATAATGCCTATCAGTAAAGTCGTACAATTCTTTGTAATTTTGAACTTGCGCTATTAATTTTTCGTAAAAACTCATTTTTTAAACTCTGTGTTTGAAATGGATTGCTAACGTACCCCAACGCACAAGTAAATAAACCTCTGAATGAAGGTGGACTGATCGTCAGTTACATTATATAATAAAGAAGTTTTATTAACTAGTAACAACAATTTTGAATTAACAATGCTTGATTTATAACAAATTAATTAGCCATTAAGGGATGATGATCCTTTGTTTAGAATTTTCTGTTATGTTTACGAGACATTCAACTACCGCGGGTGGCTAATATTTCATTTTAGAAAGTTATATACTAATAATTGCGGCAGTCACAAATGTTTGATAAACTCATGATAATTGTGTTACGGAGTTTTTCCCCAGTGAAGAAGTCGAAATTCGTCTAAGTGCCACTATCAAGCTATGAAATAATTTCCTTCACTATCGCCGGCTAGCGTTGGGGAAAGAGCAAGAGCCTCTTATTATTGCAGGCTGGGAGTCGTACACCCCTGTGAGGACTCCTCGTTCGGTCCGATGTGATAATCTAGTAAGTGGAAAACTTTCCACACATTGACAAGTCCGGAACTCAAGAGTGGAAATATTTCTAAGTCCAAGATTCCGCTGAAATAGATTCAAATTTGGTAATTGCGCGGCACGACGGCTAAAGAATACCATAAAGGGGCGCCAGGTGATTTTGAATCACGCAATTTACCTAACGGAGATGTAGAAAAAAAAATCACCAAAATATACCCAGAACGGAAGCTGGACAACTCACTCCTAGATCCCGTTCTCGTTGCCACTCTCTCTCTGCGACCTACCTTGTTGAGAGTGTTGCTGCCTATATTTTAACCTTACAATTTAGACAGACAGGAAAATAATTATTAGAACCAATAAAACAAAGTATTTCAAAGGCAGAATAAGTTGTGTATTGCACGTTCTTTTAAACATTCACAATATATGCACACAAGGAGGTGAGTGTATTTCCCACAGAATTACTTATTTCGGTATTAAGTTAAAAATTATTAACACTTTATGGGAAAGAAAGTGAGCACTTTGTTTCGTAGAGTTTCTTATAAAAGTTGGAATACTTTACCCTTGAAATATATTTCACATTTTAACGTTCTCTATTAATGAATACAAATATTAAGTTCCTCTATCGTTTTAGCCGTAACAAGAGCCGGGGAAAATTAATAGGCTATCTAAATTAAGGCAACTAAAATTCAAAAATCAGACCCGAAGGATGCAAATATCGGGTAAGATAATTGACAAAGAGCAGGGAAAAGAAAAGCTAATTAACTAATTTAAAGCTTAGAATCAAAAAAAAAATAATAATGAGGCAACTGGAATTACTGACATTAATTAAAAGACAATCACTCACATTGGTGGAAGTAAGTGTTGGCGAGGGGCGACTTCCCACGGCGCCGCCCAAGAAAAGGAGGAGGAGGACGCAGGTTACCCACCTCGATTCGGATCCCGAGAGAAATCTGTTCCGCTAGCCCAGAAAGCTACCCGGAGAGAACGTCCAGCAAGGAGGCTCGAGATAAAGATGGCGTTTTACTCGTCGCTGCCCCCCTTGCCGTAAGAACTCCCTAGGAAACTCTCCTAAGGTTAGCCACCCCAGTAACCCCGGAACTCAATTCGAGGTGAATCACCCGCCTCCAAGGGCAATCCCTCCTCCCGTGATCTGAACGACTTAAAACTAAGTTGAAAAGCAAAATTGACACTGGCTGGACCTAAGCCCACCAGAACAAGCTAAGTAAGCAAACGAAAAAGGGTTGCAGGTAATATTTCAAACCGTATTATAATTTAGGTTACAATCCAAAAATCTGACACATCTATGGTTCCAACTACAATGAGACAATCCCCACGTTATAATGGATTTACACGAACTCCCTTCACCGAAGTCCTCGAAGCCCACACTTGTAGGTTTCCACGAGACTATGACCACTCTTTTGGAACTCCTCTTGTCTCTTTACAGGTCCTGATTGACAGATCAGAGATGGATCCAAAATACATATGACAAGGATTTAAAAATGAATCCGACAAAGATCCCAACCAAAAAATAGCCTTGGTTATTAGCCGCGTGCTTGGGAAGCACCTCCCTGCTTATTCCAGAAAAACCGGAACCATCTGAGGCTTTCGTCCTAACCCAGTAACATCATGAAATACAATCGCCCCAAACGGTCCCAAGATGGGTTATGGTAAATCCCTCGCAGGAAAAACATTCAAGATCCACTTGGAAAATTCTGTAACCTCACCTTGAGAAGGATGACACCCAAGTGAACGACAAGAGAGAAGATGGCCGATTTCCCCCACACCAAGACTGACAAAAGATATACCAGCACTTGCAAAACCAACCGATGTATGTTTGGTGGCCTAGCCACAAGCACTATTTCTACAGAAATTTAAACCGTAACAATTGTTCAAAAATTATTAATTTTGCAAAATTTTATAAAGATTATTTATCGTAAGTAACTAAATTATGTAAGATTATTGATTCATAAACTTTAAGAAGTATTTGAAATAAATATTTGACTGAACAACTGAACAGGCTCCTTTTTAAGTACCTATATATTTACGACAATAATGCTAACTTTCTATCATATACAGGATGATTCAGTCATAATGACATTAATTTGAACTTCAGAAGGCTTAGTAAAGACAGAAAATCGAAAAAACTTTTTAAAATAGACCTAAATCAACCCATTGACCACCAAAAGCCCGGCGCTTCTAAACACATGCATTACGGCAACAGACGCTGACCATGTTATCATCAACTCGTAAGCTGCAATGATAAGCCGGACTGGCGAGGGCGAAACATCACTAATTAATGGGCAACAAATTTCTTTTAGTTATTTTAACGAATAAGTATTTGTATTTTTATACACTTAAAACTTTTTAAATTTTTTTTGTTTCAATAATCAATCGTTCTGATGAAAAGTAAAACAGAAATTAAAAAAATAAACGAACACAAACGACCCAAACTAAAATATTAATTCTACAAAATAAATAACGATGCGACGCCCTAGTTTATTTAATTTTGAAGCATATTAACGTTGATTAGCAGTTGGGTTGATGTTTAGACCTGTCGGGCGTCGTCGGTAAACTACACATGGTTTAAAAAACTTCCATCGTATCACAGAGGGTCACAAAAAATATAAAGTCGGGAAATAACTCTCGAGTATTAACTAACCACTTTTAACACTTGCACCTACAACAGCGAATTTAATTCATTACTTGCAGCATTGATATCAACGTTTACATCTATCTCGCGATTTCACCTTTTTTTATTTTCGCGTAACTTCCTTCTGCAATTCGTTGTTACCAATTTTCATATAAAAAATCAAATCACCCAACGACTTTTCCGCAATCATCGGTGCCGTTGGTTCCAACTACGCAGCTGTAAATTCTTCTTCTTTCTATTTATCTGGGCCTTGGAGCTTTGGAGTCAATGAAAGCTCAAAAAGGAGTTTTAATTCAGATTTTAAAATATTTTTTTCAGCGTAATTATACTTTTAAAAAAATTTTTAACCACGCTTTCTACTCAATTTTCTCTATCTTATGTATAGAGGGTGTTTTTGAATAAGATAGGAGCATAATCTCTCTGTTGAAAATTAAGAAAAAAAATTGTTTCTCCTTAAATACGTTAAAACCGTTTGAAATATTTTTTTGAATTTTTAGACATAAAAGTGCATTTTTTCCGAACAAAATATTTGCTCTACTTGTATCAGTGAGTCTTGGTAATAATGCTCCCTTGACTTTTTTACGTCTGAATAAAGGTTTTCCATTAAAAAAAATATTCAGCTTTAAAAACCATAGGCTTAGGTATTGAAAAAATTTTCAACAAAAAATCCTCCTTCGGAATGTAAAGTTGCAATAAACACGAATAAAAACTCTTAAGATGTCAATTCATAAACTGACATATACCTAATTTAATTTTGTTCTATAACATACGATTTCTTGCGATTGGAAATTAAGACAATTAAATATGTTCTTAGTCTTCTAGTTTTAAGATAATGTCTGTAAAATTTTAAAATTATTTCGAAAATTATGGAAAATTTTCGTCATATTGAAGAACAAATTCTGCGGCATTTGGTATTTTCAATCTTTTTATTTAATAAAAATTGAATAATATAAAAGGGAGATATAATATTATATAAAACATCCTGCATATGTACATAATACTACATAATAATAAAAAAGTTAAATAAATCCTAGTAGCTACATTCCAACGTAAAATGGCAACGTAACGTATAAAATCGTGCTTGCAAAAAAGTGAAAATTGTGAAATAAGTATGGAAACTCCCAAAATAAGCAAAATTTTGGGAAAACTAACATTTTAAAAAAGAAATTGAAATTTTGAAAGAAAGTGTAAATTAAAAATAAAAGGATATTTTTAAATGTCGAAGTTTCATAGAAGTCGAAATATTCAACAAAAAAATTACAATTATGTCAAAATTTGCTAAAAAGTTGTTTTATTTTAAATTCAAAATTTAAAAAAAGTGGCCCTATTCATAAAAGTTTCTTATAGTCAAAATTTTTTAAAAGATTGAGGTTTTCAGTGAGTCAGAATTTTTGAAAAAAGCTAAATGATTTTGAAAAAGGTTGAGATTTGCAATCGACCGGAAATTAAGAAAAAGTTGAAGTTAAAAAAAATATCTAAAGTTTGAAAAAAAAAATTGAAATATTTATACTTTGAAAATGCCACCAGTTAAACCACACGTGGTCAAGATGTTAAAATTTAAGCTTTGTGAAGAACAAGCCATTATTTTTAGGAGAATAAAATTTTTTTGTGAAAAAATACGAAAAAATCTTAATTTATTAACAAAAATTAAATAAAATTATATTACTTTTCAACAATGTTCCTACTTATAGGGTTACAAAAGGCACTAGAAATTTTTTCTCTTGTTTTCATAAATTTTATGAATATAATTGAGCAAGAGGGGGACAATTCTGCGTTCCGACATTTTACTTTCGTGACCCGGTGCGTGGTCGCAACCTGCTATTTGGAAAACGCTGGTATAGTTCACTTGTCCTGCGCTACTATAGTAGGCAAGATTTTAAAAGAACTGGATGGGTCATAAGAGTAACTGTTATTAAATTACATTTCTTAGAAATGTATGCTTCAAGCCTCTTCTTATTATGATTTCTATGATATTGTCTTATTTTATCAAGTATACATTTCTGCCTGAATTCTTCAGAAGTCTATTGTAGATGTACTAGAAAAACCCATAGAAAACGATAAATAGGCCCGAAAATTATTAAAAATAGGTGCAAATTATGTATAAAAAGGCAAAAACCAAGCGGCATTGAAATTTAGCCAATAACGCAAGAAAAACGCCAAATAAGGTGAAAAGGTAGAATCTTAGGATTTTACCTAAAATCCGGTCTCTATTGATCATTTTTTCTAATTTTACCATTATTATGCTACACGATTTATTCATCAGTGCTAAAAGAGCTGAAAACCGTAACATTCAGAATATTCGAACTACGGTGTAATAGTTCGAAGGAAACAATTTGAAACTGTCAACAAGTAACTGAGCATTTATCTTCATTGCGTTTCATTCTAATATTTAAGTTTAATATTGTTATCTGCAGATATCCCGGCCTGACTTAGACACGAAGTTATCGCTTTCACAACGTCTGAAACTACGTCTGAAATGCGACTTTGGGAATACGGCCGGCCGTTTTTGTCCAAAGGCTTTCAATGACTATTCCGAGCGAACGAAGGGACAAGAAAAAAAAGTGGCCTGACAGTTTTTAGTCGTGGGAGCAATAAACGCCGCATTTTTTTCTTTATTTAAAAAAAAAGAAATGATGACTTTTTATTGGATGTTTAAATATTTCTGCAAAATAAAAATGTTTTATAAAGGAAATTTAGTATTTAAAGCCACGAAAATCTACAGTTATAAACTTCTTCTTTACCCACCTTTAATAGAAGGTTTGGATAAGAGTTTAGATAGGGGCATATAAACCATTAAATACGTTGGAGTGACAACGGCCAAACAAGTATTAGTATAATAATTCGCTACAAAGCGAAAAGGGTTTCGAAAAACGAAATTATATTCAAATAACGTAAAATTTTCAAATTTATTTTATTTATTGTTGAATATAATTTAGGTATATTCCTGAGTCGTAAACTATATTTAGTAATAAATATTTCCAATAAATGTGAAAAATTTTACGATATTTAAACATTATCATAACTACTTGAATATTAGTATATTGATTTGTGTGCCTGTCTATCAATATGACAGATCTAGTTATCTCAAAATCCACATGAAATCTGGCTCTGTTTTAGAACTAATAGACTCAAAATGGACACATGACACAAGTTGGATTAGAATCAGCCTTTAATAAGTACTGAGAGGATTTACACATTATTTACTATATATATATTTCTCTTACGCTTTTCTGAAATAGAAAGGTGATATTTGAAGAAAAGTTAACATATGAAGGTGCTTCATTCGTACATTCTAAAAAAAATTAGTAAACAAATTTATATATTCCAAAATATGAAATGATGATTTCAAGTGTGGCATCACTTGATTACTCTATGTAAGTAGATCTCGGCTTTTCGTGCTTTCATCTCGCACTGTTTGTGTTCGTTTGTCTCATACCCTTTCTTTCCAAGTTCCAAATCAGCAATGTGCCCGTTTAACCGCAGCTTGCGAAATTCGAGTTTCGGTCTCGTCACGTTTTCGGTAACGCAGCCGTGTATTTAAACTAAATAATATTACTCCCCGACAGAGTAAGAAGTTTAATCAAGCACCATCTGCCGGACTAATTTACACTAATATATGCCCCTGGGTTTGTCACAGACGCTGTGTGCATTTAAGGATGTCACGCCGACAGCTAAGAGCGAAACAAGGGAGAGGCAAGAACCTAACGAAGGATAAACCGAACTCGCAGGCTAATTTCCCGACGTGAAATAGGTAAAGGAAAGGCCTTAAGGCACCAGTGACGTCTTTCTACAGAAGGAGATATCGGCGGAAAGCTCTCACTCCTAATAAACGCGACTGTCTTCCCATTTGCATATCTGCTATATATCTCGAGTCGTGTAATTACTGTTCTGTTTCTGACAATAACTTTTTACGGGGCGTGAATAAATGAAATTTAATGGTGTTTACAGGTTTAAACTAGGACATTAGCACGGCTTTAGGTGTCAGTAACACTTAGCAGAAGGCAACTTTACGTGACTAATTTATTTTTGTAAATAGTAAGTAAGCAAAATATTTTAAATTGTCTGTATTAAATATAGTAATAATGTTTACTGAATCAATGAAAAAAAAAAGTTAAAACCTTATAGGTGCTAATAATATTAAAATCGACAATTATTTAAATTATTTTTTAGTTAGTTATTATTTTGACAAAATAAATAAAACTAGAGGTACATGTTTATTTTATACTCATCCTTAAAAATAATGGTCGTGTTTTCCTTATTTTATGGCTTCTAACGTGTTTCGAAAGCTAGCCCTCAAGCTCTCGTTTTCCGTATGTTGGATTTGTCTTTTCTTTCTGTACGTATGTAGTCCTACTTGGAGATCCTTTGACTTTCCCACTGAATATTTCTGGTCAGATGTCTTATATTTTCGCTCCAAAGGAAAGCACCCTTTTGGCAGTTTAATTATTCTCCTGGGATGATTAATTATTAGTTTGTTAATTTTCATGACAATACTTCGGTCAGTAAACCATGGATTTACCGGATTAAAGTCCGATATAGAAAAAAATAAAAAATACAGGGTGATTCACATAAAAGTATGACCTTCACTAGTCTGAAACTTACTTCAACATGCGGCATTCGTTAACGTTTAGAGTAGGGAGTTTTAGCTTTGAACACCCCTTTATAAATGTCAGAAGTAGGATAATTGATAACAACTACTTTTATAATAGTAGACAGTCCTGACTAAGGTCGAATTACCATCATGTGTTATTTGGATGAGATGTATTTTTAATAAAATATGGTAGTACACAAACCAATAAATTGCTATTTAAAGTGTTGTAAAAGGTACAGAGTGTGTGCAACGTAATTGCAAAGTGTAGGTTGATCAGTGGTAGCACCATCCGCTTACCATATAATGATCCAGGCTTCTAGACTGGCCAGGATCCTATTCACAAATAAACCAGCTCAATCAAACTGTTTTAAAACTCCCACGCGAAAATATACTGAAACGGTGGAGCATACATCCAAGTTTTTACTGGGAACAAACTTCCCGGGCTTCGGAGAGACGCCTCCATTAGATTACACCTAGGAGTCTAGCCCTAAGGAAGAATATCGACCTAGGGACTGGAAGCTAGCCTCGGAAATTGTTACTCCCATAGGGGTCGAATGGGCAATAAAGATCTTGGAACCCTATAAAGCACCAGGATCAGACGAAATTTTCCCCGTTCTATTACAAAAGGGACTAGATATTGTACTAGGCCTGCTTACACGAGTTCTTAGAGCTATTATTGCTCAAGGACACCTACCAAACGCCTAGAGTAAGACTAAAGTAGTCTTTAGCCGGCAAGAAACGGTCACAAGCAGGCCAAAGACTTCCGTCCAATTAGCCTAACATCTTTTATATTAAAGGTACTAGAAAGAGTAATAGATAGATACATAAAAATTGTCTAACTGCAGCTACGCCCATTGGCGACCTGTCAATACGCCAACCAGGTGGAAAGTTCACGAAAACTCCTTTACACCACCTGGTAAGTGGTGTGGAGCAGCAGTTACTAGTAAAAAACTATGCAATAGGGATCTTTTTATCTTTTTGGACATCGCAAGAGCTTTTGATCGCACCGCGTATAAAGCCATTAAAAAGGCTATGACCACTCGGGCGATGCCACCAACCAATCCTGATAAGATGGGCACAAAACATGCTAATATTGAGAGAAATCTCAGTTAGGCATGGCAATAAAACAGAAGGTCGCCCTGCTAGGAAATGCCCACGGGGTGGGATTATTTCTTCTCTCCTGTGAAACTTATTGGTAGACGATCCTTTAGTCAGACTTAAAAAAGAAGGCTTTCGAGTCTACGGCTACGCCGATGATGTGGCAATTAGTCATCGGAGGCAAATTCTTAAACACCCTCAGAGAACTGGCTAACCATTCACTTAGAAATTTTGATTCCTGGTGTAGGGAAACGGGACTGATGGTAAACCCGTCAAAAGCTGTAGCCCTAGTATTCAATAGGAGATATAAACCAACTCCCATAGAACCACTACATGTATGGGGGCAGGCGATAACCTACTCCACCTCGGTAAAGTATCTTGGAGTGTACCTACATACTAAACTGAAATGGAATTTTACACCTGAAAACCAAAAAAAAATAAACTACTCGCCACTATGTGGGCATGTAAGAAAGCTATGGGCAAAACCAGGACTTTAAAACCAGGCATAGCGCTATGGCTTTATGAAAAGTTGTTGTTACCGCGTTTAACCTATTCTGCTGTGACATGGTGGTGTAGGATAAAAGCAGCACAGGCAAAGAAGTTGTGAAAGAGCCTACCAAAGGACTGCAATATTTACGTGCAGGACTCCAATGGAAGCTCTAGAGGTAGCGCTAAATTTGCCTCCCCTGGATGAATTCATTAAGACACAGGCCAAATTTACGACCTACAGACTTAAATGTTGAGAAAAAATTAAGAAAAACCAGAAACCGTGGTAGGCCAAGGCAATGACGTCTGGTTTAGAGACGGATTCGGTCTCGACGGAAGATACGGAGCTGGGATCTATAGACCAAGCAATAATTACAGGAAAATTACTCGAATGAAAGAACATGTGTCTGTTTTTATGACTGAAGTATGGGCCATTTGAGAATGCGCAAATTTTCAAATCAACATGACGCCTCGGCGTTTAATTTATATATGCACAAATAGCTGCGCAGCGTTAAATGCCCTACAAGGGCATATAACCAGTTCGACCGTAGTGTGGGACCGTGTGCAAACCCTTAATAGACTGGAAGAAATCAACAGGGTCACACTTGTTTGGGTGCCTGGACATAGCAATATGCACGGCAACGAGGTCGCCGACAAGCTGGCATGAGGGGGCTTTGTGAAAGTTCGTAGACGTGCTTTTTGCTGTAGGCAAAAACATCGTATGAACAAACCTCGACCGGGCTCATTTGAAGCGGTGAAGGAACATAACTACCTGCAGGCAAGCAAGACTGCTGCTGGACAAACCCTTGCAATCAAGGGCTGAAGCACTTATTGCAGTGAATAAAAGCAGACTAAGCAAAGCACTAGGTCTGCTCATTGCCACGGGAACTTTCAAGGACACCTGGTTAAACTCAATCTAGCGGAAAGCGACCGATGTCCACCGTGTGGGACTGAAAAGGAAACAAGTTTACACATTGTGTGTGATTGTCCAAATCTTGCCAGATACACATAATTTTACTGGCAAAGAAATATTAAGACCAGAAGATCTGGAAGGAATGAGTGCAGGTCAGATGTTAAGCCTGGCTGTAAAGGCCGGGATATATAATACTGACTGAGAGTCGAACAAACTTGTGGAAGTTACAAAGAATTTGAAATCTACGTGACAGGGCCAGGTATTCTGGCTAGGCTTTAATTAGGCAACCCATGAGCGATTTGTTGGTTAGTGTGTTATCATTTATTAAAAATTAAAAAATGCGGCTTATTCAAATAACAGATGAAGTTAAGTTGACAGGCTAAAATTTCCGACGTTATTGGTTTACATGCGATACTTTCAGGTAAGGTGAGCATGATGTCAGGGCTGTCCAACGTACATAATTTGCTATTCCTTCTACTCATGAACTTTCTAAATTAGGTTGCATTTGAGACTCTTGGAGATGGTAACTTTATGTGAATCACTTTGTCTTTTATAAAGTCCATAGAAGGTTGACCATATCAGCGACTAAACAAATAATTACTCGATACCTAATTGCCGATGTGGTAGATGGACAAAACCTTCTATGGACTTAATCATAAGCAACACTGTTTGGTTCAGTGTTCTACTGACTCATTAATTTCAACAAAAAAAACTAAAAATTTTGATCTCAGCCTCGAAATCTTGATTTTACCTACGAAATATTCAATTCTTTTTTATTGTTAAAACATATTTTACTCTGTGGCCCATTCGACTTACCGCTATAGTGCTCTTTAGATATAATAGGAATAGGAAACGTATCAAATTGAAATCACGTCCATTTGACGCAATAACAAAAGCCAGCGGACGTAAATGGTGGATGTGATTTGAATATAAGTAGAAAAAACAAAGGGTAGCGTGAAATGAGTTTTGAGCTATCATCGATAGAGGGTCTGTTGGCCTCAGGATATCGGTAGGATATTCCGAAAAGTAATATTTGTGCTTGATCGTTGACACGCTTTATTGCCTTCGTGATGTCAATATTCTAGTTGATTTTAGGACGACATTTCGCATTCGTTTCCCATGTCTATCACCTTTTTTCACGCGACGCGCCTTTGGATAAATTAGGAATGGAAGATATATTGAGCTGGTAATGTACACAGAGTCATAATAAATCAGGTACAAGTATACAACACAATACTAAATGAGAAGCTTTTTTTTTATCAACTTAGTTATCATTCAAACACTGAAAAAACAGTCAAAACTCTAGTTATTGAAAAACATTTTTTAGAGGCTTAAACAATTTCTTCATGTTTAAAAAAAATTACTTTCCTAATTTCGAGTTTTAATTATTACATTTATAAACAAATTTCTCGTATTTAAAAAAAAATACAAGTTTAAATTTGTGTCTTAACACGAAACCTTTATAACAATTTGAAATTTTCCAAGTTTTTTAAACCTAAAGTCTTAAAATTTGTAGGAGAAGTCAAATTTTTGAAATTAAATTTCACATTCTGATCATATCTCTAAACAAGTTTAGTTTGTTCGTTGAAAACTTCCATTTTGATTCGTAATTACCTTTTTTCACGCGACACGCCTTTGGATAAATTAGGAATGGAAGATATATTGAGCTGTTAACGTACACAAAGTCATAAAAATCAGGTACAAGTATACAACATAATACTAAATGAGAAGCTTGTTTTTTTTTTATCAACTTAGTTATCATTCAAACACTGACAAAACAGGCAAAACTCTAGTTATTGAAAGACATTTTTCAGAGGCTTAAACAATTTCTTCATGTTTAAATAAAATCACTTTCCTAATTTCGAGTTTTAATTATTACATTTATGAAAAAATTTCTCGAATTTTTGAATTTCAAAATGTCACGCTGAAATTTATAATTTAAAATACAAGTTAAATTTGTGTTTTAACACGAAACCTCTATAAGAATTTGAAATTTTCCAAGTTTTTTAAACCTAAAGTTTTAAAATTTGTAGAAAAAGTCAAATTTTCGAAATTAGATTTCACATTCTGATCATATCTTTAAACAAGTTTAGTTTGTTCGTTGAAAACTTCCACTTTGATTCGTAATTTAGATTTTGTATAGAGCTTTTTACTTTTCTTTATGAAATTATAATTATAAATATAAAATAACAGTTTTAAGTTCAGCTTTGGAATTCTTAGAAAATAATCAAAATTTTAATATTACGAGCAATTAAAAAAATTCTCATAATTTCTATTTTAGCTACGACATTTAGATTTTAGCCTTAAATATTTAATCTTTTCACAAAGTATCCTGCGAAACATGAATTATAGAATATATATAATTTAAAAGAGAGGAAAAAAAGACGAATTTTCTCTAAAGAAGTAGAAATTTCAAAAAAAAAACTCTTGTGACGTGTTTCTTTGTTTAGTTCTGGATCTCCAAATAGATACTTGAAAAACTAAAATTAGAAATGGATGACCCAAGAACACTTTCTTTTCTTTCACGTATTCGAAGGCATAGGCATCGGGTATCATCTAGTACTGAAATATTGTAAGAACTGTGAAGTTCAAATTTGTTTACTAGGTATTTACCAGACGCTATTAGGGACAAACGCATCAGGAGAAATTACTCATAGGTTTGAGACGTTTCCTGAGGTTTACAAGTGACTAAGGTTATTAAAGAAGTACGAAACTTCCAAATATTAATATAAACCAGTAATCGTAAATTAGGTAAGTTGTAATTTACGGTTATACGAATAAGTTATTTACTTGTTTCGTTAAATAAATGTTAAACATTCACAATGTTTAATTGTGTGAACCGCTTATGCCTAACAATATTTAAATATTTGAATCTCTCATACAGAGAGACCAATCCATAAGGTTTTATTCCACGCTGCAGTTTTGTTTTTCTTCTAAACAGTCGGTGTATAAAATTCAACGTCCGATACAGCTCGCGTTGTATAAATACCGACCTTTTAAAGGCAAAAGTGTTGAGATGTCAAGGGAGAACGGCAAACTGTAGAGGACTCGGGGAAGGAAATGCAATTCGTTGTATAAAATATCACTTAGACGTCGAAACCCTGAAACATAAACAAGAGAGACCACATCTGCGCCTTATGGATGAGAGGCCCACTTAGATAGCGTTAACCAACCCTTATTACCCCTTTGTCTTCTGGTGTCCTTTGACTTCGTTTTGATATTACGGTTTAATATGCTTGTCTCCAAAATTGTGGTTTCTCTGGTTCATGCTTATTTCCATATTTCCTTCAGCAGAACAAATCATCCTAATCTGCAAACCAACATAACGTTTTTTTGCAGTAAATTATTTTATATATTAAATGGGTTCCCTCTGCTTGTTACAGAAACGGTTTTAAGAAATTTTTGATACATTTTTTACTTCCTCAGTCATTGTAAATTTTCAAGTTCTTATCCTGTATATACTTTACATTAAAATCATTGAACTTCTAGGTTCCCAATTAAAGTATATGAGAAAAATCATCTGATTTCCCACATGTAATTTCTGATATGCCGCAAGGAGAATGAAAGATTTTTGAGTAATAAAAACGTTATCATAGATGTTTTCGCCTTTCTCTCTTTCTGGGGTAAATATCGTTACCCTGGAAAGCTGAGTAAATATCACATCAAGATATAAAGTTACTCGCAGATATTCAAGTTGCGCCACATCTAATATATCACGTGGAGCTTCATTTCGCGTGAAATGGCAGATGTAAGGCAACAATTTATCTTGCAGCCATTTCATAACCATCAGGCATTCGAAACACTTCTTCGGATGTATGGGTGCATGCAATTAACAGAAATGCAAATTCAGTGGACATAACTCCGCGCAATTGTCTACGTCTATTTGGATGTTTTGTACTATTACCAACCCTTTGTTGCTCAGCTTCGAAGCTAAACTATGTGTAGACAAAACTACGCATTTTGACGGGCGCAATTAACAACTGGACTTTTAAATGTAACTTCCTAATTGCTGTTTTTGAAATAGACGAATGGTTAATAAAATGTTTAATCTTATTAACTTACTTCTTCTGACGGTATCGTAATTACCTTAAACTGATATAAATGAAGAAGTGAATAGCTAAAAGGTGTAGACCAATATGTGTCACATAAGATATGGCAGGACTGATCAGCTGAATATGCCCAGAATCTGCCATCGTAAATGTGATAAAAAGCAATTATTGTATGAGTTATGTAATAAGTTATTACAGTGTCATTACTAATAACACTCACCATTTATTTATCTATGCTCATAAAATAATAAATTTGTAAGTAGAAATATTCAGTACAAATTCTTTAACCAAATGCTTGTTAAATAATGTAATTATAATAATAATTTCCTTCGTCAGACTGTCCACGCTACTAAACACTACTAAATTTCAGTTTAATTAATAAACCATCAGATTGCATATGGCCGTAGAATGTTGGAAAATGATTGTGCAAGATTTTCGCCGAAGCCGACAAACCATATAAAACGTGAATTAGCTCTTTACGCTCTACAACTTCATGAATTACTTCGGCTTAGCAAATCTCTTACTCTTTCCGGTAATAAAGATAATTTTTGCGATTGTTTTTTTGTCGGTTAGCCGCTGGGGAAATGGGAAACTAAAATGAAAAGTATTGAAAGTAATAAGCTTGGCTTGCCACACTAACTTGAAAAATTCATTTTAAAATCAGTTTGGTAAAAGTCAGTAATTGGAAACTTTCATGTAATTTAAAGCTGACGAATTTTATACTGATGCTTATTATTGATATTATTTGTACTAGTTAGTTTCGGCTTCCAAAAATTACTGAGTAAAATTACCAAAGTATAAATTACTGTTTTTAGGAAGTTGACATTATTTCTTATGAGAGGCGATGGTTGCATTTTTAACGAGCAAATTTCATACTTAATAATAATTGCATTGTACCTATATTTTAAGTGTTGAAAAAGTTAATTTACAAAAAAAACATGCTTAGAAGAATTTATAATGAATAACACTTTCATATGATATGATGTCAAATTTTTTGTATATTGGCTCTATATTCTGTGATAAAAAAAAATATAAATATGTAGTTTAACAATTCTCTCATCTAAGAATAAGCAAGTAACTAATATGGGTTGGTTTTAGTCCCATTAGCTACTAGGGATATCTACTTGGAAAACACATCCATGTTTTTATTCGATTTAATATATCGAAACAATACATCGATTCCCTATCATCGATGTTTTACAACATCGAATACCTTAAGTTCATATTATTTCATAGAGTGACAAAGCTGTAATTCATAAGATTATAACGAACATATGGTAAATTAATCACACCTACAATAGAAAATGATCTATTGCTGGAAAATAAAACAGCAATATTATAAATATAAATAAATTTTATTTTTAATTATCAATTCTCAGGGCAAAGTTAAATACGTTGTATTAGTAGTAACGTCATAATATTTTGTCGCTGTCGAAGGTCCAAACAAAACATGTTGCTTTGGTGATCCTGTTTAAATTGTGTATTCAAAGACAAAAAATCGTTTATTTTATTGTTGTCTTGAGTGTAATTATCAGCTATATAGGTATATAAGGTGTCACCTGTATTTAATTGGCAAGTTACATATTTATGTTTAAATCTTTACATCAAAAATAAAAACACATTTTAGAGTTTACAATAGACCAAAATACGTAAATACGTTATTTTTTGGGTACAGCACTATAGAATCTAACCACACACACACGCACGCGCACGCACGCACGCACGCACCGAATTATAAAGGGGGCAAATAAAAGGTTAAGTGTCAAGAAAAAACGCAACCTGTAAACTATAAGTCCTTCGCCACTGTTTCATCAAGCCGCAAGTGTCGCTGAAATTTCTTTACAAAATATTTTTGGTCGAATAAACTGCAAACTTTCAATATTAGAATTGAAATCAAGAATGCATTCTACAGTCGAAATCAAAGAGTTGAAAATAGAATTGAAATTTTCTATTTAAACGGGAAATTTTAATATTGAAGTCGACATTTTTAGAAAGAATCGAGAAATAATCTTCATTTCGAGGTTATAGTCGGAATTATAAAAAAAAATATGATTCCGATTTTGCAACATGGTTTTGCTTTAGCGCTTAAATAGTCTGTGCCTCGCAGTCAGAGAATCTGTTCCGAACCAGGAGCGTGGTATTACTAGGTATTATGAATCGACTTGAACTTATTTTAAAAGGACAAATGAAAAAACTTTATTTTATTTGCCGTAATTAAGTTTTCTGCACACGTGATTAAAGTATATACTATAATGATTGAGACATCCACATTTCGATTTTTTATATTTTTGACGACCGCAGAATTTTATTTGTTTTAATTTCGAGATAACACCTTTTATTTTTACTTTCTTCTTTAAAACTCATCTCTTTAAACTAGAAATGTATGTTTTATCCTTAATACTTTTGCTTTTTTATTCGAAACTTAGCCCTTGATCTCAAATTGAATTGGTACTTTTTCGTAATGTCAAATAGAGTTTTTGTAAAAATTCGAGTCTTATTTAAACCCGATATGTTGACTTTTTTCCAAAATTTTGAGTTGAATCTTTTGATTTTAAATTTATTTCTTAAATTTCAATTTTAAACTACAAGTTTAAATTTTTTGTTTTAATTTGTCTTAAATTTCGGAGTCTTTTTCTTGAAATTTATTAGAATTTTGCTTTGTCAACTTGACACTATTTTTGTTTTGTTTCTTTTCTTGTGGAGTTTTTTAAAATGTTATACCTTTCTCAACATTTTGAGTTAATATATTCAAATTTTTATATTTTTGCACATAAGTTCAACTCAATTCGAAATGTCACAATTTCCAGATATTTTTGCAGTAAGGTTTTGGCATGATATAAGTGTTATTCGTTTCTGCATTAACTCAAACGCTTGTTAGAAATACCCAACACAGTCTCAAAATATATTTCTTATAACAATATAATTTTTTTTTGAAGCTTTGACCTTCTTTCAAATTTCAAATTTATGTTGTATTTTTACTACTTTTCCTCAATATTTCTGTTATAAATTCAAAATTTTGAGCGTTTGGCAGTAATTGTTCACTAGAAAATTATATGACAAAATTGTTAACCGAGAATTTAAATGCTGTGTAACTGTTCGGAAGTGCATAAAATAATAAAATTAGTTCCAGTCTTCGAGGTGTAAAAGAAAATCGAATTAATAAAAGTCAAATAATTGACGTGTTTAACCCTTACTTTGTGGAATTCTTCAATAGACATAAATATTAAACTCAATTAACGGTAAATACAACAACGGGTAATAAAAATTTCACGACGTTTCTATAAATTTTTGCTATGACAGGACCTGTTTTTTTTATAGACAACCTACGCATTCAGAAGTTTCAATTCCAAATGATTCCCTACAACTAATTTTACACAAATTGGCAGCACACAATTCGATGATAAATAAAGCTTATATGGTACCACTGAATGAAGAAAATAATCGAGAAATTAAGATAATTAAACAAATAGCATTTAGCAATGAATATTCTGAAAACACCATTAATAGGTTAATTCTCAAAAAAAAACACAAATTAGCTATTAATTTTATTTCTCCTAAACAACCAGCCGCAAAAGCAGACTATTTTGCTGTAACTAACATATTTTGGAAACCTCTCCAAAAAGATAAGTAATATAATTTCTCATGCATCCCAAGCAACACCTAGCCTTAGACCATTTAATTCGTTAAACAGTATAATTTTTAACGTATAAAAAACTCCGCGACTTGGTTAATCAAGTATTTATAAACTAAATCAGTTCGAGTGTAATGCTGTCTACATAGGTCAATCATTATGTAACTTTCACATTATGTACAGCGAACAACTTCCTGCCTTCAGAAATAAACATCCAGAAAGATCAAATTTTGCTAAGCATCTATTAGAACCACCATATAAACTTACATGAGCGAACACAGCAGAAATATTACCTATTTACAATAAGTTTATCGTGAATAACACCAAAAAAAGAACCGAATTTCTTGTAAGACAAAAAATTCACAAATATTTACAATCGAGGCAATTTATACTTCTGAACGAGCAGATGCCGAAAAGCAAAACCGAGTCCGCTCATAGCAAATATTTATAGAAACATCGTGGAATTTTTAATATCTGTTGTTGTATTTATCGTTAACAGAGTTTAATAGTTAGTGTATCCAAAAAATTTAAAATTTACAATAGCAACAGATGTTTATTCCCAAGTAGCACGGCAATATTTACCTAGTATAAGATCAATATGGAGGATGTATTGTCCCAAGCTCGTTCTCTATTCCATAAGAAATGTGGACATTTAGCAATATTGGCTTAATAACATTTTCCAATATTGGGACCAACAATGTATGTATGTATGTATGTATGTATGTATGTATGTATGTATGTATGTATGTATGTATGTATGTATGTATGTATGTATGTATGTATGTATGTATGTATGTATGTATGTATGTATGTATGTATGTATGTATGTATGTATGTATGTATGTATGTATGTATGTATGTATGTATGTATGTATGTATATATGTATGTATGTATGTATGTATGTATGTTGGTTCAACAATCTAGTAAAAATATTTTCCGAATACCTTTTGTCAATATTATACCAAACAAAAATAAATTTGGTTTGGATCCTTGGAGTCATGTCAAAACAAATCTAATATTAATTTTAAAATGAAATAATTCACACATATACTTTACACTCTTGTTATTTATTGCACGTAATATTAAACATTTTATTAATACTGACATATCTCATCTCTGGAGCATTAGAGCCACATTTTACATTTTATTTTTAATACTAACAAATATTTGGTTATAAAACAGTACATTTTCGAAGCATGAGCACTCCGACGTCATGCTCAAACTTTCTTCTGGTGGAGTATTAAAAATCATATCTGTTCGTGTTCTAAATACTACTGCGGTACTGTTGTATTGTACATTGATTCTACAATTAAACAATTAAAATAAAAATCAAACTAAAACACAATTTAAGCAATGCACAGTAATCAATTTAACTCATAATAAGCGTATAGTTATACAAGGGTGGATTGATAAATCCAGTAAAAATGTAACAAAGAGTTTCTTTTTTCGAATGAGTGTCATTTATTTTTAACCTAATCTCCTTTTAAAGCTATGCGCTTGCTATGTTAAAGTTTTTTGATTCCTTCTTTGTAGTAATCTTTCCCAAGGTCTTCAAAAAGCGCCTTAGTTTCGGAGATAACCTCCAAATCAGTTCCAAATCTTTGTCGCCCAAATTTTCATGTGTGGAAAGAGGAGGAAGAAATCACTTAAAGCTAGGTCAGGTGGGTGGGAAAGCATTTCATATCGTAATTTCACCAGCTTGGCATTTGCAATGGCGAAAGAATTACCAGGAGCATTATCGAGGTACAACAGAATTTTCTTCTTGGCAAGGTGAGGCCGTTTTGCTTTGATTTCTATATTAAACTGGTTTAAAGGTCTAGCGTAATACTCTCCATTTATTGTCTTCCCTTTTTTTAAGAAAATCAGTTAAGAATGTTCCTTGTGCGTCCCAGAAAACCATAATTTTGTTGTTTGTTGATGGAACCACCTTGGTCTTCTCGGAGCGCTGCCACCAGCTTCCACCCACTGTTTAGATTGCTGTTTTGTCTCTGGGGTGTAAAAATGAATTCATATTTTATTTGCGCACAAAAATTCATCTGGGTTTTTTTCAAGCAGCTGCAAATTAGCATCGAAAAGTGTCACTCTTTCACGTTTTTGGTCAATTGTCAACAAACGCGGCATCCATCTTGCCGAAAGCTTTCTGATATGCAAATGTTCATGAAATATATTGGAAATTCGTTCATATGAGATACTTACAGTATTGGCTATTTGTCTCAACTTCACTCGTCAATCTCCTAATACAATATCGCGGATTTTCGTGGTCATTACTAGGGTGGTTACGTCCATTGAAAGTCCCGAGCGAAGAGCGCCTTCCGTGTTTGTTCTACCACAACGAACTCAGTAAACCACTTGTGAGTCATCTTAAGTGACAAAAAAGATTCAGTATAATACTTATCAAGAGATTTTTTTCATTTCTGTAACGGTTTTTTTGCGTAAAATGTAATGTTTCATGAACACTCGAAATTCACTTTTTTCCATTTTAACAGCAAAAAAAGGAAATTTTTCGGGGCCCCTACATGTAATGTATAATTTTTTGCAGATCTGTTGTCAAAATTTTCTTCATGGGCTAAGAACTGAAAGAACAAAAAATAACATTTACATTTTATATTTAACCCTAGAGTAGGCGCGCCATACTTTGTAACACGAAGGGGCGCGCGCGGTCTCAGAGACCGCATTTATAAATAATGTTATTTATTAACCTTTTATGGTTCTATGATGAAATATGGTATCTTGGTATATTTGTTAATAAAATTAAATTAAAAATCATGCATTGTTTAACCTATAAACAAAAAATTTGGCCAAATACAAAGGCCAAATTATTGTACGAAATACGGAACTAAATTACCGATAATATTATTTTTAAGGGTTTGGGCCCAAAAATAGGTTTCATTTGGACCATACTAGTTTGGAATTATTCTCTACAGCCTTATTTCTAAGCAAAAGTCAATTTATATCTCGAACTATAATGACAAAACAATTTAACATGCGTGGGCGCGCGCGGTATCACATAATGCAAATAGCTATAACTTACAAAAATGGACATATAATTAATCTCTTGATTAACCATTACATTTGTGATGTTATAAAACTCAGCTAAACCAAAAATGAGCATTATTGGCAAACTAATTATTGAAATATAAAATAATAAATATAAGTGCGGTCTGAGAGACCGCGCGCGCCCATCGGCGGGTTAAATATTCTTCGTAAGTTGCTTAACTTAAAGAGGTACTGCATCTCTCTGAAGATGATAGCTTGGCTATCGAAACGCGTTTGTTGTGTTTTTAATATTTCTTGGTTTCAGGGGACAACATTTTTATTTCAATTTAAGAAAATATGCTTAGAACTACCAAAACATAGGGAACGAAAATGTGATGAGGAATATATTTTGTGAAACGCATATGGTATAAATTATGTTTATGTTGAAAATAGTTTGAAGAAAAAAGTAGATTTTTATTTTACTTATTTATTATTTATTTATTTTAATTTTATATGTTAAGCTTGTAGACGAACGTTCTGTTTTTTACAAAAAAATTTACTGTAAACTATACAGCCTACTCCCGTGGAGTGTTCTTTTGTTTTTCCCAACGATTTTTAAATTTGACTTCTACTTTGTTTTTAAACTTTAAGGTTCTTTCAAAATTTTGACTTCTTTTAAAATTTGGACTTTTCAAAACTTTCGACCTTTTTAAAGGTGTCAATTTTTTCGAAATATTTTTTTAATTTTCTGTTTTTTTTTTTAAATTAAAACATAAACAGTTTTAATCTGTTCCAAAAGGTCGACTTAACTTTTCAAAATTCATTTATTTAAATATCTCAACTTTTGTCCTAAATATGAACTTTTTCTCAAATTTTATTTTGACAATTTCGAGTTTTTAAAAATTTCGGTTTTTATAAATTTATTTTTTTGAAAATATCGGAAAATCGGATTTTTCCCAGTTTCGATTTTATTTCAAAATTTGTACTATTTCGAAAGTTTTAATTTCTTTATTTATAATTTCTATTTTTTTAAATTTATATTCTTTTTCAAAAGGATTTATTTTTATTTCGGTTTTTTAAATCATAGCTTTGGTCATTTTAACATATCTTTAAGGATTTCCTTTTTGTTAGCTTGTTTGAAGGTATCGAGAGTTTTAAGAGTTTATTTTATTTTAAAAAATTTTGATCTTTTAGAAGTTTCAATTTTTTAATTTCAAACGTATTTAAGATTTTTGAGTCTTTTTTAATTTTCCAAATATTTCCCAATTATCTTAAATTTCGACCTATTTCAAAATGTCGACTTTTTGTGTTTTCAAAAATTAGCATTTACAACTCTTAAACATTTTTTGACATTTGGACTTCTTTTAAAAAATATAAAAAAGTTTACAAATTCAAATAGTAAAAGTTAAAATATAAACTCGAAAAAAAAAATTGAAATGAAATTTTAAAATAAAGTTAGTGCAAATTTCTAGTCAATTTTAATTAAAAACATGATTTTTGAAGAAAGCACAAAGATTAACATAAATGTCGAATAAAAAAAAGTCTGGAAAACCATAATTATTACGTAATACGTACAATTGAGGAACATTTTCTCGACATATTGAAAAAAATTTGTCCTTCGGGTTGAAATTTCAAAAAGAATGAATATTTCTGAAAAATAAAGCAATCAGAAGTTTAAAATTTAATTTTTAGGAAAGATAGTAAAAATTGAAAGCATGAAATATAAGGAAAACATGAACTTTTGAAAAATAATTTATAACAAAGGTTTTCGTAAATTCGAGAAAAAAAAGGATTTTGAAGATTAAAATGGTTTAAAAAAATCATTAAATTAGTAAATAAAATTAAAATTTGGAATTAATAAAGACAAAGTTACACTTTTACATTTGAATCTACCAACATCCAGTGGCAGATCAAATCAGGCAAGTATTTCAAGCATTAACAATATTGGGAACTGAAATACGTCTTCATCTCAAAATTTAACTTTCTTCAAAATCTTAAATTTTAAAATTTGTCAAAATAAGTTATGAGTTTTTGTCATTTTCTTTTTCCGAAAAATTGGAGCTTACGATTTCAGTGTCTACTTTTATCGTGTCCAAATTTGTACTTGAAATTTGGATTTTTTTATAGGTTTCAACTTTTTTCGATATATTTTCTCTTGATTTTTTTTTAAATTTTAACTTTTCTCATAAATGAAAATTTAGTTGCAAATTCTATTTTACTTTAAAAATTTGCTAATTTTATTTTATAAAATTTCACCTTTTTTTTATATCAAATTGTTTCAATCAAATTTTGAATTTGAAATCTAAGCGTGATTTTTTTTTATAAATTCAGAGTTTTTAAATTAGGTCTAGGAAAAAACTCTGGGAGGACGCCTTGCCTAGGAAATTCAAGTGCAGTGTGCATCACACACTAGACTTTTTCGATTTTAAAAGTTAAAATTTGGAATAAAAGTAATATCGGGGTTTTTGAAAATGAAAATTATAAATTTGCATATAGATATAAATTCCAATTAACTATTTGAAAACAAGTTAAATTTCATTACTTTTCAGACAAGATTGGTCGTCTTTCGACCACAAGCAACATCATTATATTTATTATTGCATGAGACATGTTAATTAATCTAATTATATTAGCATTAATTAAATCCAGTCAAACATGTCCATTTCATAATATTTCATAGATTTTTTAATTGTGATTATAAGATTGCTTTAAGATTCTACCGTTTAGCTTTTAAAATGTTAGGCAGCAATCGTTTAGTCAAATTTCAGGCGTATAAGCATCAACAAAGCATTAGGCAATCGGGAGACCCATAAATTTCGATCAAGAAAATCAAACTACAACTACATCCCAACGTAAGTTTCCATCACTATAATCCCCAAAACGCATTTATTCAATCTAATAACGCAGCCCATAAATAACCGCAGCTTCTCCCATAAGAACTTTGACAGTTGTAAGTCTTAGCGATGCCGTCGGTGATCCGTTGCATCAGCGCATGCTGTGAGCTGCTGTCTGCTGATCTCTCGACAATGCCTGAAAACCTGAAGTCGCTGAAACCGGTCAGTGCTGCTCGGCTGCTTCCAGCGTAATCGCGGGAAACGCGTAACTTGCGGCCGCCGCTCATCCTTCGGGTCGAAACAGACGCGATGATTTAACCCGACGTGATTGAGTGTCCTGATAATAATATCCACGACTAATTGCCGCGCTTACTTCGAAACATAACTAAACTTAGATTGAGTGATTATTTTAATGATGTTGTTGGAGTTTTTGAAGAGTTATTCTTGCATCTGTTAGGAGTTAAAATTGTGAGGACTGAGATAAATTTGGTACATAAACGAGCTGTGTTTGCCTACGACTGACGATTTCATCGTGATTGTTAAATCTAGGAAAAGAGATATATGGGCACAAATAAATTTTATTGAGTACTACAAAGAAGTAAATTCCTGGCAGTGTTCCTTATGAGAGAATTACACCTAGAGATTACTAGCTGTTGAAATCGTATGCTTCTTTCTTTATTACTTCGACACCGATATACTTTAATTACTGGAATTTTTGAACAAATTTAACTTTTGACTTAAGAAAAAGTAAACAACTGAATACGCGTGGTTTTCGGATTTTAATTAAAGGATGAGAGGTGGACTTTGAATGATAGTAATAGTTTTGAAAAATCTACGTATTACAATTGCGAGAATGTTTTTATGTTAGTTATCAAAACAGAAGAAATGAAAAATTCTTAACATTTTAAAATATTCCAAGACTCTGTTTTGGATAACAAGATTGTAAGAATGAAAAATATGCACAAAATCTAGCAGACGCAATAAAATTTAGAATATTGTTTGATTATTCTTCACTCATTAACTCTAATAATTATAACTATAGTTTTTTGATAATCACTTAACCTCAAAAGCAGCATTTTTTTGCTGTAACATGCTACTAACATAATATTTTCTACTTTACAAACAACACATGGCTGTTTGTTTTTAAACAATGATTTTTAAGACAAAGAAAAACTTTTCAAATTGAATTGCTCTGAATGTCATGCTGTTTATGTAGGTCGTACATCACGAAATTTTTATATTAATTACAGTGAATATAGTGCTGCATTAAAAAGTTTATATTTTCCAAAATATTTATTAGATACATAACAGAAATTTATAAAACCGAGCAAAGTAGAACTTTTATATTTGAAACAATGCTCAAAACATAATTTTAAGACGTTGTAGAAATTCAGAAATATTCGCAGTTGCCAGAAATTTTCAGCTGGATCTATTAAACCATCATCAATAGATTAAACAGAATATTTATATATGAAACTATGATCCTTGAAGTTATTTGAGATAATATCAATAAAAAAAAACTACTCTTCTAATCCATCGCCGATACTTTAAAAGCCAGAAATACATATCTAAAGTTTTACTCAGATGTTTTAAAATTTACTTTTCCAATTTGTTATATTTTTTAGAGTTTGCAAACAAACAATTTGCCTTTGATACCATGACAACTTTCCTTTATAGCTTAATTCGCCATTTCAGACATCCTAGCGAGAAAATAACAAATAGGGTAAAAATCCTCTTAGCTGAAATAAATGCAAGTATTCATTATAATCTGATTCTTTTCCAACCAACCGATGCAGCTCAATAAGTTTTATAACAGAACCAAATAATTCGATTTTGAGGCTTATTGCCTCAAAATCGTTTTATTTATCTCCAGACAAGGAGATAGATAAACAAACAGAAGCGTCAGTGATATTATATCAATTTTTTATTTGTTGTTCGAAATCTTGTAATCCAGATTAAACGAAATACTCCTATAGAAGTGTGTGTAATTTATTCATTTAGTCGAGATAAAACTCAATCTTACAATTGGTATAATCCACCAAAGATGCTATATAGCGAAACAGGTCCACGAAATCTACTATTTTATTTAAATAATTCGGGCTTTTTATATTTGCTATATATTTTGTTAAATAATAATAATCGTGAATATTGAAGGAAGGTACCGCGTGCTCAATTTAAAACGCATCCTTAGTGAACATAATTTGTAGAGTTAATAAACCAATAATTTTAGCATCTTATAAGGATTCCCTAAGTAATTTTTTCCAAATATTTTATTTATTTAAAAGAAAGAACAATTAAACGCAAGAGAAAAAAGATACGAATATAAATTTGATGTTTTTAAGCGGAATACCCTGTATATTTTTGTGCAATTGGATAGAGATATGAATCTCATTTACGACTATAGTATAACATTTGACATATCTTACACTAAACTTTGCTGATTTAAACGTACTTATAATTCGAGTGCCATTATATTTAATGATATGCAGAACATAGTTAAATTTCAAAAATCACATACTACAACGTTACCTGTTTAAAAGAAAAGTATGACCATGTTAAAAACGATGCGTAAACATATTATTGTTAGTGTTTGAATAAAGCTGCTGACAATGACGTTTATTGCTTTTGTTAAAATACAATTAGGTTTAAATCATAAACGGTTAGTGTCAAATATATCAAGTATTATATATTTTTAAAGAAAACTCAATTTTCTATTCAACTAATTAAAAATATACGGGGTGTTCTATTTAAAAAAAAATACAATTTATATCTGTATTTGTTTTCCTACGATCAATTGTTTTTTCTTGTGAAAAATGAATAATTTGGAAAATATTATCTAGGAATTTATGTAACATACCAAAATTATTGGCTTGTTAATTCTGCGAATGATGTTCAAAAAGGGTGAGTCTTAAATTGAACCTGGTGTACATATTTGCATATTTTTTGTCCAAAACGATGTGATCTAAAATTAAAAAAAGCTTTTTTAGAATATACAAAAAAAAAAAGAATTTTGTCATATCATACCAACTTTTTTTTTTTCATGTAGAATAAATGAGAGTAGCTAGTATAGGCTGGCTCTATCTTAAAACCCTTTGAAAACGATTGATTAGTTGCGAAGACCTCATATTGTTAGCCTTTTATTTAACCGTTTACTGGTTTTCTAGTGGAGTTGCTAACAAACGTATTCAGTGAATACTATTCACGCGGCTCCTTAGGGAAGATAAATTACCACCAGAATGGACAAAGGCCTATATAACTAATATATACAAAAAAAGGTGACCGCAGAAAATATGACAATTATAGGGGTATAAGTATTACAAACTCCCCATCTCGAGTATATGAAAAATCATTAAAAACCTGATAGAAGGCCAAATAAAAGACATCGAGGAGCAAAATGATTTCCGAGCTGGTAGATCCTGTGTGAACGGTATCCTTCACTATCAAACAGATTAGAGAAAGGTTTAGCTCATAATCTTCAAACTCATATCGTCTTCATCGATTTAGCCAAAGCCTATGACAACGTTTCGTTGCAGCTTCGTAGAATACTGTGAAAAATCAAAAAGTGAGTCAAATATATATAAATGCAACGAAAGAGCTGTACGAAAACCATGACCGCTCACCTCAAAATTGGAAATGTGCTTTCGACAAAAATTGGAATTACTAAAGGCCTAAAACAGGACTGCTGTATAGCACCAACTCCATTTGAAATATTTTTAAATGAAACCTTAAAATCATGGCGAAAGAAATGTTTCAATATAAATCTACATATTAAAAGGAAGAATCTATTCACACTCCATTTTGCAAATGACCAGGCATTACTAGCTGAAGATAAGGATGATGTCAGTTACATGCTGCGGAAACTTGATGAAAAATATTCTCAATGGGGTCTTAAGAATAATACAGATAAAACAAAATATCTTGTGGTAGAAGGTGAAGGAAAAAATCTGGAATTAGGCTTACAAATAATAAAACAAACGAATAGTTTTAGGTATATAGGTGTCACAATAACATATGAGGGCGACAGTAACCACGAAATTAAATCAAGAATGGCACATGCTAGAACGGCTACAAGACAATTAAATAATCTTCTATTCAATATACAAAACAATTGTTGAAGGTATAGGTATATACGGAGCGGAAGTATGGAAGGTACACAGAAAAAATAAATCCAAAAATAAGAGCCATGGAGATGGATTACTGGAGGCGATGCTGTCAACTGACAGAAATGGACATAGTCAAAAATGTAGATATCAGAGTGGAGATGGAAATTTACATTAACATCATAGAGACAGTAGAAGTCAAACGGCTGAAGTGGTATGGGCATCTGAAACGAATGTCTATGGAAATATGGCCCAAAAGGATATGCGAATGGACTCCGCGTAATCGACGAAAAAGGGGAAGACCACAGCACTCCTGGAAGGAAGATGTGAAAGGAGGCTATGGAGGCGAGAAATTCCGCAGAGCATGAATGCTTCAACCGACAGCTGTGAAAACTAAGATGCAAGAGGCGGCGCTTGCCCTAAAAAATCGCGAAAAACACTGGTTTTCTAAGTTTGCCAATCTGTAAAGTGAGTAACATGTATTGTAAATCATGCATACTCGATAAACCACTTAATCATCCGTATTGTCAAACATGTGTGTTTGTCAAGTGGGGTTTGAGCAGAGTAAGTAGCGCCAGAAGAAATTGTTCAAAAATATTCTGGCCTCAAAGCATCAACAAGTTTAGAATCAACTACACATTTGCTTGATAAATGTGACAGATTGATAGTGTCTTAGGTTATGTTTTCCATTTTATGTAGGAAATTTGGTGTTCTGATTAATCGGACTAATGCGTGCCTAATAGATTAATGATAAATGATAAAGAAAGCAAAACAATTTGGAAGGGTTTGAGTCTGTAAACAATTTTATTTGCAATTATTTGTTCAGAGCATTCAACTTGAGACTGATTCATACATGCAAAATTTTATATACATTTTCACACCGTTATGGCCTTAATTTTGAAAAATTTTTTTTAGCGTCTATGGCTCTATGGTATGGGAAAAGCGTATGAAAAATTTTAAACCTCTAGACCCGCCGGTTTATGTTCTGCGTTGTCAATCAGTGTTTAGAGTCTTATTACTTATATATTCTATTCTCTTCTTTCAATACCTTTAGTTCTTATTTTCTTTTGAAATTTCCATTACTTTGACTATAACACTTATCGAGATGTGTTTTATATCACGTCCTTTTTACTCATCTCTCTTTTTGCTTTTCTATTCCGTTTCCCATTTGCTATTTTCCATAACCAATATTAATGTTTAAACTTTTCTTCAATCGCCATAATGGAATACTTTGTTTTTGTTTACTTTTCCTTTTTCCTAAAACCATTATTCCACCTTTATTTACGTAATTTATTGACATTTTTAACCTTTACTGTGTGCATCTCTTCAATATTCATAACTAATAAGCTCTATTAATGAGAAATACAACAAGATATATAAAAAATCTTCAGTGTTTCTATAAATATTTGCTATGACCGGTCATGGCAAATATTTATGGAAACATTGTGGGATTTTTATATATCTTGTTGTATTCATTGTTAGTGGAGTTTATTCGTTATGAAAAACTAATTTATGTTATTTATCTTCCTTGTTTCTATGAACATTTTAATTAGGTATACAGATACTACCTTATATGCAATCTGATATTTTATGTTTTAAGCTGCTACACCTAATAAATATTAAAACCTTGAAAGCCTAAAATAGGCTTTAGCAAATAACATGGAAGCTTCCAAACATGGTTTCAATAAACCTTTGTCTTATCAGGTACATATAGTAGCTAACTCATGCAAATTAGGAAATTACAATGAAGTATCGAACAACCAAGGAACATTAACGTAAACTCTCTGCTATTATACCCAATAATTAGTATCCGCATATTCATTAGTAGCCTATCAGCCCTTTTCAAATAAAAAATTTTCTCAGTCAATGAACCAAATGGAACACAACCTCATTATTAGCGATGCAAGGCATAAATTCAAAAGTTTCATATTATAATTCAATCTCTTTAAAAACAGAAATAACTGAAAACGTACGCTTTGAAGCATTGCCTGGAACGCCTCGTTTATGTTAATTTAAAGGGAGCGCCCACGTTATTTAAATTTTAAACGGGCTCTTTTTTGCTACGGCGGCCAAATATTTAGATTGTACAAGGGCTTTCTAAAAAAAAATGGATCGTTAAAGGAAATATTTATCTTGCTTCCGATGTGAATTAGATGTCGTCTATGCGAGAATCTGGTTCCAGTTTTCAAATCTATTTCGTCGCGAAGGGATTTTATTCAATATAACACTTTATGAACTTTCTAAGAGAGATATAGCCATAAAAGTACTACTCAGTATTATTTACTAAAAAATTGCCTGCATTTAGTCTTTTTATAAAAAAGTGCTGAAAATCTCATTTTCCGGAAAATGCGTTTTGTTTGTCATTCTTTCGCAAAAATAAATCTTCATCAAAAAGTTGTTGAAGAATTTGCATTTTATATGGATGGAATTTATTTAATTTTAACGCTCTCCCGACTGTGACAATCCTACTTCATGAGCTACAGTACGAAGTAAGGTTGTCCGGTACGCAGTGAAGGTGCCTAAAACTTCTATTTAGGCTGCTTCATTTAAAATATGTCTATTTCTTCTTTTTTTGTTAGAAACGAAAGCGGTTTCAGTAAATTTTTCAACTGATTCTAAGACATACTTGCGATTTAAATTACTATGGGGAATTCTCTCATTGAAAATTGCTACTGTTCTTGTAGCACATCTTCCAGATTCTCTTTTCTTTATTGAAGTGTGACAATATTTTTTCCAGCAATTTAAAAAACGCACAACCTTAAACTCGCAAGACTGAATTTACAGTGAAGGTAAATAATAAAAATTTAACAAAAGAGTGAAGAATGCCTTACGTTTTATTTTTATCTCTATACATTTGGTACCGACTCCTTATCATTTCCTTCTTTATTTATACCAGGCATCTAAATATTTTTTTTGTAGCAAAAAGTAAAAGGAAACTTTAAACGACTGTTTGACTTTAATTTCATTTATTTTAACCAGTTAATTTAACTAATATCCATATAATTACTATTTTTCGTACCTGTGGCTTGTTTAGCGGTTTTCCCTCATTTTTCGAATAGTACTGAAAAGAAATGTCAAGTATGTGGTATACTTAATAACGAAATTGTAAGAACTCTTAAATGAAATATCTCTCAACCCCCCTTTCTATTTAAGATTTTAGGGGTTGTGTCCGCTCCAAATCAAGGGATGATGTTATTTAATTGAAAATTAGTTGAAAAGATGTTTCTCTTGAAAATAAAATTTACCTCTTTTTGCCTAATTCCATATTTCATAAAACAATTGAAATATTAAAGGTGGGACGTTTTCAAATTGACACAGTGTATTTATTTTGCCTACATTCTTATACCTGTAAAAGTTGAAATTTCTGGTAAAAAATACCACATTCAAGTTATCGTTTTTTGCGTAACAGCCGGTTTTGCTTCTGTCTTAATTTTACAATGCTAAACCTCGAAAACTCCTCCACAACTCTCAAAATTATAATTTGCCTATACCAAAGTCATAATCAGATATTAAATAGACTGAACCTAACACGGTAAGCAGTGAAGCCAGTTGGAAGCCTGGCGAAAGCCTAGCTCCATCTAGCTCGCAATGCCCTCTTATTATTTGACAGACCTTTGCAAAGATAACATCGGTTTTTTTTAAAGAAAATGGGCCGTAAATATGGGGAAGTGTATTGGGGATCATTGTTGAAACCTCAGTGAACACATTAGTGAAGGAAAATCAAGAGTTTCATTCTTTGGGTAGGTAAAAGTAAAATATATAAATATTCATTTATCGGCGTGCGCGCGTCGCCATTTCACTGCAATCATGACGTGTTTACAGCACCGGCTTAACAATATTGTACACAGGCGTCGCGTATTGAAAGAAAATTATTTTAATATTAAACCAAGATGTCTTTGAAAATAGTTCTCCTGAACTTTTACCAAAAAGCACTTATAAAAATTATCCTATTGGTCCAAAAGCCCCTAATTCTAAAGTTTCATCTAAATCGTTAGAACCGTTACGCGGCAAGTTTCGTATTTATAAATTTTACTTAATCCGACCATATCAAACAGTAGTGGAATGCACCTCCCCACTTCCCCGCATTTTAGCTTCAACTGTACGCATGAGACAACATTGAAACGTTCAGTCTATTTAGTCTCTGGTCATAATAAAAAGAGCTTCCTTTTGCAGGCAGCGCTTTACAGAGCCAGGAGAGAGAGAGAGAGAGCAGCTACAGCTGCTACTACTACAGGCGAACGAGGGAGGCAGTGTGGTCAGAACTACGCTTCGACCGCCTGTTATGACCTTGAGTTACACCCATTTCATCGTAAACAGTCATAGTGTGTCGACCTTGGGGACGAAACAGTTTCTTCAAAACGGGCATTGGGTGATGCTACGAGCGGGAAGCGAACCAAGCCTTTTAGAATAGCAGTCCAATGCTGTGTCATGGCTCCCAAAAGTGATACCTGCATACTTACTTCCTATTTTACGTTGCCGCCTTAGACTAGCGCGCACTAGGTAAAATGGGAGTCCAGAGGGAAATTCTCGATAATGTTATGAATATAGAAATTCAAAAATCTTTATAACCTAAAAGCATTAAGAAGTTGTTTATTTAGTCGGGTTTTTTAGCATTTGGTGTGTTAGATCTCCTATTGCGAATGCTTATTTTGCAACACTAAAAGCCTCAATGCATCCGTATTTCTGTAGAACGTAACAGGAACAAACTTTCCGGAAACTTATCCGTTTTGCAGTCACATCTAAGCTAGAATATTACTGTTACTCCGTCTTTGGTTGATGTGCCTATTCAGCGAACGCAAATGAGGTTACGAATTGCAGACTTCTGAGGTCAATATGTCACAAGCTTTACTCTTTTAAATAATTCCATAATTAATTTACTAAATAAGTTTGTTCTTGCTAAGTGATTTATCTTTTTTTATTCTTATAAAATTGATATAGTTGGAAGAGAACTTTAGAACAAATGAAATATCCCGTAAAAGATTATTTCTTGGAAAAACGCTCGAAGACGTCAAAACGTATTTTATTTATATCTATGTCTGTATATGTGTACGTGTACTTCAAATGATTGCAAATTAAATTACTGTTTTTGCAAGAAAAAATATTTTGCAAGATTTCTTAGGTGCTGCTCCAAACTTCTTTTCCACAATCTATAAAATATGTTGAAGATTTATGACTTTATTGAAAAGAAGTTTGGCAATAATACTGATTGCAAACTCTACAACAGTTAAAATTCAATTTTTAGATTCGCCTCTATATTTTAACCACCTGGCTGAAATGATGCACCATTTGTTTCGTGTTCCAAATTTTATGGGACCAACTTTTTTGACCATTTTGACTGTTGCATTGCCTGGTCTTTTGATACGCTGCATGTGGCTGCATTGTTGCACCACAAAATAAGTAATAACCAGAAGGTTAATTCTCATCACGTGACCAAATGGTCCAGGGACCTTTAAGTTCGTCTACCCTTAAAATCTACGTCGAAACAGCCAGTGCGATAGAGATGAATAAGATGGAGATTTTAAAGCAGTTGAGTCCGGTTGTACATCCAGCTCTGTGGATCTACATCGACGTTCCGGATCCGCCGGATCTATATAGGCCCAACTTGCGGGCGGATGGGTGATGGAAAATTAAGTAAATTTTAATCCTCCTCGTGGAGTCTTATTTTTTAGGAACATTATGTTTATTAAGTCCTTTCGGCGGTTAGGAACAGTAATCACCAAGAACTTGTAAGTTCGACCCACAAGTGTAGTTCAATGTCGGAAGGGGTGTTAACCTTTGGAGTAATTGTTTCTTGTGGATTGGACTTTAAATAATTAAATTTTTACCACCCTAAATTATTGATGAAAGGTCTATTCAGGTTAAAAAAAAATTATGTATTTCAATTTATTATTTTTAAGTGCTTCTTCCTCATTGTTCCATTTTCATGTTATGCACTGGTGGTGAGCTCAAATGAGAGCGAAACATCGATGTCCAGTGCTGCAAACTTTTTTACATTGTTTATATTTTTAATATTTTCATAATTTATAAAAAAATGTCCTGCCTAATTTTGGTCTTCTATACTTTATTTTTTTTATTCTATCTAAAATAATCTAACCTATTTTTTGTCGACTGTTATAAAGTGATGTTTTAAAAAATTTAGATGATATTACGTAGTCATATTTCAAGAAATTTTTCAGAATATTGTCAACTTTCATTAATAAAAATTTAAATATTTCCAAACTGGGTCGCAGAAATGTTACATAAAATTAACAAATATGAAATTATGTTTATCTTTTACTTTAATAATTGAAATAATCTACGATACACCTATATAAAAGACCAGTTCGTAATAATGCGAGGCAGGTGCTGTTGGCCTCGATCTAAAAAAAAAAAATAGGTGAGAGATTAACCTTCTGGTTGTAACTTGTTTTCTGGTAACACCATAGAGCATTGGGCCTTAATATCTCAGATATAAATTATTCATACCTAATAAGAAGCTGCGTTAAGAACATACTGTGTGTGTCGTTATGCCTGTTTAGGTATCAAACACTTATCATCTATTGTTTCGAAAATCAGCCAAAATGAAATAGATAGGCAATGCCGGTTCTGGCGCAAAAAAGCCTTTTTTTGGGGACAACTCTGAGCATGGTATTTTTCGGTTCTCTGGCGTATGTATAAAATGTGATTGGATCGTTACACCCTAGAAATCTCTACTTTAATACCCCAGGCACCATTAACTTTTTTTTTAAGTTCAATCCACTCGCAAAGGGCACCCCATTATGCCTTTAGACACCGCAAGTAGGATGCGGAAACAAGGACAGATGGCGATGAATCGCCTTCTTAAAAAAAGATAGGCTGTTATTTTTGGATAAAATTTCGTTCGGTAACAAATTCCATAGTTTGGAAGTTCTATAGGTAAAAAAGTTTCCATAGACAGAAATCCTTACTGTGTCAAGCTGAACCGCACAGGAATTAGCTGTTTTCGACTAAAAGTACTTGTAGAAAAAAAATAAGTCACAAACCATCCATCTATTCCATAGTGTTTCGAGAGAATTCGTTAAACTCTCGTCATCAATTAGACGAATTACTCTGCTTTGAACTACGTCCAAACTATCCAAAGTGTACTTTGGAGCTGAACTCCAAACATAAAAACAATATTCTAGTGCTGGCCTAATTTGAGCTTTGTGTAGAGTAAGTAGCTGATGAGATGTGAAGTACATTTTAGCTCTAAAAAGAAGCCCAGTTTCTGAGAGGCGATTTGGCAATGGCGCGTAGATGATCGTCCCAAGAGAAGTTAGTGCTCTCATTTACTTCTAGGATAGACAAATGAAGTCCCATCGGGAAGATTTAACCCCCCATGAGTATATTTGTTGCATGATCCCTTAATGTTTTCTTAGAGAAAACCGCGGCCTGAGTTTTTGAAGCGTTGGAGTCGACTAGATTTTCCTCACTCCATTCCAGGAAAGATTATGAGATCCCGATTAATCATCTGCATCTGCTGCTCCTTAGCCGATCTAAAGCAGCGACGGAAAATGGTTTGTCGGAGAAAAATAACATGTTAATTTGGCAAGAAGAGATCTGTGCCAAACTCTGTGGAAGGCCTTTGAAATATTCAATGCCACAATCCAAGCGGTGTTTTTTCACAGCTGAGTTACAGATATGAGTAACATATGCCAGTAGATCACCAGTTGAGCGTTGTGGTCTGAAACGGTATTGCCTGTCCGAGATGATTTTATTCCCCTCCAGAAATTTGAGAATCGCGAGGTTGATAATTTTTTTCATCACTTTAACAGGCAACAAAGATATAGGGAGATAGTTGTTAGCCTATAAGAATCCAGGTTGATTGTAAGAAATTATTGATAATTTTTTCTTTTACTTAATTAAAGATTTAAATTTTCTTTCGATTTAAAAAATTCGCTTAAATAATATTTCAAAATATTCATTTTTTCAATCAATTCTCAAATTATATATTTATATATAATTTTGTTGTTGGTTTATATATATATATATATATATATATATATATATATTTGTATCCTGCGCAGGTTCGGTCTCCCTCTCAAAGGCCATTTACATTTAATAGGTCCTCCGGGTCAGTAGGTCCTCCGTATATGGAGGACCTAAAGGTTTTTAGTGTAAATCGAATCAGAATGTCTCGAAACACATTCTGACAAAGTTTGAGAGAGAGGACCTATCCTGCGGATTTTATGTATTTTCGTATATCTTAGTTTGAGCGTCTGTCACTTCATGTTTCTGCGCTGGCGTCGCGCGGCGTATATTGGCGTATATTCTCCCGCCAAATTAAGCAGAATAGGTCATCCTGTGTATACTGCAGTTGAAGGTGCTGCGCTGGATAGATCATCCATGTATCCGGCAACATTGAAGTTGTATATCGGCCATCTTTATCGAATATTTTAGGCAGGATAGGTAATCTTCGGTATATTGCAAGTTAGAAGCTACAGTAAATAGATCATCCATGCTATTAGTAGAGGCAAGCTTATTAAAAACTTCGCTGTTGCTAACCGAGAAATCCTGAGTATATTGCAAGTTACATGTTACGCTGAATAGATCATCCGTGATGTTGATTATATTACTAGGGTTAACTTACTAAAAATTTTAATTCTTTTAAATGAGCGCGGTATATTTCCGAATAAACTTTGTAGGGAGAACTTGGGCCAATGTTTGATATAGAATTGCTATCCGAAATTTTTCGCACTTATGGATTACCATTCCGTGTAATATAAAAAGAGACCGACCAACATTTTTGACAGAAATCAAAACCGAATTTGTGTTCTGTCCTGGTTTTGAGCAATCCTACACTTACTGAGACTTGTTGAAATGAACACCATACGTTCAAATCAAATGTAAATTTCCTCTACTAATAAGAGGCTTATTAGTATTAAATCCAATAAGAGTAATAAATTATTCCACTTTCCGTGTTATATTATTATTATTAAATTGTTCAATGAAATTCCTATAACCTTGCTTTGGTATACTTGTTGTTAAATATTTTAGTAAAGCTTTTCATCATAAGAATCTTGGTGAAACGGACTGGTCCTTGGTTATCAATTTGATTGATCAATATTATCAATATTGAACAATCACAATCAATATTAATTAACAGAAAATTGAAAATTCGGCTAATGTTGAATTAAATAAGAGACAGTAAATAATACGAAGTATTGTTCACAAATTGTTGGTAATGAATGTACAGGAAAAAATATTTAAATGAAGCGTCAAATGCCCCCACGCATTTCAAAAAGTTATTGGTCAGAATTTGTCAGGTTGTTTGCGAATTTCTATTGGTTAGACACATAAGATGACAAGCGCGCGTATTTTAAAACATGAAATTTGCGTCTTACATTAACTTTGCAAAACTTTCTGCTAGTGTAATAAAGTCTAGTGATCAAGTTTAGGAACGTGATACTGGCAATAGCAAATAAAAATATGGGCGAGGGCCCATTTAATGCAGAATATCTTGTAGAAAAAGTTTCAAATCTGCACATAAACAATTGCAAAAGCTGAAGTTATATATGGGCTATTTTTAACAACTATTTTAGGCAGGATAGGTAATCCTCCGTATAATGCAAGTTAGAAGTTACAGTAGATAGATCATCCAGAGACCAAGATCATCCACGATATTTATTCACCCAATAGAAATCCAACAGATCATGTGATGGATTGCAACCAATAATCTTTTGGAATGCGTCGCGGTATTTGGCGCTTTCCATATGCAATGACGCTGACATAACTAACAACTAATTGGAGGGAAATTTAAATAATAAATAAATTATAATTATTGATTCATTAAAATGTACCGCCTCCACAGAAACATGCAAATAAGCCGTGTACAATACTACCGAATATTTTTATGAACTAATGAATTTATTTATAAGTAGTCGCTGTGTTTATAATTTCTATTATCAAAGGCTGCTTGGTGAATATTAATAAAACTAAACAAAATCGGTTTTGTAGGGTTCAGGTTACACAGTTTAAAATGGGCAATTCAGTAGCTTTTTTTGAAATAAAACTCTTTTAAATCTCCTAGGTAAACAAATTTTCTAAACACTTCTAAATCTCTTTTAAATGTCTTCAGTGTACACAGTTTTGTACTTTTATGGTATTTATATTGACTCAAATTACAGCTACGGATTGACCCTTACGAATAGCGGCAATAAGAATCATTTTCGCATTGCAACATATCGGAAAAATGGTTAATGCGCGAAGTTCGTCTCTCCTGCTAATGGCGCCAAATTTAAATTTAGTGAATACATTTGCATTTTTGACCACATTTAAATATGTTTAAAACCTGGTAGTGTCATCTTTTAGAATATAGCTAAACATTCAAAAATAAATCTATTTAAGGCATCTTTTACTGCTTTTTCCGTTAATTCAATATTTTATATTTTAGCATCTAGAGGGTGGCGAATATGTTTGAATTTTTGGCTGCATTTAAATGTCCAACATAAAAATATAACTAACATTATTCTACGACTGTCATCTATTAGAATACAGTTAAATATTGAAAAAAAAATCTACTCACTGCATCATTTACTGCTTTTCCATTAATTTAAATATGGATGTTTCATATTTGAGCTTCTAGAGGGCTTTTTGCTGTATTCTTTAGTAAGTTGACAATTTTTATTTGCAAAAAATCTCTGAAATGCGGTTTTTTCAAAATATTATAATTTCCTTTGCATTTTGATTAGAATTGAATGTAATTTAAGAAGCTGACTTATAATAAATTGGTAATAATATAATGTAGAAGTAAAAGTTTTCAAGATATGCAATTTAATATTGTGTAGTAATTTAGTAGGTTATAATAATTTAAAATTATAATGACAAACTATAAAAAAGCGTATTTGCTACGGACCAAATTCAGTCTATAATTTTACCTAATTCGATCTACATCTTAAATCAAGATATTTTTTACGCCTAGAAATCTCAAAATTCATGTAAAATAATTCCAAAAGTAATGACAAATAATTGGCTTAAAAATTTTCCTCGAAAGATTATTACTTCTTGAAAAACTCGAGAGAAATATTTATTGTTTTTTTTTGTTTGTTTTGATTTCATTCAGAAATTTCAATTATTTTTACTGCTTTTATAATGTTTTGATTTTAAATTTAAAATGTTGCGTCTCCTTTTCCCATGTACACATTAAAACATAATTTCAAAGATGAACTTGAAATTCAAACGTTTCCTTAATTTTGATTTCAAATTTATACCTTTTTCTTTAATCTTTGAACTTTTACATTTACAGAGCTTTGATTTTGCTTTTTTCCGCAATTTCAATCATCTCGAAACTTGCTTTTTATTTAATTTCAAACTTATCCTCGAAAGTTACATTTTCAAAAAAGATCAAATTTGATTATCTAATCTTTTTCCAAATCGATTCCAAATTGCAAAGTTAAAAATCTAATATTTTTTTATTAGTAAATTATATTTAAAAACTGAATGGAAGAAATTGCTGTTCATAATATTGGCTTGGTAAAATTTCATTTAAGTCCCTTGTAACACCGAAAATTCATATGAAAAAACCATGAAGGGTAAATTTATAGAACAGCGAAATATTAAATAGTTATTTACATATAAAGGTTTAAACTATCAATTTTCTAATGATCATAATTTTTTCACTGCCCTTTTTTGTTATAAATGAAAAAGGAAATAACTTTTTTACAACAAATTTCTCCTGCTTTATTCTAGTGTATTAACGTATTGTACATTGTATATGGAACATAACAATGTGCTAAAAAACCTAAAAAAGCATAAACATAATGTTATCAACTACTGTCCACAAATTAATCTGCCAACGCTGGGAGTTTTTATAATTTTCTTTTACAAATTGTAAAACATGTTTATTTATTATTTTCATTTGAAATATCAATTGCATGTACTGGACTAAAATAAAAAACAAAAATCTAGGAAAAAGTACACAATTTATTAACCACTCTAAAAACATTTTGCGAGAAATCCAAATTTTTTTTCTACATTACATTAATTTTTATAATTATTTTATGTTAGGATTACTAATTTCAGAATCACTGACCGTTATAACTATCGTTTTACTTAAAGACGGGAATAGAAGTTCATCCTAATCAGATTCAGTATCCTTAGAAATTAAACGTTTGGATGTTTTCAAAATTCAGATCAAATTTCGCATGTGCAGTATTCAACTAATATTGAAAAACCAATAAATAATTCATTCCATCCCTTCAAATTAAGGTAAATAAATACGTTAGTAACCGAGTACCCGGAGAGTTTTCATGCATGCAAATAACGGACAATAAACGATTTCAAAACATACCGATGCCTAAAAAATAGACGCGACGCAAAAAATAGTGCGATGCGAGTGCGCGGAGAGTTTATACGCACGCAAATACGGAACAATTAGCGTTTTCAAAACATGCCGATACCTAAGAAATAGACCGCAACGCGAAAGTACTGCGGTCCGCGAGATTGTATGGGATAAATGAATCACGGCTTCCCCGTCCCCCACTTCAACACGCGTGCACCTGGCAATAGCTTCAACTTAAAATTGGCAACAAAGCCGGATGACTGATCCACTGCAACATAGATCCCGCCAAAATATACAGGATGACCGAAAGCTGGTACTTTAACTGATGAATATACTCCAGATGACCGAAAGATGCCGTTTTCGTCAGAGGATATAGAGATATCAGCTTCGATGAAATTTCAAAATATTTTTGCTCAATTTTTTGTGTGATTCGTATTAAGAGTACCATAATAATCCAGTATACGCATTAAAATTTAATATATATGCACTCCTTCTGGTAGATGAGTTAATTCCGGGTTATATGTAAGATGACCGATAGATAGCGGGATGCAAATATATATATATATATATATATATATATATATATATATAAACCTATACAGTCCTATTTATCGCCGTTATTCAAGTGTAATCAATTGTATTCTAAAGAATTTAGCAAATTCATTTTTACATGTCATAAAGCGGTTCATGTATTTGGAATTTGTGAATATTTTTTAATTCTAAATTTGGACTCATTAATAACTATCAACATTTTTAGCTCTCTCCCTGACTCAGTTTTGCTGATTTTATTGCAAAAGCTTGTCAAAGTGCAAAAGTTTTAAAAAATATTTAATAACGACATCTTGAAAGATTGACGTTAATTGGAGACGCTAGTTTTCGAGTTTATTGCTTCTTGCTTGAATGAAAAACAGATTACATTGCGAAGTAAATTGAGAGGCAAAAATAAGAATTCCATTAATCAATCTCTATATTTCAGACGACGCAGGAGAGCTATTAAATATTTTTCTTTTAATACGTTCATTGTCGGGCCACCTTTTTGTCCGTTCTTATTGCTTCGTAAATATGATATTGAAAAGTAAATGGATGGTGCCGAATTTCTGATAATAAACCAGTAATGGCACTTTTTTTGACATTTGGTTGTAAGTGAATATTTGAACATAATGCCCTACTTAGAGTCATATTATTTTTAGGAATATATGGCAGCTCCTGACTTTATCTCTATGGATTAAAACTGTGAGAACCGCAAAATACATATAACAAAAGTAGATCGAAGAAAATTGAAAAAATCATTGGTAAGGGAAATGTGGGTAAAGTGGCCATAGCAGGTAAAGGGGCCACTGTCGATTTGGAACCCTGTGGAGGTAGTTACCTATCGAGGATTCTCCTAATAGGCCGTTTTTAACTATTTAGGGAGCAGAGAAGCCATTTACAAAAACCTGTTTAAAAGCGTTGAGCTTAAATGTGTATTTTGCACATGTTGATCTCATTTAAGTGTCATTTAGATTATTTTTTTACGTACTATAATTTCCATTTTATTATTTACTATAATTTTAAGTTAAATAGTTGTACTTTGGGCTATATTTTCATACAATCAATTCAAATTTAAAATTATTCTTCTGACATAGAGTGGATGTTATTCAGATTTTACAGAAGAATAAGAATAACAGCTTATGTATTAGCCTTGGACATAAAAGTGGGACTGTTTGAAATTATTCGTAATGATTTGCAACATAAAGCTTTTAAATTAGTAAAAAAAACCACAATAGCTTAACTTCAACCAAGAAAAAAGAGATTCCACAAAAAACTGGCTAAAAGATTTTAAATTTTAGGCATCCTAATCTGATTTTCCAAAGTTTGAGGCCATGTTTGCTGCAAGGGGAACAGTATCCAATAAAATTTATGGCATTTACACTGAAAGCTGATTTCGGGTAATCCTGGTCACTTAACCCACCCGGTCGGGTAAAGTGGCCAGTTTGTAGTACACAAAGAAAAGAAGTTATATCTTCTCCAGTTGCCATTATATTGATCCCAAATATATTTTTTTCAATCACAATTTATTACACTGTGCTTTGCCATATAAATATTTTATTCTAAATTATTTTTTGCATTCCAAAAAAACCAGGCCAATTTTTAATTTTAAAATTACATTTCTTAAATATAAGTTATCTCTTTCCCTAGAACTTCCCTAAACTGATAGCTACTCCTTGAATGTGTAGTTCATTTAAACTGACTTTTAATTCTCTATCCAGCAAGGTAAAATTTTTATATCTATTATTATTCGTCAAGAAAATTAAATTTGAAAATTTAAAAGTTCACCCTTCTGTTATGTGGGATATGTTTTCACATTTTTTACATGGGCATGGGATGAAGTAATATATCATTAAAAACTGTTTTTGATTCTCTGTACACTGGCGCTTCTCCGCTTTTTGAAATCAGTCAAGTCGTTTAGAAGTTTCATGAATACATTTTTCGAAAAATGCAAATAGGAATTCTTTACTCACAAAAACAACAAACAACTCAAAATGATTATCTCTCTAACACGTCTAAACGAATCGGCCAAATTTGAAAAATGGAGCACCAGTGTTTAGAGAAATGTCTGATTATAGAGACGACAAAAATAACAAAAATTCCTCCCCTTTAAATAAAATCGTTTTAATTTTTGCAATTTTTGAGGTTTTACAATTATATGAAACTAAAGAAAACTTACTTTTACAAATATATTATAAGTGTAGCAGAAATTAAGAAAAGTAATCATAGTTAATTATGTACAGCAACTTTTAATATAATTAACTATCTAATTAATCAAAATTGAGAACTATCAGAACAAACAGCTAGCCTGATTCAAAGGTTACACAACTCAAACAAAATTTGAATTAATATACTCAAATCTCGGTCTAACCGTCTAACCTCTTCGAGAAAACATTAACTGGTAGTCAAAGAGTTAATTAAAATAATTTAATTATAACTTACTTTGGAGCTTTGGTCCAAAACTAATCCATTAGAAACTCACCGAACTTCCCTCAGATATATTCTAAATGCAATTATATTATAAACTGCTCGATTTACCGCAATTAAGAGAAATTTGCAACGCTCCACGAAGCCGAATCAGTTCAAAGCTAGAATGTGTCTTACTTTCAAACTTTATTTGTGGCGTGTCTGGATGTAAATAATAATCTCTTCAGGTGGAACGTTTTAAAGTTTAAAACCTTTTTTATCAAAGAGGAGAGGGATTCGTGGGCTTTTAACTCCTGACCGCAATAAAACGACGAGATGGTAAGACCTTCAGGTACCATTCTTGAGAAAAAGGACTACTTGTTGTCCAATTTGGTTTGTGTATTGAGGCCCAAGGATTTAAATTTTTATGTTCACTAGACGAGAGAAACAAAACATTGTTTGTTATCATGCCATCAAATAATGTGATCATTTTGTTCGACTGAGGGCATATTTTTTATTTTAACATTAACTAAATTTGCCACTTCTTAAACTTAGTCCTAAACGAGAATATTGTTGCTTAAAAAATGATAAATATGATCATCCTCATTAGTTACCACCTAAGATAGAAGACATATTCTTAGTGCTGTTGAAATTAAACTAAAAAGGGTCAAAATCAAGACAATTAAATAAATGCAAAGGTAATAATCACAGATGGATAGTATGTTTAAATTACAATAAATCGAAAAAACTACCAATTAAAAATCACTAAAAAATTGATAAAAAATATTGTTGTCTGAAATCAAGTAAATTAGAAAACATAAAAACACTTGCTCTAACGCGATTCGATAGCCAAGCTATCATATACATTTATATTGATTTTAAAACGTCTTTTGTCGTTATCCGATGCCTAACTTCCACATTTTCTCTCAGCTCTCTTAAGCTCATATTCTTTACTACTACCTCCTTCCAGGCGTTCCGAGGCCTTCCGCATTTTCGACACTTAAGTGGTATCCAATTCATAATTTTCTAGGGCAGCCTTGATTCTTCCATTCTTAGTAGGTGGCCATACATAATTAGTTTTTTTTAATTTATATTCCAGTCATTAGTGTATCCTCTATCCCCATTTGTTCACGTATACCTTCATTTCTGATCCTTTCTCTTCTGCTAACTCCCTAGCATTCTTTCGAATACGTCCATTTCGATTGCTTCCAATCTTTTTTTATTGTGTTTTGTTACTCACCATGTCTCTACTCCTGTAACACGTTACTTTTCATAAGACTCTCGTAGGTGTTATATTTTCTACGTTTGCCGGTATGGTCACTCCAAAGAATTCCATTCAAACATCTAATTATCTATTTACCATGCGAAATTCGTTTCTATATTTGTTTTTTTCTAAGTTAACATCTTCAAAGACGAAGATATGAAAATAAATAAGGACAAATCCGTTTCACCAAAATTAAAAATCATTAATTATTGAAGTACAATCGTTAATGTTCATTTGATGACGAAAATAAGTTTGTTATATACAGTTCGCTTTCATCGCCTACTGAGTCAAATGTCTTAGCTACAAAACCACTACAAAACTCGGTACTAGCAAACTTGAAAATAGTAATTTTTTTTTAAATGTTTAACACCCCATCGTGGATTTTCTTAATCAACGAAACTTTATATGTTAATACTAATAAAAAAAACAACAACAAACATTGCAACAAACTTTGTTGCAATATTGGGAGTTTAAGATTAATCTAAATAATAATTGACTTAATGACCTGTCCATTATTATCATTAAAAAGCCAAAAGTCTGTTGGAATGATTTCATTGAGATCCAAGTATATTCCATGTCGAAGTATTCATTACATTAATAAATGTATTTGTGCCCCATTTGATACATTTATTTAAACAGGTGAAGTGTTTAGTGAAAATGAAATTAAATAAACAAAATGCAACTCTCTTAATACCTCTAAAATTTAAATTAAATAGTTAAATTTGTGTAATATTCAGTGAATATCAAACATGTTGCCCCAGCTTTTGACGTATCTTGCAACTATAATTTCCTGTGTCAAAGGTAAGTGTTTTTTTATCTATTTTCAATTTAAATATTTTGTGTTGTAATTACTTAACTTTAAACATTACGAAATTGTTGAAATTATGTGTTTTCCTCAGACTTAAAAGCAGAAAAGTCCACAAACACAAAAAAATCCCGAACACTTATTTCTGAAGTTTTCAAATTTTTCATCGAATTTTTCGTGGAATTTTCGTTCTTAATTCCAATTTAAAACTTAAGATTTTAATAAAATATAATTAGAAATTACAAATAAACTGCAACTTTTGAGAAAATTTGGTATTTCAAAAATTTAGAAATCTTGCAATTTTAACGGTTTTCTCAAATTTTTGATTTCAAAAATAGAAGTTGTGAGAAAATATTAAAAATTTTAAATTTAAACTTGTTTTAATTAGGTTTCCAATATTTTAAATTTACAGTCAAAACTTAAAAAAACAAATACTGTAAAAAGCAGTTCACAAAAATTCAAAATTTGTAAAACAAATATTCAAACTTTTCAGAACATTTTTATTTTATCCAAAAATTTAAAGACTCTACCGAAATTTTCACTTTTGATTCTGAGATTTCTTAGGTCTTATAAATCTCTTCCAAAATTCTGACTTGTCCAAAAATTTAAATTCTTACTCGAAATTATTTATACAAGGTGATTCTAAATGTACTACCATAAATTCAAATTCGTATTTAAGAGTCCAAAATATGACGAAAAGTCTATATAAACATATGTCGCAAAACGCTTCGTTTCCGAATTACAAGGTGTGGAAAGTTAGCTACTGATTATTGTTTTTAATTAATAGTTGCTAAACGTGTACAGATAATTAAAATAATTAAATGAAACTTGGTGCAACTCCATATCCTTTCATGCCCTTTTCAAAAATCTAACAATTAATTAACACAACTTAACCAGTGGCGGGTATATCGAGGGGGTCGGTGATTTAAACAAGCCTTATATATTTTGTGTGCACTCTTATTATAATTTTTAAACAAAAATATAAACAACAAACATTCTTACATAAAAAAGGTACTTCTACCGAAATTCGATATTGTCAGCGGTTTTCGAGTAAAATGCATTTTTATATTTCGATGCAGGCCCGTAACCAGGATTTTTTTTCGGGAGGGGGGGTGCGATCCTTCTGCTAAAACTACCTAGTCTTTGTTTGCGTTTAGGTTAGAGCTAAGAAGCCACGGTCCAATACTACTTTACTATTAATATTATTATTATTAATAAGTATAGTAAAATATAAAAAAAATACACTAAAACCATTCCTAGAGCCTAACTTTTCTAACATTCTGACAAATAAAAACAGATGTGTTGGTAAGATAATAAAATTACTCAAAAGATATTCCTTTTCTAAAATTTATCTTTAAACTGTCTTCTATAATCTGTAGTTGTGGATGAAAAATGCCTATAGAAAGGGCTCTATTTAAAGACATAGTTTGAAGTCAGCTGGAGAAAAAATTTTTTTAAATTTTTTTCAAATTCAGATTAAATTCATAATTTTAACTTTTATCTCAAATTTAAAGTTTGCACCCGAATATTTAGAATTTGGATATTCTTTTTCAATTCTAGAAAATAAGATGCCTTTCTTAAGTTCAAGTTTCCTCTTAGGGTCCACTCTTTTTCTAACTGGCAACAATTTTAAGAATTATTGTTGCTATCTGAATTTGCAATGTCAAAATGCATTTGATTCTTCCGAATTTCGACAAAAGTTTTTGCTATAAAGTTCTTTATCGTTTTACCTTTAATCTCAAAATTTGCAAAGTATGTTAATACTTTACTTTTTTTTCTCAAAATTGAAAGCTTAAAATCTTGGTATTTACTTCAAACCCACAAATATTTCTTTAAACTTCGATTCCTTCTAGAAACCTGCAAATTTCGCCAAAATTTTTGTGAATAATGTCAGATATCGAAATTATGAACTTGATCTTGAGTTTTTCGAATTTGGAATTTTAATTCGAAATGTCTAGAAAAGTCTACATTTAGAGTGGAAAAGCTCGTTCTAGAAAAAGTTTAATTACTACCGTGTTTATACTTAAAAATAACCAAAATTCATTATTAAACATTTCTGAAAATATAATATTTTTAAGAATTTAGAATTTCCGAACAAAATAAGGATATGTTAATTCTTAATGCGACCTGTTCAAACTCGAAATTTTTAGTTTTTTAAATTCGAAATTTTAGAAATAAATTGACATTTAGAATTACTCTCTAAATCGGAAGAAATAAGAGGCCATAATTTAAAAAAGTCAAATTTTTTTTAAAAAATGTCTCATTTCCAAAAGATAAAATCTATTAACAAAAACTAATAACACTCAACATTTTGTCTTAAAACAAAATTCAAAAAATAAATTTTGATATTTCCTGAAACTTTTAGTGTTTTCTCAAAATGGCCAGGGGATTTTTTATAAATTAAATGTCTAGAAAGTTAGAATATTTTGAAAAAGTCTGAATTTTAAACCAGTGCTAATGTAAAAAATTGGAAAAATAAACATAAGTCATTGGGCTAATTTTTTTTTTTCAAAATTTCGACTTTAATATTGACATTTTTAAACTCGTCCTAAAAAGTTGTAAACATTTTAAAAATCAAGTTTTTCTCAAAATATGAATTTTAAGTTGAAATGTCGTGATTAAAAGTACAATAAATTCCTAATTAAAGTTGAAATTTGATAACTAAGATAAAAATTTCAATAATTTTTTGGAAGTTTTTACTTGGAATTCAAATTTTGAAGAAAAAAATCAAATTTTCGAAATCGTAAACAAATTAACTTCATAACAAAAAATTTCGAAATTTTTTATTATGAAGTTAAAACTCTGAAAATTCTGAATTTTCCAACTTAAAAATGCTCAAGTTTTGTGTAAAAATCGAAATTTATAAAAGAATCGACATTTTAGACCTTTTTTTTAAAGTTCAATCGCCATGTTAGAAAAATTATAGAAGAAATTCATGAAAATAAATTATTAAAAAATGTGTTCTCAATATAATGGCTTATATGATATTTTGATTTTTTAGTAAACGGCCTAACATTCAAAATTTTATTCAAAAACCGAATTTAAACTTTAAATTTTTTGAGATTCCAAAACTGTAAAACTATTATTACAAAATCCAAGTTTTTCTTAAATCTCAAAAAATCGCTTTATAAATTTCCAGTTCTTAAAGTTTGAATTTTTTTTTCAAAATAGGGAGTTTAAGTTTGGAAAACTTGCAAATTCAACATTATTTTAATAAAATTCAAAACGTAAGATTGAAATTTCAAGAAAAGTTTGAATTTTTCCAGAAACGAAATCTCAGATTTAAATGTCAAAATTTTGGAAAAAATTCGAATGAGTTTAAGGTAAAAATTTTAGGATTTAGGGCGAAAATTCGAGAATAAACTCGAAATTTTAAGAACTTCTTCATTTGAAAATTTTATACTCCTTCTGAATATCCTTAGTATAACCCAAAATCTATTATTTTTTTTAATTTCGACTGAGATATTTAAATGTTTTTTTTTTATTAATTGTGAGTTTTAGCCTATTAATGCCTTTTTTAAGAGTATTTTACCTTTTCGTTGCCTTCTTTAGCTTTTCGTTTTTGCTTAATTTAACATTTTGCTCACCTTTTTATCTTGCTTGATTGTGCTTAAAATTCGGTCTCTAATAAAAAGATTTAGCGCCAAATTTGAAGAAAAAAATCCTTGCATTTCAGTACGAAAACAAAATGATCCATTAAAAATGATTTTTAAAAAGGTTGCACATCTGGAAAATTCAGTTCTATCTAGTGTGAGGCCAAAAAATTTCGGTGGAGCTGCAGGCCCCTACCCCCCCCCCCTGGTTATGGGCCTGTTTTGATGCATTAAAAACGCTTGCCCAAAAATATGGAATGTAACACAGTTGGTATTGAAATGAAAGAAAATGAATGGTATTGACATTTCCATATTTTTTTGTCACCAGTGGCTACTTTGAGCAATTTCTGTAAATAAAAGGTAATATTTCTAAATTTGTTATTTATTAAATATTTTCAAAACATTTTTATTCTTTAAATATTAGTTAAAAATATTTTTTTTTCCAAAGTACATTTTAGGTAATGAACATATCATAGTTTTTATTTCATTTTAAAGCCAATTTTGTGTTACGTTCGAGATTTGTGGGCGAGTGTTTTTAATGCATCGAGATATAAAAATGCATTTTACTCTAAAACCGCTGATCGGCTGAATCGGGTTTCAGTAGGAGCACCTTTTTTACGTAAAAGAGTTTTTAGTTTATATTTTTGTCAAGAAACTACGACATAAGTACACACAAAATAAGTGAGGCACATTTTAAGCACCGCCTCCTCGATTTACCCGCCACTGGTTAAGTTCGGTTAATTAATTTCTAAGTTTTTTGAAAAAACAGGAAAAGATATGAAGGTGTGCCAAATTTTATTTAAATATCTGTTCACGTTTGGAAACTAATAATTAAAAACTATAATGAGGAACTAACTTTCCACACACTGCAACTCGGAAACCAAGCATTTTACGATACATGTGTATACAGACTTTTCGTCTTATTTTGGGCTCTTGAATACGATTCGAAATTTAAGGTACTACTTTTAGAATCACCTTCGTTTTTCCATTTTAAAATCTGGGTTATTTTTCAGAAATTTCCATGTTAAGCACAACATTTTTATTTTACATCCTCAATGTTGGTAAAAAATTTTCACTTAGCTGCCAAATTAAACTTTAAATTAGAGAATTTTAAGTGAAAAACTAAAAAATCGTAATTCAAGCTAGAAGTTTTATTAAACATTCCTAAAAAATAATATTTGTACAATTTTGAGTGTTTTGTGATTCCTCCTTTCTCTAGAAATTTTGTTGATCTTTTTAAAACTTCGTCATTTCAAAATATTTACTTATCCACAATCATCTAGCTTTACAATAACAACAGACATAATTCAGCCAAGAACGAGTTCGGCTCGCACAATTAGTGTTCTGTACCGATTACTACAATGAACATTCAACGGCAAAATTAAATCCTTTTTACTTATGTATGAATTTAAAATTTTATCTTAATTTTCTTGTATTATAATATTGAAAAATTTTAAAAATATCTATTTTCAGATATACACACTTTTTCTACAATCAATCCGAATATTTTTGCAACTGATAGCTCTGTTGATAATGTCTCAAATTTCATTCGCAATTCTCAACAAGTCGATAACTAACACAGTTTATGAGATTACCTAGGATCGCGCTAAAATGTTTGATTTCAATCGCAATTACTGTGTTGCATGAACTAGTGCAACTCCAAAAGTAATGTAAGTGAAATAATGTAAATGACAAATTTGATCTACATTCTATCTCTTAAGCAAATCAAGTTTTTAATTAAAAAAAAGTTTGTTTTATATGGGTTTAAAACCCTTGGAATACAGCCACCTATTTTTCCTGAAAGTATTTAACTTTTTTTTTTAATATTTTGAGTTATTTCCCGAATTTTTAATTTAGTCTCGATATTTTGACTTTTATTTCAAAATTTTGCCATTTTTCTTAAAATTTAAGTCCTACTTCAAATTTTAAATAGAAAATTGAAGATTTTAATTTAAAAATTAAACAAAATTGAAAATTTCAGAGAAAATTCTGCATTTCTAACAATGTTTAATAATCGTTTTTAGTAATTCCGTCGTAAATAATTTCTTTGTTCTAGATCTTTCTTCCAAATGCTTAAAATATATCATGGGGTTATGTTGTTTGCAAATAATTTTCGCAGTGATGAATGGCTATATTTAAATATTTGACATTAAAGACCATCAGTGTGATAAATTACAACATAATTGCGTTTGGCTTATGGAACATTACAGCGAATTATAACCATAAAACATCAACCATTACGTTGGGAAATTTTAATACAAAGAGGACGGACTCTAATCTGATTCGGCCATAATATCGGAGGAAATTGAAATGTTACCTATTAATTTATTTTTGCATCTAGTACCTTTAAATAACATTATATTAAAATTTCATATTTCACGCTTAAATTGGATTTTTGACAAGCTAAATTCCACAGTTAATTTTTGCAGATAAATTATTAGGAATTTAAGTTGAATATCCCTGATATTTAATTTTCAGTGACATATATTGTTTTGCAGCAACGTTGTCAATCAGAAAGTCGAGTACATAAACCAATTATTATTGTCATCACTTTATTTTAGTTTGCCCAAAGCACCTCTTGATTAATATAACTCTTCTGTTTTAGAAAATGAAATATATAAACATTTAATTGATTGTTAAAAACGGTAAAACTGTAAGACTTAATTGACATTTGCACCTTATGTAATTAAAAAACAACTATAATAAAAATTAAAGTAAAAACAACTGAAACTAGACTACGGAAGAAATGAACTGACAACTGTAAAACAAGAAAGTATGCTTGGATGATTCAATATTTTGAAAAATTATCCAATTACTCGGTATCAAAAGAGACAATTTACCGAATTCAGATCGATACGTCAAAGCAGTGACTCCAAACCGGTGTGTCGTTGGAACGTCCCAAGTGTGTCATCACAATATGTTATAAAAAATTCATCATCAATCAAGAAATCAATAGTAGTATAACCTCTTTTTGTAGTCATCAAAATTATTTGTGGAGCAGTCATGCATGACGACGTTTTTTTTTAGTTGTCAGAAATTTATTGAGTGCTCATTGGATTAGATTATGATTATCATCCATCAAAACTGGAAGGAGGACGTTTTTTTTTGGTCGTCAAATAAATTCTTAGATCATTAAATCGTTGTGTCGCAGGAAGCTCTTAGGTGTCTGGTCAAATTATGAGATATGAGATATTGAAGATTTACACTTACACCCTATAACCTTTTTTTATTTGTTGGTCATTCAAATTTTTTTTTGGTTGTCAAAAATTTATTGAGTTCTCATGAGATCGCCCTTTTTTATAGATTACCAACAGTGTGTCGCTTTCAAATAAAGGTTGAGAAACATTGAGTGGGCCATATAGTGCTCTGTAACAGTTTTGCCATACTCGCATGCCAAGTTCCTCATGCAGCAAAACGGCATGTGACCACAACTAAACTTTTAAACATCACTGTACATTAGGGTGTCCGTTATTTACCAAGTTAGCACATTTAACTTGGATATTCTCTAGAATATTTCTATCTAAAAAAATCTAAAAACAATCCTACCTAATCCATCAACTTTCGTTGTTTCTGCCTCTTTTACGATCTCTTTATTTAAAATTTTCTTTAATTTATAGTCCAAAATTCATTTTATAAATATAGGGATGTATAACTAATTTTTTGGGCAAGTTGGTATTTGGCGAACCTTGACGATCGATAATGGCTAAAGGGCTAAACCAATTTTAACTTTAAGGCAAGTTATTTAATGTGAAATTTATTCCTTTTTGAATTTGGTAACATTAAGTTTTTCTATGGGATGCTACATTTCCGACTTATAAGCAAAAAACTGAAACAAGTGCTAAACATCGCGGTTTTCTTTAATTTTAAGATTTAAGTGAAGCTCAGAATCCGTCGCAAACCCTTGTATCGAGTGCCTAGAATCAATGTCAAAAGCTTCCAGGTTTGCTGGAATTTCTAGGAAGCAAAAGGTTACTACGTCTAGGCTAGAGATCAAATTTTCGAATTTTTTTTCTATTCTTTTCCAATAATTTATTTTTTTTATTTATTGACTACTCAATGGTTTTTTAATAAATTTAAATATAATATATTAGTTTATTCTCTTATCGAAGAGTTTCACCTCTAGAATGGTTCACATACTGAATTACCGTGATTATTCTGCCTTTCCTATCTTCCCTTTTTGAGTCATTTTTATTTCTGAAGATGTTCATTTCTGTTAGGTTGATATAATGAGCTACCGTATTTCTTCTCTATTGAATTAAGTGTTCGCTGGTTCTTGAAGAAGTCTTCTACGATGTAGGAGAAAACGTTGAACATTTTGAATAGTTCATGGACTCGATTCAGTCCCGTAAGAAGTGTTTTTTTGATTAAATTTTGTCGTACCATAAATGTATTAATTTTGTAGGAAAAAATTATTTTTGAAAACACACAATGGTAGTACTTGAAAATATAAATCATCTAGCTAATGTTAAAATACTTCTTATTTTAAAAGTTCATATTCAATCGATAAATGGTTTTAAAGTATCATACTTGTAGAAAATTTAAAATAAATTTTTAATTATTTCTTTATTTAATCATAATCTTTATTAAATTATTACTGAGAGGGCAAAATAAAAAATCTAACTAAGTGCAAAAATGCCAAAAGAGGAACGGCAAATTGTAAAAAAAAACAGTAAGAAAATATTGGAAAAAACGATGAAAACATTTTTCGCAAATTCCAACCTCGTTAAAATATAGAATAAACAGCAGCTGGTAGTTTATTGAATATAATAAGTGAAAAAAAATTCATTTTCCAAAAAGTGCTAAAACCGCATGTTAGTTAAATGGGAAAAGTATCGCCATTTAGATAGGGTTAAACGGAATAAAAATTTTTTTTTTTCTAAAATTGTTTCTAGATTGCAAAAAAATAACCTAGAGAATACTCAACTTCAGAAAGCTGACTTAGTACATTTAACTTATTGATTCGAATTTGATAAATTGTCTTTTAGCAGCGAATAATTAAACAATTTTTCAAAATATTGCATTCACTAATTGTAAGTCTAGAAAATAATTTTACATATCATTTAGGAAAAGAATACTTTCTTGTTTTATACTTTTCATTTTATTGTACTCGCACTTTATTTTTTTTTAAATTTAATTTTGAAACATTTTAGTTTCATATATTTTCATTTATACAGGGTGGACCATAAGTAATGATACATAAAGCAAGAGTAGATTTTTTCGTATAATAATAACATGATTTAGCTACATATACCTTATAACAAAAGTTGATATTAATAGAGATACAGGGTGTCAAAGTTGAAAAAAACTGCGATTTTTCCGCATAACTGATGAACACATTTCACTAGAGGCAAGAATTTTGGCATAGGGGGGTTTCTTTGGTCAAGAAATTCTAATTTGCTGATCGATTGTCAGTAACTCATACAGGGCGCCACCTGCGCCAACTTGTATTATTTTAAAGCATCATAACTTTTTTGTGCCTTCATGTACACTTATTTTAAATGAATATTTTTATTAACCTACATTTTTTACGTAAATAAGGTATACTTTCTAAATGTTGATACAAGCAACCGTTTTCAAGATATTTGCCTTCAAAGTTTGCCGCACGTTTATTTTAAGTTATGTAAATGTGAATTTTTCGCGGTAGGTTTCAAAATAAAAGTAATAAAATTGACTCTAAAATAGTTTATATCAAATGATACTTTACTGATATTATTATTACATATTTCTTAAATTTCTAAAGCCAATTTAAATAAAAATACCAAAACAAAATATATTTTCAAAAATAAGTATGTGGGAAATGACCTTTTTCATGTAAAGGGATTGTGAACAATTAAAAATATGGCTGTCTTTTATTAAAATTAATCTTCAAATATTTGCTTTGACCACCCAGACTATTAAAATTTTCTTGTGGTGACTCAGAGATCATATCTCACATCTTTATGTTAGAAAATAAATTACGTCTTAATTTTTTGGATTTTTTTTATTGAGATTTTCAAAATTTAGGTAATAATATTATTAGCAAAGTAATATTTGACTCAAATCAGTTTCAAAGCTGCCTTATCATTACTCTTTTTCGAAGCCTACTTCGAAAATTTAATATCTTAATAATTTAAAACCAAGGCACGTCAAGCTTTAAAGGCAAATATCTTGGAAACGGTTGCTTGTATCAACTTTCACAAAGTATACCTTTTTTACTTAAAAAATATGGAAAAATAAAATAACGCATTTAAAATTATTATACGTGAATGGATAAAAAAGTTATGATGATTTAGAAGTAGGCAAGATAACGCAGGTAGCGCCCCCTATCACCTATTGGTAATATGTTAGCAAATTAAAGTTTGTCGACTTAAGAAACCCCCTTGTGCCAAATTTCGTGCTTATATTACAATTCATTCCATAATTATACGAGAAAATCGAAATTTTTTTTCAACTTTGACACCCTCTATCTCTTTAATATCAACTTTTGATATAAAGTAAATATAGCTAAATCACATTATTTTTATTTAAGAAATCCACCATTGCTCTGCATACCATTGCTTATGGTCCAGCCTGTATAGGGGAGACTGGAGACATTCGATCCCACTTTCTGGTGCATGTCTCTTTTAATTAGGCGTATGAACCTACATTTTAAACGAGCGATTAGTCCAAAAGATTAAACAAAAATTTGGAATAGAAACAAGTATTTGTTATTTAAGAAAACTTGATTTCAGTCTATAGTAAACTTGATTTCAGGGGAACCAGTATCCTTAAAGTAATAAATAATTACCTACGATAGATGCCTTTTTATATTGACAGTCTGAAATTTTACTTTTAAGTGTTTTAATTATTTCAAATTAATATCATTTTGTTTTCATCATACCAAATGAAACAGTGTCGTAAATATATTAAAGATTTGGCGGAGTCATCCATCCACTTAAATTAGCGACACCAACAGTTTTTTTGCCAATCTTTTCGACGAAAAATTAGAAAGTGTGGAATACGTATAATTGCAACCTCATTCCCCCAATGCAAGGGTTTTTTTTCACCTCTATTAGTCTATTTAGGTTTATGAACATTCGCCAAGTAGGTATCCTTAATGTTCCATATTGATGCGAGACCTATATTAAGATTTATATCTAAAAGCTGTTAAATTTTAAAAAAAAAAGAGATGAGAGCTAATTTGCATTATTAAAATTTGTAGCACGACTGAGTCTTATTGACTCTGAAGAGCTTTATATCTATGCAACTATATCCAGCTGTATCATTATTATAAAATTTTCTGGAATTTGTTTATCAATTTTAGTTCAAAACTCAAAAGTTTTTGTTTGTTTAACTGTAAGCTCATATTGCAATTTGCTGTCTTTCATCAAATACCCTTTCAATAATATTTCTTATTTTCTTTTCCGTTTCGTATTACGGTAAAAGATGAAATGTCTTTGTTGCTTTTCTGAGCCGTGACATATCTTTTTAGGGCCTTTACACTGATTCCATTTTTTTTTGTCTCTTTAGGGAAGCGTTTTCACTTAAAATATAGTGAACAAAGATTTTAAGCTTTCCCTATTAATGGGAGTTCTTTTTTTGCGCTAGATATTCTTTTGTAACGTTTTTTTTTTATTTTCTGTTTACAAAACAGACAAATTTTGTTTTTGAGATTTAGGTGTAATTTAAAATTTATTGGGGTAGGTGACTAATAAACACTTTCAACATTGGATTTGAAGTTTGTCTTTGTCTCTATTACTAATAATTGTTATTATTATTTACTTTTGCTTGGATTGCTTCTTCGTATCTTTGCATATTTTAAGAAAAAAAATCATAGTAAAATTCATTCAATCTTTTAAATATAAGTAACTTGAAAACCGATAGACTTAGACGACTACCTGATTGTTCTTTTACATTATCCACTTGTTTTAAGCAGAGCTCAAGAGATAAAAATAATATGTTTTAATTTACTTAAATAATAATGTGAAACTAGTGCTTTCTAGGAGCAAGGTCAAAATAAACCTAAAATTTGGAATTCCCCCATCCAAAAACATGAAATTCGCCCAAATATTAAATTTGTAGCATCAAAACTTTCTGAATTATTGAAAAATTTTAAAATAAAATTTAAACTTTGGACGCCATGTATCTCATAAACCAACGACATTGGTATAAGTCATGTTAAGCTCAGTCGCAATATTTTAATGTCTAATATTTCCGCTTTAGCGTTGGCCCATTTTTTCTGACTCACTCTGTATCTTCCAAAAATACATCAGAACTGCTCCAACAATTTAATACATGCCACTAATATTATTGATTAAATTTTTGAAATTTTATTGCAAAACAGAGAATTGGAGAAAATCATGCATATGTATCATCAGCGGAAATGTTTTAAAATTTGCTGATGATGCAAATTTAATAAAATGAAAACAATAAAAGACCGAAATCGCCGAGTTAAGTAGCAACTAAGTTCATCAATTACCTTACTAAGTTCGAATTTTAATGCGAATTTTACCAAGAACATTACACAGTATCATCGCATAGACCAACTTTGTCATAAATCAGTGCCTTTCCGTGTGGATTAACGGAAGCTGTTTACACGGAGGGCAATCTTGACCTCACCGGCTTAAGCGATGGTCCCCGGAAGGGCACTAAGCCCAGAGTTTATACATGAGCTACAAATCTCATTACGGCGAGCGCGGCCTTCGCAACCCACCACGGATTCCTGCATCGTTTACTTCTAGATTATTCTCTTTTATTTCCGTTGGCCGTTGTTTAGAATTTGAATTGCTTAAGACGTCGAGAAGAGGTCAACCCGCAGAAACGCTCCTGAAATATTTAACAAACTAATTGGATTGTCTTATCAAAATCTGGAGGGGTTTGTTTTCGACCCTTTATGATTCAGCGCTGAATACCTGTCTGGATTAATTCTCATTTCGCTTGTCGGAGTATTATTAGCACAACAATGCATATGGCGTATTCGCCGGGCCATTCATTTGAATTATAAATGAAAATTCTCAAGATTTATATTAAAATTTCAGATTTGATAATTGTTTTTCCAGGATTTGCAGATGAAGCGTTCCTTCTGCCGCAATAAAAGAGAATACTAAAAAGTCCACATCTGAGGCGACCTCCAGCACAGAGAAATGTTTTACACCACTTGCGAACATGTATATAATGAATATGCATAATATCCTGCCGTTTAAATGCCCTAAGCTATGCACATCTGAAGCACTTAAAATGCTTGAGCTTGCAAGTGTTAAATTAGTAAGAGCACTTATACTATGACTGTCTGAATAATCGTGGCAAGGGACCAAAGCAGCGGCTATAGAGAGTATAATATTTCGTCTAGATTACTGGAGCCTGGCTGATATTAGTTTTCTCCAAGTCTACAAATGAAATAGAAGAAGAAATGAACCATTTTTTCATTTGCCAACCTTGATAGCCTGGAATAAAAAACCTGGTTGTTCAAGTGCTGATCCCTAGTCGTTTTCCTAGATTGAAATGTGGCACGTATTCACTGGGAATTTCATTTTTAAAGAACAATTTAGTTGCAAAAGGTTAACCAAAATTGTGCTTTGGAGACACTGAATGAGAGACGGAATTTAACAGACAAGACATCTCAATCATCATATTAAATTTAACCACATATTCGAAAAGCTTATAGTTTTATTTGAACCTCAAAGAACACTGAAAAGTCATATAAATGCGCAAGAAAACTGTAATTTTTTCTTGGTTGGCAAATTTACTCTAAATCAAATCTTTTTCTATCTGCAGAACATTAACCCCACAATCATCCTTGCTAAGCTTGACCTTATCAAACCTTAACTTACTAAATAGATTCTACTATACTGCCAGTCAGGACAATTACGTCCTGAAAAAGATTGCTGTCAGAGGAGTCGAACCATTCAAGTAAACCTGACCCAAACTTTAAACTTACGCTCTCATAACCTTACCTAACCTAACTCAACCATTTCTTCTCCACCGCCGCGCTTGCGATGAAAACTGAACATAAAAACTTATGAATATATAATTATATAAATATAACCCTACATAACCGTACTTTATACAACCTAACCTCTTTTTACTTAACCTCACCTCAACTTCACTCTAATTATAAAAGTGTCAAAATAACACTTGTTAAATGTGTTATTTCTGTCCTCACTTCAGGTATATTATAAAATTTTAAAATTCAATTAATGTGTTAAAATAATACTAACACATATTTCTAACACGTTCTAACACATATTGAATTTGTACGCATTATGATATGCTTTGAGAATGTACAGAAATAACACTCGTGTGGATGTTAAATGAACACATATTCTTCTAGAGTTAGAACTTCACCTAAACACAAATCTAACCGAAATTGTCTCTAGCCAGAATTCTTTTTATTATATTATACATATCTTGTTCTTTTTTTTCAAAGGATGTGTGTAAAGAGTTTCGCTTACGTTTCATTCCATTCACTTTTTAGTACCCAGCTAAAGTCGGCCACTTTGTCCCACCTACCCTAATATCATTTTTTCCTCACTTTAGTATGTTGATGAAACCGTTTTTCTTGATCTTCTCCAAAGTCACCGACCTTGTTGGAAAGTGTGGTTTTAAATTGATGAAACACCCTAATTTTCAAAAGTTCTCTACCATCCTGGCCACACATTTTTTGTAGTGCGGGCTTTTGATATTGCCTTGAAAATTCGTTGCTATTGAATTTTCCCAAGCTGTTTTTTCAGTGTCGGTCATTTGAATTACGAAATTCGTGTCCTTAAATAAGGAAATAGATGGAAACTACACATACTAGAAGCGTTTGTCATTTTTATCTAAGGCCTTGGCAAATTGCTTTATTGGGCTTATTATGGAGTGGTGGAAGAAGTGAATCAATGAAAAGAATCAATGAAAAGTCATCAGTCGTCATCTCGATATGCATTTTTTTAATGATTTATTACTTATTTTACGTCAGTGCAATATACCAAAGAAAATTCTTTATCTTTTCTGAAGTATTTTCAAGATTCTAAATCTTTATTGCGATTAAATGATTCTTTTGTTTTTGGCTTCAAAATGTTTCTTCTTAAAAATAAAGACGCGAATTTGGCACCATCTTTTGGTAATCCTAGTTCCCGCAACGACAATAGTAATGGACCTTTTGATCTGATGTTAGGCGCAATATAATGATCTTCTTTGTTGTCATTGTCAGTCGTCGCTATCTCCTTCAGGTTAATCACTTGAGGCATCACTATTTATATCGGTCGTATTGCTGTAGACACATTGATATATGAAATTTTACTTTTATTTTTGGTGGCTGTCTAACGTCATTTATGCAAAAAAAGCAGTCTTTCATATGAAGTGGTTGTTTCTACTTATTTGTTGTAAAATATTTGCGTTATTTTTGATTTTCTGAATTTTTCGAAGAATACATCAGTCTGCAGAAATTTTAGATAACGTGTGGAACCCAGTTTGTTTCTTGATATAACAATTTACGACCGAAACAATTTTTATAGTCTCTTTATTTCTTCACCTATTGCTTATCTCAATGAGGTATTTTCATACTTACTACAAATATAAGAGATATAATCTGAACTTTTTTTGCAGTCGTTGGTTATTTGCCCAAAGTCTTTTTTCTTGTAGCGTTGGACTCTCCATGTATCAAGTCATCCACTGACGAAGTGCTTCGGCTACATGATGATGACGTCGGAGGGCTTGATCAGACGCCGATATTGGAGTTCCGAACCCTTGCATCGTAAAACATTTCTTACCTTACTTTTACCATACCTTATGGCATGAACGCCGTTTTCCCGGGCACTCAGCCAGTATGAATCCGTGGCCCACCGTCACCACGTGGAGGTGTCCTAGTTACAGACACAGGCAAAAAATGCTAATAAGATGATCTTAAGAGCCTTAGGAAAAAATTAATATCCTTCAAATTATACTAAACGTCTCCTTAACCTGATGCTCTTAAAATTTTAGTTAGGTTAAGTAATGTGAGGTTAATTAAGGTAATAAGCCTTGTATATACGAATATATACAAGTTTATTACGATGCAATTGAAATCTAATTTCATTAGAATCTAATGAAAACTAGATTGCAATTGCAAAGTTCACGTAGATGAGGCAAAGCTTGTATCACAAGTTGCATCGCAACATCCATTGGTACAAACGTGCTCAGCGTAACTTTACTTTCATCTAGTTAGACAAATGACCAATTAAATGTTCTGTAATGCGGTTTTAAGTTGGAAGTGTATCCAACCACCGTACCGTACTGATGAGGGCAAGGAAGGCCGAAACTAATCTATAGTTGCGGTTTTACATTTTTTTAATTTAAAGTCCGTTTAACTATTTAATTAGAGATTATTTAATTGGTCATGTAAGGTTAGGTTAAATTGAGTTCTACTTGACTAGTCAATATTAAGTATATTACAATGTTTCGTCTGCGCTGGCAACCTCCTTTTGAAGTAAATTGTCCCAATTAGCAGTACAGAAGAATCTATTGGGTCAGGTTGGATTAGATAAGGTTATGTTTGGCAAGGTCAGGTCGATTGTAAAGTCAACGCTCTACAGATTTTTGTTTTGGGGAAAAATTTACCAATCAGACCATAAATCACAGTTTTCTTGCATCTTGTGATTTTTAGGTGTCTTTTATTGTTAGGATAGAATCTAGACCGGCTGGGCCAATTCTGATGGCGGATTTGAATTTAGCGCATTAAAATATGTAAGAAAATATATGTCTTGTCTCCACGACACTTTCTTTGTGACTGTGTAATTAAAAGCCGAAAAATTGTGTCTTCCTAAGATCCGATATGACTGCAACCAACACTTTTACTGATGTAAAGTTACAGGTCAGACATAAATGCATTTAAATCTGCACTGTAAATCATCGTTGTAACGTGCGTCCTTCGATTCGAGAGTTATTTTCATTTTTGACGTTCCAGTTTTTGTTATTCCTTTCGAGGCTAATAATCAAATCGTGTTGTTTATGTAATTTATGCCTTGACAGACGATGGATACTTATTTAATGCTGCAATTTTCGTTACAAAAAAATTGCCTTTGAAAAATGTCTAGCAACAGATTAAATGACAATTTCTGCTTTGGTGACGAAATTACTGTATAATTTCAAGCAAAAAAAAAAATATTACAATGCTCCGTGAGGATAGTTTAAATAGTGAAAAAAAGGTCAAGATATTTATATGAATATTTCATTTTCTGAAAACTTATAGGCCCTTTTTAAATTCATTATTAAAAGAATTAAAAAAAAAAATGCAAACTATGGACAAAGAGTTAAGAACTTTCCTAGAAATAAATTTAATTAAACCTTGGTAAATGGCCTAGATATCCCTGTTTATTAGTCGCGCTATGAAAAGATAGGCTAAAAACCTCAAACGACTTACACAGAGAAAAATAAAGATATAGAAAAAAATAGAATTTAGGCTTGTAGACATAACCAAAGTAAATTACAATGATAGCAAAAGCATTTTTTTAAACCTATAACTTTTGTCATGAACATTTCCTTCTGAGTGTGTCTTTGAACTCAGAATCCAGTAATAAATCTTATGCAGAATCTTTCTCTAAGAGAGCACGTGGTAATACTATGAGAGAAAATATATTATGCTAAAGAAGAATTGTTTATATATAAAAGGTAATACCTAATTTAATCTACATATTTTTTGATTGGATTTGGTCCTATATTTGCTGGCTTTGCCAGTGACAAAAAATCCTCTATTTAAAACCAATGAATTATTCAGAAAATACATTTAATGACGTAGAACCCAACTTTCGTAAAATAAATTATAATACTATTTTGACCACGACAGTACAATCCAGAGCAGCAAATAATTTTCAGTGCCACTCTCGTACTAAAAGCTTCAGTTATTCATATCCGAAACGGAGGCATGCAGCTTCATAATTAGAACATCTTATTAATAAAACTCGACTACACAGATATATTTCAGTGCTAAGTATTTTCCATAAAGTTCCATCCTGTTTCGTTCTCGACTTAGAGAGGAAAATTTTTTGTTGTGGAATTCACAACCCACTTTGAGTAATGAGGCTGCGGAATTATTAAAACTTTTCCGTTTCTACTGTCATTGCACCAGCTGCATCGGAACGTTTCTAATTTAATTGGGACGAAAACCCTCTCGTCATTAGGGATATTTTAAAATTCCGCCACTTAGATGCCGTTGCATCAGGAAGCCATCTTTTTGTTCTGAAAGCTAATGGATCTTTAAACTTGGCTAAAATAGAGAGGTGGTCTCGCATAATTGTGTTGTAATTGAAGTGGAGGTCGTAAAATAAGAAAGCGAATATTTCCCGAAGTCTAAAGTTTCAGATATGAAAGCTTCTGCTGGTTTTTTTTGCAAAACAAAATCACTTACGACTACAGAATTGTGTCTATTCTCGGTTGAACGGACTGGTCCTTGGTTATCTTTTAAAATTGATATACAAATGCAAGAAAGATTTAAAAAAAACACAATAACAGTTACTCTAAGGCGTTTCGATAGCCAAGCGATTATTTTCAGAGAGATCTTAAACCTTAATCCTAAAATTTACCCTTATACAGGGTCCTGCAACAGTACGTCGGGCATCTGTAAGTCCTATAATAAATAAAAAAGTTAGGAGTTCCGTTCACATGCAGACTTAACTGTGTACAAAGATGTATTTTAAAGAAATATGTTTACATGTACAGGATTTCTCCAAAAAGTGTGAGCCGCTACGGGTGATTTTTTTAATGGAACTCCATGTAGTTTTTTACATTTTTGGTTCCTTTCTGACAACTCTATATATTTCTAAGATATTGTTAAATTTGGTTGGATAGTTTTAGAGTGATAAATAAATAAAGAGAAAAAAAATATTTCGGTAATATTTTTAACGCAGTCCGATTTAAATTGTTGCGAATGCATTTGACGTCTCTTGCAGATATAGTATTCGTTAAGTCTTTTTGCAACTCAATTTTTGTTTTAATTAATTTTTCTGGTTTCTCGGTGATTTCGCTTGTATCTTTACGTTTAATACTGTTACTTATCTTTTGGCGATTAAGACATGGTTCATCCAATTGATGGTTATGGATTCCGTCTTTTCGGGAAAAAACGTAGTTGAGGGTATACACCTTTGGGTACACTGCTTCTTTGTACGCCACAATATTTCATCCGCTTTCTTCAATTCCGACACTGGGAAAACTTAAACTTTTCGAACACTAGTAGCGTACAACCCCGTCTACTTAAAATATATTTTATGTCGATAGTACAAGATAAATCATAAATTAATAATAATTATAACCACTGCATAAGGCTGAGGACCCGCAAAGCTGAAACTTCTAAACTATTAGAAGCTCATTCTAAATTTTAAGGGCACTTCAGTTTTTGAATTAATCATGGACTAATGAGAGGGTTAATTGCCATAACTTTTGAGCGCAATTCGTGCTCGCCCAGAAATTTTATACTTTTCACCTTTTCTAGAAATAATGACTATTTTCTAGAGATACATCTAATCAGTTATAAGTTTATTTCAGACCTCTAACTAGCTCCTATGCTACGATTACGGCATCATTGGGTAATAAAAATTCTAATAATGGCGTTCGTTTTTAAAAAAGTGTGGCTTTATTTTGTATTTTAAAGCTTCGAATTTATGGTTTTTGAAAAAAAGCAAAAAAACCGAAAAATATAAAAATATTTTTTTCTTAAAAACTACCTTAAAGTTTTAAATAAAATTTTGACATGTGATAGAGATGTATAAAGGCTATAATAAAAAAATAATAACCTAAAATTTCTAGGTTATTTAGGAGAAACGAGCAATTTTTTTCGAAATTAATTTTTTTTCTTCGTGATAACGTTCTAGAACAATTTTGAAATAAACTTTTTTTATGTCTTTTTTGATGTCAAATAACCTTCCAAATTCTCAAACTGAATCAAAAATGTACGCCATATTGAAAAAAAAATGAAAACCATTTTTTTTCATTTAAAAATTGATTTATTTTAATTTTAGGAATATAGGGATCATCTCTGAAGAGTATATTCCTGCTAATGGGATAGTTTGATCCTGCAAGTTGCAGAATTCTATTTATTTTCATTTTTGAAAAAATCGGAGAAAACAAAAAAAATATGAATTTGTTTTTCTTAAAAACCGCATAAAACCGATTTCAGTGAAATTTGCAAACATTATACGAGATATATAAATGCTTCCCAAAAAAAACGATCTTAATTTTAATTATAATTGTTAGAAACAGTCAGTCTTTTGTGATTTTTTTTCTTTGTGGAACGTCTCAGAACAGTTTTAAAGTTGACTTTCTTAATATATTTTTTGATATAAAATAATATCTCGAATCTTAAAATTGATTGAGGAATGTGCAAATAACAATCGATTAATTTCAATGTTTTTTATATTACTCAAACAACAGAAATAAAACTTTCAAAAAAAGTATATGAATATTTTACTAAAATATTAATATAAAAGTATTTAGGAGTTAATAAAAACTATATTAGCAAAGATGTCAATAATCTTAGTTAAAATACCATTTTGCATTTTAAAATATTAATAAAACATGTGAATACAATTATTTATCAATATGTTTAATATTGATTTTAATCAGAATTCAGAATCAATTTGCATTTTGATTTCACATGTTGCGGGTGTTTTTTATCAATAATTTCAAACAAAGGCAAAATCTCAATGTATTGCTTTTAAATGTAGACATGTTTTATTTACTCCGTAGTAGTCCAGGAAAAATAGATGAAAAATCACCCCTGTTGCAAAAAATTAAACACTAAATTTTTATTTTAGAAATATCTTACCTACTACTTAACAAATAAGTTTACAAAGTTCCCTGACAAGATCGTGTGCGGAACGGCCGCTATATTTAAACATGGAAAATTTTGTTTCTTTGCCAATAATTTCCACAATTTTGATCTAACAAAAAAATGTTTTCAGTAAAAGCCGGGGAACTTTAAAATTTCTACAAAAAATTATTAACCATTTTCTTTTAGAGCTAGTCGTTATTAAGAAAATGTCTCACGAATAGCGTGCTTTCGGGTAGTCACACTCATTTCAGCACTATCCAAAATGTACAGATTTTGGCGTGTACTTTTTAAGCGATATCCTCAGAACAACAAAAAAAGCAAAGAAGTATGTAATTGGGAGATTCATCGTATCTTAGGAAGTTACTAAATATGCAAGGAATACTACTAGATTTGTTCCGGGATTGGACCGTGTCAAAGAACTACTAAAAGTGTTCACACTTTGACACGGTCCAATCCCGGAAACAGTATATCCTGTACTGACTCTGGCCGTGGTAGCCTTCGTTATCATACTAGATTTGTTGGTCGACATACGATACCGTTCAAACCTTTATACATACCACAATGATTGAAACCTTTGTAGATACTCTCATAATTATTTTTTTGATTAACCAAAGACGAAATAGTACATTAGGCACCTTTGCAAAATTAATTAAAAAAACGCATAACATGCTATACCTTTTAGGTGATTTTGAAATCAACGCAAATATCCAAAAGCATGACATTTTCTCAGTAACGACTGTGTCTACGAAAAAATGGCAAATAACTTCTTTTTAGTAAATTTTAAGCTTTCCAACTTTTATCAAAAACTTTTTTTGTTAGACTAAAATTGTGTTAGTTGTTGACAAAAAAACCAAAATTTTTCATCTTTAATTCAATATGGTGGCCAATCCGCACATGATCTTGGTGGGAAATTTGTGTTCTCATTTGTTAAGTCGAAGTGAAGACATTTATAAAAAAGAAGTTTAGTTTTTAATTATTTTGTAATAAAAATCTATTTTTTCTGGGCTATAGGAGCAATCCATATTTAGAGTTGCAATAGCTTGTTAAATCTAAGCTCTAAAAAATCGAAGATAAACAAAATTGTATTATTAGTATTTTTGATGACTAAATAAATGTTTTTAAAAAGAAATATTCTAAAATACTTTTTGATGACTAAAAAAAACGTCCTGCGTTAAAATATTGTTGACGACTAAAAAAAGAACGTTTCACGTTTCACTGATACCATTGATCCCTGCGAGTGTATCCGTTACACCTGCTGCGGCACAGTAAAATAACAAAATATTGAAAAATCAATAAGAAGTTTACTTGAATTTTAGAAGAACGGACTGGTCCTTAGTTATCTTCAAAAATTGATACACAAATCTTGTCCCCTGAAACGAAAAAAAAATTAAAAAAACACAACAGTGCGTTTCGATAGCCAAGGTATTATATTCAGAGGGACACAGTACTGTACAGTATCTCTCTGAAGATGATAGCCTAACTATTGAAACGCGTTAGAAGAACTGTTGTATTTTTTAATCTTTCTTGGTTTCATGGGACAAGATTTGGGTATCAACTTTTTAAGTAACATACACTTGAATGTTAATAAATTTACTTAACATATCCTTTTCCACTTTAACTTTAAAACATCAATATATCAGATCAAACATAATCAATGTTAATTTCTTAAACTATTAAGTTGCACTTTAGAAAATTCTGTTTCATACACCACGACCGTCGCGTCGGTTTCTCTACTATCGATAAATACCAAAAACTCGACTTTTCGCCATAAAATTATAGTTAATATCTTATATAACTTATGTCTACCAAATCAGTTTTAATATAGCATCTTGGATGGAAAAGAATTTTTTCTAAACAAATTATCATTTGCTACATTTTGAAACGGCTATTAAGTCCAAAATTCCCCATTGAATCACGTCTTTCCATCCGTCGTTCTATGCGTACGTTTCTGATAATGCTCTAGGTCGCAGTTTTTGACTGATTTTTGATATTCTTATTTTTATGGTTTTGTAAGAATATACGCCAATTGATTTTGAAAGGAATCGCTCGAATTGTTTAATTTTCTAGTTAAATCATTTTACAAGCATATTGATTAATAATTGCAGATTATTTTTTAGAATATGGCGCACATGTTTAATTAATTTAAGGATTCGATATATCAACTATATCAACAAAACATATTAAGAAAATTAACTTTAACAGTGCTTTAGAACGTCTCTAATAATTATTATTAAGGTTATGAAGAAGCTAATAGTTTTTTTTGAGTAAAGCATTTATATACCTCTCTAATGCTTTTAAATTTCATTGAAACCGGTTTTATGCGATTTGAGAAAAAAATATTCTCTTATTTTTTGTTTTTTTTTTCAAATTTTTTCAACAAATAAATATATAAACCCTGAAACTTGCAGGGTCAAATTACCCTATTAGTAGGAATATACTCTCTGAGATGAGCTAAATTTTCCTGAAATTGAAATATAAATCAATTTTTCAATGAAAAAATCGGTCTTCATTTTTTTTCAATACGGCGCACTTTTTTGATCAGTTTCAAAATTTTCAAGGTTATTCTACATCAAAAGAGACATAAAAAATAGATTTAAAATTGTTCTTAAACGTTATATTAGAAGAAATAAAAATAATTTAAAAAAAAATTGCCTGTTTCTCCTAAATAACATAATGATTATAGACTGTCAGTTTTTTGGAATATAGCGTATGTATATTTCTATAATGTTTTCAAATTTTATTTAAATCGGCTAAGTTTTTTTGAGAAATAAATAGTTTTTCTATTTTTTGATTTTTTTAGAATGTTTTCGATTTTTTAAAAAAGTAAAGTAGATAGAAATCTGACACTTGCAGGATCAAAGAACCTCATTAGTAGCAACACATTCTCAAAAACTGATTTAGATATCTTTCTGGGGCCGATTACAGTATGCTTATCGTCCTATATCAAACTTAATGTTTTTCTGTAAATATTGAGTTGTCTTCGAAAAATGGATTTCTTACTTAAATAGTAATTTTAAATTTGTTACTGCAGGAATTTTTTATACACTTTCTCATTCTTTTTTACTTTCAGGTTTAAACTTTCAGCAAGAGTTTGGAAAAATGTATTGAAATATTAAAAATAATAAAATTTAATTAGAAGCTGCTTTCAGCACGACGAAGAGCTGCGTTTACCCATTTCTGGTATACGTATAACTTGGTTGAAATTCCTAAAAATTTTAAAGAGTAAAAATTTTCCTGAGGGTCAAAAATTTTAAAAAGTTGCAATTTTCACAAGTCTTTAAAAACAGTTTCAGAAATAAAAGTACCAAGAAGTCGAATTAGTCAAAAAAGTAAATATTTCCAACAAAAATAAAAATTTTGAGACAAGACGAAGTCTTTAAAAAGGCGAAGGTTTGAAAATGAAAATTTTCAATAAATTTATGTTCTTCAAAAATTACTATTTTCAAAATATAAATTTTTTTAAGTTAAATTTGAAAAGATCTCGAAAATTCGAGAAAAAGGCCGAATTTTGAAAAATGGTCAACATTTAAAAGAAAAAGTGGAAATTTTGATAGAACTTGAAATTTTGGAAAAGCTTAAAAGTCGAGAAAAGGTCAACATTTTGAAAAAAGTCGACAGTTTAAAAAAAAGTAAAAAGTTTTTTTTAAAAAAAGACAAGTTTTCTAAAAGATTTTTTTTAAATGCCAAATTTACGAAAAAAAATCAAATTTTAACATTTTTAAAAAATAAAATTTTTCGATACAAATTTTGAACAAAATGTATAAAACTCAATATTAAAAGAGTCAGGTTTTCAAAAAATGCCAATATTTTGAAGAAGGGTAGGTATTTAAAAGAAATAAGGAAATTTTAAAAAAGGATAGAAGTCTAAAAATAATGTAACTATAAAAAACTAACAAATTTTCAAAATTTTGAAAATATTCAAAACGAAAAGTAGAAATTTTCAAATCAATAAATAAAAGTTTTGGGAAAAAGGCGAAACATTTAAAAAAACTTTCCGAGTTACAAAAAAGTACAAGGTGTCCAAAATAAAAAAAATTACGCGAAATTGAAATTTTGAATAAAGTTAAAATTTTAGAAAATGGTCGAAAGGGAAGACTGAAAACTTTACAAAAAAACTGAAATTTTGAGAAAATTTCAACACCTTTAAAATGGTTAAATTTTCTAGAAAAGGTTAACATTTTCAAAAAGAAGTAGAAATTTTGAAAAATATTTAAGTTTTCGAAAAAAGTGGAAAATTTGGGAATATGAGGAAATGTTCATAAAAAGTTGACAACTTTTCAAGTACTACCATCTGGTCGTAGTACTAAGAGTCATTCGCTTGACGTCTGTGAATGTTTTAGTACTTACTTGTCGAAATATTTGTTAGCATTCGAGTTGGATATACCAAACTGACGAGATCTAACAAGATCGAAACCGTTATTTGGTTTCCAAACTTCGAATCTAATAAATATTCAAACCTATTGGTCTGTGCATTAGAATCCTTGTCTTCTGGGAAATTTTTCCTAGAGAGCAACCGCTTCGCTAGGTGACAGTGTTTCAACTGTTGGTAGTTCAGCTACCTATGATTCACTATACACGCCTGGAGGGTTGCATAAATTTGTAGTCTAGGTTACATTCTACTTGCATACGACATTGTTGGTGATGGCTATAGTTTCTCTATGGACCAATAGGTGGTAGTACTAAGAGTCACTCGCTTGACGTCTGTGAATGTTTTAGTACTTACTTGTCGGAACATTTGTAAGCATTCGAGCTAGATATACCAAACTAACGAGAACTAACAAGATCGAAACCGGTATTTGGTTTCCAAACTTCGAATCTAATAAATGTTCAAACCTATTGGTCTGTGCAATAGAATCCTTGTCTTCTGAGAAATTGTTTCTAGAGAAACAACCGCTTCGCTAGGTGGCAGTGTTTCAACTGTTGGTACAAGTACAAATTTACAAGAATTGTAATTTAAAAATAATTACTCTTATGACCCACCCAGACTCTTTTAAGTTTTTCCTGCTATTGTGACATAGGACAATTAAACTAGGTTGCTTATATTTATCTTTATTTCTAAGTGAAAACAGATGTGGGGATAAAATGATAAAATTACCATTATTATTTTCTAAAATTTATCTTTGAACAGTCTTGTGTAAAATGTACTTGTGTGAAAAATGCCTCCAGCAAGACAAATTGCTTTAGTTAACCACATAGTTTGAAGTCACACGAGACACCAAATACCACATTTCCCACCTGATCATCCAAGAAAAAGTTGAGGGCAGAAGATGGATAGGCCGCAAAAAGCTATCGTGGCTACAAAACTCAGAAACTGGACTGGTCTGGGAGTAGAGTAACTGTTCCGAGTTGCGAAACATAGAGAACGATTCAACGAAGTTGTCATGGAGATAGCCCATGCTTGAAAGTAGGCACGGCACCAAAAGAAGAAGAAGTTTAAAGTCAATTAGAGAAAAATCGTTTAATTGTAGATGTTGAAAAACTTTTTGTTACAAATTAAATTATAAATTATATCATAGCAAAAAAATCTCATGTTATGCAACATCACATTCGTCGGTAATCAAAAAATTATAATAATAAATAAAAGCAAATATATCAGACAAACTCTTTTAAAAAATATATAAACATTTTGGTTAAAACTCTACATTAAGTAGTCTCAATTTTTGTAATCATTTTATTGCACAAATACCTGGAAGAGAAAATTTCCCTTGAACGAGGAAAAATTACGAGTACGTTGTTTGTGAACTTTATCGTAGAAATAATTTGCTGCATTATTTTTCTCTCTCGAAAATGGGTAATATTGAAAAAGATATACATTTTTTCAAAATATCCATTTTTTCAAAAAATAGAGTGACTACATTCACGCTAATTCTGGTGAAAGCAACCGCTCGTTACCGAATGAGAATGATGTAATTTGGACATTGAACTTTTTAAATTATGTGGATTTATTGCCATGGAGATGCACAAATTTTACAATGGAAAATATTGAAAGACATTTAATTTGTAGTTGGGGACAAGCAATATTCAAAATGGTCAATAATTTCTTATCTTGTTAATTGTAGTTTTGACCTTTTAATGTCTTTTTTAGCGTATTTTGCCTTTTTAGTGCCTTTTTTAGCGGTTTTTTTGCCTAATTTCACATTTTTCCCACCTATATACCTTTAATTGTGCCTGAAATCCAGTGTCTAGTCATAATTTTAAAGGTCGAAACTTACAAAAAGGTCGAAATTTTGACACAAGGACGAAATTTTGTAAATGATCGAAATTTTCCAAAAAGGAGTAAAGATCTCAGAGTTGAAATTTTAAAAGTCAAAAGGTTCACAAAAATATTCAAAATTTTTGAAAAACAACATTGTTTATAATAAAAAAGAAAAGCAAAAAGGCAAAATCTTGGAAAAATCGTAATTTAAAAGCAGCCACTTTTAAAAAAAAAAGTAGAAATCTTTAAAAATGTTGAAAATCAACTCAACTTTTAAAAAAAATCGAATGTATTAATAATCAAATTTCTAGAAAAAGTTCTTCGGAAAAAGGGCGAAAGTTTAAAAAAAAGCGAAATTTTCAGAAAGAAAATGCTAATTTTGAAGATCGATAGTTTAAAAAAGCCACAGTTTTAAAAGTCAGAAAAAAACATAACAAAGGTCAAAATTGTCAAAAAATAGAGTTTTATAAAAAAGAATTAAAGCTTTCAAAAAACCGAAATTTCGACAACAAGGCAAAACTTTTTTAATAAAGTCGTAATTTTAAAAAAATTTTGAAGATATTATGGGTTTAGTCGCTAGTGTGGTAACTCCTTGTAGCTCCTACAATTATTTTAATAACAAAAACCTTTTTAGTACAGTATCACAAGGCACACATTCTAAAATTATTTTTCACTATACAGGATGAATATATATACGGTGCAGGCACATAGCCAGGAAGGGGTCCCCCTCGCCAAAAAACGTACGATAATAAAAATAAAAATATTAATAGAAAAATGGTAGGTTGTATATTTAAGCATGTAAATAGAAACAATTTTCGAAATCTCCAACTACTGATCTTATGATAAGTAAAATCGCCGTGTAGGCATTTTAGGAAAAATTGGCATTTGTGTTTTACAAACTAACATTTGAATACATCTTCTATCAGCACGTCCGTGGGACAGCAGCATTCCACTCAAAGGACATATTCTTATGCTTAATAAACTTTATCGTATTAGTGCAAATTCCATAGTGCCAAATCGTCATAGGAAATATAATACATATCATAATTATGGTACGTACGATTTGTGAGTTAGTCGGCCCTAGATTGCTGATTAGTTGAATATTTATGTATGTTAACCCAAAACGGATATTAGGAAATTTTTTTGGTAAGTTTCACGTTTTTATTTGTCAAAAGTATATAATATATAATACTTAAAGTCACCAGATTTTATTCTGCACTTCAACTCACTAATAAAAAAAAAAAAACGAATACGTAAAATAAATTAATGTATGTTCTAAACAGCTTTATCTGGAGAAATTTCAATTATTTTATCAAAATTTTGACTTCAAACTTGACATTCTAAGTTATTTTTTTCAATTTTACCTCTTTTTAAACACATAATCAATTACCTTTATTTCTGAACATTTTAGGTATGTATAAAACTATAAAAAATTGCTTTTCTCAAATTTTCAGGTTTTCCCAAACATTTTGTTACTGTGAACTGTTTTTTGTATAAATATCGATCTTTACGCTACATCTTTGTCTTGTCTAGAGATTTTGGTTTTTTTAACTTTGATTGTGATTACATATTTCTCTTTAAACCTCCGCGCTTTAAGAAATTTCTTCTACGAATATTTTATTTAGAACTTAATTTACTTTCAAAAATTTGAAATTATTATTACTATCTTCACAAAATTGCGATTTAATCTCGAGATTTAGAAAAAAAGTGTATTCTTAAATTGAATGTTGCTATAAATAAAATATAATCAAAATAAATGTTTCTGTTCTTTTTTTAAATTTTGTTTTTGAAAGTTATACTTTTGTTTCATATTTTAAATGTAAATTTATGCCGGCTTTTTTCAAAATTACCATTTTTTTAGAAATTGTTAGGTATTTTTTAAAATGTCAACCTTTTTTCAACAATTTTTTTAACTTTTTTAATTTTCGGTTTAACTTCGACATTTTTACTTTTCCAGCAATGTCACCCTTTCGTTAGACATACCAGGTCATTAAATAAGTTCGTAAGATAAGTAAATTTTGACAAAACTCGATTTTATTATTCAACATAGTTACCTTCGAGGGCGATACAATGAGTATAGCGATTTTCCAACTTTTCGATACCACTTTCATAGTACGATTTCTATTTCTTGTCAAAATAGGCCTCAGTTTCAGCGATTACTTCATCATTGGACATAAATTTCTTTCCAACAAGAATTCTCTTGAGTTCTGAAAACAGGAAAAAGTCTCTGGAGGCTAAATCTGAAGAATACGGTGGGTGGGTAAGCAATTCGAAGCCCATTTCATTCAATTTTGCCATCGTTTTCATCGATTTGTGACACGGTGCATTGTCTTGGTGAAACACTTTTTTCTTTTGCAAATATGGCCGTTTCTTTGCGATTTCAGCCTTCAATCGATCCAAAAGTGCACACTAATAGTCGCTGTTGATGGTGGTTCCTTTTTGGAGATAGTCGATGAATATTATTCCGTTCGCATCCAAAATATAGAAGCCGTCACCTTACCGGCCGACTGATGCGTCTTTGCTCGCTTTGGATTCGGTTCGTCGACTGCTGCCCACTCAGCTGACTGTCTTTTGGATTCTGGTGTGTAATAGTGAAGCCATGTCTCATCCATTGTCACATATCGACGATAAAATTCCATTTTATTGCGGTTTAACAGAGCCAAACACTCCTCTGAAGCATCGATTCGTTGTAGTTTTTGGTCGACTGTGAGCTCACGCGGCACCCACTTTGCACAGAGCTTTCGCATACCCAAATGTTTGTGCAAAATGGTAAAAAAACTGCCGTCTGATATTTTATAATGTCAGCTAGCTTGTGCACATTCAATTTGCGATCGTTCATAACCAATTTGTGGAATTTTTTGATGTTTTCTGGAATAACAGCCTCATTTGGGCGTCCACTGTGCTCTGCATCATTTGTGCTGGTACGACCACGTTTAAATTCAAAAATCCACTTCTTTACCATTTTTCTCGATGGAGCAGAGTTCGAGTAATGTTTATCAAGCCATTGTTTGGTTTCCACTGTATTTTTTTTCATCAAAAAGCAATGCTTTATCAAAACTCGAAATTCACTTTTTTTCATTTTTTTTTCAATAACAAAAATTGCTTCACACAAAATGCTATAACTCACGAATCAATACTCAGATTGCTGTCAAATTAATACATGTATCGTTTGAAGGTTAGTACTAAATAAAAATCATATAAAAAAAATTCTAGTAACGCTATCTACGTGTCATCCAATGGACGTTTTGAATGGACTGTTATTTTAACCTTATTTTCAAAATATTCACCTTAGCTTCAAAATTTCAACTTTTTTTTTAAATTCAAGTTTGCACTTTTAAATTTCCTTTTATTTAAACAAAATTTTTAGCTGAAACCTAACTTTAGATTTTTCTGGGGCTTCATTTTCATTCAATGTTTTGCAATAATTTAGAAACACTTACATCTTTTCGAAATTTGAAATTTTAATTTCTAAGTTTGTATGGATTTTAACTCCAAATTGTTATTTTTTTATTTTGCTCTTTCAACTTTTAATCTCTAAATTTCGATAAACGTGATTTTGTAAATTTTGATTTTCTCAAAATTTAATTCAAAATCTTTTTTATGATATCCGTTTTTTTATTTTAAATTTTAATTTTTTCTAAGAATTTCTATTTTACAATTTCAGATTTTTTTTTTATTCTAAATGTAGCGGTTTGTACTAAAAACGGTGTCTTTTACTTTTATCTTAAAGTTTAATTCTAGTCATAAAATTTCTTTTTTTTTTGTTGTTGGAAATTTCTTGTTTAAACCCGCAATTTTTTCATTATCAAAACACTTTCGGTTTTTTTAATAATTTAGTTTAAACTTAATTAAAAAAAATTGTCCCTCTTCGAAGCTGCTTAATTTTGTATTATATTTTTTTTTCTTTTTTCTTTATTTTAATTATTTCTCCAAATTTTCACTTTCTTCTGAAAACTTTCAGGTTCACCTTGTTTCCTTCTAAAATAAATTCAAAGTTTCGACAAAATTACAAGGAAAAATGGAAAGTTCCTAATATCCAGTTTTCCTTACTTCGTCTCTGATCTGAAATTTGGTGATGCTCTGAAAGGTTAAAAAATCATTTTCCAAATAGGTATGTCGATTTGGAAAATTTCAAAAAATTTTTGGAAATATGAAGATACACTAAATTTAAGAGATATAAATATCGAGGTTGAAGCCAAACTTTTGAGTTTTGGTATTATAGTCTAAATTTCGAGGTTAAGATTGGAAAACATTTAAAAGTAAAAAAATTCACCGGGGGCAGTAAAAAATTAAGCATTTTATCATTTTAATAATTCAACTTTTTCTTTAAATTTTGCAATATGTCTTTACTATCGATATAAAAAAAGCGGAAATTGAAACTCCTCATGAACGAAAACCCTAGCTACGTACATGACACGATGGTGCTCTAACATGGCCTTTTTTGAAAAAAACACTATATATATTTTTTCATATTTAACTGTTATACAAAATGCCGATTAAATTGATACCAAACAAAAGGGGTCCGCGGTTAAAGTTTTTGAGATATTTAGAAAAGTCATGAAAATCAAACTTAAATTGTGAGTCTGTTTGAAAGGCGGGACACTCTTAAATAATTTTATTTTTTAGTGCAAATTATTGAAGTATATCTTTTCCTCGAAAACTAATGTAATTTTATTTCAATAATATTTGCTATTACACAGGATGATTAGCAAACGCAAAATGGTATTTTTCTCAAAAAATTCAAGTGGCATGCCCTGCATATTATTTTCCATTTCTATAACTCAATAGGTAAGCTTTGCTTTGATACAAATACCTGTGGGGCTAAATGATATATTTCGGGGGATATTTAATTTTAAATAAGAAAAATTAAAACTCCTAATTAATTTTGGTAAAATGTGTCTTTTCATCAAATTTTTTGGACCTAAACAAAAAAAGTGTTTAAGATGAACTAATTTAATGCATTATTCCAATTTTAATCATATACATTACATATTTTCAAAAATATGTACTCTCAATTAGAAAATATATTCGTCTAGACGCTGCTTATCATCTATATCTAAATTCTATATATCTATGTTCTCTGCACAGTTCACATTATCTAAGAAAATAAGGGTAACACTACATTCTTTCATTTTAGTCAATTTTACATTTATTATGGTCAAAAAAATTAGCGAAACAAACTTATTTTCCATAACCACAATAAAAAAATATTAGTAAATACTGTTGCGCGTTATTGGTGCGAAAATTAATACTTCGTGAATTGTAACCACTTTATTTCAAACTTATTTCGGAACTCTACAACTATAATTCACCTAACTATCAGACTATCTGGGTAACTAACTAACTAGCCAACCAACTCCCTGAGGGAAATACGACCGCGTATTTATACCCTTTCGGTTTTTATGGAACGAAACCCGTATAGATAAGTTTATCGCTTGCGGAAACGTCTGGAGCGCCTATCTGCCGTATGATTCATTTTCGCGGCCGCCCTCCCATAATCAAATGTTCTCAAAAAGATAAATGGCACCATGCGCTGTATATTATTTTCTATTTTTGTTAATCAATAACTAAGCTTTGATGTAATGTAAAATTGTGTGAATCTATCGATCTTGTGATTTGAAAGTTATTTAACTTTAAATTTGAAAAATAAAAAATGTCGATATTTCAATGTTTAAAATCCATCTCTGATTGAAGCTGTAGAAAATTTACTTCTTAACGATAATGAAATGCACTAATATAACTGTTTACCACATAATTTATAAAAAGGTTTATCAAACCGGAAATTCGACAGGTCTTGCCTCCGCTGCAATTTTACCAATCCAAGATAAATTATACAGCTGTTATTTTTCTACTTCAGCAAGGTTTAACTTACTTTTTTTTGAAAATATGCTCTATAAAAGATATTTATCAATATTTTTTGTCGTGGTTGTGGAAAATGGCTTTGTTTCCTTAATTTTCTTGACAAAACAAACGTAAAATCGATTAGAATAAACAAATGTTGTATCATGCACTAGTTTTACACTTATTTTCTAAAATATGAACTGTGCAGAGAACATACAATATAGGCGCATAGAACTTAGGTATAAAGGGTCCGCCATTAGTGCGTGGACGGAGAATAGCTCCTAAACCTGAAAAGACATCAAAACGAAATGTTGCCCAGTGGCGTACATCTATAAGGAGCATATTTTAAAATTATTTTTATTTTACTGTACCAATCATATACAGAGCGTTGATATAAACTTACTTTTTTTTAAGAGAACGTCCTATATATTTTTACATATTTGGACAGTCCTATAAAAATACAGCAAAATAATGTAGAGTTTATGGGGGTTTTGATGGGTCGTTTTCCTAATAGAGGATCATAAATCCGAAGACAGGGCTCTGATGTAGTCATTTTTAGACACTCAGTATGATGTAGTATTGACCAATTTGCAACAAAAACAATCATCAATAGTCTTTTGGTTTCTATAAACCATAAACATGTTGTCTTATGTTTTTTACTTATACAGAGTGAGCGAGGTTTGCAAATCCATAAATTACTAAACAATTTTAAATGGAATGTCCCATGTTTATTACCTAAAATGCAATGAAAATAAAATTAGCTTTCAAACAATACTTGATTATGTAGGGCTCCATTTGATAGATTTCATGCAAATGAACTTTTCATTTAAAATTTTTAGTAATTATTGGATTTGCAAACCTGGATCACTCTGTATAACTAAACAATGTACAACAACATTCTTATGGTTTATGAAAACTTAAGACTATCAATAATTGCTTATGTCGCAAATTGGTTAATACTACGTCGTACAGAGTGTTTACAAATGGCTGCATCGAAGTTCTGTTTTCGGATTTAGGAGCGTCTACTAGGAAAATAACCCATCAAAACCCTGATAAACCCAATATTTATTTGCCGCATTTTATGGGGCAATTTGAATATAGAAAAATATACAGGGTGTTCTATTTAAAAAAAAACATGTTTATGTCAACACTATATATGAGCAGTGCAATAAAATAAAAATAATTTTAAAATGTGCCCCCTATAGATGTACGTTACTGAAAAAAATTTTCTTTTAATATCTCTTTAGGCTTTCGAAACTTTTTTGTAAACGATCCTATAAAATACATATTTTTAATTGTCAATTCTTCGGGCACCCTGTTAAATATCTGCTCAGTTTCGATTATTATTTACGAATGTTAACAATTTGTTTAAAAGTTAATAATACCAACTATATATTTTATTGGTAATAATTACAAATAATCCTAGTTGTATTTACCAAAAACAAAAAAGTTTAAAATAAAATTAGTTTAAAAGTTAATTTGCATGAAAACTATTTAAAGAAACTTTACGTAATTGGTATTATTAAAAAGGTATTTTTTTTTCATATTAGGTAATAAAAATAGGCAATTCTATTAAAAATCTTTTAGTAATTCTTGGATTTGCAAATATACAGGGTGTTCTATTTAAAAAAAAACATGTTATGTCAACACTATATATGAGCAGTGCAATAAAATAAAAATAATTTTAAAATGTGCCCCCTATAGATGTACGTTACTGAAAAAATTTTCTTTTAATATCTCTTTAGGCTTTCGAAACTTTTTTGTAAACGATCCTATAAAATACATATTTTTAATTGTCAATTCTTCGGGCACCCTGTTAAATATCTGCTCAGTTTCGATTATTATTTACGAATGTTAACAATTTGTTTAAAAGTTAATAATACCAACTATATATTTTATTGGTAATAATTACAAATAATCCTAGTTGTATTTACCAAAAACAAAAAAGTTTAAAATAAAATTAGTTTAAAAGTTAATTTGCATGAAAACTATTTAAAGAAACTTTACGTAATTGGTATTATTAAAAAGGTATTTTTTTTTTCATATTAGGTAATAAAAATAGGCAATTCTATTAAAAATCTTTTAGTAATTCTTGGATTTGCAAACCTCCATCACTCTGTATAACTAAAGAATATAAAACAATATTTTAATGGTTTATGGAAACTAAAAGACTATTAGTGACTGTTTATGTTGCAAATTGGTTAATAAAACATCATACTCAGTGTTTACAAATGGCTGCATCGGAGTTCTATTTTCGGATTTTTGATCCTCTATTAGGAAAAGGGCCCATCAAAACCCCCATAAACTCTATATTATGTTGCTGCATTATTATAGAGCTATCCAAATGTGTAAATGTATACAGGATGTTCTATTAAAAAAAGTTGGGTTATATCAACACCCTGTATATCATTTGTACAGTAAAACTATAAATGTACATCACTGGACAAAATGGCGGACCCTGCAACATCCAAACCATATGTTTTCTCATTGAGAGTTTATATTTTTGAAAATACGTAGTTTATATGATTAAACGCTGCATTAATTTAGTGTACATTAGACATTATTTTTGTTTAGGTTCAAAAAATTTGAGAACAAACGCATTTTACTAAAATCAATTTTTTTTTTTAATTTTAAACTAAATATCCCTCGAACTATAAGAATTAGCTCCTTAGATATTTATATCAAAGCAAAACTTAGCTGTTGATCAACAGAAATGAAAAATAATATTCAGGGGGTACCATTCGAATGTTTTGATAAAATGTCATTTTGCATTTGCTATTATCATCCTGTATAACTTTAAATGTTATTTAAATAAACTTGCATCTTTTTCTAAAAAAAATGTTTTGAAATAACCTGCACTAAAAATAAAATCATTTGGATGTTCCCTGCCTTTCAAGCGAGCTTGCAATTTGGGCTTAATTGTCATAAGTATTTTATTTTACAAAAAGGCAACTTTAGTGCACCACTCTATATATGTTAATCCTACATAGTAAAATTTAATTTTAGAATGTAGGCCTTATGCTAATATACCTTCATACCAAAAATACTTTTGTTAGGGAAGAATCTGTAGGACATACAGAGCTTGGCCTTACTAATGACTCACCCTGCAAAAAAAATTAATGAGTGGTTATTGAGATATCAAAATTTTAAGGCTCAAAATGTTTAAAATAATCAAAATTTTTGAAACAAGTGTAATTTCTCAAAAAAATAACGAAAACAAGTGAAATATTGAAAAAATTACAAAAAATTTACAATTTGGAGCATAACAAAATTTTGAAGAAAAAAAAAATTAAAACAAAAAAGGATTTTTCAATAAAGATGGAAATAAAAAAAAAAGGAATTTTCAAAAATTCTGAAAAAATCGAAATTCTAAAAATTATGCAAATTTTCTAAAAAGTGATAATAAAAAAAATCTATCGTTAGTAAAATTAACAAAAAAAAGTAAGATTTCGGTCTAAGGTCCAAATTTTTTAAAAAAATTCGAATTTAAAAATGGCAAATTGTTCAAAAGCCAAAATTTTCAAAAGGTAGGATTTAAAAGTTAAATTTTACAAAAAAAAGAGTTCGAAATTTTAAGAACGGTCGAAACTTTGGAAAAAAATCGTAGTTTAAAAAGTCCAAAATTAAAAAAATAAGCTGACTTATCCAAATACAAGCACATAAAAAACAAATTCCATTTCATTAATTTGCAGACACAATGATCAAATTTCGACTACAAAAGGTCTGGTTTTATGGTATATAAAACTATAAATAGATTTTTCTCGAGAATGAAAGAATATAAGAGACTAAGCTGGGTAAAACAATAACAGTCTAGTATTTTTGTTACCAATTAACTGGCAATGCACGGAAAACGGGTCCGCTCGACTATCGAAGGAATAAAGGGAGGAAATTAAGCGCGGTTTGAATTTAAACCAAACATCCACCGGGCCTATCCGATTAAATTTCGATAAAGCAGATTTAGTTGACTGTTGCGGTGGAAATGCACTCTACATTTCGGTCTCTCTCCGGTAGTGGTTTGACGTTCTTTCCGATAGCGAGAATTGCGCGGAGTAGGCTTTTGTTGACGAAATTTATTAGAACATTTCGCACTGTTTTGGCCGACGACTGCCTAGTAATTAATTTAACCTATTGTGGAACGTGGACCATTGTTATTGGAACACTTAATGTTGTGTCTAATAAAAGACAGAATGCCGTCATGTTTGCAGCTCCAATGAGACAAAAGGCACGACCCCAACGGGCATGCATTAAAGTCCTAAAAACAAAAAGAAAACGCCTGTGATGGATCAGCTCTCGAATTTTTCAAATATGCAACACTGATGGTTTTTTTAAGATCTTTTGGAAAACTGACAAATGTTAAAGATGAACATTTAGGATTTTGAGAAAATTTTAAATTTAATTATACTTACAATTACGCACCACGACCCACGTTTGCCTCATTATTGACTTATTGCATTTTGCAATATAACTAATCGTCCAATCGTTTTAGATCAGTAGATAGTAATATTATGGGTAATTCGGAAACGAATTAACTGTACCTAATGTATTGTGATTCGATTTTTTTCTGTGCTGATTGTGTGCGGAGCCATGTTTCGCGAAGAATTTTAACTGAAGCAACTTCCTGGTTTTGCAAGACTGCGTGATCTGCAACACGCAGGGGATTTTAACATAAGTACGTTAAGCCATTAACCTTTAAAACGGTTTCTATGAAGTTCCAAAAATAATTACTGAGTCGAAAAATTATCCCACATTTAAAATCTACGTAGATGAAGTCGGGACTGACGCTAACACAACAATAAAGCAAAAACTTTCGCTGATAGTGAATGCATTTTTGTGATAAACTGTACCATTCGCTTCCAATAAAATGCAATTAACGGCTGACAGTTAGGACTTCGGTTCTAATAGAAAGAAATGGACGAGTCGAATTGAATTAGAGACTCTTGGAGTCAAGAGGCGAAAATATTAAATGAAAATTCATTTTATGAGGTTTCAACACTCTCTTAAGATTTTTCCAGAAATTACATGTCATCTCTATCAGACGCGAGATCTCCTTTCAATTGTAGCCGTCTTGAAATAAATTTCCACTGGAATAATGGAGTAGTGGCGTTTTGTTTTACATGGAGAAACAAATAAAGCAAGGCGGGTTAGAACGCTTTTTTCAATTGACTCATAACACTTTTCCAGAAATTATAAAATCGAATTTATCAAAACTAAAATTCACAAAATGTCAAAATTTTTAGAAAAAAATCGAAAATTTGGGAAAGTGTGATTTCTGAGGAAAAGACAAATGTTTCAAAACCCTAAAAAGATTGGAATTTGAATGTTCTACTGAACCCCCATCTTATTTGTTTGATAACACATTTACACAGCTGCAAACAAGTTTAGTTACAATTAAATCTGAAAAATGGAAAAATCTACAGAGCCTTTTAGATTATATACCTCCGGTGTACTATTTATTTTACACAAACATAAACCATTAGGAAGATCCCAAAAGTAAAACAACAGGAAGAAAACGAACCCTGAGACCTGAACCCAACACTTCTCGAGAGGATCATAAAGAGTCCGACAATGAAATCCACATAGATGACGATGACCTAGATTCTGACTATGAACCGTGATAGTTTCTTTTTTTTTTGCAAATAAATATTTTTTAGTAGAACTGCATATGTTTTAATAACTCATTCATTAAAATGAATAAATATATCAAATACATTTGTGCAAGAAGGGTTTAAATAATTCAAATTTCATTTTTGTACAAAAATATACTTTTTTCGAATATAATGACTTTACTAATAAAAATATATGTTATCTTCTCATATAATTCATTCTACTAAAAACTTGTGCTGTTATTATAAATTTTTAAAAAAGCAATAAACTTTGGGAACTAATTTCTCAAAACTAGATAGAACGTACTTATACCCTTTTTGCTCTAACCCCTTCAATTGAAAGATTAAAAATATGCTGAAATGGTTCACTGATATAATATATTTTTTGCTTTAATACTTTAACGTTTAGGTCATCTACTCCACCAGACTTTTCTTTCATTTTTTGAACAATATTTACAATCTTATTTAGATCGTTGTTTTTTTAACTGAATTTTGCATATCTGATATCAACATATTTGTTACTATAGTTGGATAATTTTGCAGAATAGTGTAAATCAAGTTAATATTTCCACATTCCTAGTCTAGGATGTTAAAATTTACGTAATAATAGTAATATGTTTTATTAATTGGTAAATCGTTATTTTTAAGTCTTACAAAAATTGGTAAATGATCGTTAAAGGGGTCCAAATATTTTCATGTTCGAATATCTTCTTAATCAATATTGATAAACCTTTTATCATGTGCATGATCCCTTATACTTCTTATTGAATAAAACTGAAATTGAATTGAAATCGAATTATTTTAATTCTTTTGGCTGTAACTTCAGTTCTATTGATTTCACGGCAAAAGCTATTCATTATAATTTTCCGTGGTACCGCAGGCCCATTACGGTACCATTAAAGAAAATGAAGTTATGATATAAAAACCATTTTTGTTATCTTTATCGCATGATAAAAGAATAAAATACTCCCCTTTTCACGTGACCTTAATTTTTGTAGCGTTAATGTGGTCCATTAGAATTAATTAGAATGAGTCATAGCCTTCTAGGTTCAAAAACAAAATGGGACCGAAAATTTAGTTTCTTTAAAAATCATTTATTTTATATCACTTCCATTCAGAATATTTTGTATATTTCAAAAATGTAATAATATACGGGGTGTTTTATTTAGGAGTAATAAGGTGGCATGAGTTTTAGCGAAAGTGGCAACAATAGCAATGTAATTTTTATGTCAAAATTTAACATTTCATAAATACATTAAGTGTAGCAAGATATTCTCTTCTTAAATAAAAAACTAGGAGATGTACCATTATCCTGTTACACCTGATATAAGTGACAGATATATCCAATTGTTATACTTGGTTTTGCGTAGAGTATATGAGGTGTCCTATAAATAAATTTTCAATGTCGACATGTTTGCAAATGTTTAAAATTCCAAGTTCAATTTCTTAAGTCATAATTTCTAAATTAAAACTGAACCTTTCGGAAAAAGGTAAAAATTTCGAATTTGGGATTTGAATATTGAGTTTAAAGTGGAAAACATACGAAAACTAAAACTTAAAGAATAGAATAATTTTTATGCTTTCAAGAACATTTTTGCTAATATTTTTTAGAATATGACTTTTTACGAATCCGTACCTTAAAAGAAAAACATTCACAGATTTCGCAATCCTTGCAACCAACGGAGACATTGGAAATGATAACACCAAATAGAAACATAATTAACCCTTTATTTAACATACAAGGTTATACAGGGTATTTACAAATTTCAAAGACAACGCTTGGCAGTTGATTCGGAATGATAAATAAATACGAATTACGAAAAAAAAAATAATAAAAAATGTTTCGAATTGCAGACTTTCAAAGTTGTTATAAAAAATAATTTAATAATAATTTCATAACCTCTTTACCGATCGTGTTGAAATATGAAACCTTTATTTATTTAGATTATTAAGGCTAGAATCTTAGTGACGTCGACCCTTATGTTATCCGACACCCCTTGAAATTCGCCACGACAATTATCTTTGTATCTTCGAAGTAGTAAATAATAATAATTACATAAAATATGTATTGATTTACAACAATACGTATTACGTTTAGTTTTTATTTTTTTTATAACTGATTAAAATGTCGTTAAGGCTGACCGTGTTGAAAGATGGGTCTTACACCACATAAATTTTATGGCCCTTCACAGTTTGTTTGAACCCCCTGGTGCACTGGTTGTATAAGTAGTACATTTCAGAAATTTGTCATTCCGACAAGTGGTTCTTAGATATAAGTTTAAGAATCATTTTATTGACACTGAATGTGCCTTCTTTCCTTTTTGAAAGGCAACGTTACAATGAAGAGACCACAGGGTGCTCGTAAGTAGTAATTGTCTTGAAAGTGTTATTCCTGGCCTTTTCTTCTTGGGATAAAAGTATTTTGTTTTCTGTTTTCTCTTGATCCTAACATTTATTGCTCAAGTCATCTAATTGTTCTTCCTGACAAGAATTTATGGTCTTTGAATTGCATGTCATATTTTTGTTTCTTTGAATGGACTTTTAAATGACCAGCTGCATTCAACCCAATTTGGTTTCTTGAAAATGAAGTTAATTTTTTCTGATTTTAATGGAATTTCTAATTACTTCCAAAATAAACTTGTTTCAGTTAATAAATTTTATTTAGATTATTTCACATTGAAATCAGGATCATCGAAAAAAACATTAGAGGGCAGTGGAATGGCAAATTTATCAATCTTAAAAATTGAGGTTGGTTCTGTGATTTTGTTTATCATATTCCAGATCACACGTGAATTCGTTTAGATGTGATTTGATTCATATGTTACATTACTTCAAACTCTTTTAAAGAAAATTACAATTTTTTAACTAATGCTGAAGTAATGATGTTCGCTTGACACCATGGATTTAACAATGCTGGACATTGTTTAAAGTTACTGCACCTATTTCTAATTAAAACTAAAGCTGTGCTGGTTGTACTGATTGCCATTTTCGCTTTGCATGATCATTTAACTTTTCCGCTCTTATGGGAATAATAAATAAAAGTAATTCCCTTTTTTACCGAAAGCTCTAAAACCTTTATTACAGTTAATTAGTTGTCTTAGACCGGGTTGTGTGGTTCTTCTAAATTAAAAAAAGTTTAGGACGGTTGTGACCTGTTCTTTTATTTTAAAGCGGTCTTGCAGCAACTCTATTGCATAATTAATTAATGATAATAATTAACTGATAATGACAATGATTCAATAAACTCACTGGAATCTCCTTCCACAGAATCGCAAAGATAATGAAATTTCTTAATATCAAAAATACGCTTGTCGTAATGAACTAACCACTTAAATGCATCTAAAAACAAAAATGGGAAGCGATGAGGGCTTTAAATTAGCAACAGATATGGTATTTAATTATCTCGAGCCGTTTAATAATGACAGAGTGAGTCTGATTGAATTAGTAAATTTCAATTTATGTCAGTTAAAATTTTATCGGATGTTCAAATGAAAAAGTCATCAAGTGTGCTGTAAGTTTTTTAGAAGAGAACGTAGCGAACCCGGCATTCGATTACTTATTGACTATTTTGGTTGATCCGTCAAGGGTCATTTTGACGTCTTATTTATCCAGAGAGGTTAAAATTTTCTAAACTAAAGAAAATCGTCTAGAAATCTATTTTACTCATATTTTTACTCTTCTTTACAAAATTATGCGCTTATGCTTTCAAAATAATTATAAACACAAATTTTGGGCTTTTCCGAAATTTAATAATTTCTTCCACAATTTTCAATTTTTTAAATTTTTACATTAAACTTGCAATTCTTGTGTTTTTTTCTTAAAACTTCGGATTTCAAACGGATTCAAAATTTGAACATCAGTCTTGCGAGGCTATTCCAAGATATTGCATTAAAAATATAAATATAGAGTATTTTCTTGAAATTATGACTTTTTCACAAAATTCCTCAACCTTCCAAAATGTCATTTATTTTTCTTAAACTGTCAATAAATATTTACGTTTTGTTTAAAATTTTCATATTAAATAATAAATTCTAAATATTTCTAAAGATTTTGACTTATTTTCGAAATTGTGACAGCCTAAAAAATTCTTAAAATTATAAATATATAAACTCGAAAACTTAAGATTTTTTATCGAAATTTTGTAATGTCAACTTTTTTTTCGAAATTTAAGATTCCCTTTTTTACTAAATTATGAGTGGTGGGTTTCCTCAAATTTTAAAATCCCAAAATTCAAACTTTACTTTCTACTTTTATTTCCAACACCAATAAAAGTTTCAACCAGTGTTAAAGCTTTAATTTTTTATTTTTAAGGTTTTAAATTTAATCTAGATTCTTTTTTTAAGAACACAAGCCATTTATTTAAAATCTTGACTTTAAATAAAATATTTTAATTTTTTTTTAGTTGCAAAATTTTATCTTTAACCTCAAAATGTTGACATATGTTTTAAAATTTTAGAACATTATGAATTTTTTGAAATCCTGGAATATTTTCCCAAAATTGTCTATTTTTTTTACTGTCTTTTTCGCAACTTTTCTGAATTCAAAATTTTGACCTTATTTAGCTATTTTTTTTTTTATTTTCGACCTTAATATCGAAGTATTCGACTTGAGATTTCGAGTGAAAACTTGAATATTCAAATATTTTTCTTTCGACTTTTTTCTATTTTTAAGGTTATTTCTGCAACGTTTATCTTTTCTAAATTTACAGTTTCCATTAGCCAAGTTTCTTCTGAAAGATTATTTTTTAAATTGAAATATACTCGTATAACCAAATAGACTACGAAATAATTTAAATTAAAATAATATTAAGTCATCTATGCTCATGGCTCTTGAAAGAAATATTTTAGTACAAAGCGAAAACAATGAAATATTAAAATATATTTATCTACAAGCAAAAATTTGTCAACTTTATTGTAAAAGTAATTTACATTTATTTGAGCCCTAAAAATTATAAGTGCAGCTCAGTTAAGGGCCGCTGACTTGGGTAACCCGTGTAAACTTCAGAACCTTTAAGTTTGCGCATCTTTACATGCTCACGATACCGCCTATTGTGTTCTGTTTTTGTTAGCGGTGTTTTCGTACTTAACTCACTAGATTTTCTATTTTCAATCTCTCGTAAACGTTTTTTGCGCTCTCGATATGTCTTACATTTTTCGCTATTTTTCATACTCTTAATATCCGTAGCTGATAGCCTTATCCAATGAAACGTCACTGGATTAAACGAATATGGTGCACTGCGGTGAACTGTAAACTTAACATTCTCCCATAGTTTTCATGCCGGCCTCTCGACGCCGAAAACGCTCGACTGGCGATTCGAGTATGTCCGACCGACCGACACCTTGTTCTCTCAAGCTTGAACGAAAACCCGAAACTTCACCCCATATCTCAACATAAACATTTCCAATGTTAAAACAGAATCCTTATAATCTCACTCTCGTGTCCGTCCGTCCGTGTCACAAATTTGAAATTTTACACAGCCTTAGTTCCCGGTAACCCATCCAAATATTCAACGATTATAAAATGAAAATATTTTATAATAAAATGGGGGTTAATTTGGTCACCGAAAAATCAAGTTTTAGTTAATATATCGAAGGAAGTGTCATTACAAAGAGCTTTCTTTAAGAATTCTATTTTTTTTTTATCTTTTGGTTAAAGATACAGCTCAAAAAGTATAAGGAATGACTGTTCCCTTGATCTCTTACGTTTTTAAAGATAAAATTTAGATTTTAAGGGTTTATATTTAGATATTGGGTCAAAAATTATCGGAGAACTGCAAATTTTTTCGATATCGTAGTAGTTGATGAGAAAAAAATATTTTATGGAAAAATACGCGCTTGAATTCCAAGGCTTTTAACCCATATGATATTAATAGTTTTCAAATAAAAAACTTGATTTAGACAAAGGCTAGAATGCAGATCAAATTTGTGTTTTACATTATTTCATTTAGATGACAATTTTCGGAGCTAGCACAGGTTTATTAAATTGCATGCATCGTAGTAATTACGGTTTGAATCAAAAATTTTAGCGCGATCTGAGCCAATCTCATAACTGTGTTATTCAGCAACTCATTGGGAATTGCAAACTAATATTTTTAACCTGAGACATTATTAAGACAGTCACAAAGGATCAAAATTTTAAGTTTAAAATTTTTTTCAAAAAAATTAAATAATTCTTTAGACACTTTTCAAAAAATTCTGGTTTTATAGAATTTGAGATTCAAAGTAGAGCCCTATATTTTTTTTTTATTTTCAACCTTTAAATCGAAAATTGGACAACAAGAATTTTGACAGCAAATGTCCACATTTTTATGAGCATAAGGCAATGTCGACATTAGAGCTGAATTTCGAAGTTATGAAGTGAAATTTAACTTAGGATTTCTTAAAATAATAACAACATTAAGATTAAAATTTTCAAAAATCAAATTTTACAGAAAAGGTCAATATTTTATAGCTTTTTTCAGAACCCTAACACCAGGAAAAATTTTAGGGAAGTGTTTAGGTTAAAAAAAACCTCGTTTTAATTTGTAGTTTTTAACCAAAATTTCAAAGGGTAAAGTTAAGATGTCTAGGTTCAAGTCAACAGTTCGAATTTAATGTCGAAATGCACGAAAAATGAATAGAAAAATGTTTCCAAAATTTCAAGTCCAAAGTCCAAATTTGAAAATCGGGATCGCAATTTCGATAACAAGCTTCGAAATGTCGGAAAATAACGTTTCTCCAGATGTCTATATAAAAATCATATTTCGTAATTTAAAACCGAAATTTTCCGTTTAAATAAAAACGTGTAACTGAGAATAAAGGAAAATTTAAAATCTTGATTTTAAAAGTCGAAATTTTGAGATTAAAGTCTAAATCTTGTAAACTTTGAAATTTGTAAAACAATTTTTTTTTCTTAAAGCTTATAGTTTACAATTGAAATGTTACCTGTAAAGTAAAATTTCGGGTTCAACGTAGAAATGTTGCTCTTAACGCCGAAGGAAATATTATTACTTTAAGAAAGTTGTTGGTTCATTGCATTTTATAATATTTTACATTATGAATCTAAGAAACAGTGTTTTATAAAAACCTCAAATAGTGTCAACAATTATTGTACGAGGGTAAATCAAATATTAACCGGAATTTCTATCATGTCGCCATGAGGGCGTTTTAAGTGTGCGTATGGTCTTAGACATCTTAGGTGCGGATATCATGTGACTTACTACGCTCAAGCGAATTCCGTTCTCGCTGCTCGTCAGTTGTTAATACAATGAGTGAGCAAGAGGTTCATCCGCACGTTGCGCAACGCATTATTAATAAATTTCCTGCCCTCGAAGGTGTAAAGTTCGTCCCAAATTCTTCGTAGACTAGAAACACAGTATAGGAATACTTGTTTGAAATAAATTCAGGTGTATGAATGGCACCAAAATTTTTTGGAAGCACGAACTCAAGTGAAAAACTCGCCTCTCTGCTGGAAGAGTTTTTGCGACAGTGCTTTTGGAATTTTAAAGGAGTTGCGCATGTAGAATTTACGCGTGGATACAATAATACAAGTCTCTAAGCCGCTTTACAGTATATTTTCTAAACCGACAACACTGCACTGCTTACTGGAGGAATTTTCGCCACGAAACTAAGCTAAAGCCGAAGAAGTATAGCTACTGTTGCCATTACTTCAAGATGTTTCTCTAACAGGCGGAAAGAAATTCCGTAATTCCGTGGGATGTACAATTTCGCAATACTCAAAAAAGGTTTTTTCCACTTTAATCACAACACCATGCTACATAAGATGCAATTTTTTATTAAAATCTATAGAAAGGTTTGGCCACAATAAATTAAACTCTCCTTGAAAATGTTCTTTCGCTTATTGTTACATTTTAAAAGGGTTGCAGATGTATGGGTAATCCTGTTGGTAACATCTGGCAGAAATTTAAAAAAGATCTCTAGAAACAGAATTGACCGGTGAATTACCTTAAGCGTCAGGGTCAAAATGTCTAAGAGAAAAACCTGAGTTGCCAGTTTTAAATCGAAATTATGGAGAAAAATTAAGCATGGAGATAAATACATATTCTAAAGAAAAATTATTTAAAATAATTTCGACTTATAACTGAAATATTCCAATTTTTCATAGAAATTTTGATTTTTAAATTCGAGATCACAGAACAAAGTCAGCATTTCAAAGTCTAATACAAACATGTTTGATTTATTTTTTTCTGAAAATTAAGGAATTTTACTTAAAACTTTGTCTTGAATCTTAGCATTTTTATAAGAAATAGCTGCTTCAATTTGGATTTAAAACTCCGAATTTAAAATAAAGTCTTAAATTTTTGAAAAAAAAACACAATATTTACTAACCGATTCTGGTTTGAATACGAAATTTCCGAGTTAAAAATTTTGTACGAACTTGGAATTTTGATAAAATTTCGCACTATTTTTGATTATTTGCCCAAATCAAAGCGTATGTGTTTCATTCTGTAAAGGAAACTGCACCTTCATAGTTTCCATGAATAAAAGGTCACTGTTGGTTGAGAAAAATAGAGCTACCTTAAATTTCGCTATAACTTAAACCTCGCTACCGCATCGCCGTGGCCTACTAATAAGTTATTTTTATTTTTTTTTTAAATTGATTCATATTTATCGAACATCTCAATAGCGCTTGAACTAGACCTAACCCCACTTACACTCGAAATACCACAACTGTGAGAATTTTATCCTTCATTAGCATACCCTTTAAGTTGGCAAATTTTAATAGCCACAAAATCCAAAACTTTTCAGCTGTATATTTCTCCACTCGGAAACACCTAACAAACAAAAATATAGAGCAGTCGCCTCTGCATTTAAGGGTTCTGAGCATACCCGGGTTAACTTGAAGCTTTTAGACTTGAACGGCGCGATTAAATTAGCTAGAATTTAACATAAAGCTTTTAGAGAGCAGCGGTAACCGTTTAGGAATGAACCTTTGAAAGAGAATTGTAAATTATCCATGGATAATTGAGCATTTGAGCCATCTTCGTAAATTTCCAGTGAAATAAACGCGCTGCCTAAAAATGGCGCATAACTTCTCTAAAAGAGGCATTTATTTATTTTGCAGAACTAATAAATTTGATGGTGGTCGCTTGGCAGTTTTTGTTCGGGGCAATTAGGACAAAACACAAAAGGGATATAAAGCAGATGTAGCGTTTGGGGGGACGTAAAAAGGTGTGAATTTAAATTTGTCCAAAAGTTTCCAAATTGTTTTCCAATAAAAATGTTATAACTTCTAATGCTTGTGTTTTCTTTTACAGCGGAAGATTTCAGCATCACATCGAGCAGCGGCATTCCTTTACTGAAGTATCCATCAGTAAATCCGGATTTTATAGGATCAATTAAAAATGTTACGGTCGCTATTGGACGCGAAGCTGTTCTTAGCTGCTCCGTAACAGATTTAGGACATTACAAAGTAAGTAATAAATTTTTCGTTTTTATTGCCTTCAACTGATGCTCTCAAATCCTAACAAAGCTAAAAAATAATTAGAAATCTTTGGAGGCTTTACCGGAAATCCGTACATCAGCTAATGCACTTATTCGCTCCAGTAAAGCTTATTTTGTATCTGGTGTTAATTTACTAAAAACGAATTTACATATTAAAAGAAATACTGTAGGTATTGTATGCTATAAAGAGAATAAAAACAAACTGGGCAGAGATACAAAAGAATATACTTTTCTCAAATTTAAAATTCTAATATTCTTCATCTTAGTTATGATTTTTATCTAGAAATGTCAACTTTCTTCTGAAATTTTGGTTTTTAATATCGAAATTTCTGCTTAACTAGAAGACCCTTTTTTCATAAAAAAACTTTAACATGGTTTTTCTTGTAATTTTTTTAAAATTTCAAGCTTTTTTCAAAATTTTGACCTGTTTGTAAATTTTAACTCTTTTTTTTAAAATTTTTCAAAATTTTGACTAATTCCCCAAATTTTGGTCTTCTTGATGAATTTAACTTTTTTTGAAAACATGCCGCTTTTTGTCGAAATTTGGACTTTTTTTACCATTGACTTTTGAAAACTTTAAAATTATGACTTTTCTCAAAATCTACCTTTTTCTCGAAATTTCAACTATTTTTTAAATTCCTTTTTTTTGTGAATTTCATTTTTTTGACTTTTTACAAATTGTTTATTAATTTTCTTCAACAAAATTTGACAAATTATGATTTTTTCGAATTCTCTATATTATCAAAAATATTTCGACGCTCTCTAAAAAATTACAATGAATTTTTTGAAAATATCGAGCGTTTTTGAAACGTTAACTTTCACTTTTCACTTTTTAAAAAATTTCAAAATTTAAAATTTCTTCCTAAATTTAAGTAGAACTTTTTTTTTAAATTACGCTTTTTTTTGGCGATTTACTTTTTTGATAAATTGAACTTTTTATTGTAAAATTCTACTTTTTTGGAAATCTCAACATTTAAAAATTTCGTACTTTTTGAAATTTATACTTTATTTTGCAAATTTTGACTTTTCTTTTTAATTTCGAACATTTCTTGACATTTTTAAAAATTTGTTCTTCAATATTTCGACTTTTTCTCGGAATTAAGATTTTTTTGTAAAATTTCTTTTATTTGAAAAAATTTTACAGACTTTCAAAAAATCTTTAATTTCATTGTTAAGGACCACCTAGGTTTAAAACTTCGTCTTTATTTTTTTTTAAAGTTTCAACTTTTCTTTAAAATTTGGCAAAAGTGAGAATTGAAACTTTTTTGAAAATTTCAACTTCAAAATTTTTTGAAAATGGCAAAATTCTTTTAAAATTTAAGTCATTCAAACCTTAGATTTCTTTTTGAAATAATTGTTTTTTTTAATTTGGACCCAAGATTTTTATTAAAAAAAAATCGAATTTTTGTTTGAATATATGCATTTTTAAACCCTTTTCTTCAAATTCGATTTTTTTAATCTGCGCCTCTTTTTTCGAAAATGTTGACTTGAATTCAACTTTATTGTAAAATTCCTCCTTATTTAAAAAGAAAGCTTAATTTTTTGAAAATACTACTTTTTTTCCGAAATTTTCTATTTTTGGAAATGTCTTTTTTTTTACTTTAATTTTTGGTCTAAATTTCGGCCATTTTTGCAAATTTAGGCTATTTAAAAAATGTTTGCTTTTCGACGAATTCTACTTTGTTTTGAACACTTAATTTTATTTATTTAAATGTTTCGACCTTTCTTAGAACTTTGGGAATTTAAAAAGTTTCGACTTTTTTGAAAATGTCGACTTCAGTTCTTCGACTTTGTTGAAAATTCTGTTTTTTTTTCAAAATTTCGACTTTTTGTCAGAATTGTTATTTTTTAATGAATTGAAAGTTTTTTCAATTTATTCTCGAATTTTCAAATTTCCAAAACTTTTTTTTTAAAATTTCAATATTTTTAAATTTGGAATTTTTTTTGAAAATCTTTAGATTTTTCGAACATTTTTCAAATTTTTAGCATTTTTCGGACCTACAAGACTTATCTAAAATTATAATGTTATTGAATATGCCTATTTTTTAAATCTTTATTTGTCAAGGTTTTTATTTTTTTTAATTCTCTATTTTCTTAAAATTTTCTCTTTTTTTTTAAATTATGACTCTTTCTCAAAATTTTAACTATTATTATAAATTTGTACTTTGTTTTTTAAATGTTCAATTTTTCACAATTTGATAATCCTTTAAAAAAATTTGCCTTTATTTGAAAATTTTTACTTTTTTGAAAATTGTGACCTTCATCAAAGTTTTGTGAAAAGTTTTCTTTTTTTTAATTTGAGGTTTCATTTAATAGTTTAATTTATTTTTGAGAATTTTCTTCATTTTTCTTAAGAATTCTACCTTAGATAATAATTTTCGAATTAGTTTTTAAATTTAAAATGTTTTGACCATTTTGACCTATTTGAAAATTCGAGTTTTTTAAAAACTTTAACTTTTTTGAAAATTTCAATTTGTTCAAAATTACAATCTATTCAAAAAAATTTTTTTTAATTTATATTTTTTCAGAATTTTCCTAATAAATCATATGTGTATGTTGTTGTTGGGACCAGTAAAATAAAGTTGTTTTAGAGAGACTATTTGTCGAATTTCGTCCAGAATAATAGTATAATGCAGCCTGTCTCAGTCATACAGTGCTAGTCTGCAACTTGAAATAAATTCAGTAAATCAAAGACAGTTTTTTTTCGGAAATATACTCGGGCACCTCGATTAATATTTTAATTTGCGTTCTTTTTGATGTAGAAATATTTTCTACGGCATGTCCCAAATTTAAGATACGACGTCATCGACAATTTTTTTATCTTGGCTACTCTTAAAGGGTATATAAAGTTACACATGCGTAACAAATTTCCATATTTCATTCCTTGCCATTTAAAAGATATTTACAAATTTGGTAATCAATTCGCAAAATCAAGAAATCTGATTCAGTTCAATACAATTTTCATAAGTTTAAAAATCGCGTATCAGTAGATATTCGTTTGAAATTTTTTGTCAAACTGGATTGACGTCTTATCACAATCTTATAAAAAATGTTAATAAAAACAAATAAGAAGAGTAGTATCGTATTGATCGAAGAGGCTATTAGTTTGTCGTTTAATGAGAAACGCCATTTATTAAAAAATCGACCAAAGTGCCGTACTTAACTGAAACCCACAAGATTGAAATTTTAATAATGATTGGCTACGGATGTAGAACAAAAACACAAAATAAAGTTATTCGTTTATTTATCGCAAAGTACCGTAAGCAAGATTGAAAAACAGTTTCTGGAAAATGGGCATTTAAGAAAAACAACTAATACCCATCAGAATGCGCTCGATAAATATGTCAAAATCAATGGACTTCTCTCTGTCCAAGAAAATCCTCATACTCCACTAGTCAGATAGGTAGGAAACTCGAAATTAGCCAGTCTTCTGTTGCAAGAATTCTGAAAATGCAAAAATGTCTTCCTTATAAAATGACAACCCTCCATGAAGTCTTACTGGCTCTACTGGACAGAAATATTCAAAGCATAGAAAATATTTTATTTTAAGGTGAATCAAAGTTCATGTTAAATGATTAGCAGACAACAGCCTACACCGGGGGAGGGAAAGCCACACTCAACATCCAGAGAAAGCAATGTTTGGTCAGGCATTGTTGATAATCGAGTTAGAGGACCAATTTTCTTCCAAGGAAATCTCAATGGTGCAGGATATTTAGAGTTCTTGCAGGAAGAGCTAATTCCTGATTTAACTCTTTTGTTTCCGGATCCGATCGAAGCTTATGTTCGCGAATAGGAAACATCTGGTTTCAACAAGGACGGTGCCCCTCCTCATTTTGCAAGACCTGTCCGTGAGTATCTGGATGACGAATTTCCAGGCAGATGGATTGGTAGAAGAGGACCTTTTGAATGGCTATCCAGATCTCCAAACTTAACACCTATGAACTATTTCTTATGGGGGTATTTGAAGAGCTAAGTTTTTAAGACCAAACCTGCAAATATTGAGGAGTTAAAAGGACGAATAAGACAGGAGTGTGGACTAATTTCCTCCGAAGTAATTATAAATGTTCAAAACGAATTTCAGTTCCGTTTTGAATATTTTCAGTTAGTAAATGGACAATATTTTGAACATTTATTGAAGAAAGATTATTAAGCTAAATCAGATTCCTTGATTTTTCAAATTAGTTAATATTTGTTAAATATTTAGATGACAAGAACTCTAAAAAATTGAAATTTGGTGTGCATGTTTAACTTGATATATCCTTTAAGAATAGTCAAGAAAAAAAATAGGGTTGCTATTTAAAAAAATTGTCCATGTCATATCTTAAATTTGGGACATTCTGCATAAAATTTTCCCACATCAAAAAGAGCGCAAATTAAAATAAAAATCGACGTGTCCGAGCATATTTCCGAAAAAAATACTGAATTTATTCCAAGTTACAGACCAACACTGTATATCTCACAAATTTTCGCCACGTATTCCAAAGACCAAATAAAGACAGAAAAACGAAAAAAAAAAAGATTATTTATCCTTTTAAAAGGACAAATCAAACCATAACATGGCGCATCCTGGTTTACAAAAAATTCTCTGGACGATGGGCACAGGGTACTTTAATCGTCAAAGCGAAACAATGTTGTCAAGTTAGGATTATAATACCATATATGTAATATTTATACAGTGTGTCCAAAAAGTATGGAATATTGCCTGTAACTTTTGAAATATAGGTTTTAGAGAAAAATAACCTTCATAAGACTTCAATGGTTATTGATAACGGATGTGGCAACCTCAATTTTTTTTTATCTTTACAACTCTTGTTGCCATGGAGACATGTTCATTTTTTTAAATAGCAACATACATATTTTACGTCATTTTTAAATACATATTTTGTGTCTTAATATCAAAACCCATTTTGTTTATAAAGTAAGAGAATAAAAAGGTCAAAAAATGTATTTCCAAATTTAAAATTTGACATAATACTTTCCAGATTCTATGATATGTAGGCTGGTAAAATGACATTATGTGGTCCTAAATTATTATATTCAAGTGCAAGTAACATTAAATTGTCGCTTTATAAGAAAATAAATAAATAAAAAAAGGGTAGAATTTCTTATGGTTTTGGAATGTGATTACAGAAAAAGATCACAAATAGAGATGTGTGCCCTATCCAATGGCAGAAACGGAGCACTTATGTGGCCAGAATACTACCGGATTTTGATAGGATCCTTAAAAACTAGGTAATAAAAATAGGCTAAATAATTTGAAAGATCTTAGTGCTCGAATTACTGACTATAATCACAGGAAACTCAGTAATTTTCTTAGGAATTTTCGTGGCAGATTGGCATATTGCTTAGAAAATGATTAAGATGAGATTTTACATTTGTTGCATTAAATCTGGGTATTAAAAATAAAAAATACTGTAAACAACCGTTTATTACAAAAATATCAAACTGTAACATTTGAAAAGACAAAGTAAAATCTATACATTTAACCATCCATATTAACGTTAGCTAGCCGCGCCCATACGTCTCCCATGAATCACCCCGAATGAATGCCTCAACCCAGCCGCCGCATTTCGGTTCATCGCAAGCACTTTTTCCCTCAGCATTCCTGTCGCACTCGACCCCTGAGATCGCTGACCTTGTGCGAGTACCCTCGGTTGCCATGGTTGATAACAATACATATTTTTTAATTGTATGTATATTTGATTGTTTTATTACATAACCCTCTAGGCAAAGTGTGCTATGAAGAAACAAAACTAAGAAACAAAACAAATATTCAAAAATGTCAAAAAAATATGTAGGCTGCTACTTAAAAAAAAGGAACATGTTTTCATAGCATCAAAAGTTGAAAACAGAAAAAAAAGTTGAGATTGCCATAGTATCTGTCGTTAATAACCATTCATTTTTTATTAAGGTCATTTTTCTCTAAAACGTATATTTCAAAAGTTACAGTCAATATTTCATACATTTTGGACACTTTATATGGCATGTTCTATTCATGTACTTCATAAAGAATTTGAAATTGATATATTAGTGTCTTAATAAAGGACAACCAGTTACATATATTTTCCTCTGAAATTGTGCAGAGAAGTTATGACTGTGGAAACGCGATATAGCAGTACTACATATATGCATAATAAATATTAATAAAATAATATATACCGCAGCTTTGTATCTTCTATCTTTCGTCTAAGATTTTTACCATATTTATGAAGTCCGAAAAAATATTTAAATCTTGCATCTTTGCACCTGTAGGCATGTCGGTTTTATATCGGTTTTTAATAATGCAAGACCGCTTACACTCAACGATGATTCCCATTTCAAATCTTTAATTCTCTTTTCTTTTCAGTAATCTGCAAATATTATCAAAATTTCCATTTAACCACAAAATTTTATGTTGAAATTAATCGGAAAAATTTTTGACATTATTCTAATGTTTTTTCTCAATTTCTGATACTATTATAAAGAAGTTCAAAGTTTTCCTTTTCAATTTGGAAAATTTTTACAACATTAGAATTTGTCTTCGTTTTTTAATTCTCCCGAGAATATTTTTTGATTCTGATTAAATTATTGAAAAATGTCGGTTTTTTTCGGAAAATTTGATTATCCATCTTAATATTTCGGTGATTTCATAATCAGCTTTTTAAAAACAAAGTCAAAAAACAATTCTAAAAATTATTTCAACCACTTCTTGTAATTAGATTATTTTTTTTTTCTAATACTGTACTTTATCACAAAAACTGTGCTTTTTTCCTATGCCTTTCTATTGAAACGCCAGCTTAAATTTAAGTTTCAGCAAAAAGTGTTTAAATGTTAAAATTTAAAACCGAATTTGAAGAAAAAATTCGAAAATATATGAAATCCCTTCCTCCAATTTTACAATGGTTTTTTCTTATAGTTCTGTGATGAGGTTTCTATGTACTGTTGCGTGTTATCGGTTCGATCCTTAAAACTTCGTAAATTGTAATCACTTTATTTCAAACTTATTTTAGAACACATAATTATTATGACTCATTTAACCAATTGACTATCTCACTGACTAATATGAGGAAAAGACGACAGCGTATTTATACCGGTCCGGTTTCTAGAACGGATCTCCAAACAGATCGGACTCGCGCTCGCGGGAACGTCTAGAATACTTATCTGCCGTATGATTCATTAACGTGGTCGCTTCGCCTCAACAAAAGTTTCCAGAGAATTCCTTACACTACACAATTACTAATACAAATTTTTGCGACAACACTTCGTTACAGTATATTAGAATTAATGACATAATTTTTTGTTTCAATGATATTTTTTTATTTTTTTCTAGCTTGTAGAATACTATGTTAATAATTTGTTTCTAATATGTTAATTCATCACCATGGATTAAACAAAGAATTAATCTAACATAAAAAGGGTTAATTTTCTTTTAACAATTACAATTATACTGACAAATAAGAACGAATAATAGAAATTTAAGCTTTAGCCTCGTTTCGAATTCCCTCTTGTTATTATATTTTTATTATATTCTTTATATAACATTTGAAAATGTTTTATATTTCTATGTTTTTTTTTACATCTTTGCATTCTATTGTTAGGGAATGTGAACATTTAAACTTGTTTGGTAGATGTTTATTTAAAGTTATTAGGGAGATGCGCAGCTGAAGAAATATCTATATAATTTCGAGACGAGTGTCGAATGTTTACAAGTAATTAGGGCAGTGGCGGCTAGTGCTAAGGTTTGCAGGTTTGCGCAACCTCCAAAAAAACGCTGGGATAAAAAAGAAAGTAAATTGTTCTTTATGTTGTTTAATTTGTTTATTGATAACAGATTAATCGTCACCAAACATACTGCTGACTATTGCGGATTCCGCCAATTCGTAAAGGTTTGACGACATTATTGGGTTCATGGTTGGCTAGGTTTGTAGCTAGCTTGCAAACTTTGCTTTACACATATGCACCTGCGCCTTAACTCATATTTTGTTCGCTTAAAATACTTGCCCATAAGCAAACATTAGGTTGTACTTATGGGTGCAAACCAAATATTGATTCGCTATTATAATCTGTCATCGATCAATGTTTCGGGTCTTAAAACACAAATAAAAATGAATTCAGTGCAAAGTTTGATTGCACAGCTATTCTGTAATCGATCTGTGTTGAAAAAACTGGAAATTAAGCGACGTGGATGACCTATTCCAGACTTAAATATTGTGCAGACGGTGTTTTGTAAAAAGCGAAGTTTTAACAGAAGTAGTTTGCGAAGCTAAAGAAGTACCTATGTGACATTGTTATCTGCTAAGCTAACGAACGATTCAGCTTCATTGGCCATTTAATTGCAGCAACCTTATTTTTTTCTGAAAAGTTTAACCAACATAGAATCACTTTTCCCGAAAAGAATTTTAAAGAAACCGCCAAGGTTTATCCATTTTTTAATTTACAATAACTAAGAATTCAATTATCTGTAATTTACGAAACAGAAAAGTTTTAATGTACTTTTGGTTTACTTGTACTCTATAACATTATTTCAGAAAACAGTGAGCTTAGTGAAACTCTAAATCTTTTAAAAATCCTGATAACTATCCTAATGGCTTCTGCTGAAACAGAGTGGTGCTTCTCCAGTCTGGAAAGAATAGAAACTTAAAAAAAAATACATTATGCCAGGAAAGATTGTCCGCATTAACGATGTCTTCAAAGAAAAGGCCTTAATTCAAGGAATACTCGACTTCAGTAAAAAGTTATTGATAAATTTCAAAAGATCGTCCGTCGTATGGATTTTCTCTTCTTTTTCTTTCGGTTTTTTGCGAATATAAAAAAAGGAGAATTTTAGCAATATAATATATATGTATAACTTAAATCAATTTAAAATCCCAAATATCTCTTAATTTCTCCAGCTTCATTTAAAATTTCCTGTTTCGGCACATTTTTGCAAATGTCTCTTTGCAACCCCCAAATTTTATTAGCACCAGCCGCCACTGAATTAGGGCTATTACGGAGATACGTTATTCTGTGTTCGAAATTTCGAATATTATAGAATGTGTGGAATACCCTCAGTCTCACCGAAGTTTGGTTAAATAAAAGTGTTAAAAAATAAGTGTTTTGAATTGTTGAACCGATGAGGCATAACACTATATGGATCCAATTTAAATTCACTTCCTAAAAAAATATTTACATACTTGGAGACAAACTCGTCTTGAAGTTGTTAACTCCATAAAACTTTGTTCCACCTACTGATACGATTATTTGGTTCTTCAAAAGAAGTTAAACCTTGTATATTGTCAAAGAATTTAACTAGCTCAGCGTATCTTGAACACAGATTAGCAGTAACTTCTAAAATAAGGCGGTCTATTAGACGACCTACTAAAAAAATTAAATAAGTTGAGTGTAATTCAATTATAATAATTTTATATTGCAAAATTCACTCTTCCAAATGCTATTGTTCCAAAACTTAAATGCGACTTTTAACCATAGCCATAGCTGCTTGGTATTACTCAAAGCTAGTTGATAATAAATAAATTATAACCAAAGTAAAATACAACTTTATCCATTTATAAATTGTTATTATATTTATAACTTAATAAATCAATCAGCCAACAGAAAGATATATATTTTAGCCACCCCAAATTCGATCAGATATTTCGAGAAGGTATCCCGATAGGGCAGTCGAATCGCCTAGGGAATTTCCTTTTCAATAATTAATTAATGTATAGCTTTCCTTGAGGGTGAAGCTTTAATTGGTTTAGCAGGGTAAGATTAAGGTACAATGGTAATCCTTCAGAAACTAAAATCCCCCAAGGAGTGATTTATGAGCTTATGACACTTCTTGGGTCTTTGTTGGGGTAATTCACCTTTACTACTTACAAACTATTTAAGGTGAGTCAGAAGCTTAATGTGTCGAAGCAACCTAACCACGTTGGGACAATTCCTGTAAACGATTTCAGTAAAGGAAGTCTGTAATAAATAACAGTATTTCGTTTGATCGATTTCTACTTTTAGGATACTGGATATTTGGACGTGCAGTTAACCAAAACTAAGAAATCGGATTGGCGATTTAAGCTCCTTGGGGATTTCAGCCGATTCCCATGTTTATATGTATTACTGGCCAGCTAAAATACTATACACCGCTTTCATAGACATGATTTTTTAAAATTTTTGTTTGTTTGTTAGTACAATTATTATTGATAACTATTTAAAGTTTAAAGATCTTCATGGCATAAATCGTAGTTTGTTCTGAATTAGTAACTGTCAAAAACTTGACTTTTCGCCATAAAACTAGTTAATTGACATTCCCAACCCTCACTTCATGGAATTCTTTAATATTCATAACTATTAAACTTCATTAACCATTAAAAAGCATAAATTTTTAGCAAAAGAGGTAAACAATATCCTGCTAAATTATAATTATCCATTTAAACATACTATTAAAAATTCTCAAGATTTAATAACAAAACTGAAAGAACAACATTTACTTCGCAATTTTAAATTGGTTTCCTTTGAGGTCACAAATATGTTTTCACGTGTGCCACCTTAAGAATGCTTACCATTAATCAAATCATTTTTGGAAAGGAAAAACACAAATCTAAACTTAACAGCTGAGATAATTCAGTTGCTCTAGGTGTGCGTAAACCAAAATTATTTTACATTGGAAGAAAAGCATTATTTGCAAAATGAAGGTCTTCCAATGGGTAGTCCAATTTCACCCATCTTATCAAATATATTTATGGATAATTTAGAAAACAAAATATTTCATTCTCATGAGTCGAGAAATATCCTCTTTTGGTATAGATATTTAGATGATATACTAGCTAGTTTTTCGGCTCTTTTAGGCAATTACATAAATATTTAGAATACATTAATAGCCTACATTCAAATATTAAATTTACTGCAGAAATTGAAAATGAAAAATAATTTTTCTGGACTTAACCATATTTAGGAACTCTGATAAATTAAGATTTTCAATTTATAGAAAAGCTACGCATACAGACATTACAATTCCAAATGATTCCTTACATCAAATTTCACACAAATTGGCATACAAATCCACGATAACTAGAGCTTATATGGTATCAATGAATGAAGAAAATTTCAATCGAGATATTAAAATAATTAAACAAATAGCTTGTAGCAATGGATATTCTGAAAACACAATTAATAGATTAATATCTCAAAAAGAACATCAAATTAGCTGTTAATTCTATTTTTCCTAAAAAACCAAACACAAAAACAGACTATTTTGCTATTACATATTTTGGAAACATCGCGAAAAATAATGTAGGTAATATAAGTAATAATAGGTATCAGATATTTGAAATAACACTAAAAAACTTAATTTTTAATATTTACAATCTAATGAATTTACACTTATGAACGAGCAGCTTGATCTTCTTAACACATCTATAATTAAAGCTTTGGACGAGAATTCGGATATTCGGATTAGACGGAATATTCGTAGGAGTATGTGATCCATGGAGCTTGTTAGCATAAAAATGGCTAAACAAATTGCTGGTATAACCGCCGATGATGCAGTAATGCGAAACCTTGTCCTGTGTTAGTAAATATTTATCGAAACATTGTGGAATTTTTAATATCTGTTGCTTTTTAATCGTTAATAAAGTTTAATAGTTAATAAAACTAGTTATATCTTGAGTAATTTTGTCACAAAATGTTTGTAATATATTTTTTTGGATGGAGAAAAATTTTTTCTAAACAATAATACTATATGTTACATTTTTAAATAATCATTACCACCAAAATTCGCTATTCATGTACATTTCGTTTTATTGGCTAGCAAATTTTTATGCAAAATGCACGTTTAGCAAATTTGACAAACCGCATCCGAAATTCTCCTGAAGCGGTGACAGCAGCTGGAAGCCTGAAATTTTATATGCATTGTTTCAGATGGCCCCGAACAAATTCCCCGCCCGATTTTACCTCTAATTGAAAATCCGGAATTAATTTAATCACTCCCCAGATCGGGTTGTTTGAAATGGCGCTAAATACCAAATCTGTCGGCGATTCGTGAGAGTCGACATTAGCAGAAGTTTGGTGCAACTTTAATGATAGCGGTTTCATGTTACTTTTTATGAAGAGTACTCTTGCGAAAAAAGACAATAAATTGTTGCCTGCGTAAGAACGATGTTTCGATGTAAGCTAAATTGAAAATTTTATTTACATTACGTTTACGGGTGGGCTTGTAATTGGAGTGCCCTTTTGTTCCCGGAGTGCAATTCGTCAAATATTTTCGTTTAATTACATTGAAGCGCTCGTCTGTCTCTGTATTTTTAATTACTTATTTACGTCATAAATTTTTTATTAAAGTAGCAATTTTTATATATTCATTTACCGTAATAATTACTACAAAGACAAAGTGCATTTATTTAAATGGAAATGTTAATTATTTCCTGTAACTTGGATGAAGTTAATGTTTTTTGTTGTCGCGTAAATTTCTGAAGAAAAACTCATAACTTAAAAAAAGTGTGAATTTTTGAAAGTCAAAATTTTGAGTCCATATTTTCGAAAGTTGAAATTTTCAAAATATCAAACTTTTTAAAAAGCTAAATTTTAAGACTTAAATGCAATTTTGAAGTCAAAATGTTCAAAACACATTAATATTTTTGTAAAAAAAATGGATTTTTGTAAAAAAAATTGGATTTTTGTAAAAAAAATGGATTTTTGTAAAAAAATCCAAATTGAGATTAAAGATCAAAATATCAGAAAAAAATTAATTTTAGAAAGAATAGATTTAAAAAATAGTGCAAAATTTTTAAAAATAAGTAAAGATCTTGGGAAAAAAATCAAAATTTTGAAAAAGTACAAATTTTAAGATGTCTAAATTAAAACAATGTCTAAGATTTAAAAAAAAGCAGTTATGGGGACTGCGTTTCGAAAGAAGGATTCAACCATAAAGATCTCTCTTCCAATGTGAAAGCCATGGTAAAATCAAATTAATAAAACAGTTCTTTGAAGGTTAGGTTTATTTATTTGTCTGTTTAGTGTACTGATTAAGAAAGAGATTAAAATAGCAAAAAACCATTGCAACACACTAGATACTAGATGGGAAAACTTTTTGAATATTTGAATAATTTTGAAAGTAAAATTCAGCTGTAAGAAATTTTATTTAAACTTAAGACCATTGTAAAATCAAATCCATAAAACAATTATTTAGGGTTATATTTGTTTAGGTTATGGATCAAGAAAGGAACACAGGCCGACGTGCCAAAAAATGACAGAAGCACACTAGATGGACGAACTTTTTTGTACACTTAATATATTTCTATACACCTCAGGAAAGTTAAACACTGTTCATAGGGATAATGTTAATGAGAGATTTAACATTGAGAGCTAGGAGTGGGATAGATGGGCGGTGCCTTGTATTCTCCTACACCGGTGTAAACAATTCAACGCAGAGCGCAGCGATCAGTGCTGGTGGAGATTTCAGTAGTACATCATAGCTTCTAACGTGTTTTGTTACGAAATTACTACTACTGGCAGGCAACAATTTTATTAAAATTTGCGTAGCACATGTTGTTTGTTCTTTTAGTCCGCTGATTTAATCAATGTCTGAGGTAAAATAAAACTGAAATTCTTTGATAACCAAAATAAATAAACGAGATTTCTTAAACAAAATTAATAATAATTCTTTAAATCTTTAAACATAACAATATAATGAGTTCAAATAGGCCGCCAGAGTGTGCTAAACAATATTTCAGTCTGTTGTAAAACTCTCGACGAGTTTTTTCTAATATCTAAACTGGAAGATACGAGAATGCTATCTCAAAGTAGGGGAATACGTTCAGCAGCCATAGAAAACTATGGAAGGGAGAATTCTTAGCGTATTACATGGACAATGAAAATTTTTCCTTATAAGAAGATAAGTTCAGGCGCATGAGATGCGGGCTTCTCGTTCTCGCACATCTGACGTCATTTGGTTACAACTTTCTGCATCAGCACATAACGGCATATGGCACTAAGCAATGTTATTTGAATTGAATAATTTTTATGCAAAATCTATTAAGTCTCCTCTTAGCCAACCTTTTCAGGAACATTTTAAAAATAAAATAAGATGTAGTATTTTCTTTGAATCTGTATTAGATACGAAAACTATACGAATAAATGAATTATACGAAATTATTCATAAACTAAACTAAACGATTAAATTCACATTTGATCAATAAATAGATTATTTTGATTCTCATACATTTTAGTCATTAAAGATAATTTTGAATCTTATGTGCACAGAAAAGAAACCAGTACAAATTGTTTCATTCTAATACTTATCTGTAACAAAAATTAGCAACTGCATATGCAGTTAATTGAACTATGCAGTTCTTAAGCAATAAACTTTAAGCAAATCTAAAAATAGCTTTAAAAATAGCAATTTAAGTTTTTAACCAGTTATAGTTTACGGGTTTACGCAAAAGTCAAGAACAGGGCTATCGAACTGGAGATCTGCAATTTTTTTCTTTTTTTTTTATTATTCCGAGTTAATGCATTTTACATTCTATATCCTATTTTTTCCACTTTAAAATATAGTTATACACTTGCCACAACAAATTTGATATTGACAAAAAGAAATTGTTACTTTATAGCAGCGGCTGCAATGCTCCCATGAAATAAATAGGGTAGAGTGTTGTACCTTGGGTCAATTTTAACTTTGTTTGAATTTAAACAGTTTCTCCATTTAGTTGCAAACAACTAATAAAGCTACTCGATGTAGAAACTATTTAGATTACCAATTATGATTTCAAAATCTATTTTATTGTTAGCAGTTTCTGTGAAACAGGTTTTCATGAAACCCTTGCAGGGTGGTCCAAGGTGCAAGCTAGCAATGTACCTTGGACCAGTTGGTGTTGAACCTTGGACCAGTTAAAAAAAATAAAATAAATTGAACTCTCAAAATAACTTTTTATTAATTGTTTCATAATAACAAAATAACACATAGTGCTACAATTGTAATTATTTATTTAACGTTGTAACTACTAAAGTATACCGAAAATTGTAGCGCTGCAGCGTGACGTGCTGTTCCTCTCACATTGCAGGGGGTTGGAAGCTTGAACAAAATGTCTTCTTCTAAGAAGTCAAAGGTTTCTGTGGCATCATTTAAAAATTTATTAGAATTGCCAATGCGACGTAAGTATTTTAGTTCGTTGTTATTATTTTGACAAGTTGATTATTTCTGCAACATAGTAACTTACATTTTTTTCCGGGTACTTTTGTGAATACGAAATCACCATTACTAATGTTACTATTTTCAATTAAAGATTCTAGATGTCTTAGGTTTTTCTTCTCACTCGCTACTATATCAGCAAATGTTTCACAATCGCTGCCACTAGAATGAAGTGACGAACTTCAGAGTCAGATTTCTCGAGTGATATTTCTTTTGATATTTGGCCTGGTACTAATCGTTTAATAACTCTCTTAACATCTTTTAAATAACGTATTTTTTCTTAGCGGCTATTTCTTCTTTTTCCGGAGTATCAGTCAAAATACGTTATTTTCCTCTTGGTCTACCCCTTGCGTTCAGGTGTTTTTGGATATGGACGTATCATTTCGGGTGTAACATGATTGTTGCCATGTGACGAGGAAGGAAAATTATTTCACTGCTACTTGTGACAATCGGAGTTCAACTTTCCTCTTGTTGCTCAGCTGAAGCGATTTTATCCAAAGGACGATCAGTCACATACGCCGTCAAAAATGCATGATCTTCAAAAACGTTTTCGTTCACTGGATAAATTCCTGTTACTTCAAACCGTTTTGAATGTTGGAAATTGTAAATGCTTTCGGAAAGGCTTTGCCAATAAGTTTAGCTATCTCATAAATACTTATGGGCCGTGCTGGATTCATAATTATCCATTCACCACAAGCAACATTATAATATGTTTTCAAGGGTCCGAATATTGTCCTATCGAGAGGTTGGATTTTGTGGCTTGTATGAGGATGGAAAGTTAACATAACGATACCATTACTTTTGCAGAAGTCGATTACGTTGATATTGACATGACTATCATGGTTATCAAGAATTAAAATCACTGGATCATCGACTGTAGGTTTAACATGATTCGTAAAATATTCTAGGAACTGTAAAAATAAATTTTCGTTAGACCAACCACTTGGATTAGCTCCCCCGACAGTTCCTCGAGGGGCTCCCTTAAGCATATGTGTCTTAAAATTGACGCGTGGAAATATCATCATAGGTGGGATATGGTTACCAATCGCATTAATAGCCGCAATAATTGTTACGTTGGCTCCTCTGTCACCACTGGTCATTTGTCCAATTTGTTTTATACCCCTTGGACCTAAAATCTTTGATGGAACGTGGACGGTTGTGACACCCGTTTCATCACAATTCCATATTTTTTCTGGAGGGAAGTTTCCACGAGATAAAATGTCTTTATAGTTTAAAAAAAATTAGACACATTGGTTTTGTTAAACGACGTTGATCGTGCCAAACTCGTGGACTCAGGCTTTCGAAGCGACAAGTTAGTATTCCTCTTACGAAAATATCGTAACCACTCTTTAGCAGCAGCTTTTTGTTTGTCCCACGATACGGGATATTTTTTCTCATTTGCAATGGCATATTCATATGCCAAACATGTAACTTCTTTTTTCGTTAAACCGTAGTGGTGACGTGATGCTGTAATTAGGTATTCCTCTATAGCAACTTCATCTTTTGTAAAGACTTGGTTAGTATTATTATTTGATTTATATTTGAAAATTAAGGTTCCTGAATTTTTGAATGACTTAATATGTCTGATTAATGTTGTTTTGGATATAATATAACGCCTAGCTGCTTCTCGAATAGATATATCTTCAGTAAGGCACCGTTTTGCCGCTGTGGTTAAATTTTCAACATTTAATGCAGCTCTCTTAACACCAGATTTACTTCGCAGCATGTTCTTTAATATTAGTCTGAAAAAAATATATTTATTTTACTTCATCTAGAGAGATTACAAAAAATAATCCTAAACATTGCTTTGTTGGACCTTGGTCCACCCAGTGGGTCCGGTCCAAGGTACGACATATATTACTGACCCGAAGTACAAGCGTGTGTTACCGGAAAGATTAATATAATTTTCTAGGTTATGGTATCCATTAGATTATAAAATATTTACTTGATAGATATGAAAACACAGAAACTGCCATCTATTGCATGGAAAAGACCGCTAGAATTTTACCGTCAGTCACAAAATAACATTACAGATCTCTTTTAATATTTCATTGGTCCGAGGTACAAACGTATCCAAGGTGCAACACTCTCCCCTACCTTTTATAATATTCTGATTGTGTTTATATTTTTTTAGTCGTATGTTATTTAGATTTTGTTGTTTTTATACCTGGTGTTTTTTTTAGTTGGGAGGTTACCTTTATATGGAGTACTATTTATTATAAAGGCAAACTGATTTTTTCGATGGGGCTAATCGGGATTAAACTGTCTTCTAAAAATATTTTCAACTTCCCCCTACTACCGTTTATACCGGAAGTAGATACCAACTTTCTTATTTTAAATGGCAACCCACAAATTTTATATTTTATTTGGATTTTACGTAAAAAATAAGGTAAGTTTATGTATACATGTTTATCGCTACCTTTGATAGTTTTAAAGATATTTCAATTTTTCGAAAAAAAATGACGGAAAAGAGGGTTATTTGGGCTATTTGTATCTTTTTTATTTTTTGCAGTAAAAACATGAAATTTGGGTTGTAGTCACGAAATATTATAAAGACTATAATAACGTAAACAGATTTTACATTTATTATACAGGGTGATGGAAATTTTATAATCTTTTCTGTTTTTGTTTTATTCAAAAAAACTCTGTTTTCTTAAATGGGAACTATATGATTTTCAATCATTTTTGGATTCTTCACATAAAAAGAAGAAAAAAGTTATATTACTTATTTTTTTAAATTTTGTACCACTACAGAGGTATTTTACATAATTCTCAAAATAAAAAGAATCAAACATCTCTTTTTTGTTCAAGTAGGAAATTAACTGTAGGCAATAAAAGCTTAAAGAATTAATCATAATAAGTAATAGGAAACAAAAATAATTGACAAAAAATTTACATCAAGAACAACAGGGGCGATCTTCTGTTTCAATACATTTAAAGGCATATTTTAAGATTTTGAATTGAATAACGTTTTTAAACACATCCGATTGTTCCTAGCAATATGCTTGTCATGCAGTAGTCGTAAAAAAATCACTAAAAAATTTCCATTTTAATTTTTATTGTAAAATTTAACGCTTAAAAATCCTTAGTTCTAATCTAACAGCATAACAGTTAAAGGACGAATTTTCTTGAACATTTGTTGTTGATTTTCATTACTCCAAAAAGAAGTCTGTTTAACAAACCATTTTTACGAAACTTACATTCGTGGCTCCCTTAACATTTTTCAATAAGTATTCTAACAATTAGCCAAAAACTTATTCGTCTTGTGCGGTTATCTTTTAAATGTTATTTAGGCTAACATTTTTAGGCCTTGTGGTTATCTTTTTTTTTTGAAAATTTTGTTGTCTACTACCAAGTTGCTACTAGAAAAAAAAAGATATATATATTTTTTTTATTTTACATTATATCTCTGTAACGGTGCAGAATTTTTAAAAATTAGTCATATAACTTTTTTCTTCTTTTTACGTAAGGAATTCAAAAATGTTTAAAAAACACATAGTTCCCATTTAAAAAAACAGAGTTTTTTTGAATAAAACAAAAACAATAAAGATCACAGAATTTCCATCACCCTGTGTAATAAATGTAAAACTTGATTACATTATTATAGTCTCCATAATATTCCATGACTTCAACCCAAATTTCATGTTTTTATTGCAAATAATAAAAAAGATGCAAAGAGTCAAAATAACCCTCTTTTCTGTCAGTTTTTTCCGAAAAATTGAAATATCTTAAAAACTACCAAAGATAGCAGTAAACATGTGTACATAAACTCACCTTATTTTTCTACGTAAAATCCAAATAAAATATAAAATTTGGGGGTTGCTATTTAAAATAAGAAAGTTAATGTCTGCTTCTGGTATAACCGGAAGTTGGAGGAAGTTGAAAATATTTTTAAAAGGTAGTTTAGCTCCGATTAGCCATATCGACAAAATCATTTTGCATTTATAATAAGTGATACCCCATATAAAGGTAACCTCCCAACTAAAAAAAACACCCGGTATATAAATAAAATAATTTTTAAATACACATGAACTGATTTTTCAGCTGTCCTTTTTTTGCATCCTAATTTATAAACTAATATAGAACTAAAAATCATCATTGAAATTTTAAAAGTGTTAAGATCTCTTAAAAATAACGGATAATCTGAGTGTGTAGGAACATATTCATTTAAATAACACATTTATTTCTTAAGACCGGAAACAGCTACTAAAATTAGTAAGCAAATAAATTAAAAATTATGACATACTTTCCATTTTTTGTGTTTAATTAATGAAATAAATTTTAATGATTTTGTTTTAATTTCAAAATAATATTTCTAGCTTTTAAAGATAAGATTTTTAAGAAAGTTATTAAAATGTTAGCGTTACATTTTTCAAAATATTTATTTAGATTTTAAATTTCAAAAAAAAAAATTTCTCAATTTCTTTTTCCCAAAATAAAATAAAAACTATTTTAAACTGTAAAAATATTTTTTATTTTTGTTCAAAATATATTTCCAATTTAAAGTCCTTAAAAACGTCAAGCAATATTTCTTAACTGTTTTTATCTGAATTTGTTTGATTTTACGGATAACGTGAAATAAACTTCCACATCAAAAATGTAGATAATATGGTTCAGAAAAAAATAAACTCCTGTTGTTACACCAAAACGTAATTTGTATGTCCCTATTCCTTATTTAACTTTTTTGGCGAAGAAAGTTAGTTGTTTTTAAATTAACAATATTGGTTTATTGGCGCTAAGATTTAAAACAATAATTATTGATAGTGAAGAAACCTTATTTTTTTCTATTTGTCACATGTATATGTAAGTCGGTTTTCTCTTTTCAATTTTGAATTTAAATATTTAGTGTTCAAAATATTTATTTTACTTTTATGCAATGGCAAACATTAAAAAAGAATCCGTATACACCTGTAACTTAGTTTAACAGCTTATTACTGTGATGAGCAGCCGTGATTGTATGTAGTTTTTCAAAATTGTCGAATTTTGCTCATTTTTAAAAATTTTAGAAGAATGATTTACCTTCGATTATCGGACCCAATTTGTCTACGTTGTGTTTAAAATTATTTTATTCTAATAAATTGTAACGCCAGTTCGTAGAGTCGACAGGAATGTGTTATCAAATTCAAACAACAATTGACCTCAACATTTTATTACAATAGGTTAACAAATAAATTGATAAATTGACAAAATGTCAAGTCAATGGTTTTCCAGTGTTCTTAAACATAATACAACAAAATAAAGTGAACCTGTTTGTTTCAACTTGTTTAAATGTGCTGGACACAGTTCTGAGAGAAATATTTCTTTAGAAAATTAAGAGAATTCATTAAGCACAAGAAATCTGACATTCTTTGTTTAACTCTTTCGCTCGTATATGGTACGTCGGTTATTAATTTCTCAAAGCATCTTTTTATCCTAATAATTGCAAGGTTTTTTCCCCAGCATGCCATTTAGCTTGTACTCGAAGATTTTTAAACCAAACCCAGCTAACTTTGTACCTGATTATCGGTGAGTGTTCGCTGGTTAGTTTGTACACAGAGGTTCTTAAACTATTTTCAGGTGTCTGAGTTTATTTTTCAATTCTTGTGTGTTTGTCGCTTCTACATTCAAGCATTCGTCACACAGCATACAGTTTTCTGTTAAAGCTTTGAGCTAACAATATCCAAAGGATAATGCTACGAGAAAATGGAGCTCAAGCTTGGAAATGAAGTTGTGATTTATCGTAATAAATCAAATTTATAAATGTTGATTCAATCTTACAGATCTCTCGTTCTCTCACTCTTTCTTTCTTTCCTTTGTTAACTTGTTTGTTTGTTTTTTTTCTCATACCAAACTCAATCAATCGAACTCAAACCAATATCCTAAAATGGACTAGAAAGATTGTTCAAATTTTTAGAAACTTGCGCGACGATGTTGTAATTCTTTGTAGCCTATATAGGGGGTCCTTTTTTTTGGACTTGTAACCGATGGGGGGACCCACGGATAAGGCAGACCCGGCGAGTACACCAGAACAAGAACCAGGAGCTCTTTCTAGGGTGTTAAGACGTACGTTTCCGCGGAGATTCACATGTGTTGGGACTTTGTCTATGTCTAAAAGTTCTTCAGACAACCTTCTTACTACACCGGTTCCGGTTTTCCTTGTTTTTAACATTGGAAATGTTTATGTTGAGATATGGGGTGAAGTTTCGGGTTTTCGTTCAAGCTTGAAGAACAAGGTGTCGGTCGGTCGGACATACTCGGATCGCCAGTCGAGCACTCTCGGCGTCGAGAGGCCGGCATAAGAGAATGTTAAGTTTACAGTTCACCGCAGTGCACCATATTCGTTTAATCCAGTGACGTTTCATTGGATAAGGCTTTCAGCTATGGATATTAAGAGTATGAAAAATAGCGAAAAGTGTAAGACATATTGAGAGCGTAAAAAACGTTTACGAGAGATTGAAAATAGAGAAGCTAGTCAGTTAAGTACGAAAACACCGCTAACAAAAACTGAACACAGTAGGCGGTATTGTGAGCATGTAAAGATGCGCAAACTTAAAGGTTCTGAAGTTTACACGGGCTACCCAAATCAGCGGCCCTTAAGTGAGGGGTTATAATTCCATTATTATGCTGTAAACTCTTACCCTAAATCCAATTCACGTACTGTCTTGAAGTACTCAGTAAACGAATGTGGTAAAATATCTGCAGTTATAATTTTTAGGGGTCAAATAAATGTAAATTACTTTTACAATAAAGTTGACAAATTTTTGCTTGTAGATTAAATATATTTTAATATTTCATTGTTTTCGCTTTGTACTAAAATATTTCTTTCAAGAACCATGAGCATAGATGCCTTAATATTATTTTGATTTAAATTATTTCGTAGTCTATTTAGTTATACGAGTATATTTCAATTTAAAAAATGCAAGACCGCTTTAAAATAAAAGAACAGGTCCAACCGTCCTAAACATTTTTTAATTCACAAAAACCACACAACCCGGTCTAAGACAACTAATTAACTGTATTAAAGGTTTTAGAGCTTTCGGCAAAAAAAGGGAATTAATTTTATTTATTCCCATAATAGCCGAAAAATTAAACGATCATGCAAAGCGAAAATGGCAATCAGTACAACCAGTACAGCTCTAGTTTTAATTAGAAATAGGTGCAGTAACTTTAAACAATGTCCAGCGTTGTTAAATCCAGAGTGTCAAGCGAACATCATTACTTCAGCATTAGTTAAAAATTTGTAATTTTCTTTAAAAGAGTTTGAAGTAATGTACCATATGGATCAAATCACATCTAAACGAATTCACGTGTGATCTGGAATAAGATAAACAAAATCACAGAACCAACCTCAATTTTTAAGATTGATAAATTTGCCATTCAACTGCCCTCTAATGTTTTTTTTCGATGATCCTGATTTCAATGCGAAATAATCTAAATAGATTTATTAACTGAAACAAATTTATTTTGGGAGTAATTAGAAATTCCATTGAAATTTGAAAAAATTAACTTCATTTTCAAGAAACAAATTGGTTTGAATGCACCTGGTCATTTAAAAGTCCATTCAAAGAAACAAAAATATGACATGCAATTCAAAGACCATAAATTCTTGTCAGGAAGAACAATTACATGACCGGGGCAATAAATTTTAGGATCAAGAGGAAACTGAAAACAAAATACTATTATCCCAAGAAAAAAAGACCCGAAATAACACTTTTACGACAATTACTACTTACGAGCACCCTGTGGTCTCTTCATTGTAACGTTGCCTTTCAAAAACGAAAGAAAAATGGGCGAGGCACATTCAGTGTCAATAAAATGATTCTTAAACTTGTAAAAAATAGGGATGACACGTGTGGACCACTTCTCGAAATGACAAATTTCTGAATTGTACTACTTATCCAACCAGGGGGTTCAAACAAACTGTGAAGGAGCATAAAATTCAGGTGGTGTAAGACACATCTGCAGTCAGCCTTAACGTCATTTTAATCGCCCAAGCAATAATACAAGAAGATTTCCGTTCCGTTTCTAATTTATCCTATTGTACTGTCAAGTAAGCTCACTAAAATGTACAGAATGATAAAAAGGGTATCCATATGACACCGATTTTCAACGAGTTTTATGGCATCAATCAGCAAAGAAGGACTTATTAAAACTTTCTGTTTAATAATGGTAACTTACGGCACCACTTGTGCACCCTTTTTTGCAGCCCGTTTCTTAAAATAGCAAAAGAAGCTGAAGAACAATTCCCATTAGAAAGTAAAATAATCAGTCGCAATTTTTATATGAACGACTTATCAACAGATTTGATCTCAGCTAAAAGTGTTAGTAATTTTATTCAGCTATATTTGTGTCCTAGTGTAAACGGGCAAGGAAATTTAGTCTCAGATACCTGAGATTTCAATTATGAAATAAATCTCTAATCTAAACGCACCCTTAGGGTTAATTCATCTGATCATTAAAATGCTAAACTTATAATGCAATATATAGGTCCTCTTTATTTTCAGAGATATCGGCTGTGGAAATGTTAACTAAAAGAGCCTGTATATTATTTAAAATTTTGTTTGGATCAATTCGTCGACCTCTTACTTCTAAATCTTGGCCCTGTGATAAGTAGATCATATATCTTGTTTGTAAGCGGTAGCTAACTGACTTCAATATAAAGTAGTCAATAGACCATAAACAGGAAATATATTTTTTAACCACTGTGTAGTAGGAGGTGCCGTTCAGGACATAATAATTTTTTATGAATATTTAATAAATCAAACAATTTATATTAAATTTGAAATTATATATTATTTCTTTCTTGCAGTATATTTAATTTCAATGAATATGGATATTTAAATCTTCTGTTAAAAATTGTATATAAATATTCGTAAATATCTCTTATAAAGATTTTATGTGATTTCATAAATATTTATACAAAGTGTGATATATCAAACCACCGTAGCGGGCGCTAGAAGCGCTGGAACTTAAATTAAGGTTTGAAACTTTTTTTATTTTATTATTTATTTATTTATTATTATTTTGTTATTATTATTATTATTATTATTATTAGCAGCATGCTGTCACTTTTTATGTCAGATTTTAGTGCTATTGATAAATATGTAAATATAATCAAGATTCAGGTGGCGACAACGAAAAATAAAATTGATATATAAATAATACCATACTCCATGCCCGATTCGTGCGGCTACTATCGCCTCTCACGGTCGTTTCATGTATCACAGTTTATATAAATATTTTTAAAACCACATAAAACTTTCATATAAAATATTTAAATAGATTTATGTAAAATTTCTATCAGGAGAATATAAATATTTATTTTTACAGAAATGAAGTATATTTCAAGAACCAAACAATATATAATTTAAAATTTTACATATATTGTTTGATTTATTAAATATTCATGAAAAATAATTATGTTGTGAACGGCGCCTCATAGTGTACTGGTCCTTCGAATATTTAACAACAATCAATTTAAATACCCGAAGTGATCGGCATCGGCAGTTCAGATTTCTAGCCCAATATTCGGAATGTAGTAGACCCGTGTAAAAATGTTTGGAAGCTGGTATCGGAATATCAATTTTGGCGAACTATAGAGTACTTCTAGCTTATAGTCCGAAACTTTTTGAAAAAGAGCATCTTGTAATCTGAATAATTACATATAAAAATGATGAGATAAAATCTATACTTAAGATTATACAATATTAAACTTCACGAATTAAGCAACAACAAAATAATAATAATAAATATCACAAGGTTTATTACAGAATTAACGTAATACGTATTGTTGTAAATCAATACATATTTTATGTAATTATTATTATTTACTACTTCGAAGATACATAGATAATTGTCGTGGTGAATAACAAGGGATGTCGGATAAAACAAGGGTCTTCGTCACTAAGATTCTAGCCTTAATAATCTAAATAAACAAAGGTTTCATATTTCAACACGATCGGTAAAGAGGTTATGAAATTATTAATTAAATTATTTTTTATAACAACTTTGAAAGTCTGCAACTCGAAAAGTAAACATTTTTTATTAATTTTTTTTCGTAATTCGTATTTATTTATCATTCCGAATCAACTGCCAACGTTGTCTTTGAAATTTGTAAATACCCTGTATAACCTTGTATGTTAAATTAAGTGTTAATTATGTTTCTATTTGGTGTTATCATTTCCAATGTCTCCGTTGGTTGCAAGGATTGCGAAATCTGTGAATTTTTTTTTCACGTTTCAAGAACTTACAGTGCATCATCAGCAAATCCTTATATAGACGCCTGCTGTCAGTTATCGAGCCTGCCGTGATGGATGTTATCGATTTTTTGAACCCTTGGAAACTCAGCTTCCAACAGGAGAACATTAAAGAACGACCTTAAGAAAATAGAAGATTTTCTAAGTAAACTTGCTTTATGTGCTTTCGTCTCTTTTCTTTCTATTCTCTTTGTGTTTGTTTTTTTTTCAGACTGATAGTTGTACCAGTTAGTGGTAGGGTTCTGGGTTTTATAATAATTTTCTAATAACGACTTTCTCATTCATTCATGTTTGCTGTGGAATTTTAAATTCCTTTCTCTTTTTTTTGTACGCCCCCCAACCCCATATTACTCAAAGTTAGGAACAAGTATTTTCTCAAATTTTAGGAAAAGTTAATTTAATCATATAAGAGCGAAAAAACCTCAAATAAAATAATCAGACAATTTAAAATTTACTTGCCAATTTATTCCATAGCAACGTCATGCAACTCGCACAAGAACTTCACGTTGAACAGAAATTGTTTTTTTTTTCTGTGTTCATTCACGTCAGTTAGCACAAACAAAAGCAATTTTTAATACTCTTATATTTCGTACACGTTTTCATAAGTCCGGAAGTTGACCATAATTTTTAAACCAGTTTCATCGAAGTTTCTTATTTTACTACCTTAAAGTTGGTCTTTGGTGTTTTATCTTTTTATTCCCCTACCCTTAATTTCTGGGGACCCAAAGATTTTGTCTGAATCTCGCTAGAGAGCATGAAGATGCAGAATTTCTACTAATTTAAATATTTCTAATCCAAACTAACCCTTAAATAAACTTTGAAAAGGATTCTTAAAGTGCAAATCAAACTGCAAACCCCTTTGGAATGATGCCATCCCCTTATCTCACAACTTTTACTTTGATAATTAAAATTTAAATAACTTACAATTGTACGTGTTTATAAGGGCGTTTTTTTAACGTAAAATTCTTTCAGTCTACCACCACATAGTCTTGCCGAGAGATTTGCTACGGTCTCCGTTATTGACACTTACCAACTCTTTTACTGCCCTAATTTACGATATCGGACTTAGAAAATTCTTTTGAAACCGATATTTGTGTCTTTTCTCCAGTTTAGGTAATTAAACTTGAAACAAACCAGGCCTAACAAATAACCCTTATCTAATTTGTGAACTGCTAAGAAATCTGTTTCTTACGCAAAACGTTATGTTACAAAGAATTTTTTTATAATACAGTATTTCTAGATTTAATACTTTCAAGAAAAATAGAATAAAATTCAATTAAATAAAACAAACGAGGAAATAGAACGGTTTAGTAGAACTCGACTCACCACATTACTTATTACCTTAGTATGGATTCTAAAACGGAAATTAAGTCATAAAGAGAAAATATATATTATTTTATGGATGGAAAATAAACTTAGAGATTAAAGCTTACTAAAAGATGACTAGAAGATACCGAATATTAATAAAAACTGCTCTAAATCATGCTTTTCCATGCCGACCGGCAGCATTTTTGTAACCAGAGGACGTCGGGTCCCCGATGCGAACAACGGGTATGAAATTCGACCGAGATGTGAGTTTATCTTCTTTAGTTATTGAGTCATGAGCAAAAGGGAGCTATTATTTTAATGCTGACTGTGTAGTTTTGTGGGAACAAGATTTTTGTTTTAATCAAGCATTACCGCAAAATCAAACCACAATTCCAACAATGCATAGTATACCTACTTTTCCGTAGTCAGTTTAACTTATATGTTGAACATGTAAGAATAGGTTATCAGGCGAGTTAAACTTCTTAAGAGGGTATGGCGCAATGAATAGGATGAATGCTTGTGGCGTGGCGGGTCGCGAATTGAAACCTCACTGCCGTGCTCGCCTGTTTTAATTCTATAAAAGTCGAAGCACATTTGTTGTACCGTACGGGACGGGAAAAGCTGCGACGCTAAGCTACCTTTCGATGGCATACGCACGAAAGCAAACTTACCTTTGTTAACGAACATTTACAAAATTCAGCGAAAAATCGAAATGTTCAAGAAAATTGGAAATTTTAACAAAATTCAAACTTTTCAAAAACAAATATTTCAAAAACAAATATTTCAAAAACAAATATTTCAAAATAATTAAATGAACAAAAAGAATTTTTTTAAGAGTCAATTTAAAAAAGAGCTCGAAATTTTCTGTCAACATTTTCAAAAAATTCTAAATTTTTTGAAAGTACAAATTAATACAAAATTCAAAATTACCAGAAAAAATCGACATTTTGAAAAAGTCAAAATTTTAGAGAAGTGAATTTGCGAATATGTTAAAATTTTCAAAATAAGTCAAATTTTGGAAAATGCCATAATTTTCAAAAAAATTTAATAATTTGAAAAACTAAATTTTCAAAAGAAATATTTTCGAAATATTCAATAATGTCGGAGTTTTCGATATACAAGGTGTTCCGAAAAAGATGCTAATACTTAAGAAGTATAATCCTTGGATCCTTTTAAGAAAAAAAGTCTACATCAACATAGATCCGGAGCAGCTTTACTTTTAAGATACAGACTCTTCAAAATTAGGAAAAAATTTCGTGTTTCCTTAAACAAAGTGAAATTTCTTAAAATGCTTTTTTGAATATTTGTTTTACATCTATCATTGGCGTTTGCGTTAACATGAAAGCAAGTATTCATAACAAAAAATGTTACGTCCCTGTTTTTTTGGTAAAAATGCTCCCTTAATTTTTTTCGCATGACCTACGGTTTTCGACCAACATGTCCTTGAATATTTTTTAATCCCAAAATAAAAATAAAAATAAATCACGCTACTGATTTTTTTCCAAATAAATATGGTTTACGTTAAGACATTTTATTTCTTAGTAAAAATTCCCTCTTAATTTTTTCGTCCGACGAATGATTTTTGATTAAATAAATAAAATGCATTTCTTTGCATTTCGATGGGCGCTTAATAATTTTTATGATTATGCTCCTTTAGTATTAGCATCTTATTCGAAAACAGCCTGTATATCGAAAGTAAGATTTTTCATTTTCAGAAAGTCAAAATCTTAAAAAAGTTAAAATTTTGAAAAAATTCAAATTCCTAAAAATAAGCAAAGTTTTTAAAAAACCGAAAAGTGTAAATTTTTAGTCAGAAGAGATACACATATTTTCAACAAGGAGAATTTTAAAGAGAGACCAAAGTATTAGAAACTAAGGAAAAAATAGACATTTTTCAAAAATTCAAAACTTTAAGATAAGGTCAAAATATTCAAAAAATAATTTAACTTTATAAAGTTTTAATTTTCGAAAAATGTCGAAATTTTAAAAATGAAGTTATAATTTTGAGAAAATCGAAATTTTGTCAGTCGAGATTGTCAAATATGAGTGAAAATTTCGAGAAAAGGCCGAAATGTCAAAAATATATAATTTTTTTAAAAATGCCAATATTTATAAAAAAAAATTTGAATTTTCAAAGTTGAAATTAAAATCTAATTCTTCGAAAACTGTAGGAAATAAAAAAAACAAAAAGTATTCAAAAGAGATCGATATTTGCAAAAAAAAAATCGAAATATTCAAAAGGGGTCGAAATTTTGTAAATAATTTTAAGAGAAGGCAATTAAAAAAAATCAAAAAGTCGTATATTTGATAAAATTAAAAAATCTAGGTTTTGAAAAAAGTTGAAATTTTCAAATGAATCCATTTTTAGTATTATTTTTATTCGTCAAAACCAAAAAGATGAGTTATAGATAAACTTTCCTTTTTATTTATTTGCTGTTGTTTTGCTTAAAAAAGGGCATGGCAGGGGCCCAGGCAACCAGTACATAGAATCAAAGGGGCCCGGACGTCATAATTACCCGCGGGACCGGAAATTCTCTAGGTGGGCTTGAATAAGTCATATATATTATCTCCCACCGGGAATCGCCGCGATCGATATCTGACAAAGGACTCACCTAAAAAATTTTAAAATTCTACAACTCAGCAAAGTCTGCGAGGCCGACATAACTAAAATAATCGCAAAGTTGTAGTACTTCTGGTTATACCGGAATATCACAAACATGCGATTCCGTGATAACTTTGCTGTTCGATGTCCAGATAAGCTAAAGCCCTCATGAAATCCAGTAAAGCGAATGGTAAAAAAATGTCACAATTTTCGACTTCGTCAAAGAGAATTCAGATAGAAGGAAATCTGTTGATAATAAAAATGTCGAAGTAACATTTTCAATTATGTCGACTAGTCATGTTTTAATTTTAACTTCATCACACACTATGAACTACTATAAATAATTTGACTGATGGTTTCATAATTTAATTTGTTGATATCGATAGTTTCTTTAAGAACATTTTATTTGTTTCCACTCATGTCATTGATGTGAAATAAAAAAAAATAAAAGATAAAATTGCAATTATTTCTTAAAGTTATCAGTTAAATAATAATTTAAATCTGCACAAGATAGGTCAAAAAAATATAGGGTGCTCCATTTGAGATAACAAAGGGATAACAAGGATACTGTTTGAATTTACCAAAATATTCAGACGTGAATACAACACTGGGTATAATGTTTTTGAACGTATAAAAGTTGTACAAGATAGCTTCGTATGTGTTATACTCTTGTATCAAATCAAATATAAAATAACTATTTGATTTCGAGAAAAAGGTACAAAGAATTCAGAGGGACCTTGCATCTATCAAATGTTTTATAAAAATCCAATTATCTCAAAAACTATAAATGTTAAGAACAATGTTTGTCATCCAAAGTGGCCTTAAAATATCACATAATTTTTTTTTTTTTTAAATAACGAAGTTGGTGTTAACTTCCGGTATAACTGGTATTAGAACTTTGCGAATAACTTATTGTTAGTTCTGTTGGCCTCGCCGACTTTGCTGAGTTGTTAAATTTTAAAATTTTTTAGATGAGTACTTTGTCAGATACCGATCGCGGCGATTCCCGGTGAGCCAGGTTGACACATTGAGATTCATTGAACCTTTAAACTGACAATGCAAAAAATTCATCTTCAGTACCCATACGCCTACAGTTTTTCTAACCCAACACTAGCAGATCGATTTTTAATACGGATATCAAAGGAATTCGCCCTTCGCGATGTAATAATCGTCAATAACGCGTAGCAAGGTATTTACTTGTTGGAAAAGACGCGAAGCGCAACGTCGTGGGGGTCAAAATATTCTTTGCGAATTTTCCTCTTTGGTTCCAGATCCAAATACATAATATACAGGCTGGACCATAAGTAATGGTACATAAAGCAAGAGTAGTTGATATTAACAGAGATACAAGGCGTCAAAGTTGAAAAAAAAATTGTGATGTTTTCGCATAACTGATTAACACATTTCACAAGAGATTTGGCATAGGGAGGTTTCTTTGGTCAAGAAATTCTAATTTGCTAACAGGTCGTCAGTAACTCACAGGGGGCGCCACCTGCGCTACCTTGTATTATTCTAAAGCATCATAACTTTTTTGTGCCTTTATGTACACTTATTTTCAATAGATATCTTTATTTACCTGCTTTTTTTACTTAAAAAAGGTATGCTTTCTAAATGTTGATACAAGCAACTGTTTTTAAGATATTTGCCTTCAAAGTTTGCCGTACGTTTATTTTAAGTTATGTAAATCTGAATTTTTCGCAGCAGGTTTCAAAATAAAAGTAATAAAACTGACTCTAAAATAGTTTATATCAAATATTGCTCTACTGACATTATTATTACACATAGTTTTTAAATTTCTAAAGCAAATTTAAGAAAAATACCAAAACAAAATTTATTTTCAAAAATAAGTATGTGGGAAATGAGCTTTTTTTATGTAACGGGATTGTAAACAATTAAGAATCTGGTTATCTTTTATTGAAATTTTTTTGATCACCCAGACTATTAAAATTTTCTTGTACGGACTCAGAGATCATATCTCACATCTCTATGTTAGAAAATAAATTACGTCTTAATTTTATGGATTTTCTTTAGTGAGATTTTTAAAATTTAGGTAATAATATTATCAGCAAAGTAATATTTGCCATAAATTAGTTTCAAAGCTGTCCTATGATTACTTTTTTTAAGCTTACTTCGAAAATTTAATATCTTAGTAATTTAAAACCAAGGCACGTCAAGCTTTAAAAGCAAATATCTTGGAAAGGGTTGCTCATATCAACTTTCAGAAAGTACACCTTTTTTACGTAGAAAATATGGAGAATAAAATAATTCAGTTAAAATTAATATACGTAGGTGCACAAAAAAGTTATGATGATTTAGAATTATGCAGAATGACGCAGGTAGCGTCCCCTATCAGCTATTGGTAATATGTTAGCAAATTAGAGTTTGTCGACCTAAGAAATTTCCTTGTGCCAAATTTCGTGCCTATATTGCTCTATACTTATACGAAAAAATCAAATTTTTTTTTTAACTTTGACACCCTGTAATTCTGTTAATATCAATTTTTGGTATAAGTTAAATGTAGCTAAATCACATTATTTTTATTCGAAAAATCCACCATTGCTCTGTGTACCATTACTTATGGTCCAGCCTGTATAAAAAGGTAGCTTTGCGTCGCGTCTTTTCCCTTCCCATATGGTACAACATACAGGGTCACAATTTAAAAAGTAGCAATCGGGAATATCTCCTAGACTAAAAATGCTACCATTACAAACTCAAATGCATTTCGGGGGATTGAACGGGGAGCCAAAATGAAGCACTTTTTGACTTATCCTGCCTCAATCCTTCGGTGGAAGCCACCCCAACTAATTTTTTGTTAATACGAACCTATCTTGTGCGACATATCGTTGGAAAGCTCGTTAATATCTCTTTCCAGTCATTTAACAAAATATTTAATAGTGCGATTAGTTTTTGAGATATCGGTGTTTAAAGTAAGCAACATTTTTTGAAAACTAGTAATGTTAATTATCTCTTGCACAAAAAATTCTGTCATAAAAATCTCAAATACATATCACCAAAACCAAATAATGTGTTCTTTGACTTACTTTTTCCCCTAGAAGCTCACCGCTTCTATTATTTTTTTCTAACAAAGAACTCACCAAGTGAAGTACGTCGTTGGAAAGGTTTTTTATTCCTCTTTACAGACGTTGAGAAGCAGATAAGCCACACGAGATAATTCTCACTTTAGGAGAATGAACAGGGGGCTAGCCCCTAAGACGAGAGGAGGTGTAAGTCAAAAAACACATTCCTTTTGTTTCCCTAATGTATACTTTTATAACTGACAACGAAAAATATAAATTTTTGAAAATGTTGCTTATTTTAAACATCGATATCTCAAAAATTAAGGGTAGGATTTATGATTTTAATACAAGACCGCAAAGAAAGAGCAACGAGCTTTGCAACAATGTGCCAAACAAGATGGGTTCGTACTTAAACAAAATTAATTGGGGTGGATACCCCCTAAAGGGTGAGGCAAGGTGAGTCAAACATTACTTCATTTTGCTTCCCCCTCCAATCCCCCGATATGTATTTCAGATTTTCTTGGTAATAATTTTTGTCCAAGAGATAATTCCTTATTGCTACCTTTCAAAATTTTCACCCTGTATGTGCTTCAACCTTTGCAGGTCTTGCTCATAGCTACATAATACTATTAACTTTAGAGCACTATGATGGCGACGTGAATTAGCGTAATAATGAATGGAAACCAAAAGTTTCCTCCTATCAAAATCGCTCAGCGCGCCTAAAAAAGTTTTTACTTCAAAAAATTGAATTTTTCATAAAAGAAATTTTTAATAAAAAATGGAAATTCAGTTCTCGAAGCGGAAGTCGAAATTTTAAATATTTTTAAGAAAAGTTAAATTTAAAAAGTGAAAGTTTAAAAAGATCGAAAATTTCAAAAAGAGCCAATATTTTAAATAATTGAAATTGTCGAAAACAAATTGAATCCTTTAAATAAAGTTAAAATTTAAATATTATAGTTAAAATTTAGAGAAAAAGACAAAAAATTTTTTCAAAAGGTTGAAATTTTCAAATTAATGTTAAAATTTTGAATAAAGTCGAGATTTTGAAGACTCAAAATTTCTAAAATAAGTCAAAATCTCGAGACAAAGCTGAAAAAGTGGAACTTTTAAAAAAGTGGAAATTTCAAAATATCAACATCTTCGATGAAAGTTTATTTTTCAAGTACAATTCGACAGAAAATTAAAAAATGTCAAAATTTTCAAGGGATAATATTGGGAAGTTAAAATTTTCAGAAAGGGTAAAATAAAAACGAAAAAAGACAACAAATAAATAGATACTTTTTTAATTAAAAATGGTGAAAAAAAGGAAATTCGAAATTTAGAAAAATCAAATTTTTTAAATTACATTTTCAAAATGAAATTTTCGAAAAATTGACGATTTTATATTAAGTCAAATTAGTTAAAATTGTCGAGAGACAAAATTGAAAAGAATTTAAGTTTAGAAAGAGTACTCGAAATTTTTAGAAAAAAAATTTTGAAAAGTCTACATTTTCAAAGAATCGTTTCTTGTAGGTTAAAATGTTCAAAATAATTCGAACTTCCGAAAAAAGTCGAATATATAAAAAAAGTTGAAATTATCAAAGTAAAAATATTGAAAAAATTATGTATTAAAAGAAATGGTGAAATATTTAAAAGGGATCGACATTTTTTAAAAGTCAAAATTTGAATAAAGTTTTGATACAGAACAAATTCACAAGTTATTGTAAAATGGAAGCAAACAACTTATGATGTGCATGTAATTCTAAGTACAGGGTGAGCAAAACTCGATGTCTCGGCGCTATTATAAGAAAAGGAAAAACGATATAAGAAATCTGTAAAAAGATAATTACATTGGATTGAATAAGGTCCATGTTAAGCCCAATTTGCATATTTTTTTAGATTTGGAAACCAAAGTAATGACGTCATTGAATTTTTTTCCCCAGAAATATACTATATTTTTGCTCAGTTAAAAAGAGTTAATTTTTTTAAACCAATTTTGTAAACAAAACAATTTGATATTGGTTTTCCTTAAAAATTTATAAACAATCATTGGAAACAAATCTATTAAATATTTTTAGGTTTAGAATAACATGTTTGGGGGTATCTCAGAGACTATTTACCTGCTTTTCTACGGTTGTTTTGAAATTCCCCATAAACTAATACATAATACAGGGTGAGTCAAAAAGAAGCAAAATTGGAGACACTAGACACCAAAATATTACGATGACATGCCTTATTCTAATATGACTGGTTTAAGAGATACAGGGCGTTCAAAGTTTAAATTTTATTCTGAGATTTCTCAATAATTCGGAAAGTTTTGGTGCTGTAAATTTAATATTTTAGCTTTAGATGACTTAAACTTGCCTTAGCATATTTTAGCTTGACTTTAGCTTACTTTAGCTTTAGACGATTAAAACAAGAGCATCTTTTCTTTATAGAATTAATCGTTCATTTATACTGTCCACTTGTTTGAAGTATCCTCAAAAGATAAAAAAAATATGTTTTAATTTACGTAAATGATTATGTGAAGCAAGCGCCCTCAAGGGGCAAATCAATATAAATTCAAAATTCGTAATTCTCACACCGAAAAACATACAATTCCTAAATATTAAATTTATAACATTAAGACTTTCTCAATTATTAAAAAAATTCAGAATATAATTTAAACATTGAACGCCCTGTATCTCTTAAACCAGCCACATTGTTATAAGGCATGTAGATCTCAATCGTAATGTTTTGATGTCTAGTATCTCCAATTTAGCGTTGGCCCATCCTTTCTGACTCACCCTGAATATCATTTACGTGAACATTTTTCAAAGTCAAATGGCAACATAAAATGTTTGTCAACCATTAGTTCAATTATTGACAGATGCCACTATATTTTTATTTTTAATTTAATGCATTTCCAGAGGCTATTTGTTTAAATCGTAGTATTACGAATTTTTGATAATATTCTTTTTTTACAATAAAATTGCTTATAACTTTTTAACCAGAAAAGATATTAAATTCTTTTTTACAAAATTTGTTTAGAAAAATTAGGTCTTTTTAAATATGCAGAAATATAGGTATGTTTCTGGAAAAAAAAGTTCAATGACGTCATTACTTTGGTTTCCAAATCTGGAAAAATATGCAAATTTGACTTAAAATGGACCTTATTTAATCCAGTTCAAAAACCTATTTTCTGATTTCCTATATCGTATTTCCTTTTCTTATAATAGAACTGAGGCATCGAGTTTCGCTCACCCTGTACACTCCAATCCTAGAAAATAATCGTCCGATGGGCACTGCGAATAGAGGGTAGGAATGAATAAAGATGATCTCAAATGATGCGCAATTTTATTTAATAATAATTACATTCCCAAAACGGTATTCAAAACTCAAGGTTTGCCCCTTAACAGCTAATTAAATGAAAACTTCCACCAAAGAAAATATTAAAAAACAAATTAGCGAGAAAATATGTTTCGCTTTTTTTGAACTCTTACCTTTTAATATTAAATCAAAATGTCGAGTTTCTGGCTTTCTGAACTTCCCAGACTCTAATTAGCATTTCTTGAATATCGCAATTTAGGCGTATATTTCACCTTCCATTTGTCCCGTTCTCAAACGTTTTACCTTCGAATTTGTTTCAGGTCGGTTGGATGAAAGCAGACGACCAGACGATTTTGAGCGTCAACTCCAGAGTGATTACTCATAATCCAAGGATAACGGTGACACACGACGACTACCTGAGAACGTGGCAACTGAGGATAAGGCAGCTAAAGGAGTCCGATCGCGGATGCTACATGTGCCAAATCAATACTTCCCAGATGAAAAAGCAACTAGGATGCATAGATGTGCAAGGTACTAATATACCCGGTGATTCAAAAAATTGTCTCCCGATATTTTCGGGATCAAAAAATGTGGTCATATTTTTATATAGAGGATGGACCATCACTAATAGTACATACAACAAGAGTGGATTTTTCGTATAAGAATAATGTAATATAGCTGCATTTACCTTATACCAAAAGTTTATATTAACGGAGAGACAGGGCATCTCGGTGCAATGATAATTGAGAAATATCACTGAATTAAAAATGCAACACTTTGTCGTATCTAATACTAAAATTAGAAGGAAATACTATTAGAAATTTCTAGTATCTGATAAAAGAATTAGAAAATATAAGTGTGACACACAAAAATGTTCGTTATGTGATAAAAATTCACCCTAGAATCAAATTTCCTGATGTGTTTCAAGGCGCGTAGGTTTTTATTGGCAGAAATGGCATCGAACGCCGAAATGGCCCAGCGTATCCGATTTGGATATCCGGATATAACGTGTTATCGACTTTGTGCATCTGTAAAGCTTAGGGGATTTGGCAGGAGACGTCGCTTATTGTGGAAAAGGAAATTTTAAATTTCAATCTTTCCCGATATTGCCGCATGACGTGAAACGATCAAACGAAATTAAAACTTCGCTTTCTTAGACATATTACAAATTTTATTAAGTGAGTTTTATTCCGTCGAAAAAGTGCCCCAGGGAACGGATTATTTTCGTCGAATCAAAGTTTCGGTGCAAAAAGTAGCGTAAAAATTGTAGGCGATCCTTTATATAGCAAAAGAAGGAAGTCGGGTGAATTTCGAACGCGGCGGAGGGAATTTGTTAACAAACAAAAACAAACAATGGAATGCTATCCGATTATAAAAACACCCTGGTCCGGAAGAAGGAAGTATAAAGAAAGTTTAGAATGAAAAATGTTTGCCACCGATCCGTCTTTAAGGCGAAAATGGGGGCTTATATATAAAACGTTCAAGTTAAGTCACATTCCATCACAATTTCGCTCGTTGGGTAATTTTTTTGTGTCTTTTCGAAAGTTAAATCTGGCATATTTCGTGAAGAAGAAAGCTGAATTAATTAAGTTATATTAATCCAAGCTTATTTCAATCACACCCATAATTAAACGCGAATTAGGTACAGTGAAAAGAAGAAGTTATTTATAAGGCTGATGATCTACTGAAGCTCAGGTCTGGAAATGACGCACGTCAGAACGTCAAAAATGAATGAGTTTCAAACGAAGCCATCCAACATCATCAAAATACGTTGCTAGGTAAGGTACGTCGGTTAACAACCTCATCATTAATATAATCTGTGCATTCGTTCTGTTATTGTTAACATACCTTAACCATTTGAAACTCCAAAGACAATAACACAACAAATTTTATCACGAATTAATCTGAGTTGGCTTCAGTGCAAACAGCCTCACGTATAACATGAAAGGGGTTTCGGTATCTATGGTGAAATTCGTCCCACTGGCATTTAGGACGCCAATACGAGCCACTTAATAACTTGCAAGTTAATAAATGGTGGTGTAGTGAGTACGAGTAACATTAAGTATTTTATATTATATTGAATTTGTTTTGTCGGAAACCAGGCCCGTAACCAGGATTTTTTTCAGGGTGGAGGGGGGCTACGATCCTTCTGCTAAAACTACCCAGTCTTTGTATGCATTTAAGTTAGAGCTAAGAAGCCACGGTCCAATACTACTTTACTATTGATATTATTATTGTATACAAGGTATACTAAAATATAAAAAAATACACTAGAGTCTAACTCTTTTAACATTCTATTAATTATGTAATTTAACAACAACGTTGTCTATTTATCTTAATTTAATTTCTAAATAAAAACAGATGTAGGGGTAAGATGATAAAACTACTGGAAAGATATTCCTTTTCAAAAAATTATCTTTGAACTGTCACTTTGTGTGAATTTGAAGTCAGCTGGAGAAAAATCTTTTTTTTAAATTTTTTCAAATTTCGATTAAATTCATAATTTTAACTTTTATCTCAAATTTAAAGTTTGCACCCGAATATTTAGAATTTGGATATTCTCTCCAAATTCTGAAAGATTAGATGTTCTTTTTTTTAAGTTCAAGTTTCCTTTTAGCGTTCAACTCTTTTTCTAACTGGCAACAACTTCAATTCCTACGTTTTTTATTTTGAGCAATTTTGGAAATTATTGTAATTTCGAAAAAAAGTTTTTGCTATAGAGTTATTTATCGTTTTACCTTTAATCTCAAAATTTTTTGGAAATTTTTAATTTGAATTAGATTTATTGCTAAATGTCAAGTAAATTAATACTTTTACTTTTTTTTCTTAAAATTCAAAGTTTAAAATCTTGGTATTTACTTCAAACCCACCAACATTTTTTTAAACTTCGATTCTTGCTAGGCACCTAAAAATTTCGCCAACATTTTTGTGAAAAATGCCAGATATCGAAATTCTGAATTTAATCTTGAGTTTTTCAAATTTGTAATCTTAATTCGAAATGTCTACATTTAGAGTGGACAAACTCGTTCTAGAAAAAGTTTAATTACAACCGTGTTTATACTTAAAAATAACCAAAATTCATTATTAAACATTTCTGAAAATATAAACTTTTTTAAAAATTTTGAATTTCCGAACAAAATTAGGATATGTTAATTCTTAATGTGACCTGTTCGAACTCGAAATTTTTAGTTTTTTAAATTCGAAATTTAAGAAATAAGTTGACATATAAAATTACCCTCCAAATCCGAAGAAAAAAGAAGCCATAGTTTTTGAAAAAAAGGGTTGAAGTCAAAATTTTCTAAAAAAACTAACACTCAACATTTTGTCTTGAAACAAAATTCAAAAAATAAACTTTGATATTTCCTGAAACTTTTAGTGTGTTCTCAAAAGAGCCAGGGGATTTTTTATAAATTAAATGTCTAGAAAGAAAGTCAAAATATTTGGAATAAATCTGAATTTTGAACCAGTGCTAATGTAAAAATTTTGAAAAATAAACTTAGGTCATTAAGCTCATTTTTTTTCAAAAATGTCGACTTTAATCTTGACATTTTTAAACTCGTCGTGAAAAGTTGTACACATTCTATAAATCAAGTTTTTTTTTAAAATATGAATTTAAAGTCGAAATGTCGTGATTAAAACTAAAATAAATTCTTAATTAAAGTTGAAATTTGATGACTAAAATAGAAATTTTAATATTGTTTGGAAGTTTTCACTTGAAATTCGAATTTGGAGAAAAAATTCGAATTTTCGAAATCGTAATCGAAATATAATCGAATCAACTTCATAACAAAAATTTCGAAATGTTTTATTTTAATTTTGAATTAAGCTGATGGGTTAAGGTTATTAAAAAAAATCCTTAATTTTCCAACTTAAAAATGCTCAAGTTTGGTGTAAAATTCGAAATTTATAAAAGAATCAACAGTTTAGATATTTTTTTTTTTAAAGAACAATCGCCATGTTAGAAAAGTTATAGAAGAAATTCATAAAAATAACTTATTAAAGCTGTCTTCTTAAAATAATGGTTTATAAGATATTTTGATTTTTTATTAACGGGCCTAACATTCACAATTTTATTCAAAATCCGAAATTAAAATTTAAATTTTTAAATACCAAAACTGTAAATCTATTATTACAAAATCCAAGTTTTTTTCAAAATTTGGTGTTAGATCTTGAAAAATCGCTTGTATAAATTTCCAGTTCTTCTCAAAATTTAAATTTATTTTCAAAGAAGGAAGTTAAGCTTGAAGATCTTGCAAATTGAACATTATTTTAGTAAAATTCAAGACGTAAGATTGAAATTTCAAATAAAAAAAAAGAAATTTTAAGAGAAGTTTAAATTTTTCTAGAAACGAAATGTCAGATTTAAATGTCAAAATTTTGGAAAAAATTCGAATGGGTTTAAGGTAAAAATCTTAAGATTTAGGGCGAAAATTCGAGAATGAACTTGAAATTTTAAGAATTTCTTCATTTGAAAATGTTATATTTCTTCTGAATAACCTGAGTATAACCTAAAATCTATTATTTTTTTTTAATTTCGACTGAAATATCAAAATGTTTTTTGTTAATTGTGAGTTTTGGCCTGTTAATGCCTTTTTTAGAGTATTTTACCTTTTTGGTGCCTTGCTAGCTTTTCGTTTTTGGCTAATTTAACATTTTGCTCAACTTTTCACTTCGCTTGATTGTGCTTAAAATCTGGTCTCTAATAAAAAATGGCGCCAAATTTGAAAAAAAAACATCCTTGCCTTTCAGTACGAAAACAAAATGATCCATTAAAAATGGTTTTTAAAAAGGTCTCACATCTGGAAAATTCAGATCTATCTAGTGTGAACCCAAAATATTTCGGAGGGGGCTGCAGCCCCCTAACCTCCCGCTGGTTACGGACCTGTCTGAAACAATCATTCAAATGTCTTGGACATAAAAAACCTCTAAACATTATATAAAACTAGTATAACTAAAAGTGTTTTCGTGAGAATCTGCACAACTTCATGTTATTTAAGCTTTTTTCAATAGTGTAAAAATTAGTTAACACAACTTAATCAATGGCGGATATATCTAAGGGAAAAATGTTTAAAACGTGCCTTATTTATTTTGTGTGCCCTTTTTTGACAGTTTAGTGACAAGAATATAAACTACAGGCCTTTCACAACATATTATTATATAAACTTTTCGTCTTATTTGGGCTCTAAAATACGAAGTTAAATTTGTGGTACTACATTTAGAATCACTTCTAAACATTAAACTTTTGAACTCGAAGTTTTGGTTTTAATTTAACACTTTCAATATTTAAATTGAAATGTGGAGGAACATGTATTTTGGGCATTTTGAAGTTTCTTCTCAAAATTTTGAATTTATGGTCAAGATTTTCTTCATATAATCAAAAATTTGGGTGAATTTTTTGAAAGTGTAAGTTTTTTTTTTAAATCTTCCAGGTAAAATCTGAAAGTGTTAATATACAGCAATTAAACATTTTTCCAAACATTAAAGTTCTCCTGAAGTTTTGTAAAGTAGCCTCGAAATGCAGGGATTAAGGTCAAATATCTTTAGAATTTTTACAAAACTCTTTCCAGAAATTTTGTGATAAAGGTTTTAAAAGAAACAATAAATATTTCAATTAAATTTATAAAAAAATCAACATTAGGAAAAAAAAGGTCGAAATTTTGGGAAAAGATATTATGTCGAATTTTTGAAAATAAATTAAGTTTTTAAAAAGGCAAAGGTTAAAATTTCCAAAATTAGTTTAAATTTAGAGAAGTAAACAAAATAGAAAATTTGAAATGCGAGATTTTGAAAATATAAAATCGAAATTTTAAGAAATGTCGCAATGCATAAGAACGTCCAGATTATTATTAAAAATCGAAAAGTCATTTTTTTCAAGAAAGACTTTGCTTTCAGAAAATCCTTTAAAAATCAGTTTTTAAAGAAAAGTTGATTTTTGAAAAACTTTCTCCATGGACTCTTATTGGTCCAAGACATTATGTTTATTAATATTATTTAACATTTCTGAAACCGAGTTCGGAAATATTTAAATTTTCATTAATGAAAGTTGATAGTATTCTGAAAATTTTTTTGAATTATGACTGTGATATCTAATTTTATCTAAAACATCGCCTTATAACAAATGACAAAAAATAAGTTAGTTTATTTTACATAGAATAGGAAAAAATGAAATATAGAAGACCGAACTTAGTGATGAAAAATTTTTTTTCAAATAAATTATGAAAATATAAAAAATGTAAAAAATAAAGTTGTAGCAGTAGTAGCTCATCAGCAGTGCAGAACGTGGAGAGGGAACAATAAGGAAGAAGTACATAAAAATAATAAATTAAAATACATGAACATTTTCAACATGAATAGACGTTTTATCAATAATTAACGGTGATAAAAATTTAAATATATAAAGCCCAATCCACAAGAAACAACTACTCCGAAGCCTAATACCCCTCCCGGCATTGAACTATACTTGTGGGTCGAACTTACAAGAGCAAATAAGACCAAATAAAATTAATAAACATAAACTTTTATGTGAGTCAATATCTCTCAAGGTCGAAACTTTTAAAAAATTCGCATTTTTAGCAAGAATGTAATGTTCCACAAAATCAAATTTAAAAATTACAAAAATATCTTGAATAAAAATTTAAAAAAATTAAAAGTAATTTGTCAAAACAGTTAAAATTTCCGAAAAAGAAAATTTTTAATAAAGGCAAAAATTATCAAAAAAAAGAGAAAAAATTTCCGAAAAGAAATTAATACATATACAAAGAAAATTAGAATTTTAAACAGGTGGGAAATCTATAAAGGTCAAAATGTCAAAAGAAGTTGAAATTTTAATTCAAAATCTCGAGAAAAAGTTAAAATATTGGAAGTCGAGCAAGCAAAGATAAACATTTTGAAGAAAGTAGATATTTGAAAGTGTCGAAATTTTGAAAATAAGTCGAAAAATAAAAATCAAATTTTTCAAAAAAAAATCGGAATTTGCAAAAACCTGACCCAAGAATCCACAGATGAACACGCATGTATCAGCTACTAATTTAATAAAAATTAAATTTTTTGGCGACAAAAAATTTTACAAATTGATTTTTTTCCTGTCAGAACACGACGAAGTAATTGCGAGTGGCCACTCCGCGCCACGACGACCTTTCAGTGCATCCAGCACACATTGGTTGTTTAGTTTCATGTTTGTGATAGTTAACGTAAACAAAATTCAAAAAATAAAGTCTCCAACAGGTTGTTTGAATCTTGAAATGTATGGCAATAAAAAATGCAACACTCAAAAAAGTTTTACCCCAGAAGCGCATAATTAGCACTTGCAACAGTAAAGCTATCCAATTAGTTATCAATATAACATGTAGAGTAATGCGATGGCCATACTTCAATACAAGTAATATTAATTATTAAATAATAGTAAATGTTGGTCAAAATCAAGTGATAATTGACTAACAACGTCGCCCTTATTCGTTATAAGAACGCCAAGAGTTAAATAAATTTTAAAGATTTTGCAGGTTGATTTACACCTAAGGAATTATTTTTAACATTTATTTAAGAATTAATGTTGATTATGATATTTACATCAGTTAAAATTTAACACCTTCGCATCTAGCGACGATTCCAAGGGTATTTCAATCGGTTGGCACTTTAAAACGAATTGTTAAGAAATACAATAAGAAGTTTTTCTAGAGCAAATGAGGGTGACCGAACATAATTTTAAAATAGATGTTCTAAGGAAGAGTATGGTAAATCATATTTATTTTAGCCACTTATGTTCAGAATTATGTTTTCGTCCGACAAAAAGAAAATTGTGACCAATCACGTCCAATAACTTGGATTGATCATGATCATTGATCAAAATTGTAGTTCACCTCACATTAGCTACTCACTAGCTATAAAACCTATGTTTGGCACACATTATTACAATTTTTTATAGTTATAAATTTTTGTTTAATTACAGTTTTTGTTAAATTACTTATTTTGTTCTCATTGATAACATTCTCGTACACTCTGTTGCTTGAATACGAAGAAGTATCTCAACCATGCCATAGGCCAAACTCTTTTGGTCAGATGAATGCTTGATATACTGACCATGTGCTATTTTAACTTCTCAAGTAAACCAAGACTGAACTTTTAAGGTACTTAAGTAATTCTCGATAAAATCACCTAATGCGAAATACCGAAATATTACGTAATGCTTCTAAATGTTAAAAAATGAATCTATAAGTCTACAAAGAATACTTAACTGGAGATGAAAACTATCAAGGAAACTGAAATGTATAGTTAAGATGTTCCATTTCGCATTTGCTTTGTAGTGGGCACAATAAGCGAAGACAGCGTTAAAGAACCAGTATCAGACTGTATTGTGAATGAAGAGACTCGTATTGGTCACCTCACGAATCTCATTACATTTTCCCAATTACCATTATCAAAGATATTCATCAAAACATAACAGTGGTGACAAACATAAAAGGAAGTGAGTGAAAATAGTAAACTTAAGAAGCAACAAGTTTTTTCTAATCAATCGGCATAAGACTAAAATCAAAAGTAACAAACCAAAGTAGTGTGTAGTGTAACAGTAATAATTAAAGATGGCTCATGCTATTATGGAAGTACCAGTATACATTTGATGGCGAAGCAGATAATTGCTTTGTGCATAAAAAACGGCTCGAGCAGTTTTTCATCGCTAACACTATTATCGACAACATAAATAGGGCAATTTTGTTGGACTGGCAGCTAGAACGTACAAATTGGCCGATGATTTGGTGATCTCGATTACGGCGGAAACTACCGACTACGCTGCTCTGATCAAAGCATTTGATAGTCACTATCAGGAGCAGAAATTATTTATGGCGGAAAGATACAATTTCTATTGTACTAAAATACTGCAGAATGAATCGTGTGGTGAATATCTTCCACGACTAAAAAGCCTAGCAGCCGATTCTAAATTTGGAGATATGCTGTCAACAGTACTGTGCGACAAATTTGTATCGAAATTGGAAGCAGGGCCCACGTTTACGGCTCTTCCGGCGCTTCAACTTGCGCAGCATACGGAGATGGTGTCTTCAGGTTTTGGCATTTAGGAGGGACCAGCGGCGGTAAGATCAAAACGGAGATGGCTGATATCCATCACATAACTTCAAGGAAGGAAGGAAGAAAATCATTGCTGGAGCGCGCCAGGAAGGGTTCAGGCAACTGAACAATGGCAGCGATGGAAGAGGTGAGGCAAGCAGCAGAGGTATGAGTGGACAAAGGAACGCGATAAGTGGACCCACTACAGATATGTGTCGAGTTACTGATAATTGTATGAGGTGTGGAGACAAGCATAAACAAGAAGAATGTATGTATCGGGAATTTAGATGTCATAAATGCGAAAGATTTGCTCATTACGTAAAATGTGTAAAACAAAAAGAATATATTATTTAGAAGGTAATCCCGTTGGTTCTGACTCAGGCGATAAAGTTGTTTATGATGTAAATAATCATGGTAATGACGATTTGTTTCATTTGGGGTCAGTAAATTATGAACCAATAATATTTAAAGTAAATGCGAATGGAAAAACAATGTCAATTAAAATGGATAGTGGAGCTGGCACTCGTGTTTGTTAAGGAAAGAGATATTTAGAATTTTTCAAAGGCATTCCATTATTAAAACGTGATTAATATTTAGTTGACTATGTACGCGAACAAGATTATACCTATTGGCAAAATAGATTAAAAGCAAAATAAAATGAAAAAAAAAAACGTCAAGTAGGTTTTTCTGTTGTTAGAAGTGAAGGTCCAATTTTATTAAAGCGAAATTTTATTCATATCTTTAGTATCGATTTTCAGGAATTGCACTATGTAGATCACGCGTTAAATACTCTAATAATTTCCTTCAATATTTTCAGAAAAATTGGGTAGTTATAAAAATTTTAAGGTTTCATTAAAAGTAAATAGGGATGCCATACCTAAATTTTGTAAAAGTTGTTCATTACCGTGCGCTTTAAAGAAACGGATTGAATCCGAATTAGAGAGGCTAGCTAAATTAGATATTTTGATTCGGGTACAAAATTCAGATTGAGCTAGTCCATTGTTCCAATTTTGGAAAGTGTTAATGCGATGCGTATTTGCGGTGATTACAACATAACTATAAATCCGGTGATAGAAAATAACAGATATCCGTTGCCTAGGATAGAGGATATTTTTAGCAAATTGCAAAATGGTGAACAATTTTAAAAGCTAGATTTGTAAAATGCATATCAACAGTTATTATTATCGGAGGAAGCACGTGATTTAGCTATCATTATTACTCATAAGGAGCTGTTTCAATATACGAGATTGTCATGTGGAATACCAGTAGCTACATCAATTTTTCAGCGAATAATGTAAAATTTGTTAGGCGCTTAACTGGAGTTGTAGTTTTTCTCCATAACAAAGTGGTAACCGGGAAAAATAAAACGGAAGACTTACATAATTTAAGATAAGTTTTAAACAAATTACAAGAAAATGGTTTAACTATAAAAAAGATAAATGTTGGTTTTTTCAAGATTCAGTTACATATTTAGGTTATCGTATATAAAAAATAAGATTACACAAAGCTGGTGATGAAGTTTTGGCCATAAAAAAAGCACCTATACCTCAAAACATGATTCAACTTAAACATTTTTTAGGTACCATAAACTATTATCATAGGTTTAATTCTAATATGTCCCATATTTTACATCCTTTAACATATAAAAAAACAAAAGAATTAATGTGTTTTTCTCAAGTTTTGTCATATTATGACCCTATTTTAAAACTAATTTTAACTGTAGATGCATCCGACTATACACTAGAGGCAATTTTATCTCAGCGATATCTAAATAAATCAGAGAGGCTATAGCTTTTGCATCTAAAACGCTGACGGAGCCAGAAAAAAAATTATAGCCAAATAAATAACGAAGCAGCTGATAGTTTGTAGCGTAAAAAATTCCATTAATTTGTAGCAGCTAGAAATATTTTGCGAACAGATAATCAACCTTTAGTTAGTATTATTGGTCCAAAATAAGGAATTCCTATAATGTCGGCTAATTGTTTACAACGATACGCTTACTTTTTTCTTGTTATGATTTTAAAAAATGAAGTACTTAAAGTCTACCAACATTGCTGATTTTCTATTCAGATTTCCTTTAAAATCCATTGAAAATTGGAATAATGAATATAGCTATTTAAATTATTTTGAAGATAATTCTGATTTTCCTATTAAAATTGAAGACATCCAAAGCGCTACAGAATCAGATCCGATGTTATAAATCATTTATAAATACTGTATTCCAGGGTGGCCTACACAAGTAAAAGATGATAATTTAAAACCTTATTTTACTAGAATATGAGAGACGCCGACATGGAGGAGTCCTCCACAGACGAAGGAGGCAAGAGAAAAAGGGTACAAGAAGAAACCTTAACGAGAACAAAAAAAAATGTCGAGAACGCCAATAAAAACAAAAAACAATTGATAACGAGGATAAGCTTGATCTTATACTAAGTATGATGCAGGATATAAGAGAAGAAATGCAAGAAATAAAAAATGACCAGAAAAAATACAATAACGACATTACAAAAATCCAAATCGAAAACACCAAACTAAGAGAAGAAAACGAGAGAATTATAAAAGAAAACGAGAAAATGAAAAGGGATATAAAAATAATAAGCAATAATTTGGAGTGGATCGAAAAAGATAAAAGGAAAAATAACATAATTGTCAACGGTCTAACAGTAAATACAAACGACAATGCAATTTTAGTTACAGAAATGGAAAATTTCTTTAAAGAAAAATTAGAAATACAAACCAAAGTTGAAGAAACTTACAACATTGGTAGAAATATATATCTTGTGAAACTGCAAAATGAAAATGAAAAGAAACGGATTATGAAAAACAAATCAAAGCTTAGAAAAATTAATTAAAAAATTTTCATAAATGAAGACTTGACGCATAAAGAAAGGGAGAAGCAGAGACAACTAAAAAATAAAGCAGAAGAGGAGAAATGCATGGGTAAGAATATCAAAATGGGATATAACAAGATAATAATTGATGGAGAAACTTGGAAATGGAACAAAATCAAGGAAAAATTAGAAAATACAAATTCAAAAAACTGAGCAATAAATCTAAAGAGGTAAATAGTATGATGACGAACAAGGTAATGAAAATGGATACGAAAACACATAAAAACACAACAATAGAAAAAATAAATAAAAAGGAAAAAACAGGAAAAGAAATTTGGAAAGTAGGAACATGGAATGTTAGAGGACTAAGGGGAAAAGAGGAGGAACTAATAGAAGAATTTGAAATGACAGGGATCCAAATATTAACAATAACAGAAACGAAGAAGAAGGGGCAAGGGGAACTAGTGCTAGAAAATGGACACCTTTTAATATACAGTGGAGTAGAACAAAATAAACATGCTGCGGCAGGGGTTGGGTGCATAATAGAGAAAGGATTAGTAGATAATATACTAAATTGGGAAGGCATTTCTGAAAGAATACTAAAAATAGAATTTGATGATATATATGGGGAACGAATATGCATAATAATAGTGTATGGACCAAATGAAGATGATTTAGCGAGTAATAAAGATCAATTCTGGGAGGAACTGACATTGGCCACAGAGACAGGTAAAGGTAAAATTATCGTAATGGGAGATTTTAACAGTAGGGTGGGTAAAAGAGAGAATAGAAATGTAAATGTGATTGGAAAGTGTGGGGAAACAAAAATAAACAACAATGGGTTAAGAATGATAGAATATTGAATATTGAACGATCTCATAATAACAAATACGTTTTATGAACACCAGGATATACATAAATTTACAAGAATAGCGGAAAACAGAAAAGAAGGATCCATAATTGACTACGTACTTGTGCAAAGAAATAATAGGAAATCGATCACGGATGTAAGAGTCAAAAGAAGTGCGGAAATATTTAGTGATCATTACCTGGTTGTAGCAAAAATTAGGAAAAAGAAGAGGTGTAGGAGTGACAACGAACGACACGAAACTGCACCAGTAAAAAAAGAAAATATTAAAACATACAGATTAAGAGAAAAAGATATAGCAAACAGTTATCACCAAATTCTTGAGGAAAAAATAAGTAATATAGAAAAGGAGATTGAACAAAAAGATATTGAAGACATATGGCAAATATTTAAGGAGGTAGTAATAGAAGCAGCTAAACAAGCATGTGGCACGATTACAACCAACGCCAATAAAAAGTTAACTGCCTGGTGGAACGATGAAATCAAAAAAGAAGTTAAATTAAAAAAACAAGCGTGGAAAGAGTACTTAAATAATAACACCGCACAAAAATACACTTTGTATAAGGAGAGAAGAACCAAAGTAAAAAAATAGCAGATGAAGAAATTGAAGTACTTACGATAGAGGAAGTTGAAGAAGCAATCAAGGCAACAAAATGTGGAAAAGCACCCGGACATAATGGAATAACACCAGATATGATTAAACACATGGGAAAGAAAGGTGTAAAACTCTTGTACAACATTTGTAATAAGGCATGGATAAAAGGAAACCTACCTAAAGATTGGGAAATAGGTGTTATTATGCCCATATATAAAAAGGGAGATAGAAAACAATGCCAAAATTATCGAGGTATAACTTTATTGAGCACGGTAGCAAAGATATATGAAAGGGTGTTAGCAAACAGGCTCCGTTTGGTCACAGAAATGCAATTAAGTGTATCCCAAAGTGGATTTAGAAGAGGCCATAGTATACAGGACCACATATTCACGATGAAACAACTTACGGATAAAATATTAAGACAACGGAGAGAGGCATACCTAGCGTTCATTGATCTTGAAAAGGCTTTTGACAGAGCACCCAGAAAAGAAATATGGATAAATTTGGAACAACGAGGAGTCAGCCGAAAATTAATTGCTGGAATAAAAAGCATATATGAGGAAAATGCAAATTACGTCAGAACGCGAAATATGCAGTCTTCTACTTTCTACACAAGAGATGGTTTACGACAGGGAGGAGTACTTAGCCCATTACTATTCATTATCCTGATAGATGACATACTCAAACAAACATGTACTAAAACAACAGGCCTACAAGTAGGATACTACAATCTACAAAAAGTCTGTATAAAAGAATGTGCATTTGCAGATGATATAGTAATAATGGCAAATTCACCCGAAGACCTACAAACTAACTTAGAAATATGGAAAGATGCTCTAGAATCTAAACAAATGAAAATAAATGTCAATAAAACAAAAGTAATGGCGATAACAGAAGATGAAAATAAAAAAATAAATATACGATTGGAAAAAAAAGATATACAGCAGGTCAAGGAATTAAAATATTTAGGAGTAATAATAGATAATAAACGAAATCAGAAAGCATATTACAGTGTGTGTGCAACCATAGTCAAGAAGAAAGAAATATCCAAAAATACGAAAATGTTGGTATACAAGACTATCTTCCAGCCGATACTACTATTTGGAAGTGAAACCTGGGTTTTAACGGAGAGAATGAAAAGCCGGATACAAGCAGTCGAGATGAAGTTCTTAAGAGCGATAAAGGGAATAAGTAGAAGAGATCGAATAAGAAATCAAAAAGTGAGGAAAGAACTGGATGCTAAGCCTGTATTAGAAATTATCGAAGAAAAACAATTAGGTTGGTGGGGACATATACAAAGGATGAAAGATAACATGCAAGTAAAGAAAATATGGGAAGCAAGAACATCGGACCGGAGACGTAGAGGCAGACCTAAAGAAAAATGGGATGACATCATTGATAAATTAATCAGAAAGAGACAATTAAACCTAAACGAAGCAAAAATTTTAGCGCTAAACAAAAAGGAATGGAAAAAATTTTGTGAATAAAATAGAGAATACCAATCCCGACACCTTACGGTATAAGGGAATTGATTATATATATATATATATATATATATATATATATATATATATATATATATTACTAGAAAATGAAATAAATGTAGAAAACCATGTATTAATATGGGGGCATCGCGTAATTGTCCCTGGCGATATATTTTGAAAGAATTGCGTCAATCACATCTATGTATCGTTAAAATGAAAGCCTTAGCTAGAAGCTACGTATGGTGGCCCTTTTTAAACATTTAAATAAAAGACATTTGTAAAAGTTGCCACAGTTGTGCAACAATTAAGCCAAATTTTCCTAAAGTACCATTGAACCCTTGGTCCATTACGGATGGACCCTGGAAGAGAATTTATTTAGATTTTTTAGGCCCATTTCATTGTAAAACGGTATTTGTAATCAAAGACAGTTTTTCAAAATGGCCTAAAATATTTATTATACCCTCGACATCTCGTAAACTGACCATTGAAAAATTAAAAGAATCTTTTATTCGTTATGAAATACGTCGCGTAGTCGTATCAGATAATGCAACTTATTTTCTGTGAAAAGCTTTAAGGATTGTTTTTTAATTAAATGCTATTGTTGCGCGGTATCGGTTCGAATGATTAATACGCCGTGAATTATAACCACTTTATTTCAAAACTGAACTTGAAAAACTACACTGTTTAATTAAAAAACCTATTCATTGAGTTCTAACTAACTTGACTGAGGAAAAAGTGACCGCCTTATATAGGTCCCAGTCCGGGTTCTACAGGAATTTGGCAGATACAGCTTATCCTTTGCCGAAATTTCTGGAGCTCTTATCTGCTGTTTGATTTATTACCGCGGCCGTTTCCCCATATCAGATTTTCTAGAAAATTCCCAACTAAATTTCATAATTACTTTTTGTTACAGTATATTTGATTTAACCAGCCCATCGTATGGTCCTGCTTCAAACGATCTGCCGCCTCAAATGCAGCTGTCGAAAATACAGTAAAAATTGTGAAATAATTTTAAAAAATTTCCAAAATTAGATTTTAATAGATTCATTAATAGGTTTTTGTTAACTTATCGTAACACACCACATTGCATCACAGAAAAATTTCCTGCCCAAATGATGTTAAATCGTTCTTTAAGAATGAGATTATAATTAATGAAAACCAAATACAACAATCGACAAAAATGTTGAGCATTCTAAAGTGAAAAAGACAATTAAAAACAATCAAGAAAATCAGAATTATTACTTCAAAGGGAGAAGGCAAGTGGATTTTGCCACACTTAAAGATTATAGACCAGAGAATCCAATGTGGTCATCTGCTAAAATCGTACAAAAAAATATCCAAAAATATGTATAAGGTGGTATTGTCTGACAGTGATATAGTGTGGACCAGACATGCGAATCATATTGTCTATGACATTAATATAACTTCGTGTTAACACCTCAACACGTATTTATCAGAGATCAAGGTGTAGCTATGAATGAGCAAAATGTTCTGGTGGCTACAGTGACTAACTAACTGTCATCTTCAATAGTTCTAGTTGCATTTTGTCTACTGAACGACCCAAGAGGAATGTAAAACCCTCGGATTGTTTGCAATTGTAATTATTTGTAAATATTTTGTTTTTCGATAATACAAGTATTAACTTAATGGTGGAGGTTGTAATGTATACTTAAGATGTTTTATTTCGCATTTGCTTTATAGTGGGCACAATAAACGAAGACAGCGATAAAGAACCAGAATCAGACTGTACCGGTGAATTAAGAGACTCCTATTGGTCACTTCACGTGTTTCATTACATTTTCCCAATTACCATTATTAGAGATGTTCATCAGAACAGAACAGAAACTCATTTATCGTGACCAACTAATTGAGGTAGAATTTTTTTCTGCAAAACTAAAAAAAAAGACGCATCCTTCGCACTTGATTTTTCTCCACGCTAGGGTAGAATTCGACGATGAAAGTGTGCAAAAGTTACGCAGCATTTCATCAATTCGTGTTACAGCTAATTGAAGTTAATTTGTTTTTTGAGTTTGGACCAGTTCGAAGCAGGCAACGTCCCATAAGTGTTGTTGATATGAAAATCCACGAGGGGTCCATTTGGTTAGCTATATTTTTCACAAGACCAGCTTATCTCGTACCGGAAAGATAAACATCAACATAAAATATTCTTCTAAAGGGATCTCGTATATATGGTTTAATTTAACTTTAGCTATCATTTAACTTATCAGGGAAACTGTTCCTAATAACACTAAACATCTCTAACATTCCAAATAAATCTATTTTACGTTCAACAATCGAGAGTTATCTCATTCTTTTCTGTTATCGCATTCGTACAGAAAGGTCTGGAAATTAAATTCTTTAAATAATCACCCTCCGGTGCGGTAAGTTATTAAGTTATAGAAATAGCGCAACAACACTATTAGGTTAACTTTCCTCAGCTCACGTTTCACGTGCAATTTCGCCACCTTAGACGCCTGATATTGACCACACGTTCTGCGAGTGAGGCAAATCGGAAATGGTATTTTTCACGATTTGACACGGATTCGTAATAAAGTCCCGACTCCCTGCTCTTGATGGGGCCGATGTGAAGCCATGCAAATGCGGGGAATGCCAGATGTGCCCCAGTCGATAACGCGTTTGTACTCAAGTAACCAACTGGGATGATATTACCGTCCATTTCTCACACAACGACGCCGACGTCCGTATCTGTGAGTTAAATGGCACGTGTGGAGATTGAAACGGTCACGAGATGTGAGCGTTGACACTTTTACGCTAGGTATGAATGATAGCGGCACGCCAATTTTGTCGCTTTAGATCGTCTAGAGAGCGTTTTATATTATGTGACACTTTTTGTCGAATTTATTGCCTCCAGACAGTTCGCCCTGAGAGCGTGAAGTGACCATTATTTTAAAGGTGATATTTCATGGGTAACATAAAAAAATCGAATCGAAATAGATGGAAGCAATTTTACGAATAGTGAAGCGGAACAATCAATAACGACAAGCAGTAACCCACTAGTGGAGTTAAAATCAGAAATCAACAAAACCTCTTCATACTAGGCTGCTTAAGACGTGCTATTTGCGGAAACAATGATATATGTGCACAGAAAGTAAAAATAATTGACATTTCCAACCCTTACTTCCTGGAATTCTTTAATATTCCTAACTATTAAACTTTACTAACAATTAAAAAGGAACATATTAAAAATTCCACTTCGTGTAAATTTTTGTTATCTGTTGCTTTTTAATCATTAATAAAGTTTAATAGTTATAAAGAAAGTAAAAAGCGAATAAATAAAACCTGTGTAAGACATTAAGAGAACCGATATTGATAAATCTAAAAACTTATTACAAAAATCAGAAATAAGAACATAGCAAGAATACCAGTTAGAAACAGATTTGGAAATAACAATTCAAGGGGAAGAAAAATGTTCGAGGGATAATGCAGAACGTCTGGCATAATAATCACAGACTTCATTGTTTAAGAAGGAAAACTGAAGGCGCAAGACGGGAGGGAAGACTTACGGATAGAAGAACATCCCAATAAAACTATCTCAGCGTTTAATACTCCAATCATATATGTAATACTTCTATATGGGCAGTTCCTCGTTTCTTGTGGGAAATACTTCTCTTTCTCGCTGACCTTCACACGGGGTGATGAGTCGCAATGCGCAGGTGTTACAAATCATCTATTTATGGCCAAAATCAGCTATACACGGCTAAACATAAACACCGGTTTAACCCGGGCGTCGCAATTTGTTCATTTCGTTCATTCATGCGCAATACTCGCCAATCACGGATGTCCCATCTTTATCGAATTTGGTCAGAATAAACTCGCGAAGAGAATAGGGAGCTGGCCGTATAGAAGTATTACATATATGACTACAATACACAGACGCCTTAGCTTATGGAGGACTGCAGTAGCGTGTCCTAAATTTTATAAATGGGGTAGTTGATCGTAAAATAAATTTAAAATTTTTATTTATTTTTGGGGTTCTGTATCTTAAACAGAAAAAACGGAACCCTAAAATCTCACTTCCGTATCACAAAGAAGTTTTCCTTAAAAACTATACATATTAGGAATTTGAAATTTAGCACAGCGTTAATTCTCGATCTCTCACGCAAATGCCGCCATTTAACGATTAGAAAATAAAAATATTTTATAATAAAATGAGGGGTTAATTTTGTCACCGAAAAATCAAGTTTTAATGAATATATCATGCGAGGTAGTTTTTTTAAATTATACTTAAGGATCCTAAATTATTTTTTTAATAATTTTTGGTGCAATGATCTCAAAGATGCAGCTACAAATGTGTAAGAAATGACAGCCCCCCTGATCTTCTGGGTTTCTAAATATAAAATTAAGATTTTATTAAAGTTAGTAGATATTGGGTCGGTCATAAAATATCAGAAAATAGCGGGTTTTCTCGATATTACAATAATTGTTGAGAAAAAATAATATTTTATGCAAAAGTAGAGGCTTGCGTTCCAAGTTTTTTGACCCAAATAAAAAACTTGATTTAGCCAAAGATTAGAATGCAGATCAAATTTGTCTTTTACATTATTAATTTAAATGAATATATTCGGAGTTAGCACAGGTTTATTAGATTGCACACAATTCAGCAATTGAGGTTGGAATCCAACATTTTGGCTAAATCTGAAGCTGGTACAGTGTTGTGTTGGAGCAATGCTAAATAATTATCTCATCTAAATTTCCATCAATGAAAAATGAACCAGTAACATGATTTCCAGTAATCTCTGCTCAAACATTAACTTTTTCAGGGTTCTGTGTATGCAATTCTCTCATCCAGTGAGGAATTGCACTAGCCCAATAGCGGCAGCTTTGATAAGCGTGAAGAGTAAAAATGGACTCATCAGAAAACAATATGTTTTCTTATTTGGATGACATTATTATCTAATGTTTGCATCATTTGTTCACAAAAATGAATTCTTCTATCAAAATCGTCTTCACTGCGCTCTTGACATGGTGTCAGTTTATAATGATCTATTTTATTTTCTGTCAGCAAACAAATAATCGAGGAATGACTAACTTTCAGTACTACAGCTACTTGTCGACTTGAAGAATGTGGATTCTCTTGAAACTCATTCATTTTTTCCAATTTGGTATCAATAATTAATGCATTGGAGGATTCTTTTTCTTAGCTTTCGTACATGTCCATGTTCGTGTTACTAATTGTACTGTGGGATATAGGCGGTAAATTAGGAAACTTTTGTTGAAATAGACGAACGACTTCGGCCTGTGATTTTGCGCTATGTCCATAACCGATCATTTATAAAATTATTATTTTATGCATTTCTGTTAAATGCCCCATATTAGATTTTCAAAATGTGCAAAAAGATGTGCACGATACAGACCACTGTCTAATTCTTTCTCAGTTTCAGAAAGTTACTGGGTTATTTTCGACAAAAAGTACAATTGACTATGATACGGTTGATAAGTTTTTACATTTTCTTTTTTACAAAATCAAAAAAGGATATCGAAATTGTTTTTGTTAACTTACTGATTATCGAGGACGAACCGGACGAGCCACTATTAGTTAGTATTGTAGAAAATTTCATCTAGTTGATAAATTACTTTTTTTAATGTTTATTTAAATGTAGCAAGCATAACATTTTTGAATAGACAATATTAGGAACTTTTAAATGGCATATACCAAGCCTTTACTCCCAATTAAAAAAAAAAGGTGGGTTAAAATGGTAACTCGCAAGGGGTAACATCTAGGAATGAAGTTTTTCGGTGCAGGATGTCATCTTATAATTTAAAATTGACTGTTTCGGGATTTTTCATAAATATCTGCAATTATGTGCCGTTTACACGGGATAGTAACTTGCGATAGCACTTGAGAGAGCGACTTGTGAGAGCGAATATATTTATTGACCATACACGACTATTTCTACCTCCAAATGTACGACTTGCACAACCTACTTGCAGACAACTTCCAACAAATTAGAAATAAATCTAAACTTGCCTATATCGCTCTCTACGTTTGTTTACAGGTGCAAGTGCTTGCGCAAGTTTTACGACTTGGTCTGAGAGCACTCTCAGAGACCGTTTACACTACGCAAGTTCGCTGGAAGTACTCTCAGACATCGACTCGCGATAGTTTTACTTGCTCGTGTAAATGGCACATAATACTTTGAAAGAACGCATGTGGCATAGATGTACGTTTAAAATCCTTCCCTTTTAATAAGATCACTGACCGCCGATCAACCTGCATACCTAAACCGAAACGTGCCTCAAAAAAACTTCCAATATTTAAAATATTGGCCGACGAATTCTGCAATTGGTACTGTGGTGAGTCGAGTTCTACTAAACTGTTCTATTTCCTCGTTTGTTTTATTTAATTGAATTTTATTCAATATTTTCTTGGAAATATTAAATCTCCAAATATTGTACTATATAAAATTCTTTGTAACATAACGTTTTGCGTGAGAAACAGATTTCTTAGCGTTCACAAATTAGATAAGGGTTATTTGTTAGGCCTGGTTTGTTTCAAGCACAGACACCTAAACTGAGTAAAATAACATGTTATTTTTGAAGGACTGCTGAAAAGTAGAGTAATAAATAAGGGTAAGTGCCGATAACGGAGACCGTAGCAAATATCTCGGCAAGACCATGTGGTGTTAGACTGGAGGAATTTTACGTTCGAAAAAGGCCCTTATAAACACGTACAATTGTAAGTTATTTAAATTTCAATTATCGAAGTAAAACTTGCAAGATAAAGGGACGACATTATTCAAAAGGGGTTTGCACTTTGATATGCACTTTAAGAATCCTTTTCAAAATTAATTTAAGGGCTAATTTGGATTAGAAATATTTAAATTAGTAAAAATTCTGCACTCTGATACCCTCTAGCGAGATGCAGAGGATATCTTTCGGTCCCCAAAAGTTAAGGGTAGGGCAAGAAAAACTTAAAGTACCGTAAAGAAGTTAAAAGTAGTCAAGAACTAAACTTCGATGAAATTAGTTTAAAAATTATGGTCAACTTCCGAACTTATAAAAACGAGTACGGAATACGGAAGTTTAAAAAAAAAAAAAATTTACTTCTGTTTGTGCTAACCAACGTAAATGAACACAAAAAAAACAATTTCTGTTCAAGGTGAAGTTCTTGTGCCATTTATGTGATGTTTGCTACGGGATAAATAGGCAAGTAAATTTTAAATTGTCCGATGATTTTATTTGATGGGTTTTTCGCTCTTATATGATTTAATTAACTGTTCCTAAAATTTGAGAAAATACTTATTCCTAATTTTGGTCAATATGGGGTTGGGGGGCGTACACAAAAAAAAAGGAATTTAAAACTTCCACAACAAACCGAATGAATGAGAAAGTCGTTGTTAGAAAATTATGATTGGGCCAAGAACCCTACCGCTGACTGGTGCAACTACCAGTCTTAGTTTCAAAAAAAAAAGAGAAAAAAAACAAAAACAAAGGGAGTAGAAAGAAAAAAAGATGAAAACCAATAAAGCAAATTTGCTTCGAAAACCTTCTATTTTCTAAAGGTCGTTTTTCGATGTTCTGCTGTTGGAAGCTGAGTTTCCAGGGGTTCAAAAAATCGATAACACCCATCACCGCAGGCTCGGTAACTGACAGCAGGCATCTATATTAGGATTTGCTGATGATGTACTGTAAGTTCTCGAAACGTGAAAAACAAGGAAAACCGGAACCGGTGTTGTAAGAAGGTTGTCTGAAAAACTTTCCAGACATAGACAAAGTCCCAACACATGTAAACCCCTGGATGTGCTCCGCGGGAACGTACGCCTTAACATCCTAGAAGGAGTAGTAACCTCTTCTGGTTCTTGTTCTGGTGTACTCGCCCGGTCTGCCTTATCCGTGGGTCCCCTCATCGGTTACACGCCCAAAAAAAAGGGACCCCCTATATAGGCCACGGAGAATTACAACACCGCGCGTCGCGATGGGGAAGCGTTTGCAAAATTACTAATTTATAGTCGCATGCCTAGATTTACTGTCAACATAAATTAACTAACGTAGGCGGACGAGCAGTATCAGCATCAGCTCTCGTTAGGGAAATGTTTTGACGAAAGAAATGAGAATTTCTTGCCAGTTTCTAATTTTAATTTAAATGTTTTTTTTGTGCTAAGTCAAGCTTAGCCACTTTCTAAGCCAGAAAACGCCCCTTCTATTAGAACAGTAGCCGTAGAAGTAGATGTAGTGTTAGAAGGGCAAATTCTGCTCAGAAAGTTTCTACGAAATCTGAACAATATTTCTAGTCTATTTTATAACACTGGTTTGAGTTCGAATGATTGAGTTTGGTATGAGAAAAACAGAAAACGAACAAAGAAACAAGTTAACAAAGGAAAGAAAGAAAGAGTGAGAGAACGAGAGATCTGTAAGATTGAATCAACATTTATAAATCTGATTTATTACGATAAATCACAACTTTATTTCGAAGCTTGAGCTCCATTTTCTCGTAGCATTATCCTTTGGATATTCTTAGCTCAAAGCTTTAACAGGAAACTGTATGCTATGTGAAGTATGCTTGAATTAAGAAGCGACAAAAAACTCAAAAGAATTAGGGAATAAAACAGACACCTGAAAATAGTTTGAGAACCTCTGTGTACGAACTAACCAGCGAACGTCCACCGATAATCAGGTACAAAATTAGCTGCATTTGGTTTGAAAACCTTTGAGTACAAACTACATGGCTCAGCTGGGGAAAATATTGCGATTATTAGGGTTAAAATAAACTTTGGGAAATTAATAACCGACGCACCATATACGAGCGAAAGAGTTAAACAAAGAATGTCAGATTAATTGTGCTTAAGGAATTCTCTTAATTTTCTAAGGAAATATTTCTCTCAGATCTGTGTCCAGCAAATTTAAACAAGTTGAAACAAACAGGTTCACTTTTATTTTGTTGTATTATGTTTAAGAACACTTGAAAATCGCAAACTTGAAATTTTGTTGATTTATTTGTTGACCTATTGTAATAAAACGTTGAGGTCAATTGTTGTTTAAATTTGATAACACTTCCCTGTCGACTCTACGAACTGGGGTTACAATTTATTGAAATAAAATAATTTTAAACACAAAGTAGACAAATTGGGTCCGAAAATCGAAGATAAATTATTCTTCGAAAATTTTTAAGATGAGCAAAATTCTACAATTTTGAAAAATTATATACAATCACTGGTTTTGGTCGCGCATCACATTTAATCGACTTGACCTGGATTTAATCACGACGGCTGGTCGTTCATCACAGTACTTTAGATTTTATTTGACAACTCATCAAAATTTAAATATCTCCAGTGACATTTATGATCCGCAGCCAAAAAGGCGTCCGTTTTATATCTTGATAAAACTCATTGATGCGACCAGTAATGTGCAATAACATACGAATATACATCATAAAGTAATAACATGATGATAAAACTCGTATATATAACTTGAGAATTCGATATAAATTCTTTCCATGGGCAACATAAAACAGAAATGATTTGCAAATTTATACATTCGTAAGCTTTGAAATGTTTTCAATTTAGTACGATTGGTGGTAGAATAATAAAAACAGACGAGCAAAGTTTAAAATTTATATTTTATATGTGACACTTCTTATAAAGCTTATCTCAAAAAGTTACCCGTAAAAGTTTCTCGGAATATGTTTAAGTTATTATTCTGTTGTGAGCTACGTCCCCAAAGATATTCAAATGCCTTCCATTGGTTACCAATACATTTCCATCATGCAGTAATTAGTCCTTATTAAAAGCGCTTTGTTAAACCTCTGGTGTTTGTTGCCAAAATAATTACAAAGCAAACGTCTTGTGAACATCCCAAAGCTCCGGTATTCATTGGAAATAGTAATTGGAAAACGTACAGTTTGGTGTATTTCTCATTTATAATCTCAGTCATTATTCACCTCTGCAGAATATTAACGAATCTTGCGACAGTCCTTAGGTCTGCGCTTTTGTTGGAAAAGTTAGTTTATGATTCATGTGCCACTGATAACCTGAAATGTAGAACAAAATCTAACCAATGCGCAATTTTGCACCAAGAAAGCATACGAAGTTTCGCCTTTCATTTACGAAAATAAGAAACGAGCTTCTGTTGAGGTTAAACTCGACACAGCAAAACGAAAAACCGCCAAAAACGTTTTTCTTGTAACGGTAAGAATCTGAGCACTAATTTGATAAGAAAATGCTTTCATCCGTTAAATATCTTCTGTGTAATTACGTTATTCTGTTGATGCATCACTTCATATATTTTTAGGGAAAAGCAACACTAAAGGGGGAACATATTTCTTTTCACTCTTTTGGTGCTGTCAAGTTTATATTTGGTTTGATAAAAAGAGGGAAACTCTAAATAAGGCCGCCACTCAATTTACATCATAAAATTTCTTAGAGAATAATTTATGTTAGGCTTCCTTTTGCCTTCAGCATCAGGAGTTTTATCTGCTAAACTTGAGAATTTAAAAAGAAAATATTTAACTTTATGCAGCATAAAGTGGTTTATAAATTTTACAACAACAACCTCTAATAAACCTTGGGTGGGGACCTTATCTGCATAATCTTACTTTTTATATGGACGAACAAGTTTGAACTAGTGTAAGAAATCAGTTTTTCAGTAACAAATTTTAAAATTAATCATTTATTACAGTAATTTTGGTGTCATAAGTGTATTTTAAAATATAAGGTGGAATTCGTTTTTTTCAAGTTCAATTTACTAGCAAACGGATACCACATTATGCCCTCAGACACCGAAAATGAGAGGCGGAAACCAAGGGTTGGACACTTTTTACGCCCTCCATGCCAAATTTTGTATCGTGTTCAAAGGTACGAGAGACCAAAAATGCGGTTGGCATGTTCTCTAGTAATTATATTATATATTTGTGTACTTTTATATATTATAGTTTTTTATTGTATTTTATTTTAGTTTTATATTTTGGCGTTTTTTTTATTGTTATAACACAAAAACGCTGTAAAACAGCTACATATGATTTTAGACTATGATTGCATACCATATAAAGTACAGTAAAATACAGTTAACTAAACCATTAATTAATTTAGTTAGGTTAACAAATGACACTATAAATGACAAATATGTATGAAAAGATCATGTAATTTCCCAGCCTATTCTAGAAATTAAAAATTACTGCAATTTAGGTTTGCAAGCCTTTGACGTAAACAATTTATCCCTGTCTTAATGCACTGAGTGTCTAACGCCTGACGGAAATGAAGATAGATGACGACGAACTGCAGTTTTTAACGAAGATGGGTTGCAATTATTATAAAACACATTTTAACTCTTTTTTTGGAAATGTCGATTTTTTTTCCAAAACTTCTAAATTTTATTTTGTTTAATAACAACTTTTCAATTGATTTTTTTGAATGATTCTTAAAAATGTCTACTTATTTCAAATTTTCCAGTTGTTTTGAAAATGTTGCCCCCTTTTGAAAATGTTGATGGTGTCTCTAAACTAAAACTGTTCGTAAGTTAGACATTTCAGGAAAATTTCAACCATTTTCCTTTTTGTAGATCTATAACTTCTTGGGCATTTCGACTGTAATTAAAAATTTCGTTTTTTTTTTAATTTTGATTTTTTTTTGAAAACATCTGAAATTTTAAAATGTATTTTAACATGTCGACTTATTTTAAAAATTTCTAAATTTTCCAAATTTTAATTTTTTTTTGAAAATTTCCGGTTTTTCCAAATTTGAGTCTTTTTAGAGCTCAAAATTTTAACTCACAGTTTAAAGTTTGATTTCTCTCCCTTTCTCCCCGTTTCTCTTTTTCTCAATCACCCTTTTTTGTCTCTTTACTCAACGGGTCCGACGGGATCAATTAATTATTTACACCTTTATATTTCTCATTCATGGTCATGGACTTCTGATGGCAATCACGGAAACTTAAAAAGAACTATGGTTAAATTTACTCATAACCACCCCATTTACTAACAACACTGATTAAAATTTGGACACATGTGTTAGCGTCCTTAATTTAAATCACGTATTCGGAAGACTTAGTAAAGACAAAAAAGTCAATAAAAAATTATTCGAGATTTTAAAAGGGACACTTCCAACCCTCATGTTGTGGAATTCTTAAATATGCATAACTATTAAACTTTATTAACGATTAGAAAGCAACAGATATCAAAAATTCCACAATGTTTCGATAAATATTTGCTAACACTGTGATCCATGGAGCTTGTTAGCATATCAACTGCTAAACAAATTGCTGGTATAACCACCGATGATGCAGTAATGCGAAACCTGGTCCGGCGTTAGCAAATATTTATCGAAACATTGTGGATTTTTTAATATCTATTGTTTTTAATCGTTAATAAACTTTAACAGTCATAAATTTTAAAAGAGAAACAAATCAATTTATGAATCCTCTTTGACATGATGCTAATGACCGTAACAAATGGTTTACGATTTCGATAGTCAGTATAATGCTTATCATCCTATTATCGTCTCAACAGGTGCAAAATAAGGCAGAGTGGCCAGGAGAAAATATTGCCAACTAATGAACAACAAATCTTTATGTAATGATTTTGCCACATAATTATTTGTATTCCTACATGCTTAAAACTATGAACATGAAAATAATTCCACCTGTTTTAAATTTTTAATTTTATTAATGAATCGACCTGATGAAGTGTTAAAAAAATCTAAAAAATAAATGAACATAAAATTTTATAAAAATAAATTTAACCGGTCTGATATAAATTAAAACATTAACCTTAGAATGTAAATAACGAAGAAACGTATCCATAAAATTATCATTCAAAATCTAAACAGTCGGCTTAATTAATTTCTTAGCATATTACAAATGTATGGGGAGTAAGTCAGGTTGTTGCTCATAAAAAATTTAAACCAACAGCATTGTGCGGTTGTTGACAAATTTTGGGCATTGGGTGTTATGAAACACAAATAATAAAAAAATATATGATTTCCCTGCTCTAAGATAACTGCGCAAGTATCAGTCTGTTCCACCAACTTAATTCGTATTACGTTGCTCTCTACAGGAGGCTGGCAAGGATCTTGAAAAATTGCGTAATCGGGAGATGGGTGGGCGCCGTTAGAGATTCCATTAAATCCTCGTCCGGGTAGTAAAAATGCATTTTGTTCCAGTTCCTCCGGACATCGACGACATGAGCACCAGCAGCGACGTCACCGTCTCCGAAGGAGATAACGTCACTCTGTCGTGCAGCGCGACAGGAAATCCTGATCCTCGCATCCTATGGAGAAGAGAGGACGGAGATCACATTACCCTGCGTCTTTCAGACAACGAAATCCAAAAAGGTCGGTGGGATTTGCATTTGAATTAAACAGGTCGACAGCTGATTTGTGATAGTGCCTTTCCACGAAATTGAAATTATGTTTTTTTTTTCTTCGCTCAACCGTAAAATGTCGCAATGAAATATGGGTTTTGTTTGCCGGCAATTTTAATAAAACAAGAATATTAAGAAATTAATTAACTTAAATTGGATATCGGCGTTGGAAGAGGTCTGGGGCTTAAGGCAATATGCCGCAAAATTTATTCGCACTTTGGCCACCAGCTGAAATGAAATTGTTGCGGCTACAAGTGCCTGTTTCTTGGGAAATGATCCCTTAATTATCTTGCGCAAACATAACAGAGAAATACAATACTTTCAGAAAATATGTTTTACATAAATTGTATTTTACTGCCCCTTTAAGCTAATATTGACATCTGTAATTGCACCACCAGACGGATTGGGGTGTGATCTATTAGCGGATAAGCAGACCCGTTGTGGGCCTATGAAATAATGCTCCCTATAAATTCAAGTCAAAATCACAAAATTTAGACAAAAATTCCAAATTTTGATAAAACAAAATAAAAATCTCAAACCTAAACAAAATTTCAAAAAGTCGACATTTGGAAAAAAGTCTTGAATATCCGAGTGCAAAAAAATTTTAAGCTTTGAACTTTTAAACAGAAAAAAATTTCAAAAAAAAACTTAATAAACCAAAAGTTTATGTGAAAACTTGAAATTGAAGATATTTTTCCTCAAATTTCTGATATTAAAGTAAACATTTCAAGCATTTACGACGTAAGGGAAAAGTGAAAAGAATTATTTTTCTTGAAACTTTAATTTCATACTTAATCCTGAAAATTCAGCTTTAAACACAATATTTCGCCTTTTAGATCCAGATCTCAAATATTACTCAAAATTTCGTCTTTTTTTTAAAAACTAGACCTTGAGTAATCAATGTGAAAAAATTTCAAGATGGAAGTTGCAATTTTAAAATTATATTTCAATTCGAGATTAAATACTTTAACCTTGACACAAATTTGTAGTATCGATTTTTTTTGTTTTTCTCAAAAGTTTTAACTTTTTGTGATTACACTTAAACTTTCAAAAAAAAGTCGATAAATTTGAAATCTTAGTTGAAATTAATTTTTCCCAAAATTTTGGCGTATGCATTGAGACTAAATTCAAAATTTCTAAAAAAAAATAAATACTGTACCACGTTTTTCTTTTAAAGTAGAATTTTTTCGGAAATTTCAATTTTTTTTTGCAAACGATCTTCAATTTAAATTTTCTGTTAATTTATCGACCCTTCGACTTTTTTCCACACTCCATATTAGGCTGTGTTCGCGGTCATAATCAAAATAAATTCATAGCAGTTGTTGAAATTTTGAGACTAACAAAGCTGAAATATTGAGGTTAAAGTCACAACCTCAATATTAGTTTAAAGTAGAAAATCAAATAAAAAAGTATTGAAAATTTATAAAAAGCTTCATAATAATTAGAGAGCGGATTTTATGAAACTTGCATATGCAGGTATGTTTTGCATATTTTTGGGATGCTGGCATATTTCTAACAACTTAACATATTTCGGCATATTTTTATTGCATTCGACAAGAAAAATTGTGAATTTTAACACTAAAATAAAATGTTGCCTAAATTAGAATCATTATTTTTTGAAAATTTTAAATTCCACAGATAAAATTTTTGTCCAAAGGGCAACTATACGATTGTTATCACAGTTTTAAGTAGGTAAGTATATACCACATATTTGGCTCGTATAATATAGATAGTTTTATTACATTATACAAATAGATTGCCTCCTTTACTTAGGAATTAAATTTTGAGTGTCTAATTTAGCTTGATAAATATTTTTTGAGTAAAATGACTAATATATTCTGAGTTGTTAGTAGAGGCGTGTCGTGACTTCTATGAAGAGGGAAGCTGACCATAAACCCTTTCAATTACAATTTTGCTTTCAACTGATTACATTCTTAATGTATTAGCATCAGCATTTAAAAAGTAACCTTTCTTTTGGTTGTTTCGATTAGTCAAAAAATCCATTTAAATTCAAAAATTTAAAACAATGTTGAAATTTCGATATATTTCGATCAAGTATAACTTGATTGAAATGTTAGAAAATAACTGAAAATTTTAAGTCCAAATCCAAAAGTTTATTTAAATTTATTTTAAAGAAATTCACATTTTGCAATTTCAAATTAAATTGTGAATATTATTTCTTTAAAGTTTTTTTTAAATTTTTCTCTTTAAATTTGGATCTTTACTCAAAATTTCGAAATAGAATTCTAAATTAGAAGAGAACAAAAACGTCAAGATTAAACTAAAAAAAATACAAATCTTGTCCTCTGAAACCAAGAAAGATTAAAAAATATAACAGAAGTTGCTCCAACGCGTTTCGATAGTCAAGCCATCATCTTCATCTTTAGAAAGATACAGTATCTCTCTGAAGATGATAGCTTAGCTATAGAAACGCATTTCAGCAACCTCTCTTGTATTTTTTAATCTTTCTTAGTTTCAGAGGACAAGATTTGTATTTCAAAAAAACTACAAAAATTATCTTAATCATAAAATGGAACTTGAACAAGAATATATTTTTTTCTGGGATTTTCTTTAAAACTTCAACATTTAAAGAAATTCTAAATCTAAAGAGATGTATATTTATTTTTCAAAAGTGTCCAAATTTTTAAAAAAGTCCAAATTTCAAAAAAGCGAAATTTCGAAAAAAAGTCGTTATTCCGAAAATAAAAATTTTGAAAAAATTCGAGGTTTTAAAATAAGTCCAAAATAGGTTGAAACTTTCAAACCACCATCCTGGAAAGTTCAATTTTTTAAAAAAGTGTCATTTTTTTTAAAAAAGTGGTTAATCATAAAAAATATAAATTGGAAATACTAAGAAAAAGTTGAAATTTCGAAAAATCTGAATGTTTTAGAAAAGGCCCAAATTTTCAAAAAGGTCGAAATTTTGAAGTCAATATTTCAAATAAATCAAAATCCACAAAAAGTTAAAATCTAGAAAAATTGAACTTTATTACAAAATAGTCAATATTTAAAAAAAATCTAAATTGTAGAAAAAACCAAATACTCAAACAAGTCGAAATTTTCAATATAATTGAAAATTTTGGAAAACATTTGAAATTTTTAAAAAAGTCAAAATCTTAGGAAAAATTGAAATCTTCAATCAAAAAGTCGACATTATGAGAAAAAGTTGAAAAAAGAAAGTTTTGTAAAGTTAAATGTTAAAATGTCTAAATTTTCAAATAAATCGCCACTAATAAATCGAAATTTCAAGAGGATGTGGAATTTTTTGAAAAAGTTAAAAATTACAAAGGAATCTAAATTTCAAAAAGAATTTCAAATTTGGAGGAAAAATTTTGAAAAAAACTCAATATTTTGAAAAAGTCTAATTTTTCAAAAAAAGCCCAATTTTCAAAAAAATTCAAAATACGTCAATATTGTCAGAAATAATTCAAAATTCCAGAAGATGTTGAATCCTACAAAAACGTAAACATGTTTGAAAAGTGGTCAAAAAGTCACGAAAAAACTAGATTTTGGAAAAATCATATTTTTAAAAAAGTCGACATTTTCAACATAAGTAAAAAATTATGAACAAAGTGCCAATTTTATTAAAAAAAAAGGCAAAATCTTTTAAACATTGTAAATTTCCACTAACATTTTTGGATAATTTCAATTTTTAGGTCTTAATTTTCATAAAAGTCGAAATTTTCATTAAAAAGATTTTAAAAACAGGTATTTTGAATATTTTTAAAAAAAAGTTGATATTTTGAAAAATCTTGAATTTTTTAAATAAATGGTTTAAATTTTCTACAAAAACGTAATTTTTCAAATAAGTGTTGATGCACAAAAATTTAAACTTGGTGGAAAAGTCAAAAATTAAAAAAAAAGTATACATTTGGAAATAGCTACAAATTTTCAGTCAGAATTTTAAGAAACGGACTAAACTTTGAAAAAAAATGTCAATTTTTAAAGTCAAAATTTTTAGAATATTCGAAATTTTCACAAAAAATGGATTTTTGTAATTTTTTGAGAAATAGACACAATTTTCAGAAAAGCCAAATTTTTCAAAAAAAACCCAAAGTCTTAGATAAAATCAAATTTTTCAAAACAAAAGTCAAAATTCACAAAATAGTCGGAATTTCAACATAAAATTTAAAATTTTGAGAAATAATCAAAATTTCGAGAAATAATAAAAAATTCGCAAAATTTTCATGAAATCATAATTTTTATAAGTATAACTTTTTTTTAAATCTTTTTATAAGTTTCTTTTTAAGAAGATCGAAATTTTTAATACAGTAAATTCAAATTTGGAGCAAACGTCAAAAATTTTGAAAAAAATTAATTATTTTTGAAATGTCGAAGCTGCACTACTAACTAAAAGTCGGATTACAAAAATAAAGATAAAGTTTTATAAAAAAAATCGATATTTTGGAAAAGGTTAGGATTTTCAAAGAAGTTGAAATTTTGGGAAAAAAAATTGAAATTTTAAGAAAAAATCAAAATTAAAAAAAAAAAGTTTTGGAAGACTTAACATTTTGATATGTTTAAATTTTCAAGTGCCGAAATTTTCAATAATAAATTGAAATTTAATAGGTCAAAATTTTCAAAAAAGGTAAATTTTGATCATAAATGTTACCAATCATAAATAGTGGTTGCGGCTGTTGTATGAAAAAAAGAGATTTTCATTTTGTAAGGGGGGTGCTTTCCTAGCTTCCATAAAGAACATGTCATTGGTTCTTAGACTCCTTCGACATTTCTATGAGATATTAAAAGTAACTAAAACAACTCTTCTGGTAAAAACTTTTTTGCTGATGATTTTAATAAAATGTTTATACCCTCATTTGAAAGGACATGGAAGGTTATGCAAATGCTTAAAATTTCACCAAAAACTAATGTTAAATTTAGAAGTAATATGGCTCTAAAATTTTCAACATAAAAAGCAATCAGCAGTAATGTCAAATCCGGTATGTTTGAAATAATATGCATCAAGAAATTTTAGTTCAGACTAATTGTTGATCATTATTATATGAAAATGTAATTTTAATATTTCTGATTTACAGCAATAAATTAATATTGAATGGTTTTTAAATGGTCATAAAATGTTTATTTTGTATTGAAGCCAATTACTGCATATTAACGTGCATATAATTGTAACTACGATACATATTTTGATCAAAATCTCCATATTATATGCGCATATTTTGTTTAAAATGCTTTGCACATAATGCGCTTTCTAATAATAATTTAGTTTCAAGAAAAATGAAATAGTTGCTTGCAAAATTCTGAATTCAGGGAAAAATATGGAAAAAAAGCAAAATTAGCATACGAAAAATTTGATTCTCTAAAATTGAAAAAAGTAATTGTAAAAAGAATTTTTTATGTATATTTAAAAATGCTCGCGATTTTTTGTATATTTCATTATTCGAAAATGTTCGTGGTTTCAACATTTTTTACGATGTTTTCCGATATTTCTGCAAGATTGTCACAATTTTTTATTCGATATTTCCGATTTTTTTTACATTTTACAATAACAATTTCCACATTATGCAAAAAACGTTATTTGTAAATTTGAGAATTTTTTTTATTTTTACACTATTCTCTCTAAAATTTTTCAAGATCTCTAATTTTTTGCAGTATATTTTTAGATTTTCTATATTTTAAAGTTATTTGTAGCATTTTAAAATTTTTTGCGATACTTATTGTTTAATTTTCAAATTGTCATATTTCTAAATGTTTGTAAACTTTTGAATTTCGAGATTATTTATGATATTTTTACATATTTGGTCATATTTAATTTTTTATATTTCTCAACTTCTTATACGAGATTTTTTGAAAATTTTTTGTATATTTAAAAATTTTCGTATAGTTGAGAGTTATTTGTGATTTTTTGTCACATTTTGTCATTCTTCGTAAAAGTTGTTTTTTCTTCATAAAACTTTGTTGTATTTTAAAGTTTTTATAACTTTTAAGGTTTATTGACGATTAAAAGCAACCAATATTAAAAATTCGACAATGTTTCGATAAATATTTGCTAACACCGGACCAGGTTTCGCATTACATCGGCGGTTATACCGGCAATTTGTTTGGCTGTTGTTATGCTAACAAGCTTCATGAATCACAGAATCCTAAGAATATCTCATCTAATCCAAATTCTCGTCCAAAGTTCAATTAGAGGTGTGTTCAGAAGATCAAGCTGTTCGTTCATAAGTGTAAATTGACTAGATTGTAAATATTTGTGAATTTATATGGTATCCAAGAAATTAAGTTTTTTAGTGTTATTACAAATATGTTGCTTTTTAATCGATTAATAATTATGAATATTAAACAATTCCACGAAGTAAAGGTTGGAAATGTTAATCGTTTTTCGAAGTTTTGCTTTATTTTTCTATTTCGTTATTTTTTGTAAGTTTTCGAAATTTTAATCATAAGAAAATTTTCTGTTGCGTCAGTTACATTTACCTTTCGGTAAGACGCAAGTATAACTTCCATAATAATTAGGGTGAATGTAATATAAATTCATCTTTATTTGCAGCGAGCAAGTCGCTCGCTCACGCACATATTTTCTATGAGCATCATCCATACAAATTTAAACTAAATTTATTGCTCAGCCCTTCTTCGTGTTCGTACATCGCCCTCCACCAAAATGAATTTCAGAGGGCGGTTTTCAGGCTTCAATTATTTATCGCAATTTCAGCGCTCTTATCGAAAAATTACAAAATTTTCCCAATTCATCTAATTGAAGAGAATTAACATGTCATGCGTGAATATCTTGTCCGATGAACAGGAGAAATAATTGGCTAATTGGTGCCGTGGACTGATTTATTTCCAGCATACAATTCCGAATTCACTAAATACAAACATTACGGGTTTGAATCATTTTTGAGTGGATCTGTTAAAATCAATTAAAACGAAAAATATGCATGTGGAAATAATAATTTCGCGCCAACGGTCGCTTTTCCAGGCTTATAAATATTCATGCTGCTTTATGCGATTTTTTTAGTAAAAAAGCGTTTGTTTAGAATCCTAATATGTCAACAGATATTTGGATTTTGGCCTTATAGTTCAAGGTTGAAGTATCTAAAAAATGATGAAGAGTGCGTCGAACTCGCACTAACAAATTTCCGTACCAAACTACAGCAAATAGTCAACAGATCAATTTTTTTTATTTGTCAACTTAATAAAACTCCTAATACTGATTAACAAACATGGCACAAACTGAAGCTGTGGGTTTAGAAGCATGAAATTTTGCCCAAAAATTCTCCATATTACCTAGATGAACGCTAGGATTTTCCAGCTTCAGCCCCAAGGAGTTGAAAATGTATATTAAATTTGAGATACAATAAATCAGTGTCCAGATTGCATGCTCTTAACAAATAAAACAAACTATTATATATAAAACTACCTCTAGATGTTAGCACTCATACAAGATTTTATTATCTTTAATGCATTATGCATTTTCCATATTTATATGTCTTTAGCAAGTTATTAATAAAAAACGAAATGCCCTAAAGTCGAAAATTTTAAAAACAAAGAAATCTTTAAAAAACTGTTCTCTCTCAAAATTTGGGAAGAAACTGACCTTTTGAAATGGCAAAAATAGAACGTAAACTCAATATTATAAAAATTCGATATATCGACAAAACAGATATCAAAATTACTTTAAAAAAATCAAAATTTTGAACGAAAAATTTAGAATCAAATAACTGCTGGAAAAAAGTCGATTTTTTGAAATTCGCGACTTTACATTTTGAAAAATCAAAAATAGAAAATGGAAATTCGATATTTTAGAAAAGAAAAATGTAAAAGTCCAAAATTTATTCCTATAACCTGACAAAATTTTGAAGCTATAAACACAAATTTTTCATTTTCTTTCCGTTTCATCATTAGCTATAACAGATATATGCTGATTATACATATTTACAACATTTTTTATTATGGCAGACACATCATCTCTAATCATATTTCAACTAATTCCGATATTTGAAAATTCTGTAAGAGGAAACAGAATTTCTCCATACGGTGGCTGTGGCGCAAAACATAGCAAACTCCAATTTCAGCAGCGAATTGTGCTTTGAATACAAATGGGTAATCTGCTTTTGATACGGCTAATATTATTTTTCTGGACCAGGCCATTAAATATATCCGATGTATTCCGGACACGTTCGCTAGTTTTCATTATGGACTTGCATCTAAATAAAGTTGTTTTTTCCAGTGGACACATTCAGCGGGGCGATACTTCAGCTCGTTCGAGTGGATCGACGCCAAATGGGCCCTTACCTTTGTATAGCCAGCAACGACGTGCCACCGGCCGTCAGCAAGCGAGTTTCTCTCTTTATTAACTGTAAGTTTTTTATTTAATACATAATTGTAAGTGTAAGGTATTACATATTCAAGCTCCTTATTTGCTGGGGTTATCTTCGCAAAATGCGCTTGATTAAGATATCTGCGAGTAGGAAATTTAAAAATCTATTAGGATTAGAGTTAGTACGTTCAAAATTTACAAAATTATTTATTAACAATATTTAAAAAATTAGCTTTCTTAACAAAACTATCAAAACTGATAAGCAATGGATTCAGGGAAGGCCTTCATGATAAATTTCTTTGAACAGATTATACATAAATTAAAATACGTAATTTTTATGTAACTTTTCTGATATTTTTAATATAAATAGTTTATTTGTTGTCAGACACATCGGAAAATGAGAACAATAAGTTAACATTTTTTCACAAGCAGAGCCTGATTTAGTCGTCATCTGTTGTCACCTAGGCCGCACCTGTAGTACCGAGCAACTCGCATATAATCCCGCAACGTATATACTTTAATTAGTCAATTAATCTAATACGGTGGCCAAGTAGTGGAGTAGAATGCGGCTATTGCAAGTCAACGAGTCAATCTGTCAGTTGTCCCAATATTCTGAAGCGTATGACGATAAACTTCTCTAATATATTTTCTCTTTTTACTAACATTGCAACTATAAATTACTTTCCTATAATATATTCGCATTGATAAAAAATAAAGCACTGACTCGAAATTTAAAAAAAAAGCATTTCTCTCTAGACCAGATTTACTGATTAAATAAGTAGAAAACAATTCAAATACCAATAAGTGTCAAATAGTTTAGAGTATTAGAGTATTATGTGCAAAATTCTTTTTTCTATTTTATGTGATTAATTAAGAATTCTTTACAAAGGCACACTATTTAACGCTCTACGAGATAAGATAGGCCCAACTAGGGATGTTCATTATTTAAGTTCACAAAACATCGATGTTGAAAGCATAAACATTCAAAAGTGAGTATTAGTTCAATATTTGGAATTCTTCAATCTTTATATCAGAATACCTAATTTATAAAATCAATAGTCCTCAAAATGTTATGTTTGTAATCGAAATGATATAAAAAACAGAGTTTCAGGTTAAACATTTTAGAAAAATAAATGTTTTGAAGACTATAAAGAGTGATCCGCTTTTTAAGACGAAAACTTTAAGGACCAACAGTTTATCAAAAAATCATATGACCTTGTCATACACACAATGCCTCTTAAACGTACCATTTTACAGTGTGTTAAAGTTTTCATTTTTTAAAGGATTTTATTTTATATCTCTCAAACGAACAACCATATTTCAAAAAAATTGGGTAGTTATGAGGACTGCCGACAGAAGTGAAAATTTAAAACTATGATATAATAGTGTTTTTATTATTAAATTTTAAAATTGTAATATCAAAAATATAAATTTCAATTTTATAAATTTTATTTAACGTTTCTACGACCCAGTTTGGAAAATTTTCATTTTTAATAATATATGTTGACAATATTTTAAAATATTTTTTGAAATATGAGTTCGTGATCTCTAAATTTATTTAAAATGTCACCTCAGGAGAGCTGGCAAAAAATAGGTCAGTTTATTTTACATAGAATAGGAAAAAAAGAAAAATAGAAGATATGAAAAAAAATTTTTTTTTCATAAATTATGAAAATATAAAAATATTAAAAAAAACTTGTAGCAGTGGACATCGATGTTTCGCTCTCATTTGAGCTCATCAGTAGTACATGTTGGAAGCCAAACATCAATGTCCAATTCTACAACTTTTTCATGTTGTTATAATTACAGAATTTTTTTTTTTCATATCTAATTTTGGTCTTCTATTTTTCATTTTTTCCTATTCTATATAAAATAAACTAACCTATTTTTTGTCAACTGTCACAAGGTGGCTTTTAAAATAAATTTAGATATCACGTAATCATATTTCAAAAAACGTTTTAGAATATTGTCAACATTCATTAATAAAAGAGTTCACCATGAAGAACAAAAATTTCATATTTTGTAAATTAAAATTATTATTTTTAGTTTTAATATCCTTTATATTTGTATACGATCTAGTTTTTTATTTTATCCATTTTAAGTTACTGCATATTAAAAAACCTGTCACACTATCAAAATTTTATATTTGCATAGCAAATTTCAAGATATTTCACAAAAATATGTTCTTAATGTAGTGATTTTTCGTGATTATCTAAACACTTTAATTTGAATTATTCCAATATTGCTAATAATAAATTACTATAATATTCGGTGAATGAGCCGATATGCAAAATATGTAGAATAACTTTACTTTAAAAATTCAGATATATTAAAACAGTTTTACCTTTACGTATCTACCAACAAATGCTTCACGTGCAGCTTTCCACGCAACTTGTATAAAAAAAGGAATAGTTTACTCAACAGCATGACAAGGGTACATTAAAATTTGATCTTAAAAAAAAAGAATAAAAAAAGTTTCAAGATGTTATTAATTCTCCTTGAACCTTCATGCAATTTTGGAATATCTTCTTCTAGTTTCAATCAAACTGAGTAAACGTCCAAACATCTTTTCGAGATCGCGCTCACTAAAGTCTATTTAGATCATTCCTTTGGAATTGCCACCTATACAAGATTCCAATCTCAAGGGTAAAGCATTTTTATAACAAAAAAAAATAACCTCCCAAATTGACAGATCAAAAATATAAGCAAAAACATTAATGAGTTGGTAATATGTAAAAAGTAATAAGTCACTAGCAGGAAGATGCCGTTGTCTCACACGGAGCATTTCGAATTGACACCTGTCGCCCCACCAGAATTTTGCCAACGTTTTTTCTTTTCTAATATAAGCAATTTTCGCTTACAGTGAAACTAGAAATAAGAATTATCAAATTAAAACACAATTTAAACAATTATAGTATACACATTTTGGCAGATTCAATTTAAATTCAGTGGCGCATTGAAAAAGCAATCGACTAGTAATTCAACGAGCGTTTTTCGGTAACGCAATACCGATATATGTAATTACATATGTATATGGCAATACCATCCATTTTTCCCTATCTTTAGTCGCTTATACGCCTAAAGAAGTTTTCACTTAAACAATATTTGGAAACCTAAAATTTCTCATCGAGTGCCAACATTTACCTTTTGCAAAAGTGTACGAATATTACCAGTGGCGTAGATATGGGGCTACTTCTGACCATTTTTTTTATCAGAACTTCTGCGCCACTGATTCTAGAGACCAATTCAATTATATTTTTTAACTTTATGGTGTTTTTTGCACAATAAGCTCATCGTATAATTTTTTCCTGAAATTCACTGTTTTCGAGTTAATAGCATGTAAAGTTATTAATGTTTTAAAACGATTTGTTACTAAGAATTATTATTCACAAGAATTATTGTTAACAATAGTACAACGTAAATTACACACAATTAACCAAATGAGATACAATTAGTAGAATTTGTACCTGTATTTAACAGATAATGATTTGTTGTAGTCCTATTTAATAATAATAAAATTATTTATTTATTTCCAACAGGTTACATAAAACCCAATAATAGGAAACACACATTACATGAATTAGATGTAAATATTGCACATATTAATGGAAAATAACTTCTTATTGGTAAATTATATATTACAAAATATTGACGATACAAGTCTTAATTTTAGTGATGATATATTTACGTCCACAGATGGAAAGCGCTATTGAAGTTATGACAAGCGTTATTTAAGGGAGCTCTATTTAGAATATTTGTTCTTGGTTGGTTACAGTAAAATACAGTTACGCTTAGTTTCAATGCGAGGAATTTAGAAGTTGATTTTACTTAATAAGTAAGTTTGATGGAACGGACTGGTCCTTGGTTATCTTCAAAAATTGAAACACAGAACTTGTCCCCTGAAACCAAGAAAGATTAAAAAACACAACAAAGGTTGCTCAAACGCGTTTCGACAGCCAAGCTGTCATCTTCAGAGAGAAACCAACATCTAATCCTAAAATTAACCCTTATATACTAAGAATATTCACTTCGTGCGTGATCGGCTGCACCCGGACGCACAGCCAATCATACACGTCGTTGTGTCACAATTTCTTATCTATAAACCTTAACTATTTTTAACAGAGATGAATGGCCTAAAGGTCCAGCGCAACCATTCATAAGGTTGTTTCCAGCCTTATGGATGGCTAAGCTCTCACATGCATTTAACATATAATTCTTATTAACTACTCTTAACAATTTAATATTATTATCTATCCTATGATCTAATTCAAAAGCATGTCGTCTCACTTCCATTTGAACCCTCGCTCACGCAGGGTTTGGGTGGAATTTTACGAAACCAGGGCTTTCGGGTTATTTATACTTCTAACGGAAAATTAAATTCGCTTTTGGGTAGTTTAAAGGATAAAGTAGAGTAAACAGATAAGTCTGGTATTTACCAAATTTCATGTAGGGATTGTCCTCAAAAGTATGTCGGGCAAACTAGACGATCTCTTAAAATCCGACTGAAAGAATATTTGGCTCATTTAAGGTACGAAAGAACTGAGAATTCAAGTGTGGCTCGACATGCTTTTGAATTAGATCATAGGATAGATAATAATATTAAATTGTTAAGAGTAGTTAATAAGAATTATGTATTAAATGCATGTGAGAGCTTAGCCATCCATACGGCTGGAAACAACCTTATGAATGGTTGCGCTGGACCTTTAGGCCATTCATCTCTGTTAAAAATAGTTAAGGTTGATAGATAAGAAATTGTGACACAACGACGTGTATGATTGGATGTGCGTCCGGGTGCAGCCGATCACGCACGAAGTGAATATTCTTAGTACATAAGGGTTAATTTTAAGATTAGATGTTAGTTTCTCTCTGAAGATGACAGCTTGGCTGTCGAAACGAGTTAGAGCAACCTTTGTTGTGTTTTTTAACCTTTCTTGGTTTCAGGGGACAAGTTCTGTGTTTCAATTTTTTAACAAGTAAGGACAATCTATAGCAAAACGTATGATTTTGATTAAGAATAAAATTGAGCAAATAAATCTTGTGTCCAGATACACCACACTTAATTTGTTCAACGAAGGGTAATGATCAACTCCTCTGGAGGAATATAACTGACTTTGTTTAAAGACTAGATATTTTAAAAACCCCCTCTGTATAGATTCGGTATGGTCTTTGTGACATTGATATAGAGGATACCATATCAGAGACCCATATTCCAAGATACTTCTTACCTGTGAATAGAATAATAATTTTAATGTGGAAATAGAACTAGTCTTTACAATTTCTAAGTATGTATCCTAATATTCTGGAGGCTTTGCTGACTATTATGTCTATGTGAGAAACAAATGTAAATTGAGAATCAAAGAGGATACCTGAATCTTTCATCTCTTTAGGTCTGGACAAATGTATATTATAAATATTAAAATTATGCTATAGAGGTTCGTTTTTCCTGCAAAATGTCATAACACTACAATTAGTAATATTAAGGTATATGCAGTTGACGTCACACCAACCTTTAATAAGATTGATTTGGTCTTGTAACATGTGACAGTTTTTCAAACCATTAATAGAAGTAAATATTTTTAAATCATCAGCGAAGAATAATTTATGCAACTAATGTTATCACATAAATCGTTAATAAATAATAAAAAGAGAAAGGGACCCAAGTTTGAACCTTGGGGTACTTCTGACGTTACCTTATAAGTCGGCGAAGAATAACCTTAGATTTGATTTAAAGAATGCCTTGAGATTATCAAAAAATCCAATGCAGTGAATCGTGTTTAATAACACATAATGATCAACTGAATCAGAAGCTGTATGAAAATCCATGCAGATAACATCATATTGTGCCCAGCGATCCAGAACTTTGGATGTATATTCAGACAAACAGGCCAAGTTTGTAATACTATTTTTTTAGATATTTCGAAACAGAATTAAAAGTTTGCCATGAAATAATTAAAAAACCATGCATTCTATGGTAAAAATTGTTATTAAGAAAATTGTAGTACTTTTAAAAATTCTTAAATCACTTCCAAAGGTTTTGTTCTAGCTTAAGCGGTTGCTGAGTTATTTAACTGAAACTTCGAGAATATATTTTAAAATAATACGGCTAACCCCACCACCCAATCTTCCCGCCAACTTAGCAAAATACCTTTTAACAATATCATAACAAACCTCCAAAATATTGTCGACTTCGTAGAATTTGCAAGGTAAAATAATTTAATTAAAGCGACAAATTGCAAAGGGTAAATTGTTTACTTTTAACTATGGAATTTAAAAAACCGGGAAAATTCAAATTCGTTTATTATAGGTTTCAAAATATAAACATAATTGCACCGGACTTAATCAGATGTAATAGAAAAATACACTAGACAAGCATATATAATGAAACAGATGTAAATTTATTTATTGGTATATTGTGGAATATACAAGGCATTTCAGTTGAAACGAGCCACCAGAATATTTGCCATATTGTGCTTATGAACAAAATTTTTCGAAACAAGTCAATATGAATATGAATGAAAAAAATATTTTTGATATTCATTATTATGGCATACCCGTAAAAAGCTGCGTGATAGGCATAATATGCAAAAGCCAAAATATTTTTTGACTACTTTTATATTTAAAGGTGCCCCTGATAGGTCAAAGTGTTGGAAAATAATTCGAAACTTATTAATGTTCGAAAGAGTAATATTAAATGCTTAACTTTATAAAAAATGGTAGAAGTTGTTTTTCTTTTGTTTCTAAGTAATAGATAATTATAATATTATTTAATTATGTTTGTAGTAAAGATATTTAAGGATATAATTATTAGGTTCTAAATTCGTTGTTTACAGTAAACATAACTCAAGTTACAACTCGTCAAATGACAAACTGTCCCGTTTTTGGCACACCCAAAACATTACCCTCTTCTCAATTACCGACTTACTTTAATGTTATCAAATACTATCTTCGGATCAAACATAAGTTAAAGCCAGAAAAATTATTGAAAGAACCGACTGTTCAAGATTTCTTAGAAAAAGTTGCGACTCTGGTTTTAGAAATATGGCATAAATCCTCGCTTCCAACAGTAAGTTTAGAAAGAGTATTGAAAATTATTAGAGCTTACCACGAAAAATATGGAAAGTTAATGAAACTATTTAAAGGACATCATGGGAGGAAAAACTATAAAAATAAAATTAACAAATTCAAAGAAGATTCCCAAAAATTATTCGAGATTAGTAGCTGCAAATGTGTAATAGCAGTCGTATGCGGAAAGAGAAAATTAATTTCTTAATAGATCAGAGGACTAGGATGACGAAACAATTATTAGTAACAGCAGGGGCAGCAGTAACTTTTCTGATAACTCATTTTTAACGACGCTGTCTCCTAATCAACAACCCACACAAAATGTTGCTGAGTCGCCTATTAAACAGATGCGCATTAAACTTCCATCTTTGGCTCTTGCCTGCGATCGTACTGCAGGTTCAAATAGATCTGCCGCTCTTATAGCTTCTGCTGTCCTGAAAGACGTTGGCATTATTACATCAAGTGATCAAAGTAATGTTATGTGCCGTTTACACGGGATAGTAACTTGCGAGAGCGACTTGCGAGAGCGTTTACACTTACCCAAATTTTTAAAAGCAAGTGCTCTCAGCAAGTCCTACCTGCACTATCCAGACACTACTATCCTCAAGTTGCTTGCATAGCCGTTTACACGGTAGAGTGGATCGTGCAAGCTAGAGTGCGGCAAGTATAATTTTATTTCTAGGCGACATTCCAGTTCAAACCCCCGCCGAGTGATGAATTGTGTCTGGGCGCCCTTAAATAGAAATTCAAAATGTTTGGCCCATTATTGTGCCAATTAAAAGATTGCTTTTGGTGATATCTACATAACACAAAAAATGTCCCGTTGTAGAAAGAGAGTTGTAGTAGCCAGTGAAGATCCAAGTAAATTAAAAAACTTTCTAAGTATGTCAGAAGTGGATTGCAATTTTTTACTGCAATTAATTTCGAATAAAATACGAAAAGTTGATACAAATATTTCAAGGGATGTCAAAGTAATAAAAAAAATCAATTTTTTTTCCTAATTTTCAACACACTGCATTTGAAAAACAAAGGGGTTTCGGAGCTATGTTGATATAAACTTTTTTTCTCTAAAATTACCCAAGGATTATGTTCTTTAAGCATCTTAAAAATAACAACCACCTACGATACTTTGATAAAAAGAAATTATTTTTTATTTACATTTTCAATAAATGATTTTAGCTAAATTAATAAAATAAACCCTTTTACATATAAACTTAAGTATTTGACTATACGTATGTAATTAGAAAAAAAAGCTTTTTGCAAATGTGTAAAAAGCAAAGAAAAGAATCTTAAATTAAACTTGTTATAGCGAGAATGTTTAATACAAAGAATAAATTAATAGTAGTATTTCCAAATCCTCTGTAAAGAAGTGCTTTAATAACGTATTTTTTTTTAAATTCTTGCATAATTATTGATAAAAATACAAAAAAATAATATTTTTTTTTAGTTTTTTCAAATAAATCAAAAATTATTAATTTTTCCTCAGATTTATTTTTCATATAATTGTGCAGTAATAAAATAAGAACCTTTGCCTTAATTTTAAACATAGCAGCTCTTCAAATACGCGAATATATTTATTAACCATACACAAGTATTTCAACCTCGAAATGTACGACTTGCAGACAAATTCCAGCAAATTGGAAATAAATCTGAACTTGCCTAGAGTGCTCTCCACGGGTGTTTTCAGGTGCAAGTAATTATTGCGGCAAGCACTTGCGCAAGTTTTACGGCTTGCTCTGAGAGCACACTCAGAGACTGTTTACACTACGCAAGTTCGCTGAAAGTATTCTCAGACATCGACTTGCGATAGTTTTACTTGCTCATGTAAATAGATCGTTCGAAGTTTCGACGGGAAAGAGCAAGGAAAAGATCTGCTCTACAAGACTTGAGCCGCAATCAACAAATGCCTGGTCTTTACTTTGATGGTAGAAAAGACAAGAAAGGTATGGTATAGAAAACGGCAAATAGAAGATCATTACGTCATTGTGTCTGAACCAGGAAGCGTTTTCTTTGGTTATATCACAGTGCAGACAGGATCAGCTAAGACAATCAAAGATAGTATTATAAAATATTTAAATAATAAATCGGTTGACTTGGGTGCTTTATCAGTAGTAGGATGTGATGGGACAGTAGTAAATAATGGATCTAAAGCCGGTGTCGTTAGCCTGTTAGAGGTAGCTTCCGGTGCCGCATGTGGAGAGGAATGGGTTTATTAAGGCCTGACTGTCATCGCATTAGAAAAACTTTTTTATAATAATAAACGTGAATTTTCTGCTTTATTGACTATTTTGTAATTTTGTTTTTCATAAATATTAATTGCCTTTTTATTGCACAATTCTTGATTTATTTTTGTTTTAAGAGGTCTTGGGGCACCATAAACTCAAAATTTTTATATCTTTTTTTATTATTACAAAAAAATAGGTTTCAAACAACATAAAAAATACTATTCCGATAGATTATTAGGCTTTATATACATCTGAATAAAGCTGTCAAAAATGAACGAAATTATAGTTTTTTTCAAAATTCTTTCGTCTGTAGCACCTCAAAACACTATAATATATAAATGATGTTCAACATGTCTTTTTTACTCATCCATAAGCAACTTTCTACCACTATGCTTTAACAAAAAAACGGAAAAAAAAATTTTCGTGCATTTTCACTTCACCCTACTGTAGAGTGAACTATCCTAATCTTTTCAATTACTGATGCATGGCTGTAAGGTGAACGGTTATGGAAGAAGGTTACTTGTAGCACCTAATAAAGTAACGTACAGTCAGATTGAATGTATTAATAAAATGTAGAAAACATCGTTATTCTGACGTCTTGCGTAACCAAAAATCAAAGCTTATGATTACTGTCGTAAAGAGAATTGCAAGACCTTTCATATGAATAGTCATAACACCCACTTTGCCTATTCATATTGTAAGGGGTTGTGTTTGTGAGGGTAGGGGGTTGACGTAAAGAATTTCAATTTGAGATGAATAGATTTCCCCCTCAATACTAAAATTGACCGGGTTTACGAAATTTTATTCTGGTGTTGTCTTTGATTTTGTTCATACGAACAATATGGCAAATATTTGGGATGGCTCGTTTCAACTGAAACGCCTTGTATACATTTATTTGTTATATTTTTTGTAAACTGCACAATAGTTTATGACTCATGAATTATTTTAACGGCAAATCTTAAAGTAAAGAATAACGAAGCATCGAATAAGGAGTTTTAACTCGACAAAGAAAACTCTAAACAATTTTCTATGTGTAATGAAGCAGCAAAATAAATATAAAAACTAATTTTGTTTAAAAAATTCAGTTCGTTCCTCTAGGAGCTTGTAGTGAATAAAATTTTAAGTGCAAATCATCTACCAAGAATAAACACATTCCACAACAACCCTCAACATACAGCCTTAAAAGCCTCTTTTCCACGTATTTCTCCCTGTCAACTTGCCATGTTTATTACCACTAGGATGGAGTTGCGAGAACATCTGCGACAGACGGTATGTTTAAACTTTCAAATAAGTCAACGTGGAGTGCCACACATACCTCTTTGACTTCTTAAACTTCGTACAACGCGAACGGAATGAGTTTACAAATTCCAAAATGGTAAACTCTTCCGCGACGTTTGTTAAGTCGTCAAAAGTGCTTATATTTTTTACCGCTGGCAGACAGATTTATAATAACTTCCGATCTAATAACGTATGGCTCGAAAATCATAAAAAAGAATATATGAACTTTATCGCGAGGGCAAAACTTCAATTTAGTTATTTACTTAAGATAAATCTTTATGATTTATAGGGTGGTCCTTTGAGCCTTAAGGTGAAAGTTTTATCTCGTTTTCTCTCGGGAATTTCTAGAGAATTTTCCTATAAATATGGTTTTGTTAGATACAGGAGGACGACGTAATACTTACTCTATTCTGGTATTTAAAAACTTCTTTAGAGATTTTGGATCTCAAATAAACTTATGGTTTCGCGTCACCATCACGCATGGCAATCGCTCATTAGCAACATTCTCTTACGTTAACATTATTATTATTAATATTATACTGCTCGTTTATGTTACCAACAACTTAAATGTAAAAGTAAAATGTACTGTAACGAAATGTAAATTGTAGAATTTATTACATAAGAAAAGTTTCTAGAATGATCTGATAAGGGGAAAGCGACCACGATAACGAAGCAAACGGCAGATAAGCGTTCCCGAAATTTCGGCAAATGATAAGCCTTATCTGCCGGATTGTTCTAGAACCTGGATGCCAAAACTATATCAGTCGGTCAGTTGTCCCTTGAGGAGTCAGTTAGAATCAGTATAATTAAAGAGTTAGTAGAAGTCAACAATAAGTGAGTTAATTGTTCAATTGTGGTGATCCAGGTTTAGTTTATTAATAAAGTGGGTATTATTTTCAATTCACGTGTGAATCAATTCGAACCGATAAAGCCCGTAACAATAGAGCAGGTTGATAACGCATAATGACGACGCTTGATGGTGTTGCTTGATGGTCACGCATAATAGTGACGCGAAATCATAAGTTCACCTCCTATCGAAATCCGTCAATGCACCTAAGAAATTTGAACTACAAAAATGTATGATCAGCAAGGTGTTTGAACTCACAACCTTTTAAGTGAGTCAAGCGAAATAGGCAACCCTAACCAACTAAGCTATTATACTATCCTTAATAAGTCCGCTATTAACTTGTGCCTTAAACATATCTATACGCATGCTATAAGTTAAGCTGAATATTAGGCATCGTTTAAATTGTGTTTTAGTTTGATTACTAATTTAATTATTTAATTATAGAGTCTCATCGTTTGGAAGCACTATAAGACGTTGGATATAAACATTATAAAAAACTTAATAAAATATATTTATTAAAGTAAAAATCTTGTTTAATAATTTTCAAGTAAATATCAAACCTTTGTATCATCGAAATGACAAATTCTACGTTTTATTACTCACTTACAAAGATTTGTGCATTCTGTTAATTAAACTTGTTTAAATATGCATGAGTTAGATTTTGTCATTTCTCTTGTATCTCCACAATTTGTCTAAACTGGAAAGCAAACTATTGTTGACATTCCTGTCTATAGTTTGCCCCAGAATATCTCTATGGGAGACAGATCTGATGATTAGAAGGGAATTTCATGGTTTGTAACATTTTTTCTTCTTTCAAGAAAATTATTGTACCTTTGACGAAGTTCTTTGAATTATTGTCTTACTAGAACGTGAAATTAGAGTCAACGTTCTTTAATCCTAGCCGTATTGCACTTTGTCTAGGTATTTTGAATATCTTTCTTTATTTAATTTAGGGTCTGCTTTGATAATGTTTCCGGATTTGTTGCCCCCAGAGCACCCATAAACTATTAGTTTGCCACCACTGTGTTAAAATTTGGCACAGTACATACTTCCGAGATTCTTTTGTACTTTGACCGGCGCACGAAAACTCTTCAGTTAGATCCAAATATCTGAAATGATTCCATCCATCCAAGGAACTGTATCCCATTGATCAGTTGTCCAATTTTTATTCTTGACTTCTTCTGATTTATTTTCTTTATGTTTAGCTGTTCATTTAGGTTTTGTAGCAACTAGAGAACCCTCTTAATCAACAGATACTAAACGCCTCTTTATAGTTAAAATTAAGAGTGGATTTCAACCCGTCTCATTGAAAGTAGCAGCAACTTGGTGGCAGTTAAACGTCCACTTTGTTTAGAAAACAATGTAACAAACTTTTTTTTTTATTTTGAAGTGACCCTGGATCGTTGTGATCGTTCCATGTCTTTATTTGTTTCCGTCTTGCGCTTCCGGACAAGTATGTAGGGTGCAGTTTTGTAGGAAATTCCGTTTTTGGGAGTTGCTGCTTACTACATCCTTTATTGCAATGTTTCCCAACCCTTTTTTTGGAAGCAACACACTTTTGGCATTGTGTAAAAAAGGGCGATGCACATTATTGTCCAACAATTTTTTGACGACCAAAAAAACATTCTCATGATCCCCTAATTATTAAGCCCTATTACATATTTGACAACCCAAAAAAAACTTTCTCTTATGATTGCCTTTTTAAGCGGATCTGTGCGAATTATACACTAATTGTAAGTATGCTTTTAGACAGCTCAAAGAGTATTCCCAACTTTCACAAACCCTATCGGTTAGAAATACCGGAAAGGGGAGTCCAGTTAGGGAAACCAAAAAGAGAAAGTGGATCAATTTGGTTTACAGGTAGATCTAGAACAAGGACAAATAATGGTGCGGGAATAACCGGTAAAGAACCAAGAAATTAACTTTATATAAATCTGGACATTCTGACAGCTGTATAACTGTATTCCAGGCAAAAGTTACTGCAATAACAGCCTGTGCTGAACAATTGATTAGGAGGTCTTATGAAAATAATAGGATCCTGATCCCATTATTATGGCGGCAGCCAAGCAACACTAAATGCGCAGAGAATTTACGAAATCAACTGCAGAACGGTTAAAGATTGTGTTGATAAGCTAAGCAGATCGGCGCAGCACAAACATATTTCAATGGATTGAGGCCCATCGGAGAATAAAAGGAAATGAAAAAGCAGACCTTTTAGTCTAGAGGGGAGCAGAATTTCTTCTAGTAGGACCAGAACCTACTTATCCGCTTGCCTATAGCGCGACAAGGGAGGAATTACTAAGGAAAGAACACAACACTCACTGGAGGGGTGTCAATGGCCTGAGGCAATCGCGGATGTTCATTGATGGATTATCAGAAAAGAGAGCCAGAGAACTATTAAAGTTATGCAAAAACCAGCTTAGATGGATAGTTGAACTGTTTATGGAACATTGTGCCCTAATGAAACATGTTATAATTGACGTAACAGAATATTTTACTTGTAGAATATGTGAGGAGGAAGAACAACCTCATTTGCACAAACTATGTGAATGTCCAGCTCTGGCAAGGGTTAGACGTTTCAGCTTAGGAAATGTTTCGACTGAACCAAGGACAATAGTGGAAACATCCATAAAGGAGGTCTGAAATTTTTCAAAAGAACGCGCCTTATAAATTAGTCGTGGAAGCATAATAGGAGGAAGCCTTAGTACTGCAAGGATAACCGATTTCAAATGAATAATAATAATAATAATAATGATCGTCTGCTGGGGATATCCACTCTAACAATTCCCTTGGCCATCTTGTCATCATCCTAATCAAGTCAATTGTGTTTTCTCTATGTCATCAATAATATCTCTCTCGATGTTCATATGCCTTCTAATTTCCACATTTCTTATCCTTTCGAGTTTTGATCTTCGACTGCTTCTTCTTATCTTTCCATCTTCGTGGCCAGCAAGTTTTTTATATTAGTTTTATTCAGATCCCATACTTCTGCATCATACTCTTAACGATTGAGTTGTAAATGCGTAAACTACGAGTTTCTCCTACAGTAGACTCCCGCTAAAGTTGCGCTCACCGTACTGGATCGACCGTTAAAGCTGCTACTCCGCGTAATCCCTACCACTGTCAAAAATATATATGTTTTATTGATCCTTGCGCGGTTGAGTGGGGTAAAGGAATATCTGCGCAACGATCGTATCCTGACAACTTTAACGAGCGTGTAACTTTAACGGGTGCAACTTTAGCGAGAGTCGACTGTATTTGTTGTTCTATGTACTCACATTTTTTCTCCCAAGATTGGTTCTTCATCTTAATAACTTCTCTTTTTTGCTTCCCTTATTTGCTCTTTTGTATTGTTCGGTTATCTCAGCATCGTTTCTTAGGAGAAGTCTTTTGTAAAGTTGTTTATTTTTTTTTAATTTGTCGTTCAACAATCTCGTCCCACCATTCAGGTTTTTTTCCATCTGTGCTATTCCAATAGTTTCGTTTGTAGCCTCTAGGATACAGGCTTTTATGTGTTCATATTCTTTCTATATCGTTCCTTCGGTTTCAATTAAATTTTTTCTAGTCTTCTCGAGTATACATTTCCAGTACTATAACCTTCAAAGCTTTTCATTTTATAGTTTTTCGTATGTAATCTTGTTTCACTGACAGTTTAGTGTTGGTCGGTGAATGTACTGTAACATAAGTAATATATATTTTTGATTCTAGTAATCGGTGATCGGATCCACATTTCGCATCCTTTTTTACTCTTATATCCTGTATCTTAATTCTGGAATATTGTCGGATAATGAGATAATCGATGATCGACTTAAGTCCTCTTGTCTGTTGGTACCAAGTATATTTATGCACATCCTTGTGCGCAAAATAGGTGTTAGCTATTTTCAGATCAAACTCTGACTGACCGTTGTCGTTAAGAGTTCCTTCTCCGTGTCTGCCTACCACGTAACTATTTCTTTGTTGTCCTACTCTGTCATTCATATCTCCTCCTGCAATAATTTCATGGCTATGTGGGATTTGATCTATTATACTTCTAAGAATATCTTCAAAATTATCCTTGACTTGAACTGTAGCATTTATTTAGCGCATATACACCGACGATCGTTATAACTCTCTTTAATTTGGATCATTATTTTAATTATGCATTCGTTTATTGGTCCCCAAGATTTAATGTTAAAAATATTAAAACGTGTAAATGTTATACATTTGCAAATTTTTATAATGTAATATCTTATAGGGACATATCTGGGAGCTTCCGACGACGCACTAGTGTATCGCGACACGAAGTTGGGAAACCCTTATCGTGTAGAGTATAAACAGCACTTCGATGTTTAAAGCTTAAGTATCTTCTCCTTACAATTTTTTAAACCAACCCAACAAACTAATATCTCTCCTATTGTGGTTTATAAAGTTAAGATATCAAAAGTATCGCGCAAAATTGTCTGAACACATCTGCCAAGATGCTATCCAATTTAAAACTGATAGTTAAACTCATCTGTTGTGTAAACAACCTATCTTCGCATTTTAAAACGAAAACTTTAAACCGTGCATTCAGCGGTCAATAAACAATATAAAGTACTTTTGAGAAATGAGGCTGAAAAAAAATTTATTTAAGAGCGTGCCGAGCTCGCACCATTAGCGTTTTGTACCAATTGTTACAGACAGTGAACAGTCAATGGACCAAATTAGATAAATTTTATTCTTGTATGAATTGGAGATTATATTCAAATTTTGTTGTGTTATAATTTAAAAATTAAAAAAAATGTCTATTTTCTGATATACACACTTTTTTCTACAATCGTTTCAAATATTTATGGAACTCATAACTATGTTGATAATGTTTCAGATAAAAACCGTTTATTCGCAATTTGCAATAAGTCGATGACTAAAAGAGTTTATGAGATCGCCTCTGATTGCGCTAAAATTTTCGAATGACTGTGTTGGGGTGTAATTTAATGAACTACTGCAACTTCGACAATATTCTTCTAAATGAAATAATATAAAAGACAAATTTTGGTTCCATTCTATTCTTCAACTAAATAAAGTTTTTTATCTATAAAAAATTATTACTATATGGATCAAAATGCCTTGGAATGCAAGCCCTATATTTCCATAAGATATTTTTTTCGAGGAAAACCCCAATTAACGGACACGAGACTAGATTATAAGGGTTCCGTTTTTTCCTTTTAAACTACGGAACCCCAATTACAAATTTTTCCAGTAAAAATCTTAGTGATTACTTTTTTAATTAAATTGGTCTGCTTCCAAACTTTTGGACGGCAGTGTAAGTGTTTTTCATTATCAGTAAAAATTAGATTCGTTTCCACATGACTGCAAGCATCCCAACCACAAATATAAAAAGATCAGTTTGACAGCAGTTACTTTTAAATGTTTCCAATATTCTGTATTTTTTCAACCTGTCCTTGCTGATGCAAAAAATAGGTAATTATTATTGTCCGTTAAATAGCTCAGAAACAATAAAAATCTATTGTTGGTATTAAAACATTCATTTTACTAGCAACTAATAGAGATTTTTAGCACTGCCGATTTAGGTGTCTCGAATAATTTAAAAATAATCCGCTTCGTAGGAAGATCGATTCAAAGAAGTATGTGCTCATCGTAAGTAGAACCATAGTAATCTATTCAAATATTGATTCTAAAGACAGAACTCTTTGTGAATCTTTAAAGTTAACAATTCGTCGAAGTCTTAAACGACCCAGCGAACTGCCGATTTTCCGGGAAATATAAAATTGCAACGAAAAGGGATTTTCAGAAGGATTTCCTCCGGCAGTTATTTACATATTTAATGGATTTTATCAAAGAGTGGTTTTTTTCAATATTACGAGAGGGTAAACAAATGAAACATATTAATACATCTGTAAACGGAAGAAGGCATTAAACAATGATAAGATGAAAAAATATACCGGGTATCGAGATTTCATATAGGGCGGCTTTATTAGCTCTTTAAAAGGCGGCCTTTCAATAAATGGCTCGGCGATGCTTAAGAGCTTTCCTCAGGTTGCATGTTACATGTAGAATTTAAAAGCCTTCCCTGCTTGACCCAGATGCCTTATATCCTTAGAAATAAATTTCTGCTCTACCAAAACCGTCAAATATATTTTTAGTCTTTACCATCTTAAAAGCTAGACAAAGGAAATGATAAATTTAAATGAAATTGTCTCAGCTTAAAACTGGAAAACTTTCTTAGCAGCCAAAAACTGTATTATTGATTCTGTTTCTAGCTGTTACATACATCAAAGCACTTTTTAGTTGTCTGAAGTTTAAAAATATTTACTCTGTATTTCGTTACAGTTGCCCCCAAAGTGCAAGCTCTAAAGCCTTTGATAGGTGCTCCACTGAAATCGAGCGCCAAATTGAAATGTGAAGTTGAAGCGTTTCCTTACTCGAATAACTACTGGATAAAAGAACTAGGAGACATACTTCTAAGCGGGTAAGTTTTACTACTTATTTTTTTTATTGTGAAAATTAGACCATTAGAGTAAAGGCAGTTTCATATCTAAAAAATAACATATTGCCCCTTTTTACTACTTGTTACAGAAATAGAGTAGAATTCAAAACTTTCGCCCAAAATATTTAAGTTTTTGGAAAAGTTTGTCTTTTTTCTAAACTTCTACATATCAAAATTTTCCCTTTTTTAAAATTTCGGCATTTCAAAATTTCTACTTTTCAAAATTCTCCATTTTTTAGAAAATTTTTATTACTTCGTATTTTTGTTAATGTTTTAACTTATTTATTTTGAAAATGTATCCGATTTTATTTTAAGTTTTCACTTTTTTCCTCAAAATTTCGATTTTCTTCGAAAATTTTGAATACTATGTAAATTTTAAAAAATATAATATTTTATGAAAATGTCAACATTTTTTTACGACAATTTGACCTTTTCAAAAATTTTAATTTTTTCTGAAAATGTTGACTTTTTCGAAAATTGTTTCGACGTAACCTAAAAGATTCATCTCTTTTCTGAAAAATGTAGACCTTTCAAAAGTTCCACTTTTTCTGTATTTTAAATTTTTTGTGAAAATTTTTACTTCAAAATAAAGGCTATTTCGATAAGTGTTGCTTATTTTTACGTTTCAAGATTTTTTTTAAGAAAATCGATATTTTAAATTTATATCCACTGTTTTCAAATTTCCATCTTTCTCAAATGTCAAATCTTTTTTCTTCACTTGGAGTTTTTTTATTATACGATTCTTCTTCAAATTTCCGACTTTTTTCCAGATCTTGACTTTTTTTAATATTTCAACTTTGAAATTTCTCCCCTTGTTTCTTACATTTGGACTTTTTATAATTTTTAATTTACTATCAAAAATTCTCCTCCTTCTTTGAAAATAATAACTTTATTGAAAATTGTGTATATTTTTAATAACTTTAACTTCCAAAATTTCGATCACTTTAAAATTTTGACTTATGAATATTTTAATAAATGAAAAATTCAAAATTTAATAATAAAGTAAGCAGTAAAAAATTAATTTTAAAATTTTTCTAACAATAAGTGTATTTGGCAAATAAAAAGTTTTATAAATTTATAAAGTGAATAAATAATTAATATCTAGTTTCAAATATATTGATTTAAATTGAAAAAAAAACTTACAAGTTTTGGTTTGTTTTCTGGAACTTTAGAATTTAAACTTGACAATTTTCAAACAAATGAAGTTTGATTTTTTTTTCTAAATTATGATTTCTTTTCAGAACAAATTCTTTCCTGCTAATTTTGGTTTTAATTTTGAAATTTCCATTTTTTTATCGACATTTATATCTGAAATCTCAACCCTAATTACGAATGAAAAATCCGATTTTAGGATCAAAATTTTAAGCAAAATAATAACTATAAAACTTTAACTTTGAATTTCGAAGAAAAGAGAAAAGCGCAACAAAGAAGCACTTTTTAAAAAATAGTACTTTTTTTCTTTTTACATAGAAAAAAATGGAACTTATGATTTTGTTCTTTTTTAGATTTTGACTTTTACTTCTAATTTCAATAAAAAAGTCGACATTTTTATATTAAGGTAGGTATTTCGAGAGAAAACCGGAAATTTAAGAGCAACAATTATTTTATAAATTTGAAGATCTAATTCAAACACTCGACTTTTACATCTCAAGGTTGAATTTAAAATTCATATTTTTTGGCTTTCAAACATTTGACTTCGAAAAAAAAATGCCTGATCTGTTTGTAGGTTTATTTTTCTAACAGAAATTATGCAGCATCTTTTATTTCATGCTGCGTAAGCACATATAACAACAAAGTTTCGAATAAAAGAAATTATTTTATCTAATTTACAATCAATATCGAATTGATTTAGTATGAAAATCACAATTTCCGTGGTTAAAGAGTAAATAATTTATATATTTGAGATATTAGCAAAACAAAACTTACTTGTATTTTAATGAATAATAAAAACTTAGTAATACACATGTAAAATTCCCTTTATTTTATAAATGGAGCAGTCCCTTCAAAGGTGCCTAGGGTAAAATGCAACCGTGAAATAAGTCCATTGTCTCAAAACGTTGACGTAAGTAGTTTTGCCCTAAATTAATTGGCCAATCTCTTTCAGTTTAATAAAAGAAATAATAATTACATTAGACACATATATCGAGGGTTACAAAAAGTCCCAGCCTTTTAGAAAATTTTCAAACGGTTGTAATTTAAAAAAATGGTTGTAAGGAAAAATAAAATAAATCAAATTAAAGCTCTAAGTTTCTAGCTTTTAGATTCTGAGTTTATTATTTTTTTACCTTAGCAATTTTTAAGTAATTTTAAAAAAGCAAAAATTTTTCCAATCTTCTGCTTACTTTTAAAAAGATCCATATTTTTTTTCCATAAACACCATTATGAAACTCCGTCAGATAATTTAAACGTCTTTAATTTGAGTGGTTTTCGAGTCAAATTATTGTCATTGAAAACAAAATATTTATTTCTTAGTTTCATAACCAATAACTTGTAGCACAGAAAATGCTTGTAGAACCTTAAAAACTGCGAAGCTTCCTTTCGGTTTAGCATCATCCCTAATTATGTTGGTTTTTGATGAAATGAATTTTTTTAATAGCGGAAAGGTGATTAAAAAGAGAGGCAAAAACTTGGCATGGCTTTGGAAATAGTAGACAGGCTAAGGATGTTAACTGTAAATTGTTAAGCTCAAAGGATTCACAAAAAAAAAGCAATAAACACTATGAATTTTTGCTGTTGCTTTCAAAATAAATCAAAAATAAAAAAATATCTTTAAATTGATTTTTAACAAAATGACAAATTCAATTATTTTAGACAGAGTAAAAAAAAGATAACAAGGCTCTGTAATTTGAGAGGTTTCTGTTGAATCCTTTAAGGTCAAAATCTTACAGTTAATATCCTTAGTTTATTTATCATTTCATTTGCAAAGTTGTAGCCAATTGAGCAAATGTCCCTAATTACCGAATTTTTTTACTTATTTATTAATTAACTTTCTTCCACTAAATTGTTTTTATAAAAAAAACAGTAATTACGGCTTATAGAAAATGCTTTGCAATTTTCATAACCTTGCTTGTATTTTTTGTACAATTATTATTTCTTATTTAAAAGTCATCTCCCTGGACCCGTAGATCAGTGAAATTTAAGAAAATTAAATTATCTAGAAAAGCTTTATCATTGGATTACTCAAACGAGTTATTAAGTTCCGTGAAGCTTTTTCAGATTATTCAAAAATTTGAAAAAATCGTTGGCTAATGGCTTCTTCTAATTATTTAAAAACTCTTAAAGCTAAAAAATTTTGATGGATTTGAAAAAAACTAGAGAATTTAAGCTTTAACTGCTTTTTATAGTTTTTCTGTGACCAGTTTTTCTGAGCTACAGCCTTTTGAAAATCACCTTAAAATTTGGAATGTTTTATATCCCCAGCCTAGAGGATTTAATTAATCACATGAATAATTAATTAATAATTTTTGCATTTATTTCATCACTATTATTAAATCACTTAATTCTTCATTTAAACCTAAATGTTTTATTTAGGGATTAAAGTAATTTAGTAAAAAATATTTAATTTAAAATTCTGCTTTTAGACAATATTTTATATCTACAGACGCGATTCCAATGTAAAAATGTGTTACTGATCATTCTACCAGTAAGAAAGTTATTTCTTCCATTTATGCTTATGTTATTTTTCCTGCAAACTTTTCAATATCCTATTTGTGATATTAAATTACTGTGAAAATAACAAATAGCTACAAATTTACAGCTAAGATTCCAAAAGTATTACAACTTAAACTAAAGTTAATGAAAGTAAGTGAAGATAAGAACGATTCACATTTCTGGAATTCTTGCGCTTTTACTAAACTCTTGCACTTGGAAAAAATTTTACTTTTGATTTCGATCATCTCAGAAATTAGCTTCTCATCGTCAGAGATAGAGTTATTTTTAAAATATCTCGAGTTACATTGTATATATTTTTCTTGGGTTGGAATTTATCGAAAAGAATTTGTACGTTTCCGAACCTAAGAAAACACGATATGTTCCTGAGGGTATATTGGAAACCGAGATAACTTGGCAAGAGTTCTTGCCCGACACGTTTATTTTAGGGGTTCGGCTTTTTGGTAATCAGCATTTTATTAAGTTTATAAGAAGTTTACCTTCTCCTTCTTTATTTAACGGCCTATAAAGAAAAGCGCACAGGAAAGTAACGTAAATCTGTATAGTTGGCAGCTAGTTTTAAAGATATTGGCGGTAAAGAACGGAAAAAAAACTTGAGAAGATATTACTAAATTTTATATCCAAACATACAAACTTATATATGGCAAAGGTTAAATTTAAAAAAGAATGCTGGTTTTGTAAAATAGAGTTACTTTTTTACGTGATTTGATTTTTGCAGCCTTAAGTAATCCATTACAATTAATTAGGATGAGTAATAGGCTTCTACAATGAAGAATAAAATGGGACCACAAAATTTTGCAATCCTTAAAAACTGCTGATTTTAAATTTATTGTATTTTGAAAATTGTAGAAATTTCAAAGATGGAGTACTATATGAAATGTTCCCTTTAAAATGGAAAGTCGGGATCAGACTAATTGTAAGCGAAACTGACAGAAGCATGAATGACATTTCATGATTATATTAAGTGTAGCAAGTTTAAAAATGTTATTTTTTTAAGTAGAAAAAAGTAGGAGGTGCACCATGAATCTGTTACACCCGATAACATTTTGAAAAGAAATTTGAAAAATCAGAAATTTTAGGTTTAAACTGAAATCTTTTCTAAAATTTTAATTTTCTTTTATATTTAAAACTAACATTTTCAATTTTTCACTTAGTTACTTTACTCACAACTGCTTAAACCCAAATTTAAACCACTTTATTCACATTATTTCTAGTCAAATTCGTATTGTTAAATTCGGCATTTCTTTAAAAAAGGTCAGAAATTTGAGATAAAACAAAAATTTAAAACGAGAACCAATATTTTAGGAAAAAATTTTAATGTTTTTGGAAAATGTGCAATTTTGGAGAATTCAAGACAATACATTCTTCAAATAACAAAAGAGATTGTGTCGACCAGGTCAGCACAAAGCACACATTCAAGGACGATTAAATTGGAAACAAGAACATCAGACTAGGCGCCAGCAATGGAAGTCAGTAATTTTTAGTGACGAAAATAAATATAACAGAGATGGTTTAGACGAATGCAAATATTATTGGGCTGATATGAGATCAGAACTTGAATACTATTCAAAGACATTGTAGGCCACTGAATTTAGGATTTCTTGCTGAAATAATTGGAAGAAAGCTCGAAATCATTCAAGTACCTTTATTTGATGTTAGGTATCAGTAATTTGAGTTTACAACGTCTCGGGAGGTGAGCTTAACTCTCCCGCCCAAAAAAACCGCGAAACTTTTGCACTTTTTTCAATTTTTTAGCGATTACGCTTAAACAATGTTTCTTACGAAAAAAAAGCTAATACAAAAATTATAAAGCAGAATATTCTGCTTAAAATGGTATGCAAAAATTAAAATTTGGTACAGTGGTATAGCAGCAATTGAGAGCCAAAAAGGGAACTTTTTGCCCCTTGTATGAAATTTGTACAAACTCACTGTACATGCATACGTAACTTTAAAACTGCTATTCTAACTTAAAAAACTTAGGATAAAAGTTGTAGAACATTAAATTTTGCGTGCAGCGAGTACCAAAATATTTAAATTGGGGTAATTTTGCGTATACATAAATCCAAAATGGCTACTCAATTAGATGTTCTATGTTTTCTAGTTTGCATTCCATTCATGTTTGGTAGATATAAATTACCTTTGGCTCCATTGTAAACCAAATTTAAATAAAATTTAATTATATTAATTATTAATTAAAAACTACTTTTTCTATTTAATAAAAAAATGGCATTCCTTGTAAACGTCAATGAACGGAAAAAATTGATGAACTAGGTTGCCACAGTTTTATGAGTGTACACTTTTCTTCCCCAAAATCATCATACACTTCATTCTCCCAACTTGTAAAAGTTTCAGCTAATCAGCAATATAAAGAAAAGCATCCTATTTTACGCGATTTAAGCTGATGCAATATCACATTAGTATTTTTTTTGCCAAAGAAAATTTAAGTTCTCGAGGTTATTGAAAGCAAATCCATCTTTGAGAGAGTCGAGGCAGTGCAGGTTTATAAGAATGAAGGCACTAGGTCTGCAATCAAAACATTCGTATCAATCTTGCCTTGTCCTAATCGGTCCTGCAAATCTAAAACTCTTTGGGTTCTCAGCCTTGCCTTGCTCTTCGTAACTAAAGCAGCAGTATATTAGTATTCTTGGTAGGCATGCCACCAAATTGAAATGTGATATTGTTAAGAGAACAATTCGCTAAACTAGAAATTTTCTGTTTTCCATCTCCACCATCAATGAACCACTCCACTTAATATTTGAGGAAAAAAACGGTTTCCTACTATTTTTTTGTAGCTTGATGTATTTAACCGATGATACCATGTCATCTACACTAGTGTCTTTACTTTAAAAAACTTGCACTGCCATGATTTCCTCAGACAGGATACAACTTCCAGTAACTTCAAAAAGTAGAGTATCCTTAGGAAAAGAATGCCAATGTGATGTTCCATTTGCTTAAAGCCTGTAAAATAAGATTTTCTCCTTTAAAATAGCTGCGTACCCAAAACTTCTAGAAGCTGAAGAAATAAAGTTAATATTTTCCAAAATAAAAAAAAAAGTCAGAGGAAAGTACTTGAACGCGTAATAGCGCCATTTCACCAACACATCTAAAACTTATCCAACTGTTAGAGGCTAAAGTAAGAGACGAAATAAAAATACCTTCGCTTGTCTACATTTTAACAATTATGCTTTGATCTTCTTTTTCAATAAATGAAATGCATAAATGCAAAAACTCGATGATTTTAAGGCAGAAATACGGAGTACACCCCTAAAACTGTGTGAATATATTTTTACTATTTTTTTTTCTCTTCTTGAGCGTTTCCAACAAATAAAAAATGGTTAATAAACTAAAAAATTGTTTTTAAATAGATAATTACATATTCAAATTTGATTTACAATAAAGCTGGAAATAAATTAAATACGCATATAGAGAATGTCCACTAGGGAACAACTAATTAGGTAGCCAATTTAGATTTATGTGCATATGTATACCTAAGATTACTCAAACCAAAATTTTTTGGTACTCCTTAGAGGCAAAATGTGATGCTCTACAGCTTTCATTGTACAAGTTTTTTATGTTAGAATAGCAGTTTCAAAATTACCTACGCATGTATAGTGGGTTTGTACAAATTCCATACAAGGAACAAAAAAGTTCCCTTTATAGGCTCTCAGTTGCTGCTACGATATACCACTGCACTGAAATTCAACTTTCAAGTATCCATTTTAACCATAATTTTATGTTCTACAATTCTTGTAATGTAATAGCTATTCTTTTCGTAAAAAGCACTGTTTAAGAGTTATCACTGGAAAATTTCGCGGTTTTTTGGGCTGGAAAGTTAAGCTTACCTCCTGAGGCCGTACAAACTCAGATTACTAATATTTAACATCAAGTAAATGATTTTCAGCTTGTTTCAGACTTGTTCTAATTGCAACTCTAAGTTAAAAATAATCATATGGCTAGAAAAATTAATTCCGATAAATATATTACAAATTAACAAGCAAACCTAGTTCCATTTATGTAAGAATATGGCGAAAAATATCTCATTTTTCAACAAGACAACACATCGGTATACAAAAGTGAACTAACAATAAGGTGGTTTGAAGTTGAAAGAATAGCTCTTCTTAATTGTCCAGCCAAAAGTCTAGATCTGAACCTCATAGAAAATCCATAAGGAATATTAGCAAGAAAAGTTTGGAAAAGTGGAAGGAAATTTAACACTATTTTTAAACTTAAAGACGGAATACTCAAATAAGGGTTAGAAATCGAAGAAAAACCATGCCAAAACCTAACAAATTCGATGAAAAATAGTGCTTTTTATCTGATTTATCAATTTATCGAACGTTAATATAATTTAGACATATTTTTGCTATTGATTATACATTTTTCGCTAATTTTTTGCACCACTGAAATTTGATAAATTTATGTAATTAAATATATCACTTTGCGCTTTGATTGATTTTTGTATTCAATCATTACACGGGTCAACATAAAATTTGACTTTGACTTTAAAGCATTAAATTCCAATTCTTTAGGCCGTACTTAGACGAAAAAAAAAATATATGGCATGAAAAAGTTTGCTTTTTTATTTAGGAAACCGCTTGAACGATATTTTTCAAAATCTGTGGTGTTAATTTTTAATTGAAAATGAAACCGTTTAAATGAACATTTTAATTATTTTTATTGGGTGTTACTATCAAAATAACTTACAAAAAAGTAGAAAATAATTTAAAAGTGCAAAAACCCAAAATATAGTCTCCTATCATGTTTTCATTGTGTTGGCCTTGATAACGTTGTTCGAAGCTCATAATGTCCTGGTGAAAACGTTCTCCTTGCTCTTCTGAATACGCTCCCATGTTGTTTTTGAATTTATCTAAATAAGCATGCAACATATGAACTTTTAATGACATCCTGTGGCACTAAAATTTTTTAGCATATTTTCAACTAGTTTTTTGTAGTTTTCCGCTTTGCTATTTCTTAAAAATCCAGAAACGACTGCTTTGAAACTGTTCCAACTCGCTTTTTGAGTACGATTCAGCAGCGTTGGAAATTTTTCATCGGCGAAAATCTGTCTGATTTGCGGACCAATAAAAACCCCAGCCTTAACCTTTGCTTCTGGTAATTTCGGAAAAAATTTCCTCAAGTATTCAAACGCTTCTGAGATTTGATCTAGTTTTTTAACAAATTGTTTCATCAACCCTAACTTAATGTGCAGAGGCGGCATTAACACTTTTTCTGCTTCAACAATTGGCTCAAATTTTACGTTTTGTTTCCAGACACAAACTTCTGTTCTTCTTCTGTTGAGTATAATGCTTAGCATTCGCTGTGCTATCCCATAAACACAAATAACACGGATAATTTTTATATCCGCTTTGAAGTCCCATAAAAAATCCCATCATTTTAAAATCTCCAATCAGCTGCCAGTTATACTCGCGATACTTTACAAATTCAAGCAAAATTTTAACACTCATAATTTTCTTTAAGATGTACTGAGTAAGCGATTGGAAGAGATGGGAATTCATTTCCGTTGTGTAATAAAACAGCTTTTAAGCTTTTTGTAGAGCTGTCAATGAATAAACGCCATTCGCTAGGAACACAAGGTATGCCAATTTCTTCGAACATACCTTTTAGATCATTGCAAAAACAAAGTCCATCTTCTTTTGTAAAAAATGTTGAGAATGTTTCATGCCTAGTCCGCTGATCCGTGATATTAACATCATCAAGCAAATTCCACTATTTTAAGCGAGAGCCTAAAAGATCTGCTTTACTTTTTGGCAAATTTAAATCCCGAATTAAATCATTAAAACCTTCTGTAGTAATAAGATGGTGTTTTGGTTGTTCTGGTGTAGGTAAAAACTCCTTATCGGAATTACTTTTATGAGAACTAAGAGATGAGCTATTTTTCTGCGATAATTTTTTCGGTGTCTCAGGTACTGGTCGTGTCAGATCATGTGCGACTGGAGCAGAAGAGGATTCCAGATCAGGATATTCGATAGGTTTTGCATTTTTACCTCTACGTCTTTTACTTGGATTCACAATGCAAACGTAGCAGTCGTTAACGTGATCTTTTGGTTCTCGCCATATTCTTGGTGTTGCAAATTACATTGACCTTTTCTCACCTCGATACCAACCTAAAATATCGAAATAGAATTGAATATGTCTATTATATTTAATTCACCATTTAATTAAAATTTGCTGATTACCTTCCAAACATCTTTTACAATTATTACATGCAGCATGTGGAGCCCATGTCTTGTCTTGATTCCGAACAGGACAGTTAAAATATGCTTCGTAGGCTTCACAGAGAACGTGAGATGTATTTAATTCGTATTTTACGTCTCGAACTTTAATAAATTACCCACATATATAACAAAAATGTATCAGCATCATATTTACACTTTCGCGACGACATTTTAAGGTATTCTAGATTTGTACAAAATACCTGATCGTTGTTTATCACTCTAGTGCCATCTATCAGCGCTGTGTGAACGTTTAAACCCCACTCTGATCGCGCGGTATTTTTAAATGTATTAAAAATAATTAAAATTTATAAAAAATTCAAATACGAGTATTATTACTATAACTATTACAAAAGCAAACTTTGTACCAAAAAAAGGTATTGTCTTTTCGTTTTTGTTCATAACTAAGCGGAAAGTCATAAAATAAACTTTAGGACAAAGAACGAAAATTTTTTCGTAGAGTCGTGTTAGTGTTTGTAGCTCTAATACAGCACTGGCTTGTCGTATCTTTTTAAAAATAAGAGACTCGAGGAATTTTTTCTCTTACTTTCTTCATGTTTTTTGCTTCTTACTTGTAGTTTACATTATTTCAAACTCAAATTTTCGACTTTTCTAGAAATTTTTACTAGCGTCACTCAGATTTTTTATCTTCTGACCTCTTGTAATTTCGACTGTCTTTCAAAATATTTTAATCTATACTCCACCCGAAACTCTAAAATCTAATAATTTTGTTATTGCGGTTTTTTTTACTTTCTAAAAGGAAATTAATTTAAAACCTAAAACTTTGGTCTTTTCTAAAAATTTGTTTCAGAATTGTTTATGTTTTTATTATTGTGTTTTGTGTCGAATTTTATTTTTGCTCAAATGTATTTCACTTCTTAAGTTTTTTTATTGCATTTATTACTTTGTACTCGAAATTTCAACTCGGGGTGTCAATATAATCCCGAATATTTGTTTTTTTCTAAAATAATGAATTTAAACTCGAGATTCTGTTATAAAAGATACGCAAGTAACGCCCGGTTAAAACTGTAAAACTGTAACTTAAATGTCTGATTTTTCTTCAAAATTTTGAGTAGCTTTTGTCGTAAATAATATAAATTCTTTTTCATTATATCTCTCCAAAATTACTATATTATTTGCTTACTGAATGTACCGAAAAAGAACGTGCGGGTGCACGAGAGAGAGAGAGAGAGAGAGAGAGAGAGAGAGAGAGAGAGAGAGAGAGAGAGAGAGAGAGAGAGAGAGAGAGAGAGAGAGAGAGAGAGAGAGAGAGAGAGAGAGAGAGAGAGAGACAAACGAAGTAGTCGAAGCTGCTCCTCTTTCTAGATGCATTTCGGTAAAATTTTTATACATGTCCAATAAAGGGCCATGCACTATCCTCATAATATAATCCGGGCGTTGGGCCAATGAGTCTTTATATAAAAACACTTTCCAATGGATCTGCAAGATAATCACATCACCATTAATAACAAATGTTTTATCGTTTTATTTTTACTTAAAGAAATGTCAATCAAATATAAGGTCAAATCTGACATTTTCTTCAACAACGCTAAATAGATGTATTGCGATTGATTGTAACCTTTTCACTTATAATTCATTTCAAAAGATGGAAGAATTTTTTATTTTCGGGGAGGTGTAATGAAAAGTATCGTTCATTACATTTCCATAAATGCTTTTCTCGTGCTTGTACGAATTCCCGTTCTCGGCAGAGCGAAAATTGTCGTCCACCCACGGGAAAAGCCTTTTTCTGGACTTGTAGTGAAATATACTATTGTAACAAACTGCAGTTGTAAAATTCTTATTAGTAATCGTGTAGTGTATGGAATTCTTTGGATATATTTGTTAATGGGAAGCAGCTGCGAGAATGAATCATACGGCAGGTAGACGTTCTAAACCTTTTCCGCGAGCTGGAACCGATGTGCTCGAGATCGGTCTAGAAGCCTGGAACGGTCATCTTTCCCTCAAGATAGTCAAATAGTCAGTTAGTTGAGTAAATCATAATTGTTGTGTTCTAAAATAAGTTTAAAATAAAGTGTTTACAATTCATTTTAATTATCGAACCGGTAACACGTAACACTATTTTAAAATTTTTTGTTATTAGACAAAAATAATAACCACAGAACAAAAATAATTTGGGACGGCCAAATCGTAATTGACAAACACCCAGCTGAACATTTAAGAACGGCCCTGTGTGTAATAATTACTTTGTTTTTTTTAATGTTAACTAGATCAACCATATAAATTAATCAATACTCTTATAACGTCCCCTGATATTTTGAAATACAATATAAGTACATAATTCATAATATTTATGGACAGCTTATTTCTGTTTTTTATAGTCCTTATTGATGTAATAGTTTCTGAATAAACAAAAACATTGTAAGAGGCAAAATGCTACTCGTACACACGTATAAATTTAAATAAATAACAATAATTAAGTTACAGATCACTCAATGGAATCCACCTCTCCTGACTATTTATGTTGCTCACCTATAGCCTCAGTTTCAAATGTTTACAGAACGAACCTGATGAGGCCAAAGACGGACGAAACTGGTCTACTGTTTTGGTTGTAGATATTTTCAACTGGAGCATGTTCGACTGTTTTATTAGATAACATTTAATTGACAAAAATAATCAATTTTTTGAAGTATATTTTAATAAAATTTTGAAACCATCAGCAACTTTTCAAAGAATTTAACAGAAACTATTTTTTTTGAGACGTTTCTAATCGTTACTATATTGAGTACTTTTTTTTAGATCAAAATACAACATTAACGAAAAACGTAATGGTTACAAGGTAATAATGATTCTGACTATTTACAACATCACACCGGAGGATTATGGAACGTACAGCTGTATAGCTTCCAATATCAAAGGCAAAAGTGATTCAGCTATAAGATTATATGGTATGTATGATAATGTAATACAATACAATACAAATATCAAAAATATTAAGCTTACCCCTAGTATTTGTCATTTTGGTGTCAATTAAATTCTTTTTTTAGAAATAAGACTTACGACAACGTCTACGACGACCACAACTACCACAACAACAACAACTGAAACGCCAACAACGTTCCATAATTTAGTTTTAGGTAAGACACATTTTAAATTAAAAACTTCTTTAAATGCGCTGAGCTACTAAAGATAGGGGACAAACGCTTGGATTTACTATATATGTAATACGCATTTATGGCTTTTGCGTTACCAAAAAACGCTATTAGAACTAGTATTCGATTGCTCTAGCACTGCGCCACTCCGGACTTTTAATGACATTTCTTAAAACCTTTCTGACACTCGGATAATCCGACACCGGATAATTCGACACCGGATAATCTGGACAATCTGAAAAATTAGTACCTTGAAAACATATTTTTTTGAAATATCTTGACATTTGTTATATTATAGTTTTAAGTTTTCACTTCCATCTGCAGTCCCCATAACTGCTTAATTTTTTACAATGTAGGAATAATTTGATGTAACCACTAATAGCAACCAAGAAATGAATTTATAATATATCATTATAAAGTGATCTTAGAAGAATCTTTTTTATATTGCTATACAAACGCACATTCATATTCAGAGGCGACTGTATATTCGGATATGTTTTTATTTTAGACTGGATATTAACCGCAACTTTGCTATGCACAGCTTTATAGAGTTCGTGCAGATGACAGAATGATATTTTGCGCATATTTGTTGATAGGTGCATGTGTACATTTAGCTGTTCAGGCATAGCACAATTGCGCTCTATGGCATTAGATGACGCCTTCAAAGCATCACGTGCAACGATAAGGTAAGATTATGGTCTATCGTTAGATAATGCTGTCGTCATGTCAGACCTAGTATTTATTTACATAAAAAATGAAGAAAGATTATTTACTCTTTCTGGATATAATATTAGTTTGGGAGAATCTGGAATAGTTTTCTGGGGTCAAAGGTATCCTACTAACTATACCGTTTTGTGAGGTACATCTATACCGAATTTCGGCAAAATCGCTTCAGTAATTGAGTCACGAAAAGTGGACAAATAGACTGACACATTCGCACTTATGCAGGGTAAACTAAATTTGATTTCCACTACAGAGTACTCGAAAACCCTTAGAGATAGAAGGAAGCCTAAATGGAAGAAGTAGTGCAGAATTTAATATTCAACACATTCCGCTAAGAAAACAATTAAATTTATTGATTTTATTTAGAAAAATTTGAAAATCGCTATTTTTAATAATTAGCTGAAACTTGTTTATTGGAATCCTTTAGGAAAAGTCAAAAACCGTATTTACTAGTTTTCAAGGCCTCTTCATTGGTGTGCGTTAATTTATTTGAAGTAAACTGTTTTCGTGAAAATTATATCAACTTTCTTATTTCTTTGATTCTATCATTTACAAATTTAGCATATTTTTCTGATTTATTTGATATATGACATGCCATACTTTAAATGTGTCAAAGTGGATTAAATAAAAAGAGTAACTTATTATGATAGCGAAGGCTTCCACGGCCAGAGTCAGTACAGGATATACTTCTTCTGGGATTGGACCGTGTCAAAGAACTACTAAAAGTTTTCGACGTTTCGTCCACCATCGAAGGGAATTTCTTCAGGAACAAAGAAAAGAAACAATAAATAAAAAGGGAAATATAAGGGAATATGCAAAAATGAAAGAATGAAAAGGCCAATTTCAAAACATTAGAACATGGTAACTCAGTATGTCCACCATACCAGAGGCGAAACTCTTCTGAATTGAAAATTGGTACAAAGGATAAGAAAGTTTAGAGAGAAGAGCACGGTAACTCAGTATGTCCACCATACCAGAGGCGAAACTCTTCTGAGAGGAAAAAAAGAAAGGGAAACTTTGTATACCATTCGTCTGCGCGATCACCTTCGAAGATTTCCGATGGTTGCTTTCCAGATGAAGAAAAGCATGTAACCGTCGTCTCTGTTGATGTTTTTGGAAAATTTTTGAATTTTAATGGCCTCGCGTATCTTCCATTTATAGTAATTGGGAATATTGGATATAATTAAAATATTATCAAAGAGAATCTTATGTCCAGTCTCATATTGATGTTCCGCAATGACTGACTGCGAAAATAGGACATCTTTGGTGCTCGGATGTTCGCGTCTTGAATGATCGCTCCGTTTCTCCGATGTACACTGAACCCCAAGAACAAGGAACCATGTACACACCATTAGAAGAAAAGCATCAAATTTTATCTTTGGGAGATGAAAGGAGCTGTTGGATCTTTGAGGATGATGAAAAAATGGGTTTAATGTTGTGTTTTCTCAATAATTTTCCGATTTGATCTGTTACGCCATGAACATAAGGAAGAAAGGCTTTAGAAGAAATTATTGAATTTTGTGAAGGACGAGGGGTAGGGTGAAGATGTCGTTTAATGACAGTTTCAATGTCGTGCGATTTGTAACCATTGTTGCGGAGGTTGAAGCGAATTTTGTTCAACTCGTCTGAAAGATTTATCGGTTGTGAAATTGCTACAGCTCGTGAAACCAGTGAATTTATGACAGAACGTTTTTGGGAAGGATGATGATGGGACTCTGTATGCAAATAACGAATAGTACGGGTGGGTTTTCGATAAACGAAATGAGAAACGCGACCGTAAATGAGTTACCAGTATGTCAAGAAAACGAAGAGAACCGTTGTTTTTGATTTTCATAGTGAAGCTAATGGAAGAATGTAAACTCTTTAGGTGTTCTAAAAATAAATTTAGTGAATTCTTGCCATGTGGCCATACGATAAATGTGTCATCTACATAACGAAGCCAAAGGTTTCGAAACCTTTGTCTTCATGATCCCTTTAAATGAGAACTACTTCTATGAAAATGTGCAAATGTTCTGAAAATATTGTTAGGGGAAATTTTCTTACGGCTCTGCATTATATTAATATATTATTTTGCATTATTAAGATAAAAGGACAACAAAGAAATATTCACATTGTAAATGTTCATGCCCAGATAGAAGACGCGGAAGAGGGAAAAAAAATCAGTTTTACGAAAGTCTAGATTACGAGTATGAAAGACTGTCAAAAAGAGATATTAAAATTATAATGGGAGATGGTAATATGAAAATTGGGAAAGAAGAACTATACACAGTGGTTGCAGGAAAAAACAGCAAGCATCTAGAAACAAACAATTATGGAGAAAGACTAATAAGTTTCGCGACGGAAAAACAGATGGTAATAAGAAGTACCTAACTAAGACGAAAAGAGATTCATAAAGAAAGGCACATGGATATCCTCAGACCATAAAACGACAAACCAGATAGATCATGTAATAGTAGAAAGGAAAGATATATGGAGTATATAACCAAAATACGAAGTATGAGAGGAGCGAAATGTAGTGCGGATCACTTTTTAATAAAGATGAAGGACAAAAAGTGAAATGTAATTTAAGGATGTTGCAGTAGAAGCAAGTACGTAATAAATACAAGCAGAAAATAAGAGAAGGATTAGTTGCAGTAACAAAGTCAGAAAAAACAGAAGAGAGCTGGAAAGCTATAAAAGAAGTAATACTAAAAGCAAATAAGGAAATTTTAATGGACAGAAGAAGAAAACAAACAATTAAAGACTTGTATGACGAAGAATGTGACCAAATATCAGAATTCTTAAGAAAAGCCATACAAAAGATGCTAAGAGAAAATAATCAAAGTAATATAAAAAACTATAAAAAAATAAGAATAGAAACAAGAAGAACATGTATGAATGAAAATAGAGAAGGCATAATGAAAGTACGCTAAGGGAAATTACAGAAATGTTCCAAAAAAAATCAGAAATTGCTATCAGAAAGTAAAATAAAATAGAAAAGGGGTACCAGAGTCAATGTAAATTAATTAAAGAGGTAGATGGAAGGCTTATTAGCAAAAAAGAAGAAATAATGAAGCGATGGAGAAACTGTTACTTAACAAGGAACAAGAAGAAGGAGAGTTCTAACAGGAAGAGGAAGAAAATGAAAAAGAAGTGGAACCGCAGACTAAAAACGAAATAAAGGAAAATATCAGAACACTGAAAAGTAATAAAAGCCCAGGAGCAACTAAAATAACAGCGGAGATGTTGAAAGCAGGTGGAGAACAGCTGCAGGAATGCATATATGAGCTGATTAGAGGAATATGGGGAAAAAAATGCCGGAAGATTGGCACAAAGCAAGTATATACTCGATATACAAAAAAGGTGACACGTTTTAATGCTTGAACTATAGAGGAATATCCTTGCTGAAAACATGGTATAAGGTATTGGCACAATGCGTGAGAAGTAGACTAAACGAAAGAGCAGAAGGAGAAATAGGCGAATATCATAAGGGTTTAGATACAATAGATCTGTAACAGAACACATTTTTACACTAAAAGAAATACAAACCAGCTGTTACAAATACAAGAACACCCTGTATGTACAGTTTTTAGATTTTAAAGAAGCATACGACCGAATTAATAGAGAAATGATGTATCAGGCGATGACGGAGCTAAAAATACCTAGAACTCTCATAGATCTCACAAAAATGACAATAGAGAAAACCAAAAATTAGGTGGTATGAAAACAACGCCTCAGGCAAGACGACCCGATGTCGACGGTACTATTCAATTTGGTATTAGAACCAATAATAAGAAGAAGTCAAATAAAAACAGAAAAGAGTATATTTAAAAACGAACACCAATGTCTAGCCTTTGCTGATGATGTAAGAATTATGTCCAAAGCAAAAATGAAAAAAAAAATAAGGAAGCTAGTAACAGAAGCGGCAAAATTCAAATTAAGAATAAACCAGCAAAAATCAACATATATGATAATGGGAGGAACTGGAGCTGATACCGACTCGGAGCTGACCATGCAAATGGATAGAAAGGAGTATGAGTTTTAAAAATTAAGGCATTTCACATACTTAAGACAAAGAGTCATAATTTAGGGAAAAGGTCGAGAAGAATATGAAATAAAAGCGAGAATAGCAAAAGGAAATATGGAAATGGAATGCTGAGATCGCTCATGAGATCAAAACTTGTTTCAAGAAAAACCAAATAAAGAATGTATAAAATAGTAATAAGGGCAACAGTAATATACGGAAGTGAGACATAGGGTTTTAAATAAAGCAGAGACAACTAGAATTCTGGGAAAGAAAAATGTTAAGGGCTATTTGTAAGGGACTTAACACGAAAAACGGATAGAGAAGACGAAAAAATCAAGAAATCAATGAACCTAAAATAACAGCAAACATAACAGCACGGAAAATTAGATGGTTAGGCCATGTACAACGACAAGGAAGCGGAAGCAAGTCAAAAATGATGCGAAGTCGAAGATTAACAGGTAGCGGAGTGACGACCTCGAAAAATATTGCTTAAAAAGCTTATAACAGAAAATATTTGCTTATAGAAACATAATAATGGGTTTCCTTACAATCTCATAATATCTTATATATATCATTTTCTACTACTCATTAGCCCTTACTCTATACAATTTAATATACCCCAGTAGGGGTGCAATTCCAGGTATATTTAAATTCTTCTCCTTAAAAGACAAATTACGAAAATTTGTTCGCCAGTTCAGAAAAGACATTTTGTCAACGGATGGCGAAATGCTTTTGTGTAAAGTGTGTGAAAAAAGTACCATCTCACGCAGCATTTAAATGGAAAATTTCATAAGGAGGCTGCAATAAAGAAGAAAAATTCTAAGAATAAAGGACTTTTACAACCGTTTGCGGTGATAAATAACCGCCAATCTCAGTTTTCCACGGATGTATGTATGTACTGCGTTTGTTGAAGCTAGTATCCCTTTATGGAAAATACAGCACAAATCGATAAATAATATGTTATTTCGGTCAGACGCCAAAATTTTACCATAGAAAAGCTAAAGCGATATTTAGCAATCATTTGTAATATAAATAATAATAATAATAATAATAATAATAATAATAATAATAATAATAATGTTGATCATGACCAACGTTAGAAAAATGTATATATGTATAAAATGTATGAATATAGGGTATACTTCTTCCGGGATTGGATCGTGTCAAAAACCTACTAAAAGTGTTCGACGTTTCGCCCACCATCGCAGGGGACTTGCAGGGGAAGCAATAAATAAAAAGAGAAATATAAGGGAACATGCAAAAATCAAAGAATGGAAAGGCCAATTTCTTTTCTTTGTTCCTGAAGAAGCCCCTACGATGGTGGGCGAAACGTCGAACACGTTTAGTAGTTCTTTGATAGTGTCCAATCACGGAAGAAGTATATCCCGTACTGACTGGCTGTGGAAGCCTTTGTTATCAAAATGTATGTATATATATTATATGGAAATAGATGCTTAAAATATTGTTTTTAATGCTTAAATGCATATTTTTTAATGCTAATATAAGCGCTTATTTTAAAGAATTTTAGTGCTTAAATTTCCAACTTTTAGTAATAACACATGAAGTATAATATTGTAGAAAGAATTTTGTACGCCCAAGACCTACAAGGCCTACTGAGCATTTTGGAACAAAAAAAATATATGAAGAGGCGATGGAAAGCCATAAGTCTTAACGATACTATGTATTTTAGAAAAAAAACTTTATCAAATATTGATCACTGGAAACACCAATACAAATATAACAAATTTGAACAGACACTAAATTAAGGTATTAAAGAAGACAGGACTTTGATTGCAGGTAGTTTTTATGAAAATTAGTTGCATGGTAAAAGCCTTTTTTCGTAGTCACCTAAAGACAATCTTTAAAAAGTTATCGTTTTTCTTATTAGAGCATTTCCATGCCATTAACTTATTGAAACTTTGATTGAAAGGTTTAAAATACAGTAGAACTCTGTTAGTCAGACTGTGACGAAACTAAGGAGTAGCTAGGATCCCAAAAAAGGTCGGACCATCCGAAATATAAAAAATTAAGACTAATTTTAACGAAAAATGTATTCTCAGGGTTACCTACGTACATATTATACCTAAAATAATAGTACATATTTTATTTTTAATCAATATGTATGTAATATTTTTGATATAAACATTAAATGAAATCCAAAATTGCTTACTTCTACAGTTTTGAATGAGAGGCATTCGCATCTCTATTACTTCCTATTTATAAATACTTCAAAACGGGAGGAGTAGAGATGTCGTTCAACGTGATAGCTACATATTCAAAAATATTAATTTTATGCAGTACCAAGATGAAGGTCGGATTGTCCGGAGATTCGAAACATCCGAGGTCAGATCAACTGAATTTTGCTTGTATTCTGCATTGGAAACTCATTCGTGTAACACGAAATTTCTAATGAACTAACATTAGAAACGACTTTCATATTTATGCAGATTATCGATCTTAAAATACTCACTTAAATTCTAGGAAAACTGTCCAAAACAGCCACCTTAATTGCAGGTCGTTAAGGGACGACCCAAAACAGCCACCATCAAATTCAGGTACCCTTCAATGCAATGACGAAAACAGCCACGTGTGCCGAGCGTGTGCAAATCTTTTAAATGCCGCCTCTGAAAAATATGAGCCCTGTAATTTTTTTAAGAAAAAAAACTATTGGAAAACAGTATAAGCGCCGCCTTCTCGCATGATACTACCCCACGACACTGATGAACTACATAAGTGTACCGCGCACGGGTATAGGTGGATAAGTTTAAACAACAATTTAAAAAAGTATTTTTATTATAAAACAAAGACATGTTATAATTTTACCTTACAGTAATGTAATACACATTTAACCAAATGTTAGAGGCTTATCTGTTTGTCGCGAAATTGTTTTATTAAATTGTTAATGCTTTTTTCTTTACGCCACATTTTCGATTTTTTAACTTTTTCCCTGGTACTTTGCATCTTAATGTACGTGTCAAAATGAAAGTCCTTAAGTACGTCTACAAAGTTATACAAAGATGGATGAGGATTATAAAAACTTAAATTAAATTTAGAGTGGAACGATTTGCACGCATTGGTCGTTCTCAAAAAAATTACAGCGTTTTCAGCACATATTGTTGGTGGAAATTGAGAGTCTTCGTCTATATAATTTTCGACTAAATAGCCGAAGAAGCTTCGAAGACCTTCATGTTGGGACAAATCCTCTACAAAATCTAGCGCAAAACAATCACCAACATCACTTGGGTCTAAATAGGTCAGTCGGAAGGGGTACCTTAACCATTTACTAATAACAGAATCTGGCTCCTTATATAGCGAGGAAAGTCCTAATTTTTGTATTAAGCAGTAGCTAACCATAGTAATAACCAATGGGAGAACAAGTTGCACTTGGTATTTCCTAATGGGTAATTACCCAGAAGGGGTATCATTAAATATTTCATTAATATCTAATTTATCCAATAGATAAAGGGAATTTTGTCGCGGCTTTTTTGATCATCCCGTTTCAGGTATAAAAGTTGTACCCTGGATTAGCATATCATTAGTGGCTGTTTTGGGCAACCCCGACTTCTAGAGAAATCTAGAACACACACTTGTCATGGGTAAGCCTCCTTTAATAAAATTCTTTGAATATTTCCGAGAATTACGTCATTTAAAGGGATTCATACACACGACGGTTACTAAGAAATAATTGATATCATACAGATTGTTACAATATTTATTGCATTTTTAGGGACTGTTTTGTTTATTTTTAAGAGCTATAGCGTCTACTGCGAGCCCTGGGGCAGAAGAATTGAACCACCTCAATCAATTTTTTTCTTTCTATGAATATAAAATATTTCCATAAATTTCAGTGCAACATTTAAACGCCCTGTGTGAAGTAGGATATTTTGCTATAAATATATCTTCGGGCTGTTATTATGCTGTTGAATTTTTACATTAATTTTTGCTCGAAAAATAAAAGTTAACGTTGTACTTGTCGCAAATGTATTGCACCATTTTCTTAGAAGTTGCAATTAAAGTAGATTGCTTCAAAATAAATTTTTAATGTCAATATTCCTTTATCGTAGTTGTTAAGTTGCTAACATTATACTATTTATAAATTTATAAAGCTTTATATTTATTTATTATGGTGCGTGGAAAACCAATTTCTGCAGACCTTCGTAAGGCCATTATAACTGCCAACAATAATGGTAACTCCGGTTGGAATATTTCAAAATTAATAAAAATAAATACCTATACGTACAGTGCGCAATATAATTTACTGTTATAAAACTCCTGGACATGTAATGGCCTATCAAAAAAGTGGCAGAACGTCGAAAATGACTCTTAGGAATCAATCTGCATTGAACAAATTTATTAATAAAGACAGAAGAATACCGCCTAGAGAATTGACTGTTCAATGAGGTAAAACTATTGGAAAATCCGTATCTAAGAATACATTTCTGCGAAATATAAAAAAACCTGCATACGGTTTTTATAGGGTATACCTAAGTTACCTATAAATTTTCAAATATAAAATGTTGTCAAATAAAAATATCTGGACAAAAAAGAAGCCACTTCTTACAACAAATCAAAAGAAGACTAGGTTGGAATGGACTAAGGAGCACCCCACATGGTCTGCCAATGACTTGAACAAAATAATTTGGAGTGATGAATCGAAATTTGAGATATGTGTGGGAGACAGCCAAAGCAAAATTTTAAGAAAAAGAAGGGGAGAGCATCACCCAGATACATTAAAGCGTAAAATTAAACTTTCTGCTTCAGTTATGGTGTGGGGTTGTATATCCTCTCAAGGAGTGGGACGACTATTTGTTATAGATAAAACGATTAATGCTGGTAAATATATAGAAATTCTACAAAATGAGCTATTGCCATCCATTCCGATGCTAGCAAATGGAAACGGAGAATATATTTTCCAGCAAGATAGTCGTTCACAGCAAAGAGAGTTAAAAAAAATTAATACCCGAAATATACCATTATTAGAATGGTCGTCTAATAGCCCAGAACTATCGCCAATTTGGCATGAAATGACAAAACCATTGAGAACTATAGGGTCGTACGTACAAAATTGGAATTAATTGATAAGTTGAATAAAAAAACTTGTAAAAATTTATAATGTGTAAAGCCGTTAAGTATTACTAGTATTAATTTGTTTTTTTTTTATTTTAGTGTTAGTTAAGTTCCTTTTAGATACATATTTTAAAATATTTTCTTAGTGGTTCAATTCATATGCGACAGGGGTCGTACTATGACCATTTTTTTGAATAATAAATTACTTAATTTAACTCACATTTGAAGTATGCCAAGACCCATGACATATAAGAAATTTATCAGAAAAATATATTGTGTTCGAAAATGAAAAATTTCAGTATGGCTTTTATAAAAAATAATAAAGCTGATATAATTTCCTTCGAAACAATTTATTTCGAAAAAAAAAAATAAGGTACACCAATAAAAAGGCTTTAGAAGCAAATAAATACGGTTTTCGATTTTTTTTATTCGATTTTAAATTAACAAGTGTTAAATGATTTTTGAAAATAGAGCTCTTCGGTTTTTTCTAAATAAAATCAACACAAATTGGAATCCGACACTTACCTTGGCATAATCTTATTAGGCATTAAATTTTACCACCCTTTGCCTATTTAAGTTTTCTTGTATCTCTCTAATAGTTTTCGAGTTCCCTGTTGTGGAAATAAAATTTTATTTAGCCTGTGTATTATTTAGGATTATGATAAGTAAACCTAAACCTACTTGTATTAACCTGATGTTTTAACGTATTTTCGCTGATTTCCTGACAAAACCAGACGAAACGTTAAGAACAGATTTACCAGGATCGGATCTAGGGAAGCATAAAAAGCATCGTTTCTTTAAAAAAATTTTGACATGAACTTAATTAAAGTTTTTGTTTGTTTATTAAAAAAAGGTCAACAACAATGGCTCACTAGTTGGTATTTTTTTGGTGCTTTTATTTTGAGTTTCCATTCTCTCTAAAACAAATCCATATTTGTACGTAAAGGTACATGCATTCAGTTGGCGAAACAATGGCCTATAAAATTATTTGACCTGGCCGGACCTCCGCAAGAACAAATGGATTCCAGTTTAAAATGACTAACTGTACACTAGCTGGCTAAAGCGCAATTTTTCGGACCCACGATGTCGTTAATATGTTGTTATCTTGAGCTTGCACCTGGAGGTAAACTGTTCTGACAAAAATCCAAAACTCGGTGCATTTGTAGCATTTTAACGCTAATAATTCATTGGTGATAAGCAATATATCTTGTCAAAACACTTGACATATTTGTGAGCAATTATGCAACACAACACAAACTCCAATTTAAAGTTGTATCAAAATTTAATTTGACCTTTTGTTTGCAGAAGTTACCAACAATGAATATTTAGCATCCAAACCGGCAGTGGTTATTTCGACCGATGCTATCGGTAAGCCCAGTTTTATTTCAATTTATGCGACAATGCCGTTTTACATTTGAATGGTTGTATATGTAGATGCCCGTCCTAAAGTTAATGAAAAGCAAACTTTCATTGCAGGGGCCCTTTTGTCCTTTGCAAATGATATGCTAATAGAATAAACCAGCCCGTCGCGTCTAGATGTCGTTATTTACGCAATTGACGGGTTTAATGTCGACGATGGTTTTGCCAGTAGGGCCGCAAGTAGCCTTATCCGATATTTAGCCTAATGACGAAAATCTGAATTAAATTATATTAAAGCGTGTTATAACTAACCCAATAAAATCATGAATAATTTCGGTGGATGCGCCAATGACTGTATTTAATTAATCTTTTGAAGTAGTCATGAAAAATAGTTTTAGTGATTATTTTGTAATTTTATTGCAGCGTCAAACTCCGAGGAGGATAATCTGGACAATTGGCTGTATCCAAGCGTGGCTCCTGCACCACTAGAACTAGAACCACACGAGCAATATTCCTCTGTGCATTCCACCGCGTTTCCCAACAATTTTTTACTTATTTTAGTGTCGGTTTTCACACTAAGGTGATAAAGCACAAATTCTTTGCATTTAAAATGAGCGTGTTATAAAAATAAATTTGAAATTAAAATTAAATAACAGCTGTGACTATCATATCAAAAATGAGTGAAACTGGAAAGTTTGTGATATTAATTTTGTGTAATTGAATTCTAGTCATTGGTGAATCGTTTAAAAAAATCAAAAAACTAAGACATTATGACTTCGTTTCAAATACTAAAATTTTGTTATTTTCCAGTGAAACCTGTTTATATCTATGTTAATTTTTGTTCGATTTCAGATGTCAAATTACAAATTCATTTGTAAATTGAAAGAGGAAAAGTAAAAATCATTTGCAGGAAACCAAAGTGCGATTTGTATTTAAATTTAATGATTTAGTGTTAACAAAAACCGAAATATGTGAAAATATTCACTCTTATATTTGATTAATAATTACGTTGTATGTTATTTTATCACTTCCTAAAAATTATATTGTGTAGTAAATTAAACTAAAAAAACATTTGTTGACCTTTGAATTACGACATAATAACAAAATATTAATTTATATTTTATACTGTGCACGTAATGGTGCATGCATAATTACATTTATCAAACAAGCTGCATAAAATAATTCAATAGATTCAAAAGCTTTATCAGGATCGTTCTAAATTTCGATATATACATTTTGATATTTCTGCGCTCGTTTCGAAATGGAGCTTAGTTTCTAGACGATATAAAAAGGGCAAAACGTGATTGAAATTTTAATTTTAACTATTGACTTATACGGTCTTTTATCAAGGCTTACGAAATATTTCAGACAAAGCTTAGCGATAAAAACGCTCCCGAATAGACGAAAAAAAAGGGTCTTTGGACTAATGTCTTATATTTTCCTCAAATCTATCGGAATAAATCGTCTGAGAATTCGAATCGAAACTGGAAAAAAGTCAGATTGTTAGCTGATAAATAAAATAATATAAATCGTTTCACTATAAACTTTTACATCTGGATGATCGTTTTGTATATGGGAATAGAGACCTAACTTTAATACAGGCGAGTATCCGCATAAGCGGAAATTATCCAACTTAATTTGGTCTGAAAACTAGATAGCGGAATTTTCTGATGTAATTAGCAAGGATAATGTTTCAAGTCGCAAACTCTCTTCATTTGATTTGTATATAAATCCCTTTTGCTACACGTAGTTTACCTGAATCTAAATCTTAGATCAGTTAAGTGATGTATATGAATTTGTACAAATCCTCTGCTAATTGGGCTGATTGGCAGTCATTATGTTGTTAAATAAAGTGGTATTATTTATTATTTGTGTTCGTATTATTGCTACCTGCCCTTATATAAAATATACAGTATGTTCAGAAAAAAATGAAAGAGCACAGAATCTCAGGTACAGAGAGGGACATGGTGTTAAATTTTCCCATGGCAGTCATTCTTGAAGGCGCAAAACCTTTAATTTGCGTCCTTTATGATTATATAATTGATTTTTTAATGGTGCACCATATTTTTTTTGACTTTGATGTCGAAATTTTAAAATAAATAGAAATTGAATGCCTAAATATATAATACAGAATTTTTTTATAAAAAGATGAAATTTTGAGAAAAAAACAAACATTGGCACAAAAACTAAGACATTTTTTTTCTTTTCCGCTTTGTTATATATTTTTGTTCTTCTCGAAATTTCGACCTTTCCTCAGAATTTAAAAAAGTCACTTTTGATTATTAAATATTTTTTTTAAACTTTCACTGTAAAATCAAAATATCCACCTATAAAAATTTCGAAAATAGTGCTCTATTAAAAAGTTTTCTAATTACGATATGAATTTTGAAATTTTTAAAATTTTTAAAATTTTTATCATTTATTAAGGTGCGTTTAGATTAGACACTTTATTCCGTATATTTTTCTTTGCCATAAAAATATATCATGTGTAAACCATCCCCAGAGAAGCTATCTGAGACTAATCACACAGCTGAGATAAATTACTCGACATTAAATATCGACACAAATTTCAGTCAGTTTTCTCAGAAGTTGTAGTCGTCTACTTTCTCTCGAGTAATTTGCAAATTTAATTAGATTGACTGCAGAATTGAATATTTAAAAGTACCAATAAGACCTAATCACATTTTGATAATTCAAAGCAGCATTTTATGTTGACACTTTACCTTAGCTAAAAGCGTCAGCAATTTTATTCAGCTACATTTGTGTCAGTGAAAACGGGCAAGGCAATTTAATCTCAGATACCTGAGATTTCTATCACGAAATAAGTCTCTAATCTAAACGCACCCTTATAAAACAATGATATGTTTTTTCTAAATTTTTGTTTTTTGCTTTACATTTCATGTTTTTTATAAAATTTCTATTTTAAATGTCGTTTTTTTTTCTTTTGTTTCCTGGTTTGTTCCATGGAAATTTACAAGAACTTTATAAAAAAAAATTTATAAATAAATACAAATTTTTTGTTTTTGCTCATAATTTTAAATTCATCCTTAAACGATGTGTACAGGGTTCCTTGTTCTTGTGGTTCGGTGTACATAGGAGAAACGGGGCGATCATTTAAGAGGCGAATATCCGAGCACCAAAGATGTCTTAGGTCTGGTTTATTTTCGCAGTCAGCCATTGCGGCACATCAACATGAGACCGGACATAAGATTCTCTTTGATAATATTTTAATTATATCCAATATTCCTAATTACTATAATAGGAAGATACGCGAGGCCAGTGAAATCCAAAAATTCCCCAAAAACATCAACAGAGACGACGGTTACATGCTTTCCTCCATCTGGAAATCTTCGGGAGTGATCGCGCAGACGAATGGTATATAAAGTTTCCCTTTCCCTCTTTCCTGTCAGAAGAGTTTCGCCTTTGGTATGGTGGACATACTGAGTTACCGTGCTCTTCTGTCCAAACTTTTTCATCCTTTGTACCAATTTTCAATTCAGAAGAGTTTCGCCTCTGGTATGGTGGACATACTGAGTTAACGTGCTCTGATGTTTTAAAATTGGCCTTTCCATTTTTGCATATTCCCCTTTCCGTTTATTGTTTCTTTTCTTTGTTCTTGAAGAAGCCCCCTACGATGTTGGGCGAAACATCGAACACTTTTAGTAGTTCTTTGACACGGTCCAATCTCGGAAGAAGTATATCTTGTACTTAAACGACTTTTTTTCAAAATTTTATATTTATACTTTTTTCATAAAATTATCACTTCTGAAATAAAAATGTCGACTTCTTCTTGAAATTCAGATTGAAAACTTGAATTTTCCAGCCATTTTCTCGAAACCTCACAAATATTTTCCAATTTTTCATATTTTTTTCAGTTTCTACTTTGTTATTAATTGACAAATTGAAATTGTTAACATTTGCACTTTTAATTTTTATTTTATTTTCAACAAAATACCACTTTATTTCAACATTGTCAAATCGTATTTTCTTATAGACTTCGAGTTTGTTTTTAATTCCAGAATTATTAATTTTAAAATTTGACTTCCTGGTGCAAGTTTTGGATTTAGTTCAAAATTTTGACTTTCATTGTAAGTTTCTTATTTTATATTTTAAGTTTTCTTTTTGTTTTATAGCCAGAATTTTAAATTTTCCCAAAAATTTTGAATTTCTCATAAATTTGACCTTTTTTCGAAAGTTTCTAAATTTCCATTTTAAACTCGATAGTTGATTCTTTTGTAGAAATTTTAATGAAAGATTATTTGGGTTAATTTTTGTTGTACCTATCCAATCTTTGAATTATTACTTTAACAAAATTGTAAGTTTAAACTCCACATTTTTTCTGTCAATTTTAATTCAATTTTTAGCTGCTTTCGAAAAGTTGGCATTTTTCTGTAATCATAATTTTATACATTTTTGGACTTTTTAAATTTTCATTCAAAAAGTTGACAAGAGATTAAGAAAAGTAAATTTGCAAATAAGAGAAAGAGAGAGAGAGAGAGAGAGAGAGAGAGAGAGAGAGAGACGAAATATTCAGAAAAATCCAAATTTGCTTAAAGTAATTATTTCGAAAAGAAACGGTCAAGTCAAGTTTGCAAATAGAGTTAAAAAACAAAGTATATAAAAAGGCCTTCATTCAAAATTAATCAAATTTTTTAAAAAGTTAAAGAGGAAAAATTGCGAATAATCGAAAATAAAAAAATTATCGAATTTTGAAAAAAGTCAGTCTTCCAAAAAGGTCTGATTGTGAGTTGTTCAGTGGATGTGAAATTTTGAAAATAAATCAAAAATTAAAAAAGCGTAAAAATTGTCAAAAGTTTGAAATTTGAAAGAATCGAAATTTTCAAAATAAGTAGAAATTCTAAAAAGAATTTTTTTTTAAATTTATGTTTTAGTTTTTAAAAATATCGCAAATCCTGTTTTCTTTTATGTATTTTTATTTTTTTTCTTTCTTTATTTTCTAATTTTGTTCTTTTCTTTAAATATATTTATTTTTTGCTTGTAGAACAACACACGGTGGTATTAGTTTTATGTTAGGCTTATGTTATTCATAATTTAGGGTAGGGATAATTAAGTGTAAAATCTAAATTACTATGTTTTATTGTATTGTTTTTTTTTATTTGTCCCATAAATGGACTTGTTCTGCCGGGCAATAAGCAATTTATTATTTATAAACAATTTATTAAAAAAGATATCAAAATTAAAAAGGACCAGATTAAAAAAAAATCAATTTTTCAAATAATCAGTTTCAAAAAAGGTAAAAATTTTTGAGAAGCTACAAATGAAATTTCCAAAAAATCCGAAATTTTCAAAAAGTATGAATTTTGAAAAAGACAAAATTTTAACCGAATTTTATAACTAGGTCAATATCTTAAAATAACCTTAAATTTTAAAACAGTGCTCATTAAAAAGCAAAAAGACAACATTTGGAAATCGATGAAACTAGTGGAAATTTTAAAATATCGAATATTTTAACCTTTTAGGTATAAAGTAGACATTCTGAAATAAAAATTCGAGATTAATTTTCAAAAATTTGTTGAATTATTTACAAAGATGAAAACTTATAATAATAAGAGCTCCCTTTGCAGCGCTTTTCAGCTCTATGGGAGATAATAGAAAGTATGAACTGCTTGCTTGGGCCGAAGGGCATACGAGGAAGACAGTGTGGCCGGTACTGCATTTGAGCCGCCTATTATTACCTCGAGTTACACCCGAGTACTCATTTCACCGAAAGGCTGAGTCGACCTTGGAAACCAGAGCGTTTCTTAAAACGGGCGGTGGATGAAGCTGCCAGCGGAAATTGAACCCAGCTCTCTTAGTTTGTAGTCCAGCACTCATGCTACTGGACCAAGATCAATACCCCAAGATCAAAACTTTATTATCGAAATTTTCATGAAATTATAAATTGGCAAAAAATTTGAATGAAAAGCAAATTGAATTCTTTAAAAAATGTCCAGATTTAAAAAACCATTCAAAACAGAAAATTTTTCGAAATATGAAAATTTTGAAAAAAAAAGTCAAAATTTAAATAAAACAGTTAACATTTAAGTCAAAATTTTAAGAAACCCAAGAAAGTCAAAATCTAAAAATCGTTTTTTTATGATTTAAATTTTGAAAAAAGATCAAAATTTTCAAAAGTTTGAAAAAAATTTTTAAAAAGATCAAACTTTAAAAAATCCATTTTTTTAAAGTCGCAATTTTTCAAAGAAGTTGAAGTCTTCAACAAGCCAGAGATTTCAAAACTATCTAAGTTGCAAGGAAAATTCGAAATTCTGAAACAAAATTTGAAATTTTCAAAAATCGAAATTTTCTAAAAGCATTTTGTTCAAGTTCAAGAAATATTCGAAATTCTTAAAAAATATAGAAATTTCCAGGAATTAAAATTTTTAAAAAGGCCAAAATTTATAAACTAAAATTTTTAAAGAGATTCCAACTTGCGATGAAACCGAAATTATAAAAAAGCATTGAAATTTTCAATAAAGTATAAATTTTGAGAAATCGTCCAAATTTTTTTAAAAGGTGAATTTTTCAATAAAAAATTCGATACAGAGAATACTTTAAGAATCTTTAGGAATTTTAAAGAACATTCTATATCAAAATCCATAGTGCACGAGTAAACAAGGGTAGTCGAACGAACTCTTAGAACGAGCTTTCCAAAGATGGGTAAAGTCGTACTTTTTTAAATATGAAAGTTTTTGAAGTACCTAATACTTCGTGGTAATTAACGCGAATAAACATAAAAAGGTCATTCGTCCATCTAGGTGAAAGTAAAATCACGCCGAGGACGCTTGTATCAATGGAGGTTGCGATACAACCCATGATAGAAATTTTGCTTCATTTACGTGATCTTTGCGATTGAAATCTGATTTCATTAGATTCTAATTGAAATTATATTTCAGTTGCATCGTAATTAACTTGTATATCTCAGCATAAAAAACCCCATTTCCGTCCAGAAGAACAAAATTTTAAGTTATTTAAGTGTTGATTCCGATTTTGATTGATTTGGGGTGCAGAGCGTAGTGCAAAGAATTAGCTTATAATATATGTAAAAAAGTTAACCTATAAAAAAACTATAATCTTTACTAAAAATAAAATTAATAATAATGAACCGGGTATTTTAAATTGAAGTGTTCATATTTAAGGATCATAATCCTCCAACCATTTTAAGAAAAAAAGTTTTTATCAACATAAGCCCGGAACCGCTTTATTTTTTAATTACTGGAACTTGAAAATTAGAAAAAAAAATAGTTTTTTCTTAAACACTATAAAACCACTCAAAATATTTTGTTCAATTTTGGTAGATACTAACAAGGCATAAACACCATTTTTTTGCGGGAAAAGTATTTGCTTTTCCTCTATCAGTGGCGTTCATGTTAATTTGTCTTTGAATATTCTTAATGAAAAAAATGGTACGTCACTGCTTTTTTACAAATTAAATACCAATTTCACATACGACCTCCATTTCTTGGTAAAAATGCTTTCATGAAATTTTTTCCTTTTATGAACTGTTTTCGGTTAAAACAAGTATTTCACTTCAAAAACTATGTTTACTTATTTTGTATTATGGGTTTATTAATTACTAAAAATAGTTATTTCCCAAAAACATATAAATCTAACCAACATAACATAAATTTTTATAAAGAATTCACTTAAAATAAGACATTAAATTTGTAGAAAAGAATATAAAGCGCCCATCAATATACAAAGAGATACATTTTATTTTTTTACTTAAAAATCGTTCGTTGAGTAAAAAAGAGAATTGTTACTAAAGATAAACCACGTACTGAAAGCCATATTTATTGTGAATTAAAAAAAACAGTAGCATGATTCTATAACTATTTTTAATAATTAATTAACTCATAATACAAAGTAAGTAAACATAGTTTATAAATTCATAACTATTAAACTTTATTAACGATAAAAACGTAGCAGAAATTAAAAGTTCCACAATGTTTCGATAAATATTTGCTAACACCGGACCAGGTTTTCGCATTATTGCATCATCGGCGGTCATACTAGCAATTTGTTTATCCGTTGTTATGCTGACAAGCTCCATGGATCACAGACTTCTACGAATATTCCGTCTAATCAAAATTCTCGTCCAAAGCTTCAGTTAGAAGTGCGTTCAGAAGATCAAGCTGGTCGTTCATAAGTGTAAATTGACTAGATCAATTTAAACTTATGAACAAACAGCTTGATTTTCTAAACACACCTCTAATTGAAGCTTTGGACGATTATTTGAAATAGACGGAATATTCGTAAAAGTCTGCGATCCATGGAGCTTGTTGGCATCACAACGGCAAAACTTCTTATAATTTTTAGAAAAACAAAGACGTAAAATACCCTCCCGTTCGGACGTCCGGGTGGAGGGTGTGCGAGGGAATCCAAAATCAGCGGAAAATTTTAATGTGCCACAGGCTCAATCCCTTTCTATTATTCAATTAAAATTCAGTTCTGTAACATTCGGGGGCTAAACTTAAACCTAAGCTCGGTTCATCAACACCTTCAAAATGAAAGACGCCATGTGCTGTCTTTGACAGAAACCCAAATCTACCCATCCATCAATACGGTTCACTTGCTTTACCCTAATTACGATTTGCACACAAAGTTTCGACACAAGAGGAAAATTTGGGCTTTTACGAGAAGCGACCTGTCCTGTCAACGAAAAGAATCACTGGAATCTGCTGATCATGATGTGATTTGGCTGAAAATTTGCTCCAAAAGTGAAGCAATATTCATTTGTTCATTTTATCTGTCTTCAAACAATCCGTCATACAGACAGCTCTTCGAATCTCTCCGTAACCCTCGATCACCTGAAGACGAATTATCCAAACGCTGAGGTTGTCGTTTTCAGTGATGTCAACGTACACAACATCCCCTGGTTAAGGTTTTCTTCCCGAATTAACGACGCGGGAAGGTTGGCGGAGGCTTTCGCCATCATTTGTAACCTATTGCAATTGGTTAAGGAACCCACAAGAATTCCTGATGTACTTTTTGACCTTTTCCTTACAAATTCTTCAAATTAGTATAAAATCACTGTGACATCACCGCTTGGAAATTCCGATTACAAGCTTGTAGCAGTCTCTTGTTCGCTTCATACACCACCTTCTTCTCAGACATAGCACCGTAGGGTCTGACACTTTAACTCTACAAACTGGAAAGAATTAAGAGACCGCCGAATCCATCACTAAAGCTATCCTGATTGGTATGAAATGCTCAGTTTTCCATTCCCAAAAGAAGTCTGCCTCCAGTAAACCTTGATTCAGCAAAAAATGTGCTCGAGCTGTCTCCTGCAAAAATCGCGTATATCGTCGTTGGAAAAATAATCCCTCAGTCGAGACTCGGACCACCTAATTCACGAAATTTTTATAAACAGGGGACTGATGAGGCAAAAAGTGATTTCGATTGTAAAATGCGCCAGAGGCTTATCAACTGTCCGAACGGTTTCAGGTCCTTTTGGGGATTTGCAAAGTAGATTGGAAAGTATTTTACATTTTCAAATTTTCCACCTTTACTCGATGACAATAACAATATTTTGACTACTTCCAAGGTAAAGGCTGACCTGCTAGCTTTTATGTTCGCTGAAAATTCAAACCTTGATTTTCTTCCTAAGGTTTGCATTTCGATGCCTGAACGCAAAATCAGGAAGATTCTCCTCGAGCTCGACACATTGAAAGCTTCTGGCCTTAATGGTATCGATGCTATTGTTCTTAAGAACTGCGCTCCTGAACTGACTCCTGTCCTAAGCAAATTGTTCACACTCTCTTACAACAAAGGTGTATATCCTAACATCTGGAAATCTGCTAGGGTACAGCCTGTCCGGCAAAAAACTATCGCCCTATATCTTTATTGCCCGTTATATCTAAAGTGATGAAAAAGGTTATGAACTTCGAGATTCTCAAATATCTGGAGGAAAATAGAATCATTTCGGACAGGCAATACCGTTTCAGACAACAACGCTTAACTGACGATTCACTGGCATATCTTACTCATATCTGTAACTTAGCTATGGAAAAACATGGTATGGCATTGAATATCTCAAAAGCCTTCAACGGTCTCTTCTCGCCAAATTAACATCCTATGGTCTTTCTCCTGGACTCTGTCATTTGATATCTAGTTATCTCGCTGACAGATCTTTCAGGTCGTCATCGATGGCATCTCATCCGAGAAATTTGCGATTAATGCAGGGATGCCTCAGGGGTCTGTCCTATCTCCCACTCTGTTTCTGTTACACATAAACGATTTCTTAGCTTTAAGTTGCAGTCCGATATGCAGCTACACAGATAATAGTAGCCTGGTGTCATATTTTGTTCTCCGACAAGCCATTATCCGTTGCTGCTTCAGATCGACTAAGAAAACAGCAGATACAGATAAGTAATTGAAATCTCGAAATCATTCTGGAATAAGGTAAGGAAAATCTGGTCAACTTTAACGCTTCAAAAACTCAGGCCGTGGTTTTCTCTAAGAAAACATCAAGGGATAATGCAACAAATATTCTAATGGACGGTAAAATCCTTCCGATGGGATCTAATTCGTCTATCATAAGAGTAAATGCGAGCACTAACTTCTCTTGGGGCGACCATGTGCACGCCATTGCCAAATCCGCCTCTCAGAAGCTAGGATTTCTTTTTAAAGCTAAAAAGTACTTTACATCCCATCAGCTACTCATACTATGCAAAGCTCAAAAACAGCGATTCTTGCGAAACACTGGACCACAGGCGGATGGTAGATGATTTATCTCTTTTCTACAAGTACTTTCATGAAAAATGCTCACAGAAACTAATAGTATTGATCTTTCTAAGGCCAACATTTTTAAAGCATACAAGACAGTTGGAGGCAGCAAAATCCTGTGCGGTCCAGCTTGACACTGTGAGGATTTCTGTTTACGGAGGCTCTTTTTTCTATAGAACTTTCAAGCTATGGAACTCGTTACCGAATTTTCCCAAAAATTACAACCTATTCTTGTTCAAGAAGGCGGTTCATCGCCATCTATCCTTTCTTCCACATCCGACTCGCGGTGCTTTGAAATCATAATAGGGTTATCCTTTACAAGTGGATTGAACATAAAAAAAAACAAATTGCTGGTATGACCGCCGATGATGCAGTAATGCGAAACCTGGTGGATAAGCCACTTATATTAGGATTTCGTTAGTGACATAGAATTAGTGTCAGGTAATTTTAAATTAACACAGAGTAGTTCAAAATTATAGCGTTATAAAAAAGTGCATATTGTGAGCTACAATATTTCCATCACGATCTTAATAAGAAATTAAGTTACAGAGATAGCTACAATCAATGATTTTCTGTTAATCCTGAAATATTTTAAACAAAACTACTTCAGAAAAAAATACCACAAAAGCAAACAGCAACCCCAGAATTACAAGGTAAAACGCCAAGCTGATTTCGCTAATATTTATTGTATGGTACGTTTCCTGTTTTAATTCAGTAAACATGGAATCATTCGAGTCCACACCTTGCGATCGTCGCATCCAAAAATCAACAAAACCATATTCTTTTACCTTTCGTATATGGCCGTTGAGCATTCCCGTATAAGGCGAGTTTTTTGAAAGCAGAAAATACTGTTGTTGGTTGAGAAAACAATCTGGCAATACCTTGAAATTCCGTTTGGTATCGTCATCCAAAAATTTTGACCCAATAACGTACTTTGCGTAAACAATAATCAACACCCCAAAACGTTTCTGACGAATCGCATTTACGGCTGCAACTTCATTTGTTTCCACGATACCCAATTCTGCTACTTTGTTGTACAAAGAAACCTTAGATTCTGCTAGGTTTCGTTTCAGATTGGTACCAAAAGTTAACCAATTAACGTGCTGATCTACAAGATCCTCAAAACTATTGATGGGTTTACTAGGCTTGGAATAAGTCAAAACGCTTGAGATTCCAGCAGAAAAATAAACAGAACTTAGGGTTGAAAAAATAATGCAGGTTATTATAAAAATTCTGAAGGATTGAGGGTGAGGTTTGTGGGCACCTGGAGCACTAGCTGTTATCCAAATACGTGCTATGTTAAAAACCACATTGGGAAAGCTTTCATTGGTAAAATTGAACATTCTCGCTATAAAACTGGTTATTTTCATAGTTATTATAGTTGCTGAAATTAGTGAAAAAGTAAAAATGTGGAGGAGGAATCCTTCGTGGGAAATTAAAGCCTTTGGTACAAGAAGTGTTAGACACGCTTGCATATAGAATTCGGATACATCGATGATAGTTAAATCATCTTTGGTGACGCCATTTAAGCTTGCGCTAATATTGCTTGATTTATTTCTTACGAATTCGTATAATGTATGCCAGTGTTCCAGACGAGATATTTTGGCTTGTGGCAAACAGGTGTATTGAACGTTCCAATCTCGAAATAATTCATTTAAAATTCTATACTCCAATCCAGCGAGAGTTGTGTTATCTTCTAAATGAAAAAATGGATCAAATTCCATAAACGTTACGTTAACAGTGTCCCCCATGGCTCTTGTATGTAGCTGCGGATTTAACGGAAACTCTCTGTATACGATGGTTTCATTTTTTATATTCAACAATATTCGGTTATGAGTTACAGATGTTACTTGAATTGTATCTGATGTTACTTTGGGTAGACTTTCCTGGTCAATGATTTTTTCACTTATAATGTATACGTAGATAAAATTCTTCAGAGAAAAATGCATTAAGATGCCAGGCGTCAGAGTTCCATCTTGAAAAATAAAAATATGTGAATATGGCTGGAGCAGCATTTCATTTAATAAATATGGCTCAATGGCTTTCATTTGCAAGAGAGTAAAGTTGCATGTCTTGTCAAATTTGTAGTTTTTCAACGCGCTTATGGAATATGTTCGAAGAATATTATTTACTAACGTCAAGGTGAGAACTGAACTGAAAAGTTTTGAAAATGTATCTTGTTCGAATATGACACATATCTCTCTATTGATTGGAATAAATTCCTTTAGGTAATCTGCCAAAAGTGTGCTACTTCTGTCCATCGTTACGGAGCAACTCTAAAAGAAATTCTTTTAACTTGTAACTACAGTACTCGTGCAATTTAAAATGAATTAGAATCATTTTCCTAGATATTTTCAGCCATTATCTGTGCATTAAACAAATTTATTTTGATTAATAAAATGACATTGTAATTTATCATTACCATAAACGAAATAAAAATTAAATATAAAAAACAGAATTACACAATGACATAATTATTGTTATATGCCGATATTGCGAAGAGGATTCATTAAAAATAGAAATGTTTGTTTAACGATTTGGTAAGAAAATTATTTAAATTCATTAATTTAGTACATGATAAAATATTAATATCATTGGTAAAGCCAATACTAGACATATCGTCAGTTGCTCTTCTACCTTAAACTTCAAAATTAAACTTTTTTAATGTTTTGCTATTCACCTTTTATTCCTAACTAACATTTATGTTTAAAATTCAAATAATTGGATGATTTTAATAATATAAAACCAACAACAAAAAAAGTCATTGAGCAAACCATAGTTAAATTTTAACACTAATTTATAAACTATCAGAACACATAAATACGAATTGACTAATAACATATTTTCAGTTAAAATAAGACAACAGTGCCGGTAGAGGGCACTGCTTTGGTAGTGAGCACTATCAACTTTAAAAGCTTATAATAAGCGTTCAATCCCAGGCATAACATTCAAACCAAGGCAATTTTGTTCCATAAATCCCCTACTTTCAACGGGTTGAACTACAACTTCCACCTTGAATCAGAGGCAGTTTGAGCATAAATGAAATGCTATAATGCATAAGGTGTGTGACACTGCACTAATGCCTCCTAGATTGAATAAGGGGAGAAGTGCCAAGTTTTGATCTTCGGCGGTTAACATCACGCTCTATTTGGGTCCATAAGCTTTTAGTCGAACAAGTAAGGCATAGAAAATACATTTTCAATGAACATAATTTCATTTGATATTGTTTTAATGTGTACCCACTATTAGTTCAGAAAATCTTACGGTATCTTGGTAGTGGTCACTCATGCTCAATACTGACACTTTCAGAGTTTTGCAAGGATACTTTTTTCTAGGGGTTACTAACCACAATTTGTTATGTAAACACACCCTGTTTTGATCTTATTCGATGTTAGGCATTGGAAACAATAGTGGGCATGGTTTCTCTTCACACTTGCCAAATATTTAACTGCTTACAGGGCATGAAACCTTTGTGATTCATTGAAAGCCAACTAGAGTTAGTTTTTGTAATACACTAACGTCTTGTTCTCTTATTTACTTTTTTTATAAAGAACGTAGATAATGTAGGAAAGAGGCCAAAATGTTGGAATTATTCGCAAAAAAATATAAGAAGCGCTCTAGAAGGTGTCAGATAAGTCATTTCTTTGGCAATTGCTGCTAAGAAATTTGAATTGTCACGTACTTCATTACAAAAGTTTAGAAAATATGATATCGAATTAAAAGAAAAGTGGGGCCGATTTCGACACTCGGCATGGTTTAAGGGAATAGATTTGGTCAAAGGAATAGACTAGGTTTCCTGTAACTAAGGAGCAAGTTTCAGGCAGCTTTTTACATGTAGTTAATGATTAAAAACCAGAAAATCCTTTCACTAATGGTCATCCTGAGTTAAGAAATTTTTGAAAATAAATCCGTCCAACTCGGTAAGGATTTTTCTTAACTTAACTATGACTTGATCTTTTTTCACAGAAAGTTCAGATAGGTACGTCCTTCAGGAGTAGAAGGGTCAATAGCAAAACAGGTAAATACGCTAAGGATATCAAATGCATAGTTCACCTTCAGTAATGAGCCGTGCACTTCAGGACGTCAACAGCAGTCTTTGAAAGCATTTAAGAGGGTATCGGTGTGACTGGAAAGCCCAATAAAGAAAAAGTTTGCCCAAGGAAGTTATACCCAGTGTAGTGATATCAGGACAAAGCTCAAAAGAGACCATAACTGTAGATTAAAAAAAATAGATAAGCTAATAGTTATTAGGTTGAAGAAACAAGATGAAAAATAACTGGCCCAGCAAAAGAGATTCCAAGAAAGAGAAGAACTCAAACAGAAGTTACAGGGGAAAGAAAAAAGAACAAAAAAAACTGAAAAAACCGTAAATAAACGAAAACAAATGCGACGAATCGGACAATTATTTGAAATGAAAAAAAAACAAGGTAAGTGGTTTGCAGCAGATAGCTCAGATCAGTCTCTGGATCTTAATAGCAATTCTGAAAGAAACTAAGTTAAAGTTTTCTTTTTTTTTGCTGAATTATGCCATTAAAGCTTTCAGGAAAAGCTGAAATTGAAGCGAAAATCTCAAAATAGCAAAAAAGTTGTGATTAACAAATTTCCCTTTGTATTTAGCTGTTAATTAGCTGTTTCTAAAAATTTTAGTGTGTTTGATGGATCGATAATATTAAAAGTGTATTATGAATAATCTCTTGCATTACAAAATTGTCATTAATTATGGTTTTTCAATTAAACAAAATGTGCCAACTACCGGAACAAACAAGTGCCCACTACTGAAAATTTCCTGCCCCCGACCGATGCATTTCACGACGTGAAAAAATGATTTTTTTCCCAATTTTCTATAAAACCAATTGAGTATTTAAACACAACAATGTGAGTAAATAAGGTCAATAAAATCAAAAAAATTTGAAGTTGCTTAAACAATCTAAACTTTTAAGGGTTAGACACAAAAAAGCAAGAATTCGGTCCTTAAAGTGCCAACTACCAATGCATCTACCTTATGTACAAAGAATGCATTTACTTATACTTTGTCAAAAATATCATATATACTGAAATTTACGAAATTTACGATTTTGTGGATGGGTTTCCGTCTCATAAAATAATACTTCCTTCATTACTGTATAAAAGGAAGCCGAATTTCGAAAAAAAGTGATCATTTCTAAAAATATACAGCATTTTTGAGATTAAAATCTTAATTTCGAAGTTGTAATTTCCGAAATGTCGTGTTTCAGAAAAAGATGAATATAAGTGAAAATGGCGGCATTTATAAATAATACAGTTTCTAAAATTTTCTATAAAAAAATAAAATTTTAGAGATATATTCAAAATTTGGAAAAATGAATTTCGATAAAAAGGTAAAAATTTCTAGAATTGTTGAATATGAGAATTTAGGATGAAAGTCCAAACTCTAAGAAAGAAACTTTAAAATACCAAATAATTAAAATTTCTGGAAATTTAGATTCTAAAAGATCAAAATTTTCAAAAACCCCACTGTTAAGAAAAAAGGCAAAATCTCAAAATAAGTGATTAAAATTTCGAGAAAAACTTTGAAATGGAAAAGCATTTTGAAATTTTCCAGTGAAAAGCAAGTTTAAGAAAAAAAAAAGTCTAATTTTGCGAATAAGATCGAGATATGAGGGGAAAAAAAGGAATTTTGAAAACCAGTCGGGATTTCAGAAAAAAGATATATTTCGAGAATAAAATGGAATTTTTGCACAGAGAGCCAAAAAAGACGATTTTTTTGAATAAAGTCGAAATTAAGAAGAGTCAAAGATTGAAAATAAATAGAATAAATTTCTAAAAAAAAGATAAATTGGGGGGAAATGCAATAAAGAAAAAATGAATTTTTTACGCTGCATGTAAAATTTTATGAAAATAGAATCAAATTTTGAGAATACTCTAAATTTTGAAAAAAATACGAATTTCAAGAAAAACACTGAGATAAAGCCGTAATTTCGAAAATAAATGGATTTAAGAAAATATCGAAATTTCCAAAAAAAAGACTAATTTCGAGAACAAAAATCGAAATTTTAGAAAACAAAAACGAATTGTGCAAAAAAAAAGGATAAATTTTGAGAAAAAGATCGAGTCTTCAAAAAAAAGCTTGCAATCGCGAAAAAATATCAAATATTCGAGGAACAATTTAGTAAAAATTCCAAATTTGTAAGTCAAATTTTGTCTCCTTTTCGAAAACTGGGTGAATTTTAAGAAAACGTCGGAATTTGGTGTCTGAATGGTTATTTTCTTTTGAGTGTTTAAACCAGAGGGGGACTAGCGCTGCACCCTGTCCAATATTAGGATGGCTATCAAAATTTTGAGAAACAAAATAGAATTTCCCAAAAATTGGATTTAAAAAAACGTTCATACTCCAAGAAAAAAATACTCAAATTTTTGCCATTTTACGAAAACTGGGAATTTTCAAAAAAAAATTTCTTCAAATTCCCAGTTTTTTAATAAAAGATTCGGCAAGTTTTTAGAAAGGGGCAAGTTTTGATAAACCAATCGAGAAAATTTTAGAAAAATTGGAAATTCTTAAAAAAAGTCGAATTTTGAAAAACAGTGAAATTTCTAAATAAAAATAACGAACAATATTGAGATGAAATTTCAAAAATTTGAAAAATTCAGAGTTTAATAATAGAAGAGGAATTGTAAAAACAAAGTTGGAATTGCAAAAGAAAAAGATCGGTGTTTTAAAAAAGACAAATTTTGAGAAAAAAGCCGATATCTAGAAAAAGCTGCCAAAATTGCAATGAAAAACAAATTTTTGAACAAATGAAATTTTTTGGAAAAACCTTTTCTCCCTAATTAAATATAAATTTTTGATTAACTGCTTGAACCAGGGGGCAAGTATCCTGCCTTGTTATATCTACATCTATAAAAATAATAAATAATTAGCTTTTTGTTTTGCAGAAAGGAACCAAAGCACTTGGGTCTCTTGTGCAGGTTTGTTACCTGGCCAACTTAGCTGAATAGCTGAATGGTTTTTTGGTTAATAGATAGTGCCAGGTTTTTAAACAAAATCTGGTTTTGTTTTACAGCAAAGATTATGACTTCTTCTTAATTCCATCGGATATAACATGATCATGGTCCACTCTCTATTTTATCTTTATTTATGAAGATGAAATTTATAAATTTACTACACTTGATGTCAAATTGTCAAAATTTTTACATGAAAGTGGCATTCCTACTGCTGTCACTTTCGCTAAAACTAATACCAAGTTTTGATTTTTAAATGGAACACCTTGTATATTATAACATTTTTCAAAAATGCACAATTATCATAGTACAAAATAAATCAGTGCTTTATGAAGGATTGAACATTTTTTGGTCCCATTTTGTTTTGCAACCTAAATGGCTATGACTGTTGCTAATTAATTCTAATGGACCACATTAATACTACAAAAAGCAAAAAACGTGAAAAAAGAGTATTTCATTCCTCTAGCGCGCAATAAAGTTAAATAAAGTGGTTTTTACATCATACCTTCATTGGTGGTACCATTGGCGGTACCATTGGTGGTACAATTGGTGATATAATTAATACGGAATCAAACCATATTATTATTTTTACTGTGAAATTAATAGAACTAAAGTTACAGCCAAAAGAATTGAAAATAATTGGTTGCAATTTATTTGAAGATTTACTGAATAACAATATGAGATATGTGTGAAAAATAAATTAACATAATTTACGCTTCCTAATTTTCCTTATTTAATTTTTTGCAGCGTTAGGGTACGTTTAGATTAAAGATTTATTTCATGATAGAAATCTGAGGAATCTGAGACTAAATTTCCTTGCCCGTTTACACTATGACACAAATACAACTGAATAAAATTGCTGTCACCTTTAGCTGAGATAAAGTGTCTTTGCTACTTCAAGTAATTAAAATTTGTCTAATTAAATTTATAAATTGCTTATATGGAATAGTATCTCAATATTATAAGTGACTTACAATAGTAAATCGCATGAAATATCTCAAGAGAAAGTAGACGACTACAAATTCTGAGATATATATCAGACACTCGCAGAAATTTTTGTCCGACATTTTATGTCGAATGTTGACATTTACCTGGGCCGAAAGTGACATTTACCCGGAAGAAAAGTACTTACTTTCCACCCGGGAATATGTCATTTTCCGCCTGGCAGTATGAAATATGTTTCTTTCAAAGTATTTTTTTTTAATTTAAAATGTAAACATTACATCTATGGCTGTAAATAAACATATTTTTTGAAGGATCTAGAAAATTGTTACATCATAGTTTTAAATTTTCACTTCTGTCGGCAGTCCCCATAAGTACCCAATTTTTTTTTTACATAAAAATTTTCCAAAACTGCAACTTCTCGTCTTCTCTCTTTAATTTTTTTTTTGGAATCTCACAATTTTTACTTTTTTTTTTTAAAATTGATATTTGAAAATTGCAACTTTTTTTTAAATTTTACCTTTGAAAATTTCGACCCTATTTGGTTTTTTAAAATTCCGATTTTTTTTTGTCAAAGAATTTAATCTTTTTAAAAATTTGTAATGCTCTAAGAATTTTGAAAATTTTTGCCTTTTCAAAAATTTTGACTTTAAAAAATTTGACTGCTTTGGTACATTTTAATATGATTTTAATCATATATAACATTTCACATTTTTCTCGAAATTTTGTGTAAAAAAATTTGGCTTTTCTAAAAATTATCTTTTTTCTAGAAATTTTAAAAGCAATATCTATTTCAACTTTTATTAAAATTTTGACTTTTTTAGAAAATGTCCATTTTATTTACAAAATTTCCTCTATTTCTCAAATTTTTTTATTGAGAATTTTAATCTGTTTGAAATATGTATTTGATGCCCATTTTTTAAAAAATTTAAAGTTTTCAAAATTTTTATTTTTTTGACAGATTCGGCTTTTTTAAAATTTTGATTTTTTTGAAGGCTTAAATTTTGTTCAAAACAATAACTTTTTTAAAAATTTCGAATATTTTCTTTAGAATTGCCCAAGTTTTCCTGAAAGTCTTGATCATTTTTTAAATTTACAATTTTTTTTTGTGGTTTGGACATTTTTTCTTTTCGCCTCTTCAAATTTTGACTTTTTTGTAATATAGAACTTTTTAAGATAAAACGATTTTTTAAAAATGTCGATAAATTTCAAATATTTGAACTCTTTTATGTCACATATTTATTAAAAATTTTAACTTTTATTAAAAATGTTTGACTTTTTCTACAAGAGTTTGAATATTTTTCGCAATTTTTTCTAAAAAATACAAATATTTTTTCAAAGAATCACTCTCTTTTTAATTTTAACTTTGCAAACCTTTTCAACTTTGTTAAAACTAAACTTTTTCAAAAAGTTTGTCTCCTCAAAATTTAAACTTTTTTTGAAAATGTCTCCCTTTTCCGAATAGAACTTTGTTTTAAAAATTCGGACTCTTTTAAACATTTCATTTCTTTAACGAATTCCACATTTCTTTGAAAATTTCAATGTCTCTCTTTTTCTCTCTTTCTCTCTCTCTCTCTCTCTCTCTCTCTCTCTCTCTCTTCCTCTCCCCCTCTCTCTCTCTCTCTCTCTCTCTCTCTCTCTCCCTCTCCCTCTCTCTCTCCTCTCTCTCTCCTCTCTCTCTTCTCTCTCTCTCTAATTCTCTTTTTCTCGTTCTCAAAGTTAAAAGTTTCAATTTAGATGCAAAAAATTAGAATCTTTTGTCTCAACTAACACTTTGATTTGGTTTTTAAAATTCCAGTGTTAATCGAGGGTAGTTTTTGTTATAAATTGTTATAAAATCCTGCCGATTTTAAATTCCAAAGTGACACTTCAAAGCTTAATTTTATCCTTTCACCTTCAGCCCCCTTGGAGTGACAGCTACCCCTTTGAAATTTTTGAATTGAACTAGGATAGGTGTAATAACTTATTTTAAATGGTTTTTAATTTCCTATCTAGTAGGGTAAGTTTTTTTAAATTATACGTAATAGTAATTTAAATTAAATAAATATAATAAATTAAATAGAAAATTAAATTTTAAAATGTTTTAGTACTCAATCAAATGTATCTTAGAAACTATGCTTATGTACCAAATATTTCTAGGTTCTGACCCTTCTAATTGATTTTGTTTCACAGTTATTTAATTTATTTCTTACACGTAGGTGGAAATTTACCCAACAAAAAGAAAGAAATAAAAAGGTTACTTGTTTTTTAACGCATCAGAAAAAATTATGCACTTTTTCTTTAAGTAGGGTTTAAGAGTAAAATCTTGAAACACGTCAATTTTTAATTCTAAAATGACATTCTTTAAGCATAATTTGATACCTTCCCATTCATCCCTCCACCCTTTTAAAATTTTTTACGGTATCATTGAAAATTAGGTGTCCTTAAAATTAAATCTTTATTGGCAATTGTTCACCTCATAATATTTAGCAGCATCATAATAACTTAGAACCACATAATACGTTAACTACAATTATATTCGGTCTCGTCTCGTAAATAGGATAAATTGTAGTACCTTCATTCTAGGCGATACGATCACATATTTCAAAGAAATAAACAAATCATAAATCTCGTTATGCCCTCACAGTTCCCGCTGCGTATGCACCTCGGCTCCCCATATACTTCAGTCTTTGTTTTTGTGCGATGCGTTTAGGACGCGACATGTTAACTTTCTAAGAAAGAAAGTAGTTCGCGATTTCGTGTTATGCCCGTAAAATTGTTAAAAGCCCTCGGAGTCGGTCGCCATCCCCTTTCAATTAAAGTGTTATCAAATTGCTTCGATAATTGCAATAGTGGGCAAGATGGAAGCCCACAAGACGTTTTCAGTTACACAGCTCCGCGATGGAAAATAATTTTGAAGGTATTTTCCCTCCTTTAGCCGGTTTGATGTCATGCTACACCTACCACCATTGCATAGCATCATATATGTATTACTTCTATGCACAGCATACTGTTTGGTTACCCGTAATTGTTCACTTTTGACTTCTATATTTTAGATTTTACTGATCTATTTCGGGTAAATTACACCAAATTGATTTAAAACAACACATCCATGCCTTTATTTCTCGACTTTTTTACAAATTCTTTCAAGTCTCTGATAAAGAGATGTGGTTAGGTGATACAATATTGCTTTCATACACAGCAAGGAAAGCAAATCCACAGCAATAAAGCTGTCAGCGTTTATGAAGGGGACGGCAGAAGGCAGCTCTCGTTGGATCGCTCGGGCAAGACATCTGTTAAACTTCTTTTAAACTCTATACGTTCTAACATATCTTATTTATGCCCGCAATAGTCGGTGCTTGACTACAATGTTTGTCGACCTTTGTTTTGAATGACCACATGTTGTTCTTACCACTACCATGGGGTAGCAGCCTTTAAGGTGCAAAACGTACTGTTTTTGATTACAGTTGACTGTTGAATTCTTTGTGATTTCTAGCACGAAATGTTCATTGATATACAGCGTTGGCCTACTTGTGCTAGCCGAACCTTAATGTTCACAAACCGCAGTCGTTGGAGGACCGCATGTCCGACTATATGTCCTCCTACTGAATCGCAGTACTTGCGCTGCTTACCTTACTCTTTTTTGATTACAGTAAAGGTTGTCTCACAAATATGCCAATGGTACATAGGCCTTGACCACACGTGCCTGTTGAATCCTAACATTCACACACTGCAATTTTTGGATGACCGGATCTCTACATGTCCCGTTGCAATGGCCACTATTGAAACGCAGCACTTGCGCTGCTTACCTTACTGTTTTTTGATTACAGTTCTGGTTGACTTACACTTTTTTTTTTTCTGGTCTACCGGCCTTGATTATATGTGACTATAGTATTTCTAGATGTACTGCTGCATTTACCACCATTGAGTTGCCGCACTTGCGCTGCTTACCTTACTGTTTTTTGATTACAGTACTGGTTGACTTACACGTTTTTTTCTGGTCTACGACCTTGATTATATGTGACTATAGTATTTCTAGATGTACTGCTGCATTTACCACCATTGAGCTGCCGCACTTGCGCTGCTTGCCTTACTGTTTTTTGATTACAGTAATGGTTGATTTACGAACTTTTCAATGGTATACTGGCCTTGACCACATGTGCTTATTGAACCATGTTAGTCACCAGCTGCAGTTTTTAGAGGACCGCATCTCTAGATGTCCTGCTGCAATTACCACCATTAAGTTGCAGCACTTGCGCTGTATGCCTAACTGGTTTTTGATTCCAGTAATGGTTGACTTACGAAATGTTGAATGGTATTCTGGCCTTGACTACATGGGCTTGTTTAACCTTCAAAAGTTGCAGTTCTTTAATGATATCATCTCTTCCTGTCCTGATTCAATCGTTACCATTAAATCGCACTATTTGCACTGCTTACCTTACTGTTTTTTGATTACAGTATTGGTTACCTTACGAAATGGTTTCTTGCCTAGACAACATATGCTTGGTGAAACTTGACATTGACAAAGCACCGTTTGGAATGGCCGCATTTTTACATGTTCTGTTGCAACTGCCACCACTACATCACAATACTGGCTGCAAAACATACACTGTAAAACGTACGCTGTTTTTTGCTGATTACAGTATCTATGCGATCTCCACCGCGAAATCTGCAATGGCAATCTGCCTTTGACTACAGCGCTTGTTGAACGTTGATATTCACAAAGAGTAGTTTTTTGGATAACCCTATGTCTACATGCGGTTGCCTACTGCAACTGCCTCCATTGTATCACGGTACCTACGCTATAAAGCGTACAGTTTGTTTGATTCCACTAATAGCTAATAGCCGATGTAAAATCTTCCTCCGTTGATCTTTTGACTTATGTCAAAATATTTAGGAACATGTCCGGAGAAGGGGGAACCTCGCCTGATATTCGACATGTGGAGGTCTGCCCCTTTTATACATTTGGAAAATTCGGTTGATGTGTTTTATATTTCACGCCCCTCATACATCCAAAACTTTCCGTTAGATTGCTCCATCTTGTTAAAGCTCAATTAGTTTGCAAGGAAAGAATGGGTATAATATGAAAATAATTAGACCTAGACAAGAGTGGCAATATTGGAGCTCCAAACCTATATCCTGGTTTAGAACAAGCCATTCCTTTCTTCGCCTCCAAGAGGGACGAGCCCCTATGCAATAGACAGATTCCACTTGGTGCCTACTTTTCTACTATCAATAAAGCACTTTAAGCGTTGTTCGACAAAGAGGGGCGGGGAGAGGAGCGATAGTAGAGCGATAGTATTCGCATCCTTATGGACCTACTGAAAGTTCTTCGACGAAGGATTTCGTATGCCTGAACAATAGTCAAACCCCCGGCAAAATAAAGTTTTTAAAGCTGTTTAAACTTCAAGAGAATGCGTTATATATACAACGCCGATAGAAGTCTAGAGTGAAGAAAAATATGGAAAATAGCTGGACGTTTAAGACATTTTTATAAGAAATGGAAATTTCTGATCACCAATAGTCTTACTTTATTGTGGCTAAGAGGCGTTAAAGCCTGATTCGCCTTTGATTCTTTGATTTCTAGTGGACTAACCCCACTGATGACTGGAAGAAATGAAACGCATTTCTTTCTATATCTATCGATGACATTTTAAAATCTGAGGCTATTTTCTGAAGCCTCGAACGTATAATTCTTATTCAAATCTTATATTCTTTCGTTTCCTACTAAGTTTGAAAAGCCATTATGAAATGGAAGATTGTAGGGTCGCTACTAGCTCAATTTAGTTCAATTATTTTGACACAACTTGACTTGGAAAACACCCATTTCCTGGCCTCAATGATTCAGATTGATTTTCATTCAGTGGCAAAATGAACGAATATACTTGTGTTTGTTTTGGTATAAATTTTGCCCTACTAATAGATGCATTCAAAAAATAAGAAAGGCTGATGCCCTTAGTCTTTTTGAATGATTATCTTCATGGGTACTTCTTATAAAGGTACTGTCTCCGATATTTTTCAAACAATAAACTAATTGTGATCATTGGGGTCTCATTATCAATTATCGCAATTCTTCAGACCTAAGTATCTCAATTTACTTTCAATTATAGCTATAGCAACAGCTGTTTGCTCCCAGTTAATACATGAGTCTATTTAGGTGTGTTTTTTAACTCTTTAGTATCTCAATTCAATTAAAAAAAAAGTGGATGTTCCATCTCACCCTAAAACAAACAAAACAATTATGACAACGCAGAATGTTTCCCCACATTAAGGGAAAACTTGGTGTCGGTTTGCCCAGCTTTAAACTATGGTTTTTCTGGTACATCAAACTTGTCGAACACATAAATTTTTTAACGCTCAACAGGAGTCAGGAAAATGACAACGCTCCCGGCAATCGGCTCGATTTCTAGCATTTACTGGCAGCTAGAAAACTTGAAATATGATAACACTCTCTACAGAAAGACGCATTCGTTATGGAAATATTTCGCCGGATGTTCCCTCGGTTTTTGGTCCGAGAAAGGCAAGACCCATCCCATCAATTATTTAGAACTTCTAACTCAATTTTTGGGACAGAAATGGTATACCAAACAATTAAAAAACTGTTCAGTTCTCTGTAGGATTTATAGGACTACCGCAATATGATGCGTGAATGGTGAATGACATGGATAGTGTACACAATTAAACATTTTCACTCAATCAATTTAACAAGGGTGCGAGTTTCAAAGTATCGTCATTAGTGAAGTCAACCGAAAATGTCGAGGCAGATAAAACTTAAAAAGGGTTATAAGTGGATACAGGACGGTCACTGCAAAATACAACATTTCGACTCTTGACTCGAAAATTAGGCTCCTTGGTCATTAATTTATTTACTAGCCGCATAAATACGGAAAGTAAGGTTTACTTTTTCAGGATCAGTGACCCAGGAAGCCAGTTCTATAGACGCGCTGATCATCAGTTAGTCTATTTTACACCTTTTCGCTTTTCCCTTTCTTTAATCATTCTCTGCCTCTTCAAAGGAATTATAAGTGGCGAAGCTCAGGACACAGAGGTCGTAGATTTACTTTCCTTGGGCAGCACTCCTCAACCATTAACACTCCAGCTTTCCTCGAGAACAGTCTTTTATCAAGAAAACATTTCTACAAAACAACGTTCTCAAGAAATGCTTTTAAATCTGAATTTAGCTCTCTTAAATCTTTTTGGTTCATTATTAGCCCAGAAGGCCGGTCCAAATCTATGCCAGAACTTCAGATTCCAACATTTTTCGAAGAGGTTGATATGCTGAGACCCGGTACACTCAAATACCTTAGTCTTTTAAATACTTCGGTAGTCTTAACATTTCTCGACAGGTTTGAAGATACAAAAAAAAAAAAAACCTTGGCATTATCTCAAAGTTAACTACTCTGCTGGCAACAGTCACAGTCCAATACTTCGAGATCCTTTGCTATAGATATTAATATAACATTTTATTGGAAGATCAGACTGGGGTTTCAATTCAGAATCCAAACCTCTCGAGAAATCGTAGGCAACCCCTCTTACGACTACCTTTTTTCTTCAACTTAAACCCTAATATTTTTGGGGCCACTGACATAATATCTAGATAGAACCCAATTATTCAGATGTAATATAAGCAGTTTATTTATTCCGCTTAATTAATATACTCTTTTCAATTAAATGATTTGTTACGGTTTATTTTTTGCAACATACTCTAAATATCTACAATTTATCCTATTTACGAGACGAGACCGAATATAATCACAAGATCAAACGAACTTACCTGTGAAGTTCGATCTTGATTATATGAGGTCTCGTCGAAGTAAATAGGGTCCCTCCCAATTCCCAAACCCGTATTTAGTTGCAAAAAATGTATAATCTCTGAAATAAGACTGAAGTATATGGGGAGCCGAGGTGCATACGCAGCGGGAACTGTGAGGGCATAACGAGATTTATGATTTGTTTATTTCTTTGAAATATGTGATCGTATCGCCTAGAATGAAGGTACTACAATTTATCCTATTTACTTCGACGAGACCTCATATAATCAAGATCGAACTTCACAGGTAAGTTCGTTTGATCTTGTGATTATATGTTAGTTACCTATCATAATACCCCAAATACAAATTTCATTTTAAAAGTTTGTTCATTTTTTTATGTCATCGTTGTCAATGATACGATAAAGCTTTGAATGCAACTCGATTATTAGCAATTTAAACAATCTCATTACAATAATAACTATAAATAGAACAGGGGTGCGTGTGATAGCTCATTTAAAAGGGTTTTAATTCTCTATGAAATAATATGAAAATTTCTGAATTTCTATATTTTTTATTAAAAAGTATTAATTTTTCCTGATATGTAAAAAACAAATCCTTTTTACTTATTTCTTATTGTTGAATATTTTGTCACCTGCGTATAAAAAAAATCAATTAGAAAAGTCAAATTTGATAGATATTTAAGATACATGTAATTGTATGTATGCATTTCAAATACATTAAAAACTTATAAAAATTAATTTCCTCCACGAAAATTATTTTGCTTATTACTTTTATTTAACATTTCTGCCACCCAGTTTGAAAATATTTAAATTTTTATTAATGAATATTGAAAATATTCTGAAACATTTTTTGAAATAGGGCTACGTGAAATCTAAATTTAATTAAAACGTCACGCAGGTAACGCAGGTAATGAATTTATACGTTACTTTTGGACCTGGCTCTATATGATTTATGGATAGTAACCAGGTACAGATTGGGTATTGTACTTTGAGATCTGAGCTTCTCCCGCAAAAAATTTCTGGCTACGGCCCTGCCTTCATGCTTTATCAGAAAGAAATAATTTAGAGCAGGTAGAAAATAAAAATTAGTACTCAGGTGGCTAAACAATTAGGAAACTGCCCTGATCAATTTCGACACATATGGGTCACCTAAATAATATTACCAATTTTAAGTATGTCCGTTTCAGTCTATAAAATGTATACACTTTTCAATGTATTGCAATTCCGGAAGGAAGTTTTCTCGAAATCCCTCAGACAAACATCATGAAACTTTCTTTTGTTGCACATATAAAATATACTTCGATTTTAGTTTTTCCTCGATCAACGGCATTACCGTCTCGTGCATTCGAATAGAGAAACTCAGCAGCCATCTCCTTTATGATCACTCTTTTGCCTTATTCAAAGAGCGAAAGCTATTGTACCATACACCACATCACAAATGGTGTATAACTTCAAGCTCTTATATTCGCAAAATTGCAGACGTTCTTTAAGCGGAAAGATAATCCAGTTATCCCGAGTATTTTAGAGTTCCCCGTGATGGGTTTTTTAATGTATGTGGTAGGATGAAATATGGGGAACACTGAAAGGGATTTGGAATAACATATAATACGAAAAACGTGAGTCCTCAGAGATGAGTGATATATATTTTAGAGGTATAAGTATTACATAAACGATGATGAAAAATGTTACCCGCACTGATAGAGTGAAATTTATTCTGACTAGATTCATGGATAACGTTCTTTAAATAATGATAGCGTTTTGGCAAGATAGAAAAATAACAAATATGAATTTTGCTCTAGTTAATTACAACGACTAATCTTAAACTAAGTGGCTTGCCGGGGGAACCCCATGTAATTTGTCGTTTACGAATCACAAATTACCTTCATTATTAGAGAAGGGGAACTCTCTCCACCTAGCTGATGAGAATCAGCCGGTAATCCGAGGCAATCTACTGGGATTACCTCAACCAACTGGCCAATTAATAACTGCATTTTGGAGTACATGAAGTTATGGCAAACAAAAATAATAAAATTTACAGGTACATGCAGAGTTTTGCATACAAACTTCGAAGTTTCCCTTCCCTCTTAGGCGTTATATTGCTACAATCGGCCAAATACGTGTTTAATTATTTGATAAAACTAGAGTTTTATTTTCATTTATAATTTTGAGTTTTTTATACTAACTCTGATGCACCTTTTTATTCTCTTTCCTTGAGAATTGAGGTGTCGAAATTATCTAAATACACGTTTAATTAATTCTTTCGAAAAATCTTCTCACGAAATGTTACGTGATTAAACCATCATTTTTTTATACTAATTCCCAACCTCTATTTCACTATCTTTTACCCCCTCAAAGAAGGGATTTTTAAAATCGCTTCTTATTGCACACCTATACTATGAAAGAAATCTACTATCCAAATCTCCCGTTTTCGACTTCAGTAGTTACGGCTTGGTTTTGATAATTAGCTTTATCAGTCGATCTGGACTTCTCATTTTATCATATAGCGTGCAAAATTTGAAGAATTTTTATTACATTATTCCTTTATTTAGTAAATTTTTATGTTTAATGCTATGCAACTGGTAATTTGTAAAAATATATAGTGTTTCTTTCAAATTTTATATGTTAAAATTCTTTTTGTCAATTGATTAAAATATCTTGTAGTATATATGTAATTGTTTAACTTTTAAATTGGCGTAAATATTAAAAAAAACCTTTGGAATTTCTCTGGTTTGTTGCCCTGCAATTCTTGATAGTGTCTATGTTTTAGATATTTGCTATTTGCTAACTTTATGACCTCTTTCGTTTTCGAGAATTCTTGGTTATTGCTGGCAAATTAGTAGAATTTCTACGAGATCTAAACTAGAATATTTGTCGTTTAGTAGAAGGTTTAGTAGAATAATTTGCTTGGCAGAAAAGTGTAGTAGCATTTTTAATTTATATAATAAATTTTTTGTCAATCAGTTAAATTTTTGTTACAATATATATTATTAAATTGAGGACTTATTTTAGTCGTCCAACTTTTCGACGATAAGATGATTGGAAAAAATATTGAGTTAAGGACTTTTTGTAATTTCATAATTTTTAAATGCGCCTATTAGGATAACAATAAATTTAGTAGAATTTAGAGCATCATTTAGTAGAAAAACACTCTGGGCATCTAGCAACAGTGTTCTCGGTGGAGAACCAAACCAATCATGGTTGCCAGATTAATAGAATTTTTATTTCATTTAGTTTTTGTCGTTTAGTATAATTTTAGTTACTTATATGTAGGACCTTTTTTTTAATCGTCACACTATGGAACAATGGGGTGAATGGGGAAAATATGGAGTTTAAGACCTTTTTTTTAGTCGTAATTCTTTTTAACGATGGGGTCAAGTAGGGTAATTGTAAAACCGGGATAAATGAAAACAGCCTATTTATCTTTTAAGCATATAACTGAAAACTTTAAATAATGGAAATTATAGACTCTAATATCTAGTTTAGTTAGTAAAACTGTTAGCGCCCCAGCAGAATAAGAGAGTTACGATATTTTATGTAAAAAGGTGCAAAAATGTCTAGAAATCAGTTCAGAGGTGCTTCAGCATTATTGTAATAAAAATTGAAAATTATATTTTTAGGTAAATTATTGATAAATACTCTTAATTTATATAAGTTAACAAATTGTATGATTGACAGATTATGTGAGTTAGCATTTGGAATTGCCCCAGAAAATTTACTAAATAGGGGAAATTGGAAACTACATAATGTGATAATTACTGTGAAAAATGTGCCAATATTATCTAAGATTTTATATTTATTGAAACTTGTGTTGTAGATGCTACAAATTTTTCAGGTGGTCAATTAGATCCCATTCTCCTACCAAAATATAGAAAGCAAAAGATTATATTTAACTTAACTTCGCAAACAGAAGATAATGAGAGTACATTACATGAACCAAGCTCATTTGAAACAGTAAAGGCAATTGCCCAATTGAAAATTATTATAAATTATGGCACATCCAAAATGGGCGTTCTCAATTACCCCAATATGATCGACTGTCATTAAAATCCCGCCGAATTTTCATATTTAACAAAATAAATTGACACAAAACTTAATAACTAATTGTATCAATCATATAGATGGCCTAATTAAATTTTCATTAAGAATACATGGAAATTTAAACTTTAAATTTCCAAAATCGTTGACAATTACCTCACTTAACCCTAATATGAATGTACAAAATATGGACTTGACAACCTGTTTTTTAGTCGTCAACATTTTTCAGATATATGATAGCAATAATTTTAGAAAAATGTATACCATTTTAGTGGAATTTAAAGCATTATTTTGCAGAAAAACTCTCAGGGCATCTGACAGCATTTTAAAAAAATGAAAAATTGCAAAAAACTTACCAGGAAAAATACTTCAAAATTTGGAGAGAAATATGATACCGAAGAAAAATCAAAATTTGAAAAAAAATAATAAGAGATTATTGAGCAAGAGACATAATTCTAAAAAATATCTGAAAGATACATACTTAATTTTAAAAAAATCCATAAAAAGTAAATATTTCAATATGGGCAACAGTTTCCAAAAAAGTAAAGTCTTTCAAAAGTCAAAATCTTCAAGTAAAGTTAAAACTAAGAAAACAAATCAAATTTTTGAAATTCGACCGAGATTTTTAAAAAAGTGGAATTTACTAAAAATGAAGATCGCAAAATTTTAACCAGGCAAGATTTTACAATAAAGTGAATAATTTTAGAACAGACGGAATTCCTCCAAAAAGTAAACTATATAAATAAAAAGTCTGAAGAAAATTTGAAATGTTCAAAATAATTCAAAATCCTGAAAATGGTCAAAATTTGAAATATCCGAACTTAAAAAAAATAAAATTGAAACAAAATTAAACATATTTATTAATTTTTTTTGTCAAATTTTTTTTAAAAAGTCAAAAGTGTGGAAAAAGTAGAAGCAAAAATTTTCAAAAACGTCGAAATCTTAAAAAGTAAAGTTTTTCAAAAGTTAAAATTTTCGTAAGTTCAAATCAAAGATCAAAATTTTTATAATAATCTAAAATTTAAGAAGCCCAATTTAAAAAACCTGGAAATTTTAATTTTGGTGGAACGGACAGGTCCTCGGTTATCTTCAAAAATTGAAATACACATCTTGTCCCCTGAAACCAAGAAAGACTAAAAAACACAACAAAGGTTGCTCTAACGCGTTTCGATAGCGAAGCTATCATCTCTCTGAAAATTTGTATTTCAATTTTGGAAATTTTGAAAAAACTGGAAACCGTGAAACTTTAAAATTTTCAATAAGTGCCAATATATTCAAAAAAATTCGAAATTTTGAAATTAGATTTAAAGTTAAAATGGAATTTCAAAAATTTCGAATCAAAAAAAATTTCGGAAAAAAATTAAAGTTTTGGAAAAACCCGATATTTCGAAAGTTACCATTAAAAAAAAAAACTCAAATTTGAAAAAGGATTGAATCTTTTTAAAAAAAAGTGAAAATATATTTAAAAAAACTGCGAACAAAAGTCAATATTTTCGAAATTCAACATTTTGAAAAAAGTATAATTTTTCAAAAAAGGTTAAATCTTTGAAATAAAATGGAAATGATAAAAAAAGATCAACTTTTCTATCAAAAATCGCAATTTTTAAAGGTCAAAATTTTGAAAAAAGTTAAAATGTGCCAAAGGGGATAGTTTTAAAAAAAATAGGAATTTAAAAAAGTCAAAACTTTCAAAACGTCGAAACTTCGAGAATCGAAATTTTCAAAGTCGTCATTAATAAAAAAACTGAGATTTTCAAAAAAGTAGAATTCCTTAAAGAAGGTAGAAATTTATAACAAAATAGAAATTTTGAGAAAAAGTCTATTATAAAGTGAATATTATCAAAAAATTTAAAATTTTAATAGTACCTAATTTTGATAAATACAGGTTGTAACAAATTCGCTTCTCACTACAGGGATCTCGAATGCAGCATCGGTTAAATTTGGTGATCTGAAATATGCCGCTGAGAAATCAAACTGTTCTTGAGATTTTAAAAAAAAAAAGAAAATTTGGAATTTTATTTTTTATTATTTCTTTATGTTATTTGAAAAATAATCGAAAAACTAAAAAAACTTTTTCATTGGCTTTTTTTATCCTTTACAAAATGAAAAGTTTTTTTATTAGACGTTTCGTCTTCTCCCTATCATCATCAAGTACGTTGTTTTAAATAGGGACCTACAATTTTTATTTCATCTTGGTATTGCTTTTGAATTTTTAACTTCATTGATGTATATAATTAAACGTTTCGTACTTTTAAACCACCATCAAGGAAAAAGTACTTTTTTCAGATTAACGTTACTTTATTATTTTTTCATAATTTATAAGTAATTATTATTAGCATTAAAATTATAAAAATTTAATTAGTTGATAAAAACACAAGGTAATGGCACAATAAATAAATTTTAACAAAAAACAACAGACATAATGACTAATAACCACAAGTAAAGCAACTATGAATATCTAGAATAACATATAACAAATAAGAAAGTAACTGTCACATTTCGCTTGCCATATTTTATTACATTTTGGTTATCTATTATTCAAAAAAACGAAATACGTTAATCTAAAAAATGATGATAGTTTTCAGTTACGAAATCTTTAGTCACATAAAAATTTGATACATCAGTGAAGTCGGAGATTTAAAAGGCAAACAAAGTTGCAATAAAAATTACAGGTCCGCATTTAAAATAACGTACTTGATGATACTAGTGAAAAGACGAAACGTTTAATAAAAAAACCTTTTTAGGCTATCTTGTGCAGGATAAAAAACGCCGCCAATGAAAAAGTGTTTTTAATTTCTCGATTAATCTTGAAATAATGCCAAAAAAACTAAAAACAAAAATTCAAAATTTTACTTTTTTTCAAAAATCTCAAGAGGAGCAAGAGATATTTTTGATTTCACGACGGCATATAACTGGTCGCCAAATTGTGAAACTTTGCCCCAATTTAACCGATGACATATCTCTTACCGTTTTCGAGATCCCTATAGTGAGAAGCGAATTTGTTACAACATGTAATGTCGTAGTGTTTTTTCTTAATTTGAAATTTTAAAAAGGTTGCAAGTTAATAATTTTTAACAATAAAAATTTAATGAATGATATTGAGAAAAAATCTAAATTTCGAGGAATGTTCGAAATTCTGAGAAAAATTTGAAATATTAAAAAAAAATAGAAAGTTTAAAACCGACCAAAATTGTCGATAAAAAATCATACATTTTTCAAAGAGGGTAGAATTTTTTATATTCCATTCCTTTGCTAAAATCGTCAAGGTTAGAAATGCGAATTGCATACAAACATCGATTTGGTTTTAGTCGAATTTCAACCACAAACAATGATTGTTATACACAAATGAAAAATCCTAACATTTCAGGAATAATTTCGAAACTAAAATGCAAATTGCATTACAAAAGACTGTTTATAAAATTTGGAGAAAAAGGTCTACATTTTGATATTAAGATCAAAATTTTAGATAAACATGTAAAAACTAAACGTGCAAACTTTATTTCAAAAAGAATCTTAAATTGTTGCGAATGATAAACAGGATTAAATATTTTTTTTATTTTTTTCGTAATTTTAAAAATATAACTGTTTCGAAAATATAAATATAAAATTAAAAACTGTTCTCGAATCTGGAGGAAAAAGTCGAAAATTCTAATTCAAAGTTATAATTTGAGGAAAAAAGTTAACTTTGAAATTGCCTCAAAGAGGTCATAATTTTGGCATAGACTTCGATATCTTGTATAACACGATATTAAAAAAATTAAATATTTTAATCGAAATTTTGAAATAATTGCCGCATATGTGTTTACAGTTCAACGCTAAGCTTATACTTAACTTTTCATCAATTATTTAACTCATAATCGAAGATATGATTGTGTGATTTGTTTATTTTAAAGAAAAAACTTTTATGGAGCGGCATTTCGAATAGTTGCATCATACTGAAAAAATTTATCGCACGGCCCTAGTAATAATTTTAACCAAACTTTCGAATTTTTTCAGTCAGACTTTAAATAAACAAGTTACAGCTGATTTTTGAAAATAGCGATTTGCGGTTTTTTCTAAATAAAATCAAGAAGAGTTGGAATTCAATTGTTTTTTCAACGAAATATTATTAGGCATTAAATCCTGTACTACTTTGCCCATTTAAGCTTCCTTGTATCTATAAGAGTTAACGAGACCCCTGTAGCAAAAATCAAACTTGGTTCAACCTGTAAATCAATTAATTTGTGGTAAGGCTGCAGTAAAATATTCGAAAATGTTATCATGTCCAACGTATGAACCTTCTAGTTTCAGTCGTTTTGACGTAACATCGTTTCCACACTTATCGGTGACTCTGTATAAATGTCATTAAATTTGATTACATGGGTTCCCCTTTTTGTTTTTTTATGTATAAATTATTCGGCTGAAAAGAGCCCTTGTTGTTGTCTTTTTTTTCTTGAATTAATTAATTAGAAGTAGGTTGTATGTTTTATATTTTTTAACATTTAAAGAATGGTTTGATTTCATCGATAGATATAGTCCTTCCTAATTTAATTTTTTCATCCTCTTTATGATCCATAAGTAATTAATTTAAACATAAATTTAATGTTTTCAGCACACGCTTTAAAATTACCATACTTTGATCTGGTATTGCTTAAATTTCTTGTGACAAGTGGTGGTATTAGTAAAAGACTTTATTAATTTGTAATTTCCGCGTAAAACAAAATTTGAAACCCATGAACCCAGCTCTCCAACGATCAACTACCTGACGGAGCTGGAGCACCTAATCTTCTTTTTTTTATAAAGTTGAAGCCATCATATTAGTATAGATATTATTTTCCAGACCCAAAACTTTGAACTTTTTATAAAATTTTTACTAAAAAATTAATGTTTGCTCACTTTTCTTTAATTGTTATTTTCGAAAACCTGTAGAATAGAGAAATTTTGAGTTAGTTTTTAAAACTTAGTCTCGATCAAAATTTCGATTTTTTTAAAATTTTTCCCTGAAGTCGAAATGTTATATTTTAATTTACACAAAATTTCCATTTCTCTGAAGATGATAGCTTGGCTGTCGAAACGCGTTAGAGCAACCTTTGTTGTGTTTTTTAATCTTTCTTGGTTTCAGGGGACAAGTTTTGTATTTCAATTTTTACGAAATTTCCAGATTTAGTTTTTGCTCACTTTTTTTCGCGTATTGTCTTTTGAAGGGTTAACATTTTTTTTCCAATAAAATGATGGTTGTAAACTAGTATTTTGCTTACAGAATAAATTGAAAACAACACAGAATAGTAAAATTTCTCAAAAATATAATAATGTGGAGATTTTGCTTTCATATGTCTTGGTGATCAGTCGGCTTTATGTTTCAAACGCTCGATATCAAAAACTCCCCTTATTTCTGAATCGGAGCAGATTCGAACTTCTATTATAAAACATCCAGAAACTCGGATACTTCCTGGATAGGAAGCTTTTAAGAACGGCCCGCGGTGTATATGCAGCTTTTAGAAACTTTAAGAACATATTATTTAAGAGCCGCTTTATTCGACTTCCGGTAGTGAGGAGCACTAGGTGGAAACACAATGTATCTGCACTTCCGGTCTCATCCGGCCCCTTTTCATTTTGTGCACAGTTGCCGCTTTATTACGTCGTACGCGACTCGGAGATTGTAATCCTATTACAAATCATTTTCCTAACTTAATTTGTAATCTAATCAAGCCAACATGTTTCATTCACGAAACGGCAGAAATTTACAGAGGGTTTGAACAAGGTTTTTGCGGGGTAGCGCCTTTAAAACGTGTTATTAGTTTTATGGCTTCAAGTTCATTTATTAGTGTTTAAACTCGATTTTTTTTCTGTTTCTGTTTCTCATGTAAAGTTCGACAGGTTTCATAAGTTTGGATTTTACTTTTGGAAATTCGACAAAATACGCTTTATTTTCTAAATATCGACTCCAATCTAGAAATGTCCATTTTTTTCCCGGAAGGCCGAAAACAATTTTCCAGGGATTTCAACTCCTTTTTTTATTTTTGCAATAATCTGAACATTTCTTCTTTTTTTAGGCATATTACCGATTTTTTTTAATTTCTATCTTTTTTCAATATTGAGAGCTACTTTCAATATTGAACTTTTTTTTCGAAAATTTGAGTATACTTTAAATACAAAATTTCATTTTCTGGTTTAATTTTGTTTTCCAAATTCTTTCCATAACTTTATCTTTATTTTCGACATTTCGATGTTTTTCTGATAATTTTTCTTGGGAACGAGTGTTTTTCATTCGTTTTTTTTTCAGATTAATTTTAATTACGTCTTTACGTAATTTGTTGACCATTCTAGTTTATTTTAAACTCGTAATTTCAAGTATTACAAGTTACACTACGGGGACAAGAAATTCTTAGTAAAATTATTTGTTGATAACAATAACAATAACAAGAACACTTTTGTCATGAAAGTACCACTAAGATAACAATTTTTCGAATTTACTATTTAGTAGCCTAAAATATTGAATTAAATTTAATGTGAAATATTAACGTTATCTTTTTTGCGACATGTTATTCACTGAATTCACATTAATCTACTTTTTATCGCTTATCTCTTCCTTAAAATCTCCACATTTATTAATTTGGGTATTTTAAATTTAGCAGGTTACCAAATCCGGAACATGTTTGATGCAATCTTGAAAAAGATAAAAATCTTGAAGAGGCAGAAAACTTAAAAACCTTTAACAAATATTTTTTCGTGTTTTTCTGAGATTTTTTTCAAAGAATCTGATGCTATCAGATGAACATGATGAGGATAAGCACCAAGACCTGTTACCTGATGCTTCTCATTAAAGAGAAATTAATCTCAACTTAAGTGCACTTATCCGTACTAATATGCAGTATGGTCCAAAAGTAAGGCAAAAATTCGTTAACTACATAATTAAAAATTGTCGAACAAAATCAAAAACAGGTCCACTTTTTATTCTAGAATGACACTTTTTAGCATACTTTTACCCTTTGTGACCCTCTTGGAATGACAACTATCCCTTTGAAATTTTTAAACTGAACGAGTGTGCGTGTGATAGCTCATTAGAAAACGTTTTTAATTTATGTTTATTTTTATAATTTTTTGAATTTTAATAGTATTCGTCAAGGGTACTTAAAATCCATACAATCAAATGTATCCTAAACTATGCATATGTGTCAAACATCTGTCAAATCTGACTTTTCTAGGGGCATTTATATTAGAGACATATTTCATCATAGAAATCTCAGGTATCTGAAACTAAATTTCCTTGCCCATTTACCCTGAGACCCAAATATAGCTGAATAAAATTGCTGACACTTCTAACTGCGAAAAAGTGTCGAATGAGTTATAAGACAAGATAATAAAGATTTGTTTAAGTTTTGTGAAGACATTTTTTTCGAACTGTTTGTCGAAATGTATACTTTTTCCCAAAATTTCCAGCTGATGTTTTAATATTTTTTTCCAATTTAAAAATTTTCTTTTTTTGATCTTTAACTTCACACTTTGAAACTAAAATTTTCACCAATAAATTTCAAAGTTTAAGTTAAAGATACCAAAAAAGACGTTTTAATATCCATTTTTTTAATTTTTATAGTATATTTAAGATTTTCATTTTAAAATTTTAACCTATTAAAAAAATCGAAATATCGAAAAATAATGAAATTAAAAAATAATTTAATTTTAATTAAATTTAATATAAATATATATATAATAAATATAAATAATTTAAATGCAGATTAGAAATTTAGGGAAAAAGGTTGACATTTAAAAAAACACTCCAAATTAAAAACATTGTTTTAGTAATAATTTCGTGTTTTTTTTCTTGGAATATCGCGAAACATTCGCGAAATCTAAAACTGAAATTTCAAAATTTCAGTTTATAATTAAAATTTCAATTTTACAACCTAAATGTTTGACTTTTCAGGCAAAGCTATTGTTTAAGAAAGATTCGAAAAACTACAAATTGCAGGAAACATTCGATATTTAAACATCTTATTTGTACATTTGAAACTCTTTCTGAAATTTCTTATTTTAAATTAGGATAATGTTTTTAACTATTTTTTACTTTAAAGTCGACTTTTTCGACTTTAAATATTAACTTGTGACTTGACTTTGATTCTGAAATTTCTCAAAAAAACTTCCGGAATTCTTCAGAAAACCTTTTCGTAATTTAGAGTTAAAATTCGAACTCCTGAGATTAAAACCCCAATTTTTAGGAATAAATCAAAATTGGGTTAAGTTTAGTGGGTAAAACTTTTGCGAATAAAGTCAAATGTTTAGAAAAAATCAAGTGAAAATCAAAATTTGTGATTAAAATTCTAATTCTAAAAAAAAATCAAAATATTGAAATGAAAAATGAAATTTGAAGAACATGATTAAAAAGTTGAGAAAACATTTAAAATTTCTGTAAGAAAAATCCAAATTCAAGAAAAAAATTACATTTTTTCTTAGATTTTGGATACTAAAATAGTCATTTTAAGAAAGAATTTAACACTGAAGTTTTTCTTTTAATTTTAGTATTTCCTGAGATTTAAATTTTCTCCAAATTTTAACATGAGAGGGGCCACTAGATTTTATTGATTGTAAAGGGATTGTGTGTTCAAAAAGGGTTACTGTTCTAGGAATTATTTCAAGGCAATATTGAAAAACGCGGGAAGTTTTACGTCTTGCTAATTGTTTTACGAGACATCTTGCTCTTGCTAAAAAAACTTCTTGTCTTATCTTGCTTTTGCTGAAAAATTTCAACAACAAGAAAAAGGAAGAGAAGAACAAGAAATTCGTGAAACACTGCAGGTAATGTCAATTAAATGTTCTGTCACCGAACTTTTAATTGCCATTATAGTCCATTTTAGATAAATGTGCATCAGAGTAGGCAGTCAACTTCCAATTTTGTAGTAGCAACAACAAGAACTATTAATATTTATATCTGGTAATGTGGCAGAGCTATGACATTTTATAATGGTGTTCAGAGTTCTTAAAAACCTAACCCAAATATCATTCAGTATTTTGGTTGTTGTCGGTTGTTTTAAGAGAAACTCCTTTATTTTAGGTCAATTTCTTTCAAAAATTATTAAATTAATAATGGTAATAAAAGTTTTATGGTAAACATTTAGTTCGATTATTTCTACCAAACAACCCCTAAAATATAGACAATGCTTTAATCATAAAATTTTTTAAGTATAAAACCAGCTTCGGTTCTGGTGATTTTTTTTTAGTAACTTATCCATAGGTTGATTTAATACTTCACCGCCTACTTTGTTGCGCATTTATCTTTACTTTCATTAAAGCAAAATTTGTAATAAAAAATAAAAATCTAAAATAACAAGGAAAATGAAAATTTAAAAAAAAAATTTCTAATTTGAAAGTTCTTTCGTTTGAACTTCTCCCTGGTAAGTTAAGGCAAAAAATTAATTTTTCATAATTGTTTTAAAGGACGTTTCCAATTTTTTTATTTTCTTCATTAACGTTTCTTCTTCGGGTTTCAACTTTTAACTCGACTTCAAAAACAAAACGAAAATATATTTAATTTCAAAATTTTCTTTAAATTTTATTTTCACCAAAAGAAGCGTGTCCAAATTTAAATGTTAATCTCGAAATTTAATTCGTATCTAATTTTTTTTTCTTTAAATTTTAATGATTTTTAGAATTTCTTCAAAAACTGACTAGTTTGATCTAAAAATTTTACTTAATCTCAAAATTTCCTATGTGTAATAGGAAGTTCGTGCTTACGGTCAAAAAATATTTTAAAGTGGCAATTTTTGGAAAAAGTAGAAACTAAATTTCAAATTTCGGTAAAAAGTATAAATTTCCATAAACAACAAATAATTATGATTTTTTTTTGTTTTTCTAAATTAAAAAGTGTTTTTTTTTATACTAACTTTTGATTTAATCCAAAAATTTTGATCTTCTTTTAAGGTACTTTAATGGCAGTAATCGTTAAATTTTTAAGACGTTACATCTGCTCTGGGTATTATGAGATGTAAACGCTCGGCTGCCACCACTACTCAACTCTGCGCATGGATACAATAATCTTCTTCAGGTGCCTTCTCCATTCTGAAGGTTGGCTATCATCAAGGCTATCTTTGCTGATCTAAATAGCTGGTTATTGGAGCAGTTATACCAGCCTCTTTGATGTTTTAACCAGAAGTGTCGTCTTCTGCCTATAGTTCTTTTCCCTGCGATTTTGCCCCCTATTATGAGTTGCTATTCATGGTATTCCCAGGTATATACATAGTTAAAAACTCTCCAGTCTTTGTGAATCATTCTTCCTCATTGTCCATGTCTCCATTCCATAATATAACACCGACAGTACGTAGCAATCTCCAAACCGCTTTTCAGGCAAATGTTTGCCAATCACGACCCGCTTTGCTTTCCTGATTCCTCAAGCGCACCAAGTGGTTGTGGAATAATAGAAATTGCTTCTGACTTCTGCAGATTGTTAAAAAGATAGGGTTAATAAACGTTTATTTTAACCGCAAAAATCGAGATAAATAAATATTTTATTCTTTCTATTTTATTCTAGATCGACTGGCGATGTAAACGAATGTATGCACACCGCCCACATCATTTTTGAAATCATTGTAAAACAAAAGACCTATACCTACATATAACCTTACTTTGTAGCATGAATGCGATAGAAACAAGTAATTATTTCATTATTCTTGATTTTATGTTTATTCTGTTCGCATCGATTCTATGACAGCGTATTTTTTGATTCGGTTACCTGGTGCATTTTTTTATAAAAGGGAATAGTTTAAAAAGCATTTGTGGGGAATATTAATCCAAAGACTCTACCCTGATCAGGAAATTTAGCCTAAGTTCGCCACCAGGCCCTCTAATAAGGTCCTGTCAATTATAATTTAATTATATCTGGTGCAATACTGCACCAAACTTATAATTTAATGAATAAAACTTTCGCAAAATTTAAAAATACATATATTTATTTTTTCAAATAGAACACCTTAGGTATTTTAAATATATCTCAAAGTCATTCAGGGAGTCTGGCACCGATCTCTTCTCGCCAAATTAACATGTAATGGTCTTCCTCCTGAAGTTTGTCAGTTGATATCCAATTTTTTCGCTGACAGTTAAGTCGTCGTCGATGGCATTTCATTCAAGACCTTTGCGATTAATGCAATGGTGCCTCAGGAGTCTGTCCTGTCTCCCATTCTGTTTCTGTTACACATAAATGATCTCTTAGCTTCAACTTCCAGTTCTATATACATCTACGCAGATAATAGTAGCCTTGTGACATCAATTTTCTCCGACAAAACATTATCCGCCGCTGCTTTAGATCGACTAAGGGAACAGCATATACAGATGATTAATCAAGATCTCGAAATCATTCTGGAACGAGGTAAAAAAAATTGGTCTATTTCAACGCTTCAGAAACTCAGGCCGCGGTTTCCGTAAGAAAATATCAAGGGATAAAGCAACAAACATTCTGATGGACGATAAGATCCTCCCGATGGGATCTAATCTGTCTATCCTAGGAGTGAATGCAAGCACTAACTTCTCTTGGGACTATCATGTGCGCGCAATTGCCAAATCCGCCTCTCGGAGATTAGGCTTCCTTTTTAGGGCAAAAAAGTACTTCATATCTCATCAGCTACTCACACTATACAAAGTTGAAGTTAAGCCAACACTAGAATACTGTTTCTATGTTTGAAGTTTAGCCCCAAAGCACACTTTACCTCTTTTGGATTCAATTTAAAGAAGAGTAAGTCGCCTAATTGATGACAAAAGCTTAACCGATTCTCTCGAAACACTAGAGCATAGGAGGATGATGGGTGACTTGTCTCTTTTCTACAAGTACTATCATGGAAGATGCTCGCAGGAACTAATAGGATTGATTCCCTCAAGGGCAAGATTCTTGAGGCGTACAAAACAGTCGGAGATAGCGAATTCCTGTGCGTTTCAGATTGACACAGTAAGGACTTCTGTCCACGGAGACTCTTTTTTCTATAGAATTTCAAAGCTATGGAACTCGTTACCGAAAAGAATTTTCCCCAAAAATTACAACCTATTCTTGTTTCAAAAGGCTGTTCATCGCCATCTATTCTTCTTTCCGCATCCTACTCGCAGTGCTTTGAAGGCATAATAGGGTTACCCTATGCCAGAGATTCAATTTTTGTAAGCTTTATTTTTGATACCATCTCTAGGCCTAAAATAAATAGGCCAATTATTTTAAAGTGTACATTAATGATACATCTATTATCTCAATAGAACTAAAAAATATATTTTTTTAAATTTAACAATATTTAAATTCAACAATATGCATATACAGATTAATCCTGTTTCTTTAACAATCTACAGATGTCAGAAGTACTTACTTACCCCACAACCAAATAGTGCGCTTACGAAATCATGCAGGCCAAGGGGGATGTGATTGCTAGACATTTGTGCTTTGCAGTAGATTTTCTGAGCCGATAACATTGCACTGCTGTTGCGGTAGATGTCAGCATCCCATCTTTAGTCGAAGCCATCTGGAAGGAGTGGTGAAGCTGCTATATTACAATTATTTTATGAAGTTTTTCTAGCGTGCGAAATAAAGAATCAACATTCCATGAGATATATGATTTAAGGTTGCGATTACGTAATAAGGGTATCGTTAAAAATCCCCATATTTTGCTATTGATTCATAACATTACCCTACATAATATTTATTATCGAAATTTATAGTAAAATGTTGCCGCAATAAATTCAAATCTCTTCGAAAACGTACTTTAGCCTATATCTTACAAACATGTTAAGAATAGTAAGTTTAATGTTGAATACCTCGGCTCGGCACCGGTCTTTTAATTTTACAGGTTTATAGATAACACTTGGTAGGGGAGACCGAGGAGAGTTGTGACAATTTTTACTTTAATTATTATATCGCAGTCAAGAAACATTCTAAATCTATCAGTTGTATGAGATAATGTAGCTTAATTCATACTCTTTTAGAAATAGTAATCAAAATTAATGAAACTATTAAGGTTTCCCGGAAAATTAAAAAAAATAGGGACTACTTCCCATGTCACAACTCTCCTAATACCGAGGTAAGTTGTGACAGACACCGAGGTGAGTCGTGACACCCATGTATTTGAACTATTTGGTAGTAAAATATAATACTATTATGTTATCGATAAATAAATAACTCATTTCCTTTGAACACAACACTATAATTATTATTTGGCATATTTGGACGTATTAAAATAATATAATAATTAGTTATAAAGATAAAATTTAATTTGATAAACAATTATGGCAGACGTATTGAAGCTCCCCCCCCCCCGTGTGCCCCTCTTGAGCCCAACCTTTGCATTCGAGGCACTGAACTCACTTTTCTTTGGATTTGCTATTAGAAAAGATTTCAAGGTAACACAAATAAAAATCTTCTTCGGCTTCATCTTTTTCATCACCAACTTTACTCTTTTTATTAGTCTTCTTTAATTTTTTGGGCTTCTTTTTTTCGCTTAAAACACGTTTTTTGCAGTTTTAACCTTTTTACTCGCTTCTATGGCAGCAATTTCATTTTTGGTAGGTGTGTCAGTTAATTCACAGATTTGATCTTGCGTCTATTGGGTTGGTTCTTTTTTCTTGGTGGAGCTTTGGGCAGCGGCCTAGGTGACTCTGGTGAAAACACGTTGGAAGTGGTGGCAAGAGAACTACAGGCTGTAGATGTGGAGTCATAACCTTCCCAGCATTTAAACGCATCCAATTGTCACAAGCTGAATAAATAACTTTCTTTAGAGGCCCAAAGATAGCACGATCCATTGGTTGCAGCTTGTGGGTGCAATGTGGAGGGAAGGTAAGCAAAATTATGCCGTTGGCTCTGCAGAACTCAATATTTTTTAAAGCCATGTGGGATAAATGATTATCCAAGAGCAACAGAACTTTTTGCTCTTTTGAAGGCCTAACATGATTTTTGAAATGCTCAAAGAAGAAGTGAAAATCATTCTCCTGCATCCATCCAGATCCGTTAGCAGTTCCTACTGAACCAACAGGGCCATCACGAATGAAATGTTCTTGAAAACTTTTTCAAGGAAATATAAACATAGGTGGTATGTAATTACCTACAGCGTTTCCAGCCAAAGCCAATGTGACTAAGGTTCCTCTTTCCGCCGATGTCATTGCACTGTCCTGTTTTTCTCCACGTCGCGCTATTATTCTATCAGGCTTCTGAACAGTAGTTATTCCCGTCTCATCGATATTCCAAATATTATTTGCGTTAAGTTTATATTTGCCTAAGACACCCATGTAATTATCAAAAAAGGCAGCCACATTCGTTTTATTAAAGCTCGTGGCGCGAGCTCTGCTTGTGGCAATCTTAAAGATAAATCGGGATGTCGTTGCATAAATAGTTTAAGCCACACTTCTGCTGTCTTTTTTTCTTCCCAGGACTGTGGAGATTTTTTGTTATATTTTTTTTAATAATAAATACGCTAAACTTCTTGTCTCTTTTGTTGTAAACCCATAATTAGTCGCTGCACAAGTCAACAAATACTCACATAGAATATTTTCTTCTTCTTTTGTAAAAACCGTCGAGCTAGTATAACCTACAGATGGAGCTTCGCTTGTTGAATTAGCTTGATATGATTTTTTCTTCTTAATATATCTTTGCAATGACATATAGTTGAGATTGTAAGATGCGGCATCTCTAAGACTTTTACCTCTCAATGTGACTTCTTCAAAGGCCAATTCATAAATTTCGGCACTACTCATACCCCTATCAGTCTTTCGTTTGTATTTATTTGGCATTCTAAAACGAAAAAATAATAATTTACTACGAACAGAGCAAATAACATAACCTTGCTACAATTACTAAGAATAGTAGGAGAGTTGTGACATGCTGTCACAACTCGCCTAAGTGTAAAAAATCGTAAGTAGGTTAGAAAAATAATTTTTTGTTCCAAAATAAGATGTCAATTAAAAAAAAATAACACCACACTAGAAACTTGAAAGACCAAAGCATGTAAGAAAAAATATCATACCAATGCAAACATAATACGTAACGATATATATGCAATCAAAATTTTGATAAAAAATTTACTTTTTACAATTTTTTGTGTACGAATGTTGTACACTTACATCCGCTTTCCGTGCACTGTTTTCGCGTACTGCGTCACCTAGCGAGTCTCGAAAAGAACAAACGTACTCTGTTGCGAGCTCGCTGGGAGTTGTAGGTTCCGAAAAATCGACTATGTCACAACTCTCCTCTGTCACAACTCTCCTCGGTCTCCCCTAACACCGGGCAGCAATTTAAAGAAAACCTATAGGACAACAATTGACTGGTGAACTGTCTTAGGTTCCTTAAAATTTTGACTTTTTTTTCAAAATTTCGCCTTTTCCTGGATAATTTCGATCTTCGTTTTAAAATTTCAAAATTTTGAAATTGAAATTATAAATTTTGAAAAAAAAGTGGAAACAAATATCTATAAAACTGAAAATTTTAACAAAAACTCGAAGTGTCCAAGATTTTTCACGAAATTTGCATTTATGTAAATCTCTAACTTTCGGCAGTCTTCTCAAAATGGGGACATTTCTTTTCGAAGTTTTAAAATTCTACTTTAAACCAATATTTTAATTGCATGACATAATATTTTAGAAACAAAGTACAAAGGTAAAGTTTACGATATATTTTTTTTGATAAAATTATAGCAAAATATGAAATTTTAAATTTTGAAAAATAAAGTAAAAATTGCTAAAAACTGGATTAGTTTTCTTAATGGATACTCCCCATTTTATCGTTATTTTTAAAGGATTTAAAAAAATTAAAAAGCTGGTCTTCACTTTGATGTGCGAATGGATTGGCAGGATGAGCAAAAAAAATGAGGTTTTTTTAAATGGAACACCCTGTATATATTGACAGATTTGAATTTCTTCAATCATTCTGATGTCAAATATATGCACTTATTGTATATTCGGTTTACTCGTCGAGACAAAAACGTTATTAGAGTGGATAATTTTCATTGAAACGCATCAACGAGGAAGCTTCAAAAGCAAAGTGATCTAAGGTTAAAAATTTGCATTTAAAGACGGTATTAATCTCAAAAATTGTAAATATAAAAGTATAAAACACGTGTAGTTAAACAGGCAGATTTTCCACTTTCTGGTTTTAGATATAATTAAAGAAAAATAAAAAATAACATCGTTCTTAGAACAATATAGATTAAACATAATGAAACACTTAACACCAAGGCAACAGTACTCAAAATTTAATTATTTGGACGCAGTTATGTTTATTTCCCTTAATAACACCATCAGATAAGCTTTCTTAAGTACACGACGATGTATAAATACAAGATCTAAAGATGCATTGCATCAGAAGTTCAAAGTATTTCTTCGAGCCATGTAAGTAGTCATAATCTAATATACATATAATTTATTCAAAATCCTATCGCTTTTTCATCAAAAATAGAACAAAAGTCAAATTCAATATGAAGATCGCCCTCGTCGCTCTTATTTTTGGAATTGTCCTCGTAGCTGCTGATGTAGCCCCTGTAGTAGAAAACGACTACGTCGAGGAAAAGAGCCAATTGGTGCCCTTGTTGCTGCAACAGAAAATCGGTGCACCAACATGCTACTGCATGAGGGAAGAGGAGTGTACCTCTGGAGTCATAGATAAAAGGTAGATACATATTTTCGAACTATTTTTTCTACTGCAGCTTTCATATTATTTTGTTTTGTTTTTAATTTTATACTCCGCAGTAATTGGCAGTTGATTATGCTCAAATATAAAATTTATCGAAAACGAGAAAAACTGAGGGAGACCCAGTTAGGATGAGCGATATTTATCGATGTTAACAAAACATCAATGTTTTAATAATGTCAAGAAAAAATTGTCCCCTCGCCTTAAGTTTATAGTCGTTGCCACCTAATTCGTTTCGCAATTTATCAAAATTTGAATTTAAAAAAAAAATTTTATTAAAAGAAATAATATAAGATCAAATTGGAAAATGGTCACATACTTTTACACAATTAACCAAATTTCGTGAACAGTTTGAAATATTTTGCAAAAATATTTTTAAAAAAAACATCATTTTGCAATTGGCACGAAGTTTTAAAGCTGTGCATAGATAATTATGTCAGTTTTGTGATGTTTATTCAAACTAATTTTGTCATTTAGGTATGTTTGATAGAAGTATACTTCAGCAGTTTCCAAAAATATTGACAGTGTGACATTAAATGATTAAAAATTATATTTTTATAGTAGTGTAATAATTCCTTTTTTTTTTCAGCTACCGTTGCCCACCTTACGCCGGACCCAAAGTATGTTGTGAAATTCATGCTTGAATTTATGTAGTTAAATAATGCCAATGTTTCTTTTCCAAAATATATAAAAAATTTATTTACAAAGTATTTCATTTATATTCGTATAATTTCGACTGCAATTGAATGCATGCTTAAAGGTAAGTCAATACTTGTGATCAACTTGACCTAAATATCTACAGAATATAATTTCGAAGTCAAAGAACTAACTAATTAAAAAAACAAAATAAGAAGGTAAATTATGACTTGTAAGTAACAAAAATGTTCTCAAAATTTGGTTTTTTTTTCTATCAATTTTAAACTTTTTAAAGAAAAGGGTTAACAATTCAAAGTTACGTATTCAAGTTTATGTTGACTGTTCAAAATTTGAGGTATAATTGTGAAATTTTCTTGAACTTCGAGTTATAATTCGAAATCTTGAAAATTAGATTCAAATTTAGAACCAGCAAAGAATATTATTCTAGAAAACAGTCTAAATGATTGTCACTCCAAACTTAAAAAAAAAAAACTAAAAAATATTTCAGGATTTCGATTTTTTTGGAAATGTTGGACTTTTTCGCAAAATCGAGGCCTAGATCGATTTTTCGGGTTTTTATCAAAATTCTCAGTTTGAATTTAAAGATTTTTCCTCAAGCTCAAATTTTGACTGTTTCATTGCGGATATACTGATTTTTTTTTGAAATTTTTTGAGTTGTGTTTTCAAAGCATCAACATCACTAAAAAAATCTTTTGAGGAGTTTTTAATTCTTCTTCCAAAAGTTGGCCTCGTAAAGCTTTATTACAGAAACCTCTTTCCTTTGAAACATTTTTTTAACAGAAATATCGAATTTTTTCTCGAAATTTCGTTTCTTTTTTCAAAATGTCGCTTTGTTTATGAATTTTTTATAAACATTTTCGAGATATATTTTCAATACCTTGCCCTAAAATTTGCTTCTCCATTTGTTTTTAAGTTTTTTATTGTCTTTGAAGTTATTAAAATTAATTTTTGAAAATTTTCACTTTTTACTTGAAATTTCAAATATAGTCAAATTTTCTAGTTTCCTTTAAATACACTTCTTGTAGAATTTTAAAATTTTCCTAGAATTTCGTCTTTTTTTCATTAAATTTAACATTCCTCAAAATTTCGAATTTTCCAAAAAAAAATATAAACTCTTTTCGAAATATTGATTTTTGTTTAAAAGTTCCGATTTATCTATAATCCTTTTATGAACATTTATATTTTCTTTTCTCGACTAAATTTGTTGGTGCGGAATCTTCGAATTTTTGCAAAAGTTCGTCTTTTGTTCACTTTTCTATAGAATTTTTTTCAGAAGTATTAAATTGTCATTGAAAACTTCTACTTTTTCATCAAAATTTCGACCTGTTAAGAAAATTTATAAATATTTTGAGCTATCCTTTCAAGATTTCGGCTTCTTTAAAAGGTATTTTTGTGGAAATTTCGATTTTGTATTGGAAAGTTTTACTTTTTTCCCGAAATTTTAACCTATTAATTTTTTTATGGAAATTTTAAATTTTTTCTACAAATTTTCTATGTTCTTCTGGTCTTCTTTCGAAAATGTTAATATATTTTAACATTTTTCTTGAAATTTATGGAAATTTTCAGTGGTCTTCTCAAAAATTCTCTAAAAATTATTTTTGAGTTATTTTTTAAAACTTGATTTTTCTCGAAAAGTTTCGATATTTCTATCATTTTTTCATAAAAGTTTGAATTTTATTTTTGGGTTTTATTTATTTTTTTCTAAGACCGTTCATAAACATTTCAGTTTTTTCTTAAAATTTCGTCTTTTTTCGTAAAAATGTCAATTGTTTTTTTCTAAAACATTTTTTTATTGAAATTTCGAATATATTTTTTAAATTTTAGCTTTTTCACAAAATGTCGACTTGATTTTAAACACTTGGGTTTTTCACTAATAAATTTAGAAATTTCCATTTTCTGAACATTTGAGCTTTTATTAAAACAAAACATTTTTATAGAAAACGACTTTACTGAGATAGTTTTACTCGTAAAAAAAATATAATATTTCTTCCAAAAAATACAAGAAACATCAATTTTTTTATAATTTTGCCTTTTTCTCAAAATTTTGACATACAAGAAGAAATTAGGGACTACGAATTTTCTTCTGAAAACTTCGACTTGTCTAAAAGAAATACTTTCATAAAAATTTAAATTTTTTGAGAAATTTTCACTTTTACCTGAAAGTTTGATTTAGCTTGTTTTTATATGAAAATTTTAGGTTGATATTTTTGAATTCTCTTTTTGAAAATTTTAGTTCTTTAAAAAATATTTCAAAAATTTCAATTTTATGACAATTTTATTTTTTTTTCAAAGAATTTTATTTTATTTGGAAATTTAAATTTTTTTCTCATAATTATTTTTTGCATTTTAAAACTGTTTATAAAAACTCGAGTTTTTCCTAAAACTTCATCTTTTTGCGAAAAAATTTTAATTTTTCTCCAAAACGCTTTTTATTGAATTTTCGAATTTTCTTTCGCAATTTTAATAAAAAATTAAGTTTTCTTCTCGAAAATTTTCCAAAATATATTTTGCAAAGAAATTGCAATTTTCATTTACTTTTTTCTCAGCTTCACAAATTTACTATATAAATTTCATTTTTTTTTTATTTTGTGTTTTATCTTTTTTTGCTAGTTTTCTCTAAAACGTTTTTTGTTAAAATTTCGAATTTTTGTCACAAAATTATGACTTGTCTTTGAACATACGCATTTTCTCCAAATTTTACCTTTTAATAAAACAAAAATTTTTACAGAAAATTTTACCTACTTTGAGAAGTGTGGAGTTTTCTCGTAAAAATATAATACTTCTCTTAAAAAATACAAGAGAGGTCTTTTTATAATAATTATGACATTTTTCCAAAATTTCCACTCATAAAAAAACGGGGATTTCGAATTGTCTTCTCGAAACTTCGTCTTGTCAAAAAAAATACATATATTTATAGAAATCTCAATTTTTTTGGAAATGTTCACTTTTTTCCCATGAGTTTTACTTTTCTAGTTTTTGACGGAAATAAGATGGTAAAATTTTTGAATTGCCTTCTCGAAACTTTTAATTATCTAAATATATTTTCTAAAAAAATTTCCATTTCTCGGAATTTTTTAGTTTTTTCAAAGAATTTTAATATTTTTGACTAATTTTTTTCTTGGAAAAATTTTGCCTTTTTCTATTGAAACTGTTTATAAAAATTCTATTTTTTCTTAAAATTTCATGTTTTTCCGTAAATATTTCAATTTTTCTCCAAAACACTTTTCATTGAAGTTTTGAATTTTCTTTCGAAATTTGGCCGTTCTTTACAAAATTCTGACTTGTTTTTAAAACGTTTTGGATTATCTCTGAAAAAATTTGTAGCTGCCGTTTTTTCCAAAGGCCTTTTGTTTAAAAAAATGTTTATAGGAATTTAGAATTCACCTAGAACTTTACACTTTTTTCATGAAGTTTTTTGGGTTTTCTTTAATAAAATGATTATAGAAACTTCGGCTTTACCTAGTAATTTTCGCTTATTGTCCGAAGTTTGGGCTTTGCCCTTAAAAAAAGTTTACAGAACTCTCAACTTATTTCTCATAATCAAGACTTGTTAAAAAATATCATGAACATTTAGAATTGTCTTCTCGAGAGTACGACTTCTCTAAAAAATATTTTTGAAGAAATTTTAATTATTTTGGAAAGTTTTACTTTTTTCGAGCAATTTCGCTTAACACATTTTTTTATTGAAATTACACATTTTTTTCTCGAAATTTTGTATTTTGCCTTTGTTTTAAATATTAATAAAACTTTCGAGTTTTTTTTTGACATTTCGTTTTTTAGCGCAAAATTTAAATTTTTCTCTAAAACATGTTTATACAAATTTCGAAACTTGGTTGTTATTTTTAAAAAATCATAGAAACTTCCGTTTTCGGGGAATTTCACCTCTTTGCCGAAAAACTGTTTACAGAAACTTCAAATTTATCTAGAAATGCCAACTTATTTCGAGTAACGACAGAAAGAAAAATATTACAACATGTGATATAAGCGGAAAGTATCTGGCGATATTAGTCTATGCATTAGTGGGGCTGACTGAAACTTAACACTATCTGCTTTTATTATTCCTACATTAGGGTTTTATCTAAAGCACTCACTCCAAACCAATTACTTTTATCAACTACGGATATTAAATTGAAACATATCGAAGCCACTTAGTAAATATTTTTTCACTCAAACTGCGACATGTTCGTGATCCTTAAATCATCTGTTGTTGGCTAAACAGACGATCAACTATCACGTACAAAGGGTTAATAGCCATACGGCTGGCGGTAAATGTATATCAGACTGGGAACGGTGCGCTTAACCATAAATCTCATCACTAAGGCCGTTCATTTGCGGAGTACTGAGTACTAATCGCATGTGCCGTTAACTCACACATCAGAGACATTGATAAATGAGCACACCTCGCTGTTTTGAGGCAACGGGAACAATTGGAATACAATGAAAGTGGATTATGCGGGAACGTCATAAACCATTGTTGTACGAGGTCTGAGTTAACAATCTTTATTTTCTGTTATTGATGAACCTTTCGCCACTTACACTCGGAGGTAATTGAGCTTTTAATTGAAATATCGCTGAAATATTCGGATTTACAATAGGGTGATTTTTCAATCTAAAATACATAAACTTTCACACATTGTTGTCACCAGTTCCAATTCAATTAGGGCTCGGTTTTACATCGTCATAACATTCCCGATTTTCCGACGAATTTTTGTGAAACCTAACACAATGATGAATCTTAAAAAAACTATTACACGGTTTCTTTTATAATTTGTGGCTCTAGATAACTTTTCGTAAACCTACCTTAGATAATTTTTTTTTCAATTTGTACTTTATCCACAAGGTTCGTTTTTTTTTTAATTTAAACTTTATTCGAAAAGTTCTGCCTTTTATCTTAAAATTTTATTTCTCTGGAAAATTTATTATCTTTTATAAATCTTGACCTTTTTCTCGAAATTTCGGCTTCTTTAAAATGTCGTTATTTTTCTTAACATTAAACTTTTTCCGAAAACTTTGACTCCTTTGAAACTAATTTTTTAGATATTTTAATTGGTTTTTTAAAGTTAGATATTAAGCAAGTATTTCTGGACATTGTGACTTTTTCCTCGAAATTCGAGTTTTTTCGGCTTTTTCTCTTTCGACTTAATTTAAGAGCTCTACTTTTTTGTTTTTCTTTCAAAAAAAGTTCTTTTTTCTAAATTCCTGCATTTCTCTCAATACTCGTCTTCGACTTCTTAAAATTTTCTAAAATTCCAACTTAATTTTGCCCTATTTTACAAATTTTAACTTTTATCTCAAAATTCGATGTTTTACTTGAAATTGGCTTTTACTTGAAATTTCCACTTCACAAAATTCGTTTGATTGCTCTAAATTAGATTGAAATGTTCATAAATAAGTAATGCGAAAAATTTAAATTACATTTTCAGGAAAGTATTTTTAAAAATTGCTATTTATTTTCTCAAAGTTTCAAATTTTCCGAAAATTACTCCTTCGAGAAATTTTGACTCTTTTTAAATTTTTTTACTTTTTTTGAGTATCTGAAAGATTCAGTTTTTATTTTAGATTTTATTTTCTAAAAATATTGTCTTTTTCCCAAAACTGAGTTTTTTCTCGAAATTTGTCTCTTTGTAAATTACGAATTTTTACTGAGAATTTTACTTTTTTCTCTCAAAATTGAACTTTGTCTTGGAAATTATCAATATTTTCCAGAAATTTTGCTTAATGTCGACAGCATTTTTAAAAAAAATTGGGTTTATATATATATATTCCATTTTTATATATATTTTATATATATATTCCATTGTCTCTAACAATTTGTCCTATTTTTAACTTGTACTCCAAGATTCAATGTTATATGTTTCTGAGACTTTTTTAATGAAATTGACTTTTTCTCCAAATTTTAACTTTTTCTCAAAGTTCGTTTATTTTTCCAAAACTCAGGATATTTTGGGTAATTTTAAAAAACAAATTGTTGTAAATTTGAAGATTGAGGTTAAAATTTAAATCAAATACAATTCTAAGAGGAATATTTTCAGAACTACCTTTTTTTCTTTAAATTCGACCTGTTCTGGAAATTGCGACTTTTTTCATAAAATTTGACTATTGAAAGTTTCCACATTTTTGAAAATTTTTCGATAAATTCGGTTTTTATTTTAAATTCGATTTTCAGATTTTTTTCCCACAGTTCGGTTCTTTTTCCAAATTTCGACTTCAAACTGGAAATTCATTAAATAGAAAATGACTAAACCCAGCTGGAAAGTTTTCTAGTTTGCTTATGTGGCCTATGAATTTTTCAAAATAATTGTTTCCTTCAGAGTCATAATGAGTTACAACAGGTGCAACCGCTCAGGTCCCAAAATGTGAAAGGGCCCAGAAATAACGATAATGTTTTTTATTCCAATCGAAAAAATTATTTAAAAATGGACAATGTTTTTTGAGTCACTAAAATTACATAAGAGTGACTAAGAAGAAAATAAATAATGTGATAACGAAGGCTTCCACGGCCAGAGTCAGAACAGGATATATTTCTTTCGGGATTGGAGCATGTCAAAGAACTACTAAAAGTATTTCGCCCACCATCGTAAGGAACTTCTTCAGGAACAAAGAAATAAAATACAAGAAAATATACAACAATAAAAAATGAAAAAAGGGTTCAATTTCAAAACATCAGAGTACAGTAACTCAATATGTCCACCATACTAAAGGCAAAACTCTTCTGAATTGAAAATTTGGTACAAAGGATAAGAAAGTTTAGACAGAAGAGCACGGTAACTCAGTATGTCCACCATACCAGAGGCGAAACTCTTCTGAGAATGAATATCGTCAGTTAAGTGACCCTTTTTTTGTCACCTAACTATATTGGAGCAACATAAGGTAAAATTAATTATTGCCGTAGTATTTTTTTTTGTCATCAACAGAGGTGGGCAGTAATCATTACAAAATGTAATGCATTACTAACTTAATTAAATTTTCAAAAAAGGAATTGTAACTGCATTACTTTGATAAAAACTGTAATGTAATGTGTAATTTGGGTAATTTGTTGAAAAATAATGGAACATTCCTCATTTAAAGGAATTAATTACAGGTACCCATTACTTTTTTTTATTTACGTTGCAATGAAGAAATTAAATTCCTAAAAGTAATTAAATTCCTTTTTGTAATTCCATTACAATGATGGATGTTATTCCTGTCATTGTTGCTTTAGACCCCTTAAACAAGAATAAATTTGTATAATGAACTATACCCAGCTATACCATTTTGTATCATGATACAAGAATAATCATGATGTTGCGCTAATCGAAGTCTAGCATCAGCACTGTACTACTCGGAGACAAATTCAATCAGGCGTACCGAAATATTTTACAGATCAAAACTCAGAAACAAAAGCTTAATGTGCAAATAAATGCTGCCGACTGTGCATATGGCCATTAAAAATCAAGTTTTTTATGTAATTTTAAATTTTTACTGAAGAGTTCCATTATAAACTCGAAAATTTTTCTAAATTTTGATTTTTTGCCAAAGCTTCTTGTCTTAAAAGAAATGCTCCTTTTTAAAGTACCAGCTCTAAATTCGCAAATTCATAAAAATTCGAAAATTTAAATTTTTGAAGAGTTGAAATTTTGAAAAGAGTTAGAACTTCGAGAAAATTCGATATTTTGATAATAAAAGGTCAAACTTTTCAGAAAACATAAAAATTCTGACCAAAAAATTTTGAAAAAGTGTTAAATTTATATAAAAGTCGAACTATTAAGAAAAAAGTAAAATTTGAAAATCAGGACTTTCAGAAATATTTAGAATTTTGAACAGAGGTCGAAATTTTCAAATAAGGTGAAAACTTTTGGAATAAGGTATATGTTTAAAAATAGATTCAAAATAATCAAATTACCAAATTAAAAATAAAATTTAGGAGTCGAAATTTTCAGCAAAGTTCGAAATTTTGTGTCAAAATTTAGACAAATTAACGAAAGAGTAAATTATCAGAAAAAAGTGGAAATTTCGGAAAAAACGGAAATTACCAAAAAGTTGAATTTTTAAAAATAAATCCAATTTTGGAAAATGTGGGCGTTTAAAAAAAATTGGAAAATTTGAAATTCGAAATTTTTAAAATATAAATCAAAAATTTTCGATATTCTCTAGAGTAATTTCCATTCATGTTTTATTGGCTTTTATTATTATTGAGTTACATGATTGTCAAACAAAAATCCAACGCAAACACTGCTTGAGGCAATCTATAAGAGATTGCCAATCCTTAACAAAAGGTTACAGAAAATCTGGAATTGTGAAAGGAGTAACAGGCGAAAAAAGAGCCAATAAAACATAAATCAAAAATTTTCAATAAAAATCGCAAATGTCATTCAGAAAGTATACATTTTGAGAAAAACTCGAAATCCTCCAAATTATCAAAATTTTTAAAAACAATTTTCTTAGAAAAGGCAAATTTAGAACAATTTTAAAAAGAGCTATAATTTTCGATAAGAAGGGATCTTAAAAAAAATATGAAATTTTCAAAAGTAAATCAGACATAAGTAAAAATTTTTCAAAAAATCCAAAACTTCGAGAGAAAGTCAATATATTCAAAAATTAATCCAAATTTTGAAAAGGAGTCGCAGTTCAAAAATGTTAAAATTTCGAAAAAAACGAAAAAAGGTCCAAATTTTTAAAATTAGATTTAAATTTCCAGAAATAATCAAAATTTTGCCAGTCGAGATTCTCCAACATAAGTGAACATTCCGAGAAAAGTCTAAATTTCAAAAAAAGTGGATATTTTTAGATGAAGGCAGGTTTATAGGAAATTATAATAAAAACACAAACTTGTACTAAACTTAAAATTATATTTTCAAACGATGTAGTCAGAACAAGAGCTCTTAATACATTTATTTTATTTTCTCTGTGTGTGAACATATAAAATAAAGAAAAGCTTATACTCGGCTATAATTCCTAAGAACGTCGCCAACGGGTGAGACAGGCCCTGTTATTTGATATGAACAATAATCTATATTTAGACTGAGCGTTATGTGAATACATGTTTGTTACTTAATTCTTTGTGGAAGAAAACTAACAGTTAAAATTTTTAAAAAGGTTGAAATTTTAAAAATAAGTTAAAATTTAAAAAAGTGGAATTGTTTCATAAAAATCGACTTCAAAAACAGTTGGGATTTTCAAAAGGTCAATATTTTAAAATATAAGTTATAATTTTTAATAGAAGCCAGTATTTAAAAAAAAATATATAAATTTTTGAAAGGGATGAAATATTCAAAAGAAGTCGATAATTTTCAATAAAAAAAGTTGAAATGTTTAAAAGTGATCCAAAGTTTGGAAAAAAAAAAAGAGAAAGGGCGAAATTAAAAAAAAAAAGAATATTTTGAGTAGTCGGAATTTTCAAATAAATTGAAATTACTAATTCTAAATTTTAAAAAAATAAGTCAAAATATTCATTAAATAAAACCGATTTTTTGGAAAATTTAAAGGTAATTGAAAATGTGATTGATTTGTAATTAATTCCTTTATGTAAGTAATGGGTAATTAAATTACTTTTAAGGCAACAGTAATATAATTCGAAGTAATTTCATTCCTTTTTCTGAAAAAGTAATGGGTAATGTAATGATTCCTTTTTAAAACTAATTTGCCCAGCTCTGGTCATCAACAATATGTTGGGGCGACAAGACGAAAATAAATCGTCTACTGAGAGCCTTTTTTTATATCTTCAGAAATATTTTCGGGTGCCAGGGCCCTACGGCACAGTATTTCTGGATTTTGATAGTGGTTCACGACTACAAAAAAGGTTAAGAAATACTGGTCCGGATAGTTTACATTCTTTTTTTTTTTCAAAATCTCGACAATTTGAATCTTTACAAATGTTTTTTTTAATTTAGGACTTTAGATGCAATGTTTTAAAAAGGCCGTATCTCCATGAAAATTTAAAAATCTATATTTTTGTTAAAAGTCCTAGAGAACTTTCTTTAAATGTTCGAAACTCTGATCGAGTGTTCTTGATAATGTCAAGTTCCTGCTGACTTTTTTGGGTTTATAAAACGAAAATATTCCTTCTCAGTTAAGAAAATATTAGGATGTTGGAAAGATTTATTTTATTTCTCTAGAATTGAAGACTCTAGATCCTAGATAATTTTCTTCAAACATTAATAATTCTAAATGAATTTTCGTAAGAATCTAATTTTATAAATGTTTCTTCTTGGTTTGTGATGGTTTTGGGAAAAATATCAAGATTCTTGAAATTTATATTTTAATTTGCAGATTTCGTTTTTAAAAAACATGTTCCTTGATTTTTTTAAGTTGAAACAGAAATATTTTTAAGAAGAAAGTCAAAATTTCGATTTTTCAATCTTAAACTTGAACTTTTTTATTTTGAATTTTGGCATTAAAACTGAAGTCTTTTTTTTACAAATTTTCATTCAAAGACCCTTTGACGTAATTTTCACAACAAAATTTTACCTAATTATAATTTAGGGCATACCAAATAGAGATATCAAGTAGAAGACTTTAATGCTGAATTAAATGTTAATTAATAATCAAATGCCAAGTTAAATAGTGAGATACATTTTTTTTTCTGGTCATCGTAATTAAAAGGGCTTAGAGCAATTTTAAATACAAATAAACCGATACTTTGTGTTTCTTTAATTTATTACATTTTGAAAAATATTTGCCTAATTTTATAATGTTTTATAATATTAAGACATCAGGAAACCAAAAACCACAGTTTACTCATTTTTTCTTTTGGAAATTCGATTTTTTCTTAAATTTTTTAAATATATTCAATTTTCGGTTAGTCGATGGTTTAATGAAATATCACTAAAATTTCAAATTTAAACTGGAAATTTTGCTTTTCCTTAAACTATGACTTTCAGCTTTTAATTTTTAGATATGTAATTGTTACTATTTTTATCAATATTCCAATTTTTGATCTCACAATTTTATTATTTTAATGGTTTTAAAAGTTATACTTTTTATTTAATTCTTAATCAACAAATTTAAACCTAAAACAGAGACAGGAATAATTCCTGGTATTTTGCAGAACTTACTCTACATTTTTAATAAAATTATATTTCATAATTCTGTTTCTTTATTTCGCTTTTAAATTTAAAATTTCGACATTTTCTATAAATATCGACTACTAATCAGCGTTCAGTTTTTAAGCTTAAACTATTTTTTTCATTTTCAATTGAACTTTAAATGTTTGCGTAAAATTTCTCTCCTTTTCTCAAAGTTTTTTTTTTTAATTTCGTTGTCAGTGCCAAAATTTCAAATTAAAATTTGAAATTTAGATTTTTTTTCAATATTTCAAGTTTAATATGGTAATCTTAATTTCATTATTTTATATTTATTACCTTTTTTTCAGTGTTAGGTCGTATTTTTGAAATTTTGAATAATTTTTTTTGAAATTTATATTATTCGAATTTATATTCGAACGATATGAAACGTTTTTCAATTTTCAAGAAAACTCTGACTTTTTCTAAGAAGTTAACTATTTAATTTTTGGATTGTTTTTTTTTTATTTTGATTTTAACTTCTTTTGACATTCTCAAGAAATGAGTATATTTCGACGTTCTGAGTTTACGATCGTAATCTCGAAATTTCAATTTTAAATTCGAAATTAAAGATTATTTTGAGAGTTTGGTCTTATTAGAACTTGAACCTTATGAGGAGCCATAACCTTATTTTATCTATTTTGTTCAAGAATCAGTCAATTTATATATTTGAATTCAATTTTTTTTTTTCGAAATAAGTAGTTTTAAATCAGAATTTTTAGAATTAAAATTTTGATTTTACATGTAAAATTTTAACTTTTATTTTGAATAGTTTAATAGAGCCTTCTCTGATTTCCCCAAGCAATTTTTTTTCAAGTTCGGGGTCTCGATAAGGGGGAATGCACTCTCCCCCAATCATAATTGAGTTGGTAAATCCATTCAATTAGCAAGCTTTTCTTTGGTTAGTAGTAACAGAAAGTTGGAATAAAATTTTATTTGGGATTTGTGATAATTGGGAATTTATTAGAACTATTTTTTTTTTAAATCGCTCTAGAATGCCTACTTTTTCGACGCAATTTCAGGCCCCAAAATACGTTGTTTCAGTATTTTGGTCCGTTATAAATAATCATCACAAAGCTTCCCAAAAGAGTTTTTCCTTTCCTTTCTAGGCCGAGAAAGTCTATAACTTTCCCGTACCAGATAACAAGAAACAAATAGTGATTGTCAAAGGAAAGTTTTTACAGAAAATTAAATAACAATGGAAAATTCCTTAATTTAAAATAGTAGGTATACTCGTGGTAAAAGCACATTATCCGAGTTTAATATTTATCATCCTCGGCCAACGCCTCGGCCACAATTTACATCGTCCTCCTGGAATGTTTTGCTTTTACTACTAAATACACAATATACCAGGGCCTCGAACCGCTATTCTTGTTGTTCCGGTTTTCCGTTTCGTTCCGGCAAAAAAATTATATCGGTTCAGTTCAAGTTTTCATTCCGACAAAAATAACGGTTTTTTTCGGTTTTCGGTTTAATTCCGGATGACCAATTTTTTGATTTTGAAGAGGTTTAGAATTAAAAATTTATTTTTAAATATAATTTAGAAACTGTGATGTCTTTTTTTCTTTAATATTACAATACGTAACTACCCTGGCATTGCCTAAAATTGTAGGAAAATATTTTCTGTTTTTCAAGTTTAAAAATTTCATGCTAAAACTTTGAATTTTGAGTTCAATTTGAGTTCAAATTTTAAGAAAAACCTAAACTTTATAAAAAACTAAATCGAAAATTCGAGTTCAGTTATTTCAAATTTAAATTCGGAATTTTCATAAAAATCTGAAATTATACACCCCAGAGTTGAAAACTTCTAGAATATACGAACTTTGGCAATTAAAATCAGAAATTCGAAAGACTTTTCCCTTTTCTCTCATAATTTTGGTTCTTTATCAAAGTTTTGACTTTAACTCGCATTTTCAAATAAAATTGATTTTTACTGTTTCAACTTTGCTTTCTAGCACTTTCGATTAAACGCATCAAATTTAAAAAAAAATAAAATAAAAAAGACCAAAAATTATAAAACAAAAAAATTTTAATCAAGATTTTACGGGACAGTTACAATTTTAAAAAAAAGAACTTCAAATTATTTTAGAAAAGAGTTTTCAAAATTTCTATCCTCAATTAGAAGTCTTGATTTTAAACCCAAATATTCGATTTTTTTCTGGAAATGTTGCTGAAAACCTTAAACTTTCTAGAAAAAAATTAAATTTTTCAGAAAGTTTTGTTTAATGTATTTACCTTTTTTCGATATTTTAACTTTTTCCTTTTGAAGTTTTAAATTTAAACATTAAACAAAATTTAGTCTTTCTCTAGCAACCTTCTAACCCTTTTTATCGACATGTTGACTTTTATTCTTTAATTATAGACATTTGTCTCGAAATTATGAGTTGAGCCTTGGACTATAAGAAATTGGCAAATATAAGTTTAAATTTGGAATTGTTGAATATTTGACTTTTAGCTCGAAAGCTCGACATTTTCAGGACTTGAAATTTTGAGATTAGTTTTGAAAAAAATGTTTATCATAAACTTATTTTGCTTTTCCTCAAAATTTAGTCTTTTTCAAAATGGTTGTCTTTTTTCCTTGAAATTTTGATATTCCCTCGAGATTTTAAATTAATATTGAAAATAAAATATAACATAAAATTTTTAAATTCAAATTAGCACTTTTGTGTTTGAAATCTAACTTCTGCTAACATTTTAAGCAATAATTTGAAATTTTTAATGGAAATGTGAATTTTAAGAATAAAAGTAAAAAATTTCACAATAAGTGCAATTTTAATTATTTTTAAACCTAAATTTTCTATGAAAAAATTGAAATTTTAGATCAACGACAAATTTTCTGAAAAAAATAAACGCGGATTTGAAATTTAAAGACAAATTTCTAGAAATAGTTTCAGATATAACTAAAAAGTTTGTGAATAAATTGACCATTTTTAGAACCGATTTTTGACACAAAAGTTCAAAGAGCAAATGGCCGAACTTGCAAAGGGCCAAACTTTCGAGTTTATGCCAGAAGCTTAGCAAAAGCAATTACCTATTATTTAAGGGAACACACAATTTTGGCTTCTAAATTATAAACAAATCGCAGTTTTCAGGCTAAAGTCGAAGTGTTGAGAAAAAAAATGAAAGTTTTCGGCATAAAACTTACTACTTTGAGGTAAACAAAATTATTGCACGTTTAAATTATACATTTTTCAATATGTCACCACTTCAAGTTTACTGTAAAAATTTCGACCCCAATGCCTAGATCCCGGCTTTAAATTGGAATATCATGTTGGATTTTTTGCTGAAATTATGACTTGAAATTTAAAAATTTCTAAGTTAAATTTGAAACTGCGAAATTTTGGCAAAAATGTTAAGAAAAAAAATCATTGCTTGGAATCTTTGGAAGATTTAGGAAGTCGGCAGCAGAAATTTAAAGGGATTTCGAAAAAGAGTTGAAATACTAAAATGTGAAGAAAAAAAATTCACGAAAAATCGAAAATTTGATCAAAAACTTCAAAAAATAGAGATATCAAATAAGGAAACGAAAATTAAGATTTAAAGAAAGCAGTAAATTTGGAATTTTTAAAAAAAATTCCAGAATAATTTCCAGAAAAACTTGAATATGCAAAAAAATTGTAAGGAAAACCGAGTTTCCCTAGCTTTAATGAAAAACACGCTACCCCTTTATTCCAAAGATACAACAGAGGATTTTTTTAAGTTTGAAACTCGTAATTTTTAGTGAAGAAAAAACATTTTTCGAGTAATTTTCAGAAAAAAGTTCAAATTTCATGAAAAAGTTTAAAAAAGATTTAAGTTAAAACTTAAAATTTTAATTTGGAATGAAATTGTGAGAATAAAATCAATATTTTCTAGAAATTGTAAAAATTGTGAGTTTCTAATTTAATCTAATCAGAAATGAGAGATAAAGATGAGATGAAAGTTGCAAGGAATTATGCAAAATTTTGAAAAAAAATTGTCCAATCTTAAGTATAAAGTAAAAACCATTTTAGGTATATAAATTCGTAGTAACATGGAATATTTTAACTTGACTGAAAGCAAAGTCCTAGACACAGTTCTGGTCATGTTCACTGCCAAAAAGCCCCTTTGAATTTGCCGCTTGGAAGAAATTTCCGGGTCGTTCACTCTTAAAACGGACTCCGACGCTCTGGGTTTCAAAAATTTCGAAATCAGAATTCAGACTGGGAATAAGGTTATCGAAACGTCCGAAAGGATAATATCGTACTAGGCTAAACTTTCCAGGATAAAGTGGCCCTATTTAGCTACAAGAGCTTATTTATTTAAGAAGGAATGCGAAAGCTTCCACATGAGCAAAGAATATCAAGGCGGGATCCGCTGCCAGAATAACAAAGCACGATTAAATTTAATTTATTTGGTTGTAGAGCAGCTCGGCGGGATGACTCAGTCAAATTAGTTGAAATAAATGAAATTTGTTTGGAAACTGGGTCTTAGCGACATTAGATATTTACGGGCTGCGTCTAGTTTAAAATTGTGAACTGCTGGAATTTGTCACTACAGTAAATTAGCAGCATTGTTGAGAAACGCCCGCACACGAGTTTTGTCTTCTGGGCAACAAGAAAAATATTCCCCTGTAAAAAAGGTTTATAAACTTGCAAATTAAATGCAACTTAGTTAAACTAACGTAAAACTTTCTGTTTTAATTTGTATGAGGGATAAATTATGCTGCTTAGGTCACGAGCTGGCTGCTACCCCGAAGCTAGAGATTCAAATGTTGGGGAAAAATTTCAGCTAATTTAATAAATGCCAAATTGCCCTCTAACGAAAAGTAGCTAAATTATGCAGCCAATTTTGAGAAATTAAATTTATCGGATTTCTCACGAGAAATTACATGAAAAATTGCGTAGTCGGGGTGTGAAGAATGTAAGGTAATCAGCGCTGGGGCAATTCGAGCGTGTACATCATAAATTCAAATTGACGGGTGCATCGGGTGTATGGGGAAGCTTAAGACGAGTTCATAATATATGTAATATGCCTCAAGCAGATCTCATCACATGCTAGTCTCGAGGGGCTTAATGAAACATCCCTAAAGTACTTGTTCACCCACGACCTTACTGCTAAAGTTTATACGTAGATTTCCTTTTCTGCCATTTTAGATAAAGTGTTTTGCTTAAAATTCCTCCTTAAGGCATGCTAAAGAGTGTATTGCAGCAATAAGGAGATAATAGAACCTTTCACATGCCTATTCAATGGGAGAGCACCTTAAACTCAAGAATCATGATTTATTTCAGATGATATTTTTCATTTTTTGAGATAAGTTAGGAGGATAACCAAAATAAAAACTTCGGTTTTGACAGTTTTTTCAACAGATCCAAGTTGAATTTTTGACTTTTTATCAAAACTTTACAGATAAATATAAATTTGAAATTCGAGTAAAAAGAAGATTAGTCAGAAGTCTAAATTTAAATTTGAAATTAGTTCCAAACTTAATTATCTTTAGTAGAAAAGTTTCTCTTAAAATTTCGAATTTTCTATAAAACATATAAAAATTTCTATCAAGGTTATTTTTCCAAAATTTCGGCTTCGATCGCAAAATCTGGTTCTTTTTTTTTTTAATTTTGACCGTAAAATTTTGCGAATTAAATAGAAATGTTAAAAGAGAAGTGAGTAAAATTTTTGAAAAAACTAAACTGGGGTTCAAATGGAATGAGGATTAAAGTCACCAGCTCCAATTTAAATTTGAAAATAAAATTTACTACTTGAAATTTCAATATTGTGAGTAATGATTCTTTTACGATTGTTCTCAAAATTATGCCCTTAATCTCGAAATGGGGCGAAAATGCCCAATTTTTGAGTTTGGATGTTTAAAGTAGAAAGTTGAAAAAAGGTCAAAAGTTTTAGAAAAAAGTTTAAGTTTTTATCCTATTAATTCAAAACTTTTCTAGTTTTTCTTGAAATTTTGAATTTAAATTGAACATTTTAATAGTAAAATCGAAGTTTTAAGGAAGAAAGAAACTCTTGAAACAATATTTGTTAGCGATTTGAGAGTTATTCTTGAGCTCAAGTTTTTTTTATCAGAATTTCGTGGACTCGGGATTAATGCTTTCGATTCGCAGTTTTTTTCTCTATTTCGACTTTAAATTTGAAATTTCAACTCTTCCTTTCAAAACATTTTTCTTGTAAATTTCTATTTTTTTCTATAATTTTCGATTTTTTTTTCTCAATTGCAAGTTGATAGTTCCATCCAATTTTAGAATATTATTTAAACTTTGAACCAGCGACATTGGCATAAAGCATGTTTAGCTGAATTTGAGGTAAAAATTTTAAGAACTAGAGTGAAAATTCGAGAATAAACTCGGAATTTTAAAAACTTCTTCATTTTAAAATGTTATTCTTCTGCTGAATGTCCTGAGTATAACCTAAAATCTATTTTTTTTTAAATTTCGATCGAGAGTTCAAAATGTTTTTCTTATTAGTTGTGAGTTTTGTCCTATTAATGCCTTTTTTTAGAGTATTTACCTTTTTAGTGCCTTCTTTAGCTTTTCGCTTTTGCCTATTAATTTAACATTTTGCTCACCTTTTTAACTTGTTTGATTGTGCTTAAAACCCGGTCTTTAATAATAAGAAATGGCACCAAATTTGAAAAAAAATTCCTTGCATTTCATCACGAGAACAAAATGATCCATTAGAAAAGTTATTTAAAAAGGTCGCACGTGTAGAAAGCTTGGTTATATCTAGTGTAAAGCTAAGAAATTTCGGAGGGAGCTGCAGCTCCTTAGCCCACGCCCCTTGGTTACGGGTGTGACAACGATAACTAACCTCATTGGCGCTGCAAAAAAAATTAAATTAGGAAAACTATTTGTTTTCCACAACTATCTTATGTTCTTATTAAATAAAACTTCAAATAAATTGAAACCGAATATTTTGAATTCCTTTCGCTGTAACTTCAGTTCTATTAATTTCACAGCAAAAATAAAAATATGGTTAGATTCGCCAATAATTATACTTTTTGGTGATACCACACTACCAATATGGTACCATTTAAGAAAATGTAGTTATGACATAAAACCATTTTTGTTGACTGTATCACGTGATAAAAGAATGAAATACTTCTTTTTTCACGTGATTTGATTTTTTTAGGGGCAATGTGGTCTATTAGAAATAATTAGAATGATTCATAGCCTTCTACGTCGAACAATAAAATGGAACTAAGAGTATTTTCGATTCTTTAAAATTTACTCTTTTTAAGTGCATTGTATTCAGAAAATTATGCAGATTGCAAAAATGTTATAATGTAATGTGTTGGATTTAAAAATCAAAAGTTAGTATCAGTTTTAGCAAAAGCAGTAGGAATGTCATTTTCATGTCAATATTTGACATTTTATATGTACATCAAGTATAGCAGGTTTGAAAATTTTATCTTTATAAATAAATAAAAAAGGGGGTATACCATGATCCTGTTACACCCGTTAGGTATTCAGGATATATGAGGCCACTAACATCAAACTCTGTATTTGCAAAATTTTCGAAAACTGAGTTTTGCATATAAATATTGTAACGAAATGTAATTAAAAAGCTTGGTTAAGGAAATTTTCTGAAAAAATCTGATAACGGAAAGCGGCCGCGATAATGAAGCAAACGGCAGATAAGCGTTCAAGAAATTTCGGTAAACGATAAACCTTATCTGCTGGATTTTTCTAGAACTTGGAAACAGGAACTATATAAAGGCGGTCGCCTTTCCCCCGAGTCAGTCAGTGTGGTTAGTTAGTTAGTTGGTTGTTAGAAGTCAATAAACAGTGTTAGTTAACTGCAATTGTAGTGTTCCGAATTCAGTTTGGAAATAAAATGGTTTTAATTCACGGCGTAATAATCATTTGAACCGATAGCTCGCAACATCTAGGGTCAGAAGCGAGATTAAATATATATAAATATTGTAACGACATGTAATTATAAAGTTAAGTTAAAGAAATTTTCTGGGAAAATCTGATAAGGGAAAGCGGCCGCGATAATGAAGCAAAAGGCAGATAAGTGTTCCAGAAATTCGGCAAACGATAAGCCTTATCTGCTGGAATTTTCTAGAACCTGGAAACGGAAACTATATAAACGCGGTCGCCTTTCCCTCGAGTCAGTCAATGTAGTCAGTTAGTTAGTTGGTTGTTAGAAGTCAACAAACAGTCTTAGTGAATTGCAATTGTAATGTTCCGAGTTCAGTTTGAAAATAAAGTGGTTATAATTCACAGCATAGTAATCATTCGAACCGATAGCCCGCAACAATATTATCATAACTCGCATTATAACTATCTCTATAAAAATCCAGAAAAAAAGAGCTATATTTGCTGAGAAAAATACATCGAAAATCTTGGCTCAGAAGCAAAAATTTGTATTTGTGCAGTCATGTCAGGCGCATAACTCTGTATTTTCATTATAGCAATCATACTGTTTTATCCGGGGCACGTGATTGATCTGTGTTAAAACTCTCCAATTAAAAATTTATTTTTGATTATTACATGCTTTCTGTTTTCGGAATGTCATCTCTTCTTAAGTTTGTTTAATGTCTGAACGAATCGTATCTAAATTTTGTCGCTGCGTTTTGAAAAGAAAACAATATTATAATATTATAGACCATTGATTATAATTATCTAAAATAATTAAAACAATCTTAATAGTAAAGCTCCCTAGAAACTGAAATTCAGATAGATTTTTTTTAATGGCTCTGCACTGACTACGTAATAAACAAAAGCAAATTTCTACTTATTTAGAAACGTTGGGAAAGAGGGTAAGAAATCCCGGAAAAGAAACCTACCAGCCAGCAGGGATTGATTCCGATGATCAAATATTTTATTAAATATTTAATTTTCAATTTTTATTCTATACTACTGTGAAAATATTGATATCATGTCAGTAGGGCAGCGGTTATTAGGGAATAGTTAACCCCCTGCCATATGTGTATTTCAATTAAATAACATTTTGATTGAACGCTTATTTAAATTTTTAAGTATTTGCACATTTCGGCTGTAAAAATCTGTATTTGCATTTTTCACTTGCAAAAGTCTGTACTTGAAGAAAAATTTAAAATTTGCTGAGAAAATTAACTTTGGAAGAAAAAAATGTTTTTTTTTTAACCACAGTAACATTTACTTATCACGTAAAAACATGAATACTTAAAAAGTTACGTTAAATCAAGAGATACCAGGTTTTTTTAATGATAACTCAAAATTATTTAGAAGTCAAATACAGAGTTTTGCTTCTGATGGAGTCATATATATGTCTGCATTCAGAATAAAGTAAAGCTGTATTTTTGGCAAAAAAAATTGGAGTGTGCAATTTGAAAACAAAAGGCAGGGGGAGTGGAGGATGGTTTATTCACTACAGTTTTGCAGATTTTGTTTTTAGTTAATCTTTCTATCTTTTAATAAACTGAAATATCGTTTTTTAAGAACATCTTGGGACACCTTGACTATGCACAATTATTATTTTTTTTAGAAAGATCACATCACTTCAATGATGGAATACAACATGTATTCAGAATAAACTGAAGATTTATTGTTAGCAAAAAAAAAGTAAGGAGTGCAATTTGAAAAAAAGGAGGAGCGTGGTTTCTCTAGAGTGGCACAAACCGCTACAGTTTTGAGGCCGCTTAATAATAGATTAATTAATACCATTTAAACATTTTGTTGTTCCACGTCTCTATATTATCAACTAAACGAGATATCACCTTATATGGACATCGTGCGACACCCTGCATAATGGCATTCTCACGACCTTGGTACCATTTCTCAATTCTTTTTACATCTAGTAAAAACTCTCTCCCTCTCTCTCTCTCTCTCTCTCTCTCTCTCTCTCTCTCTCTCTCTCTCTCTCTCTCTCTGCTCATCACTCACGGCTTCAAGATTTGAAGGAAAACTAGAGAAATGGGAATGGAGTCTCACGGACAAATTCTGGTCTCGTATTAAATCATATAATTCCTGGTTAAACTGGCTCTAAATTGTGTGACGAGCTATTTAAATTAGCGGTTTCTTACTGGGAGGTTGTTATACCATTAATATGCTACAGAATTTAACCGTAAACACAGACCATAAATCAACCCAATTCGAATACTTCAAGATTACGGGAACAAAAACAGTATTAAAAGATCGAATTTTAAGAAAATATTTCAGGCTATCAAAAAATTAATAAAAATTTAGAAGCTTTGAAAACAGAAAATCAATTCATTGTTGAAGACAAAATGTTGCAGCAAAAAGTGAAAATCATTATAAAACCTTTAAAATTAAAAATTAAAATAGTCAGAATTTTAAATAAATAACTTGAGTTTTTGAGAAAAGAGTCGAAAATTTAAAACTAAATTGCCAAACCTTTACAAATTGTTAAGATATTTATTGATTTTGGCAATAAAAGTAAAAGCTAATGCTTGAATTTTGGAATTTGAATTTTCGAAAAAACCATAATGTTCAGTAGAAATGTTTCCGAAATTTTGAGAAACTACTGACTTTTCGAAAAAGAATCTTTAGTTTTCGAGTCTATATTCGTAATTTAACCACTTGTGCTACGATTTAACTTTCGGCAGCCGTGCCGCGTTGTACAGGGTGAGCGAAACTCGATGTGTCAGCTCTATTATAAGAAAAGGAAAAACGATATAAGAAATGTGCAAAGAGGTTTTTAAATTGGATTGAATAAGGTCCATTTAAAGTCAAATTTGCATATTTTTTCAGATTTGGAAACCAAAGTAATGACGTCACTTAACTTTTTTTTAGAAACATACCTGTATTTCTGCATATTTAAAATGAGGTAGTTTTTCTAAACAAATTTTGTAAAGAAAATAATTTGGTATCTTTTTTGGGTAAAAAGTTATAAGCAATTTTATTGTAAAAAAATAATACCATCAAAAATTCGTAACTACTACAATTTAAACAAATAGCCGCTGGAAATGCAATAAATCAAAAATCAAAGTATAGTGAAATCTACTAATAATTGAACTAATGGTTAACAAACATTTTTTGTTTCCATTTGACTTTGAGAAATGTTCACGTAAAAGATATACAGGGTGAATTAGAAAGAATGGGCCAACGCTAAAACGGAAAATAGTAAACCGAAGATACTAGACACCAAAATATTACAATTGTGCTCAATATGCCTTATACCAATGGTTTAGGAGATACAGGGCGTTTAAAATTTGAATTTTGTTCTGAAATTATTTAGTAATTGAGACAGTTTTGATTCTATTAATTTAATATTTGAGGATTTTATGTTTTTTGCTGTGAGAATTACATATTTTGAATTTATATTGATGTTGCCCTAGAGGGCGATAATTTCACCTAATCATTTACGTAAATTAAAACATATTTTTTTATTTGTTGAGTTATATTTAAAACAAGTAGACAATATAAAAATATCGATCAATTCTATAAAGAAAAGGTACTCTTTTTTTAAGTCGTCTAAAGCTAACCGTTTTTTATATATTTGCATTTAAAAGTTTCAATGTATTTTTTTATAATTTTTTTTAAGGCGTAGATACTGCTATATTAAATTATTAAATTTATAGCACCAAAACTTTTTCAATTATTAAGAAATTTCAGAATAAAATTTAAACTTTGAAGGCCCTGTATCTCTTAAACCATTCACATTAGTAAAAGGCATGTTGAGCTCAATCAATCAATATTTTGGTGTCTATTCTCTCCAGTTTTGCGTTGGCCCATTCATTCGGATTTACCCTGTATTATTTATTAGTTTATGGAGAATTTCAAAAGAACCCTAGAAGAGCAGGAAAAAACTCTATAAGACATGTTATTCCAAACCTGAAAATATTTAATTGATTTGTTTCCAAATGCTGTTTGATTAAATTGTACCAATTGCGAATTTTTAATGTAACATTTTTTAAAATATATTTGCTTATAATTTTTTAACGGAAAAAAACGGGAAATTGTTTTGTTTAAAATATTTGTTTAGAAAAATTATCTTTTTTAAATGTGTAAAAATATAGAAATATTTTTGGAGAAAAAAAATTCAATGACGTCGTTACTTTGGTTTCCAAATCTGGAAGAATATGCAAATTTAGCTTAAAATGGACCTTATTTAATTCAATGTAAGAATCCCGTTTCAGATTTCTTATATCGTTTTTCCTTTTCTTATAGTAGCGCCGAGACATCGAGTTTCGCTCACCCTGTACAATATAATATGCGATACATTTACGCCTGAAAGCGTTGGCGAGCGCAAAGCTTTAAGCAGTGCATGAGGGTGTTGGTAGGGGTATTACATAAAAATTTTACATGGATATGAATAAATATTCACAACAACAATAACATTTTATTAATTAATAGCATCTCGACGTGCGTGGCACGTCTTTACAGCCCAATTGGTTAAAACAAAGACATTGAAAGTCAAAAAATTCAACACCTATTGTTTAAAATCAAAATTTGAAAGCTTGAAATGCAGTCAAAATTGTGAGTTAAACGCGGAATTTTGTAAAAAAGAATGACAATCTCCAAAAAAATATTCCAAATTTATTATTATTTTGAGGAGTTGTGTTAAATTTACATAGATAACTTACTAGATTTTACGTTTCTACTTAACATTTTTCTGGGTAACCTCACGTTTAAATAGTAATAAGAGTAAATATGTTAATTTCCTTCGTTGCTAAGTATAAAACGTATCGAAAAGAGATGATTATCACTCAAAGATTCAAAATTTCTTCCAAGATGAACACAGAAACTGAAGAAAAGAAAAATACATTTTTAATAGATTAGATAGACATTCATATCATAAAAATTCTCTTAAACTACTTTAATATTTGTTTTAGATTTTTTCGCCGAAGATGATAACACAGCATACAGGATCGTAGTTGAGGTAGTTCAAACAGAATTCAGTAAAATAAAACATTCGTTATAATTAATGAAATTGCTGTTCGAAAATCCTATAACTTACTCTTCGTTAATGTCATCCTTGCACTTAGATCTGGTCATGCACAAGCAGATTCTGCGATTCCTGGCCGGAATGGCATCACCACCTTTGGCTACCTCAAATGGGAATGGCAATCTGGATGACGAAACCATCATCACACAGAAAATTAAAGCAACTAGAAAAACTTTCGTGTTCATCTTGGAAGAAATTTTGAATCTTTGACTTACAATAATCTATTTTGAGTTTTTGTGTCGAATACAGCAAAAATGTCTGCATATCTGACCCATACCCTAGGAAACAAACTACATTTATTTTTAAGACGATTTTCAAATTTTAAAATATTTCCCAAAAAAGAGAAAAAAGTAAAAAGTAAATTTAATGCAACACAATACAACTTTGTATATTGCAATGTTGTGTTACGAAACTTTTGGTTGCTTTTTTCGTTGAAAATATATGCTCTAAAATGTATTTTAATGATTTTCATTGCCGGTTTAATTAGAGGAGTCGTAATTATGTTGAATTTATACAAGACTCCAACAAATCAGTGAAATGTTACAAGATTCAAATTGTGAAATTATAAAAACAAAAAAAGCTGATATTCAATCCACAACACCTGTAAAATATAATGTTTTTACTTCATAGAGTTTTCGTGCCCCTCTCTCAACATCGTCACTGAAGATCCTTGTGCTTGGGATTCAATTTTGACCATCGCGTACGTTACTGGGGATGAGTTATTGGGGACTTCTATGCAGATAGCCCATGTAGCGACTTGACGCCTAGGCTAAAGTTCTACTGGAGGAAAATCCAAAATTTACAAAAGAAAAGCTGTTTTGAGGACTACCGACAGAGGTGAAAACTTAAAACTATAATACGACAGTTATTTTCAATTTCAAATTATTTCTAATATCAAAAATAAGAATTTCATCATTTGTAAATTAAAATTATTATTTGTCTACTTTTTACATCTTTTATCTTTGTATATGACAGCGGAAGATCCGTATATTAGTAGTTTGCAAATTTTAATATGCGTAGACAAAGCAAACAGGTTCTTTTTTGTTTTTAAAAATACAGTGAAATCCAGAAGTAAGGAGTAAATTCATTATTTATGTAATTTAAGATGTATAAGAAAAATCCTGAAATAGGTACATTTTTAATTCTAAAATGACTCTTTTAAGCATAATTTTATTTATCCCCTTTAACCCCCTAGGAGAGACCGCTATCCCTTTAAAAATTTTAAATTGAACAAGGGTCATGTGACAGCTCATTTCATTAATATTCGTCAAATAAATTAATTTTGAAAGTTTTTAAACGTATTTGAATTGCATGCAATAAAATTTATCCTAAATTATGTTTATTGCGAAATATCCATCAAATCTGACTTTTATAATCGATTTTGTGACACAATTTTTTAATTGTTTTCTCATACGCAGGTGGCAAAATACCCAACAACAAAAAGGGTGTAAAAAGGGTTTTTTTACATATCAGGAAAAATTAATATTTTTCAATAAAAAGTGGAGAATTTCGAAAAATTTTATACAGCCGGATAGAGAAAACGTTTTTGAATGAGCTATCACGCGCAACCTTGTTCTATTTAAAAAAATTTAAAAGGGTAACTGGCACTTCAAGCGCTTTAAAAGAGTTGAAGGGAAGGTATCAAATTTTGCTTAAAAGAATGTCATTATAGAATAAAAAGCTGACGTGTCTCAGGATTTTACTCATAAACCCTCCCCAAAGAAAAAACGTGTAATTTTTCCTGATATGTTAAAAAAAAGCTTTTTTTTCGTCTTGTTGGGTAACTTGCCACCTACGTATAAGAAAAAAATTGAATAATTATGACGCAAAGTCCATCAGAAAAGTCATATTTGACAAATATTTAGTACAGTGTCGCCAACAGTGCTCACCTATTTTTTGACCTTATAAAGTCGAGATCATAAAAAATTTATATGGCCAATAAATCAGATGTGGTGGTCTATAAATAGGAATTATTCGTTTATATACAGGATGATTCATTTCGCAATACCACAAAACATTAACATTTATTAAAATCAAAACACGAATTTACTTTTCATACCACTGAAAAGTGTGTTTACAGAGCTTTTAAAAAATGCACTACAATCGATATACAGGAAGTCCTGTATCGTTATGTTCAAAAACTAGCATAAACTAGACTTAATTCTAAAACTAAAAAATCAAAAAATTCTAGGTCAATCTTCTTTTGTTCAAAAGTTACAGACCTATAAAAAAAAGCTAAGAGATTTTTTTAAATTTATGTCACATACTGTTAAGGAAAAAGAAATTAGAGATCTAGGTAGTCATGCAAGAGTGCCAACAGGATTAAACTAAAATTTAACTTAAAATTTAACCGTGACTAGCTTAATATTTAGATGAGTAAAACAGACGACAATGATAAATTCGCCAAGTACTCGTTTCAGCTACGCCAATTCATTTAATAATTTAACGCACTCTGGGGTGATCCTGTTGCATGGCCACCTAGATCCCCTGACCATAAATATCTAGACTTTTATTTCTGGGGTATATCAAAAATCTAATTCACAGTAAAGTTTCAAACACGAGATAAGAATTAATTGAACGTATTGAGCAGGCTGCTCAACAAATTCGAATAAATAAACTTCAAATAATAAGTGTCTCTTTCTCCATTGGATTACGCGCACAGCAAGGAGGACGGCATTTCGATAACTTAATTCATTTATTTTTAAATATTAAATGGAGTTATTATTTAAATATCTTTTTTACTTACTTGATTTTCATTAAATTTCGTGGGCCTTTGACTTTTAAAGAGAAGAAGATTGATCTACAACTTTTCTGTTTTTTAGTCTTAGAATTAAGTCTAGTTTATGATCCCAACATTTGAACATAACGATACGGAACACTCTGTATGCAGAATCTTTTTGAATAATATAAATTTTCAAGGAAAAAAACGCTTATTTCACGTTAACACAATATCTTATTATTATTATTAGGAAGGAGGTTTGTTTTGAAATAAAATTGTTAGGTAGTATGAGTCCTGTTGCAGAAGAATTGAACCACCCTAATTTTTTGTTTCTATGATTATAAAATATTTTCTTCAATTTCAGTGGAAAATTTAAACGCTCTGTATAAAGTAGGACATTGTGCTATAAATATATCTTACTGCCATTATTATGCTGTTAAATTTTAATATTAATTTTCGCTTAAAAAACAAAAGCTGCAGTTTTGCTTGTAGCAAATGTATTGCACCACCTTATTAAAAATTGCAATCAAAGAAGCTTGCATGAAAATAAGTTTCTAACTCAATGTTTGTCTGCCGTAGTTGCTAACATTATACAATTTAAATCAAATAGACCTTACATAAAGCTGTACATTTATTTATTATGGTGCTTAGAAAACTTAGTTCTGCAGACCTTCGTAAGGCCATTATAACAGTCCACAATAATGATAACTTAGGTTGGAATATTTGAAAATTATTGGGAATACCTAAGTATACAGTGCGCAATATAATTTAACGATATAAAACTGTTGGACATGTAATGACCTTTAAAAAATGTGGCAAAAGATCGAAAATCACTTCTTTAGAATCAACGTGCATTGGATAAATTAATTAAAAAAGACAGAAGGATACTGTTACCTAGAGAAATGGTTGTGCAATGAAGTGAAACCATTGGGGAATCTGTATCCAAGGATATATGTTTGCGAAACATAAAAAGACTTAAATACGAATTTTATAAGGTATGTTAAACTTATCTATAAATTTCCAAATATAAAATTTTGTCAAATAAAAATATTTAGGCAAAAGAAAAACCACTTCTTTCGACAAAGCAAAAGAAGACTATGATGAAGTGGGCTAAGGAGCACTCCGCATGGTCTGCCAATGACTGGGATAAAATAATTTGGAGTGATCCAAATACACCAAAGCGTAAGTTAAATTACCTGTTTCAGTAATGGTGTGGGGTTGTATGTACTCTTAAAAGGTGGGAGGACTTCTTGCGATAGATAAAAGGATTAATGCTGGTAAATACATATGTAGAAATTCTACAAAATGAGCTGTTGCCATCCATGCCGATGCTGGCAAATGGAAACCGAGAATATATTTTCCAACAAGATGGTGCTTCAACCACACAGTAGATAGTTAAAATGTTTTTTAATACACACATTATTAGAATTGCCGTCAAATAGTCGAGACCTGTCGCCAATAGAAACATTGTAGCATAAAATGAAAAACACAATTAACAACCAGTCCCATACGGATAAACTTGATAAGATAATTAAAATCCGGCAACAGTTTAAATCTGAATTTCGCAAATCACTGATGAAGACACTGCCTAAACGCATATTAGTAAACTAAAAGCAAATAATCATGGTTCAATTAATGTGAGACAAGATCATAATGTCTGTTTTTATATTGTTTTGTTTAAAATTTAATGCAGTTGTAAGATAGGTGCATTTTATTTATAATATGTAAAGCAGTTAATTATTGCTACTTTTAATTTGTTTTTTTGTTTTAGTGTTAGTTAACTTTCTTTTAAATGCATATTTAAAAATAAAATTGTTAGTGGTTCAATTCATATGCGACAGGGCTCGTAGGTATTATTTCTCATAACTCTATATTGTGGTAGCTTTTAGAAATTAGCGAATGCTGAAAATTAACACAGTTTGAACCAATGACAAACTATTACAGACAATGTAGTATTACTCAGAGATATTGAAATAAATTATTCCGCATAAAAATACACAGAACGCTATCGTTCATCCGGGCTAAGCCAGCGCATGTCGCCAGTTATTGGATAAATCTTAAATGAAAACTAAACATTTTGAACTCTTTCGGCTATTCTTTTGATTCTATTGATTGCACAACAAAAATGAAAAAAAAAAATTAAATAAATCAAATAAGGGGTGTACCTTTATATGAAAACCGAAATTTCTAGTTTGAAGCTGTAATTTTAAGAAAACTTAATTCGTATGAATTCGATCTCAAAAAATAAAATTCTTGACATCAAATTTTTTGAATTTAAATGCGAAATTGTTAAGCTAAAGTTGCTAACTTAAGGTTAAAATATTAAGAAATGTCTATTTTTATGCTCAAATTTAAACCCTTAAGTTTCAAATTAAAACTTCTGAATAACAAAAGTTTTTCTTAAATTGACTTTAAATTATTGAGAAAAATTGTATTTCGATTACCTACACAGATTTGCAAAAATACTTGTCCTAGCTTCATGAAATATTTTTGGTAAATTATTATGTTTTCGGTTATGCTGAATCCAAAAATAACTTTAATTTTGCTCCATCGCGTATAGTTTTTGCAAAATGCAAATGGATTAAAGGATATTTCTTATAATCAAAGAAGCAATTTCTTCAGGAATATACCTAGACCAGCATACAATTTTAAACTTCCTTTTATGTGCCGATGAGCTAGTACTTTTTACAAAAACAGAAGACGATCTATACAGTGTGTCCAACCGGGAATCGCCGCAATCGATATCTGACAAAGTACTCGTCTAACAATTTTGAAAATTTAACAAGTTGGCAAAGTCGACAAGGCCAACACACTAAATTATTCGCAAAGTTGCAATACTTCCGGTTATACCGGAAGTTGACACAAACTTCGTTATTTTAAATAAGGCACCCTATATATTTTTGCATTTTTGAATTTAATTTGATATTTTAAGGCCACTTTAAAAAACAAATGTTGTTCTTAAAATTTATAGTTTTTGTGATAATTGGATTTTTATACAAAATTCAACAGATGGGGGGTCCCACAAAATTCTTTGTATCTTTTTTCAGAAACTAGACATTTATTTCAACACATACGAAGCTATCTTGCACAGCTTTCAGAGATTAAAAAACATTATACCAAGTAGTGATTTCACGACTGTACATTTTGGTAAATTCAAACAGCAATAACTTTGTTATTTTAAATAGGTCAAAAAAATATAGGGCGTTCTATTTGTTATCTAAAATAGAACGCCCTACATTTTTTTGACCTATCTAATACAGATTTAAATAATCTTTTAACTGATATACGCATTGCGGGAGTTTCTTTTACAACTTTTAAAAATAATTGCAATTTTAACATTTTTTTTTTAATTTCACGGTCATTGAATTCTTATTGAGTAGCATATCAGTGACATAATAAGTAAAAACAATTGAAATGTACTTAAATTAAATTTTAATTTTCTACAACATTAAATTAAATGTCCATCTTTATTTCCATTTCAGCTTGAATTTTTAAAATCGACAAAATACGTGATAAGTCATTTCTTTTATATATTTTTTACAGAGTTTTGGCCGATATTTTTTTTGTATTGTACATTGTACAATATACAAACTTTTTTTTACTGTTATCCCCTTTGGAACTGAAATGTTAAAATTGGGGTGTTTAACTATCATTATTTTTTTCATGGATTCATTACAATAAATTTGAAGTTGTAAAATGCATATTGAACTTTTTTTGATATTAATTTCGAAACCCCATTTCAAAATTTTCAAAAATTTGTTTTTAATGGCTGTAAAAGGGTGTTTACAGCCCTTGAAACCTTAGAAAACGAATTTTCGAAAATTTGTTCGTTATGCGCTTAGATCAAAAAGGGGACCTACAAGAGAAATACGGTCTTTCTGTTTTCAATATTTACGGTGTTGATGAGTTAATTAATCAATCGATCAGGTCGTTAATACGAGATAAGAGCGTTGAATGTTTAATATTTATTTTGAAAATTCTCAATAATAACACCATGTTTTCAATATAGGTCCAGAATCGCTTTATTTTTAAGATACAGGGTCTGGAAAATTAATAAAAAATTTGGTTTCTTCTTAAATACTTTGAAACTACTTAAAATATTTTTTAAATTAAACTAGACATAAAAAAGCATTTCTGAGGGAAAATATTTTTTGCTTTACTTGAATCAGTGGCGACCGCGCCAGCATGCCCTCAAGTATTCTTAATAAAAAAAATGATACGCCACTACATTTTTTCAAAACCTACTCCAGTTTCATAAACAACGTTCACTTCTTAGTAAAAATGCTTTCTTGACTTGTTTTCGTCTGACAAAGGGTTTTCCATTAAAAAAATACTTGGCTTTAAAAACCATTATGTTTACTGATTTCATGCTATGGATTTATTAATTATTAAAAATAGTTATTTTCAAAAAAAAAAACATGTTTATTTAACTAATCCAGGATAAATTTTTATAAAGAAAGCACAAAGACTAATTTTTTTTTGTTCCACACTAAACTTGAAATTTGATGTCATCCCTTTATACGCCTTTAGATGCTAAATTGCAAAATTGATCAATTACGGGTCTAATTTTTTTTTTTTTTTTTTCGTAGATTATTTACGAGAAAGCACGTAAGTTTAGGTTTTAAAATGCATTAATAACTCTGTTTTATGCTAATTTTAAAACTAAACTTCATCCCTTTAGAGAACGAATTTCCAAAAATCCCTTCTTATTGTTTATCTGCGCCATAAAAGGAAGTTCATGTTTCTGACTTCAGTGGTTACGAATGCGCGTTGATGATAAGGTTTTTCAGTTGATAAGAAGTTCTTTTCTCATAATATTATTATAGATATTATAGAATATTTGTGGACAATAAATTAAAATAAAATTGACGCTTTCTAACATTTTCTAATTTAATTATTTGTAGCGTTCAACCCATTTTCATTTAGAAAACTTTTCAAGTTGACAGCCCCGCATTGGAGGCTAAAACTTGAGCTCTTATTTTTACGTTAAAAGTTGCCTCCCTCACAAAGAAAATCAATGTGCTTTAGCATTCTTTCGATCAGATCTCTTCCTGGCAGTAATACCCTATGGTATGTTTTCGGTGAGCCAAAGTGTACTTTAACGGGAAAGTTGACAGTTGTCCTCACATTTCGATTTTTCAATCGAATTTTAAATTCTTTCTGAAATTACTGGACATTTGAGGTTTGAGTTAGCATCAAGAGTCGAATTTTTTATAAATTGATTTGTTCCAGAATATTCCCGAAAAAAAAAAATTCTTCTTGTATCAGATACAACTTTTGGTATGTATTCAACAAGTAATGATTTGTATAGTTTATAGCTTTCATGGTTTGTAGTTTGGCTATTTAATAATAAATTAAGGATTTGTAAGAAACGGACAGGCAGAAGAAAGAAAAATACATTTTTAATAGATTACATAGACGTTCATATTAGAAAATTTGTCTTAAATTACTTTGGTGTTTGTTTTAATTTTTTTCACCGAAGTTGATAACACAGCATACAGGATCGTAGTTGAGGTAGTTCGAACAGAATTCACTAAAATAAAACATTCGTTATAATTAATGAAATTGTTGTTCGAAAATCCTATAACTTACTCTTCGTTAATGTCATTCTTGCACTTAGATCTGGTCATGCACAAGCAGATTCTGCGATCCCTGTCCGGAATGGCATCACCCCCTTTGGCTACCCCAAATGGGAATGGCAATCTGGATGACGAAACCATCATCACGCAAAAAATTAGAGCAATTAGGAAAACTTTCGTGTTCATCTTAAAAGAATCTTATAATGTTTGACTGACAATAATCCCTTTTCGATATGTTTTATACTCAGCAATGAAAGAAATTAGCATATTTAATCTTATCAGTACTTAAACATTATGTGACACAGCAAAATTTTAAGTGGAAACGTAAAATTTAAAAGATATCAATGTAAATTTAACACTTCCTCAAAAAGAAATAATATTGACATTAATTTAAATTAAGTTAATTAGATCTTTATTGAAATGATATTTGCTAGTTGAAAATTCATTAAAAATTGGTAATTGAAAACATCAATAAATAATTTGACAGCGTATATTTCCCAATAAAAGGAAAAAAGATGTTTTATAATTTACACTAGGTCTTTCTCCTACACTCCAAATTGTGGGTTTATCAATTTGTGTAAAACAATACAATTTGTATATTGCGGTGTTGTTTTACGAAACTTTTGAATTCTTTTTCCGTTGAAAATATTTGCTCCTAAAGTTTAATCTAGTGATATTTATTGCGGGTTTAACTAGAAACATTTAATCCACACCTTACCTAAAATATAATGTTGTTATTTCATGGAGTTTTCGTGCCCCTTTCAATGAAGTTATTGAACATCCTTGTGCTTGGAATTCAACTTTGACCCTTTGCATACGTTGGATGACTTATTGGAGACTTCTGTGCAAGTCGTTCATGTCGCAAGTTGACGTCTGGGGTAAAGATTCACTCGAGAAAAACTTAAAATTTACAACAAAAAAACTGTGTTTGGGACTACCAACCAAAGTGAAAACTTAAAACTATGATACAACAATTATTTTAAATTTCAAATTAGTTGTAATATCAAAAATAAGAATTTCATAATTTGTAAATTAAAATTATTATTAGTCTAGTTTTTACATCTTTTATATTTGTATATGGCTGAGCAAATTCAGTACAATAGTAGTTTACAAATTTTAATGGACCCGATTAAGACCAAGCAAAGAGGTTTCTTTTTTTATTAGTTATTAAAAATACATTGAGGTCCAAAAGTAAGGTGCAAATTCATTATTTACGTAATTTACAATGTATAAGTAAAATCCTGAAACAGGTAAATTTTTAATTCTAAAATGACTCCTTTTAAATATAATTTTATCCATACCTCTTCAACCCACTAGGAGTGACCACTATTCCTTTGAAATTTTTAAATTGAACGAAGGTACGTGTGACAGCTCATTTTATTAATATTCGTTGAATAAATTAATTTTAAAAATTTTTAATTTTTTTGAATTGCATACAATCAAATATAGCTTAAGCCACTCTTATTCCGAAATATCCGCCAAATCTAACTTTTATAATCGATTTTGTGACATAATTATTCAATTTTTTTTATACTCAGGTGGCAAAATACCCAACAATAAAAAGGGTTTGTTTTTTACATTTCAGGAAAAAATAATATTTTTTAATAAAAAGTGGAGAAATTAGGAAACTTTTATATAGCCAGATAGAGAAAATGCTTTCAAATGAAATGAATCGATTTCACGAAAAAATAACTTTATTTGACCAATAAATCACACGTAGTGGCCTATAAATAGGCGTTGTTCGTTAATATATGGGGGAATTTATTTCGCAGAATCACAAAATATCATCATTTATTAAAATGGAAACATGAATTTCTTTTGTACAGCACTGAAAAGTGTGTTTACTCGATATACGAGTATATTCTGAAGGGTTATTTAATCATAGCCTTTTAAATTTCTGAAAAATGTTACAAAAAATCCTATCGAAAGGGCACTCGAACCCAATAGGACTTCTCCAACACCGAGACGTTAGTTACACCAAGAACCACCTGGAAAGTGTAAGGTTGCCTATGCGAACTCACTTTCTGGGATCTACTGAAATTGAAAATACCCACAACAGTGCTGCAATTGTTGGGGGGTTATTTACGCCCCTACAATCGAGTAAAAAGCCTGGCGGGGAAAATATTTACAAAAAACAAGATAAAACTGGGCTGTGAATTCATTTGAGCTCTATAAATCACCAGGAGAAAATAACATATTCCCAGCTCTACTACAACACAGCATAATGAAACTTATAAATCCACTAGCTTCAATTTTCAAAGCTAGTTACACGTTAAGCTACATTCCAGTAAGCTGAAGAGACGTAAATGTAATCTATACACCAAAGGCAGGCAAACGACCGTCTGCGCAGCCTAAATCATATAGACCCATTAGTCTAACGTCATTTCTCCTTAAAACAATGGAGAAAATTATGAAATAACACATTAGAAGCGAAGTACTGTCAAAGAATCCGCTTCATGAAAATCCATTTGCCTATCAAGAAGGTAAATTCACAGAGACACAATATTGTCAAAAAGATAAAAAGTGCATACTCAAACAAAGAAATAGCTTTTTGTGGATTTATAGACCTAGAGGGTGCTTTTGATAACACATATGAATCCTTAGAGGCAGTGGCTATCAAAAAAGTTTTTGAGAAACCTACTATCGACTGGTTCGTCCCCATGTTAGATGGTAGGAGAATCAAAGCAACGTTAAGCAGTGATTCAGTCACAGTAATCGCAGCAAAGGGTGTCCTCAAGGAGATGTTTTATCTCCACTGCTGCGGTACATCGTGGTTGATGAAATCTAAATATACTGCATTACTCGGGCTTTAAAGCAATAGGTTATGCAGATGATACTACTGTCATTGTCGGGGGCAAAAACGATAAAATCCTATCGGATATAAGGCAAAAAGCCTTAAACACTATTGTCATCTGGTGTTCAAAACAAGGGTTAAGTGTAAACCCAAAAAAAAAAGAATAATAATTCCTTTCACGAAGAGAAGGAAGCTAAATCTGGCAGATCCCACTATGAATGGAGATCATCTTAATATCTCATGTGAGACTAAATATCTAGCAATGGTCTTAGGCCAAAATCTCACCTGGAATCGTCATTTGACTCGAATAATCAAGCGAGCCACGACAGCGTTCTGGACGTGCAGGACAATATTCAGCAAAACGTGGGGTCTGAAAACGAAAATGATCTACTGGTCATATAGGATGATAATTACACCCCTGATCACATACGCTTCTTTAATATGGTGGCCAAAATTAACAAAAAAGGCAGCACAAAACCAACTGAACACAGTTCTAAGGTACGCATGTCTGGGCATAATAGGCGTAATGAACACCTACCCAACAGCAGCAATGGAGATAATGCTAGGTCTGACTTCTCACCACTTTTAGTGAAGAGGGGAGATCAAAGGAGCCCCAAGATTACTGCAATTAAAACAATTTAAAGAAAGAGACTTTGTCGATCACATGGGAATCCTCAAGGAATGTAGCTCTGTGATTTTAGCAGGGTCAGTTTATTATGTGCAACCCAGATACGAATTTTATCATTCCTGTGAAGTAGACTTAACTAGCCACTCTGGCGCTCAATCAGTACCCGAAGAAAAACTCAAGTTATCCATCTAGTTTACAGATAAATCAAAGGCAGCAAATGGGACTGGAGTGGGAATTTATGGCCTTAACTATAGTTTCTCTAAAGCCTTAGGAAAAGACCCAACTGTACTTCAAACTGAAATACATGCAATAGAACTCTGCGCCTACGAGTGTCTTCCAAGAAACCTGAAAGTAACAAAGATCTACATTAACTCTGACACTCTAGCGGCAATAAAGGCTCTCAGCCGCTGCATTGTCAAACCCAAACTAGATTGAGACTGTCAACAAACTCCCAAGTAGTTGGCTAAACACTACAGGACCAACCTTAAATGGGTGGCAGGGCACAAAGGAATACAAGGGAATGAAGCTGCGGACCAACTCACTAGAGAGGGATCTGCATCATTATTTCTTGGACCTAAGCCGGTTTTTAATTTTTCTAAAAGTCAAATTAACAATTAGGTTAAAAAATCAAGAATTTCCCAGAGAAGTTAGTGCTCGCATTCACTTCTAGGATAGATAGATTAGATCCCATCGGAAGGATTTTACCGTCCATTAGTATGTTTGTTGCATTATCCCTTGATTTTTTCTTAGAGAAAACCCTGGCCTGAGTTTTTGAAGCGTTGAAGTCGACCAAATTGTTCTTATCCCATTATAGAATAAACTCGAGATCCCGATTAATCGTCTGTATCTGCTGTTCCCTTAGTCGATCTGAAGGAGCGATAGATAATGGTTTGTCGGAGAAAAAAGATGACACAAGGTTGCTATCATCTGCGTAGCTGTATATAGGATTAAAAGTTGAAGCTAAGAGATCGTTTATGTGTAACAGAAATAGAGTAGGAGACAGAACAGATCCCTCAGGCACCCCTGCGTTAATCGCAAATGTCTCGGATGAGATGCCATCAACGACGACCTGAAGAGATCTGTCAGCGAGAAAATTGGATATCAAATGACAGAGTCCTGGAGGAAGACCATAAGATGTTAATTTGGCGAGAAGAGATCGGTGCCAGACTCTGTCGAAAGCCTTTGAGATATCCAATGCCACAATCCTAGTCTCACCATATTTTTCCAGAGCTTAGTTACAGATATGAGTAATATATGCCAGTAGATCGCCAGTGTTGTCTAAAACCGTATTGCCTGTCGGAGATGATTCTATTTTCCTCCAGATATTTGAGAATCTCAATGTTAATAACTTTTTCCATTACTTTAGCTATAACGGGTAACAAAGATATAGGGCGATAGTTGTTAGCCAGATTCCTTTTCCCTTTTTAGGGACAGGCTGGACCCTAGCAGATTTCCAGATGTTAGGGAATACACCTTTGTTGTAAGAGAGTGTAAAAAATTTGCTTAGGACAGAAGTCAACTCTAGGGCGCACTTTTTAAGAACAATAGCGGGAATACCATCAAGGCCAGAAGCTTTCGAGGTGTCGAGCTTAAGGAGAATCTTCCTGATTGTGCGTTGTCTGAAAACAACTTCAGGCATCAAAGTGCCAACCTTAAGAAGAATAGGAAGTTCTTCGTTTCGAGAATCAAGATTGAAATTTTCAGCAAACAGTAAGCTAACATGTCAGCCTTTTCCTTGGAGGTAGTAGCAATATTGCTATCTTCATCGAGAAAAGGTGCAAAATTTAAAGATATTAAATTCTTTCCAATTGACTTTGCAATTCTCCAAAAGGACCTTGAACCGTTCGGATAGTTGATAAGCCTCTGGCGCATTTTACGATCGAAATCACCTTTTGCCTCCTCAATAACCTGTTTACAAGAATTTCGTGCATCTACAAATATGGTCCGAGTCTCGACTGAGGGATCATTTTGCCAACGACGATATGCGCGATTTTTGCAGGAGACAGCCCGAACATATTTTTTATTGAACCAAGATTTACTGGAAGCAGCCTTCTTTTGGGAGTGGGGAATTGGGCATTCTATACCAATCAGGATAGTTTCCATGATGGATTCGGCGACCAAGGAAGGGTTGTCTGAGTTAAAGCAGACTTCCTGCCATGGGAATGATGCAAAAAAGTCTCTTAATTCTTCCCGGTTTGCAGAGTTAAAATGCCAAACCCTACGGGACAGCGTCTGGGAAGGAGGTGGTATATGAAGCGAGCGAGAGACTGCTACAAGCTTGTGATCTGAATTTCCAAGCGGTGATGTCACAGAGATTTTATACGAATTTGGTGAATTTGTAAGGTAAAGGTCGAGTAGATTAGGTTGATGGGTATCTACATCAGGAATTCTTGTGGGTTCCTCAACTAATTGCGATAGTCCACAAGCGATGGCGAAAGCCAATGCCACCCTTCCCGCGTCGTCAGTTCGGGAAGAAAACCTTTACCAGGGGATGTTGTGTACGTTGAAGTCACCGAGAAAGACAACCTCAGCTTTTGGATAATTCGTCTGTGGGTGATTAAAGAGCTGTCTGTCTGAGGGATCGTTTGGAGACAAATAAAGTGAACAAATGAATATTACTTTGTTTTTGGAGCAGATTTTCAGCCAAATCACATCATGATCAGAGGATTCCAGTGCTTCTTCTCTTTGACAGGACAGGTTGCTTTGCGTAAAAGCACAAATTTCCCTATTATGTCGAAATTTTGTGTGTAAGTCGTAGTTAGGGCAAAGCAAATGGACAGTACTGATGGATGGGGAGACTTGGGTTTCTGCCTCTTAATTATCTGCTCATGAAGTTTGCCGAATGTATTCTCGTAATGATTATTAATATTATTAATTTCTACAGATATTTTATTCTTAACCTCATCTAAATTGTTCAACTTGAATTCGAAATTTGATATTTCAGATATTCTATTTTTTTCCAAAGCACTTTGGTCATTTTTAGATAGTATGATCCAAACGTATAGTCACCATGTTTTCTCAGATTTAATAGGCGCTAATTGAATAACCTTTTAAAATAGATCTTAAGTATATTATATTTTTAAAAAGCTCATTAAACGCACTTTTACTTTCTGAAAAAAAAATACGTGTTTCCATGTAAAAAATTTTTGATGCTTCTGATATTGAGAAATGAATCAACCTGGATATAAAGGAATATGTGCAATTAGTAGACCACCACATATCATTTAATGGCCACATGAATTTCTTTTGCGAAATCAGTTTTATATGTCCGAAAAATAGGTGAGCACTCACACTGTACGGGGGTCCCATATTCGGTACTTTTCGGAAGTATTTGACTTATTATTAAAGGTAGAGTGTTGAGATCTTAACCCTAGTATCTAATCAAATCAAATCAAATGAAAGATTCCAGTCTCTTTGTCTGTCTTAGTTGTTAAGCTATAGGGGGAGTTTGAAAATCTACATTTTTTAGTCATGCCTCGTGTTTTTATTTTTTCTCTAAACTTTCGAACTAATACTCGCAATGCAGACTTTTTCAGTAAATTTCAATTTCGCTTATTTTTAATCTCAAATTATTTGTCGAAATGTTGGATTTTTTCAATAATTTTCGACTTTGAACTCAACATTTTAAGTTTTTTGTAGAAATTTGTTTCAAATGAAACTGGAATTAAAAAGTGAGAATTACTTCTGTTTAAAGTCAGTAATTGAGAAAATGTTGATGCTATAAATTTAATATTGGGGAATTTTATGTCTTTCGGTGAAGGAATTACAAATTTTAGGTTTATTTTGACCTTGCTCTTAGACGGCACTAGTTTCATGTTATTATTTGCCTAAATTTAACATATTTTTTATCTGTTGAATTATGCTTAAAAGAAGTGGATAATATAGGAGTACGTATGCTACGTAAAAGAACGACCAATTCCACAAAGGAAAGGTACTCTTGTTTAGGCCGCCTTAAATCTAATCATTTAAAATGTTCAATATATATTGAAATCCCTTTAAGCGGACACCTTCGGCACTGGCAAAATATGTCCGCTTAATGAAGATGTCCGACCACGAGAAAATGTGTCAAAATTGTGTCAAAAAAATATAAAACTTTCAATTTTTGGATTTATAGCATCAAAATTTTAATTATTGAAAAATTTGAAAATAAAATTTTAACTTTGTGTCTCGTACACCAGGGCGATTGGTATGAAGCATGAGTACAATTATAATATTTTCGTGTCTAGTATTTCCAATTTAGTATTGGCCCATTCTTTCTGACTCACCCTGTATAAAGTATTATTTTTATTTGAAACGTTCAGTTTCTTCGTAAAATTCCAACTTTATAATTAAACTTTTTAATTTATTTTCCAAAATTTCGACTTAAAACTTGAAATGCATTTTGGAAATTAGGAATTTGGTTTTTCAAAATTTCGAATTTACTCGTAAAGCTTCGATCCTTTTCTCAACCTTTCGAAATACGTAGCATATTTTCGAAATTTTACTTTAACATTCAGTTTATTCAAACAGCTTTAAATTATTTCTTTTTGGATTATTTTCTTAAATTTGAAATTTAATTTTAATTTTTAATTTCTATTTTTTGTTTGTAAATTGCCGACTTTGTTATGAGAGTTCTTAGTTTAAACTTGAAAGTTATTTATTACTAAAATTTTTGAAAATTTTACCTTTTTCTTAAAAGTCCGAGTTTAAACGTAAAATTTGAAGTTTCGGCTTTTTTATTGCAAATTATAAAAAATCAATCTATATCTCTTGTCCTTTCCGAAATGCCCATACTCGTCCTTGTTAACTTGGACACGCAGTACACATGGATATTTCAAAGAAAAAATGGCTATTTCGTTTTTACATTCAAAATTATGAAATATGAAAATTTTCGGAAGAACCTCTCTAATTTGAATTTAAAATCATGTAAGAAGTTGAAATATTACTAACAAATTTCGAAAGTTTAGAAAAAAAATCAATTTCCGCATTCGATTGATAGACTTCAATAAATAAATTACTTCAGTTTATTTGAATACAAACGTAATGGGACAATTGATGGCAAAAATATTGTATATAACAGTTTTACTGGTTATAATCCTTAAAAAATAAAATCTTTTATTTAAAGAAGTTCCAAAAGTCAAAATCATTGCTATTTAATTTTAAAGTCTCAATTTATAATACTTATACTACCTGCCACTTCAATTAGCATATAATTAAGTACTTGCTTTCATCTGAATTAAATCAATGAAAATTGTGCATTGTCATTTTTTAAGTGGTGGAGTTTGGAAAGATAGCGTAAGCTTTGAAAAAAACCGATCAATAAATTTGGAAAGACAATCAACAGCTTTCTAAAAAGGCATATTTTCCAGCCTAAAAGAAGTGATTCAAAAAATATACTTCAGCTTTCGAATTTTCAATGCAACTTTCAACAAAAAATTGACATTTTGAGATTAAGATTTAACCGAGGTTAAGATAAGACAGAGATTTTGAAATAAAATCCAACAGGCAGAAAAAAGCGAGGTTTCGAAGTCAGTGTCAAAATTTCATGCTGAATGACGATATTTGAGCAGAAAATAAATAAAAATTGTCAACTTTCAGAATCGAAAGAACTTACAACCGATGCTGAAACAATTGAATTTTTAACCATTACGTTGTGAAAAACTTGAATATTTAAACTTTTAAAATATATCAATAATAAATATAATAATACTTTTTAAATTTTGATGTTAATTGTTATTTTACTACTTAAGAATAAGAAAAATCTCCAAATTTGCTGTTTATATTAGACATTTTATGAAATAAATCGACAAATTCTACAAGAAAATTAGAAAATCCGAATTTTAAGGTTAAAAGAGTTTTAGGAAAGTTGAAATTTTGAATAACAAACCACTACTTATACAGTGAGTCTCAGAGAACACGAGGTAATATGAGAAAAATAAGGTTCTCGAAATTTTGAGAAAAAAATCGACAAGTCAAGATACCTATGTTTAGGGATGTTATGAAGCTTCGTAACCGAAACCGAATATTATTTAAAATAATTTTGCTAATTTCAGTCGCCGACTGTTTTTTTTGTCAACTAAAATTATAAGACAAAGTAGTTGGTATATCACCTGCCTTACTCACAATCGACCGCTTACTACTTTCTTTAACGTGTAAGTAAATTGATCCTTTGTTAATTTCGACATTTTTCCAAACTTTCGAATTTTTTTGGAAATTTCCACATTTTTTCCATTTTTTTCAATTCTTTTTAATTTTGGCGCTTTTTGAAGATATGAATTTTTCTCAAAATTTTGACTTCATCCCAAAATTTCAACTTTTTTAACAAAATTTCGGCTTTTTTCAAAATTTCATTTTTTTTTAATGTTTGATTTTTCAAATATTTGACTTCAAAATGTTGTCTTTTTGAAAATTTCGACAATTTTCAAAACTTTTCGAGAGTTTAGATTTCTTCGAAAAGTTAACAATAACAATTTTTGGTTTGAGTTTTTTGAAAGGTTGAATTTTTCTAAAATTGAAATTTTATTTTAAAATTTCGACTTTTGGCAAAACCTTGATTTCTTGTTAAAATGTTGACCCTTTTTAAAAATGTTTATTGTTTTTTAAAATTTCGACTTGTCTATGCTTTATTTGTACCTAAAAATGTCTACTTTTTTGGAAATATTATTTTTTTTACCAACTTCGACTTCGAAGTTTGTGTTTTTTCGAAAATTTAGCACTTTTTATTGAAAATAACAACTTTTCTGAAAATTTCGACTTTTTTGCAATATGTATAATTTTGAGAAATCCTCACTTCATTTCATCTTTTTCTAAAAACTTAAATTTTTTTGAAATTTGATTTTTTTAGAAATCAAAATGTTGACTACTTCTTTAATTTGAGTTATTTTAAATTATCGACTTTAATTTTTGTTTAAATTGCAACTTTTTTTTAGTATCGATTTTTTTTTGATTTCGACTTTTTTTCGATCTAACTGTTGCAGAAAACCTAGCTTTTCTAAATTTCAAAAATTTTTACAAAATTTTAATTTTCCGTAACTTTTTACTTTTAAAAATTTGGATTTTTTTTAAAAGATCGAATTTTCTGATAATTTTGGTGTTCCATTTTTAAATCCCTATTTTTCTCAAACTTTTAAATATTTTTTAAATTTTGGGTTGTTATTCAAAATTTTAACTTTTTAAAAGTTCGAACTCTTTAAAAATTTCTTATTTTTTCAAATTCACGAATTTTTTGAAAATGTCGGGTTTTTATGATTTTGACTTGTTTAAATTTTTTTTTGTAAGAATCAGGATATTTTTTGTTTCAACTTTCCGTGACATTTTTCAAAAATTTCAACTTTTTTTGAAAATGATAACTTCAAAATTTTAACCTTTATCAAAATTTTGACCTCTTTTAATATTTCCGAGTTTATTTACGCAATTTGCGACTTTTTAAAATTTCTGATTTTTCTGAAAATATCAAAATTTGGTTTACTTTTTAAAATTTCGACTTATTTTGAAAATTTAATTTTTTTTAAAAACTTTGACTTATTTTGGCTTTATTTATTTTAAAAATATATCTTCCAAATTTTAGCAGTTTTAAAATTTAAACTGTTATAAGAGTTTCTATATTTCAAAATTTTGACCTTTTTTTTGTGTTGATTTTTCCAAATTTTGGTCTCTTTCTAAAAATGTCACTTTTTTGATATTTATTAATCCAAATTTTCGATTTTTTTAATATCGAATTTTTTCGAAAATCGTGATTATTCTGAAAATTTTATTTGTGTATTTGGTGAAATACCTAAGTGCTCGTCTTTTCTAGATTAATAACGAATTATTTGAAGATTGCTGCACTTATAAAGTAAAAAATAACGATTTGATACAACATTTGTATAAAAAAATTCCGACAGCATGAACAATTTCCCTCACAGATTCACAGAACCAAGACATTTGTATCTAATTATGGGTTCTTCTCAAAATATTGCAATTTAAGATTAATTCTCTTTTGCAAATCGTTATCCGCACCCTATATTTTGTAGGTACTTTCGAGTACGAAATCGTTATATTATCATAAGAGGATGACTTGCCAAAAAAAAACGCTCATAAACTAACTCTTTTTCATAAACGAAGACACCAATTTTCATATTTCCAACAAAAATCAGAAACTTTCATAATATTTTACTACAATTTTTTTTACCTATTGCGGAACGAATTCTCAAAAATCCTTTCTTAATCCAAATTTCATGCTTTTAAAGCGATCGGTTTAGAGTATGTGTTGTTTATCAATATTATTTAGAGTTTTATTTAATAGATATAACTTGAGGATATCTTTCGTTTGATTGACAAAAATAATTTAAAGATATCTATAATCGAAATAATATCCGAAACCATTGGATATCCGAAATAATTTCATATGCGTATCCCTAACCAAAACCGCAATGTATCCGTATCCGTTATCCAGATCCTTAACAATGTCGAAAAAACCCAAAATTTTATAAAAAATACTTTCTTGAAATATAAAGAAATGAGTTGACATTATTAGAGGAAATTTTAAAAATAAATGTGAAATGTGAAATCAAAATTTTGAAAAAAAAGTCATAAAAAGTTTTGAGTTTCATATTGAAATTTTAGGAGAAAATTTACAGAGGAAGTTTTGAAGAACAGTTTTATTTCAAAGGAATCATATAATTTCATTAAAAAAAATTCTCGAAATTTTAAAAAAAGTAGACATTTCACGATGGAAATTAAAACTTTTGAAAATAAATCTACATTATTTGAAAAAATGTCCAAACTTTAAAGTGAATATTTGAAAAAAAACTAACAAGCTTGCGACTTTAAATTCCTTTTTAAAAAATAACCAAAATTTTTGAAATCAAGATCAAAATTTTGAAACAAAAGTAACAAAAAAGTGAAAATTTTGCATATCATGTGGGAATTTTGGGGAATTATCGAATGAGCAAATTCTGATAACATTATAAAAAGGAGTTCTCAAAAGTTTAAGAAAAATTGACTTTTCATGCAATTGAAATTTCGAAAAACAAATTAATTTTCCTGTATTATATTTTCAGTAAAATACCGAGAAATTATTTTACTGAAAACGCGAAATTGCGAGAAAATAAGCTAAAGTTTTTTAATTAGTAATGGAGAAAAAAACAAAATTTTGATACTGAGGTAAAAATTTTAAAACAGAAGTCAAACTCTTTAAAAAAGTCTAAAGTCTGTGTTTATTACTATTTGATTATTAAAAAAAAATGAAAATTATCAACATATTGATATTAAAATTTCAATGTAGAAGGAATTTAGGATCAAAATTTTCAGATTCAAATCGGAATTTCCAAAACAACAAAAATTTTTCGAATTTGAATTTAAGATATTACAAAAAAATACCAAATTTTTAAAAAACACTAGATTTTTTCAGTAAATATTTGTTTAACAATGTCAAAGGTGTTCAGAAAAAGTCTAAAAGCAGCGTTTATTCTTGATATTTTAAATTTAGAAAAAACTTTATGATTTATATAAGTATACAAGGTGGTCCTAAAGGTAGTACCATACATTTAGCTTCTTCTTTTGAGCCCAAAATAAGACTAATTTTTTTTTTATATAATCATATGTCATAAAACGCTTCGTTTCCGAGTTACAGGGTGTAGAAGGTTAGTTCCTGATTATAGTTTTTTAATAATAGTTGTGAAACATGTACAGATATTTGAGTGACATTTAGCACAATTCCAAAAATCTAACAATTAATTAACAGAACTTAACCAGTGGCGGTTATATCCAGAGAGTTGGTGCTTAAAACATGCCTTATTTATTTTGTGTGCACTTTTGTGGCAGTTTGTTATCAGAAATATAAACTACAAACATTGTTTTATTATTTTATAAAACAGCAGTTGACAAGTGTCTTTTTTGTTGATCAAATTGAATTTTAATTACTATATTACACATTCATAAATATGAAAATGAGACCGGCTATTAAAAAAATAAAAAATTAAAAACTGTTCCTAAGGCATTTTAAATTCTACTCTAGAAGCGCCTTTGAGCTATTTTAAGAGCAACTGTGTTTAATTGACAGTGACAGTTGCTATACATTAAAGTGACGTATCTATGCGGTAGAGTGCAACTTTACTAAACGATTTCGAGAGTGGTAAAGTAGCATATTACCAATCAAAATGCGAAAAAGTAACATATTACCAATCAAAATGCAAAAAAAATTATTATGTCTCTCGTTTCTGTTTGTATTTTTATGGTTTTAACTTTATTGCAATTTGAATCATTTGACATTTGACTGCTAATTTATAGATGCTAAAAAAAGATGAATTAAATAAATTTAACACCTATTTAGGAATTCTCCAATTTAACTGGTAATAAAAAACACTATTTAATGATAAAGCAAATTTGCAAAAAATGAGGGAAAAAAAAGTTCAATAACTAACACGGCACACTAGCACTACACTATCTCTCTTTTTTCTTTTGAGGACGCATGTTAAATTTACTTTGATATCCCATTAATTTTACGTATACATATTACTCAGCGAAATTTTTTCGCCAAGTAATATTTCGTCTAAATGGTGATAAGAATAATAAGTGGATTTCTTTTATATTTAAGCATAAAAGGTATCGGAAAAAAAATTGTCAGTCAAAGTGTCTTTCAAAATGAACTCGAAAGTTATTCTAATTGCTCTTGTTTTCTGTGTGATGATGGTTTCTTCATCCAAATTCCCGTTTGAGTTAACCAAAGAGGGTAAACTTAATCTGAACAGGGATCTCAGAGACTGCAGGTGCATGACTAAATCCGAGTGCAAAAACGACATTAACAAGGAGTAAGTAAATTTTAAAACAATTTCAATGGATCTAATGGATATTTTGTTTTAGTTCAATCTGTTCGAACTACCTTTACTACGAGCCTGTATGCTGTGTTATCAACTTCGGCGAAAAATATAAAAACATACACTAAAGTAGCATTTTTGTTAAACAAATCTTTGGTAAATAAATAGTTTTCTTAGCGTAATCAATTTTTTACACAATAATTTAGCATTAAATAGTCAAACTATTACAATCATGAAAATTATAAAGTGATAATACTCGGTTATTTGTTGAAAACCTATCAGAAATTATATCTATCCCAAAAAGAAACTGTTTTGGAACAAATCACGTTATGAGTAGAGAGCGGATTATATGCAACTTGAATATACATGCATATTTTTGAGATGCTCGCATATTTCTAATAACTTTGCATATTTCGGCATATTTTTATTGCATTCGACAAGAAGAAGTGTAAAGTTCAACACTAAAATAAAATGTTGCCTAAATTAAAGTCATTATTTTTTGCAAACGTAGACTCCACAGGTAAAACTCTTGACCAATGTATCATTTATAATACTATTGTTATCAAAATTACGATGCCGGCTGGTGGGGGTCAAGTTCCGAGACTGCTTATAAGTCATTAATCTAAAAATTTTAAAATAAACAATGCTTTTTATTAGTAGATAAGTAGGTAATTTTAACACTTACATTTTGACTTTCCTTATATTTAAATCCTTGCTTGCAGTGCAAAAATGTCTAATATGGAATATAAACACTAAATAAAAAATATAATAATAATAATAATAATAATAATAATAATAATAATAATAATAATAATAATAATAATAATAATAAATAAATTTTACCAATTTTACAATACTGTAAGTAGGTAAATACTACACACGTTTGGCTCATATAATGTGGTCATATTACATTAGTAGGAAATTCGTCTGTGTGAAAAAAGAGCAAGGATTCTTGGGTCAGCTTTTTAAAAATTCCAACTTTTTTTGAAGAATTCGATTTTAATTGATAACTTCGAATTATTTTGATCAACTTCTTTAAAAATTTCAACATTTTCCTGCTCGACTCCCAAAATTTCAATTTTTGCTCGAAATTTTGACCTGATTTTGAAAATTTCGACCTTTTCCGGAGTTTTCACTTTTCTGAAAATTCCAACTTCTCTAAAATTCAGGTTTTTTTATGTACATATCGTCGGTCATCAGACTAAGTGGCGTAAGTGATATTTATAAGATTTTACAGTAGAACGAAAAAACAATAGTTACTCGTTTAGCGTCGTATCTCCACTTCAAAGCTACGCATCTGCATCATTTCTTTATCAGACATTGTAAGGGCTTTGGTTTAAATACTCATTAAATAAAAGTATTCAAAATCGAAGCAGTTGTGACAAAAAAAATTATTAAAGGCAAGCATGCGTCTTTACATGTTTATGGCGTTTAGCTACATGTAGCTATATCCACATGGTTACAATAAGAATAATACTAGCTACATACATCATATTTGCTGTGATACATCAACAAATAAAGAATGCATTTTGGCAATTGTTAAGTCCGAGTGAAGGTACAGTTTAGGTTAGCGGGCATGACAATAATGGGACTTGTTTTATACCTCATATTGGGGGATGTATTATGGATACAAGTACGACACTGTGTAAGATGAAAGAAACCCCAAACCGTTGTTAAGTCAATTTTGAAAATTTTGTCAGTTACGCCACTTATTGTTAGTCTGATGCACAACGATATATTTTGAATTTTTTGCTAAATTTTGTTGATCATTTGTGTTCTTATTAAAAATTTTCTTTTTTGAAAATTTCAAATTTTTTGAAAATTTCCTTTTCAATATTTCTTCTTCGTTTTCAATTTCTTTTTAAATAATGTAATTTTATCTCGAAGTTTTGATTTTTTTGTTGAAAATTTCGACTTTATTCAAATTTTTGACATTACTTTTGAACATTTTGACATTTTTTTGTTATTAAAAATGTATACCTTTTTTTAAATTTTGACTTGAAATTTTAACTTTTTTACATATCTGACTGTTTTTAGATTCGATTTTTAAAACAATTCAATTCTATTTAAAAATTCGAATTTTCGCCTTTTAAAAACATTGTTGTTTTTTTAATTATGTTTTGGAAATATTTTCAGAAAGTCAAAATTTTAACTTTAAGTGACGATTTTTTTTAAAGGCAATCCGATTTTTTATTGAATAATCTTTACGTTCTTGAACATTTCGACTTTATATTTGGAAAATTTCAAATTTTCCATTTTTTTATAATTTTTACATTTTTCAATTTCGCTTTATTTTAAAATTTTAATTATTTTTCAATTTTTTGAAAACTTTGACACAAAGTTTTGACTTTTTTTCAAAATTTCAAGATTTCTGAAATTTTCATTTTTTAAAATATATCTGATCATGTTGAAGTAGATTTTTTTTAAATCTCTATCATTTTCAAGATATACACTTTTTTTTAAATTTCGATTTCTGTCCAAATTTTAACTATTTCTCAAAATGTCTACTTTTTTTTGGAAATTTAAACTTTATTTTAAATAATTTCGCGAAAGTTTTGACCTTTATGTAGTAAACTGGACTTTTAATTAAAAAAGTCATTTTCATTGTTTATTTTGAAAACCTCTACCTTTTTTAAGGTACCCACTTTCCACTTTTTTTAATTTGCCTTTTTATTCAATATTTTTTTATTTCTCGAAAATTTTAAAATTTCCAGGTTTCTACCTTTTTTGAAAATTTTTATTTTTTTGAAACTTTAATTTTTTGCAAATTTTCGAACTCTTTAGAATGTTCACTGTTTTTCTTAAACCTCGGTTCAAGATAATTAATTTCTTTGCTGAAATGTTTTACCATTATTCGAAGTTTTGACAGAGTATTTGAAAAAAATAATTGAAACCGTCTACTTTTGAAAACATTTTTTAACACACAACCACACAACATTCAAAATTCTTAAAGCGTCACCTCGTAACATCTAAAAAAATTGAAATAAAAATCTTGTACCCTGAAACCAAGAAAGATTAAAAAACACAACAAAGGTTGCTCTAATGCGTTTCGATAGCCAAGCTATCATCTTCAGAGAGATACTAACACCTAATCCTAAAATTAACCCTTATGTACTAAGAATATTCACTTCGTGCATGATCGACCGCATCCGAAAGCGCATGCGCATCTAATCACACACGTCGTAGTGTCACAATTCCTTATCTATTAACCTTAACTATTTTTAACAGTGATGAATGGCCTAAAGGCCCAGCGCATCCATAAGGCTGATGGATGGCTAAGCTTTCACATGCATTTAACATATAATTCTTATTTACTACTTTTAACAGTTTAATATTATTATCTATCCTGTGATTTAGTTCAAAAGCATGTCGGCCTCACTTGACTTCTCAGTTCTTCCGAACCTAAAATGAGCCAAATGCTCCTTCAATCGGATTAGAGATCGTCTAGTCTGCCCAACATACCTTTAAGGACAATCTTTACATGAAATTTGGTAAATACAGGAGTGGTCCGTTTGTTCTACTTTATCCATTAAGCTATCCAAAAGCAAATCTAATTTGCCGTTGGAACTATAAACAACCTGGGAGCCATGCGTAAGCGAGGGTTCAAATGGAAGCGAGACGAACTTAAAGTTTTTCTTTTCATCAGCTCGGTTCCACCAAAATCATAACATCAAACTAAAAGAGGTGAATAGTTTTTTTGTACACAGAAACGAAAAAACAAAGGGATTGCAATATAGATTGAATATAGATTGAAAATACATAGAAAAAGCCAAAAACCAAATAAGAATATTTTTTATTTTGGTAAAATATAAAGAAATTAAAAACGGAAAATGTTCGTAGCTTTGGACATCGATGCTTCGTTTTCATTCGGAGACTAAATAGACTGAACGTAAGACGGTAAGCAGTGAAGCCAGTTGAAAGCCTGGCGGAAGCCTAGCTCAACCCAGTTTGCAACGCACTCTCATTATTTGACAGACCGTTGCGAACATAACATCGGGTTTTTTTTTAGAAAACGGCCTGAAAATATGGGGAAGTGCATTGTTGAACATTGTAGAAACCGCAGTGAAACCATTTGTGGAGGAAAATTAAGAGTTTCCTTTTTTCGATAAGTAAAAATAAAATGTATAAATATTCAATTATCGGCGTGCGCGCGTCGCCATTTCGCTGCAATCGTCACGTGTTTAACAGCACCGGCCTAACAATAATGTACACATGCGCCGCGTATTGAAAGAGAATTATTTACTACCAATTGTTAATTTGTTATTAATTGTATAATGAGTGTGCTTTATATGTGTTTTACTTATATTTTATATCAAATGTAAGTAAGAGAAAATGAAAATAATTAGATAAAAAATAGGTTTAGAACATATTTATTTATTTATTTTATTCTATTTTTTGATTTTCCAGTTTAATATTTTTGTATCATTTTTACAGTTTTCCAAAAAATGTTAAAACTAAGGTACAATGGGTAAGTGCTATTAGAAGGGCAGATTGGATACCGTGTAAATTTTCACGCATATGTTCCGCTCACTTTGAAAAAAATTTTTTATTTAAAAAAAATGGAACCTGCATTTTAACACCGGATGCAATTCCTACCTTAAATTTGCCAAGAGTGGTGAGTAATAAAACAGTAATTTTTTTGTTACCAAAGATAATTTTAATATGTATTTATCTATTTATTTTTTTAGATTCGTTGAAATAAAGAAACTCAAACGTCAGAGGCAGAATTAAAGGAAGCTGAAGCATCAAAAGTAGAATTTAAAATATCTCAACCGTCAACTTCTGATTACATGAAAATGGACATTACATCTCCTACCTGTATCACATCTTCTACATGTACCTTATCTTCCACCTCATATTCCTTTTCTTCTGACGTAAGTACACCTTCAACATCAACATCAAATCCATTGCGCAATGAAAATGACACAGATTTGTATACAACTCAAATCTCCGATACTGATACCCCAAGAAAAAGAAAATTGAAATGTGAAGTCAGGCGCCTTAATTTTATATCAAAAAAAAGGGAAAAGATGATAAGGCACCTTCAACAAAACAAACGTCGATGTAAGAGAAAAATTAAAAACCTAAAAGATATTTTGGAAAAGCTATATGAAGAAAAATATTATTAAACAATGATGAGACAACTTTACTAACCTATTTCGAAGACAGTTTGCCCATGTCCGAATTAGTTTCAAGGAAAATTTCTAAAATGAAGTCGACTTCTTCAAGAAATTACTCCCCTGTACTTCGTGCGTTTGCTCTTACATTACATTATTATTCCCCAAGAGCTTACGAATATGTAAGAGAAGTTTTTGGTGTCTGCCTACCGCATCCAGGAACAATACGCAAATGGTACCAGAACATTAATGGCAACCCAGGTTTTACCAAAGAGGCTTTTCAAGTTTTAAAAACCAAAGCCGAAAATTCTGAAAAGGGAATTGTGGTTGGTTTAATAATTGATGAAATGGCCATACGACAACCTGTAGAATGGGACGGCGAAACATATCATGGCTACGTAGATTATGGAGCTGGTATAGATATGGACATGGACAATGTACCGGTTGCTAAAGAAGCTTTTGTTTTTCTTTTTAATTCCATTGAAGAGAATTGGAAAATACCTGTAGGGTATTTTCTTGTAGATGGTGTCGCAGGAAATCAACGTGCATCCTTTATTTTTCATTGCTTAGAGGAAACTCATGAGAACAAAGTAGATGTTGTATCTTTAACGTTTGATGGATGCCCAGCAAACGTTTCAATGTTAAAAATTTTAGGTTGTTCCCTTGATCTCGCAAATTTTCACACTAGTTTTAAGCACCCCATTACTCAAAGAGATGTTGCAGTTTTTCTAGATGCTTGCCACATGCTGAAATTAGTGCGCAATTGTTTTGAATTTAAAAAAATATTCGATGATGAACATAATAATCAAATTAAATGGAGCTATTTAGAAGAACTGAACCATATTCAGACTATAGAGAATTTACATTTGGGTACAAAGTTGCGAAAAGAGCATTTAAATTTCCATAATAATAAAATGAAGGTCAAGCTCGCAGCTCAGCTTTTTAGTAAAAGTGTGGCAGATGCCCTGATATTTTGCAAAAATGTTTTAAGAATAGATGCATTTCAAAATGTAGATGCTACCGTAAAATTTATTAATTTAATTAACGACCTCTGACATATTAAATTCTAGAAATATAAATAATTCTAACTTTAAATCACCACTTCATTTAGTAAATAAAGAATATATATTTTCAATGTTAGTTGAAGCAAAAAATTATTTAATAAATTTGAAAACCATGGATAACATTCGTCTAATTGATACAGGCCGTAAAATGGGTTTTATTGGTTTGTGTTGTATTGACAGCACAAAACATTTATTTCATTATTTAATAGAACAAAAAAGGCTTATTGAATATCTACCTATGTATAAGGTTAGTCAAGACCATCTGGAATTGCTATTTTGTAATATTAGGAAACAAGGTGGATATAACAACAACCCCACAAGCAGACAATTTAAAGCAGCCTATAAAAAAATATTAACACATATGGAGCTAAGGGAATCATTTTCAGGCAATTGTATTCCTCTTCAGCACATAACGATTTTAGAATGCAGTTCTTCAATTCAAAAAATTAATTTAACTTCCGGTTCATACAGATCTTTAAGTTTATTGGAGGAGAGTGACCAGAGTGACGAACGATATTTCTTTAATATTTCATCAGAATCCCTTCAACTGTCGGAATATAGTAAGAACATAATAACTTATATAGCTGGTTTCGTAACGAGTTCTTTAATAAAAAAAATAAAATGTGATGATTGTTTAAACAGTTTGATGTCAAACATATCTCAGTTATATAGTGATTTAATTTTCCTTAAAGACCGCGGTGGGTTAATTTACCCATCTGAAGATGTGATTACTGTTTGTCAAGAAACAGAAAAAGTTATAAAATTCTTTAATAATAATAATAGAAAATCTACACCTACATTAATGAAAACAAAAGTTGTGTATCATGTGCTAAAAAAGTTTTTAAATATAAACGTGTTTAAAGATTTGCGAGGCCATCAATTTGATAATTTTCCCAATAATTGTAATCACATAATAGAGCTTCTGAGAGCTATTTGTGAAAAATATATAGACACAAGAATACACCATGCCACCAAAATTTTTAATACTATGAAAATAACCAAAAGGCATATTTTAAATAAAGTGACAATTTTTAAAGGACAATAAGTACATTTAAATTATTTTCTAACATTGGCTTATTTATTTTCTATTTTTAGCAAAAAAAGGTTCATTTCTGAAAATCCCTACTACAGTGGCTAAAATTTCGAACATTTCAAGCAATTGCCTAACGCAATTTGATTCCGAAATGGTTAATTTATATTAAGTATTTTTTTCTTATTAACTTTGTACCTAAGTGTAATTCATCTGGAGCTTCTTTAATAAACATATATTTATTTCTTATGCAAACCATTCTTTGAGTTTATTTGTCTTAATAAGCGAATTTTCTTTTTGGAAGCGATCCTAATTTTAAATATTGTATTTGGCAATACTGATATTATAGTTGGTATTTGTCGTTCTTTTGAGTATTTAGAATAGGTTTTCGATAAAGTATTATAAGTAAATTGTGTTATTTCTGATGGTATATATTCCATATCCATTTCTATAGAACCACCTACGTAACGTTTTTCGCTATAAAATGTTAATTCAAGAATTTTGTAAGTATTAAGATAGATAAACTTAGAAACATAAAAGATCCAACAAAAATAATAATTTCCATATCTTGCCAAAACAGCATCTATTTAAATTGTTTTATTTACCCAAAAACCCCTGGTTACAAAGTTTCACTGAAATCGATACTGCCGTTTCGGAAATAAAAAAATATGTTTCTAAAAAACCAATATGTCTTTGAAAATAGTTCTCCTGAACTTTTAACAAAAGGCACTTATCAAAATTATCTTTTTGGTCCAAAAACACCTAATTCCAAAGTTTCATCTAAATCGTTAGAACCGTTACGCGGCAAGTTTCGTATTTATAAATTTTACTTAATCCGGCCATGTCCAAGAGTAGTGGGATGCAGCTTCCCACTACCCCGCATTTTAGTTTCAACTGTACGCATGAGACAACATTGAAATGTTCAGTCTATTTAGTCTCTGGTTTTCATTAAAAATCATCAGCAATGCATAAGGTGGAAAAAGGATAACAAATAAAGAAGAAAGAAGCAGTACAGGATATACTTCTTCCAGGATTGGACCGTGTCAAAGAACTACTAAAAGTGTTCGACGTTTCGCCCACCACCGTAGAGGGCTTCTTCAGGAACAAAGAAACAATAAATGAAAAATAAAATACAAGGAAATATACAAAAATGATAAAAGGCCAATTTCAAAATATCAGAGCACGTTAACACACTATGTTCACCATACCAGAGGCGAAACCCTTCTGAATTCAAAATTCGGTTCAAAGGACAAGAAAGTTTAGACAGAAGAACACGGTAACTGAGTATGTCCACCATACCAGAGGCAAAAGGCCAATAGAAATTGGCCTTTTTTCATTTTTCATTTTTGTATATTTCCTTGTATTTTATTGTTCATTTATTGTTTCTTTGTTCCTGAAGAAGCCCCCTACGATGGTGGGTAAGACGTTGAACACTTTTAATAGCTCTTTGACACGGTCCAATCCCGAAAGAAGTATATCCTGTACTGACTCTGGCCGTAGAAACCTTCGTTATGTAGAAAATTTTTTTATGAAGTTTGAAAATTCTATCTTCTTAGATAAAGAATCCTATTAGACCCGATATATTAGTAAGGATTAAAAGGTTTTTTGGAAACTTAAAATATCAACAATAAACACAACATTTCGACTTTTTATGAACGCCTTTGACATCGTTTTCCAGTTTTCATTCTTCATATCAAAATTTTAACCTTTTTCCCCACATTTCTAATGTAACTAGAAAACTCAAATATATTTAAATAATGTTCTCGAACTTTTTGAAAGCTGTCTAATAAAATAATGTGCTTATTTCGAAATTGGTTGGCTTTTTTTCTCAAAATTTGTGCATTTAATTTGTTTCTATATTTCTCACTTTAAACACAAAATTTAGATTAATTTTCCACATTTTTTATGCAAATATGAACTAAAGAAATCGGTTTTATTTTAATTTCGTCCTTTTTTTATTACTTCGACTGCAAATTCAAACCATTTTTTTTCGAAATTGCAATTTTAAATTAAAAATTTTAATTTCCGACTTCATTATAAATTTAAATTTTTATAGGTATCGAAATTATGATATCTTCCAGATTTTCAGATATATTTTATACAAATTTTTTAATTCAATATCACTAAACACGAATTTTAAACTTTTTCTAAAGACTTTGACCTTTTCTTTCAAAATGTTTACCTCAATATCGAAACTTCGACCTTTTTTTCCACATTACTAATTGAAAAACTGTAGTTTATTTTTCGATATTTTCTCGCAAATTCTAGTTTTCAATAAAATAATTTCTCCGCAAATTTCGCCTTTTTCCTCAAAAATTGCGGATTCAATCTAAACAATTAAACAATTTAACCAGGAAATTTTGGCTTTTCTTCACATTTATCATACTGTTACGTGCGTTATCGGTTCGAATTGATACACGTGATAGATTATACCGACTTTATTACTGAACTCAACTTGGATCACCACAATTGACAATTAACTCACTTATTATTGACTTCTACTAACTCACTAATTGCACTGATTCTAACTAACTGACTCGAGGGAAAGCTGACCGCCTTTTATAGTTTTGGCCCCCCGGCTTCTAGAACTTTTCGGCAGATAAGGCTTATCGTTCCCGAAATTTCTGGAACGCGTATCTGCCATTTGTTTCGCCAATTCTATTGTAAATTATATTCCACCTATTTACATTGCGTTACAATACTACAAATATAATAATAGGAAAATCAAGTTTTTTTCCAAATTTCAATTACGTGAAAAGTTAATTTTTCTTATAATTTCTAAAATTTTTTTATAATACTATCCAGATTTATGCATTCAATATTCCCCTAAAATTCCGACATGGAATGGTTATTTTTTGAAAGAAATTTAAGGTCCAAAACTAATTACTTTCTTTTCAAAATCTTCAATTTTATATTTGGGAATATTTTCAATAAATTCAGATTTATTTTTAAAAATTTTAAATTTCATCGTGAAATGTCTACTTTTTTCTTAAAAGTTCGAAAAAATTTTTTTTAATTATGTGTTTCCTTTAAAGTTTAGACATTTCCTACAAAACTTCCTCGTTTAATTTTCTCCTAAAATTTCGATTTGAAATTCGAAATTTCGATAAAGATTTGTATATCACTTTATTGTCTGCATAGGAATCCAGCAACATGGCTTTTGATTTAGATAAATTCATGAGAGGGCCATTATTTGTTAGCCACATTTCTTAGCCACCCTTAGTTCACTATTACAGTCTTCAACAGCTATTAAAGTATCATCTGCAAATAAGTTGAGGAAATCATATTTAACAATGTCATTAATATAAATTAAAAACAACAATGGTTGCAATACATTTCCTTGCGGTACACCTAAGCTGTTAGTAGCGGAAGGCCACTTATATGTTTTCACTTTTGTTATGTGAATTCGATTTTTCTAAGTAACTAGTAATCATAATTTTGTCCCTCCGCAAATGTTAATTTTGCTCAATTTCTCAATAATGGTCTATTCACCGATTCACTGAGTGCTTCTCCGAATATGATAGTTTACCTATCGAAACACGTTAGAGAAAGTGTTGTGTTTATTAATTTTTCGTGATTTTAGGGGACAAGTTTTGTATATCAATCCATTCACCGTTCAAATGCTCGTCACAAATTCAAAAAAACCGCAAGAATGATATTATCTCTACAATCAAGTCACTTTTTACAGAATGGCGGAATATAAATATTCTAACTTCTCCAGTGACCCTTAAGGCATTCGCAAGTGCTCATATTTATGGCATACCTGAAAGGTGGGGGTATTACATATATAGATTGATATTTTTAAAAAATAGAAATTTCATTTTTAGATTTAAAATTTTGATTTTAAATTATAGATTTCACAAATACAATACAACATTTTAAATTGTCGAAATAGGGAAAACTACCCTAATTTGAATTTAAATTCATTTCGTAGAACAAGTTGAGATATTATTATTACATTTCCAAATTTTAGAAAAAAAAATCAATTGCTTCTAGAATGATAGACTTGAATAAATAAATTACTTCAGTTTATTTGAACACAAACATTTCAAACGTAACGAGATAATTGATGGCACATAGATAAAATATAATATATGAGATTTACCAGTTATAATCGGAAAAAATTGTTCATTTAAAGAAGTTCTAAAAGTGAAAATCATTGTTGTTTAATTTCAGGGACTTATTTCATATCACAAAATCAAAAATCTCAAGATATCTAGTTTCGTTATATATATGCCACTTCAGTTAGCATATAAGTAAGTACTTACTGTCATCTAAATTGTATCAATGAAAATTATGCAATGTCATTTTTTAAGTAGTCTTCCAAATAATATTTGACCTTAATTTAACGTATTGAGGTAACCAGGGAAACTCTGAGAAAAGAATCATGTTCCTTTTTTTTTAATATTTGCTGACTTTCACAATGATAATTTATTTCTCTTTGACGGTAATATTTTGAAAAAATATCCAAAGACGACGATGAAAAGTTTAATGAAAAACTAAGCAATTTTTTAAGAAGCATCGAAAGTTGAAAAAGCTGCAAATGATCTAAACTCTTTCTAAAGAGTGCGTTACCGCGGTCGACACATGTTTAAACAAGAGACAATTTTTTATCTTATTTTTTGAGTACTTTGGGTTGTTATGAAAAACAAGTAAGTCTAGAATCTAAAAATAAAATTATTTACATCGAACGTGGAAAAAATGAGAATGTACCAAATTGTTTGCGAAAAGTGTATCAAGGTCGAAACTTTCGAACTTTCGAGATCTTTAAGCATATTGTATAAAAATAATTTACTTCTTATCTATCTTTTTTTTCCAATACGTACTAAGTCTCTGTTTTACAACCTGTAATCGTATCGGCAAATTCAAGGAATAGTAAGATTCTCATCATTTATTAAATTAATACGTCAAAGATCAGATATTTTGTTATATAAAGCTCTCATTTAATTAAAATGTGAGAGTTTGTGTACTAGATTTAACTAAAGATTGTTTCTCAGAAGGTCACGTGGTCAAAAAATTAAATCTTCCACTCTGCATGTTAAATTAGGAAATTTACGCGCCAAAATAGATTTCTTTGGATTGTAAAGAAATTCAGATGTCCTACGGAATACGACAGGATAGAAACAGCAAATCGTAAATGGGAATTAAGAACAAAAATATTGAGTTTGACAATTATAACCTATTCTGACAAATTTTCCATAAAATCATCTATAGTTAAACCTTTTAAGTCGACAAACATGTTGAAACGATTAAAAGGTCAACGTTGTTTTTTATGGATAGCAAATACTTTGTTAATAGTTAAACTTTAAATAAAAGTCAAAAATTTCAATAGCGAACTGGCATTTTTGAGAAACAGGAATTGGGTTTTGATAAACAAATCAAAATGTATAGTAAAGTTCAGATCAGCAAATAAAAAAAATTAAAATGTGAATTCTAACTGAAAAATTTGAGAAAAAGAACACAATTTTTTATTTAAAAAAAACATTTTTGCGAGGTTTGAAGTTAACGTCGTAGTTTTAGAAAAAAAATAGACAGGTATGGAAACTGCCGACAGAAGTGAAAACCTAAAACTATGATACAACAGATTTTTTTTAATTTTCAAATGGTAATATCAAAAACAAAAATTTCATAATTTGTAAATTAAAATTATTCTTTCTAATTTTCCTATATTTTTATGTATTGTGGGGTTCCTTGTTAAGAAAGTACACCTTTTGGTAACAATAAGTATATATTTTAAGATGTCTTACATTACATTACATGCTATTGGCCGTTAGCCATTGTCTGTCTTTTACATGACTGTTATATGACTTATAGGCAGTGTTGCCAACCTACGAACTATCCATACATCTCCCTTTTTTAAAGAAAAGAAAAAGTTAGCAACATCACATAACTTATGCTAAAACTTAATTTATAACATTTTCAAACTTACAGCTACAGATCTAACCTAACAGATTTCTTAACTATTCTACCATTTGAAGTAGTTATTCTTTCTTTATTTTCACTTTTTCTTTCTTCTGCACTTCCACTATTATTTTCAGTATGTCCTACATTTACCACTTTTTTTTTCCCTACTACTGAAATTGTCTATCTCTCCTAATCAATTAAGTCTAACTACATTTTCAGGCTTGCATTGGATATACGTTTTTTCATGCATAGTTTCTCCATATCTCTTTTTAAGGAATTTCCTATTTCTTACTAATGTAGATCCATTGCAAACTTTAACTTTATATCTTTTAGATCTTAGTTTTTTTAATACAAAATCTGGTAGACATTTACTCTGTGGTTCCTTTTGAAGGAATATTTTTTCACCGTTTTTTAGTAATGGAAGTTCTCGAACACCTCTTTTATTGTAATATTTTGTTTCTTCATTCTGATTTTGATCTGGGTATTTATGATATTCTTCCAGTGGCGCAATATGTACATGACAAGATAAGTTTGAATGTGTGATTCTAGACATTAGAATCTCATTCGGTGAACAGTTGTCAATTAATGGTGTCTTTATGTACTGAAGTAAGGCTAAATTAATATCCCTTTTATCCTCAAATACTTTTTTAAACATATTTTTGGCAGCTTATATATGTCTTTCAGCCATCCCATTGGACTGGAGCATATGTTGGTGAACTGAAAACATTTTTAAAATTCCATTTTTGTGAGAATTTTTTGAACAACTCAGAAGAAAACTGTGGACCTCCATCCGTGGTCAAGATTTGTGGTATACCATGTCTAGCAAATATTGACTTTATTGTTGTAATTACTTGCGCACTAGATGTTGTATTTAGACTTAGTTGTTCTACCTCCATGTATTTTGAATAATAATCAATTAAAAGTATGTATTTTTGACCAAATATTTCAAATATATCACAACCTACTTTATACCACGGAAGTTTAGTTATTTTATGTGATACCAGAGGTTCTGATCTTTGAGAATTTGAATGTTTTTGACAAATATTTGTGGGGTTTTTTGTTAAGAAAGTACACCTTTTGGTAACAGTGAGTATATATTTTAAGATGTGTTTATGTACTGATTTTTCGAATTAGCGGGATGGAGGATTAGCAAGATGGCGGATTAGCGAAGTTCGGATTAGCGGGATTCGAATTAGCGAGGTGCGGATTAGTAAGGTTCCGATCAGCGAGGTTCGGTTAGCGGGTGGTCAGATTACCGAAATTATGCAGTAATTCGAAAAACACTGCAATTTTTTTTTAATCTTCCATATTTTCAAATTACGATCTCATCTCGGTAATCCGACACGTCCGGTAATCCGGTGTCAATATCAAAAGTCGTCGAAAAACACTAATTTAGAAAACAAATTAAAACAATTACAGCATACACATTTTTGCATATTCAATTTAAATTTATGGGTAAGGTTAGATTATCTGACAAGTAGTTCAAATTGGCGTTTTTTGGTAACGCGAAACCATTCATTTGTCCCCTTTCTTTAGATGCTTAACGACGCTTAAAGAAGTTTTCACTTCAAAAAAATGGGAAGTTACTATTTTATATTTTATGTCAAACTATGTCTAACATGTATCAAATCGTCGTTGACGTGGAAAACTTTTTTTTTATGTGCCGAAATGTAAATTTTACAGGAGAGCAGAAAAATATATCGTCACTGCCGTGAACAAAATTTCTATGTACACAATTTTATGAAAATATGTTTTTTTCGTAATCTGATGGGGATTGAATGTATCTTCTCTATCAAATAAATATGTTTTTATGCTCTCCCATAAAATTTGCATTTTAGCATTTAGAAGATTTTTACACGGTAACGACGAGATTCAGAGTTTGAAAACTAAAAATGAATTTCGATCCAATTCGATCTCGTCAGTTTGGCATATTCAACTCGAACGCTGACGAATGAAGGGTACAGACAAAGGAGGCGACAAGTTAAAATACAGTAGACTCAATAATTCGGAGAGCGATAATTCGGATATTTTACTAGTCCGGATTGACTCCAAGCTTACATTATGTACATACCTTGTAATCTGGATCGTATGATTCAATAATCCAGACTTGCAATCATTACATATCCTGTCATCATATTGTCAAATGATGAATCTGCTGTATCTCCCTTAATTGCCAAACTAAGGCAAGTAATAGAAGCTCAGGATCTTCTTCCCCGGCAAATTTATAATACTGACGAGTCGAACCCCTTTTGGAAGTTATTACCTGATAAAACTTTAGTTCACAACAACGAAGCAACGGCGCCTGGCGAAATATCTAGCAAAACTTTCAACTTTTTGTCATTGGAGAGAATCCGAGGGCATTCAAAAACAAAACTTTACCTGTAGAATATGTTTCTGGTGGTAACGCTTGGATAACTTCTGCAATTTTTAAGGTTTCACAATTCGTTTTACAAACATGTGAAGTCATTTTTGAAAAACCAACGACTTTTTGTAAAATCGTTATTGTTGCACCAAGTCACTGCTCTGATCAGAAATTAATTAGTGAAGATGTAAAATTATTCACTTTTTGTCTGCCACCAAATTGCACGTCTCTAATGCAGCCTATGGATCAATATGGTATTATATTAACAAAGCTAAATTACCGGTAAGGTCTTTTGTCACATATTCTTTCACTACGCGCAGACGAGGATGATGTCGGTAAATGCGTTAAGAGCATTAATCTTATATATACAGTTTGTTTACTCCATAATTCATGGCAAAAAGTAATAACGAACTCTTTAGAAAAGTATTGGCATAAACTGTTAGCGGGTAATATACCTGAATAAGCTTATTTCAAAAGAAATAGCAATAAGTAAGCCACGAGTACCAAGGCACTTCGAATATGCTGACACAAATCGGTGGTGTTGAAGTGAATCAGTGAGTTGAAAATGTCGATGTCATAGAGGATGGTGATCTAGAACATAAAGCTCTTACCGATAAGACCAGCGGTGAAGCTATCCAGCAACAAATCAAGCACGAAGACAAAAAAATATTTTACATTGCGATCTCAGTAGGCGGAAAAAATAATCTTGACATTAGAGACATTCTTGTAATAAAAGATATACAACAGAAAGCTATAGCATTCTTCAATTGGTTAAAAATTAAATTAATTAAAAAAGTAAAATTTCCGACTATTTTAAATAATATAGTTTGTAGGTCGGTTTATCTGTATATTATACAGGGTGTCCCCGTTTTAAGTGTCTTAAATGAAACAAGGCATAGAAAAAACAATTTTCAGCAAAGTTTCCTATGAACATGTATCCGGAAACTCTTAATAAAAAAGATACAAGGTGTTGAAGTTTGAATTTAAAAAAAAGTTTTTACTTTTTCACTTTCAAGTTTTCTAAGATATTGAAACCAAATTTTGCATACATGGTGTATAAATGAAGGACCACAAAATAAAATAAAACTAAGTTTCTATCTTAATCAGTAGTGGAGTTACGAGCAATTTCTGATATTATTGTAGGAAAAATGCGGTACACCACTGGAGAAATAAAATAAAATACCAGTTTTGGGTAAAATATATAATTTTGAATAAAAGTTATTTCTTGACATTTTTCCGTTTTTGCCACTGGTTGCGTCATGTCGTTGCTTTTGGAAAAAACATCACTCTCAATCGTACTTTCACTAAGGAGAGTCCTAAAAATTTAAATTCTGTCACAATAGTCACAAATATGAAAGAACGTTTATCCAAAACTGTTAATTCATTTCATTTTATCCAATGTCGTAGCATCTTAAACTTACCCCTTTTTGTAAACAGCGATTATTTAAAGACCAGCATACATTGTATTCGAACAGTTCCTACTTAAAACATAAGGTAGTAAATGCCAAAAAAAACAATATCAAGGAAAAACTCTTCTTCAGAATTAAACGCTTTATCCAAAAATTGTATTTTATTTCATTTTGTTGAGTGGCGTACTACTTTTTTTTTCAAAACAATATCACTGATTACCCGCAACTCCGCCACTGGTTAAGATAGAAACTTAATTTTCTCTTATTTTATGATCCTTCATCTGCACACCATCTGTGCAAAATTTAGTTTAAATAACTTTGAAAACTTGTAAATGAAATAATAAAAACTTTTTTTTATTCAAATTTTAACACCTTGTATCTTTTTTATTAAGAGTTTCCGGATACATGTTCATAGGAAACTTTTTCCTTAAATTTACTTTTTCTATCACCTGTTTCATTTAAGGCACTTAAAATGGGGACACCCTGCAGATTGTGTATTATACAGATAAGGAAAAATTTTCATTGTCCATGTAAAATGCTAAGAATTGTCCCTTCCATAGTTTTCTACTGCCGCTGAATGTATTTCTCTACTTTGACGCAGCATGCTCGTATCTTCCAGTTTAGCTGTCAGAAAAAACTTGTCGAGAGTTTTACAACAGACAGAAATATTGTTTAGCACAGTCTAGCGGCCTATTTGAACTCCTTATATTGTTATGTTTAAAGAGTTATTATGTTATATTCTTCATAAAAATTATTATTAATTTTGTTTAAGAAATCTCGTTTATTTATTTTGGTTATCAAAGAATATCAGTCTTATTTTACCTCAGACGTTGATTATATCAACGGAATAAAAAAACAAACAACATGTGGTACGCAAATTTTAATAAAATTGTTGCCTGCCAGTAGTAATTCCGTAACAGAACAGGTTAGAAGCTATGATGTACTACTGAAATTTCCACCAGAACTGATCGCTGCGCTCTGCGTTGAATTGTTTACACCGGTGTAGGAGAATACAAGGCACCCCCCCATCTATCCCAGTATTAGCTCTCAATGTTAAACCTCTCATTAGGATTCTCCCTATGGACAGTGTTTGATTTTCCTGATGTGTATGTACAGTTAAACTTTCCTTAACGGACACCTCAAGTGAATTGACAACTCTATTAAGCGGACAATTTTTTAAGTCCGAAACTATATCGATCTCTCGAGCAATACTCATTGATGGTACTGATTTGGAAAAAATTATTAACATCAATGCTAACTTAATATTAGAAGATTTTAATGACTTAATTCTTGTCGATTATGCAAAAGTCGAAAGTATAAACTTTCTGACGATTTAGAAGAAAAAACCTAATCAATAATTAAACAAAATTTGGTTAAAACCTCTCATGTACTGACATCTCCATTAGGCGAACAATTTTGGCATTGCCAAAGGTGTCCGCTTAAGAAAGATTTCACTGTACTTATTCTTACTTACATTTAATTTGTTTTGAGATTTTGAGAATAAAGTGTATTTATTTTAAAAGAGTTTTATAACATACAGTGTGGACTAACCAAATGGATTAAATTCAATATCTAAGTTATTGTACATATTTATTAAAAATCCCAAGACAAGTCAAATTTAGATTATAAGATAACAGCCTGTATCGCAAAAATTTCATTCCTAGATGCAAGCCCCTTCGAGTTTCCGTTACAACCCCTAAATTTTTGAATTGAAAGTTGGGTCTTGGTATACCTCAATTGAAAGATCTTTTCATTATCTATTTAAAAATGTCATGGTTGCTACATTTATTTAAAAAATAAACAATTAAAAAAATTATCAACTAAATCATAAAGGGACCAAAAACAATTTCGATATCCTTTTTTGATTTTGTAAAACAAGAAACTTAAAAACTTATCAACCTTATCATAATCAATTGTACTTTTGGTCGAAAACATCCCATTAACTTTTTAAAACTGGGAGAGAATTAAACAGTGGTCAGTATCGTGCTTCAGTTATCTTTTTGAACATTTTGAAAATTTAATATGGGTCATTTAACAGAAATGCGTAAAATAATGATTTTACAAATGATCACTTATGGAGATAGAGCAAGATCACAGGTCGAAGTCGCTCGTCTATCTCAACAAAAAATTTCCTGATTTACCGCCTATATCCCAAGGTACAATTAGTAAAATCGAAAAGCACTTTCACATACACGGACATGAACGAAAGCTAAAAAAAGAAGCCTCCAATGCATTAACTAATAGTACCAAATTGGAAATAATGAATGAGTCACCGTTTCAGCCCCTAAATTTTTTTAATTGGAAGTAGAGGCTTGGTGTACCTCATTTAAAAGATCCTTTTATTCTCTATTTTAAAATCTTATGGTTGGTACATTTATTTAAAAAATAAGCGATAAAAAAAATTTATTAACTAGATGAAATTTTCTGCAATAATAAATAATAGCGGCTCTTCCGGTTCGCCCCTGATAATCATAAAGGGACCAAAAACAATTTCAATATCTTTTTTTGATTTTGTAAAAAATAAAACGTAAGAACTCATCAACTTTATCATAATTAATTGTACCTTTTGTCGAAAACATCCCAGTAACTCCTTAAAAGTGAGACAATGTGGTCAGTATCGTGCTTCAGTTATTTTTTTACACATTTTGAAAATTTAATATGGATACTTTAACAGAAATGCATAAATTTATATTTTACAAATGATCTATTATGGAGATATAGCAAGATCACAGGCCGAAGTCGCTCGTCTCTTTCAATAAAAATTTCCTGATTTACCGCCTCTATCCCAAAGTACAATTAGTAAAATCAAGAAGCATTTTCACGAACATAGACATGTACGAAAGCTAAAGAAAGAACCCTCCATTGCATTAACTAATGATACCAAATTGGAAATAATGAATGAGTTTCAATAAAATCCACATTCTTCAAGTCGACAAGTAACTGCAGCACTGAACGTTACTCATTCCTCGATTATTATATATTATAATTATTCGTGTACTGAAAGAAAATAAAATGCATCCTTATAAACTGCCACCATGAAATCATTTTTGTGACCAAATGATGCAAAGATTAGATAATAATGTCATCCAAATAGAAAACATATTGTTTTCTGATGAGTTCACTTTTACTCTTCACGGTCATGTAAATCGTCAAAACTCTCGCTATTGGGCTAGTGAAAATCCCTTCTGAATGAGAGAATTGCGTACACAGAACCCTAAAAAAGTTAATCTTTGGGCAGAGATTATTGGAGATCAAGTCATTGTTCCATTTTTCATTGATGGAAATTTAAATGGAGATAATTATTTAGCATTGCTCCAAAACAACATTGTACCAGCTTTGGTTAACTTATATCCAGCTCAAGAAAATCCACACGTTCCAGCTAATGTAATATGGTTCCAGCAAGATGGAGCAGCACCACACTACCAAGTCAATGTCCGGCAATATCTCGATTTTACATTTCCAAATCGGTGGATAGGGAGACGAGGTACGGTAGAACAGCCACTACGATCACCAAACCTGACGCCTCTAGACTTTTTTAAAGAGTTATGTGAAAAGTATAGTGCATAAAACCAAACCCGCGACGCAGCTGACTTACGAGCAAGAATAACGTTTGCGATTGCGTTGGTGACACCAAAGATGTTGAATAATTTCAGAAGACATTTTTATTCAAAATTACGATGCTGCCAAGATATTGGAGATGCTCATCTTGTACATCTCCTACATGGTTTGTTTTTTATTTTATTATATGAAAATATTAGATTTATATTTTGTTGTTAAAAATTGAAATTAATTTTTTTACTATTAATTTTTGAAATAAACATGGCGACTATAATATTTTTGAATAGAGAATGCAAAGATCTTTCAAATGAGGTATAACAAGCCCCTACTTTTGGTTTAGAAATTTAGCGGTTGCAACTGCCACTCAAAGGGAGTTGCATCTAGGGGTGAAATTTTTACGGTGAAGAATGTCACTTTATAATCTAAAATTGACGTGTCTCGAGATTTTTTATAAATTTGTAGAATAACTGATATACGAAATTCATTCCATTTGGCCGTTCCACACTGTATGTATCTATATAAAAATGAAAGACGCGATTTCTTATTAATCCAAATTAGCTCTAGCTTTAACTAATCCGGATTGTAAGTAATTTTGGGAAAAACGGATTTCAAGATGTAGATTTACTATCATTTTTTTTTTATTAAAGGAAAACGAAAATGTATTATAACTCGTAACTTGGTAGGTATATTTTGGTAGGTGATTTTAGTCCAAATGAAATTTTACACCGTTGGCTGTCAGATGATGTAGGTGACTCATTTTTGAAAAAAATGCCCTCCGCCTTCTTTGTCTGTACCCTTCAAATGTTTCGGCAAGTATACATATACTTAAGAATGAATGGTAATGGTCTTCGTTCATCTGATGCAAACTATTGGTCCATAAGTCAAGCTGTGGAAATAGTTGCAACAAATGTATTTTGCAAATAGAATCCAAAATAGACTGCAGTAATGCAACCCACTAAATGTGATATGTCGATATCTAATAAGATCGAAACCTAACTTTGATTCCCAAACTCTGAATGTAATAGATGTACCAACCTATTGATGTGTCTATTGGAATAGCTACACACGAGGGTTGCATTATCGCAGGTTTAGTCGTATTGTAATTTACATTACATCAAACTGTTCGAAATATAAATAAATAAAAGTAAGTAAATAACACTTCAATTAAGAATTCTCTAATTAAATAAATCGCATGTGTAGAATGTGTCCTCTTTTTGAAAACTCGTGTTAAATTTGCATTTATTGACTAGTTTCACGTGCCCACTTGAATAATATCGCGTTTGGATAACAATAAGGTGAAATATGTCAATTTCGTTCTTTTCAAAGTACTTATAAAGCAAATCGAAAACAAATTTTTTGTCAGTCATAGATGTTCTGCAGCTTCCAAGATGAACATAAAAGTAATTTTAATTGTTGTTATTTTCTGCCTGATGATGGTTTCATCATCCAAATCACCTTTTCCATCCAAGGATGACAGGTCATGCGTGTGTAGGTTGAGATCCGATTGCATTCACGGTGTTAACGAAGAGTAAGTAAATTTAAAAAAACTATTCTGTTGATTCTAATAAATGTTTTATTTTAGCGTGATCTGCGACATCTGGTTTCTTCCCTATAAGATAGCATGCTGTATTTTAAATTTTGCTAAAAAAGGCTGAAATTATCATTTAGTAAAAGAAACGATGAATTAATTAAAAATATATTTTTTCTTCTACAACATGTTTCTCTATTTTTTTATAATATCATAATGTATTTAGTCCTGGAGGCCCAAAAAGAAATTTGTAGATTGGTCAAAAATTAAAACCTGTAGAAAAAATCAAGATTTCAAAAATATTTCAGAAATCAGAAATTTTGGGAGAAAAACTCTTAAATTTTGACTTCAAAGTAGTCGTTATTTAAAAAAGGTGAAAATTTCTAGAAAAATTCGGAATTTTCATGAAAGAGTTGAAATGTTCAAAAAAAACCTCGAACGAAAATTCTAAATAAATAGTTACAAAGAAAAAAACCAGAAGAGTAAAGTTGATTTCATGCTAGAAATGCTGTATTAAAGAGAAAAGTAATGAAAATAAAAAGTAATGATTGCAAATCATAAGAGGAGCTTTAGTCCATCCAGGAAGCCCCCCCAGGGTCGGATGACCTGACTTCACCCATGATAAGTTTCTCTGTACGAGTGATAACGCAATCTATCGCACTATTCCATGGTAATCTTCCGATCTAAGATTGTTTTCAGCTGGAAGGTTAGAGGAAATGTTACTTAGTTGAGGTATTTATAACGTCATTAGCCAATGAGTCAATGAGTAGACACTGACTAATTCTATTTATCAAGTTCATAACTAAAACAAAACAAATCAAGCTCTGTCAATTTAACAAACCATGAGTTTGCGCAAACTGTTTGTAACTTTGGATAGATTACTAGAGACCGGATTATATGCATTTGCATATGCAAATGCATATTTAACCCATTTCAACTGATTATTGCATATTTTAGCTAAAATCTAATAATAAAGCATAACAAATTGTCATTATATTCTAAATTTCCACTTTTTGTTAAAATTGACTTTCTTTAGAAAATTCCGAATTTTTTCTTAATATCGTTTTTTTAGGTTTCTTCTAAAAATGTCGATCTGTTATAATTTCAATTTCCAGAAATTTTAACTGATTTTTAAAGTTTCTAGAAATTTCGGCTTTTTTCTTGAAATCTCGAAACTTTAGTATGTTCTTTTAAAATAAGTGTTTTCCCTAAAATTCGGTTTTATTCTCGAAATTGCACTTTTTGGTTTTTTGCATTAAAAAATCATCTTTATTAAAATCCCATCATTTTGTTTAAATAATAATTTTGAAGAAGAAACTGGAAATGTTCAAAAAAAAAATAGTAACAATTCGAAAGGATTTGAAATATTACAAATATTAGGTATATTTTGACAAAAACACGAGTTTTTTTTAAAAATTAGAAATAATTAAAAGATGTGGAAATTAAAAAAAGTATTTTTAAACAAGCAAAATTCCTAAATAGGTAAACTTTAAAAAAATTAAAATTTTCAAAAAAAACGTTAGAAAAGTCATAAAAGATTATAAATCTTCAAATAGAAAGAAATTTTCAAATAAAAATCAATGTTTCCAATTGTCGAATACGATGTATGTAACGTAGTTGGTTCATGTAAAATTTGTGAAAAAGCAATTTTGTGAAAAATCCAAATTTTAAGATATTAAATTTTAAAAATTAAAACATCAAAAAAAAATCCGAAATTTTAAAAATCCCAAATTTTAAGACACAATTTTTAAAAAAAAATCGACATTTTGAAATCTCTATTTTGAAAAGAAAAAGACCAGATTTTCAAAAAACTTTCAAATTTTCAAAATAAGTTGAAATGAAAAGAAATTTTAAAAGTCGAATTTTTAAAAAAAAATCAAAGTTTTGGAAAAAGATCGACATTTTTAAAAGTCAATCTTAAATTTGTGAAAAGACCTTCGAATCTCAACTTGAAAACTCGGAACAAGAAAAAATTAGAATTTATCAAAACTAAATTTGGAAAATAAAATTCTGAAAGTCTCTCTTTCCAGAAAGTGGCATATTTGCGAAAAATCGAAATTCTAACAAGAACAACCGAAATTTTGAAAAAAAAATGATATTTAAATATAAGTCTTTCTATTTTAAAAAGAAAAAAATGTTTTTTAAAGTTCGAAGTATTGAAAAAAGGGAGAAGTGGAAAAACAAAACGAAATTTTGAAAACATTCAAAATTTAGGGGCAATTTGTGATAAAACCTGGGAATGTGGAGTTGAATTTTTGGTGGAAATTTTAAGATGAAAGTTAGGGCAATCACAGCATTTGAAAAAAAAAATTTCCAAAAATTGAAATGTTGAAAGTCTGAAAAACTTGCAATTTAAAAAAAAATACAAGGGGCCAAAGGTGTAATAATTCTAATGATGTTTATAGATAAAGTAAACCCGAATTTTCGAAAAATATTTTTTTAAATTAAAGATTACGGTTATAGCAAAATTCTCAGAATTTATAAAACCTAAATTTAGACACAGATGAAATGTCGAAAGTAAAGTTAAAAATTTCAGAAAAAATAAAATTTGAAACAAAATTCATAAATAAATAATAATTCTTCGAAATTTTTCTTCGAAAATGTTAAGAAAAATACCAAAAATTTTACGATTACAACCGTAAAAAAGAAAAGAGAGTTTTATGAATAAATAAAGTTCTTTTGAAGTCTTCACCTTTTTACTTGTAATGTCTATTTTATTTTACTCGGGATTTTGACTTTTTTTGACTTTCACTTTATTTATTTATAGAAAAATTCTAGAACATTTGAGTTTAAAAATATTAATATGAAACCGAAAATTGTGAGAAAAAGTTCAAACTTGCAGAAATGAACAAAAAAAATTTTTAATAGGAAATTTATACACTAGATTTTAAGAGAAAAAAAAACAAATTTGAAGAAACACTTTAACATTAAACGAAATTTGTCAAAATTGGAAGCAAATTTGTTCAAATTGACAGCACATTTTTACAAATTAGAAGCAAACCTATTCAAATTAGAAACAAATTTGTTCACACTAGAAACAAATTTATTTAAATTAATAGCAAATTTGTATAAATTAGAATCAAACCTATTCAAATTAGAATCAAACCTATTTAAATTAGAAGCAAACTTATTGAAATTGAACTCAAATTTGTTCAAATTAGAAAGCAATCAGAAACAAATTTATTCACAAGAAAAGGGAAACTTTTTAAATCAGAAGCAAATTGTTCAAATTTTCAAACATTATTATTTAATTTAAAGTTGCATATTTTGACACGTGCCATGCATATTTTAATCATTTTGCGTGCCTATTTCCATATATATCTCAAGCTTTTTATGTTACATATAATCCGGTCTCTATTAATTACTATACGTTACATTTACCATTTTTGTTTTATTAAGTTAAAGGAGATATCTCAATCTTAGGATATAAAACTTAATATCCTAGGACACCAGCAGACTACTAACGGAATAACCTAAATCTTTGGATATGAAAAGCTGAAACTTTTATATAGTACAACAAAATAGTATTTTTTTTAAATTAACCCCGATGAAGTAAATAGGGTGACCCGTTTCTGTAGAAAAATAATTATTTATTCCGCGAGCACGGACAAAGTCGCGGGTATGAGTTAATATTTTATAATATGCACAATATGTCTCAAAAGTAATAGGAACGATTCTTAGATTTAAAAAAATAGTTTTATTAAAATCAGGCTAACCCTTTTCAAACTATTTGTCCTCTGATGAAATATCTGCACCGCATAACTTACCTCAGATCTCAAATAAAAACCAATGGCAGATCTAGAGTGGGTAAATGTTGAAAAAGTAACAACAACGTTTTGCTTGTTCTGGATTTTATTAAACAACTCCTTAAACATTTATGTGTTCGGTAGAATCGAACAAATTAGCAATTTACATTTTTTTATAAATAATATCAAGTAAAATAGGACATTTTAAAATCAATCAATCTTTACATTATATACAAAATATCTTACAATTACAGATAACTTATGACTTGACTTTTTTGCCAACAGCTTCTGCAATACTTCTATGGCCGTCTTTCTCCAACAGCTGAGTTAATTCTTGCTTTATCTCCTCCACAAGCGTGGGCCCTTCATAAACTAAAGCTGTATACAGCTGCACAACGCTGGCGCCAGCCTGTATTTTTTCATATGCTGAATCACCAGAATCTACACCTCCAACCCCGATGATAGGCACCCCATTCGTCAACTTGTACATGTCGGCAATCATTTGAGTGGAAATATCTCTCAGAGGTTTCCCGCTTAAACCTCCGGACTCTGAAATGTGCTTAGTACTTTGTAAATCATTGGGTCGCTGGATGGTTGTATTGGAAATAATGAGTCCATCGATTTTGCAGTCTTTATGTTGGATCACCTCCGCGATATCCTTCCTTTCTGCGTAATTCAAATCTGGTGCTAACTTCAAAAGCAGCGGGGGCCTATGAGTTGCGGGTAAATTGTTTCTAGCCGCTACTAAAGCAGTTAACAACACCTTAATTTCCTTCTTTCGCTGAAGATCCCGTAAACCTGCAGTGTTTGGGCTGCAAGGCGGATAATTAATATAAATTAATAATTAATAGTGTGGTGTGTAAATTAAACTTAAATTACCTGCTAATGTTAATCACCAAATAATCGGCGCAAGGGCCCAATTTTTCTATACCTACAATGTAATCGTTGATGGGGTCATTTGACGTTTTATTTTTACCTAAATTCACGCCTATAATTGGGTGAGTACCGGATGCCCTCAGCTGTTTTAGGCGTTCTAAAACAGCGTCATGGCCGTCGCTGTTGAACCCATATCTAAAAATTACCAATTCGGTAAGTTTTGATTATGAAGAATTTAAGATTTTTGATGTCTAGTTCAGGGATGAGCAAGATGCGCCTAACATTTTTGTGCGGCCTGCCTAACATTTTTTGTGGCCTGCCTAAGCTCTACTGTTTAACATAAAAATTTTGGAAAAAAATGTCAAAAAATTTGACCAAAGAAACAAAAGAACTTACCATTTGGAAGAAACATATGTTGTCAAAAAACACGAAACATTTTCCACACTTGAGAAAAGAAACTCCTTCAGATAGAAGTAAATATGGTTAGGAAATTCAAAACTCAAAACATTTGAATCGAGATTTAAAATATTTCGATCAGAAGAAACTGCTCCTATTCTGAGCATTTTCTCCTAATCATTTGATATAATACAGGACATAGAAGCAGTTTCAAATGAGTATAAATGGAATTAATAGATTTACAAAACAACGCCAATTTGAGGATCAAATTTCACAATATGGACATTCCAAAATTCTAATAAAATTACCTACATGATTTTTAATAAATTTCCACGATAAGTCAAGCATGCAATGCAAATCGTGAAATATTTTGGACATGCACGTAGGCAGGATTTTCTTCAAGGGGGAGCAACAATCATTACTAAAAATCCATGGACAAAAAAGAAAACCTTCTGTCTGAGTAATGTGTATTTTCACTTAAAAACTGTAGAACTGGGGAGATCGCATTTTCAGATTAAAGTCGAAATTTCGAAAAAAAAGCCCAATCTTAAGAACTTCGGAGAACTTTAAGAGATGTCGAAATTTGGAAAAAGGGGAAATGCAAAAAAAGTGATAATTTCCAAAACAAGTCGAATTCAGGTAAAAAATTTGCAACGTTTAAAAATAATTCTGTCAGAATTTTAATTTTATTTAAATTTTGTTATGTTCTTGAAATTTTTCAAGAAATCTTTTTCTCAAAATTTCCTAAAATATTGTTCTCAGATTTTCAGATTTCTATTAAAACTTCGATCCAATTTTTGAAAAATAAAGAATTTTGTAAAAAGTCTATATCTTCAGAAAAAATTCACATTTCAAATGGAAATGTCCAGAAACAGATTACATCGAATTTTGAGATAAAAGTCAAAATTTGGAGAATAAGATAATTTCGAACACGTTGAAATTACCGGAGATCAAATTAAACGTTCCAAAAAAACGTTGCAATTTCCAGAAAAATATCGAACTTTCCGGAAAATATTCCAAATTTATAGAAAAAAAACTCCAATTTTAATTGGAATTTTCAATCAATCATTTTAAAAGCAAAAACCCATCATTTCTCAAAAACTCGAGAAATATACAAAATTCGAAGAAAGTCAAAATTTTCCAACGTCTAATTTTTTTAAAATACGCAATTTTCAAAAAAAGTCGAATTTTGAGAAAGAAAAATCGCAGTTTTCAAAAACATTGTTCTTAAAATTTAAAATTCAGTAAAGATGTTCAATTTATAAGAAATTTTTTATCGAAGTCCCCAAAAATATTTTTCGCAACATTTTTATAAACATTTCGATCTAATTTAATGAAAAAAGTGAACATTTTCAGAACCGTTGAGCTAAAAGTCGTAATTCCGTGAAAAACAAAAATATACTGAAAAATGACAAAATTTTGAAATAAATAAACCAATTTTTAAACAAAAATGCAAAAAATAGAATTCTGAAAATAAAATCGAAGTTTTGAAAAGGACAAATTTTGAGGAACAGGCGAATTTTAGGTAAAAGACTATTTTAGAAAAACTCAAAATTTAGAGAAAAAAAAGGACAAATTTACCGAGAATAAGAAAACAATTATATAAATATTAAACATCGGATATTGAGACAAAAATAAAGATTTCCTGAAAAAGGCTAACTTTAGCAAACCAGTTCGGTATTTGAAAAAAAAAAGCGAAATTTCGACAAAACTTTGAAACTGATAAAAAAATTTCCAAAGAGTCATAAAAAAAGTCAAAATTAAAAAAAAAATAGTCGAAACCTCGAGAAATAGACGATATTACTAGAGAACTTTTGCGAAAAAAACTAAATGTTGAGAAAAAGCGTTTAATCTTAGCGAAATTTCAAAATTTCCCAGAAAGAATCAGATTTTGTCGAAATTCAGAAAAAGAACAAATTTTAAGAAAAAAATCGAATATTTATTTTCTCTTGACTCCTCGAGTCAGAGGAAGACAGCGCCCTACCTTGCATCAATGGGCGTTAGAAAACCTCAATTCTTGTGATACACATCGAAATTAGGATAAACAAGTTGAAACTTCCAAAAATGTGGATTAAAAAAAGGTTGAAATTTACAAAGAAATTTCCTTCGTAATTTTTGTCCTTTTACAAAAATGTTAAATTTCCAAAAAATTCAGTTTTTTATCAGAAGATCGACCAGATTTCGAGGAAAAGACAAGTTTTAATAAACAGGCTGAAATTTTCAGAACCATAAGAAGTAGAAGTTTTCAGAAATAGTCGAATTTCGAGAAATGGCGAAATTTCAGAAAAATAAGCGACGACGGTTTAAATAAAAATTCGGAATTTTAACAGTCAATTTTGATAAACGAAGTCAAATTTTATAAATAAATGCAAAATTTCAAAAGAAAAATACAATTTTTTTAAGACAATATACCAAATTTGAGAAAAAGGTAGAAATTTCGAAAAAATGTTTCAAGGAAAGAAGGAATTCTGAAGAATTGGAAAGTCCCCCAATATAAATTTTCGGTTTGCTGCATGAACCAGAAGGGACAAGCATCTCACCCTGCCATATGCAAGTTGTTATGCCTATGATTTTGAAAGAACTTATATTTGCAAACATTTAGTTTCCGTAATGGAAATAGTTAAAAGGGACCACAGGTCCAGACTAATAACATACGACTGCCAAGTTTTGTAAAAAATTCTCATTAAAGTTTCTTTAAGATTTTTTTTCCATAATAATTTCCCTTTCATATTTCTATTATGTATTTAAATTAGGTAATTTGTTATAGTACTTTTCTTATTTTTGTTTTGTTAATAGAAACTTAATAATTAGCGTTAATCACCTAATCTAGCATTCATATTTTGCTCACATGCTCACACTTTAGCCTTGTAGTTGGCCCACTGTAAAAAAAAGCATGCTCATCCCTGCTCTAGTACATTTGAAATCAAAAGAAAAAATTCTGAATTTGGATAAAATTCCGCATCTTATATGTTAACATCAGTGCTGTAGACAGTAATCTACAGGGGACAAAATTTAAATGTTTTTCTGTAACTAAATTAAAATCAGATATCTGATGTTGATAAATTTCCTCAGCAACAGTTAGTTTTGATATAGCACTTAACGAGCTTACTACTAAATTTCCAAAGAAAAAATCATAAGATTTATAAAAAAATCTTTCAACAATTTAAACGAAAAACTTATTTAAAAACTTGATAAGTCTTTTACAATCAAACTTTAACAAAGTTCAAGCTGGACAAATTGAACCCAAAATTTCAAAAAAATAAAAATAAAAACTAGAAAACCTTGAGTCATGAATTTAAAATCAAAACATTTAAAAGCGCAAATTTAAAGTAGAAATTGTAAGAAATGTCAAAATTTGCAAGAGAAAATGAAAATTTTACGTTTAAGCTTGAAATTTCAAATTCAAAGCTGAGCTTCAGCTTCACTACTTAAAAATGACATATTTAATGGCAAAATAAACTGAAAATTTATACAGAAGGTCACGAATTTTGATACTTTTCTTTATACATTACAATGATTATAATTAAATAATAATAAATCAATGGCAAACCTATTTATAATTGCAGCATCACTGCTTAATCGGAAGACTCGAGGTTTTGCGTTTCCGGGCTGCGGTAGGGGCGTAACAGACCCAATTTCTACAAATCCAAAGCCCAAATCCTTGAGTCCTAAAATGGCCTCGCCGTTTTTATCAAAGCCGGCTGCAATACCCACAGGATTCGGGAATTCGATTCCGAAAGCTTTAATTTTCTATAAACGATAAATTAGTGATCCTGATAAAAAAATCTCTTTACTCAGTTACCAAACTCTCAGGATCTTTGAATGAGCTGGTGCCAAAAATCCTGTATTTACTGACTAAGACACCCAATTTGTGGGCATTTTCAGCGTCGAACAAACGTAGGCAGGGCATTACCACATTCTTATAGAATTTTTTGTCCCTGTTGTATACGCAAAGACCGGTAAATGTAGCCACACCGGTCAAAGAAACCCATATAAAACTTTTTATTTTTTGCTAAAAAAACTCCCCTCTGAATTCTCAATTTTGCTTAAATTAAAAGACTTACCTTGTTCGTAAGCGGACGCATTTTGCCAGACAAATTATCGAAAAGAAAGATAAGATCTAATCAAAAAAACATATAAAAAGGTGTATAGGTTATGTTGGAAATTTGACAACTATCGAAAGACGGTAGAACTATTTCCCATCAGTTCGAATGTAATATGTGTCGTATTATTTGTCGTAATATTTGTTTTGAAAAATCGACAAGAATTAACTAAATTAGTTTTTCGTCTATAGTATTTATCGTGTACAGATTTATATAGTATAGTATATAGTATAGTATGATTTACATAACACTGGCGTTTTATAAATTGTAGGGTCGTTTAATTTGGAGTAGGTACAAGATGCACTTCTTGTAAGTGGCCTCAGTAAAATCAAATAGTAACTAGCTTTACCTTTTTATAATGATTAATGAGCTAATAACAACGATTACGATTGTTCATTGTTCCCTCTACAATACAATCCAACTGCCTCAGCATTTAATATTACAGATGGTAAATTCGACAACTTACCATATTACTTACTAACCCACTTGTTGATATTTATTGCATTAATTAAACCATACATTCAATGGCCAATTTCTATCATAAAGCGTACAGAAGTTTTGGACGCAGAGTATTTCTGGATACAGCCACCAAGCGCCAAAAAACGTGGCTATTTCATCTCGACCGCTGTAAAAATGGCGATCGTAACGTAATACTTTTGTGATTTATACCAGGTTTACATTTTCAGTTTATCTTTTTCCCAAATGTTTGTGTATAATAAATTTAGAAAAATCGACACGTTGACTGCCAACTACGATGTAACTCGTACTTTGAATAATTCTGGTCTAGGAACCCGGTTACCTCGATCCAAATGCAAGTTATCTCATAGTAATCATACACGTCTGGACCCAGCCATCAACGTGTTAATAAGTTTTTTATGGAAATATTTAAATCGAAAATTTCCATAAATTTTTATTTTATGCACTTTATTTTCAAAACCGATTGTTTACACTTTTAAGTAATATTCTTTTTCTTAAAAAGTTCGATTATGAACTAATAATTTCTGACTTTCTTCTCCAAAAAGGTTTAAAACCAGTTTTTTATCAAAATTTGCCTTGTTTTCTCAAAATTTTAAATTTTAGGCAAGATATGGTTCTTATGAACATTAAATTGATTTTCAAAATATCGACTTTCTGCCGATTTGGCTATTTTCTAATTCAAAATTTCGATTTTTTTTGAGAAAACTCGAGATTTATAAAATATCTCGGTATATTCAGCATGATTAGGACAAGTTGGTGGAAATTAGAAAAAATCAAAATTTTTAGAAAATGGTAAAATTTTGAGTTAAAGTTAAAATTTTGTACAAAAAAAATGAAGAATTTACAAAAAAAAACTAAAAGTCTGCAAAAATAAACAATTCCCCATTGCAAAGTTAAAGTAGGCCATTATTTTAATGTGATGCGAGTTGAAAAACTTTCAACATTTTTTGCAAGTATTTTATTTTATTATGACAAAAGAGTCTACAAAAGAAACAATATTACAATAAAATAGAACGTAATCCCTTAATAATAATTATGCTAAACAAAACCAAATAAAACTATCAAAGAATGACTATTGCAGAGAGACTATTTATTGTTCATTGTTAGTTTTCTTATTTTAGCTGAGTTTCTTCTCCATAATGTCTTCATTTTGGTTTGATTTTATTGTGTAAACTCTCCAATAAAAGTTATTTGTTTTTGTTGGCTAAAGCTCCTGCTTTATTGGCTGCAGTTTCAACTGCTTGCATTATGGCACCTCTGTAACAAAAAAAAAAGGTTAAACTAATGTTTAAAAGCTTCAAGGCTCTATTACCGAAGACCTCCTTTTTCCAAAGCGAAAATTCCTTCAATAGTCGTCCCACCAGGGGAGCAAACCTCGTCTTTTAAAACACCTGTATGTTTACCAGTTTCTTGCACCATTTTAGCAGCACCCAAGAAGGTTTGCGTGGCTAATTTGCAAGCCAACTCTCTCGGAATCCCCATTTTTACACCACCATCGGATAAAGCTTCAATCATTAAATAAATCTACAACAGAAACACTGAAAAAATTTGCCCAAAATTAGAAAACTACGTACGAAAGCTGGCCCACTGCCTGCTACTGCAGTTACAGCATTCATCATAGATTCTGGAATTTGTTCGCACAGACCTAGGGGTGCCAACAGCGTTTTTAAAAGAGATATGTCTGATTCCATTACTTTTTTGCCTGGGGCAAACACCGAAGATCCAGCGCCAACCAGCATTGGTGTGTTTGACATTATTCGAATAATTCTGGCATCCTCAAATTTAGCCAAATGCTGTAAAATTACTTATTTAATAACATAGTTGCAATCCTCCAAGTACAATGATGTCCACTTATAATGAACTTCAATTCGTTTGTTTTAAGCATAGTTCATAATTGCTAACCATCACACATATAATAGCATTAATATCTTATAAGTCTGGTATTTTAGATCACCAGCCTATTTTGAGATACATTAAATGAAAAATGTGAGCCATGGACTATAAACAATAAAATTTGCAGAAAACCTGTTGATCTGGAAAAGCAAAATATTACATAGAATTTTTGGAGGGAAGAAGACAGAGGACATCTGGGAAAGACGTTCAAATAGAGAAATATACGGGATATTTGAAGAACTGTCCATATCTCAGTATGTGAGGGCGCGGCATCTGAAAAGAATGAGGAAAGCAGATTGGTTAAGAACTGCGGTTGGACGATTCCAGAAGGTAAAAGAAGTAAAGGTAGACCAAAAAAACGGTGGCGTAACGCAGTATAGGAGGATCTAAAAGAAAAAAGTATTAGAAATTGGAGAATGGCAGCTGGAGACAGAAAGCCTTGGAAGAACATTATCAAGCTATGGGTCTAAAGGGCCTGTAAACGCTTTTAGATATATAAATGTTAGCATTAGGAAACCCGCCACTGACTTCCCTACATAGAATGTGCCACATGTGATACAAACCCGGGACCTTAAGCCACGTGAAGGAGCAAGGGAAAGAAGGCAGTCGAGAATGAGCTTAGTAAATATCGAGACCATGTGTAGAAGAGGCCAATAAAGCGTGTGTTAAGTAAATTGTGTGTTATTCAATCGACAATTGATTAGGACCAATCATCAAAGTTTACATAAATAAAAACTACCGCCCTTAAGCATTATGAATATCTATAATGCCTTAGGACATTATAAATTTATAGCATGTTACCATCTTAGTATGTTCCTATGCAATGGCGTTCTGAACATGATAGATGTCAAATTAATAAATTGAAATGTCCAAAAAAATTCGATTTAAATAACATATTTCTAGGACATTAAACGTTGAAGGCATCAAGGGTGTTACAGGATAATAATCCCCTCAATCGACAGGCCAAATGTCCTCAGTAGCTACACTGTCGACCTTAATGCCTTATTATCCTAATAACACCCTTGAAACCTTAAAAACTGTTTAATTCATACGTTATAGTTTGTTATGAATCAAATTTCCTAATAGGTAGTTTTGTTATAAGCAGACATTACTTTATTCTAAATTTGTTCAACAATCTTAACAATATTTACTGCTTTCTAATTTACTTACAAGAGTAGAAAGCAGTAAACAATGTTACAAACCTCCTCAAGTGTATTGAGTGTTATTCCTGCCAAAATGGATAAAAACAACTTCCCCTTGCAATTTTTGTCAGCACTCTTCAGTGCGTCCTCGACGGCAACTGATAACATGTAGGGCTTAACACACAAGAAAATAACGTCAGCCTCAGATACAACCTTCCCATTTTCTTGGAAAATATTCGTTCCGCGCTCCCTCCAAAAGGCCAAGTTTTCCAAGCGGGGTCCGGAGACGTAAATTTGGGAATAAGAGACGAGACCTTGAGGAAATTAGGGTGAGCAAAAATACGAAATGGTGGTTTAAAACGATTACCTTTATTAACTATTCCACCGGCTATTGCTTTGGCCATATTTCCCCCGCCGATAAAGCCGATTTTTTGCTTTATTTTCGAGTCACCGTTCATTTTCGTATAGGTATTAGTGCAACGAGCAAAATTATTGAGGGCAAATGTTATACTGATCGATATACTTCTGACTAGATTAAAATATTTGATTTACATAATATTTGAAATTTGAATACCCAGACCTAACCTAAAATTTTTGGCAGATTGATGTTGTTGGATGACCTAAGCTAGTGTAGTTCATTTGCACTATTCAATAAAAACAAGAATAATAATTATCGACTTATTTAAAGGCAAAATAATGCTTTGTGTCTTACTTGGTTTGCCGAATTAGTATATTTATTTAAAATGCATTATTAACACAGAAAACGTAGGTGTACTGTTATTAATAAACAGGAAAAACACTTCACCCTCTATGATCGTGTTTCGAACTACAAAAGACGAGCAATCTCCTTATATTTTTAATTTTTCATTTACCTTTGTTTATTGCTTACTATTGCTAGCACACGCCTGTGCCTGATAGCATTTTTAAAATAAAAACCAATAGATATCTTTTTTAAAATCTAAAAGCAGCATCTAACTTTGAACATATGATTCTTTTCTTTTTTTTTTCTCGTCGAGAGGGGATGCACCTGACCCCGTATCTACATCTGAATCCTCCAAGGTTCACTGTAAATACTGAAAAGAGAAATTTAAAGTTTTTTCTCAAAATTTTGACTTTAATCAATAATTTTTGATTTTCGACTTTTTCTTAAGATTTCGAAACGACGGTCGAAATGTTGATTTGAAATCAAAATTTCGGAATCTTAGGATTAAATTCAAAATTACGTAATTAAGTTGTAAATTTTGAAAGGAGTCGTATTTTAAAATTTTTTCGAATGTAATATAATAATTTTGAGAAATAAATCAATTTTCTTTTATTTATGTACGTTCTACACGTTTGCAGATTAATGATATATGTAACAAAATAAAGTTTGAGAATAGGGTAGTTGGCACACTATGGAAAATCCCTTTTTAAATGATGTATATATGATAAATTATTAACTAGGAAATAAGAAATTATCGGGTCCTACTCATAAAAACAGGTGATTAGTTTTTTATTACAATTTTAAAATAGTAATATTCTGCTCGATGAACCAATTGTCGCGAATAGTCGCGAATCTCATGAATGTTCCATTTATTTAAATTTGAATTATCATCTGTTGGCAACATTCCAGGTAGGGCATAGAGAAAGTCACTGCTTCTGAGATAGAGTGACAGTATGCTACGGGGAAGACCTGGAGCAAACAGAAGAAAAAGAAGAAAAAAACCCCTGGAGGACAAAGAAAGAATTTAAATATAGTACGCAAGTATTGCATGTGTGTGCATAAAAGGTGTGGTCTCTTTCGCAGTGACCCGATGAAAAAGCTTTGTTAGTAAGTTTTAGATATGTAATTATCAAAGAGTGTAAGGGTTGTTGCAATATAGGAAAATAACTATAATGGGATGAGAATAGATGTGTGGTCGGGGGTGGCTGTAAGGGAAGGTTGGAGGCCAGAGTTTAAAAGATAGAAGGTGTTTGTGTAGAGAAATGAGAGAAAAGAAGTACTTTGGATATAATTGTGAGAGGGTGTTTACCCTTAAATTAGCTCCAGGAGGTGTTTACCTCAGAATCAACTTTAGAAAGTGTTAACCCTATAAGTAGTATCAGAGGATGCTGTCGTATGATCAGCTTTAGAGGGTGTTAACCCTATAAGTAGTATCAGAGGATACTGTCGTATGATCAGCTTTAGAGGGTGCTAACAAGACAATACAATAATCGACCAATGTCACAAAAAGATACTGGCTATGAAGGATTTAAGTGTGAAGTGAAGTGAAGTGACTTATTGAGCACGTTGATTGAGCATAACCAATGGTTGCCAGTTCGCTAGTGTTTTTCTGACTTCTATCGTGCTTTTATGTGTTTTCTGGTGCTTTCACTCTTTTTTAAGCAAATACGGACTAGTTTAGTATTGCGTAAACGCGTCAGCCCTAAACCTTTGACGGGTATTAATTATTTCATATGAACATCGAACGTTTCTTGTACTTGCTTTACAAATGACGTTACCATCTATTTGAACATGGCGGCTCGTGTTTTCCCATTAATTTAAATAGGTGAATTCTATTTCACATATTTTATCATATAAAGCAATTTTATTTAAGAGAAATAGAAAGTTACACAAAATAACAGAACGAAATGTTTCTAAATTGAAAACTGTCAATTTTGCCTTACAAAATCGTTGATAATTACCCATATAATCCGTAAAGGCATATGAGTAAAGTTAATAAAAATTATTTAGACGCGATACTGTTAGCATTAATAATTAATTGTCTTTGTATTTAAGCATTCGGACCATTCGAACTTACAGTGATTTTATATCAAAGACACGTGCTATTAAATTAAATTAATTATCGAACTGTAGAAACAGATCCACAACATTGTAGATGTTCATACTTCATATCAATATTAATTGTGATATATTGGCAAGCAACTCGAATTTGTTAATTTCAATAAGGAGGCGTTTGCTCAAGTCTTTGTAGGAGGTAAAATGACTGACGGGAATACTTACATGTGTAGTGCCCTAGTATTCACGCATATGGCATATCTATGTTAATGCAGTAATATATTTTATGGTTAAGTATATCTATGTTCCGAATAAAAAGATGCCGATTTCACTTAACTTTATGTTAAAATTGTATAACAGATGAAACGACAAATCAATGTATTTGATTCCACCTTTTAACGAATTACACATTCAAAATGAATCGCGTCAAAAGTATAATTCAGAGAGCACAGAACCGAGCGTAGTTTGAACGTTCAAACACAAATCAAACTACTTAACTTTGTTTACAAACTGGTTATAACCTCACTTTTTTCAAAAATTTAAGCGCCGTTTTTGAAGGAAACAATGGAAAAAACGTAGTTAATGGTGAAAAATGTTATTCAGTGCCGAAATAAGCGATTTCAAGATAATGCATAATGTCCTAAAGGCTATAAGTCTGAAGGAGGTAAACAGTTTTAACGCACATAGTCTCTACTTATTATTTTTAGTTTTTCTTTAGTTTGCAATATTAAAACCCATGGAGGAAGGTTTAAAATTAACGTTGGAAGACATGAAGACAATGGAGGTATCAGCCTATTTTCCCGTCAAGCTATTCTCCAGATATCACATCGATACTACAGCAGACGTAATTTTTAAAATTAGCCTTAAAGTTTTAGCGGAATGTTTAAATATATTTGGAGACGACGGTAACCCCAGTTTGAAATTCTCTTATCAGGCAACTGGGTCACCTCTTTCTCTAGTGTGAGTGATTCTAAGAATTCTCAAAATATTACATCAACTCGAACTTGTATAACAAAATGTGAAACTAATTTATTTTTGATGCCGCCAGAACTAGAAGCTAGACGAAGCAAAATTCTAACCTTGATTGACATTTGACGTCATTATTGACCATTTGAATGTCATTATTTGACGTTTGAACGTCATTAATTCATATTTAAATAATGACATTCAAACCTACTTAGGGATGCAAACGATAGTTCGATGTTTTGAAAATATTGATGTATCGTTCGTAAACATCGATGGTAAAGTATAATAAATATTGATACATCATTCGGTTTATAAGCTATGTTTGAAAAATCGATACATGGCAGAGCAAGCAGCTACACAATTTTGTAACTAACCCCCCGATGCACGGCAGTGCATTTAACAAATTTTAACAAATTGATGTTGAATTTGTATACCGCAAGTATGCAACACAATTAATTATTTCAAAATTCATAGTTTAGATATTTTTATTACACAATCTATAAAAAATCCCACATTTTAAAACTCTGAAAATTCGAAAAGATAAACTGAATTTATTAGTGACATTTTTTAAAATTTGGATTTTAAATTCATAATTATTTATTATTTATTTAAAATCACAATTATTTATTTAGTATTTATTACTTTAAATTTTTGGACACAAAGAAAAAAGTAATTCTCATCTTATCAACATTTCTAGTTTAAACTTAAAATTTTCGATTGCTTCACGACAGCTTCTTTTTACATAAATTTCCTTTTTTTTCGAAATTTCAATTGTATTCATTTCATATTTTAATCCAAAACCTCTAGAAAAAAGTCGAACCTTTCAGAACAAAGAAAAACATTTTTAGAAAAAGACCAACTTTTAAGTTAAAAATAATGCTTTCCAAATACTTAAAACAGCAAAACAGAATTGTCGCAATTTCTACCCCAATTTCCAAATTACAAATTTTTTAGAAGTTATCGATTTTTAACTAAAAAGTCTTAATACGTATTTCATGCTTTGCTTGAAAATTGCATATTTTTTGTAATTTCTTATTTTCCTTAAAATCTCGAATTTTTCCTAAAATTTTATAATAAACTAAATTTTTAAATTTTATAAATCTTAGGTTATTCTCGAGAGTTGAATTTTTTTCTTAAAACTTGCAGTATGATCTTGAATTTTTAAACTCAAAAATTAGAGAAGATTTTGTAGATGTTTGAGAATAATTACGCTAAAAATTGTTAACATTTTAAATTTAACTTTCAAATATTGACGTTTTCCTCGAATGTTTACAACTGTAATCTCGAAAAATCGACCTTTTTGACAATTTTAAACTCCAAACGAAGTTTCCAGGCAAAAAGAAAACAAAGGCATTCTAATTTTTGCCAAAATTTCTGTTTCAGACTTAAAATTTTCAGTTTCTTTGAAACACTTGTTTTACGTAAATTTTGACCTTTTTATCTATTATTTTATTCTAGAAGAAGTCGAAATTTCCACAGTAGAAAATCGACATTTTAAAAAAAAACGTCAAGTTTTGAATCAAAAGTAAAAATTGCCAAATAAAAATCAAAACAGAATTCTCAAAATTCCGAACCTAACTTCCAAATTGAGAATATTTGAGAAGATACCAATTTTTAAGTCAAAAATCTTAATACCTACTATTCTAGAAGTTAAAAATGTTTATAAAAACTTCATGTTTAAATTTGAAAATTGCATATTTTTTTAATTCCAAATTTTCCTAGAAATCTAATATTTCCTAAAATTTTCTATTAAACCAAATTGTATTTTAATAAATTTTTAGTTTTTCCCTACATTTGAACTTTTTTCTTCGAATCCGGAGTTTATTCTTGAATTTTTATCGAAAATTCGAGTATTTTTTAAAAATACTTGACATTAAAGTAGAAACTTAAAATTTCGTGTTTAAGTTTTAAATATTAAAGTTTTTGATGTAATCTTCAAATGTCTATTTGAAATATCTTGAAATAATCTTAAGCTCAAAAAATATAGATTTTGGGTTTTAAGTCAACATTTGGAGAAAAAAAAAAATAAATGAAAAAATACAGGTTTAAATTTGGAAGGAAAAAATTGTCATTTCATAACAAACAATTAAAGAAATTTGGCGTAGAAAAAAAATGTTTTAGAAACTTTCAGTTCAAAGGCAAAATTTCGACTTTTTCTTGAAATTATCTCGAAATTTCTTTTTTTCTAGAAATTTTTGGGTTGAAAATTTTACACCGTCATTTTTAAGCCAATAAGTAACTTTGATTTCAGTTCGTTTCTATAGCAACCATAAAACTTCCAAGAAGTTTTTTCCTCCTGGGTACCCTGTAGTTTTTCTGTCGTTACCTTTATCTTTACAAAGCAAAAATGTTATTGATAAGCTTTTTCTATATTTCCTTACTCGGTAAAATATCATGCTATAATTTTTTATATTATTTTGGTGTGAAATTTTCTTACCGAATCTTCCACGTTCTTGAATTTCTACCGAAAATATCTCCTCGAACATGAATTTTTTTCGTCTTCGATTCGTGATAATTTGCAAAAAATGTATGCTCTCGGAAATATTTCCGGTAGTAATTCAAGTGTTAGGGATATTACTAGCGAAAGTCGACATTCGAAATTACGGTCGAAATTTCGAATTTGGACTAACCTAAAATTTCGAGAATAAAGTCGAAATTTTGGTCATCAAAAATTTGAATTACTGAACGCATCCTCCTGCCAATATTAGTAGTCAATATTGTATGATAAGGGGTGTGGTGAGGCCTAACCTAGCCATAGAGTGTAGACATTTTGAGATTAATATCATAATTTCGACTTTTTTCTCGAAATTTCAACAAAAAAGGCGAAGTTTCGAGATTAAAAGGCATAATTTCGAGAAAAAAGTCGAAATTTGGAGATAAAAGTCGAAATTTTAACTTTAATCTCGGAATTTCGAGAAAAGCACGGAAAATTTCAACTTTAAACTCGAAATTTCAAAAAAGAATTTCTTTTTAAATCGTTCCGTCGGCGCCTTCCCAATTTTGATTTCTTAAACTGGCAATTAAATATTCAAAAAACATCGAAAAAGCATCGATGTATCATCAGCGAATACCGATTTTTGAGATATCTAGATTTCATTTAAAAAATGTCGATGTTCAAACATGTTGCATCCCTAAACGTAGTACATATTCATTAAATCTAAATATTTCCAAACTGGGTCGTAGAAATGTTAAATAAAATTAATAAACATAATGTTTTCGACCAATAAGAGTCCACAATGAAGAATAATCATATTCATGAAAGTCGTATTTGACGTTTGAAGGCTATATTTGACTTTTGACTGTCATATTTGAAGTTTAAACGTCATATTTAACTTTGAACATCATATTTGACTTTTAGGGTCACTGTGTGACATTTGAATCTCATATTTGAGGTTTAAGCATCATATTTTACTTATGTAAATAAATCAGTTGATTTAATTTGGAGATTTGTAAAGAAAAATTCTTAAAGTTTTTTGTTCTAGTTTTCATAGTTTTTTTCTGTTTTTTTTTTGTTCCAGTTTTCATAATTAGTAATGTATCAAGTAAAATGTGCCTAATAAATTATTAGTTAATCTTTTTTTAATTACCTCCAAAATTATTGGAATCAAACACTGTTCATCTCCCTTGTACTTTCTTATTAAATGTCCGATTGTCAGATTAGTATACAGGGTCCGTCATAGTGCATGGGCGGAAGATAGCGCCTAAGCCTGAGAAGATAACAAAATAAAATTTTGTCCAGTGGTGTACATCTATAGGGAGCACATTTTAAAATTATTTTTTTTATTGTACCGATTATATACAGAGTGTTGATATAAACTTACTTTTTTTAAATGGAACACCCTGTATATTTTTACTTATTTGGATAACCCTATAAAAATGCAACAAAATAATGTCAGGTTTTGGTGGGTCCTTTTCCTAATAGAGGATCATAAATCCGCAAATAGGACTCCGATGCAGCCATTTGTAAACACTCGGTATTATATAGTATTAACCAATTTGCGACATAAACAGTCATTGACAGTCTTTTAGTTTCCATCCGCCTGTGGGCAAAATTTCATTTTGATGTCTTCTCAGTTTTAGGAGCTATTCTCCGTCCACGCACTAATGGCAGGTAGGTAGTTATCGCATATTTTTATTTTAGTATGACACATCTTGAAGAAAATATTACTGTAGACTGTGAAATTAAAACTTTGAATTTAGACGACTACCAAGACGTAGGATTAGCTGATGAATGCAATTTGAACAAAGTTGTCATAAGCGCGAGCTTATTTCAAGAATTACTACAACGTTTGGATAATTTAGCTGACGAAATAACGATTTCCCTTAGCCCAGACCCTCCATATTTCAGACTTGCAACAACTGGAACGGCTGTAAGTTTTTATCAAGATTTTTAGGAGACAACTCGCATTTATATCGCTGAAATAGCTTTAAAAGCGCCCAGTTTAATTTTATAACTCATAAATTGTATTTAGCAAAAAATGTAACAAATAAATTCTAGAGCTTGTTTTCCGGATCAATTTCGTTCTTACAGCATCGTCGGCAGAAATTTTTTATGCCAACTCATTTTGAAGCTAATCCGAAAATCATAAGACAAAATTCAAACATCGTGGAATTTACATATTTCTTATATTTATTGTTAAATTAATGTATTTTTGAGTTATGGATATTGAAAAATTACACCAAATTCAATGTAACTGTCAACGCCCTGGACGTTATTAGCTGCAACGCTGACAAATTTGATTTTTTACAGGGCGAATCCGAAGTGAGCATTTCTAAAAATACAGAGTCGATCACAGTTTTCCAGTGTTCCGAAGCTGCATCGGCGCAGTACAATTTTGCGAATATACGACAAATCTTAAAGGTAATGAATCTGGCTGATAAGGTGGCGATTTCGACTGGGGAATCCGGTCTACTGGGGCTTCAGCTTGTAATTGTGTCCGATGAAAAGCAAATGTATGTGGAGTATTACGTGACATCTTTGTTTGGAGACGCAGATTAAATCTGCGCCTTTTTCCATAAAAACATCTGCATTTTGTTCTACTAGTTTGAAATAAAAGTGTTGAATTTTAGTTGTTTTGATCGATCCTTATACATGGCGCGAAAATGGAATCAACAGGTGGTCAAGAGTTTGATCTACCGTTGTGAGATTCAAGGTTTCACGACGCTTGCGACGCTGCCAATAAATTAACTAATGACATAACCTGTGCTTGTTTTATTTAGTGTAATTTTTCGATTATGATGTTAGGAAAAACTGTTCCATATATTTTGTTAAGATTGCCAAGGTACGTTGACTTATTTTCTACTGCAAACAACTTACAGTAAAAGTAAACAGTGAATTATTGCTTCTGCAAAGAGGGCTAAAATGAAAAAATGATCCAGTTGATGATAAAAATTCATTTTTACGAATGCACTAAATAGTTACAGATTAACAACTGCAGTGGTTTCAATTTTTAAAGTAAGACAAATAATGTATTAAATAATTATATAAAAGAGATTAAAATACTACAGAACAGCACAAAATTAATTTTCAATATTCGAACTCCCGGATTATTTAATTTCGGAGCATATTAAAAATTGTTCGACATTTAGGTTTTTATTTATAAAAAAAAGTGTCACGAGACAAGTCCTAACATAACCCAAACATTTTATTTCGCACTTTAGAAGAGGTGTACTTACAATAATCTAGGGTTACCAAGCATTTAATATATGTCTAACCCTGATAGACAACGCACAGCCTGAATGGGTGAGTCTAGGACCATAAAATTTCACACAGGTATTCTCCGTAATACGTAGGTGAGCACTAAGGAAGGATTTTTGAAAAATCGTCCCCTAAGGGTGTTAAAAAGGTGATAAAACTTGAATAAGGAATTTCGTCATTTTTGAAATCAGCAAAATATAGAAATTTGTGTATGAAGTTCTGCATATAAATAAAAGCAGTTGTTTTGGGCTATATCATTAAGACCACTGAAACAAAAATGATAAAAAAAGCACTAGTGCTTAGAGGTAGGTAGCTCTTTCAAATGATACCTCATACGATATTATTAATTAAAACTTGATTTTTCTGTGTGTATAGTTGTTGATGTGCTATCCGTTAAAAACAGTGTTAACAGTTCATGTGCCGTTTTTAAGATTTTTAAAAATTTATTCTTAAAGACTACTTTGGCTTTATAGGTTTACAGATTATGGTCGAAAAATTAATAAATCGTTTAGCACGGGACCCAAAATAAAAAAAACAATTGGATTTATAGGAGATGGTAATATGTCCAAGGCTATATGCACAAGCATTACAAATAAAGGTGGGTCCAGACTATCATTACCCGCCAACAAGTAAAGCATAGAGAATTGTAATGTCACAGAATAAAAATATTTATATTCCTCTTTACTTCTAGGACTGATTGATTATACTCAGGTATACGTTTCAAGTCCTTATATAAAAAATTTGGACGTGTGGAAAGTAAAAGGCGCAAATGTTACCACAAATAACACAGAAGTCGTACAAAAATCTGACATCGTATTTTTGGCCGTTAAACCCAATATTTTCAACATAGCCATACAAAAAATCATAGAGGATGACCCCAAAAGATTAATTGCTGATAAACTCTTTGTATCCATTTTGGCTGGAATTTCAATAGACCATTTGGAAAAAGTAAAACTTTCATCTGCATGTGTAATTAAAAAATAACGCAAGTGTTGCAGAAAATTTCCCATTTTAAAGGATCTCGAGTTATAAGAATAATGCCTAATACGCCTATGGTTGTTGGGGAAGGTTGTACTGTCTACTGCCCAGGTAACCATGTTTCCCCTGAAGACATAAATACCGTTAAAAACATAATAGAAGTGACTGGACGTTTCGAAAAAATTCCCGAATACATGATAAATGCTGCCAGCGCCATATCATCTAGTGGACCAGCTTTTGTAACCCCCGCTCTATGCTTAAATATTCCATATTACTTTATATTTTCTAGGCGTATCTCTTTATTGAAGCGATGTCTGATGGTGGCGTTAGAATGGGCCTTCATAGAGATATGGCCACGACAGTGGCCGCACAGACGATAATGGGGGCCGCAAAAATGGTTTTGGAAACTGGAAAACACATGGGGGCACTAAAAGACGAAGTTTGCTCTGCTGGTGGAATGACCATTTGCGGTGTCCATGAGTTAGAGAAGGGGGCAGTTAGGTAATATACGTTCATATTTATTTTAAACAACTTTTTTTAAAAGAATTTTTTTGTAAATTCGAGATTTTACTTTAAATTGGAAGATATTCGGAGTTGTATCCCAGGTAACAAACCATATATATGGATGTGTTATGGATATGTAACTAATATTTATTTGTGAATAAATATTAGATGTATATCCATGATATATCCACATACAGCTATGTGGGAGTTGAAATAAGTACAGAAAAAACGAAATTCTATCTTTTCTGGCATGGGTGTAGTCATGATGGGCTAGAGTTAACGAACATATGGTATATATTCAGTTGTGATATTTTCTGCAAATGACTTCGTTTTCTATTATTATTTTTTTCACTCAACCTTATTTGAAGTTAAATTCTAATGTGACTGCTTTGTTAGAGGTTCTATAATGAATGCCGTAGAAGCTGCTGCCAAAAAAGCTGCTAGATTAACTCCAAAAGATGACTAATTTGACTATTATTATTTATATATTCTTACTTGATAAATATTGTTAGCGTTGATGGATCAACGCTGATAGAAACAGACAATAAAGAAGATAACTATTGTAAAATTAGGTTGCCCTTTCTTAAGATCAATATTAAATTGTAAAGCTGTTTGTAGCTGAAAGAAAAACATGTAAGTTCCTTGTTATTCATTTTGTATTGCAATTTTTAAAACTTTCGGTTGATCTGAAGATTTTTTCTTTTGCTTGGTATCAAGGATTTGAAGATTATTTTAGGGTTAGGATCAGGCAAATTAATTAGAATAAACTTGAACAATATTAAATCCATAAATGTGAAATATTAGCTAAATAAAAGTATGAGCGTTCGTTTTTTATTTCTTGGGAACTGTCACCACACATGTGGCCACCTGTATGCAGTTATTATATAACTACCCCGGTAAATCCTAACTAATTTATAATTTTACAAACCTTTTGCGAAGGTTAAAAGCTTATTATGTCTTTGGAACACTTTAAGTAGGATGCGGAAATAAAGATAGTTGGCGATGAAACGAGTTTCTAAATAAGGACAGGTTGTAATTGTCGGGCGAAATTTCGTTCTGTAACGTCGTTCTGTAATGAATAGAAAGAAGAGTCTCCACGGATAGTCTTCACTGTGCCAAGCTGAAGTGCACAAAAATTTGCTCACTCTGACTGTCTTGTATATCTCGAGAATGTTTCCCTTGGGGGATTTGACATATCAGTTCCTGCGAGCATCTATCATGGAAGTATTTGTAGACAAAAAAAAAACAATAAGTGAGCATCACCAACTAAAAGGAAAAGTTAACGTTGCAATCATTTCTGAAAGTTGCAACAACAACCCCCATAATGCCATATCACGTGAAAGGTAATTAAAATCTGCATAAAATAGATCAAAAAATACGGGTTTCCAAAATTTCAAAACGTTCAGATAAATACTTTGCCAGATAGTGATCGCGGCGATTCCAGGTGGGACATACTATATATATAATAGCAAAAAGATCTGGATATTAACAAAAAAAGATTGTCAAGCATATAATAATATTCAGTGTTTTTAAATCAATATATTCGTTTATTAAATTTTATGTAACGCCACAAATTATGCAATGCAGTAAGATTCCTATTAACTGACTAGACAAGTGGGACTAGACAAGTGGCCGGTTGTCATTTTGGCCAGTTAATCCACCATGTAGTTACTACCCGTATGTTTTTTCACGTGCAAAAATAAACTTCTATTGTAGGAATATGAATTAAACAATTGTGTGTTCTCCATCTAAGGAAGAATAAAAGACTGGGTAGTTTTTACTTTAAGAGGAAAAGTGGGGACGCAAAACGCCAAGAGGAAAGTCACTTCTATTTTTCAAATATTATTATTAAAGAAATGAAGAAGGATTGTGTGTTTTTTAGAGGTTGTTTAGGATTGCAAAATGCAGATTCAATTTCTAAAATTAGTAAATTTATGCATGGTCACTAATGTTCTCGGAATCTAGGAGCAAGTTGGGATGATTCTTTCTTTCCCATGAAAATCAATAAACCATCGGTCAGCTTGCCCCTTTCGCGAGAGAATATTGGTGGCCATAAAGTCTTTCTGGTCGCCTCCCCCAGATGTTGGGATATAAATAGGTTTTATAATAAGGGACAAGACAGTTTTAACGACGTAACCAACAAAACAGAATGGATCAGTGTGAAATTAAAAGACTTTTATCAATTCAGCCCAACTGAAGACGATCCTTACAGTTTAACCTACTAACTTTAATCGTACGTCGGTTCCGGTACGATACGCGTTTAACTCGTCGTTTCGTACTGAACATTTTGGTCCTTCGAGCCGGTTTTTCCGCGGTGATTTCAGTGTACCAACTCTTCGGTGAACTCTCAACTAACAATATGGCCAGTGATAGTGAAAGTGAAAATGTTAATTCAAATTCCAACTTGAAAAGGCAGCTATGCAATACTAAGAAGTTCTTGAAAGGTCAGACAGCAAAATTCATAAATTACTTGAATTCCGATGAAGATCTAAAAGAAATCACAGTTAAATCCCGAATTGATCGGGTTTTTTGAAAAATGCCAAACATTAATTCAGAACCTTGTGGAAGAAGGAGAGATACAGGATGATCAAGAATTAGAAGATAACTTTGATGCTGCTATTGCTCGAGCACACGACGTGTTAGCTTCTATTTCAAGCATAAGATCGTGTTCCAGTTCCGTTTCTGAGCAAAATCTGCAAAATCAATGGAAATTACCTCCAATTTCTATCCCCAATTTCTCTGGAAACTACAAGGACTCCCTTCTATGACACTTTTATATCACTTATTCACAATAATAAATCCATAACGGACATTCAAAAGTTTCACTACTTAAAGTCTTCTTTAAAGGGCGAAGCTGCCCAAATTATTTCCACCCTTGAAATATCTTCTTCAAACTATCTAACAGCATGGAATGCTTTAATACAACACAACAACAAACAAACGTATAATTCTACAAAATCATCTACAAGCTATAATGTCGATTCCTCATATGTCTAAAGAATTCTTTGAACCTTTATGCCACATTTTAGATTCGTCTGGTCAACATTTGTCCTCCTTATTTGCCATGAACAGACCGCCAGAGAAAATGTTTAACGATATGATTATTTACATTCTTGTGAGCAAATTGGACCCCCAAAGTCGTCGTGAATGGGAAATTAAAATACCATTACACGAATTTCCCGAATGGAAAGATTTAAAGGAATTTCTGATGAACAAGTGAAATGTTCCTGAAATGGAAAAACTATACGTAGGCAGCGAAAGGCTATTTGAGAAAAGGATTCCCAAACCAAACGTCTCCTTGTCCGCATCGACTAAATATAAAAAAGGGAGCAAGTGTAGTTATTGTAAAAAGGAACATTTGATTATAAATTGCAGTGCTTTTAAAACTTTGTCGCTGTAAGATCGCACAAATGAGGCTCGTATAAGACATTTGTGTACGAACTGTTTACGTCCGGGTGTTTAAAATGTTCGCGTCGGCATCATACCCTACCGCGTTGGGACAATTCGTCTACAGAAGATACAACTATCGCAGAAGAGGAGTATTCATCAGCAACTAATATTATGTCAAACCATACCTCAGGCGCAAATTCTACTAACGTTTTGCTATCAACGTGTTTAGTGAAAGTATTCGATGGTACAGGAACATATCAGAACGCTAGAGATTAATTAGAATCAGGATCGCAGGTAAATATTATTACTTGTTCGTTCGTCCAGAGACTCATGTTGAAACAAAGTTCCTCTGACATGTCGATTAAGGGAGTTAATCAAAATGTTATTCAAGCTAACAATTTTGTAACTACAAATTTTAAATCAAAAATTACCAATTTTGAAGCACGGCTTAATTTTTTGGTATTGCCAACTATCACTGATAGGTTGCCTTCACATAAGATATCCAGGGAATCTATTATCATTCCAAAAAATTTGCCTTTAGCCGATCCATCATTTAATGTACCATCGATATATTAATTGGAACCGAACTTTTTTATAGCCTAATGTGTGTGGGCAGAGTCACAATTAACAAGTTACTCTTTCAAAAGACATTACTAGGATGGATTGTGACGGGAAAGATTAATACTGTTGAATCAAAGTCTATCAACTGCCACCAAAATTCAATTTCTACTGAGGCGGATACACTTAATGATAATTTAAAGAAATTCTGGGAAATTAAAAATTGTCCAAATAATCAGAATACATACAATATGGAAGAAAGAATGTGCGAAAATCATTTTGTACAAAATACTACACGGTCCAATAAGGGGCGATTTTGCATTAAGTTGCCCGGAAGGTCAACTCTTCAAACCTTGACCAATCTCGGGAACAAACCCTGCTCTGTCAAATTGAGGCTGTTCTAAATTCAAGGCCCCTTTGTCATCTATCAAGCGATCTCAACGATGAGTCTGCTCTTACTCCAGCACATTTCCCAATTGGTGATAATTTAATGGCCATTCCGGAGCCAAATTTAGAACACATTCAAACTAACCGATGTTTAAGATGGCAATTACTTCAACGACTAAAGCAGCATTTCTGGAAACGTTGGTCCAGAGGATATCTTTCCGAAATGCAAAAACAAGTAAAATTGAGGTCAAACTCCCAAACTCGAAGATTTGATTTTCGTCAAAGAGGATCAGCTCGGTCCGCAGCAAGGGGTTTTAGTTCGGATAGTGAAATCATATTTAATTATAAATGCAATATTTAGATCAAAATTTGAAAGAAGTTTGTTTTTAGATAATGCGACGTTTCTGCTCAAAATTTCAAATTTAAATTCAAATTTCTAGAAATGTTTTTGTCGAAATTCCCAAGTATTTTTGATCCTAATCCTTACGTTTTGATTTTAACCTTGAAATTTTAACTTTTGAAGTAAATTTAGAAAAAATCGAAAATTTCGATAGTTAAAATTAATTATTATAGAAGTCAAATATTTAATTAAATTAATTGAAAATTTTTAAATAAATAAGTTAATAAAGTTTAAAAAACGCCCAGTTAGTCGGGTTTTAAAAAAATAAGTTGAAAATTGTCAAAATAGTCAATTTAAAAGTCGATATTTTAAGAAATGTTGGAAATTTTGAAACATTCGATGTTTTAAAAAGAGTGGAATTTTAAAAAATAATAAAATATTTTAAGAAAAAATTTTGAAAAAGGTTTGAAAAAGTCTAAATTTTCAAATAAAGCGAAATTTTTGAAGTATCATTTTAATTTGTAAATAAATTATAATTTTGAATAAAGTAATGATTTTGAAAAAAGGTCGAAATTTTGAAAATACTCGAATTTCAAAAAGGACAAAATTTTAAAATAGAAAAAAGAAAGTCAAAATTTTCAAGAAAATTGGTAAATTTAAAAGGAAGCTGAAATTTTCAAAAATAATTTAAATTGCTATCGTTTTTATTAAAAAACGAAATTTTCAAAAAGACCAACATTTTTGGAAAGTCGTTCTAAGGATTTTCAAAAAAAAAATCGAAATTTTGAGAAATAGTCAATAATTTTAGAAATAAGTGAGAATTTTGTGATTTGAGAAAATTCGGTCTTTCAAAAAGATTAAAATTTTGAAATAGAGTTAAAATTAAATAAAAATAATCGACAATTTAAAAAAAAATTTGAAAGTTTTTATCAAAAGGCGAAATGTTCAGAAAATTAAAAAATTTGGAATTTTTAAAAATAAAGGAATTTTGAAAATGTCGATGTTTATAAAAAAGAAAAAGAAATTAAAATTTTAAGAAAATTAAAAGTCAAAGATTTAAAATTTTCATCAAAAATTCGAATTTGGAAAAAATTTCAAATTTTTACAAAAGGTCGAAATTTTGAAAAATTCGAACTTTCTAAAAGAGTCAGACTAGATTTTGTAAAAATGACAAACTTTAAAAATGTCGGAATTTAAATAAGACTAAGAAAATATCGAATTTTGAACATTTTTCTAGTCCTATGCGTTCCATACTGAATCTGTAAATTGCCAGGTAGGCGTGAGTGGAAAAATATGAATCAGTACAGCACCACATCTGTTGCGAATTAGTGGTCGGTATAGGAATGGAATGATTAAGATAACGGGCATAACCAGGTAAAATATCAACGGACAATTTGAGTAAAAGAGTAAAAAAGAAAAAAATATAAAAAGCTCACCACAGGTTTCAAGTTGAAGCGTAAAAAATAAAACGCTCACGACTTTAAATACCGAAATTTCCAATTTTTTCTTGAAAGTTCGTTCGAAAATACAAGATTTCTAGAAAGTCCTGATTTCGTGATTAAAGTGGAAATATGAAGATGAGAATAAATTTGTAAATTTACAATTTGAAATTTTGAGAAAAAGTTACGATTTTAAAAATAAAAAGAGATTTTCCACACGTCTATAAAAAGTTGGAATTACTAGAATAATAAATATTTTATTAAAAAAATGCCTCGAATTTTCCAATTCAAACGTGAGTTATTGGGAACAATTTAAAAAAATAAAATTTTGATTCGAAGGAAAGAAAGTAGCAGTTCAACTTAAAATTTGAAAACAGCTTTTTTAATACATTTATTTTTTTTTACTTTAAATTCGAACTTTAAATTTGCAATTATTGTTTCCTCTCTTTTCTCTAAAATGTTGACTTCAAATTGAAAATATATAATTAATAACGAGTTGTAAATTAAAATAATAAATTTCGCGATTTTTTTTAAATTTGGAGTTTTTTCTTAAGAGTTTCTATATTCGTTTAGTAATTTCTAATTTTTCTAAAAATTTGGAAATTTTGAACAATATATTCCAGGTTAAAGATGAGAATTTAACTTAAAAATTCGAAGTTAATAAAATATCTTAAGCTCTATAAAAAAAAGGTGTTTTGTCAAAGTTTCGTAATTCAAGAAGTGTATTCATCGAAGTGAAACTTAAGAAACCCGGGTATACAAATCAGTCAAATTGCCACCCCACGCATACCTACACGCAGCGACCTTGGGCATGTCAATAAGAGAAAACAAATAGTTTGATTTGTGGTGAAGATCTTGGATAAATGACCAAAACCGTAAAGAACTCTGTTTTCTCCGGCCGCCAAAGAGTAATAGTTTTACTAGTGACCACTAGGTACCAGCACTTCTTTAACGACGTTTTGGGGTATGCATAGCATTCTGTAATTGACTTTGGCTATCTATATGTATTCAATCAACGCTAATACTCATCAGATTAGTCTATTGTGCACCAAAGACATATATGTAATACTTCTATATGGCCAGCTCCCTACTCTCTACGCGAGTTTGTTGTGACCAAATCCGATAAAGATGAAACTTAAATAAATGGCGAGTATTGCGCATGAATTGAACGAAATGAACCAATCGCTACGCGCGGGTTAAACGGGTGTTTATGTTTGGCTGTATTCAGCTGACTTTGGCCATGCAAAGATGAATTGTGACACCTGCGTATTGCGACTCATTAATTCGTGTGAAGGTCAGCCAGAAAGAGAAGTCTTTCCCATAAGAAACGAGGAACTGGCCATATAGAAGTATTACATATATGACCAAAGACAACATACTTTTTCTCGCATTATACATATTACAAAAATTAGGCCATGCGCATACTAATAAAGAAATAGGGTGCTATTGTCAAGCCATCTATATATATTTAACAGAATCAGATGTGCAGTTGCAGGAATGCATTATTAGGCAATATTATGCTGTAAATTGACAAAAATCATGAAAAATATAAATATTTGATCAAAAATATATAATATACGTATTTGTAAATAGTACAATGCATATTAAAATATTTTTATATAAATTGTGTGGTGCTGCCATCTCTATGCCCATATCCAAACACAATATCAAAGGAAAATAAAAGCGGAACCAAAGTTCCAGTTTCTTTCGCTAGATACCACAACGGTAGCAATGTGAACTGATGTTGACAAACTTGGATTTAAATTTTGACAATAAAATAAAAAATATTTTGCTTTGACTAATTTATTTTCCCCATTCGATAAGAAATTTTCATTCACAAGCAAATAACCGATTAAAAATGGTAATTTCCCAAGAATACTATCTAAACCACTATTTCAAAACGAAACATTATTTAGGCTCTCGACAGAAGAGGTAAAGACAAGTTAGCCGAAGAGCTGGAACATAACAATTACTTTGAAGGCTTGGTTAGGCAAAAAATCCATATCGAGGACAAGCATAAATACAGAAATTTACGCAGATGCATGCAACACCAGCGGAAGGAAAGAGAGGAGGAAGATAGAGCTTACAATGCCAAATACATAGCCGCATACAAGGAGAAGGAAACTGAACAAGAAGAGAACCTGGCAAGGGCGATGGAGAAGTTGAAGCGAGACGAAACGAACGCATTGAGGGAAAGGTAGGTGCTTGTATTGCGAAAGTTTGGGTTGATTTTAGGGGTTTGTTAGACAGATGCTGAGGCAGATGTGTCCCGAATTAAAAGAGTTGGAGTCGAAATTGAGAGCCGCCTACGTTTGTAAGGAGCAACATGCCCAAATGGCCGAGAAAGAAGCGACTAAAATGCAAGCGAAGGTAGTTTTAATGCTCCATTTGAATTTCATAGGTTATGTTATTACTTTATTCTAAGATTTGATTATATGTAAGACCTGATTTAAAATTCAAATAGATTAAGCTAAAATGCGAAAGTCAGAAGATGAGCGAGGCTCGCTACAGCGAGGAAGAATGGAAAAAGAAGCAGTATTACGACGATATGATGAAGAAATATAACTATAGGGTTGAGCTTCAAGATCAAATGATTTTGAATGAGAAGGCTCGAAGATGCAAATACGAGGAGTTTATGAGGGATAAGAAGATGATTGACGATATCGTGTACAGAATACATTTGGAGGATGAAAGAGCGCTGGAAGAGAAATTGTGCAGAATGCTGAAAACGAGGGAGGAAATGGAGCAATTTAAGAAAGCTCAAGAGATTTGGCGGAAGAAGGAGCGGGACGCGCTTGAACAGGAGAATTTAAAAATTCAGGAGTATTTGAGGACGAAAGTTGCTGGTCTCAAAGAACAGGCTGAAGCTAAGAAACGACTGGAAGATGCCAAAGCTGCAATATCTGACAAAATCGCCAAACAAATCTACGAGGAAACAGTAAGTACATGTTTTTTAACTAAAATAGTAATCTATTTATTAATTACATCTATAAGTACAATTACTGATTACATTTTTTTAATTTTCGATTCCCAATCCAGCCAGCCACCAGTGTAGTTCATGATGTTCTTATAGCCCAATTTGTTTGCAATTTCTTGAGCTGTTGTGCTTCTTTTGCCAGATCTACAGTGAAATACTATATTGGAGTCTCTGTTAGGTTTGCTTCTTTTGTATTTTTGTTCAAATTGCGCTGGGGACATGTTTGCTAGGGTTTGTTCCAGTTGGCCCAATGGGATGTTGATGCTTCCTGGTATTGATCCAGTTTCTTTGAGTTCTTCGGGTTCTCTGACGTCCACCAACAACACGTCTTTTTTATCTTTTAACATTTTCACATAGTCAAAATCAACAGCTTTTGCTAAACCCGCCATTGTTGCGTGTAAATGTTGCTTGTCAATTAAATAATTGCAGGACTTATTGATTTCTAGTTTTTTGTTTGCATTGATTAATCTGGATAATCTGTGAACTCTTCTTGACGTAAGAGATAAGAGTTTAACCGACCTAAGCATCGTTATCTGACTAAATTGTTAATTACCCTTAAATATGGGAAAGTAACAGTCTTTATTTACAATTTTTAACTAATAAAATTAAGGTTATCTTCTTCTTCTTCCTATTTAGCAGTCACAGAAAAATAGAAATATGGTTCTGTGACCAGAGTCATCGAGAAAGAACATTATAGATGTGCAGCTACAGCGGGACAAAACCAACACATATCTGCGAATACTCGATTGTGTAGCGGTAGCGGTAAATTTGAAGTTTGATCTCAACACATTTGTACTTTCAGTTTGAAATATCTAGTTTTTGCTCAAATTTACCACTATGCAGCTTTTTTTTTTGAAATATAAACTTTGAAATAATTTTCAGGTAACTAAGACGCACATTTTCAATTTTTTCTTGGAATTTTGACTTCTTAAATTGAGGTTCTGTTTTTTTTTTTTTAAATTTCGTTTCATTCTAAATTTTATATATATTTTTTTGGAATATTTCTAAATGTTAACCGCAATCTCATCCATTACGATTTTTAGGTCGACGTTTCGACTTTTAACCTGAAACTTTTTTGAAATTTCAATATTTTTTCGAAGTCTCGTATTTTCTGAAATTTCAATTTTGCTTTCAAAAATTTCAAGGCTTCTTTTCAGGTTCTGATTTATTTTGAAATTTCGATTTTTATCTTGCAATGTCGTCTTTAATTTTAATAAGTAATAATAGTAATGATAATTTTTCATAAAATTGCGATTTCGCCTCGACATCGCAACTTTATTTGGAATATTAAAAATTTTAATTTTGTTCACGATATTTCGATTTTAAATTTAAAATTTCGTGTTTTTTGCCGGCAACTTTTTGTGAAAATTTGATTTTTTGCTCGAATTTTCAACTTTCATCTTGATTTTACGACTTTTACGCTAAATTTGCACTTTTTTCTTTAAATTTTGACTTCATTTCAAAATTTCGATGTTATTTTAATGAAGATTTTAACTCCATCTTCTCACTTAGTGTCACATGTTACTCGAAATTTTTACTTTTTATCATATATTTAATACTTCTGTATGGCCAGCTCTGCGTTTTACGTGTGACGAGTACACAAATTTTGCAATGAAAAATATTGAGAGACATTTGATTTAAAGTTGGGGAAAAAGCAATATTCAAAATGGTCAATAATTTTTTTTTTGTTAATTGACCTTCTAATGCCTATTTTAGAGTATTTTGTCTTTTTAGTGCCCCTTTTAGTTGTTTGTTTTCGCCTAATTTCACATTTTTCTCACCTTTTTACTTTATTTGATTGTGCCCAAAAGCCGATCTCTACTAATAACTTTGTTACACACGTAAGACCTAAAAAAATTAAATTTTTTTCTTATACATTTTCCTCAAATTGAGTTCCTCTCTTTCTTATACAGGCAAGATATCTTTCTATAATTTGCAAGCCTGTTGTTTGGAGAAGCATCTCTTGTCTCATTCTGGGAAATGTATTGTCCAAGTACTATCGTACCGTTTGTATCCCTAATTGTCACCAGGTATTGAATGATTTGGTATCACATGTGGCAAACCATTAAAATGGGCCTAAACTAGAGAAGTTTTTAAGTAAAAACTAAGCTCTCAGTTGCTGTTTCTCTTAAATAAATTTAAAATCTAAACATGTCTACTACTTTTTACTCATTTTAAAAATTTGTAGCTTTGTAACGAAAATTCGCGGAGACCATTGCATCAAATAATAATTTATTTTAAACAAGAATTCATTTAAAAACAAGTAAAAAAAATCGACGCTTATACAACTGCAAAGAAAATAGTTCTGGGAGGTTGAATCGGAGATTTGGAATAAACAAACACCTTAAAAAATTAATTCCTCAGAAACTATAACATTTAGAACTTGGGTCATTAGAGACAAAAATCTTGCAAATGACTCCACAAAGCCACTAAATAATTTTGGCGGTCCATGTGCCAAACACCCTGTATTATACTTCTTTTTAAAATATCAGCCTTAAAATAAGTTTGGAGTTATTATTTTATGATTTTGAGAATGCTCCTTCATTGCATACGGAAATGGAGACTGCTGCACCGCAGCAAACTATAAATTTGTGTTGGAGCTTTATTCTGAATTGCATTCTTTACTGCCATACAGAAACAGAGTCTGCTGTACCGCAGTAAACAATGAATTTACGCGACTCGGACAGAGTCCTGCAGCGGTCTAGAAATATACCAACTTTAACTCATTAGCACCCAATACATAGAATCTAAGGTGCTCGGCCTCATAATTACCTCTAGGGAATTCTCTCGGCGGGTCTGGACAGGACTCTCTTTGACAAGCAAATCATGCATTTGGGCCCCCGCATGTAGCCAACCATTTTAGAAATACGCCAAAATACGTGTGCTACAGCTGGATTCAATTTTACCTCTCCGGCGCCGACATTATTGTATAACATTTGATTTTGTAGGCAAAAAGAAAAGAACGGGAGAACATTTTGCAAGAACTCCTTGAAGAAGAAAAGAGAGAAGCAGAGGAGCAAAGGCACGTAAATGACCTAGAAAGACAGTTGAGGCTACGACTGGAAACCGCTGCGGTCCTAGATAAGCAAGTAATAGAGAGAGAGGAGAAAATCAAAGCCGAGATAGAAGAGGATAAACAATGGAGACAAGCCGTAACAACAACCTAACGAAATCCCAATCCCAATCACCAAGATTAAAATTTTTAGATGCTCGAGAAACTAGCCGAAGAGAACAAAGTGGAGCAACTCACTGCCCAGAAGAAGAGAATTAAAATGATCGAGTTGAGGAAAGACGTGGAGGAGATGATGAAACAGCGAAGGCAAAAGCGCGCGGAGGAATTACAGCTGCTTACAGAATTGCAAAGACAGGAGGAAATGGAAGCGGAGGAGAGGTACGTTTTACTGTTTGTTATGCCGATATTTATTTTTTGTTTTTGTAGGAAACAAAAGATTGAAAGAGAAAGACTTCGCATGCTCAAGGAGCATGCGCAGAATCTTATTGGGTATTTGCCAAGGGGTGTATTGAGGGAAGACGATTTCAAAGAATTGGGCACTGAGATAGCTGAAGCTTATCGACCAATGAAACCTGCCTAAGACTGAAACTATTTTGATAACGATTTTCACTTTAAATGTCTTAATGTGATGTGAAATAAACTTGAACATTTGAGTTTCTTTATTTCCTAATTTCATTTAGCTTTCTTAGTTTTTATTATCAGGTAACAAATTCTATCCAAAACAAAGATAATGTTTTAGCTTGAAAAATTCTTTTTTTATTATTGTTACACGTTTTTTTATTAACTCACTTTCTTGTCTGTAATTAACAACTAGCCTCGATCGACGTTTGATATTGATATGTATCTGACAATTCTACAAATTTTGCAATGGATTTTTAAACAACTTCCCCATGGCGTATTGGATTTGCCTCTGAACTACAGAACCGGGCAAGAAACAAGCGTTCCAATTGGTAGGTTTTGGCGTCATGATTGAGTGTTTAATTTACGCCCATTTATTACATATTCTCGAGTGTACCTAATTTCTAGTTGAATGTAAATATTGCAGTTTTAACAACTACGTTGTGTAGTAGTTATCTTATTGGAAGAAATTGTAGCTTCAATGTCACTTTATAGAAGAGTGGTATTTAATATTTATACTTTTCATATGATGCGTCTGTATCATAAAACTTCTGGTATGGTTTTTTAATATTGCTTTTTTTCCTTAGGTGTGGTAAAGGGTAAATAAAAAATGAAATTTATTTGGCAGAAAAATGAATAAAATAATGTAAATTCATTTTATAGAAAATTTAAAGCAATACAGCTTTTTAATTTTTTGAATTTGTCAAAAATAAAACTAAAGAAGGGGGTTTTTTCAATTAGAAAACTAATTCTGGAAATAAACTGAAACATTAGGTAACCCAAACCATTAGCTTTTGTATCTCGATTATTAGCCATTGGAACAATCTAGGACGTGGCCACTTCCTTGATTATTATAAATCGCATAATAATCTCGTTATATTAATAGCTATAATAATACGTATATCAATAGTAATGTGTGGTTCAACTGTCAATTGTATTTTACTGCGAGCGCGCCTGAGTATATACGAAATTGTCAAATACACGATCAAGATGTCAGAACCGACCAATTTTAACGCTTGTATCTTGCCCAGTTCTGTAGTCCAGAGGCAAATCCAATAAGCTTCCCGATGAGCTAGAGACTTGAAACTTTAACCATAGGTCAAAACTGGATGAAAATGCAATATTTTAATCCAGTCATGACAATTATTGCGCAAATAAAAATTCGAGAACCATACTTGACTTAAAATGAATATAACTTAAAAACAAACATAACCTAATTATACTTCTAACGGATGGGTGGTTTAAAGGATAAAGTAGGGCAAACGGGTAAGTCCGGTATTTACCAAATTTCATGTAGGGATTGTCCTCAAAAGTATGTCGGGCAAACTAGACGATCTCTTAAAATCCGACTGAAGGAACATTTGGCTGATTTGAGGTACGGAAGAACTGAGAAGTCAAGTGTGGCTCGATATGCCTTTGAATTAGATCATAGGATAGATAATATTAAATTGTTAAGAGTAGTTAATAAGACTTATATCTTAAATGCATGTGAAAGCTTAGCCATCCATAAGGCTGGAAACCACCTTATGAATGGTTGCGCTGGGCCTTTAGGCCATTAATCTCTGTTAAAAATAGTTAAGGTCGATAGATAAGGAATTGTGATACGACGTATATGATTTGATGCGCATGCGCGAATTGAATATTCTTAGTATATAAGGGTTAAATTTAAGATTAGATGTTATTTTCTCTCTGAAGGCGACAGCTTGGCTGTCGAAACGCGTTGAAGCAACCTTTGTTGTGTTTGTTAACATAATTAAATACCTAATAATAGTAACTTAATAGTCAATAGTGCATTAATGACAACTTCTAACGTTGGCAACAGTCAAGGAGACAGTTGCGCAACACAAACGACCCAAAAACGACCAGAAAAGAAGCAAAAACAGCAATAAGCTTTAACAGGAATCTGAATCAGAATAAGTTTGCAAGATTAAAGTATTTTGCATTTTAAAATGAATTGCCAAATTCCTCTCAGAAACACAGCACTAAAAAGTAGATAATAATTTAAATAAAAAACTTTAAATTAACACGTTTTTTTAAAAGGACCAAAAATTAAAAAATAATTTATCTCAGTTGCATACAGATTTATAATCCCATACAGATTAGCTATAAAAATACTTGTAAGATTTAAAACAAAAAACGTGGGGCATAATTTATTAAAAAAAATTTTTAATGTCTGATTTTGGTCTGCTATATTTCTTTTTTTTCCGTATTCTGTGTAAAATACAGGGCTTCAAACCGCTATTTTTTTCGTTCCGGTTTACGGTTTTCGTTCCGGCAAAAAAAAATTATATCGGTTCAGTTCCGGTTTTCGTTCCGACAAAAATAACGGTTTTTTTCCGGTTTTCGGTTCAGCTTCGGGTAATTCATTTTTTGGTTGTTAAAAGTTTTTCGAATTAAAAATTGATTGTTGAACATAATTTAGAAAATGTGATGTCTTTTTTTTTCTTTAATAATGCAATACGTAACTACTCTGACCTTGCCTAAAATTGAAGGAAAATATTTTCTATTTTTCAAGTTTAAAAATTTCAGGCTGAAACTCTGAATGTTGAGTTCAACTTGATTTCAAATTGCACAAAAAAACCTAAACTTCGTAAAAAACTAAATCGGACTTTCGGGTTTAGATATTTCAAATTTAAACTAGGAATTTTCACAAAAATCCTAAATTAAATACTCTAGAGTTGAAAACTTGTAGAATATACGAACTTTGGCGATTAAAATCGAAAATTTGAGAGACTTTTCTCTTTTCCTTCATAATTTTGGTTCTCTATCGAAGTTTTGACTTTGATTCGTTTTTTTAAATAAAATTGATTTTTACTGTTTTAACTTCGTTTTCTAGAACATTCGATTAAAAAGTTCAAATTAAAAAAATAAATAAAAATAAAAAAACCATAAATTATAAAATAAAAAGTTTTGAAATAAGATTTTGCGGAACAGTCACAATGTCAAAAAAGGAATTTTAAATTTATTTTAAAAAAAGTTTTCAAAATTTCTACTCTAATTTAGAAGTCTTGACTTTAAACCTAAATATTCGATTTTTTTTTTCTGGAAATGTTGCTGAAAACTTCAAAACTTCTAGAAAAATTAAATTTTTCGGAAAGTTTTGTTTAATGTATTTATTTTTTTTCGATATTTTAACTTTTTTTCTTTTGAAGTTTGAAATTTAAATTTGTATGTACTTTTATTATTGTTTTTTTCTAAAATTTCGACTTCAAAGAAAACTTAGTCTTTCTTTAGCAACCTCCTAACCCCTTTTATCGACATGTTAACTTTTATTCTTTAATTATAGACATTTTTCTCGAAATTATGAGTTGAGACTTGGACTCTAAAAAATTGACAAATGTAGGTTTAAATTTCGAATTTTCGAATATTCGACTTTTAGCTCGAAAGCTCAGCACCCGAAATTTTGAGATTAATTTTGAAAAATTATTTGTCATAAATTTAATTTGTTTTTCCTCAAAAATTGAACTTTTTCAAAAATGTTGTCTTTTTACTTGAAATTTGTATAATTTCTCGAGATTTTGAATTAATATTCAAAATAGAAAATAATATGAAATTTTTAAATTCAAATTAGCACTTTTGCATTTGACATTTTAAACAAAAATTTGAAACTTTAAATGGAAATGTAAATTTTAAGAATATAAGTAAACTATTCGACAAAAAGTGTAATTTCAGTTATTTTTAAACTTAAATTTTCTATGAAAAAATTGAAATTTTAAGATCAACGACAAATTTTCTGAAAAAAAATGAACGCGAATTTTAATTTTAAAGACGAAATTTAGAAATAATTTAAGCTGTAGCTAAAAAGTTTGTGAATAAATTTAACATTTTTACAACGAATTTTTGACATTTTTGACGAGTTTATGCCAGAAGTTTAGCGAAACCAATTACTTAATATTTAAGAGAACACACAATTTTGACTTCTAAATTCTAAACAAATCGCAGTTTTGAAGCTTATGTCGAAATCTTGAGAAAAAAATCAAGATTTCAGAATAAAAATTACTATTTTAACGTAAACAAAATCATTGCCAGTTTAAATTATACATTTTCTAACATGTCACGATTTTAAGTTGACTGTAAAAATTTCGACCCCAATGCCAAGATCCCGGCTTTAAATTGGAATATCATGTTGGATTCTTTGCTGAAATTTTGACTTGAAATTTAAAAATCTCTAGGTTAAATTTAAAACTGCGAGATTTTAGCAAAAATTTTGATAAAAAATCATATCTTGAAATTTTTGGAAGATTTAGGAAGTCAGCAGCACAAATTTAATTTTGGGATTAAACAAAAACTGGAATACTAAAGTTAAAGTGGAATTTGAAGGAAAAAAATTCACAAAAAACCGTAAATTTGGAAGTAAGAAGTAATTTTGGAAGTTTCAAGAAAAATTTCCAAAAAAATTCGAATTTGTAAAAACATGGTAAGGAAAACCGAGTTTCCCTAGCTTGAATAAAAAGCTTGCTATTACTTTTTTTCCAAAAATACAATTTACTTTTTTTTAAACTCGAAATTTGAGGAGAAGAAAAGAAATATTTCGAGTAGTTTCCATATAAAAGTGCAAATTACAAGAAAAAGTCGAAAACCTTGAGAAGAGTAGCAAGTTAAAACTTAAAATTTTAATTTCGGTTGAAATTTTGAGAATGAAGTCAATATTTTCTAGAAAATGTGGAAATTGTGAGTTTCTAACCTAATCATAAATGAGAGATGAAGATAGGATGAAAGTTGCATGGAATTGTGTAAAATTTAAAAAAAATTGAGATTTTAAAAAATATTCCAATCTTAAGTATAAAATAAAAACTCTTTCAAGTATATAAATTCGACGAACCGAAATAAAGCGATATTTTTTTTTCGGTTTCGCTCCGGTTTTAGTTCCAGCGAAAATAATGGGGCGAAAGAGGGAAAGGGAAACTTTATATACCATTCGTCTGCGCGATCACTTTCGAAGCTTTCCGATGGTTGGTTTCCAGATGGAGGAAAGCATGTAACCGTCGTCTCTGTTGATGTTTTTGGGAAATTTTTGGATTTCAATGGCGTATCTTCCTATTATAGTAATTGGGAATATTGAATATAATTGAAATATTATCAAAGAGAATCTTATGTCCGGTCTCATGTTGATGTTCGGCAATGGCTGACTGCGAAAATAAACCAGAACATAAAGAAGAAAGGCTTTAGAAGAAGTTATTGAATTTTGTGAAGGACGAGGGGTAGGGTGAAGATGTTTATTTAATGACAGTTTCAATTTCGTGCGGTTTATAACCATTGTTGCGGAGGTTGAAACGAATTTTCAACAATTTCACAACCGATAAATCTTTCAGACGAGTTGAACAAAATTCGTGAATGAAAGATGTGCAAAATAGCTTCGTATGTGTTCTACTTACGTACCAAATACGAAATAAATATCAGGTATCTGGAAAAAAATAAAAAGAATTTCTTGGGACCTTGCATCTGTTAAATTTTTTATTAATCAATTATCTCAAGAACTATAAATTTTAGGAAGAATATTTGTTATCCAAAGTGACCTTAAATTATCAAATAAAATCCAAAAATGCAAAAATATATAGGGTGTCTCATTTAAAGTAACGAAGCTGGTGCCAACTTCCGGTATAAGCGGAAGTATTACAACTTTGCGAATATTTTAGCTGTGTTGGCCTTGTCGGCTTTGCTAAGTTGTTAAATTTTTTAATTTTTTAGATGAGTACTTTGTCAAATATCGATCGCGGCGATTTCCGACGGGACACACTGTATAGCTACAAGTAAGACGTGAAATAAAATTAAAAAACGCGTTGACGACAGAGGGATTTGAATCGGTGACTTATCAGAACTATGAAACAAAATCTGCCGCCTTGACCACTGAGCTACACGACCATTCCACAAGAATACGAATTATAACTACCTTTAAGGAGTTTTCACTTCTGACAGCAGTTCAGAGACTTTATATTTCAATTTTTAATTCTGAAATTTTCTAAAACTGATACACTTAACAATTTTTAAAGGCTTGCTGCAGTCAATGTTATTGTACTTGTGAAACGTTAATTATTTTTGATGTCAAAGCGATATTTCTATTCTTGTCAGTTTCGCCAAAAGTTGTAACTTGCAATTTTTAAATGAATATTCTGCATATTATTGTTATAGATTTGATGTCGCGGCGATACCTCTAATTATAACTTTATTAAACTTAAAATCTCATAATTATACTAAAATTAAATCAGTGATCATATAAAAATAAATTAACTATTGACACAAGAACATGGTCCAAAATTATCAGAAACTTCACAAAATATGTATTTAGAACTAAAAATTAATTATTTTTGAACATTTTTTATGATGTTTATTAATTTTATTTAACATTTCTATGACCCAGTTTGGAAATATTTAAATTTTTATTAATGTTTGTTGACAATATTCTAAAACAGTTTTTGAAATATGACTACGTGATATCTAAATTTATTTAAAAGTTCACCTCATGAGACATGACAATGTTTATTTTACAAAGAATAGGAAAACATGAAAAATAGAAGACCAAAAATTAGATATTGTTATGGGCTTATCGGTTAGAATTGATTACACGTGATGGATTATACCCACTTTATTACTGAACTCAATTTGGATCACCACAATTAACAATTAACTCACTTATTATTGACTTCTACTAACTCACTAATTACACTGATTCTAACTGACTTACGTGAGGGAAAGCTAACCGCCTTTTATAGTTTTGGCCCCCATCTTCTAGAATTTTCGGCAGATAAGACTTATCGTTTGCCGAAATTTCTGGAACGCTTATCTGCCGTTTGTTTCGTTATCGCGACCGCTTTCCCCTTATCAGAACCTTCTAGAAACTTTTTTTTATTTACTAAATTCTACAATTCTATTCTAACTATTTACATTGCGTTATAATATGAAAAAAATTTTGTTTTTAAGTTTGACCCACAAGTGTAGTTCAATGCAGAAGGGCTATTAGCCGTCGGAGTAGTTGTTTCTTATGGATCGGGCTTCAAATATTTAAATTTTTACCACCGTAAATTATTGATGAAACGTCTATTCATGCTAACACCTTTTTATATATTGTAAGCAACCGGAGTTGGCCCGCATTATGTTTCGTGATGCCAATCACCAGGAAAGAATTCCAATCACAGCTTGTCCCGGCTGCGGGGATGCTCTCCCAGTGTCACTCGGGCTTGGCGGAAGTGGATTGTTAATTCGATATTCCTGTTCAATTAATCGATAAATCGTTACCTGTTTTAACATTCGTTTAATTAACATTTTGAAGTTTGTGTTACCCCTTTATTATCGTTATAATTTGTGTGTCGCTACCGTTATTGGTGTTTAAATTGTGTAGGAGGAACCCGAATCTAACAATATATTTAAATTTTTATTTTTAAATATTTTTTCCTCGTTGTTCCCTTTCCATGTTATACAGTGCTGACGAGCTCAAATGAGACCAAAACATCGATGTCCAGTGCTGCAACTTTTTTTTATATTTTTACTTTTGTATTTTCATAATTTATCAGAAAAAGAACAAATTTATTTGGTATTATCAAATAATCAGTGGTAAAAAATACACAACTTTGCTAATTTAACCGAAGTTGTATCTTCAATAAGAAGAAAGTTAGCAATAGTGCAGCGTTCATTTTAAACACTCTGTATTTCTTATTTAATCTAGAAGTTTAGGTACTTTTTCAAAGTTTGAATGTTAAACTAGAAAGTGTTATACTTCGTGTGAACTCTAGAATTTAAAAGTCAAAATGTTGACAAAATTGAATCATTCAAGTTTGTAGTCACAATTCATGATTAACTTTGCACTTTTGAGAATAAATGCAAAAAGTTTAAATTTGTTTATGTCAGTTTTTAAATTTTTTAATCAACTTTTAAAAAGATATATTAACAATTTAAGCTAAAAATTGAATCTTCTTGGAAATTTGTAGCTGCTAGTATTTCGAGTTTAAGAGAGAAGATCTTGACAAAAGTCAAACGTTTGAATTCAAAGTCGAATATTTCAGCTCAACTTAAAAATTTGGTGATTAAACTGGAGAAACTTTCACATGAACTAAACATCTTGAACAATTTCGCAAAAAACTGCACTAATTTTTTATTCCAGAAGTATTTTTTTTCGTTCTGATTAGAGTAGTTTCCAAAAAACGAGAATTTAGAAGTTATTAAAAATAAACTGGCTAAATTATTAATACATTTTTCATAATAAAAGATACTCCCTTTAAAAGAAATAATTAATTCATTTCACAAAAACACAATTAATTGTTAATTCCCTTTTCTACATTATAAATAAGTTTCCAACCCTTCTAAAGTATACAATTGGTAGAAAAACATCCTCTGCTTATTATATTATTAAATTTTTTCCCAAGTGATGCCATGTTGAGAATAATAAATATTAACCTTGGGCTTAGATGGTAAGTTCTTTACTCACCTCTGAATTGAAGCCTGTTTGATGATATTTACGAAATTTAGCTCGCAGATCCATTTAAGGAAATGATAGTATTTAAGAATATAATTCGCTAAATTCTGACTTTAAATTGAGCGGCGCTTGGTTATTTACGTAAAAAGTACTGAAGGTGAATATAGTAGCAGCGCATACCCAAAAGTTCCCGAAATTTAACAATAAACAAGTTAATGGATATATGTTTGCAATTAGAGAGAGAAGAAAACAAAATTTTCCAAGAATGTTAAGTTGCTAAAAAAAGTTGCAGGTTAATCTATTTGGCGCTTTAAAACCTTGAAACGATATACCCAAAGTATTAACCTATGAATAAAACTCATCTAGAATCCCACGGCTGTAAACAATCTCTTTTAGTAGACATTTTAAATTTTCAAGACTACTTAAAATGACCTTCGAATGTTTAAAATCCTTAAGAAAATTTATTTAAAGACAAAACATAGTGCAAAATATTGAAGTTTCTACTAAACTCATTAAGAACTACGTAGCTTCTGGAAAAAAAAAACAACAACAAAGACTCAAGTACTAAATTGTCAAGAAACCACCTATTGAGCACATTATATTCAAAAACTTTATCTAAAAATTTAACTTTTTATAGTATTTATATAATATTTTAATCTTTTAAGAGCACCAGTAATGAATACTAAATTAAACCCGTCTAGAGCACTAAGGTCTAAAGGAAATTCACCTATAGCTAAAAAGACTCATCTCATGATCTTTAAAATACCATGCAAATATATCTAGGGGGCTTAGTAGTGGCTGTGTCATTTGATCTGGAAAGTTCGACTTTTTTCCGAAAATTCATGTTTTTGCCTTTCAGAATTTAAACAACAAATTTGAATGTTTCTAATGTTTTTTGTGGAAAGTGTTCAACGTAGAGTTTTTCCTCCAAGTAGATACACTTTCAGTTTTTCTTAAAATGACGAGTTTTTCTAAAAAATTGGATCTATTCTTTTTCAAAATCTCGACCTTATATTATAAGTAAAAATTAAGAGTTCTCTTATTTACATTTTAATGCATTTCTTTAGCCATTTTAATTTTATCTTCTGAATTCTTGCTTTTTCCTTAAATTTTGAGAACTCGAGTGGTAGATCTTTGTTAATTAAATCAAAATTTCGAATTTAAGCTGAAAAGTTTCAAACATTATTGAATTAAATTTTTGGAAACTTTTTTACAAAAATTATGGTATTTCAATTTTCATTTTTATTTTTTTCTTAAAACCTTAATTCCATACCCAATATTTTCACAATTTTCTTATAAGAAGTTTTTGAAAAATTCGAAGGTAAATTTCAAATTTTAAAATTATGTCCAAAATTTCAAATTAAATAAAAAGAAAAATATGCAAAACATGTATTCAAAAATCTTTGGGAAGGGGGACTTATTGGGGTTTCAGAATTATTATAATCTAGAAGCTGCTATACTCGAATCTGTTGATTTCAGAATAATTGAAAATGGGGGGCAGTACCGAGTTTTTGCAAACGACTATTAAATTATGTCAATGGTTAAATTTTTGGCCGGCCGACAAATTTCATTCATCGTCCTTTTATTATTTGAAAGCTGCATTTACGTTGTTGATGCCATTAATGCTTTGGCTTGGCGTTGTATCACATTATGTTTATATCAAAAGTAGTAAGTAATATTTCAAATTCAGCCCCTCACAGTTCAGATAATTCATGCCTTTGCAACAACTTGACTCTAATCATCACCAAAAATCTAAGTTTTTTATATTTTTTTTATTTCATAAGTATTAATCCAACAACAGAATGCGATAGCAACTGACTCCTCACTTTTTATTTTTTTTTCCAGTGCTTTTGGTATTTCGCACATCTTTTGCCTGGTTCCCAGCATTAGAATTACCTAGTTTGATTTATTTTCTTATTTTATTTTCATCAGATTGTTTCCCTCTATGTATTGTTGGAATGAGTTGATTTTCTTTAAAACGCTGAAACACGTTAGCTGATCTTAATTTTTTCCCATCTTTCGGTTACATAGTAATTAATTTTCCTTTAACCCTACTTTTTTTCTCATATGGAAACATAAAGCATGAGGAGGCTCTTTGAAAATGTTATAGAAAACCAAATCCAGCCATACGAAATAAACAAATTTAAAGTTTTCAACAGCAAGATGTATAGGGTTGTATAAACACCTACCTAACAAGCAAAACAAAATTTAATTATCTTCAGTGTTATCTTTTATAAATTTTCACAGAATAAAATGAAGAATATGAAACTGAATATATGTTAACACAAAAAAAGGTATCTTATTTATGTTGCGTTTATTTAGTACCACTTACTTGCCAGGTTTTCTGGTTAATTTTTCGCTTTAGTTGTAAATTGGAGTTCGAAGTGTTACTATTGTGTCCGAATAAAGTTATTTACTAAATCGTAATGGTATTGTCGGAAAGGCAACGCATCGAAATCTTGATATTGCTTGAATGTGGAGTCAAAATAAGAAGTCAGGCTGAAGTGCGTGATTTATTTAATGCGAAATATCCCGAAGACCAAATCTCGTAAGGGATAGTAAGTAAGATATTTCACAAATTTGAGGAACATGGTACAGTATAGACTTTGTCCAAAACTGGACAGGCACGCGTTTTGAAAGAAATTGAACATTGCATTCGAACTTATTGAAAATCCTCATACTTCAACTGTTTCATTGGCCCGTAATCATAATGCTTCTCTAACTGCAATTCGAATGTTTTTGAAAGAAGAAAAATGTCACCTCTATAAGATATGTCTTGTCCTAGAGCTTTTGGTAGATAATTATGATAGGCGATTACAATTTTGTGAGGAAATTATCATACGGTGTGACGACAATAATGGTTTTCACCGAGACGTACTTTTTTCGGATAAAGCTACGTTTTATCTAAATGGAGTGGTTAACGGGCAAAACTGTCGCTTTTGGTCCCAGAAAAATTCACACTGGACATGCGAATCGCATACGCAGCACCTACAGAAAAGTGCAGGTAATAACAGAATTTTGGGTCCATTCTTTTTCGAAGAAAAACTTACTGCCGCACGCAGGAATTTGGTTCCAACAAGATGGCGCTCCCCCACATTTTGGTATTGATGTTTGAAAATACTTAGATGAAATGTTTTCAAATCGTTGAATTGGTAGACGGGCTGCAATTGAATGGCCGCCAAGAGTACCCGACTTAACGCACCTGGTTTACCTTCTTTGGGATATTTGAAAGAACAGTCTACCAGGACAGCCCAGATAATATTGAGAATTTAAAGAACAAGATTAGGGCGGACATGCATAATTTACCAGCTGAAGTCAATCGGAATGCCGTGGACAGCTTTTATTATCATCTTAGAGAATGTCAAATAGTGAATGGAAGACATTTTCATCATAAGCGGCATTGAGTTTATTTTTGTAAATTATTTAGTTGTTTCAATTTCTAAATGAAACAAAAAAAACGTGTTATTGAAAACATAATGCTTGTTTATTTGGTATGATTGGATTCGGTTTTCTGCACGAACGAGCCCCCTCATGCGTTATGTTTCTATTTGAGAAAAAAAGTAGGGGCAGCTGGAAGTTAGATCAGTCAGATCCAAAAATAACAAATAAATACATTATCTATACCTACTTTAAAATTTATAAGGAAAATTCTGAAACAAATCGAGTGCTTATTCTAAAATGACACTTTTTAATTTTATCTATATAATTTTATCCCTCCCCCTTCAACCCTTGGAGTGACAGCAATCTCCCTGAAAATTTTAAATTGAACGAGGGTGCATGTGATAGCTAATTTAAAATTCTTTATCCAGCAGTGTAAGTTTCTTTTAAATTTTATCAATATTCGTTAAGAAAGTTAAATATGAACATTTTTAAATCGATTTGAAATGCATACAATTAAATGTATTTTAAACTATGCTTACGTGTCAAATATCTGTCAAACTTTTCTAATTAGTTTTGTGGGATAATCATTCAATTTAATACGCAGGTGCCAAAATACCCAACAAGAAGTAACAAATAAAAAGGATTTATTTTTTATGCATCAGGAAAAATTATAAAATTTTAATAAAAAATAGAGAAATTCAGAAACTTTTTTATTGTCTGATAGAAAATTCAAATTTCTTTCAAATGAGCTATCACGTGCACCTGTGTTCTATTTAAAATGTTTAAAAGGGTAGCTAACACAAGGGATATGAAGGGAAAGGTATCAAATTTTGCTTAAAACATATTATTTTAAAATTAAAAATTGACGTGTATCAGGATTCTACTCATAAGCCCCACCTAAGGAAAAAAATGTATAATTTTTCTTAATATGTTAAAAGAGAACCTTTTTTTAATTTTTTCATTTTGTTGCGTAATTTGTCACCTACTTATAAAAGAAATTGAATAATTATGACACAAAAATTAATTACAAAAATCAGATTAGACTGATATTCGGTACATAAGCAGATTTTAGCACACATTTGACAGTTCATTTACATATTTTAAAATTTAAATTTTTTAAATAATTTTAATTAAATTAAAAAAAAAACCTTACACTACTGGATAGAAAATTAAAAATCTTTTAAAATCCGCCATCACACGCACCCTCGTTTTATTTAAAAATTTCAAAGCGGTAGATATCACTCTAAGGGCGTTGAAAGGGCTTAAAAAGAGTCATTTTAGAATTATAACTCGATCTGATTCAGGATTTCACTTATGAATTTTAATTACGAAGATAATGAATGCGTTATTTTTGAACCTCACTGCATAAAATTTCCCATATGCCACGGGTATTACGAAAACGCCCAAACTAGTATCCTTGAATCATGGTGAAGTATTTATTTTTAGATCACATCGATGTTGACACAACTGATGACACTCTCTTCATTCCTTCTTTATTTATGGCTATGTATTTCCTCAAAGATCTGATTGTGAAACGAAAAGCCATTTTGGAAATTCGCAACAAAATTACCAGAAACGAAGTTTTCGACAATGCATCTGAATTAGCAAAAGTTGCTGCATTGTGCAACTATTGGGCTAAAGTATTTTACACTTTTGTTTTTGTAGCATTCATTTTAGCCGCTGTCGAATTTTACTTTCGGAAAAAAGACGAATGCGAAAAATTGAAAGAAACTTTACACTTTCAAGATGCGTGCGGATTAATAATATCGACCAAAATGCCTTTCGATTTACAGAAATCGTCGTATTTCTACGCATATTTTACTTTTGAATTAATTTTCATCAGCATGTCATATTTAGGGGCAGCTTTTATATCTGTCATAACGTTGGAATTATCCGCATGTATCGCGACAAAATATTATTCTTTGGGGGATCTCATTTTAATAACTGTTAATGATAAGCTATTATCGAAGCAGAAAAAAGAAGCTGCACTTTTCAGGTCAATAAAGCATCATCTATATTTAATAGAGTAAGTCGATTTTCTGTTTGTTACTATGTAGGTAACTAAAATATTTTGATTTAGTTGCAGTCAGCTGTTAAAAAAATGTTTTAGCAGCACCATGTTTTGTCATGTTTCCATAACTGGATGTAATTTTGTTACAATTGCTTCTCATCAAATAACGGCAAGTTATTCTAGCAATATACGAGGGTAAATCAAATATGAACCGGAATTTGTTTTTAAAAATTTATTGGTACAAGTTACATATATGAAAGTTATTAACTATTTTTCTACATAATCTCCTTATTTTGTTAGGCATTTTTCCCCACGGACTGGGACTTTTTTATTGCCATCATCATAAAAAGAAGGAAGGCATATTTGCAGCCAATTACGGACAAATGTCCCAACAGCAGCATCATCATGGAATCGGTCACCTCCTAAAGCTTCTTTTAGTGGCCCAAACATATGATAATCGCATGGCAATAAGTCGGGAGTATAAGGAAAGTGTTCTAATGTTGCTGACAAATCTCCAGACGATGTTGTTTCTGTTCTTCAGTCTAAAGACGAGGTACTCACCTGTCAGAAATATTTCGAAACCCCAGCACATGTAATGATGGATTAAATATTCCCAAAGCTTATCCCTCTCTGAGCAGCAATTTAACCAACAGTTGAATGGCGATTACCTTCCAAAAGCCGTTAAATAGCGTTAATCTTGCCCGCAGTCACACTGGTCCGAGAACGACGAGCATGGGGTCAATTTTCAACTTGAGTTCGTTCTAGCAAAAATTTTTTGTGCTATTCGTACATATGAGTTTTCTTCAAACAAGTATCCCCAAACTGTGCTTCTAGTCTACGAAAAATGTCGGCGGGCTTTACACCTTCAACGGCAAGAAATGTAATAATAATGTGCTGCGCAACATGCAGATAAACCTCTTGCACTCTCATTTTATTTGCAACTGACGAACGGTGAGAACGGACACTCTCGACGTCCTCATGCCGAAATTTCGGTTCATATTTGATTTACCCCCGTAAGTTATTTTAATCAATGTCTTATAAGAATTTATTTTAGCATCCTTTAGAAATGGGAAAATTTTTTCATTTTGGTGGTTGGTTTTTTGTTCTATTTATGGTTTGTTGTGGTGGTCAGCTTTTAAAAGATGCGGTAATAGATTTTTTTTTTCTTTGCATTTTAATATTCCTTGCTTTTAGAGTTCATCTATTGCAGGAAAAATTTATGAAAGTAATTGGTATGATTTGGATTTGGGGTTGCAGAAACTATTACTTTTCATCGCTCTAAGGTCGAGAAAGTCACAAAAGCTCACCGCTGGTTCTTTTGGTATATTACGCCACCAATTTATAATTTCGGTAAGCCTTTAAATTGTAATAGTTCCCAAAAAAAGGCTAATTAGCAAGCAGTGAGGTAAAAGGGAGGTAGATTCGACCTTGAGGCACATTGAAACATCCTCTATTAAACCCCAGTTTGTATACGTTAGAATACCTCTCAGGAAATATTTTGCTATACATGTTCATTTTTTAGTATTTAAGTTTAAGCAAAATAAAAAGAAAACAAATTTAAAGTTAATATTTTGGTTTTTAATTTAATCAGAGCAATTTTATAATTTTTTCCTGTAACGGGCTGCATTGAATATTAGTTAGATTGTAGATTAGTAATATTTACAATATCCCAACCTAAAAGCCTAGACAGTGGAAATAATATTTTTAAATAAAGTTAACATGGGGCAGATTCGACCAGCGATGGACGGGGCAATTTCAATCAACGGTTTAATGTGTCCTGGCAATTTTAGGTGTCATTCATAAATTTCGTTACACATTAAGGGGGAGGAAGGGGGTCAACAATGTGTGACATCGTGTGACAAAGGAGGAAAGTATTAAATCTATTAAATTTTACTCTCCAACAGTGGTTTAGCTGGGAATCATAATACTTATTTTATCGCACTATGTTACCATTTGCATGGGTCTAGGCGGACCGGGATCAATTTTTCTCTTTATCCGTAGTCAAGAGAAAATATTTATTTAGCTGAAAGAAACTTTTTGATCAAAATGTAAACTTTTATTCAAACATTTTTATTGAAATTTCGACTTTTTTTCGTTATTTTGATTTTTTTAATTCGTTTTTGCAATTTCCACTCTCAAAGTTATAATTTTTGCTCAAAATCTGGCTTTTTTCAGAAACTCATATTTTTTTTTAATGTGCCATATATTTTTATATTACGCTTTTTTTTTCAAAATTTTGCTTTTTTTGAAAATTTGTGCTTTTTTGGAATTCCACTCTCTGGAAGTTTCAATTTGTTTTGCATTTAATTCTTTCTTGAAATTTGAATGTTTTAATAATTAAGATTATGATTTTTACTCTCAAAAATCGATTTTTTCTTCAGTATCTACTTTTTTTCTATTTCGTTTCGGATTTTGATTTTTTTTTGAAAATTTTGACATCTCTTTCTCTTTCTTTTTACATTCCTTCTTTTTTTTTCAAAATTAGGTTTCTCCGACAATCTCGACATTTCGTCTAAATCCGACTTCCTGGACATTCCAACTGACTTCTCAAGGTTTGAATTCTTTTCAAAATTTAAATTTTTACCTTAAAATTCAGTCTTCTAAATTTTGCTCTTTCCCTGAAAGTGAAGTGTATTTCACTTAATTTTCTTAATATTTGACTTTCTCAAGAAACATGTTGACTTTTTTTACCTTTTTTCTGGAAATTTTCGGTTATTTTCAAATTTATCTTTTACTTAGAACCTTGACACATTTCCAAAAATTTTGGTTTCCGAAATTTGATATTCTCTGGCAAATTTAGCGTTTTTTTAGTCCAGTCTTTTTTCCAAATTTCAAGCTTTTTCTCCAATTCATCTTTTTTCCCCTCCAATTTTACTACTCTTCTTAAATTTAGACTTTTCGTTAAATATTTGTCTCTATCTTGAATTTTGATTTATTCTCAGAATTCCATTTTTTTCGAAATTTCGATTTGATTCCCAAATTTTGACTTTTCTGGAAATTTGTCTTTTTCTGGAAATTTTAACTTTTTTTTTAAGTTCAATCCCCTACTCGAAATTAAGGTGTTTTCTAAAACTATTTTTCTTTTCTAGAAATTTCGTTTTCTTTTCAAATCTGTCTTTTTTGGATATTTTGATTTTATTGCTAAAATTCCATTTGTTTCATCCAAAAATTCAGATTGCTGTGGATAATTCGATATTTATTTCAAATTAGATATTTTCTATTTCTGAAAATTTTAAAATTTTTTTTTGAAATTCATCATTTTGTTACAATTCATTTATTTTTTAAAACTTTTTTGGAAACATCGAGAAATATGTTTTCTGTAAATTTCAATTTTTTTCTAGAAATGTCAAGATTATGTTAAATTGAAATAAAAACGTAAAAATTATATAATACAACTTTGCAAATTGTCTACATTATTATACTGTCTGAGTTGGAAGAATATTATTTGGAAATTTCAGCTTTTTTCTCGACACTCCAACAATCCAAAAATAAAACTTTTTAGAATTTTTCGATTAAAAGTGTTGCCTTCGCCTTCAGCAAACCTGCCTATGGCCATTATTGCTCAAAATTCAACTCGAGAAAATATGAAAATTTTCAAGAAGAAAATTTCGAGTATATGTAAATTCAAAATGTTAGGAAAAAATTAATGAATCTTTTGCAAATTCAAGAAAGAAAAAAAGACATTTTTAGATAAAAGTAACAATTCTAAATAAAATTAAAATGTCTAAAAAATTTGGAAATTTAGAGCATCAAGTGAGAGGGAAAAAACCTCGAAACGACCTTTGAGTTTGAAATTGAAATTTTAATTTCTAAGAGAAATAAACATTGCAAAAACCAAGTTCAAATTTGTAGAAAAAATTAAAATAAGAAGCTTATAATCGAACATTTAAGAAAAAAATAAAAACTAAAATGCCACTTTCGAGAATAAAAATCGAATTTTCTCAAAAAACTTAATTCTCATCGAAAAAAAGTGTTCTCATAAAAAAAAATTTAAACAATAAAACAGCATTGGTAAATGTGATATTTTTATAAATATCATATCAGTGATATATATCATTTATTATATCTGATATACCGGGTTTTTTTTTAGTTGGGAGGTTACCTTTATATGGAGTACTACTTATTATAAAGGCAAACTGATTTTGTCGATGGGGCTAACCGGAGTTAAACTACCTTTTGAAAATATTTTCAACTTCCTCCTATTTCTGGTTATACTGGAAGTAGAAATCAACTTTCTTATTTTAAATGGCAACCTCCAAATTTTATATTTTATTTGGATTTTACGTAAAAAAATAAGGTGAGAGCAGTAAAAAAATGAAATTTGAAGTCATGGAATATTATAAAGACTATAACAACATAATCAGATTAAACATTTATTATACAGGGTGATGGAAATTTTATAATATTTACTGTTTTTGTTTCATTCAAAAAAACTGTTTTTTTAAATGGGAACTATATGTTTTTTAATCATTTTTGAATTCTTCACGTAAAAAGAAGAAAATAATTACATTGCTTTTTTTTAAATTTTGTGCCGTTACAGAGGTATTTTACATAAATCTTAAAATAAAAAGAATCAAACATCTCTTTTTTGTTCAAGTAGGAAATTAACTGTAGGCCAGTGGCGGCTGGTGACTTTTTAACAGGGGGTGCGCAGATGCAAAAAATATTAATAGTTAAGAGTTTAAGTGACTCCGATGCCGTAGCAAGGTATTAAATTTAGGAGAAACAAAAGTGATACACAGGGTGTGATATTTAATAGTATTTTTACGAATAAAATTTAATTACCATTTAATAACAAAATATTTTTGGGTTATCATCTCTAAATTATATTGATTGAGTATAAAAAAAAAACATTATCGACATTTCTGAGCCTTTTTAAAGCACTCTGTACGGTTGCACCTCGCTACCTCTTTACCTTACTTAATTAAATTTATTTGCTTTCATAGGAATAAAATTATATTATTTTTTAATGAAAACTACATTGGAAGATAAAATGTATTTTATTACAAAGTTGTAATTAAACTATACAAAAACACAAAAAAAATATTTTCTATAAATAAAATCCGCTCTACGACCTTTTAAGGAAATAAAGTGTTCTATTACTTTTTCATCTCCTGCACCATATTTTTGTTAATAGACATCATCGCTAATGCATTTAAACGATCATTGTTCATAGTATTGCGTAAGAAACTTTTAATTCTTTTAAGCGTCGAAAAACAGCGTTCTGATTCTGCAGTTGTCATTGATGTTGTTAAAATTATATTTAATAAATTTACTGTTTCAGAAAATGTTTCATTTAAATTATTTTCTGACATAAATGACAATAAATTAACGGCACCAATAATATCAACATAATCCGGTCTTGAATAAATAACTGTCAGCTTCGAAAATACTAACTGGAAAAGTAGCTGCAAAATTTTTAAATAGTTGATTTTTAAATAGTTCAGCAGCTAGAATGTGTCCACTGTACGAAAATCACTCCTTCATTTGTGTTATGATTATGTCGCAGATTTCTTTGGCATACACACTTTTTTGTAAATGATCATCACTTCTTTTTCTTCTTCTACTTGGAAAGTTTGTATTGACGCATTTCTCAATGTCTTCTGTTTCATTTCTAATGGTAGAAATGGTGTTTTCAAAATTAACTATGTCTTTTTGCAGCTGTATACTGTCCTTATTTCTCGACTGAATTTGATTATAAAGAACGTCGAAGTGTGGAAGAATTTTGTGAAACAATGTCAACCAAAACATAAATTCTGTGTCTTCTAAAGCTCGTCTGAAGCCGGAAGCTTCATTTAAAGTTGCACCATTTGTACATCGTTCTTCTATTTTTTCAAATACTTCATTAGCTCTTCCCGGTTTTCATACACAGTATTTACTGTTCTAATATTATGATTCCACCGAGTTCCTGCCACATTGGACAATCTCTGTTTGACAATTTCTTTAAAGACATCAGATGGATTAGACCAATTTAGAAAAAAAGCAGGAATAGCGCTGATAGGTTATTAAAAAATACACGAACTTTGGAATGTTCTACATTATAAGATTAAGCGGGTGAACATAACAGTGAACATAATGGGCACAAGGATATTTTGATTTAATTTGGGTCTGCACTCCATTTATAGAGCCACTCATAACATTTGCACCATCGTAAGTGTGTGCAATTAATTTGTGAGGTGTTTGCAAAATTAAAGGATCCAGTTCTTCTTCGATACATTCTGTTATCCCTTTGGCGGATTTGTCTTTAAGTCTTTTAAATCCCCAAAAGTTCTCACAAATTGTACTATTACGTACATATCTAAATGTCAATACCAACTGACACCAATTAGTTACGTCTGTAGTTTCGTCACATTGAACAGACAGAAATTCTGAATCTCTAATTTGTTTACTGATTTCATCTCTGCAAATCGCCAGTATAGAATCTAATATTTCATTTTGTATGGTTTTTGATGTTCCTTGAAAAACGGTTGCAGTTTTTAAATGTTCTTGAAGGGTTACACCTAATTCAGCGTTCCCTAAGTTCCCTAAATATTTCACGATTTTATGATTGTTTACTTTCTTCATGACCTCTGAGTGCTAATTCGAATGCGCTGCAAAATTTCATGCAGGAAATAATTCATTTCAAAATATAGCGATTTTTTCTAACTTTCTCAGTATATTCCATTATATGTTGCCTATGAGCAGAATTAGGTTCAGCTATAATATTGACTTTTCCAAGTAAAACGACCGCTGTGCAAGCATTAATATGACTATGCGATCCTTCATGTTTTTTAATAATAAATAGTTAAATCTTTTATTCCGGTTCTAGCCCAACTTAAATCTGACGGTGAAAACCCTGGTGGATTGTAAAATAACACACACGGAAAACAGTACAGCAAATTCGTTACCTGGCAACCACATATACAGTTATTCTTCTTATAGGTATTCGTAGAAAAATGCCTTGTAAACGCTCTTTTTTTAGATTTTTTTTTCACACTTCTGTTCTAGTTTTAACATTGGCAAAGGTCTACCTAGTTCTTTTATATTTACTTTTTCTTCCATTGGAAGTTAACTAAAATCTTTTTTTTTAATAAAAAACTGGTACTGTTCATTTTAAGCACAGAATTAAATCTTAAATCTAAAGGAAAATACTGAAACTGAAAAATATGCACTTCAAATTTTTACGCGTACTGTCAATGTCATTACTAGTAGTGCGTGTTTATTCAGCGACTATTTTAGACCGAAATCAACAAATTAATAATTAGACCCTAGAATGGGCACTGCTATCTCTTTGTGAATAGCGGTACTGTTAGCAGTTAGGCCTGTAAACGGCAGAATTAGTAATCGCAATCAGATCAGCCGGCAGCTACGCATCTTGCATCATAAACCGTAAATACACACTCCAAACTCTGTCTCGTACTCACCATTTGGCAATAGCGCATAAGCGGGGTGCAGCGTTCCCCGAGCTAGCTTTAACGCGGTGTATCTGTAGTTTATTTCTCCGTATCCCGTTGAGGCCGTTGATAGCCATCACACGACAACCACGCTAGGTGCATAATTCTGCGCGCACCAACGTATTTCAATTTCCTCATAATATATAATATAATGAAATAAAACGTTTGCGTACGTTATTTTAAGTCACTCATAAGTATTAGTTAACTAGTATATTATTACTTTGTGCTTAAAAATGAGATAAATCCAAATCTTTTACATTAAATAAAAAAGAATAGTTCGCTCATTTCACGAGGAGCGCGCGCTCTCGCGCTCTTTAAGACCAGCCGCCACTGCTGTAGGCAAAAAAAGCTTAAAGAATTAATCATAATAGGTAGTAGAAAAATAAAATAATCGACAAAAAAATTACATCAAGAACAACAAACTCGGTCTTCTGTTTCAATACATTTAAAGGCATATTTTAAGATTTCGAATTGAGTAACCTAACATCCGATTGTTCCTCCAGCTTGTCATGCAGTAGTCGTAAGAAAATCATTAAATAATTTCCTTTCAATTTTCATTATAAAACTTAACGCTTACAAATCCTGAGTTCTAATCTAACAGCATAACAATTAAAGGACGAATTTTCTTGAACATTTGTTGTTGATTTTCATTACTCCACAAATGAGAAGTCTGCTTAACAAACCATTTTTACGAAACTTACATAAATATTTTTCAATAAGTATTGCAAAAACCTATTCGTCCTGTACGGTTGTCTTTTAAATGTTATTTAGCCGAAAATTTTTAGGCCTTGTGTTTATGTTTTTTTTTGAAAATTTTGTTGTCTACTGCCAAATGCTACTAGAGAAAAAAAGGTATATTTTCCTTTTTTATATCTCTGTAAAGATGCGGAATTTAAAAAAATTAGTTATATAACTTTTTTCTCCTTTTTATGTGAAGAATCCTAAAATGATTAAAAAACACATAGTTCTTATTGTTACAGGCTTATCGGTTCAATTGATTACACATGATGGATTACACCCCTTCTATGAAAATTATAGCTATGTAAAGTTCCAAAAATTCAGTTGATGCTGTTGGATAAGCGGCATGAGCCAGTCTTTTTACGTCGGCCTCGAATTCGTGCAGCATTTCATCACTTTTCTGCTTCCTTACTAGTAGTTGCGACTGGGCCACTTGTGGCAAATGATGGGCTTCAAATCTCAGCTCGAAAGCCCCAACTTAATCTTCATAGTTAGCTAGTTCGTGGTCAGATAGAGCTCGGAGTAGTTCCAGAGCTTCTCCGCGCAGGGAAACCACCAATGAGGTCGCCTTTTCGTTTTCCGTCCATTGATTGGCTCTAGCAGCAGCTTTGAACTGTATTCTGTAGGCCTGAAACGATGTTTTTCCATCATAGGTCGACTTCGACTTCGACCTTGAAATTTTATGCGAACACAAGTTCCCTTATTTGCTAGACGATTTCGTGGTTTAAAATCAATTAATCCAAAGTTCGAAAAAATTCTTTTAAGGCCAGCTGCTGCAACAGTAAAATGAATGAAAATGTTGATGTACATAAAAACAAAAACGGGATGTTTTAAGATGCAATATAATGTCGTTTTTGTGTAGGATTTGAAGCACCTCTGGTTTGCAAATTTTGCTTATTTTCCAATGTTCCGCAGTTACACCAGGAGTACTGATATTACCAACAAGAAAGGAATATTGGACTCCGTATTGTTAAACATGTATTTACAATCATCACTGTGTCTTGTATTATATTCTGTTAATCTAAAAAGATTTCATTTTCAGTTTGCCTGGTTTAAACCGTCGGAACCATATTACAGTCCAGGGTATAGCTGTATGTCACGTTATTTACACGTGCAATTTTTGATATATATCATGCTATAAATCAGCTAATAAATATCATGATGTATATCGTCATATACAGGGTCCGCCATTAGTGCGTGGACGGAGAATAGCTCCTAAACCTGAGAAGACATAAAAAATTTTTTTTTGCCCAGTGGTGTACCTTTGTAGGGAGCACATTTTAAAATAATTTTCATTTTATTGTACCAATCATAGAGTGTTGATATAAACTTACTGTTTTTTTAATATATTACCCTGTATTTTACATATTTGGATAGCCCTATAAAAATGCAGCAAAATAATATAGGGTTTATGGGGGTTTTGATAGGTCGTTTTCCTAATAGAGGAACATAAATCCGGAGACAGGATTCTGATGAAGTAATTTGTAAACACTCAATATGATTTAGTATTGAGCAGTTTGCAACAAAAACAATCATTGATAGTCTTTTAGTTTTCATAAACCATAAACGTGTTGTCTAATGTTTTTTTAAAATTGAAATTGAAAACTTGTCCCCTGAAGCCAAGAAAGATTAAAAAACACAACAAACGTTGTTCTAACGCGATTCGACAGCCAAGCTGTCATCTTCAGAGAGATACTAACACCTAACCTTAAAATTTACCCTTATATACTAAGAATATTCACTTCTTGCATGATCGACCGCATCCGAACGCGCATGCGCATCTAATCATAATTCCTTATCTATCAACCTTAACTATTTTTAACAGAGATGAATGGCCCAAAGACCCAGCGCAACCATTCATAAGGTTGTCTTCAGCCTTATGGATGGCTAAACTTTCACATGCATTTAACATATAATTCTTATTTACTACTCTTAACAGTTTATGTTTTTTACTTATTCAGAGTGAGCTAGGTTTGCAAATCCAAAAATTAGTAAAACATTTTAAACGGAATGCCCTATTTTTATTACCTAATATGAAAGGAAGATAAAATTAGCTTTCCAACAATACTACATTATGTTGGGTTACATTTGATAGTTTTCATGCAAATGAACTTTTCATTTAAAATTATTTAGTAATTATTAGAGTTGCAAACTTGGATCACTCTGTATAACTAAAGAATATACGACAACATTCTGATGATTTATGAAAACTTAGGACTATCAATGTTGCTTATGTTGCAAATTGGTTAATACTAAATTATACAGAGTGTTTACAAATGGCTGCATTGGAATCCTGTTTTCGGATTTAGGAGCCTCTACTAGGAAAATAGCCCATGAAAACCACCATAAACATGATATTATTTTACTTCATTTTTATAAAAATATACAGGGTGTTCCATTTAAAAAATAAGTTTATGTCAACATTCTGAATATGATTAGTGAAATAAAATGAAAATAATTTTAAAATGTTCCCCCTATAGATCTACGTTACTGGAAAAAATTTCATTTTAATATCTTTTCAGACTACCGAAAATTTTTATGTTAACCATCCTATAAAATACATATTTTTAATTGTCAATTTTTCGGGCACCTACTTAAATATCTGCTCAGTTTCGATTATTATTTACGAAAGTTGTGTATACCAAAAAATTTAAAAAAAAAAAATTTGAAAGTTAATTTGCATAAAACCTATAAAAAAAACTCCACGTTATTAGTATTAAAAGAAAAGTAATTTTATCTTTTTTTCATATTAGGTAATAAAAATAGGCCACTCTGTTTAAAATTTTTTAGTAATTCTTGGATTTGCAAACCTCCATCATTCTGTATAACTAAAGAATACAAAACAACATTTTAATGGTTTATGGAAATTAAAGACTATCAATGACTGTTTATATTGAAAATTGGTTCTTACTACATCACACTGAGAGTTTACAAATGGCTGCATCGAAGTTCTGCTTCCGGATTTATGAACATCTATTAGAAAAAGGACCCATCAAAACCCCCATAAACTATTTATTATTTTACTGCATTTTTATAGGGCTATCTAAATGTGTAAAAATATACAGGGTGTTCTATTTAAAAAAAGGTAAGTTTATATCAACAGTCTGTATATGAATGATTAATACAATAAAATGGAAATAATTTTAAAATGTGCTCCCTATAGATGTACACCACTGGACAAAATTTCATTTTGATATCTTCTCAGGCTTAGGAGCGATCTTCCGCCCACGCACTAATGGCGGATCCTGTATATCATGCCAACCTTGCAATAAAACGAGAATTAAAAAAAATCTGGAGATATATTATAATCTCTCTTTAAACTTTTAACCTTTGATAAAAATTCGAGATAAATTCGGAATTTCGAAATAAAATAAAATCTCTAAAATAGACGTTTTCAACTTAAAATCACAATTTTAAGGAAAATAAATAAAAATTGTAGTGGATTTAGAGATAGAAAACGTATAATAAGATTTTTTCGAAAAAAATTGACTAATATATGTATACGCCGAAAAATATAAATTAATTTTTGAAGTGCTGTTTTAAACTAATAATTTTTAGATTGAAAATTGCAAATGTGTCACGCCACACCAGGGGGAGAGATGATCATACAAATGTGATCATCGGTGACAAGGGCGAAGAAGTGTCCTGGAAGACCCCTTTTTGTGGTTTCTGTCCTATGATGTAGTTTTTTCGTTTACCGGAGTGTTGTAATACTTCAGATGGCAATTAGTAACCAAAAAAGAAATTGATTTTGTAGCTTGATTAACATACGTTTAAATATGCGATTAATGAGGATTTAGCCCATAACATGAAAGTGACTTGCAACTGCTGAAATTTTTGCTAAAAACACAAATTAAATATTGTGTAAGAAAAGTATTAAACATTAATTCAAATAAATATAAAATGAAATCTTTGTGCCAAAAGACACCAAGTTACATATATCCGTTGGTCAGCGATATATCATCAGCCTTTCAAGATAATATAATTTATAAGTTCTCATGTACAAACTACGCAAAAACTGCAATAATGTCATCTTTATTTTTATTTAAAGTTAACCCTAAATCTAACAATGTTTATTAATACTAACGTTATTGTTTTAGTATTGATTTGACTCTTACTTCAAACATATTTCGACAATTTTTTATTTTATTTATATTCTAAAAGTGCTTTTAATAAATGCAAAATGCCTAATAAATTTATCTAAGTTATCTGAGTAGTTATAGTATAAAACCACTTTTGTTTGGATATATAAACAATGTATACATTGTTATCTCTTGTTTGAACCTGCCTCATCATTTGGTTGAATGTACCCCATTAGTGGGTTATGTTTTTTAAACTCTGCTTACTGCTACTAAAAATATTTTAAAAACACTGACAGTTAATCAGTCTTATAAATAAAGTATGTAGAATGCTACCTAGGCCGCACCCAGATTTTTCTAATATAATTTCAAAAACGGTATATTTCATGAAAAATGATTGATTCTGCCCCCTTTTCCCTACTGACAAGCTCTAATAAAAATTAAACACTGATGTCTAATTTCTATCTACTTTTTTGTACGTTTGATTTTATATTTTTTTCTTTTTTTATATGTTTCATATTTTAATACTATATTAGCTACCGTTTTTCTGTTTTGTCTAGAATATAAGCATATGGTGTGCCTTGTTATGAAGCGACGTCAGTGAAAATATTAACTGAGTGAAAGAAGAAAATTTCTTTCTTCTGATTGAGTTTTATAAATTATTTTATTTATTTTTAGACTTTGAAAGGAGCTTACACATTCGTTACGCTTTATGGAAGAAGTGTCCAAGTTCAGAGACAAAAATAATGTATTTACAATTACATATACATAAAATATGCTAACATATCTAAAACTATTGTCCTGAAGTCTGTATTATGTTTTTCAATAAAATTAACAAAAAAGTTGAATTTCCTTTCCCGTTTATTTTAGTTATTGTCAGATCAGGGCTAGGAAAACTGTTCTTTTATTGATGTACTAAATGAAATTTAAAAGAAATCGTTTAACTGCAGTTAAATGATAAGAAAGATCTATGCTTTTTATGCTTTATCTGCGATGGAATCATGAAATTTTAATAAAACCTCGTTTATTTTCTCACTGGAAAGACGTAAAACGGACATCAATCTAAAACACTTTTTCTAATGATTTCTAGTTCTTTGAAATTTCGATTTCTTTTCCAAACGAATATTTAGAAAAAAGAAAATTTCAAATTTATAAATAATACTAAAATTAAATTAAATTTAAAATGAACTCTTTAAAGGAAAAATCAAAACTAAATTTTGGAATTTTTTTCTCACTAACTTGGTTACCAATTTCGAATTATTTTTAAAATTTAATAATGCTACAGACACACGTTATCATAGATTTATTTGAAAGGACAAACGCACTAATGGTACTTGACAATTTAGGTATACTCATCTCATATACAGAATGAGCTCTTGGAGATGAAGCAGAATCAATAACTCCCAAGAAAGTTTTTTTTCTAAAAAACTTCGAGACAAGTCAATTATTCATCGAATCAAAGGAAAATATCTTTTCACGAAAATTTTTTGTTACAGACTCTATTCCTCTACGGAATGGGCAGGCGCGGATATAGGATTTGGCCCAGGTGGGGGCAATTTGTCTATAATTTTACCTATCATTTACCATGTTTGCAAAAACCAATTGAAATTTGTTTATATAATCCAGGTAACTAGAACTTCAAACCAGAACTAAATACAAAACCAGAAAAAACAGATATTTTTGTAAAAACGAAATCCGGAGTTGTACCAATAAATACCGATTTAGATTCAATATAGGTTTAAAAATAAGTAAAATATTATTGCAATTGACTGAGTGGAGAAAGTAAGTTGTCGTTTGCCTCTAACATTAATATTATTACGAATACGTCAAACCGGCATCAGTTTAAAGTTAATTTTTTTATTTAAAAATTTAAAATTTTTGTCTACTTTTCAGACTTTTTCTCATCGTTACAAATTTAAACTTCAAATATTTACTTTTTTTTATAATCTCACTATTTGAAATTCGACCATTAGCAATACCGCAATTTTTACGTTATTAATATTACTTTATTATAAAATACTTATTTTAAATTTAGATTCTTTGAAATTTTCTTTTGCAAAATCGCAAAACAATGTTGATTTTTTATTGAAATTTCTATTTTACCTTTGGAGTTTGTTATTTTAATTTCTTGTTTTTAAATTTGAAATATTCAAAATATCGACACGCCTAAAATTTTCATATTTTTTGGCAATATTGGCTTTATTTTACTGCAAACTCTAACATAATTTCAGCATTATTTCCCATTCTACATTCAGAATCTATATTATTTTCTTGAAATTTGAATTTTGATTTCTACTTTTTTCCCAAAATATTTACCTTAAACTCCATACTTTGATTTTTCTAGAAATTTTCAAATTTTTGACGTGGTTGACTTTTTGCCAACAATTCAGATATCTTTAAACCATAAAATTCAAGCTTTTATTCCAAAATGTCTATTTCAAAATCAAAATAAAATTAAAGGTTTGTCTTTATAGTGTATTTTGACTCTTTTCAAATTTTTGTTTTAGACTGGAAAAGTCGGTTTTTTTTTCACAATTTTGATTTTTTTTTACTAAATTTATACGATTTATTTTCGATTACCTAAAATATTTTTTTTTCATAATTCACACTGACCATTTATATAGCATTTTTTCATTTTAAGTTAAACATTTTATAAAAGAAAAGTTAGAAGTTTGATTTTAAATTCAAAATTTCTGTTTCTCATAAAAATTTAAGTGCTTGCTCAGAATATTAAATTCCCCCTTGAAATCTCGCCTAATTAACATTTCTATTAAAATCTCCAAACCTCCATTTCAACTTCAAAATTTGCATTTTTTCAAAATCGAGGTCTCAGTAGAAATTTCGAATTCAGTCTTGAAAACAATAATTTTGGTTGAGTGGCAACTTTAATTTCAAAGTTGTGCTCTTTACTTTATTAAAAATTTTGAATTAAAAGTTGAAATTTTGAGTTGAACCTCGAAAAACTTGTTTCGCAACTTCTACTATAATGTCGAAAGTTTAATCTCGAAATGTTCACATTAAACTTCAAATTTCAAATTTTATCTCTTACTTTCTCCAAAAAAATTCATGTCAAAAGTTCAAGTTTAATTTTCAAACTTTACTTTTTTCCAAAATTTTGATTTTTGGTTTCAAAATCCGAATTTTGAAATTCTTTTTTTTTAAACATTTTAAGTTGAAATTTTGAGTTAAAGCCCTAAAGATTTTTTGAATGAACTCGAAGTTTAGAAAAAAACATTGAATATTTGAAGGTCGAAAAAAATTAAATTGGGAAATTTGAAATAATAGTTAAGAATTAATGCAAAATGTATAAAAAAAGGTTTAATTTCAAATTTAGACACAAAATCTTTTAAAAAAGAAGTCCAAATTTAATGGATAAAATGCAAATTTTGGGATTAAATTACTGCACAAATATTCATGTTTTGACTTTTATATCAAAATTTTAGAAAAAGACTTTTAACTTAAAATTAAACAAAGAATTTCGGATATTAATAATCTGTTAAACACAAAAAGTTGAAATTTTGATTGTAAAATTCCAATTTTGTAAAATAATATTGAGTTTAAACTGCAATTGCGAGAAAAAATTTAAATTAATCTTCAACTTTGATTTCCAACCCAAAAGATTTCTAACATAAAAATAAGAAATATATGATATAAAAATTTTAAAATTTTAGGGAAAATTGTAGAGATTTCAAGTATTAATTTGGAGTTTTAAAAAGGACATTTCACAACAAACACATACTTCATAAAAAATCATGTTTTACTATAAATTTTAAGAAAAATGTCGTGATACTCACAAGGAAAATACCCGAGGTGTACTCCACCGAATTTTTTCATTTTGTGATATGTTATAGTACATAACAAAATATTGAACACGTATTTTTTTAAATGCTAACTCGGCGATTTAAGTGGTGAAACCACCCCTTAAACTTAACTCCAAAAACAGTTTTTCTTTAATAACTCAAGAGTTAATTAGAATTTTTTGATGAAACAAATGCCTTGTTATTTCTCATAAAAAAGCGCTCCTAAAAACATATTGATTGTGTTAAAAAGTTGCTACCCCTAATTTTTATGGGGGTGAGTTTAATTTTTGTTGTTATATATCAACTTTTGAACAACTAAATTTTATCAAATTTAATAATTTTATTAAGAAAACTAAAAAATAAAATTGACTTGTCTCGAGGTTTTGCAAAAATAATTCTTGAAAGGGGTGATTTACCCCTTGAGTTAATTTTTGTCTGTACAGTGATATGGAAAGTAAAACACAGCATATGTTCTCAATTTTATTTTTATAATAGATTATTTTCACATATATTTTGCATTTACAGTAAAATAACGTAACACCCCTATTTTTATGACCCTTGGAGAATCCCAAGGATTTGTTTATTATTAGATTGCGAATCAAAACATTTATTTTTTCACCTTAAACTTATTATATGTTGATATATTATCAAAATAATGTATCAACATTTTTTTTAGATGCTAAATTTGTGATTTAGGTGGTGTACTGCCGACCCCCTAAAGATAACCCTCAAAAACAGTTTTTCTTTAATATCTCAAAAATAAATTGGAATTTTTCGGTAAAACCATTGTTACGTTATTTCCCATAAGAATGTGCTTCTAAACACGTATCAGTTATGCCAAAGAGTTGCAACCCCTAATTTGTATAGGGGTGGGTTTAATTTTTTTCTTTAATACCAACTTTTTAATCTTTAAATTTTATGGAATTTGGCAATGTCATTAAGAAAATTAAAAAATAAAATTGACTTGTCTCGGGATTTTAGAAAAAAATCATTGGAAAGGGTGATTCACCCCTAAAATTTCTATTTTCGCTTGAATGTAAAGAAATATTATTTACTGAAGAAAGTCTCGAAACATTATATTGTGCAGAAAAAAATCTACATTTGCCGATCATTTCAGACATTTTAGCAGTATTATTAAGAAAATTAAAAATCAAAGTTGATCTCTTCCAGTTTTGGATTAAATACATAACGTGAGGTCCAAAAGTAATGCAAGTAAATTCATTATCTACGAAATTTGAGATTATCAAATGACACTTTTAAGGCATAATTATATTCCTCTCCCCTCAACCCACCTGGAGTTACAGTTACCCCTTTAAAATATTTAAATTGAACAAGGATACGTGTGATACCTCATTTAAAATAGTTTTCAATTCTCTATTCAGCAGACTTGGGCCTTTTTGAATTTTGCTAATATTCGTCAAAAAAATAAAATTTAAATATTTTTAAATATATTTAAAATCCATACAATCAAATATATTTTAACCTATGCATATGTGCCACAAATCTGTCACATTTGTCTTTTCTAATATTTTTTGTTCATAATTATTGATTTTTTTCCTTTACGCAAGTGAAGATATATCCAACAAGAAGAAAGAAGAAAAAGAGTCTCTTTTGGACATATCTGGAAAAATGATACATTACAATAAAGTATATAAAAATGCAATAATAATAATTTAGGCATAACTTAATAATGATTAACTCCGCGGGATTTACAAACCTCTTAAAATTAAAGTTTTATGGTGTTTCACTTCTAATGCAAAATGTATGTCACAATAAACGTTTCAACAATAACATTGAAAATATATGTTGCGATTAATTTTCTATATTACTGCAGATAAAAAATTAACTCTTGGGGTAAATCACCCCTTCGGATGAGTTTTTTTTACAAAACCGAAAGAGGTCAACTTTGGTTTTTAATTTTCTTAATAATATTGCTATATTGACTGAAATGATTGGTAAATGTAAATTTTTTTCAGCACAATATAATGTTTCGAGACTTTGTTCAGTAAAAAACATTTCTTTCCATTCAAGGGAAAATATAAATTTCACGGGTGAGATCCTAAACAATAAGTATTTTCAAATTAAAACTCAATTGTTGACATATTATATTGTTGAAATATCGACATAAAATAAGTAGAAGGTGAAAAAGTGAATGTTTTACCCAGCATAAAGGTAAGAGTTTTATATTATTTCACATGTAATGAAAATTATGTCAGAAAAAGCATTATAGCATAAAATTAAAACCATATGTTGTGTTTAATTATTCATATCATTCTACAGAAAAAAATGACTTTAGGAGTAAATCACCCTTTCCAATGATATTTTGTGTAAAACCACGAGACAGGTCAATTTTATTATGTTGATTTTCTTAATGACATTACCAAATTCCATAAAATTCAATGATTTTGGTTGGTATAAAAGAAAATTAAACCCACCCCTATAAAAATTAGGGGTTGCATCCCTTTGGCATAACTGATAAGTTCTTTGAAGCACATTCTTATGGGAAATAACGTAACAATGGTTTTATCGAAAAATTACAATTTATTTTTGCGATATTAAAGAAATAGTTATTTATGATACAAGTGTTAAAAGTGACATTTTATTTTGTGAGTGGGGAGTATTGCGGAACGAGCGTAGCGAGTGGAGCAACCCCACGAACAAAATAAAATCACTTTTAACAAGTGTATCATACAATATTTTTTGTAAAACTGTTAAATTAAAAAAGAAAATGCTGCCTCTAGGGTTGAATTTTCGATTTATTGTTTGCGTGTTGAATTACATAATTGACAATTACATCTGACAATCAAGTCAGGTGCTGGATAGAGTGTAACTAAGTAAAACAATTGTAAGTTGTTTAATGTTTATTAGTAACCACAATTGAACCTGTCCTAAAATATTGTAAATTTTATGGCTAATAAACATGAATTTTGAAGAAAAGATTGGAAATTAAAGCAATTTTATTATTCCACCAGATATTGAAGAAACAGCAAATACATCAACTGAGACTTATTGCCCCAGAAATCGGGACAAAAATATGATGGTATGAAATAAAGAATCTAGCGGATAACTTCACTCAAAATATATTTTTGATTTACGTCGAAGGAAATTCTAAGTTTTGGAATCTCTCTATGATAAAAGCTAGTTTTCAAATCAAGAACAACTAGGATATAAGCAAGTATTAAAACAAGCGTACAAGATTTTTTTGAATGAAGCTCCAGACCAAATATGTAGTAAAAAGTTGCGTCGAACATCTGTCCTAGTTTTTGCATGGATTACTAGCATAAATATCTCTGCAATTACTTCTCAGGAAAACTAAAATAAGTAACCGTTCAGCTTGTAATGGTAATATTAATATTATAAATAAATAATTTATAACTATTTAAATATGTTTTAATGTTTGGAAACCATATTACACAATAATCAAGGACCAGTTCGTTCAACCAAAAAAGGAAATCTTTCTAATTTTTTCGGTACAGCTTTCTATTTAATAATATTGCATATTGCTATATATCAGCGTTTCCTAAATAGTGGGTCACAACCCGGCACCGGGCCATAAAAATAAAATACCAGGTTGCAAAATTGTCTTCATACTCACACATGATTAGTTCTTTTACATTAAAATGTAATTAAAACATCTTTTGGTGGATCGCGAAGGGGACATATTAAAAACAACCGGGTCAGGGCAAAAAAAGTTTGGGAAACGCTGCTATATTTACTTTTAACACTAGTGCGAAAAAACTTTATCGCACTAGTGTTAAAAGTATTTTTGACACGTATCATTATAAAAGTCAATTTTTAGTTCACTTATCGATGAACTAAAAATGTCACTTTTAACGACAGTTTTACAAAAAACTGTTTTTAGGGTTATCTTTAGGGGTAGCATCTAAAAAAATTGTTGATACATTGTTTTGATGAAATATCAACATATAATAAGTTAAATGTGAAAAAATAAATGTTTTGATTCGCAATCTAATAATGATCAAATCCATGGGGTTCTCCAAGCGTCATAAAAATAGGGGTGTTACGTTATTACACTGTAATGCAAAGTATATGTCAAAATAATTATTATAGAAGTAAAATTTTAAACATATGTTATGTTTTACTTTCCATATCACTGTACAGAAAAAATTAACTCAAGCAGTAAATCATCCCTTTCAAGGATTTTTTTTGCAAAATCCCGAGACATTTTATTTTTTAGTTTTTTTAAAAAAGTTGTTAAATATGATAAAATTCAGTTGTTTAAAAGTTGATATATAAGAAAATAAAGAAACTCACCCCCATAAAAATTAGGGGTTGCAACCTTTTAACATACCTAATATGTTTTTAGGAGCGCTTTTTTATGAGAAATAACAAAGTGTTTATTTCATCAAAAAATTTTGATTAGTTCTTGAGTTATTAAAGAAAAACTGTTTTCTGGGGTTAAGTGTAAGGGGTGGTTTCACCACTTAAACCGCCGAGTTAGCATCTAAAAAGAAATACGCGTCTAATATTTTTTTATGTACTATAACATCACAAATTGAAAAAAATCGATGAGGTACACCTCGGGTACTTTTATTGTGAGTGTTTACAAATTACTGCATCAGAGTCCTGTCTCCGGATTTGTGAATCTCTATTAGGAAAACGACCCATCAAAACCCTTATAAACCCTACAATATTTTGCTGCATTTTTATGGGGCTATCCCCATAAAAATGTAAAAATATACAGGGTGTTCAATTTAAAAAAAGTAAGTTTATATCAACACTCTGTATATGATTGGTACAATGAATTGAAAATAATTTTAAAATGTGCTCCCTTTAAATGTATGCCACTGGCCAACATTTCATTTTGATGTCTTTTTAAGCTTAGGAGCTATTTTACGCCCAGGCACTAATGGCGGACCCTGTATATTAGTCAGCTTCTATTTTTATATATAAAAAAGATGAATTTAAAATTTTATCCAAATTTTCTTGTGTAATAATTTAAAAATAAAAAAAATGTCTATTTTCAAATACAACCTTTTTTCCTATAATCAATCCCAATATTTTTAGAACTGGTGACTGTGATGATAAAATCTCAGGTAAAAAGGACTTATTCACTAACACAGGCTATGGGATGGCAACGGATCGCGTTAAAATGTTCGATTTCAACCGCAATTACTATGTTGTGTGCAGTTTTAATAAACCTGTGCTAACTTTTCTCCTTATGGACAGTGTTAAACTTTCCCGATTTGTATGAAAAGGTGACCTTACTTTGTGATTTCTTATTCACCCTGAAAATATCGAAGGACAATTTTGAATCACTGTGTATGTATAGGGCCTTTGATTATAAAAGCACCTCCCATATATCTTACATTTTTAAGTTTGCGATATACGGGATATTACGTTTTTTCAGAATCAAAGTCAACTTTGGTGTTGGAGGAACATCCCAATTATTTTTTTTTATTTTCAAATTCTCCAAAAAATTCTACACATATTTTATAAAACATTCCTAAATTCAACTGTTTCTGAAATATTGTTAGTTGAAAATTGTCAATATGATGCACATTTTTCATAATGCAACTCTGTAAATTTAATATTTTTTTATAATTTTATATTTTGTCGTGATAACACTAAAAAAACTGCTGCCTTGTTAGAAATGCCAAGAAAAGTGTTTTGAAGTAGATAAATGTATGTGGCAAAAGAGGTCCAAATTGACGACTTTCAGCTAACAATATTTCAGAAACTGTTGAGTTTAGACCTATAGTGTATTATATAAAATATGTGAAGAAATTTTCGGAGAAGTTGAAAATAAACAAATAATTGGGATGTTTTTATTTAAAAAACCAAAGTTGACTTTGATTCTGTAAAACCGCAATACCCCGAATACAGCAAATTTTGTTAACTGGGGGTTGCTTTTATAACTAAAGATACTGTACATTAGTATAGATGAATTTTCCAAACTGTTATTTGAAATATTAATATAAATAAATGTTTAATTATTCTAACAGAAATTTAGTTATATATTAATTACTTATCCTTTATAATAAATAAGTTAACATACTCTAACCTATTTGAGGCCAACATTTATAAGAAAATACTATTTGCACATTAAATTACTAAATTCTACCCCAAAGTGCTAGCTTAAGAACATTAAATAGAAATAGAATATTTGGTTTAATTATATGGTGAGCTTTAACTCATTTTTAAATTGAGTGGATAATGATAATATTGATGGTAATCATTTTATCTTGATAAATTACCACAGTCATAATCATAAAATCGTTACCATCTGGAAGTATAAAAGTTGCAGGGTGGAATTTATTTTATTATAATGATTAGTCATACATTTCCGCAACATTTGAGAAATAACTTCCACCATAATAGCTTTAAACGCTCCTTTAAAAAACATGTTTTATAAAAAATAGTTTTATTTTTTTAAGGTTGATCAACAAATAATAAGTAGATACCGGATTTTAGGACAATCAAATAAGGTAAAAAGGTGAACAAAAATTAGGCAAAAACAAAAGCTAAAAGAGGTACTAAAAAAAGGCAATAACAGGACAAATCTCATAATTAATAAAAATAACAATTATTGACCATTTTGAACTGTTACTTGAAATTTTAAGAAACAATTAAATTTTAGATTATGCTCAAGATATCAAGAAAAATTATAATATTTTCAAATGAAGAGATTCTGAAAATCTCGAGTTCATTCTCCAATTTTCACCACAAATCTTGAAATTTTTAATTTAAACTCATTCCAATTTTTTTCGAAATTTTGATTTTTAAATCTAAGATTTCGATTGAAGTTTACACTTTGTAGACAGACCAAATTCGAAAATTCGAGAAAAAATTCATCATTTCAAGGTTAAGCTTGATTAAATTTTTGTTTAAAATAATTTAATGTTTTCTTGAAATTTCCTCTTTTTTAGTCAAAATTTCGGTCTTACGTCTAAGATTTTATTTAAAAAAAATGTCAGATTTTGCAGGTTGAAAATTTCAAGCTTAAACCTCGCACTTCAGATTTGAAGAAAAACTGGAAATTTATACAAGCGATTTTTCGATATCTAACACGAAATTTCAAGAAAAACTCGGAATTGGTAATAACATTTTTACCATTTTTGAATTTAAAAATTTAAAGTTTAACTTGAGTATTTGAATAAAATTTTGAATATTTGACTTCTTACTTAAAATTTAAAATCTCTTATAAGCCATAATTTTGAGAAGACAAAAAATAACTTTTTTTAGAAGTTTCTTCTAGTATTGTACTAAAATGTCGATTTAACTTTAAAACATGTCTATAAATTTTGAGTTTGAGACAAAATCTGAGCATTTCTACACTTGAAGATTCAGGATATTTGTATAACTAACCAATCAGTTTAATTCGAAATTTTTAATTTTTTCGTAAAATGTTAACTTCATAATAAAGCATTTTGTTTTTTTATGAAGTTATTTTTTTATATTTCGATTATAATTCCAAAAATTTAAATTTTTCCTTAATGTTTTGATTTCTAAGTAAAAACTTTCAAAAAAAATACTGACATTTCTATCTTAGTTATCAAATTTCAACTTTCATTAAGAATTTTTTTATTTTTATTTAGGACATTTTAACCTTAAATTCGTATTTTTAGAAAAAGATAATTTATAAAATTTATACAAATTTTCGGGGTTAAGAATGCCAAGATTAAAGTCGAAATTTCAAAAAAAAATTGGCTTAATAACTTAAGATGTTTTTTTGAAAACTTTTACATTAGTATTGGCTCAAAATTCTGACTACTTCAAAATATTTTGACTTTCTTTCTCGATATTTAATTTTTTTTAAAATCCCTTGCCGATTTTGAAAAAAAAAACACTAAAGCTTTTAGGTTTCACGAAATATCAAAGTCTTTTTTTTGAATTTTGCTTCAAGACAAAATGTTGAATGTTGTTAGTTTTTGTTAATAGGTTAATATTTTGAAAATTGGACTTTTTTTCGAAAATTTAGACTTTAAACCTTTTTTCCAAACATTATGGCTTATTTTTTCTTGAAATTTAGACATTAATTCTAAATATCAACTGATTTTTAAAATTTCGAATTTAAACATCTGAAAATTTTGAGTTCCAACACGTAAATTTGTTAAGAATTAATATATTCCATTTTTTGCTTAGAAAAGTAAAATTTCTAGAAAAGGTAATATTTTCAGAAATATATAATAAAGAATTTAGTCGGTTTTTTTAAAGTATAAACTAAGTCGCAATTACATTTTTTTAAAACCTACTTTGTCCTTCCTAAATATAAATTTTCTGGAAATTTGGAATTAATATTCCAAATTCAAAAAACTAAGATAAAGTTCAAGGTTCAAAATTTCGATATATGATACTTTTCACAAAAATTTCCAGATTTCTAGAAAGAGTCGAAGTTTTAAGAAAATATTTGCTAGTTTAAAGTAAAAACCAAAATTTTAAACTCTGAAAATTGAGAGAAAGAATTAAAAATATAGACATACTTTGCATTTAACAGAAAATCTAATTCAAGCTTAAAATTTCCAAAAAAGATCGACATTTTGAGATTTAACGTAAAACTAAAAAAAAAAAACGATGAATAATTTTAAAGTAAAAACCTTTGTACGAAATTCCAAAAAATCAAATGCATTTCAACATTGTAAATTCAAATAGCAAAACAACAATTCTAAAAAACACAAATTTTAAGATTGCCCAAATAAAAAACGTAAGAATTTAAATTATGGCCAGTTAGAAAAAGGGTTGGACGCTAAGAGGAAACTTGAACCTTAAAAAACATCTTATGTTCCAGAATTTAGAAAGAAAATCCAAATTCCAAATGTTTGGGTACAAACTTTAAATTTGGGATAAAAATTTAATTAAGAATTTAAATTGAAATTTGCAAAAAAAAACGATTTTTCTCCAGTTGACTTCAAACTATGTCTTTAACTAGACCACTTTCTAGAGCAGGGATGAGCAAGACGCGGCCCGCCAAACATTTTTTTGGTGCCGCCTAAGCTCTACTGCTTTACATAAAAATTTTGGAAAGAAAATGTCAAACAATTTTATGAAAAAAACTTACCATTTAAAAGAAACATTTGTCGTCAAAAAACACGAAACATTTTCCATGCTAGAGAAAACAAACTCCTTCAGATCGAAGTAAATATGGCCAGGAAATGTAAAACTTAATAAACTTATTTGAACCGAGATTTAAAGTATTTCGATTCGATAAAATTGCTTGTAGTTTCCGTAGTTTTTCTTAGTCATTTAATATAACAGAAACAGTTCCAAATGAGCACAAATGAAATTAACAAATTTACAAAACAACACCAATTTGAGGATCACATTTCACAATAAGGACATTCAAAAATTCTAGCAAAATAACCCACATGATTAGTTACGTATGAATGTAAATCATGAAATATTTTGGACATGAGCGTAGGCAGGATTTTCTTCAAGGGAGGGGAACAATCATTCTGAAAAATTCATGTACAAAAAAGAAAGCCTTATGGCTAAGTAATGTGTATTTTCACCAAAAACTACAGAACTGGGGCGATCGCATTTTCAGATAAAGTCGAAATTTCGAAAAAGGTCCAATCTTAAGAAAAAACCGTTCGAAGAACTTGTCGAATTTTCGAAGAAGTGAAAATGCAAAAAAGGGGAAATTTGCAAAAATTAATTCTTGTTAAAAAGGTGGTAAATTCCTGAATAAGTTGAATTCAGTTAAAATCAATGGAACTTTCAAAAATATTCTCTCAGAATTTTTATTTTATTTCAATTTTGCCATATTCTTGAAAGTTTTCAAGAAATCTTTTTCTCAAAATTTCCTAAAAATGTTGTTCTCAGATTTTGAGATTTCTATTACACTTTCGATCCAATTTCAAAAAAATAACTGAATTTTGTAAAAAAGTCTAAATCTTCAGGAAAAATTCAATTTTAAATGGAAATATTTGGAAACAGATAATATTTAACTTTGAAATAAAAGTCAAAATTTGGAAAATAAGATGAATTTCAGATAAGTTAAAATTATCGTGAATCAAATAAAACAATCAGAAAAAACCAAGATTTCGAAATAAAAATCATGGTATTTAAAAATTACGTTGCAATTTCCAGAAAAATATCGAACTTTCTAGAAAATATTTTAAATTTTGAAAAGAAAGTCCAATTTTAAGACGGAAATTGAAAAACTTGAAATTTTCAATAAATCACATTAAAAATAAAAACCCAACCTATCTCAAAAACTCGAGAAATGTTTATAATTCAAAAAAGTCGAAATTTTTAAAGGTCTATTTTTGAGAAAAGACGCAATTTTTAGAAAACGTCGAATTTTGAGAAGGAAAATCGCAATTTTCAAAAACATTGTCCACAAAATTTATATTTCAGTAAAGATGTTGAATTTTCAAAAAAAATTTTTCTCGAAATCTCCAAAAATATTTTTCACAACAGTTTTATTAATATTTTGATCTAATTTAGAGGAAAAAGTAAACGTTTTCAAGACCATAAAACCATTTCAGCTAAAATTCGTATTTTGTTGAAAAAGACAAATATTCAGAAACATGCAAAATTTGGAAATAAATACATCATTTTTAAAAAAGTTCAAAAAGTAGGATTTTGAAAATAAAATCGAAATTTCAAAAAAAGATAAATTTTGGGGTACAGGCTAATTTTAGGTAAAGACTATTTTAGAAAAATTCAAAATTTTGAAAAGAAAAGACGAATTTACCAGGAAAAAGAAAAATTTATAGAAATATTAAATATCGGATGCTAAGACAAAAATCAAGATTTCTTGAAAAAGGCAAACTTTAGGGAACCAGTCAAAATTTCTAAAAAAATCAGAATCGAAAAGATCAACATTTTTAGCTGAATGGTCAGAAAAATATCGGATTTTGGAAAAAAAGCAAAATTTTGAGAAAACTTTGAAAAGGACAAAAATTTTGTAAAGAAAGTCAAATTTGAAAAAAAGAAATTTAAAAAAAATAGTTAAAACCCCGAGAAAAAGTAATATTAAGAGAAAACTTTTGCGAAAAAGATCTAAAATTTAAGAAAAAATGTTTAATCATGAAATTTCGAAATTTTCCAGGAAGAATCACATTTTATCGAAATTTAGGAAAAACCAATTTTAAGAAAAAAATGGAATATTTATTTTCTCTTGACTCATCAAGTCAGAGGAAGACAGGCGCCTCAATAATGCCTCAACGGGCGTCAAAAAATATCAAATATTGTGATATACATCTAAATTTTGACAAATAAGTTGAAACTTCCAGAAATTTGGATTAAAAAACGGTTGAACTTAACAAATAAATTTTCTTCGCAATTTTTGCCCTTTCACTAAAAATCCAAAAAAATATGCTTTTTTATCAGAAGATCCACCAGACTTTAGGAAAAAGTCAGTTATTAATAAATAAGCTAAAATTTTCAGAATTAAAAAATTCGACATTTTCAGAAAAGTCAAATTTCTAGAAATGAAAATTTTTAAATTTGAAATTTTGACAGTCATATTTGATTAAAAAAGTCGAGCTTTATGAATAAATGCCAAATTTCAAAAGAAAAAGACGAATTTTGCAAACAAATTTGAGAAAAAGTTAGATATTTCGAAAAAATGTTTCAAGGAAAGGATGAATTCTGGGGAATTGAAAAGTTCCCCAATTGAATACATTTAAATTTTTAGTTTACTGCGAACCAGAATAGGATAGGGAGGGGGCAAGCACCCCATCCTGTCTTACTCTAGTTACGCCTAAGATTTTGGAAGAACTTATTTTTGCATAATAGAAATAGTTAAAAGGGACCACAGGTTTAGACTAAATAACGTACGACTGGAAAATTCTATGCGAGTTGCTGTGGTAAATTTGGCAAAGAAGCAACTTAAAAATTTTCATTAGGGTTTGTTTGAGATTTTTTCCCATAATAATTGACCTCGTTTTATTTCTATTATGTATTTTAATTAGGTAATTTTTATAGTACTTTTGTAATTTTTATCTTGTTAATTGAAAATTAATAATTAGTAACAATCATCTAATCTAGCTTTCATATTTTCCTCACATGCGGCCCGCTGTAAAAAAAGGTTGTTCATCCCTGTTCTAGGGGCATTTTTCGCACACAAGTGCAAGTTATAGAAGAGAGTTCAAAGATAAATTTTAGAAAAGGAATATGTGTTCTTATTTAGAAATGAAATTGAGATAGATAAAATAGTTCAATTGTCCTGTGGGTGGGTCATAAAAGAAATTGTTGTTAAACTACTTTTCTTGGAAATTTGTGTTTGATGCTTCTTGTTGTTATTATGATGGTTTAAATGTCTATTTTACTGCATTATTTTATTAAGTATAGATATTTCTCCTCAAATTCAAAGTGTAAATGTCCTGGGAATAAACCCATAGAAAAGAATAAATAGGCACGACACTTTTTGAAAATAGGTCCAAATTATGTATGAAAAGGCAAAAAACAAGCAAAATTAAAATTTAGGTAATAACACATGAGAAACCCCGAAAAAGGTAAAAAGGTAGGATCATAGGATTTAACCTAAAATCCGGTCTCTAGTAATAAGGAACACTATGTGGTACTTACAACTACTGCGAAGGAATCTGATGATTTTGGAATCAATGGTAATGGGTAGCAGTACCAAACTGATGGAAACGACTGTTACATTGTGTAAACTGCTGAATATTTGGCCAGCAGACGAATTGTATTCTTCGTCTTTTTACTACTTAAAAGTAGCACTTATGTTGTTGGTGCCATTCATTATTTGGCTCGGACTTATATCGCATTATGTCTACGTGAAAATCAGTAGGTAATATTTTAGATTTGCTTGAACATGTGTCAGGGAAACTTTTTTGTTACTTCAGATAGACTACTGTTTCTATAAAATGTATTAAAATATATCTACGTAACGTTTAAAAACTGTTCACTTTCCTAAATTCACTTTGCTTCTTTTCTTCTTCTTCGCTCTTTGAATTTTCTAACTTTCCAATGCTTTTGTTCTTTGCCTATATTTTGACTGGCTTTTCAAAATTAATTTCTTTTAAAATTAGCTCTAATGCTTAGCCCTAAAGGCTGGGGCTTTTACTGAATTCAAAGTTAGGAAAACCGAGACTCAAACTCTAATATTTGCACCACCTATTGATATCTGCTGCCAAGCATGAGTAGGTCAAATACTGATAGTAATGCTACTATAATCTGCTACATCTGTCTTGGCTACACTGCGTATCTCTTGCACGTTAAAATTATCTATTTAATTTTTTTCGCTTTAGATTTTTTGCGTCTATACATTTTTGTACTCTTTCTACTTAGAGTACATTTAAAGTGTAAATATTCCCAGGTCTGATGCCAGGTCTAATTACCAAATTTTAATATCTAAAATAGGAATTTATTTTATTTTGGCTTTACCACTATACTGGTAGTACTATTACCACTCCCATTTCTATAAATGAACAAATAAATATAACACATAAAAATATATTTGGTTACTTGTATATAAAATGTGACTTTTTTTCACTATTAAAAATATAGAGAGGCGCTTATTAAAAAAAATGTGTGGGTCATCTAACATTTCTAAATTAAATTTGGAAACCCTTTGAACTTCTATCTTTATAATCATCATGAAATATTTACTTTTAGATAACATCGACGTGGATACAAGCGATGATACCCTCTTCACTCCATCTTTACTAATGGCTTTATATTTTCTAAAAGATCTAATTATAAAGAGAAAAGCCATTTTAGAAATCCGCAACAAAGTTATCAATAATAACATTTTCGACGATCTAGAGGAATTGAAAAATGTGGCTTCGTTGTATAATTATTGGGGAAAAATATTCTACGCTTGTGTTGTAATGGGGATTACCGCAGCTGTCATTGAGTTTAATTTATTTAAAAAAGTCGAATGCGAAAAAGTGAAAGCAGCATTGGCTTTCGAAGATGTATGTGGGTTATTGATTTCGACGAAAATGCCATTTGATTTACAGAAACCGTCGAATTATTACGCATATTTTGCATTTGAAACGATTTTTGTCGGCATTTGTTATCTAGGGGCCACCTTCGTATCTTACATGGCGCTGGAGTTATCCGCGGGTATTGCAGCGAAATATTATTTTTTGGGAAATCTAATTTTAGTAACTGTTAACAATGAATTATTATCGAAGCAGAAAAAGAAAGCTGTACTACATAAATCTATCAGGTATCATCTATATTTAATAGAGTAAGTCTATTTTCTATTAGTTATTACGAGGTTGTAACATTTACTGCAGTTGCAGTCAACTCTTAAGAAGATGTTTCAGCAGTACCATGTTTTGTCATGTTTTCGTGACGGGGTGTAATTTCGTTACAATTGCTTCTCATCAGATTACGGCAAGTTATTCTGTTGTAATTAAGGCGACAGATGTAATTCTAATTAACGTATCGTTTTTATTTTAGCACCCTATAGAATTCGGAAAATTTATGCATTTTGCTGGTTGGTTTTCTGCCCTCTTTGTAGTTTGTTGTGCTGGTCAACTTTTAAAAGATGCGGTAAAAGATTTGATAATGTTCGTATTAATGTTGTGCTTGCAGAGTTCATCTGTTGCAGTAAAAATTTATGAAAGTAATTGGCATACTTTGGATGTAGGGTTGCAAAAAATTTTACTTCTCATTGCTCTAAGATCGAGGAAGTCACAGAAGCTCACCGCTGGTTCTTTCGGTATATTATGCAATAAATTTATAATTTCGGTAAGTTGTTGCCGCCTTTTAAAAAGTTTAATTAGTAATTCAATTACTGACGAATTCTAATAAGAACGAAACAGCCATGTCTGATTTTTACCTTCTTCTTCTACGTATACTTCCCATTTTATTCTTCCTACTCTTGTTTTTGTATTTTTTGCCTCATACTCTTTTTAATATCTGTGTCATATTTTAATACTTTATTAGTTACTTTCTTTTGTGTTCTATGTACGATATAATCAAATCATGTTTTTATGTACTTCCATGAGGTGACCTCGTTTTATACAAGGTGATTCTAAAAGTAGTACTATAAATTAAGGATTACAGGGTGTGAAAGGTTAGTTCCTGATTACAGTTTTTAATTATTAGTTGTTAAATCTGTAAAGATATTTAAATAAAGTTTGGCACAACTTCATAGCTTTTTGTGTTCTTTTAAAAAATCTAGGAATAAATTAACAAAACTTAATCAGTGGTGGGTATACCAAGGGGGGCGGTGCATAAAATGGGCCTTATTTATTTTGTGTGCACCTATGTCACAGTTTCGTAATAAAAATGTAAACAACAAACTCTTTTACGTAAAAAAGGTGCTCTCGATATTCTCAGCGATTTTCGAGTAAAATGCATTTTTATATCTCGATTCATTAAAAACACTTGCCCAAAAATCTCGGATGTAACACAAAAGTGGCTTTAAAATGAAAGGAAAGCTATGATATATTTAACTAATATTTAAATAAAAAAATGTTCCGTAAATAATTAAACATAACAAATTAAGAAACATTAGCTTTTATTTACAGACATTGCTTAAAGTGTCCACTGGTGACAAGAAAACATGAAAATGTCAATACTATTTTTTTTTTATTTTAATGCCAACTATGTGTTACATTCCATCTTTTTCGGCAAGCGTTTTTAATGCATCGAAATATAAAAGTGCATTTTACTCGAAAACCGCTGACAATATCGTGTTTTGGTAAAAATACCTATTTTATGAATAAATGTTTGTAGTTAATGTTTTCGTTAAAAAATTGTGACAAAAGTGCACGCAAAATAAATAAGGCACGTTTTAAGCACTTCCCCCCCTCGATATACCCGCCTCTGGTTAAGTTGTGTTAATTAGTTATTAATATTTTGGAAAGGGCACGAAGAGGTATGGAGTTGTGCCAAATTTAATTTAATTATCTGTACAAGTTTCGCAGATATTAATTAAAAACGATAATTAGAAACTAACCTTCCACACCCTGTAATTCGGAAACGAAGCGTTTTGCGATACATGTTTATATAGACTTTTCGTCCTGTATTGGGCTCTAAAATACGATCCTGAATTTAGGGTACTACATTTAGAATCACCTTGTATATCAAGATTAAAAATTATTACTAGTCGTCTTCAATTATTTAAACAATTTATTTTTCTGATTATCGAATTGCATGTTAAGAATATCAACTTACGATAAGTTAAGAAGAAAAACTCTTTTGTATGCCCTTTTTTTCTAGTTGATTTTTATATAAATTTTTATTTTATTTTTAGACTTTGAAAGGAGCTTACACTTTCGTCACGCTTTATGGAAGGAGCGTCAATTATTGCGGCCAATTTCAATGCGAAAAATAATTGTGAAATTTTAAAATTTATACCAGAAAAATAATGTTTCTTTTGTATGTGTTAATTAGCTATTGATTTAAAACTGAAATGAAGTTTTCCTGTTTAAGTAAAATAATTGTATTACTTCTTTCTTTAGCTAACTAGTTAGATTTTCTATAACCGAGTCCATATTATAATCATCGTTTAATAAATTGTCCAACTATTACTTTTTAGTAATAATCTAAAGAACCTCACGAGATATGCCTGAATTCAATAGATTTTTTAAAGGAACCCCAAATATCTCCTCATGTGAACCTTTATTTATACCTCTATGGAAATATCAATTTTTCCTTTTTTGCCATTGAAGAATGAATAGCAGTCCGTAGCCTAATACAACCAGATTACCCATTTCTCCACATCCCTTGCTTTAAGAATGCTGAGATTTTACGTGAACTATTTTAGTTTGAAGCAGCAAGTTTCTTTATAACAGCTGCTGTTATCATGACTTTGTAGGATATAAGGAGCACCTATTATACATAGTTAGTTAGTTCTTTCTATTCAAAGGATAAAAAAAGAAATTTTGTCATTTTCTGATAATTTAAAATGAAAATAAAAAAAGGCTCCTTTGATGCAGTGAGATTTATGTGACCGATTTCATTGATTTTTGCTAAGAGTAAGCAGGTGTGTATTATTTCGAATTCTTTTCTGAATATAGGTTTACGGATTAAATTTCAACTTAAGTTCGTATTTAACTTAGAGCGGATATTATTTAGAGCTTTGGTCATTTCGTAATTGCACAATCTTAGCTTTGGGTGTTTTGAGAAAAACAAAGACGGAAATAAAGCTGAGAGGCAGTGAAGCTACCTTTGCTAACTCCAGAGGCCAGAGTGTTATCGACATCACCCTGGCGTCTATGAGTATTACCAAAATTATAAATGGCTGGCATGTATCTAAGGATCCAACAATGTCTGACCATCAATATATAAAATTCAATATTTTATGTTGTAGGTTGGAACCCAAACCGTACAGGAATCCCAGAAGCACCAACAGGGAGGACTATAATACTCATCTGGAAAGGCTCCTAGGGACTGTAGAAACCCCACAGAGAATCGGGACAGTTGAAATGATCGAAAAATACGTCACTTTAGTGCGAAAAAATATCATTACAGCATATAAGAAGGCTTGCCCAATGAGAACTGAGCTTCGAGAAACCCGAGCAACCCCTTGGTGGAACGGGCAACTCGAAAAACTTAGATCTCAGGCAAACAAGCTCTTCAACAAAGCGAAGAAAACAAAACTGGTATGTGACTGGGAGGCTTACCACAGCCACCGGAAACAATACAAGAAACTTATTCGCAAAAGACAAAGGGAAAAGTGGAGAGAATTCTGTAGTGACGTAGAGTCTACTACATCAGTTTCCCGACTGAAAAAGATACTCTCGAAAGATCCAAACCAACAGGTAAGCATGATAAAGCGGGCCGACGGTACATATACCAGTACACCCGCACAAACAGCTTCAGAGCTCCTAAATAGGCACTTTTCAGGATGCTGTGTTATACCAGGCCATGAGTGGCAAGGGCACTCAGCCTCTCACCCTAGAAATAGGGATTGGGAGCTGGCTGTTCAGATGGTAACTGACACAAAAGTAAACTGGGCCGTACAATCGTTTGCTCCCTTTAAATCGCCCGGGTTGGACGGTATCTACCCTGCCCTGCTTCAGTGGGGAATGGTGTGGATACAAAAATACCTGGTGCAAATTTTCAGGGCGTGTATTGCCTTTAAATACATACCCCGAGAATGGAGGGAAGTCAAAGTAATTTTTATTCCAAAACCGGGTAAACCTCAAGGTGAGGCTAAATCATGTCGCCCAATCAGCCTAACGTCTTTCCTACTGAAGACGTTGGAGAGGGATAGCCTCGATATACACTACCCCTTACATTCAAATCAACATGCTTTTACTTCTGGCAGATCTACCGAAACTGCTCTACACTCAGTAGTTAGCAGGATCGAGAGATCGCTAGAAGTAAAAGAACACACCCTAGGTGTATTTCTGGACATAGAAGGTGCCTTTGATAGACCTAATTTCAATAGCATTTCTTCGGCGCTTGAGCGTAGTGGTATTGAACCCGCCTTGCGGGAACTCATACGACATATACTTGAGTGGCGAGCAATACAAGTTACAGTAGGAGACTATACGGTCAGATGAATCGTAAGTAAGGGATGTCCGCAAGGGGGTGTCTTATCCCCCCTTATATGGTTAATCATAGCGGATGACCTTATCCGAAAACTCAATGATCGGGGTCTCCATACAATTGGCTACGCAGATGATATAACCATTCTGCTTTCAGGTAAACACGAGGGAGTACTCTTCGAGTTAATGCAAGACGCCTTATATATAGTCGAGAAATGGTGCAAAGAACATTCCCTAGCAGCAAATCCTGCAAAGACGGAAATGGTCCTTTTCACAAATAAAAGGAAACTAGCACGACTAAAATTTCCCAAACTCATGGGAACCCAACTCGGGTTGTCAAATCGAGTGAAATACCTTGGTATTGAACTTGACAGCAAACTGAGCTGGAAGTACCACATTGAAAATAAATTAAACAAAGCTTACAAGATCTTCTGGCAATGCCGTGGGGCCATCGGGAGGTCTTGGGGGTTATCCCCTTAGATGACCTTTTGGCTGTACACGGCAGTCATCAGACCAATTGTAAGCTACGGAGTTATAGTTTGGTGGCCAAAGACAAAGTGCACCACTATAAAACAAAAGCTAAATCACATCCAGAGACTAGCGTGTCTGGCAGTGATAGGAGCAATGAAATCCACTCCAACAGCAGCAATGGAGGCGATCTTGTGCCTGCCACCTCTCGACATATTTCTTGAGGGGGCGGCACAGGCTTCTGCTCTCCGTTTGCGAGCAGGAGGAATGTGGAATACGGTAGGTAAAATGGTGGGTCACCGGCGCATAATGGAGGAGGCGCTCCAAAAGGTACCTATTCTGGATGCGCCGATGGACCATCTACTGGTGAAATATAACTTCACAAAATCCTACCGTATAAAAATGGAGGAAGTGCAAGCAAGGATACCAGACGTAAGTATATACACGGATGGATCGAAAACAAATACGGGCCCTGGAACAGGAATCTTCTCGGAAGACCTGAACCTAAGTGTAAGTATTAAGCTAGATAAATACTCAACAATCTCTCAAGCGGAGATGTTGGGAATTTTGTATAGCGCTGAACAAATGATGCAACTGAACATTACCGGAAAATATATCCAAATAAAGACGGACAGCCAGGCAGCCCTTAAGGCCCTGAGGAATGTGAAAACATACTCAGTGCTGGTATGGAATTGCCACCTAGCTCTAGAACGTCTATCACAAAAGAATGCAATTGATCTAATATGGATCAAAGGACATTCTGGGAAAGAGGGAAACGAACGCGCTGACAAACTAGCGAGGAAGGGTTCGGAGGGACAATTCGTTGGACCAGAATCAACCCTTCCCCTGGCAAGATCAACCGTAAGATCCCTACTTAACGAAGAAACTTATCGTAAACACAAAGCCTTATGGGCATCAATAACAACATGTCGACAAACTCACGCATTCATTAGAATGCCGTGCAGGGAAAGGGCAAAACTATGCCTACAACTCTCAAGGAATAATCTCAAGAAACTTGTAGGGATATGGACAGGTCACTGTCGATTAAACAAACACCTCTACAGAATGGGAATCATAAACGACCCGAGCTGCAGAGGGTGCTTAGAAGAAGATGAGAGTGTCGAGCACGTGATGTGTCACTGCCCGGCACTAGCATCAATCAGAGGATCCACGCTGGGGGACTTCTGGCCTAGTGTGACCAGTTTGAGAGAGGCGCATCCAAGCTACGTTCTTCAGTTTCTCAACAAGGTTGGGTAGCTGAATGAATGACCAAGGACACCTCAATCACGGGGATAGCACAATGGGCCCGGAAAGGGTGGCCTAAGTGCTGGCCTAAATTTTTAGGCAACCCACAACGAATCCAGAATCCAGAAAGCTGAGTTTTGAGCTTTGGTCGTTTTAAAACGTCCAGTCCTAGGATTGCACAAAAAATCGATCATTAGTTATTTTGGAGCTTTGTTTCCAACATACAAAATGCAAGGGAACATCGTAAGAGTTTAACTATTGCCTTAAAGTAAACAATGTACTAATCTATGTTTTTTAATAAAGTTGAGTTTCTTTTCCGTTCGTAAATTTGGTTATGGTCATATTATTGCGAGGAAAATCAGTTTAAAGCAAAACTGTAATATTATTGATACGCACAGACAAATTCAAATGAAAATTGTTTAACTACAGGTAAACGGTCATAAAAATTGTTGCTTTTTTTGAGACAGAACACAATGCTAATCATGAAATTTTATTGGATTGGGGACGTAAAGCAGACATCAGTTTAAGAATATTTTTTAGTGATTCTGAGTTAAATTCTCGAATCTTTATCGAATACTAATAATAATAATAATAATAAAACGTTTATAATAGGTTTTAATCACTTAACAAAGGAAATTTTTGATACTCATCTTACTTAAGATTTTTAATATATCCCCACTCCCTACCTGTCAGCGATTACAGCAAAAAACTAAACCACCCCTAAGCTTGCTCGATATTTTATGATGTGTAATTACTGATGATGATTCCTTATTAGTGCTATATATATATATATATATATATATATATATAGTAAGATTTGTTAAGTTGTTTCTCATTTCTGCTTTTATATTCTTTGCCCAATTTCCCTTTGCTATTATAATACCGATCCACCTCATTTGCTGTGTGTGTAGTATTTCTTCGAATGGGGTCGCCATTCCTTTAACATAGTGGAATCACATCTAGCCGTGTTTCGGGTGGTAGTATTTCATCGAGTGGGATCGCCACTCCTTTAGCACAGTGGGATCGCCACTGTTCGTCTTTCTGGTGAAAGTGTTGTGTAACATTGTAAAAATGTAGAAACAACTTCAATAACAATTAATTATGTCTTTTATTTTTTGACCTTGTAGCGTACCTTCTAGGAATAATGTACCAGCGTAAACAGAATTATCATTACGTCCTAATGACCTAATTGAAATCGTCATTGAGATTTTAGGATCTTTCTTGATAAGCGTAAATACGTACCAATATCATTAGAGTTTTCAGAATAGTAATTTCTCAGAATGCCATTAACATTATTTCTAGAAGACGAGAGAACCTCCACTTTTAGGTAAAGCGGAGAAGAAAAAATTCAACGAGAATCAGTTCTGTTCGGATCTTGAAGATAGTTAGTCCATCTGTTCACTGTTATTCCTAGTTAATATAATATTTATATAAATGAAGTTTTTATGTTCTAATCAAACCAACATCGCCACAACCTTTTCAATATTTGTTTTGAATCAAGTAAAATGCATTGTACCAGAAATATAATTTCTACTCACATTTGTTTATTATTCTGTAACATACCAGGGTCTTAATTGATTGTTGAGCATCTGTTTTTTTTTCAAAGTATAGATCTTTCGTTGGGCAATAGATTAGGAAGAATATATGGCGGAGACTAGAAGTTCCTGGTTCCAGGTATACGGCTGTTGATATTTGACTTTCAAGTTTCTTTGGCTGCCTAGCAGAGAATCTTTGACTTCAAGAAGGTCTCCTATTTTAAATAAACCGAGGCGATAACTTGTAGCGCAGAAATTTTAATCCAGCTCAAGAGAGCTATTTGTGATTTAAACTCGGGCTTCGACAACGGCCTTGTGAGGGCAATTAAAGATGTCATCTGGTGGAGTCTTCCTCGAATTTAAACTATCTTCTGCTTCAAGCAAACAAATAGCTCATTTACGTTATTTTTCGCATTTTAATGTTGCTCACAATAAATAAATAATGTTCGCATTTAACTCGTTTGATTTGGTCATTTTCAGGATACATTCATATGACATAATTAAACTCTTTTTTTTATTGCTCGTCCATTGATTTCCACAGATTTGCAACTATTTTTATCGGAATTACTAGTAGACTTCTTAGGTCCAGGTGTTCGTGGTTAGGGATCGTGGTTAGTGAATCTGTTACAATGGATGAATAACTTGCATCTTCAATGTGACTTTTTCATTTAGGCTGCTTTGTTCCAGAAGAGTTTGACGATGTTCCGATTTCGATTGGATTTTATATCGCCTTATCCTGTACATATTCCATTCAAGTGTCTTTTGAGTTGATGAATCATAAACGCGAGTCGGCGTGTAGCAGGTAGCATATTGTTTGGGAAAAACCACTTAAGAGTCCCAACGAAATGAAACTCAGTCGCGCACGGCAGGCTTATAGTGTTCATAACATCTCGCCGCTCACTATCGAAGGGCATCTCCTGTTATTAAAACACGATCAGGTTCCAGCTGAATTTTGATGACGCCATCCATCCCTTCAAGCGTCATAAATGGGGTGTCGTCAGGATCGAATCGAATATGCGCTGAAACTGGTGACATCAGATAAAAAGCGCACTGGTTTGATCCGACTGTCTTGAAAGTTTGAGACCTTTGGGCGGTGGACATGATAAAATTTCGATATTTTGTATTTAAAGATTTTGGTTGCTTTTTTGTTGAAATTTCCACATCATTTACACTTTGTTGGTGACAGAGTTTATTCTCAGAGTCATGGGTCACTATTTCCGATTCATGTAGCTTGGGGCGTCGTTTCTCGATTATCGCTCTTTGTTTTACTAGAACTAAACGCACTAAATATCACTTTTCAATTTTTGGTCCTTCCTCCTTTATCTGCACAAGGAGATATACCACTTCTGATATTAGTGTACAGGAATAATAGGGAAAGTATTTTCCCCAAATAAAAAACATTAATAAACTAAATAAGTCTATGAATCTCTCATTACAACTTGACTCAGGCTTGTTGATCATCGCATTACTCTCGAAGACTGCATGCGTAATGTTACTTCATTCTCGCTTCATTCCTCGGTTCGCCCTTCTGACATGGCTAAGTTTCCACCACGTTACGATTATACAGATACCGCTAACATGTATAAGTTAAAGTCTTCAAAAAAAGTATAGTTTAAATTTAAAAAAATCAATATTTTAAAAAAAGTCGGATTTAAAAAAACTAGATATTTTAAAAAAGAGTCAAAAGGATCAACCAGTCCAAATTCACAAGAACATTTGAAATATTTAGGAAGTAGTTGAAATTTTCAAAAATATATTAACACAAAAAAATCGAAATTTGGAAAGTCAATTCTCCACTTGAAAAGTCAATTCTCCAAAATAAAGTTCAAATTTTGAGTTAATATTTAAAAAAAACCAAAATTTTATGTGAAAAACAATTTCACTCTTTACATTATAAAATTGGTCGATTTTCGACCACAAGTGATACTAGTTTTTAAGTATAAAATAATGATATCTTAATTTACTGGTACTTGTGAGTGACTTTGAATGAAATACACATAAATATTAAAAAAAGACTGGAAAGTATCAAAAATAAACTCATTAACAAAAACGTTTTAAGGCTGGTCAGGCTTTCGTCTTTTGATAAATATTTTGAAGTTTTGAATATTGAAATTATTAAGAAAGTCGAATATAATTAAAGTAAACATTTTAGAACCGAAATCGAAATGCAGAGAATCATTTTTTAGGTAAATGTCAAGTTTGCTTAGATATTTTGGCTTTTTCTAAATTAAATCTGAAATTTTATTTCATCTATTTTTTTTTATCTTTTTTTTGAAAAAGCGATCGACATTTCCAGAGTAATTAAATATTTACAAAAATTGCGTGACAGAATATCCAAAGCTTAGTGTATGTATTTCAGATATTTTTCTAAAAATTTATTTCTAGACATTCATACTGCCGATTTATAACATGAAAAAGTATAATAGAATCACCCACAATTCTAGCCTGTATGCTAATCGTAATTCTATCAACTATGATTACAACATACTAAAACTTTCTTATCTGGATATCACGCTAATGATGGAACAATTTTAAGAGTCGATTTTCAGCTATTACTATTTCGTTAGCATTTTTGGAGCTGCAACTTCTGCTTATCAAAACAAATGTGGGTCTCGATTAAAAACAGAAGCAATACCATAAATAATTACCATACTTTAGCAGTAACATTCGTCAACAAATATGTTGTGCAGGGTATTGACCATTTAGACGAGAAAATAACAGAACACTTTATTTCTTTGAGATATCGAAAACAGATTTTATTTATAAAAATCAAGTTTGTGTGTTTATGAGTAGTTTAAATAGAACATTGTAACCATTAATTTCACTCCTAAAGGTAAGGTGGCTAACAGTTTATTTCCGGGAGAACGAAAAAATTTTTAATTTGAGAAATATACGTTTTATGTACATCTGTATAGCTCTACTGTAATACTGAACTAGTAAATTGAATCTGAAATCGATCGTTAACTAAGGTGAGATTTTATTTTTTTAATCTGCGCCCTCCAATTAAATATGCACTGGCCGTCACTGGGAACCACATATTTTTTATTTCTTATTCCAAGAAATAATTTTGATGATGTTATTTTTTTCCCTCTAATCAGTCGAAGGAATTGTCAAAAATTTTTACAATATCTCAAAAAATCTTTCCGTTTTTAAAATGATGCAAACAAAGTTGCGGGTGGTGCTAGTTGGAAATACATTTTCGAAATTACAATTTTATTTTTGCTTAATAGAATATTTATTAAAATATTTGTTTAATTCATCGAACAAATATTTAATTAATTGCTAAAGACATTTACTTTATTATAAATAAGTTTTCAAACCTTGAGAATTTGTAAGAAAATAGTATCTGCTCATTAAATTATTAAATTTTATTCCAAACCGACGGCATGTTAAGAAAATTAAATATAATCCTAGGTTTAACTGCTTGGTGAAATCTTTATTAGTTTTCAAATTGAGTGATAGCGTTAATTGACGGTAATAAGTGTTATGGCGATAAATTACTTGCATGATAAAATTGTTACCATCGTGAAATAGAGCTTGGAGAGTACAGACATATTATCGTATTCAAATAATGGAGCTATATTTACACAATATTTGAGAAGTAAGCTTCACCATAAAAGTTTTAAAAGGCATCGTCTAGAAAATAAAGAACTTTAGTTTCTCTAGAATCCATCATCAAAAAATTAATACAATCAACATTCACTGAAAATGGAAAGAAGCACCAAGTTGATGGAAACGACTGTTACATTATGCAAATTGTTAAATTTTTGGCCAATGGACGAATCCCATTCTTCGGCTTTTTACTGTTTAAAAGCGGCATTTATATTGTTGCAGCCATGTATTATTTGGCTCGGACTTATATCACATTATGTTTACGTGAAAAACAGTAGGTAACAGTTAGTTCTTTGAACATATTTTAAATGGCTTCTCAAAACTAATTTGCTTTAAAATTACCTCTAATGCATAGGCCGATGGGCTGGGGCATTTATTGTTAGATTCAAAGGTTGGGAATCAGAGACTGAAACTCTGAATATGACGGATGTTCAAAGCCTTTGTCTGCGCATTAGGGTATCCAAATTCTCTGAGCTCTTTCAGTCTAGGTCGTTTTTTATTTGTAAGTTAAAATTACCTATTTAATTTGTTTTTTCACTTCCTCAGATTCTTTACTTTAATATGTATATTTTTGTACTATTTCTACTTCAGTACCGTGCATCCCATTTTCGATGGTTTTGATCTGTTATTATTTCCAACAGAGATAGAGGATCGAGGTTTTTACAAGCCTAGGCCAAATTTTTGAGACAAATCATCAGCTGATCATAACAAATATGTTCTATTTTTAACAGTTTAAGCACATTTTGAAAAAAAAAAATTTACAATGTTACACTCTTTGTAGTTTGTTTCCGGTTAACTACAAACATTTTATTAAAGTTCTTCTTAATGCCGCTTTTCTCCTAGAATTTGATAATGTAACTGATTTTTTAATTGGAGTCATGGCTTTGGAGTTGTAAATTTGTTTGAAGGAATGATGAAGTTACGACGTAGTTTCTATTAATTTATTTATGTGTTAAACGCGAGTTGATGTGATACAGCTGCCAATGAGAAAATTTTCTGGCTTGTCACTTGATGTCCTCCTTCGGTGGACGGTCAACGGCTACGGCAAGATAAAAGTGGTTAGCTTTACTCACTTTGGGAATTTTATGAGCGGATCCGTAAAACGAGGTGAATAAACGCTACACTTTTAAAGTAACCGCAGAGTTTAACAGTGCTAGATTCAAGAAAATGAAGTTTCGATCAAATATGTTAATTTCCTGGAAGCGAGAGCACTTTGTCGCTTTTTGCCTTGAATAGTGTAATCACCAACTCAGAAAAAAACCAAATGTTTAATCAAAATTCGTTATCTGCAGCAAAATATGTTTTTAAACAAGTAATATTACTACACTTCCCCCGATGAGAGTTCTAAGCATTTTGGCAAACACAAATAAATAATATCCTGAAATAATTATAACAACACTATAAAACGACTTCTTTTAAATACCATATAAAACAGTAACAAATGCAAAAGCAATAAAAAAAAACGTGATCCAAATGTAAAATAAAATACAGTCAAACCTCCATATAGCGAGTTCCAAGATCATACAAAAAAAAATCGCTATAGAGAGGTTGTTGTTATAGGGAGGTAGCATCAAAAATGTACAAATCACATGTAAATTTTCGTATTACACAATTATTTAAAAATATATAAACAAACATATAAATTAAATTTAATTTGAAAAATCTGTTCTTTCTGTTTGAAGAGAGAATTTAGAAAATGTTTGCTGTTCAAAAAATACTTCACATTTACTTAACACATTAAAAACAAGTTCTGGTGTGTTCTCAAAATGTAAAACCCTTTTATACTACAAAGGGGTATCCCAAAAATGTAGTATTTACTTATTTTGAAGGACAGGCTATTAAAAAACGAATCAAACCTTGGAATGTTATTAGCATGAGGTATTAAGAACTTTCTCTGAACGGAAGGGCATTATTAAAACTAACAAGGAAAGGTCGCGAAGTGTCCGGCGCCGATTTTGCTAATTTTTGGATATGTTTTAAAGGACCAAAATCTAAGAGACACGTATTTTTTTTATCGGCTGATAAACGGTTTTAAGGGTAGTTTTACCCCCTCAAAGTTGGGACAAAAAATGCAGATTTTGCTGTTTCTCACATAGAAAAAATGATATTCGAGTCGTTTTTTTTTTCCAAAAGTTTTGCTTTGACGAGAAGTGAAGGAAAAATATTTTTTCAAAACTTTTCCACCCCCTTCAAGGCGGCAAACTACCCCATTTAGAAGTTTTTTAATCATAAAAATGGTAATTACATCAGCAAAATTTTGAAAAAAATATATGTTATTTTATACACCAAAACTAATTTTACCTGTTTTTGGATTTTATCGAAAAATATTTTTTGGGGGGGTAAACACCACTTACACGAATACGTATATGATAGGATGTATTTTTATGATTTTTGTTTTATTTTTTTCTGAAGCGAAGTATTTCGACGAGAAACTAAAAAATTAATTTTTTAAGATTTTTTCGGTGACCCCTCATCCCCACCCTCCACCCTTTCCTTATAGGAGGGTGAGCTACCTACTTAAAAAACCGAAAAATTCGAGATTATTATGATCCCTCTACTACCTATATACACCAAAAGAAAAGTTTACCAAATTTTTTTAACCCCACCCCTCCTGATATGGGTAAATTACCCCTTATGAAATTTTTAATTAACAAGAAAATAGTCATTATAACAGCTAAATTTTGAAAAATAAATGTTATTTTAAACATCAAAATTAATTTAACTTTTATTTGGGTTTTGGTGAAGTAAAATATTTTGGGAGTAAACACCCTTTAGGTTAAACACGCATATAATAGGATGTATTTCTATGATTTTTAATTCTTTTTTTATCTGAAAGGAAGTATTTCAACGAGGAATTAGAAAATTAATTTTTTTGAACTTTTCCAGTCACCTCTCTTCCCCTCTCTCCAACTTATCTTACCAGAGGGTGACTCATCTACTTAAAAAATCGGAAAATTCGAGATCATTACGATCTCTTTTTATACAACGAAAAAAATTCTAAAATTTTGCACCTTCGTAAGGGGGTAAACTACCCCTTTCTGAGGTTTTTAAGTATTCAAAAAATTGTCATTATAACAGCAAAATTTTAAAAAAAAAACACTATATTTTATATACCAAAACTTATTTTATGGAATTTTTGTTGGGGTTTGTCGAAGAAAAATTTTTGAGGTTAAACACCCTTTAGAGCAAATACGTATATAAAATATCTATATAAAAATTGCGGTCAGTTATCTGAACTTTATAAAAATTTAGAAGTTTTGTATATTAGATATACCTACACGAGAAATATGGGAATTTACCAAAACATTTAAGTGTATATTATTATGGCGGTAAAGATATTCCTTTCTTTTTTTTCTGGAACGAAATATTTCAACAATAAACAATAAAAATAATTTTTCCAGCCACACCTCGCGTCCTATTTCTATCAGAAGGATAAATCACCTGGAATAGGAAATGCAAAAATTTAAAACCTTTCTAAACTCTTTTTTGTGGTATCTAGAGAGACAGCAATGATCTCGAATTTCCAGTTTTTCAAGTAGATAGCTAGCTGGCTCACTCTACTGCTTACCTGCTCTACCTTCTTTAAAATACTTCGTTTCAAAAATAACGAACCGAAAATTATACAAATATATCTTCTATTATATATAAATATTTGCGTTAAAGGGTGTTTACCCCCAAAATATTTTCCTTCACCAAAACCCAAATACAGGTAAAATTAATTTTGATGTATAAAATAACATTTATTTTTCAAAATTGAGCTCTTATAATGACTATTATCTTGTTAATTAAAAACTTCATAAGGGGGTAATTTATTCTTATCAGGAGGGGTGGGGGTACAAAATTTTGGTCAACTTTTCTTTCGGTGTATATAGATGTAGATGGATCATAATAATGTCGAATTTTCCGGTTTTTTAAGTAGGTAGCTCAGCCTCCTATAAGGGAAGGGTGGAGGGTGGAGATGAGGGGTCACAAAAAAATCTTAAAACATTATTTTATTCGTTTCTCGTCGAAATACTTCGCTTCAGAAAAAAAAATAAAACAATAATCATAAAAATACATCCTATCATATACGTATTCCTGTAAGTGGTGTTTACTCCCCAAAAAAATTTTTTGCGACAAAATCCAAAAACAGGTAAAATTAGTTTTGGTGTATAAAATAACATATATTTTTTTCAAAATTTTGCTAACGTAAGTACCATTTTTATGATTAAAAAACTTCTAAATGGGGTAGTTTGCCCCATGAGGGGAGTGGGAAAATTTTGAAAAAATTTTTTCTCTTATTTCTCGTCAAAACAAAACTTTTGGAAAAAGAAACGACTCGAATATCATTTTTGGTATGTGAGAAACAGCAAAATCTGCATTTTTTGCTCCAACTTTGAGGGGGTAAAACTACCCTTAAAACCGTTTATCAGCCGATAAAAAAAATACGTGTCTCTTAAATTTTGGTCCTCTAAAACATATCCAAAAATTAGCAAAATCGGCGCCGGACACTTCGCGACCTTTCCTTATAAGTAAACCTTAAAAAATATTGATTCAAAAATTCGTCGTAGGAGGTATTCTATTCGTTAAATGGAGGTAATATTACGTATAAATTTACTTAAAATGTTACGTTCTCTGAAAAAATTCGTTATATAGAGGAATTCAGTATATGGCAAATCATTACGAGTAGGTTTGACTGTATAGGATGAAGGAATTTGTTAAAGTTCACAAGTGATAAGAATACCTGATCAATATTTTGAAAAAATCATGTAATGTCACAAAAGTGTAAAACTTGAGTGATTCTAGAATTTGGGAATATATCATCGTTTAGGTTTGCAATTATCCCCTCCTTGTTACGTAGCCTTTACTTATCTTATTAGAGTTTTTGGTTTTGTGTTACTAAATCCTTGATTGGGATTGAAACTTATTAGAGTTTTTGGTTTTGTGTTACTAAATCCTTGATTGGGATTGAAACCTGGACCTTCCTTTTATTGGCTTAAAATATTTTTGAAACAGTGCCAACTAACCTTTTGTAAGTTTAATAATTTTACAGTAATTAAGCGTTAAGCATACGAATGTTTAACCACTTCTTGTTTCTTGGAAATGAACTTGTTTTACGGAAGCTACATCTACTTCACTGTTAAACTTTAAGATTAATTTCAAGATATTAGAATACGAACGCTTTTACCTACTTTGTTACCGGATGGTCTATAAAACTCCTAAACAGAATAAAACAAACCGTCCACCACTCTTCCTCTGGAGGGGATAGATTCTTTAAAATTTGACCTCACTTAGATTGCCAGGAAATTTTTTCATTGGTAAATGTAACACAAATCCGCTTTTAATACCTCGCAAATTAATAGAAAAATCATAGCAACTACATTTCTTAAAATACATATACATATAAACATATACAGGTGATATCCCATTCGCTTCTCAATAGAGGAATCCTCAAAACAGTAAGAGATACAACATCGGTCACATACATCAATAAGTTTGGAGATTTAAATGCTTCACAAAGATGCAATAAAAATTACAGGTCCGTATTTGAAATAACTTACTTGATGTTAGCAGCAGAAAGACGAAACGTCTAATAAAAACATTTTATAGGTTATCTCGTAATGGATAAAAAACGCCGTGAAAAAGTCTCCTCAGTTTTTTGATTACTCTTCAAATAAGGCCAAGAAAAAAAAATGGGCAGTTATGGGGACTGCCGACAGAAGTGAAAACTTTAAATTATGATATAACAAATTTCAAGATATTTCAAAAAACATGTTCTCAATGTACTAATTTTTCGGATTATACGGAAGGCGGATTAGCCGGGTGTCGGATTATTCGGTTGTCGGATTAGCCAGTGCCGGATTAGCCGGAGGTCGGATTATCCGAGTGTCGAAAAGGTTTTAAGAAATGTGACGCAGTGTAGAGCAATAGACTAGTAGTTCTAATAGCGTTTTTTGGTAACGCAAAATCTTTATAGGTGTATTACATACAAATCCAGGCGTTTATCCCGTATTTTTAGTCGCTTAACGCGAAATATTCACTTCAGAAAAGCAAACATTTATTATAATTTTTTTTAATCTCAAAAGCAGCAAGAGATATTTTCGATTTCTCGAGGTCATATTACTAGTCGCCAAATTGTGCAACTTTGCCCTAATTTAACTGATGCTGTATTTCTTACCGTTTCTGTGATCCCTGCAGTAAGAAGCGAATTCGTTATAACCTGTATATTTTTGAAAAGAAGAAAAAATGTTCTTTTATGTAAAATCATTACCTGCTATAGTTTCAATTAAAAAAGTAGAGCTTTAGGTTATATCTCCAAAAATATGAGGCTAGTTAAAAAAAATTATTAAATTTTACGAAGAAACTGGATTAAGTATAGTTTTGGAAACAAACAGTCCCAAATTTTAAATAATTTTCAATTAATATCTAAAAAGGTGTTTTTGAGTTTACCACTATACTAGTCCTACTACTACTCCTACTTCCCTAAAGGAACAAATAGAAAAAAATTTTGCCATTAAGGTCCCGTAATTTAATACAATTTGCAGATTAAAAAAATATTAAAAAATACTAAAAAATTGAATTGTAACCACTTTATTTCCAAACTGATCTCGGAACATTACAATTGTAATTCACTTTACTGATCAATTGACTCACTAGCACTGCTTAACTAACTAACTCATTGACTAACTAACTGAGAAAAAGCCGACCACGGATTTATAAATCCCGTTTCGGTTTCTAGAACGAATGTACCAATGAGACTTACCGTTTGCGGAAATTTCTGGAGCGCTTATCTGCCGTTTGATTCATTATCGCGGCCGCTTTCCCTTATCAAATTTTGCCAGAAAAATTCTTTACTAAATTCTATAATTACATTTTGTTACAGTATGCTCTGAAGCATTAGAATTTGTCATTGGGCATCTCTAAATTAATCAAGCCTATAATTTTTTAACAAATATTTATTAATTTAACAATAATTTGAATTTATTTAGGAAGACTATATTATTCTTACGGAATATTTATTAATTTCACACATAGCAATTATTTTATTAAACCCGCTTCCACATTTTTTATTGAAACATTATTATTTCAACAAGAAGGTACCTAAACGATATATAGAGATTTATTATATTTATGGAGCGTCTATTATTTTTATCGAACATTTATTACTTTAATAAGCACTTGGATTTTATATGGAGCATTCATTACATTTATAGAGTCTTTATTATTTTTATCAAATATTTATTTTCTTATCATACTTCTGGATAAATAAACTGGAAAATGTAACATGTTTTGGAAATAAAGAATCGAGTGTTTAATTTTTTCTCATAAAAATACATTCTCTACAGTGTATCTTTAATAAGGTTACTAAAAGAATTTTAAAAACGATTAGAGATACACTGTGGCGCATGTTAAGAAATACAACATTTTTGAATTAAATTATTTGGCACATTTCTGAACTTCATTGCCGTAATCATCATTAAAATTTATTTTCAGATAATATCGATATTGACACAATCGACGATTCCCTCTTTATTACATCTTTACTCATGGCTCTATATTTTGTAAAAGATCTGATTATAAAAAGAAAAGTAATTTCAAAAATTCGCAACAAAATTATCGGTAATCATATTTTCAGCAATCCGGATGAATTGAAAAATGTTGCTCATTTGTACAATTATTGGGGCAAAATCTTGTACGCTTATATTGCAACAGGAACCTTTGCAGCTATCATCGAGTTCCACCTATTTCAAAAAGATAGATGCGAAAAATTAAAAAAAACGTTGGTTTTTGAAGATGTATGCGGATTAATAATATCGACGAAAATGCCTTTCGATTTACAAAAACCGTCACATTATTACGCATATTTTGTATTTGAATTAATTTTCGTCACTATTTGTTATGTAGGGGCCACTCTTATATCTTACATGGTGCTGGAATTATCCGCGGGTATCGCGGCAAAATATTATTTTTTAGGGAATCTTATCTTAGTAACTGTTAACAATGAGTTATTATCGAAGCAGAAAAAGGAAGCTCTACTTATCAAATCAGTCAAGTATCACCTTCATTTAATAAAGTAAGTTGATTTTGCCATTTATTATCAAGTCTTAACCATTTATCACAGTTGTAGTCAACTCTTAAACAGATGTTTTAGTAGTACCATGTTTTGTCATGTCTTCGTGACCGGGTGCAATTTCGTGACGATTGCTTCTCATCAGATTACGGCAAGTTGTGTTATTGTAATTACGACAACAGATGCAATTCTAATCAACATCTTGTTTTCATTTTAGCATCCTATAGAAATCGGAAAATTTATTCATTTTAGTGGTTGGTTCCTTCTTCTATTTATAGTTTGTCGTGGTGGTCAGTTTTTAAAAGATGCGGTAAAAGATTTTCTTTTAAATTTATAATTATGTCGTTTGCTTTCAGAGTTCATCTGTTGCAGGAAAAATTTATGAAAGTAATTGGTATATTTTGGATCTGGAAATGCAAAAAATGTTACTTTTTATAGCTGTAAGGTCGGAAAAGTCAGAGAAGCTCACTGCTGGATCTTTTGGCATTTTGTGCAATGAATTTTTTATTTCCGTAAGACTTTACAAAATTACCTATATAAATATGCATGTTTGGTTATTAGTAGTGGTTTTATATCAGGATTTTATATTAATCCTTTCTGTTGACTCTTCTAAATGTAGTTATTAATTTTTAGATTTTGAAAGGAGCTTACACCTTCGTCACGCTTTATGGAAGGAGTGTCAAATACGATGATGAATTTGAATCAAAACAATAATTTATGCAGGATGTTCAAAATGAAGCATAGCTTTAGTTTCACAAGCACTTGTCTACCAGTTGATTTAAGTTATAAAATTATTGTTGTTTAGCATGACAGATTAATAAAGCTATTTTGTTACTACCTGTGAAGCACTCTCCTGATGTATCTACTTCGGTGTATATCAATGTATATTCAATCACTGACATATACTGCCATTGTCTGCTATGCTCTAGTTTTACGTCCTTATAGCTCCGTTCACTTTCATCTAAGCAAAAAATTGACAATAGCCATTTTAATTCTAAATTCCATTATCTTTTATAAAAATATAAAATAGTTGGTAAAACCAAAAGTAACACCACAACAGTGGCGGCTCCTGCTATTTAAACTTGGGCAGGCGACATTAGCCACTAAAAATAATATTGTTTAACATCTTAAATTTAAAAAAATATATTTTTTTCTATGATTAATAGTTTTCGGTTGAAACATATATTAGTTCTACGCCAAGCAAGAAAGAATATGGCCAACAAAATAAACTTTGCTTATAATAACCACCACCTAACCAACCCCACCGTCATACCACTGAGTTCTAAATGAGCGTGAAAAACTTTGACCATGTTTTTTGTCGGGTTTTAAAATTTTAAGCAACATAGGCGTAGCTAGAAGGGGGCAAGGTGGAACGCTTGCCCCCCCCCCATCACGGCTCCTGAAGCCGCGGAAAAGTAACATTCAATTGAAACTTCCATTTTCTCTTCAAAACTCGTACTTTTCTTGAAATTTCGACGCGTTATGATATCAATTTTTTCATATTTCGTGATTTTTCACGAATTTATATTAAATTTTGGATTTCCCTGGAAAACTTCGAATTTTTTCACGCAATCCTGATTTTTCTAAATATTGATTTTCTCGAATTTTTCCCAAAATCCATATTTGCTTTAGCAATTTTTTCAAATTGTTTTTTTTCGAAATGTCGATAGTTTCCTCAAAATTTGCTTTTTTTAGAAATTTTAACTTTCTCTCAAACCCCAATCCTTTATGTTCTTGGAAATCTCAACTATTTTGTATTTATCTCAAAATTTCGATTTATTTTTAAAATTTGTCTTTTGTATAAAGTACCTACATATTTTGAAAATTGAACTATTTTCTCAAAATTTAACATTTTGTGCGAAATTTCCATTTTTTTTGAGGTTTTATCTTTCTCCCTTCGACAGATTTGCATTATTTTTTCAAAATTCGTTTTTTTTTGTTAACTTTGACTTTATTTGCTAAATTCGAGTGTTTTTGCTAAAACTTGACATTATCTGAAAAATATCGAGTCGTTAAAGTCGAAATTCGCCTATTTTCCTAGAAATTCCAACGTTCTAGAATCTAACTTTCCTTTGACTGGTTTGCTTTTTCCTGGATATCTTGATCTTTATCTCAAAATTTGATATTTAAATTTTCTCAAAGTTTCGACTTTCTGTATAAAATTCATCTTTTTATCAAAATTTTCATTATTTTCTATTAATATTAGTTTTTCCAAAAATTGTCCTTTTCAGAAGAAATTCGAAATCGAGTCTTTATTTTTAAAATTCTTATTTTGGAATGTTCTTTCAACAATTTTTTTTTTGAAATGTCCTTATTTTTTTAGTATTAATCTTTTTTCGAAATTCTACTATATTTCTTAATTAATATCTTTTCCTGAATATTTAGACTTACACTTTCTCTGTCGTAATTTCCCTATTTTCGAAATTACTACTTTTATCTCTTAATATTTTATGTTTTTAAAATTGTACTTTTTTCGTTGAAATTGGCTTTTCATTGAAATTTCTACTTTCTCAAAATTTGTTTATGTTCTCTTAAAATCGACCAGTATGTTAATATAAAAGCAACGATGTTGAGAAAAATATTTTTGTATTTAGAGAAACTTCTTTACCGAAATTTAAATATTATGTCAACATTTAAATAAAAAAGTAAAAATTCCGAAAAAAATATTTTTGGGATAATTGCGATTTTTTTTAATTCGCTCTTTTCCGAAACGACTGCGACTTTTTTCACAAAACTCTACCTTTGAAAATTTTAACTTATTTCGATCTTTTGGCATTTTTCAAGTTTCAGTAGAAGATTATTTTAAAGATTTTCTGGAAATTCTAACTTTCTCAAAATTCGTCTTTTTCGAAACTAGGACTTTATTTTCATAATTCTACTTTTTCCTCTCTTTGTTTTCTTCTCTTAGTAATTTGGATATTTTCCAGAAATTTTAATCCTTTTCTCGAAATTTTGACGTATTTTGAGAAATTCATTTTTTAATTTGAATATTTTTTCTGAATTTCTTTTTTAATAATTTGACTTTTCGAATTTTTAGTTGGTTCTCCAAATTCATCTTAATTCTTGAAACAACATGTAGCTCGAAATTCGATGTCTTGTTTTCTGGAAATTCGATTGTTTTTCGAAATTTTGACTTTAATTTGGAAATTCAATTCCCCAAGTTCACGCAGTTAACTGAAATATGCAGTATACTCAGCCGAAAGATTCTATCGTTTGGTTTTTTTTGTTCATCAACCTTTCAAAATAATTGCTGCCCCCCCCCTGAACAAAATTTTGTTTATGCCCATGTTAAATAATGGAACAGATCGCCCATTTGTCAGAATTTCCTCATTCTGTGGATAAATAAAGTTTCAAGCAAACAGCAAATTATAGGTGGTAGTACTAAAGAGTCACTCGCTTGACGCCTGTGATTGTTTTAGTACTTACTTGTCGGAACATTTATTAGCATTCGAGTTGGATATACCAAACTGACGAGATCTAACAAGATCGAAACCGGTATTTGGTTTCCAAACTTCGAATCTAATAAATGTTCAAACCTATTGGTCTGTGCATTATAGAATCCTTGACTTCTGGGAACTCTCCTAGAGAGCAACCGCTTCGCTAGGTGGCAGTGTTTCAACTGTTGGTAGTTCAGCTACCTATGATTCACTCACTATACACGCCTGGAGGGCTGCATGAATTTGTAGTCTAGGTTGCATTCTTCTTGCATACGACATTGTTGGCGATGGCCATAGTTTCTCTATGGACCAATAGGTGGTAGTACTAAAGAGTCACTCGCTTGACGCCTGTGATTGTTTTAGTACTTACTTGTCGGAACATTTATTAGCATTCGAGTTGGATATACCAAACTGACGAGATCTAACAAGATCGAAACCGGTATTTGGTTTCCAAACTTCGAATCTAATAAATGTTCAAACCTATTGGTCTGTGCATTATAGAATCCTTGTCTTCTGGGGGGAACTCTCCTAGAGAGCAACCGCTTCGCTGGGTGGCAGTGTTTCAACGGTTGGTAGTTCAGCTACCTATGATTCACTATACACGCCTGGAGGGCTGCATGAATTTGTAGGCTAGGTTGCATTCTTCTTGCATAAGCAAATTATATTATAAACTGAATTTTTCATTTTCTCAATTAAATTTAGTAAAACAACTACAAAATAGTACAACAATAAATCAAAATAAATTAAAATGAGTTTTATTTGTAATAAATTGCTGCCCTAAGACAAGGAATTATCTAAGGATAAGCATCTAAGAAGGTGACAGAATATTTGACCAGGAACACACGCTAACAGGTTTAAGGCCGTTTTTAGAGTCGCGCAGGTAGCTCCCGTCACCCGCGCGTGGGTAGGTAGGATACATTTGTTTGCAGCAGGTTATTTAGAATGGAACGGGTGGCCGCACGCGGGTGCGTCGCTACAAACAAATGTATCCTACCTACCCGCGTGCGGGTGACGGGTGCCACCCGCGTGACTCTAAAAACGGCCTCAGCGACGATGACCGAAGGCGAACGAAAGTTCCGCCTGTACGGGTGGTAATTTCAGCAGATATAACATTTGTGTGTCGTGACGAAGGCGATTGCGGTGAGCGCCTACAGCTTAGATTTGCCATCTACCATCTCACCAACTTCATAATTCGAACGTTAGAATTGTCGACGATAAGCAATATTAACAGCAAAAATTCTAAGAAAAAGTGCTTTAGTTTGTAAAACTCACGCAACAAAAATTGAAAGTGATCTATTTTTCAAAAGTAATAAAAATAAATTATATAAGGGTAGGCCGTGCCTACCCCGACGAGCCGTCACTGCACCATGGAAATCGGTGCAAATTTTAATTAATCGTAACAGGAATATATAAGATAAGTGAGACAGACAGATTTTTATTTTGTGATATAAAAAAATAATATTTTCCAATACATTACGAAAGCAAAATAATAACAATTTATTTAAAGCAATTTAATCTTGAAACCTAAAAGAACTCATTTGCAGCATTTTTACCGATCAGCTTCACAAAACCACAGAATACCCCGGTGATATACAGTGTGTTCAAAATGAACTCGCACTATTGCTAACATTGTTATTGTTAAAGATACAAATTTGGTCAAATCACCAAATCAGTGTATTTTTTATGCTAGTTATCATGGTGATATTAAAAATCGCTTGTATAAATTTCCAGTTCTCATCAAAATTTGATTTTTTTTTCAAAATGGGGAGTTCAAGCTTGAAAAACTTGCAAAATTCAAAATTTTTTTAATAAAACTTAAAACGTAAGATTGAAATTTGAAATAAAAAAGGAAATTTCAAGAAAAGTTTAAATTTTTCTAGAAACGAAATCTCAGATTTAAGTCAAAATTTTGGAAAAAATTCGAATGAGTTTAAGGTAAAAAATGTTAAGATTTAGGGTGAAAATTCGAGAATGACCTCGAAATTTTAAAAACTTCTTCATTTGAAAATGTTATATTTCTTCTGAATATCCTGAGTATAACCTAAAATCTATTTTTTTTAAATTTTGACTAAGATTTCAAAATGTTTTTTTTTTGTTAATTGTGAGGTTTGGCCTGTTAATGCCTTTTTTAAGATTATTTTATCTTTTTGGTGTCTTCTTAAGTTTTTCGTTTTTGTCTAATTTAACATTTTGCTTACCTTTTTACCTTGCTTGATTGTGCTTAAAATTCGGTCTCTAATAATAAGAAATGGCGCCAAAATAGAAAAAAAACATCCTTTCATTTCAGTACGAAAACAAAATGATGCATTAAAAATAGTTTTTAAAAAGGTTGCACATCTGGAAAGTTCAGTTCTATCTAGTGTGAAGCCAAAAAACTTCGGGAGGGGGGCTGCAGCCCTGGTTACGGGCCGGGCCTGCATATAATGCATATCACTTAATTCTCTATTCAAAAATAAATCGACTGAACCCACGATTAACAGACTTTGAAAAATTAAAGCAAAGAAAAAGAATGGTTAAATGTTAAACCTAAGTTTCTATGACAACCATCTCTTTTGTTTCCATGACCTACGTACAACTTGGATGTTTAGTAGTAATTCCTCTACCAGACACACAAAACATATTTATTAATCCATTTTACTCAAAAACGGTTTACTCTATCGAGGTAAGATAATATTGTTTTTTTAGCGACCCAAACATATGATAATCGCATGGTAATAAGTCGGGACTATAAGGAGGGTGTTCTAATGTTGCTCAATGCAATTTCTCTAATTTTTAATGTGTCAAATTAGCTGAGTGGGTGCGGGCATTATCGTGAAGCAAAATCATATGTATGACCGAAAATTCGTGCCGATATGCACGTTTTGCTTCAACCAATAGGTGGCAATAGTAGGAAGCATTAACCGTACGACCTTCGATCACCTTCCAAAAGGCGTTGAACAGTGTTAATCTTGTCCGCAGTCACACTGGTCTGAGGACCATGGCCATGGGGTCCATTTTCAATTTGACTTCGTCCTTTCAAAATTTTTTTGTTTCATTCATACACTTGAGTTTTCTTCAAATAACAATCCCCAAACTGTGCTTCTAGTCTACGAAAAATTTTGGCTAGCTTTACATCTTCAACGTCAAGAAATTTAATAATAATGCGCTGCGCAAGGTGCGGATGAATCTCTTGCTCACTCATTGTATTTACAACTGACGAACGCCGAGAACAGAGTTCGCTTGAGAGCAGGAAGTCACGTGATATCCTCACTTAACATGTCTAAGAGTATGCGCACACTCCCGACGCCCCCATGGAGACATGATAGAAGTTCCGGTTCATATTTGACTTACCCTCATAAGTAAATATGTTGAGAACAAAATCAAAATATGTAAAACAAATTCGAGATTTACTGAACTAGAAATTTTAATTTCAAACCGAAATATTAGAAAATAGTGTGTTAAACAAGTGTGGGAAAGCACAGTTTTAATAAACGAGTATAGCATTAGAATGCGAGTGAGCACCGCGAGCTAGTAACTTAAAGTTATATGGTTTTGGTAAAACTGCTTTTCTCACGAGTTTGTTTGTACTATTTTTTCGCATTTTGTGATAGTTATTAATAGATAATTATAGATATAAAAGCATTCCAAAATTAAAAATTTAAAAGTTATCTCTTCATTATTTCCGCAAGCTAGCAATCTCACACAGCTTTGTTGATTTACAAAACAATAGCTGACAAGTGTAATGTTTGTGGGTCGAATTAAGTTTAAATTACTAAATTACAATTAAAATTAATAACTATAAAAATGAGTCTTGCTATTGGCAAGAAAAAATTAAAAACTGTTTCTAAGGCATTTTCAATTTTGCTCTAGAAGCGTCTTTGAGCTATTTTAGGGGCAACTGTGTTTAATTGACAGTGGCGGTTGCTATACATTAAAGTAACGTATCCGGGCGGTGAACGATTTTAAGTCTGGTAAAGTGGCATATTACCAATCAAAATGCCAAAAAAAATATAACTATGCAGTTTAAATTGAAAAAGTGAAAAAAAAAGTCAAAATTTAAAAAATCTAAATTTATAATAAATACTTGCATATCTTTAGGTTTAAAATTTAAACACGGCACTTTGATAAAACACTCCAAAGAAGAAGAAAAAATTTAAATAAAAAATAATTTGAAAGCAAAATTTTGAAAAAAATTTGAAACTTTCGAAAAAAAACGTTACATTTTGAGTTTAACTCGATACTTGAAATGTCGCAATATATTTAATAAACAATTTCAATTTTTGTTACTTTGAAATGTTGGGCTTTAACGAAAAAATTGTCACTTTTTTTTGTTTAAAAACTGAAAGTTTTAACTACAAATTTTAGGAAAAATGGTTAGGTATATCAATGGCGCGTTCTTCGTGCAAACTAAGGAAGCACAGTTTCCCTTACAAAATAAAAGTATCCATATTCATTTTATTTTAAGACCTCTATTTTTTTTTTACTCAACAGCTGTGACCACTATTTATTGATATTAGTAACGCATATGATAGAAATTTAACAATAATTGTCTCTGTAAAGTAGCAAATTCAACTTCTTCTTATCATAATTAATCGGAATTTATTTGTTTACAAATTCTTCAAGCGAGGAAGGGTATGAACATTGAGAAATTTATTGAAAATGTCGATTTTTTACAAAATTGTCTTTTAGATGTTGAATATTTTCAAAATTTTAACTTTCTTTGATAAATTTTACATTTTAAATTTGTTAATTTTGTAAATTTATTGAAAACATCGATCTTTTTGATAATTTAAATATTTTAAAGTGTTATCTTTTTGAAAACTTGCATTTTAAAATTTTTACTTTTCTTAGAATTTCAACCTCTTTTTTCCAAATTTTATTTTGTTTGTAAATCTTCGAAATTTTCACTTTTTTATAAAATTTCATTTTTTTTTTAAATCCAGGTTTTAGTGAAAGCTTCGACATTTTAATAATAACCCATTTCTCTTTCAAAAAACGACACTTTTGAAAAATTAAAAAAAAGATATATATTTGAAAACTGTGATTTTATGACAATTTTTTGACTTCTATGACGAAATTTCGAGTTTTTTGTAAATTTCAACCTTTTTTGAAAAACTCGACTTCTGCTGAAATTTGAACTCTTTTTAAAAAATTGTATTTTTAAAAATGTTGACTATTTCTCAAAAAATTACATGAATACTTTTTTAAAAATTTCAAATATTCAGAAAATTTTGACTTTTTTTTTAGAAAATTTCAAATATTTTGAATAACAAAATTGACACTTTTTCAAAATTTAGGCTTTTTCTTAAAAGTGTATCTGAAAATTTGTATTATTTTCAAAATATTGATATTTTTTTAATTTTTGAATTTTTCTCCTAATTTGATTTTTTGTAAATTAAAAGTTTTTCGAAAATTAACTCTTTCTTGAAAATATGAACTCCTTATTTTGAAATTTTTAAAAACTATTGGGCTTTTTATCAACAACGTGGAATTTTTTGGACTTTTCACAATTATGACTGGAAAGTTTCGACCATTTTTCAAATTTCAACTTTTTATGGAAGTGTTGAATTTTTATTAAATATTTAATTTCTAAAATTTTTATAATATTTTAAAATTTTAAATTCCTGAAAATTTCGACTTCTTTAGGAATTTCGATTTTTATTTAGAAATTCTCACTTTTTGATATTATTTTTTATTTCGACTTTTTCGAAAAATAAATTTGCATTTTCTTAAATTTTCGATTTTTTTTTAATGTTGAAAATTCAAACAAAACCTCAGGAAAAAAGTTTATTTTTGCCATTTTGTGATTATTGATACTTTTTAACATACATTTTGAGTTTTATGTTGGAGTTTTTGTTTTATTTTAACTTAGAGCTTCAGTTCTAAATTTTGAGTAAAGATTCAAATCTAAAGAAAAAATTCAAAAAATAAGAGGGTCCAAAAAACAAATTAGACATTAAAGAAATAATATTCAAAATTCAACTTGAAAGAAAATCTGGACAAACATCTGGATTTAGATTTAAAGTGAAAATCTTTAATATTTTTCCAACGTTTAGACCACCTGCTCAAAATTTAAATATTGCTTTGAAATCCCGAATTTAAATCGACAATTCGACTAATCGAAATACGACAAAAAAATATTACTTTTTGAATGCTAATGCATTTAAAATGTAATTAGTTGAAGGTAAAATTGTAAATAATCTTTTAAAAGGCCTTCCGGTCAGTTTCATCATTAACAAAAGTTACCACACTCCACTTAGGCACCTACACTTGGAAAAAAACACAAAATAAATCAAAAAAATATTCAAATTTTTCTAGATATTCCGACTTCTGAATCCAACATTTCACTTAAAATTTCTAGAGAAAGTAAAAATTTTGAGCTCAAAGTCGGAAGATTCGAAAATAAAAAAAAATTAACACTTTGAAATTTAGAAAAAAACAAATTCTATTTTAAAGATAATCGTGATTTTTACATTAAATAACAATGGTAATATCGTTTTTTTTAAACGAAAGGGATCGAAAATTTAGAACCATCGGAATTAAAAAGCAAAATTTTCCGTTCTTGAGTTGCGGTACAAAACATTTTTAGCATTAGAAAAAGTGACAGAAATACTACAAGAGTTTTTTTCGAAGATGGTCGGATTCCAGGTCAATGTACCTAAAAGGTACAGATAAAATAATTTCCCATTTTTTGCAATCTTCACACAGTCATATCGTTTTAAAGGTGTTGCCATAAAATAAATTCTCCAGAATATTGGATTCTCGGAACCTTAACACATATCAACACAAAAATATATGATGTGATTGTGTCTTTGTTTACCGCAGGTAGCAGAGAGTGCATTCTTCTCACTTCAATAAGTGCAAATAATCCAGGCAATAAGCCGGGAAAAAGGCTAAAATAGATAAAAATAATATAGTAAGTTAGATATTTAAAATTCTTTCTGCATTTGATTTCTGATGACCCGTATATCATTTACTGCTACTAAGACGCTCGACCCTCCTTCACCCCTTAATCTTGAAAACAACCCTTAAATGCGGCGTTTCGCTGAGAAATTCCCAAAGTCGAAAAAATTAACGCAAATTGCCTCGGAAATACATCCTAGGAGGTTATTTGGGTCTCTAATCGCAAATCGCTATTTGGTTTTCCCGGGGAAAATTTATTGCTTGTATGTAGTAACAACATTTTTACTTGAAACGGTGTCCTAGAGGTTTTCGGGATCTCTGATTAAAAATCCGAGATCCGTTTTTTCAAAAAACTCATTTTCTGGTCGGAAAATCAGGAACATTTTTTAATATCCCACTGGGCTTCTTGGGGTTTTGATACAATATGATAAACCTATTTTTTTAATTGTATCTTGGGGTTTTTTTCAGTCACTTATCAAGAACCCAAGGCTTGCTTTTCCGAAAAACTCATTTTCCGATCCGCAAATCAAGAAAATTCCCCATTTTAAGTGTTCTGAGATAATGTAGTACAAGTATTTCTTGAAACGCTGTCTTAGGGGTTTTGAGGGTCGCTGATTAAGAATATGAGGTTTGCTTTATCGAAAAACTCATTTTCCGGTTGCAAAATCAAAAAAAAATCTTCATTTTAATTTTCTTCAAGGATTTTGAAATAATGCAAATAATTTTTATCATATAATTATGTATGGAAGGGTTTTTGGGTAGACGATAAAAAATCTGAGTTCTGTTTTTCCGGAAAAACTTCCCATTATGGAAAAATTAGTAAAATTTTGACACATTATTTGTAAAGATAATTAATGATTTTTAAGATTATTTTAATGTTATTATTTCAAAGTTCTTTTTAAAGAAAAAGAAAACTGAAAATTAAATTGGAAATGGATGGCTGAAAAAATTTGTATATTACATTATATACCTGCGTCGATAAATGAGGAGGTCTACTTATGTATGTTGTTTCTACATTATTATAACTAAAAATACCTATATTTTTTACTAAAAGAGAACAAACAAAAATTTTTTTATTGTTCTTCTTCATCTTTCGGCGGTACGCCAAGTTTTGCGGAAAGACAGACCTCGGATTCTTAATGAGCGATCTCGAAAATCCCTAGGACACCGTTTTGAAAAAAATTATACTAAATTGTCTCAAAACACCTAAAATGGCAAATATTCTTGATTTTTCGACCGGAAAATGAGTTTTTTAGATAAGCAGGCCTTGCATTCTTGATCAGTGATCCAAAAATCTCCTGAAACACCATTAAAAAAAAGGTTCATCCTATTGTCCTAAAACCCCAACAAGCCCACTAGAATATTGAAAAATTTTCAAAATTTTTTACAGGAAAATGAGTTTTTCGGAAAAACTGATCCTTAATTAGCGACCCCGAAAACCCCTAGGACACCATTTCGAGTAAAAATTTTACAACATACCAGCAATGAGTTTTCCGGGAAAACCAAGCACGGATTCGTGATCAGCGACCCACATAACCCCCTAAGCTACATTTTCGAGGCAATTTGTGTTACTTTTCCCGACTTTGGGAATTCCTTTGCGAAACGCCCCATTTGGGAAGTTATTTTCAAGATTAAGGGGTGAAAGAGGTTGGAGCGACTTCGTCTTCGTAGCAGTGAATGATCATTGGTCATCAGAAATCGAATGCAGAAACAATTTTGAAAATCTAACTAACTGTATTATTTTTATCTTTTTTCCGGCTTATTGCCTGAATTAAAAATGAGATTTAGATTTAGTAACCCACGATAAACTTATACCGGTAATCTGAAATTTCGACGCAAGCTTGTCCGGTGCGCGCAGATTGACGTTAACTGCTAAGCAAACATGCGATGCAGAACATTGCTAACATTGCTAACATGCTAACATGCTAACATGCTTACATTTGGCAAATATCTCCGTTATTTACTAACCGATTTTAAAAAACTTTTTTTTTGTTGCATTCAGCATAAAAAGATCTATTATTCAAGGTATCGCAAGGGGTACCCTGGCATCTGAATTTTTAAAGTTGGGGTTGCTACGTCTTAAGGGTGAAGGAATAAGGAGTTGAAAAATACACGTTCAAGTGGAAATTTAGAAAAAAAATCGATATTTCCAAGCATTTTTTAAATATGTTTCTTCGCGGTTTTATAGAATTAATTCCCTACTTCGGTATGCTGAGAATGCTGTAAACTCGTCCATACACGTATGGGACGTTGTCTGCAAAACAAACAAATGGGACAATATTGCTCGACGAGACTCGACAATAAAATGTCAAAATTGGAAATTATAAAAAATGATTTAAATACGCAGTTGCAATAGGTGTTATATTTCCTTTCGTGAATAGTTTTTTCTGAACTAAAATGAATGGGTCGCCTCAAAAAACCCGGAATAAACTATAATTAGTGTTTTTTTTCTTTTGTTCCCAAAAATGACATCTTTCTTTATAAAATTTCAAGTTTAAAGTATTAAGTTTTAATTGTGTTCTTCAGATTTCGAATTGAAACTAAACTCAAAATTTGCTTTTTCTTTTTTTAAAAATGTTGAGTTTTTTCTATGAATTTTAATTTTAAACGTAAAGTCAGAAACTTAGACTATAAATTATTAGATTTTTATTTCTAGGAATTTTAAGGTTTCTTTAAAGTTTTAGTTTTTTTAGCGTTTATTTTTTTTTATTTTAACATCTTGCTCCTTTCTGAAAGTTTTGATCTCTATTGTACAGAATTTCAGTTTGAATCTCTCCAGCTGAACCCCAAACTGTCGAGAATTTTTTCCCTTTGGAATATATTTTTCAAAATTTTGACAGCGCAATTTTCCAATTTCAGGTTTTACTTTTTTTCCTAAAACTTATTTCTTTTATAAATTCAAAATTTCTAAATTTTGCAAAAGTGACTTCCAACATCTCGTTTTTTATTTCTTCGAAATTTCGAATGCAACTTAATTTTGGACTTTAAAATAACAATTCAGAATTTTTTAAGTTTTGATTTTGTCTTTAATCTTAATTATCGACTTATTTTCTTAAAACTTAAGACTTTTTTTTTCATATTGTTAAATACATTAAAAGTTTTTTTCTGAAAATTGCCATTGAACAATTTCAATTTTCAAGGTTCCTTTTTCTGAATTTAAATTTAAAGCTACGAAAATATTTTAGTGTTTTTAATGTTTTTACTTTCACTTTCTCTGAAAATTTTGCCCTTTTCGCCAGAGTTAGAATTTAAACAAATTTGACCAAAATACAGTACAATATCTGCGTTGTAAAAAATACATTAAAACTTTTCAATGCAAAAATCTTAAAAACCCATAGATTTAGACCACTTAAACAAGGGTATCTTTGTAGAATTAGTCGTCCTTTTATTTTTTTATTTGTTTTAAGGGTAGCCCAACAGACAAAAAAATATCATTTACATAAATAATATGACGCCTCTAGGATAGAGGTCAAAATAAGCTTAAAATTCGTGAACCTTATGTCAAAAGACCTTCAATTTTCAGATTTATAGCATTAAAAGTTTTTCAATTATTGGAAAATTTCAAAATAAAATTTCAACTTTGAACGCCCTGCATCTCGCAAACCAGGGACATTGGTTTAAGGCATGTTGAACTTAATCGTAATATTTTCGTGCCTATTATTATTATTATTTTCAGTTGAGCCTTGGCCCATTCATTCTGATTCACCTGTACATCAAGTTGTACCGTTTTTACCGGGTTTTTGTTAATATTGTTCTTAGTTAGCTAGTAAAGTTATTTTCTTCATAGTGTTCCTTTCATCTACAAGCGCCATTTTGCAACATATTCAAATGAAGTCATTTTGAGAATTTTGAGAATAAGTAAAAATTTTGAACAAAGTGAAAATTTTCAAAAAAGTCTAATTTTAGTGAGTTAAAATTAAAAAAAAAGTAGAATTCTTCAAATAACGTTCAAAAAACAAGAAAATTTGAGAAAAAGTTGAAACTTCAAAACGTCGAAAATTGCAAAAAAAAAGATTTTACATATTTTACATATTACATTTACAGGTCTAAATTTGTAGTCAAAATTTTGAAAAAAGTAGTCAAAATACTTTTTTTTGAAACTTTTGACATTTTCTTGAAATTTCGATCCTTTTTAAAAATGTCTACTTATTCGTTAAATATTGTCAAAATCTCGGTTTTTGAAAAGTCCGGCTTCTTTTTGAAAATTTTGACATTTATAGATATAATTTCAAATTTTTTTTGAAAATTTCCACCTTTTTTCAAAATTTTAAATTTTTCTTCAATTCTTCCTCAAATTTTGAGTTATTTTCTTTTATTTATTATTTATTGGTGGTTACTTTTCAATTTCGACTTCTTTTGATAAACTTGTAAATATTTGAAAATTTCGACTTTTTGGAAAACATCGATCTAAATTTTGACTTATTATTATTATTATTATTTTTAACTTTTGTAAATTTGACGTTTTTATGAAAATTTCGACTTTGTCTTAAAATTTTTACATATACCAAAACTTTTGACTACTTATCCGAATTCTGAGTTCTTGAAAGTAACAATTTTTTTTAAATACCGGCCATTTTGAAAAAATACAAACTCCTTTCAAAAATTTTCACTTTTCTAAAATATCGGTGTTTTTCAATTTTTCAAATTTAGTAATTCTCTGAAAACTTTTTTTTTGTAAATATGAATTCACTTTGCAAAATTTGACATATATTTTTAAAAAATCCTACGTTTTTTTTTGTAAATTTCGTCATTTTAATAATTTATTTCTCTTAAAAGTTTCTACTTGTCTCTAAATTTGACTTTAGCATGAAAGATTTGATGTCTTTTTGAAGAATTCGACTTGTTCTTGAAAACTTACGCATGTTTCCATAATTTTTATATACTTTTTTGAAAATTTCTATTTTCCTTTTAAATTTCGATTTTTAGTTTTTTATTTTTTGTTGTTGTTTTTCTATTCGGAGCATAATAAATATTTATCCATAGAGACTAATCGAAGTTTTGGTTTCGACTAGTTTCGGCCAAAAAAAAATAATAATTTCGACTGTGGTAAATTTAACATAACATTTTGGAAATAATATTCGAGATCTTGAGAAAAACATGTAATTTATAAATAAAACTTTAACACCTGTAATCTGAAACTTCGAATTTTGATAAAGATGGGTTGAGATTTGAGATTAAATTCAAAAATTTGAACAGTAATTTTCTTAAAAAATTAAATATTTTCATAATTTTTACTTCGATTCAAAATTTAGGCATTTTACTTGACACGTGAATGTAAAAGTTAAATCATTTTTTACATTTCTTGAAACAACTCCCTGCTCTCTGTTTTGCTTTTCCTTTTGCGTTGGAATTCATTAGTGAGGAGTTCAAATAAGAACGACTTTTCGACTTTCCTTTGTTCAGAAAGTCATGATTCTTTAATTATGTTTTTAAGTAATTCACATTTTTTTAAATGATTAGAAAAAAATTCTAAATCCAAGACAGAACTTGAAACGAAAAAAAATCAAAGTTGAATTAAAAATTCTTAAGAAATTCAGTACTTAAAAAAAATCTTAGAATTTTGTAAAAATCATTTCCAAAATTTTCATTGTAATTATAAGATATTGACTTTAAAAGCGACTTGGTTTTTTTTTGAAATTTCTTCTGAAACATTAATATTTTCTGAAAAACTCAATATATTGAGAAACAATTTTACTCAGAAAAACGAAAGGATTAAAAATCGGGGTTCTCATAAATAATTTTCTTATTGTGGTTAAAAAATGTTTAATAAAATTAATAAGTAAGACACATAGTTAACATAGATAGATAAGCCTTGTTCGTGATATTTATTTTTATTATAATCATTAGTTCTATATTTATCATATACAGCAGTTGTATCTTCATTAAATTTAGGAGTTATAAATTTAACTTCAGCAGTTAAATATTCATCATGTTTATCAGTTAAATATTTAGCTTCAGTAGTTATATATTCAACATGTTCATTAGTTATATATGCAACTTCAGTAGTAATGTATTCAACATGCTCATCAGTTATATATTCAACTTCAGCAGTTATATATTCAATATGTTCATCAGTTATATATTCAACTTGTTCATCAGTTATATATTCAACTTGTTCATCAGTTATATATTCACTTTCAGTAAATTCCTTGTTAACCAATTCAGTTGTAATAATTTCCTTTGAACCATTCACAACATTCCATATCCAATTATAGTACACATCCACTCTAGTATGATATTCTTTGTAACGGCAACCTTTTTCCAAAGAAATAAACGATACAATTCCAAAGAGATAACCGTTTTTAAACACAGGCCCTCCGCTATCTCCATAACAACTATCGTTTCCATCCTTACTAACCGTGCAAATATGATATTCTTTTGTTCGAGGTCTTACTTCATCTCTATTACATTCCTCGGAGGTTAACATTTCAACTTCAGCACATTGTATATCGGGTGACTCCGCCTCACCTATGCTAGTGTTTTTGATTTCTCCTAAACCCATTATAACAACGTTTCTAGGACTAATAGCACAAAATTTTTTAAAATCATTCGTTGATGGAATTTTAATAGGTTTTACATAACTTGTGATTTCAAATTTTTTCGGTAATTCGACCAAGGCGATATCATGCATTAAATTTTCATCATTATATTTTGGATGAATATGTATGTTATTTTTCTCAAACATGTCCACGGATTGAACTTCCATCTTATAACCTCCTTTAAAGGTAATCATTTCTATGTTTTCCATCGAGAAGCAATGTGCAGCCGAAATGACCCATTTCATCGTTACGATGGATCCTCCACAATCGTTCACGATATATTCTCCAAAAATGTCTATACTCACATAAAATGGATATGTTTCGGTGTTGCAAGGATAACCTGCTACTACTTTAAAACTGGTGTCACTGTTGTTATTAAGTTTAACACCACATACACCCATTAAGGACTTTGTAATTAGTATCAAAACCAGTATATACATTTGTAGCTTGACACATGTTAAGAAAGAAACTGTCAGATTTCAAATCTAGAATAATCAACATATATTTCAAAACTGAAGGATTGATCATTAACTGAAAGATCTAAAAAAAACCATGAAATCATTACTTTTATAAATTAATCATTTCATAAAACAATATATTTTTAATTATAAAAGGGAAGAAATAGTGCGCCTGAAGAGATTCGATTCCGCAACCCCAGAATATTATTTTAAAATTTTTAGTTAAATCAATCGAAATTTGCTATTTTTATTTCTTAATAAATTAACTTTGTCATTAAATTTTTTAAATTAGTAAGGAAAATTATGAAAAAATTAAAACTAATAGTGTTCAATGAATAATCCTCTTACTGTAGTTAAAACATGTTTATTTCGAGGCGTTTTTTGGACACCATTTTTTTTATGAGTGGCAAATATCCAGCTAGATGGTAATTTTTCTCCAGTAATAATAGCACGACGAATGTCTATTTTTTAAGGGTACATCTTTGACGGAACAAAATATTACCAAAGCAACTGGTACAACTTGAATAAAAAATTCACAGATTTTGCATTCCCTGCAACCAACGGAGACACTGGAAATGATGACACCATATTACCATATATAAACATAATTAACAGTTTATTATGGATACACAAAATATTGTCAATTTCCAAATTATAGGTTTCACAGTCATCGATAAAACAATAACTTAATTAATCTTATGATACAATGCATTCAAGATATGATGCACTGCTGAGATCATTTGTCTTCATCCTGTAACGTCAAGTGGCAACTAGATCCACAATTATGTGTAACAAAGCAAAGTCTTATTATTGCTTAAAACTAAAATAGATAAAAAAAAATAATCGGACTATGCCATTTAATTTAAAAAAAATGATACTCCGTGTTTGCCAATCCGCGCGTCTATAATGACAAAGGCTATTTATAATTAAGTTTACACTATTTTTAGGAATAGCGATATACTAAAATCATCTGCACTAAAAACGAATAGTCTTTTTAGCCTTCCAGGTTAGCTTCCAAGTACATTTTCATGATTTTTTCTGGATATCTCAAAAACTATTATTCACGATTTCAATCAGTATTTTTGAGCAGATTTAAAAATTTCTTTAAAAAGGCAGCTTTGATGCATCACCGTGTATAACTAGATTTTCATCCCATAAAAATAATTTTAGAATGTGCGCCATATCCAAAAATATACTTTTGTCCCAAAAAGATTTTTGTTATCAAAATAATTCTAGTAGCCACACGGCTTTACCGACTAACTAACCCAGTATGCAGCTTGTTCAAAATGAACTCGGCAGTATGGCTAACATTCTCATTACTAAAGGTACAACTTCGGTTAAATTAGCAAAGTTGTGTAGGTTTTAATGCTGATTTTCATGATGATGCCACAAAGACAATTGAACACCGCGTTTTTTAATTTTATCACAAACTTATGGAGCTAAGTCAGCCTTTTTTAAAAAAAATACAAAGTGTAATAATAATAATAATAATAAAGTTTTTGTTTAAAAGAGTTTGTTTAAAATAGATGAGAGATCAGACATTCTAAATTTAATAATTTTTTCTCTGGTCGTTCGCACATTTAATATAATTTCATTGAATAAATTTGTCAATATTATCCTAATTATGTTCAACACATATTTATCACATATTTTTCAATCGGAAAGGAAACGTTCTTTCAAAATATACATGGTTTTCCCTTAAGAAGAAAATCTGTTAACATCTATTTCGTCTAAATCCCACCTATAAATTTTTTTTATTTTGAATTCTGTCTTTTAGTGATCAAAATATGAAGAGTTAAAATCAAACAATCCATAGTCAATCCATGTACAAGGGTTTGAATTGTTAAAAAAAATTAAAAATTTTGTAAATTACTCAAATTTGTTAAATGAAATAAAGGAATATAATTATTTTAAATATACAACACGTTCTTAATTTTAACCAGTACCAGGAACCGTACGTTTATTATGAATTTCTACTTTATTAGTTTATTTACAATAACAAATATTTCTTGCATTTTGTTGATACGACCAAGTGCTTAAACGTAGATCATTGTTTTCTTTAGCTGTATATCTATACAAATATACATAAAATGTATTTTAAACTGATGATATATTCAAACATTTATTATAATAACATTTTATTCAACTAAACCTCAAAACTGATTGAATTTTTAAAATTAGTATTCTTGGATACTTTATTTTATATATCATATTTCATAAAACAAACTAATGTTTCCAAGTTAACTAAAAACTTCATTATATTTTTATAATACTTTGTCTTTCCAAGCAAAGTGTCAAACACCATTGTTTTTAGAAAATTTTTGTCTTAAAATAATGTCGACAATCACCCCCTGAAGTTTGTCAAACTACTTTTGAATCATTCTATTTTTGCAGAGCAAATAGCTATTTGCCAAGTAACAAATTTAAAATGCGATGCGTGGCTTTTTCATTTAATATCCATTGTGACAGTAAATATTACAAAAAAAGGTTGTATTAAATTCTTTATATATTTCTACTGAATAACTTGAAGATATATTAGTTTTGGATTAATTAAACCAACGAAAACATTTGCTCCTCGCAAAAATCAGTTTACCTTTCCAACTTAAAATGTGAATTTTTAGGATAAAATCTCAAAAATTATAGCTCGATAAAGCTTAATACTGTGCTGTGTCCAAAAAATCTAGTAGCAAGCACACTCAGTACAAACGAAAACAAAGAGTTGGAATAAGAAATAGGGAAAATGTGATAACCAAATTTGAAAGGAACTTAACTCAATAGAGTAAGTTATTACTGCATATTTTTTTTTTTTTTTTAAACATTGCCAAACTACTTCAGCTTTACAGTTTAATAAAAGCTTCAGGTATACAGGATGCTCTGTATTCTCTGAACTCATGGGTTAATTCGGTTTTTTTTTTAAATTATGATCTATCCATATATTTTATGTTTTTTTTTTCGAATGCTACTTATCTCCGCGCACTAGTGGGCATACTATACAGGATCTCCCAACGAAAACTTAACTATATAATTTGAAAACGGAGAAATATTTTGGAATTCGCAGAGAACCGTCAATTTATGTTCTTGGGGGACTATCTTTGAGGATCACGTCATCTTGATATATTCATCCCCCTAACCCCTTCTTTAAAATTTAACACTAAAAAATTTAATTTCTAGGAAGCTCTAGAAATTCACAAATATTTACAATCTAGTCAATTTACACTTATGAACGAGCAGCTTGATCTTCTGAACACACCTCTGATTGAAGCTTTGGACGAGAATTCGTATTAGACGGAATATTCATAGGAGTCTATGATCCATGGAGCTTGTTAGTATAACAACGGCTAAATAAATTTCTGGCATAACCGCCGATGATGTAATGCGAACCCTGGTCCGGTGTTAGCAAATATTTATCGAAACATTGTGGAATTTTTAATATTTTCTTCTTTTTAAGCGTTAATAAATTTTAATAGTTATGGTCAGTAATTTAATTTGACTTATTCCTTTACATTATTTTATTTGAATGAATATTTAGGAACTAGTAAAAGTTTATTAATTACCCGCAACATATTAATTACAACAGAGTAACCGTCGACATCTGTAGCTAACTGAGACGTTGGAGCCAAATATTTTAGAGCGATCCCTTCGTAAACCATGTTAGTCATTGTGAATGCTTTGTATTTGATACATTTGTATGTTGTTATCATTATGATAGTCACCAGCACCATAAATGTTGCTATTCATGGTATAAAAAAGTGTCTCTTTGGAAATACACTTGCTAAAAGGATCATTGGGTCATTTGTAAATGAAAATAATATTATGTCACTTAGACCTATTTATTGCTGAATTCTTGAACAGTGTAAACATACTATACTTTCATTATCCCATTTAGATTAATATATTCCCCACAAAAATAGTTATTTAAGACCATACACATAAGCATTACTGTATACAGCTAAAAAGGTATACGCTCCTTTTAAAATCTAGAAACAAAATCTTTTCAAATATTAATGCAATAAAGAAGATAAGCTTTACCGAAACGAATAATTCGTATTCCAGTATGCCAAAAGAGCCAGCTGTCAATTGTTGGGGTTTTTCAGATCTAAGTGCTATAAAAAATAATACTTTTTGCGTGTCAAGGTCCAAATCTTCCCAGTTGCTTTGATATATCTTTTTAGCGACAGATAAACTCTGAAGAAAAAAAATATTAAAGAATTTTAATAAAACTTTGAAGCATAAAATAAACTTTACCTCATCTCTTAGTACTTGGCCTCCGTAGCAAACCATAAAGAGCACCAGAAACCATCCTCCAAAATGAAGAATTTTTCCAACTTCCATGGGATTCTAAATAAAATAATTAAAGCATGTGAAATGGTCTAAATCATTCATTTTTTTCTTCCACCTCTTTTCATTTACACGCTACAGACTATGGGCACACAAATAACTTACCCAATAGATATAAATAGAGAGCGGATTATATGCATAACTTTTATTAACAAATATGCGCATATTATATGCAGATTTTGAACAAAATATGGATTGCAATTAAAATTATATGTACATTAGTATACTATGTGCATTATATATCGGGTGTAATAGGATCATGATACATGCCCTTTTTTTGCTTTATTTATAAAGATAAAATGTTTAAACTTACTACAATTAATGTACTTATAAAATGTCAAATTTTGACAAAAAAATGATATTCCTATCCGTGTTACTTTCGCTAAAACTGATACCAACTTTTGGTTTTTAAATAGAATACCCTGTATATTATTACATTTTTGGAATCTGCACAATTTTCTAAATAAAGTGCACTTAAAAAAAGTGATTTTTAAAGGATCAAAAATTTTTTTGGTCCGATTTTATTTTTCAACCTAGAAGGCTATGACTTATTCTAATTATTTCTAATGGACCACATTAACGCTAAAAAAATCAAATCGCTTGAAAAAGAAAGTATTTCATTTTTTTACCTCAGTATAAAATTAACAAAAATGGTTTTGATGTCATAACTTCATTTTCTTAAATGGCACCATACTGGTACTGTGGTACCACTAAAAGATGGCCAATCTTACCAAATTTTCATTTTTGCTTTGATATCAATAGAACTGAAGTTACAGCTAAAGGAATTCAAAATATTGGGGTTCAATTTCTTTCAAGATTTATTTAATAAGGATGGCTGTGGAAAACAAATTAAAAAAAAAGACACTTGCTAATTTTCCTAATTTAATTTTCTTGCAGCGCTTATGTGGTCAGTTAGCGTTAATTAGGAGTCATGACCTTCTAGACCGAAAAATAAAATGGAACCAAAAAAATGTTTAAATATTTAAAAATCACATATTTTGCGTGCATTGTATCCAGAAAATTGTGTAGATTCCAAAAATGTAATAATATACAGGGTGTTCCGTTTAAAAATCAAAAGTTGGTATTACTTTTAACGAAAGTGACAACAGCAGGAATGTAAATTTTATGTCAAAATTTTACATTTTATAAATACATCAAGTGTAACAATTTTAAAAATTTTATCTGCATAAATAAAGAAAAACTAGGGGGTTTACCGTGATCCTGTTACACACCGTATAAAAAATTAGTAGATGTAAGATAAATATTTAATGACTATTTAAAAAAGCTACACCATTCAATATTAATTCATTGCTTTAAATCAGAAACTTTAATTTTATTTTCATTAAATAATTATTAACAATTTGTCTGAACTAAAATTTCTTGGCATATAATCTCAAAAATATTTATATACATAGAGCGATTTTTCCAATTTTAATAGCATTAGGTGGGTTTTAATTATCTATTAAATTTTTTATTTTATTTCTAGAAATCGCTTTATTTTTGATGAAAATTTTAGAACAGCATTACTTCTAAATTCGATTCATTTTGGGTGAAATGTTGAGCATTTACGCAACCTCCCATGTTTTTTTAAATGTGGGCAGAGACATTTTATTAAAACAGGAAATCAGGAAAAAGGTATCTTAAGAAGAGTTGCTTTTTAGTTACTTTTAATTGTGTCATATAAATGTCAAAAGAGCCTAAAGATCTATTAGAGTAATTTCACTCAAAAAATATTGATCAAGCTAAATTAAAAACTGGAAATTTAATTCTGAAATATAAATATTCGCCACTATATAATATATGACCATATTATATGAACCAAGTATGTGTATTATTTACTTACTTTTAGTACTTTTGTAGAATTGGCAAAATGACGTCCTTGTTCTGAACTAATTTAAGGTATAGTCGAAATTACGTGTTTATATTCGATACACGACATTTTTGCACCGCAAGCACTGCATGATTTAAATATAATGAAAGTCAAAACGTTCGTCTTAAAATTAAGGGAAAAGAAATACAAATATGTAGGTATTAATAACAAGCCTTGTTTATTTTAAAATATTTAGATTGTTGGTTAATTACTTATAAGCACTCGGGGCACTGGACCTCCCCTAGCCGGCGCCGTAATTTTAATAGCAATCGTATAGTTGATCATTAGACAAAAATTTTACCTGTGAAGTCTATATTTTATTTTAGGTAGCATCTTATTTTAATTTTGTTGTTTACATTGTTTTGCTAAATGCAATAAACATATGCCGAAACATGAGAAGCTGCATATAATCTGCTCTATAGGTAAAAATAATTTACCTTGATGAAATAACTTGCAATTGTTATGAAAATACAACCAGTGGTGAACACATGACAAGCCATAGTATCACTGAAACATCTCTTTTCTAGTTCACTACAACTAAAAACGCCATGTTATTTTATTAAAATAAAGACATTTTCAAATCGAACTTACTTTATCAGCCTAAGGTGATATTTTATCGCTTTAAATAATAAGTGTTTCTTTTCTTTTTTCTCCAATGAGCTGTTGACCGTGGTTAAAATAAGGTTACCCAAAAATCGGTATTTAGCTGCTAAATGCTCGGTTAGTTCCATCAATATGTAGCATAAGAACCCAATGCCTTGGTATGTAATTAGTGCACCTGTCGCTTGAAGTATGTAGAACCCGTAAAAAAATTTGCGTTTGTTCAAGTCAAAAGGCATTTTCGCCGGCAGAAATAAGCCGCAGACATCGTTTAAATGCAACAATTCGTTCCGAGCTTTGCATTTTTTGATTTTGAACATGTATTCATCTATTATGGAGAGACCACAGGCAGCCACAGTATAAAAGAATACTGGCGTTGCTAAAAAATTATAGAACTTGGTTATTTTGTAGAAGTTTTTGGAATTTTTGAATATGTAATTTTCGGCGACTTTGTCGCGAATTTCTCCGATCAATTTTCGTTTGAAGATTAGATCCTTGGCGAAATACATGGCGCTCAGAACAGAAAAAATGAAGCAATAATCGTCAGTGACCTCAACATCGACGTTGCCTGAAATATATGTAGTGGGTGGAATGTTGTTTTTTTTTTTGATAATAAAACTTTTTAGTTTTATGTAGATGTAATGTGATACAATTCCTAACCAGAGGATGCAAGGTATGGTCATGGTGATTGCGGTTTTTACGTAAAAAAATGTCGAAGGGTTGCTTTCTTCAGTTTCTGATGGCCAAAAGTTTAGTAATTTGCAGTACCAAAGACTCATTTTCATAAGTTCTGTTGAGTTTTTCATCGGAACTTGCCCTACAATGGTCGCGTTGCATTTGGAGATTAAAATTTTAACACCAATTTTTGTATTAATCTGTTGCAAAAGTTGATAATAAATAGACTCCAAAAACGGCATAGTTGCGTTTTTTGTTGCGATAAATCAGGATTCGCTTTCTAATCAAACCGAGCTAGGCATGTAAAGTGCCAAAAGGCTATTTCGAAACATATCTTTAGTAGTTGCATTGCTAATGCAAAATTTTGGAAAATCGTCAAAAGTTTGACCAATATTAACCAAATGCATAATGTATGTGGCGGGGTAAGAAATATTTGGCTAACTTTAAAGTCTTAAAAATTCAGGTCGCGGTTTTTTAAAGAAAACATCAGGGGAATACGCAACAAACATACTCATGGACGGTAAAATTTTCCCGATGGGGTCTAATATGTCTAGCCTGAGAGTGAATGCGACCACTAACTTCTCGTGCGACCACCACGTGTGCCTCTCAGAAGCTAAGCTTTCTTTTTATAGGTAAATCTTTACATATCATCAGCTACTCACTCTATACAAAGCTCAAGATTGGCGAACACTATAATACTGTTCTAAAGGTTGGATAACTTCTATTTTTTTACTTACACCTAACCATGTTATTATTTTCCTTTTTGTCTACTAATGACCAAGTATTATTAGTTAAAAAAAATGTATTGTTTCTTTTATAGCTTTTTCCAATTTCTCTTTATCATTCCTATTTTTAATTTCATCATATGATTTAGGAATTTCACATACAATAGAATAAGCAGATGATAAACTATCATCAAACATATCGTCTTCATTATATTATATTACTGGACGATTTCTAATTATATCACTCTTTCTTAGTTCAGTTAATGTGTTTTTCTTACTTTTGTTACTTTGAGATGAGGTCTCATTACTAATAGTTTCAATACTATTTTCAACACATTTACTGTCAAATTTAACTCTTTTATTTGATTTATTTTCATTAACTACTTCAAACATTTCATCTGATTTATTACTATCAGATTTTTCCACTAATTTTAACTTATTAGTTTCATCATCACCAGAAATATTAGAATTATGATTTTTTAATTTAGGTTTCGATACTAAGAAATTTGTTGCGTCAGCTGTTATATCTCTGACTATACCAAATTTTTCACTTTCCACGTTCCACACTTTATACCCATTCGGTTCATATCCCACCAGTATTCCTTTCCACGACCTTACGTCGAATTTGAATTTACTGGTTTTATTTTACGTACATAAACTGTACAACCGAATACCTTTAAAATTTTAATTGTGGCTTCTTACTATGCCACATTTCATATGGTGTTTTATTTACTTTCAAGGCTTTTATTGGGCTCAAATTAATGAGATACGTAGCAGTCAATACTGCTTCTCCCCAGAAAACCTTTTCTAAACCTGCACCGTTTATCATTGCACGGGCTTTTTCAGTAATGGTTTGCACCATACGTTCCGATACACCATTTAACTGTGGGCTACGTGGAACCGTTAAATGATAACTTATACCTTTCTTAATACAAAGCCCTTTCATTTCATTTGACAAAAATTCTCTCCCATTATCACAATACAAATTTACTAATTGCAAATTAAAATGAGCTTCACTTTTCGCAACAAAATCTCGAAAGATTGAAAATACCTCTAATTTAAATGTAATTAAATATGTCATACAATAATGCGTAAACTCGTCAACGAAAAGTAGAAAATAATTTTTCTCATTTGTAGTAGAAGGAGTGATTGGACCACAAACATCCGTATGGACAATAAATAATGGTCTTTTCACATGACTTTTGTCTTTAGCTCTGTTAAAAGGTACTCGGACTTGTTTTCCATTTATACAAGCTTCACATAAATTGTCATTAGGCATTAGGCGGTTAATTTCACTCATATCATCGATGATTTCTTTGTTCTTTATTTGGAAAAATTTTAATTTAGTTTTAATACCTCATGAACGTATAAATATAACAAATAATACCTGTTTACACCTGGTTGCGAAGAGGCTGCTGACGAGCGCGCAACCTCAACCATAACTTTTCAAGTTCTTTACACATATTGCTGTGAAGTGAATTATGTTTTAATTTTATAACAAGTGAAAGACATTTTTTGCAAAAAATCAATTGATATTATTTTAGTTAAAAATATTAACGGCCTTTATTGTAGGAGGCACCTTGCCGGAACTATATTCTCCCATTTATAAATATACGTTAAAATTGCACTTTGGTTAAATACTAGATGAACGTACTATTTCTGCACCGGGATCTTATTAGATATTAGGGTGGACAAAAATTTTTCCATCCAGTGTGCTGTTGTCATTTTTTGGCATATTTATGTATGTTCCTTACTTGATTCGTACTTGCCAAATTGACATTTGACCTTGACATAAAATGCTACAGTACAATTACAAACAGAAGAGGTCCGTTTACTTTTTTAGGTAATTTGAAACTGGGATTCAAGAATAAAAGATTTCTCCTCCATTGAACAATCAAATCAATAAAATATTTTTGTACGGTTATGTTTGTTTAATTGTTTGTCAAAAATAGTGATTAAGTAAGGAACAGCAACACAACAGATGAGAAAACAGGTATATTTGAATTCTGCAAAACTTGTGGAATCCAAATATGTAAAAATATATGTGTTTCCTAAGTTAACAGGTTTGATATGGATTCACTCTGTATACATACACCGAAAAACCTCTTTTACAGACAAATTAAAAAATTCAGATATAACTTTGTAGAACAGCATCTTAAAATAATCAGAAAAATCAAGAATAAAAAAAATAAAGGGGGGTCCAATTAATATGACTAATTCTGTACATTCACCTCGTTAGGATAGGTCCTTAAATAGTTTTACTTACGTTCAGTATTTCTATATTTTTCTGTTATTGGCATGCCTAGTCATTCAGAGTTCAATAGCAGTAAATCGTATTGTAATTTTTATTAAATAGGATTCTCTTGTAGAATACTAAGTAAGTAAATACCCCTTAATATTTAATTTGACTTCGTAGATATTCTGGTTCATATTTCCTTAGTAACATAAATATTTGTATTAGAAGTTAATTAAATGTTTAAATAAACGCCTTTATTCCGAATATAATTAATCGGATTAAATCAATAATAGACCACCCGCAGCGTAAATATGCTTTTAGTAAAATAAAACCATAGAATTTAACTCCCATGCAATTTCTGTACAAATTGTTTCACATTTTAAGTTATGAGTTATTCTGATATATTTGAAATTAAATTTCAACATATTTTGAACTCAAGTAAACCTTCGTAAACTACTTCTTTGACAAAACAATAAATCTGAAACATAAATTAATACAAGAAAAACTTTGATTTGAGCTAAAAATAATTATTTCACACTTCGAACCTCTGGCTTTATCATCAATAATGCGTTAGCGTCAAATTTCGCCCTAGAAAAAATGTGATAAAACAAATTCATTAAAAATATTTCATCAATATTTTGATTTCAGAAAATAATGTTAGTACACTTTAAGCATTTTAAAAAATTAGATATTTAAATTTAAATCCAAAATGTTTGATTAAAATGAATATTTTAACATTTTTTTTATATACATTCCTAGTTTTTTTTATTTTATCTGTTATTATTTAGTTTAACTTGTTGCTGTTCTTTTTAGTTCAAATTTTTAATTCAACATTTAAAAAAAAAGGGAATTTATAAAGAAAAAAGTCAAAGTTCTGAAAATAATATAAATACGTATATTTAAATAAGGGACTGTAAGAAAAAAAAAGGAAAAATCTTGTTAAAGTATTATAACTGTTGAAAGAAAACATGAATGTTCAAATTTAATGTTAATGTTTCAGAAATAATAAATATAGAAATTTAGAAAATTGTTTTTAAATAAATTTGGAAAATATCTTGAAATCTTGATTCATCTGTTTTGTTAATTTGAAGTTAGAAATCAAAATTTTAAGTAAGACGAGACTTTGAGAGCAAAAGTTTAACATTGCTCGAAAGGGACAAAATTTTGAGTCAAAGCAAATACTTTGAATAAAATGATAAATGAAATAAAAGTTATGTTTTCCAACATTTTAATTGTCGACATTTCGATTTGTGAAAAATCTTTAATACCAAATTGCATCAAAATACTTTTACATTTAAGATGGAAAATTTCAAACTGGAAACTAAGAAATTTTATTTTACATTTAAAAATTTTCTTAAAACATGCTTTCTTTTTTCAAAAATCGTAAATTAAGCTTAAAACTTTTGACAAATTTTAAAAAGGTTTTTGAAAAATAAGAACAAAACCAAGGTTTGCAGCAAAAAACCTTACATGTTAAAGAAGTTTTATTACGTAAAATACTCCCAACCTTTCAATGTTGGCTTTTTCCTTGAATGTTCCACTGTAACATCGATATTTTAACTTTATATGGAAATTTACTCTCCGAAAAAAAATGTCGCATGTAAAAGTCAAAACAAGCAAAAAAATCGAATTTGACCTAAAAAGAAATCAGAGCAAAAAATTTGAGAATCAATTAAAACTGCACACCTGCTCTATTATCGGAAAATGCCAAAAAAAACCTCTTTTCTCTATAAAAATAATTATGTCCCAGTCGATTTTGCTCTAAACGTTGATAAATATTTAAATTGGGATTAATTTTAAAATTGTCATTGAAAAACTACTGACAGTCTGTGTGAATGTCTCATATCACGCTACAGGTGGAAATTCTTGACCGATTTTTGCCATTCTTATTTCTATCGATTCGAAATTTTTCAGAATAGAACTCTATTGATTTTGAAAATGATTGGTCAGATGGTTTATTTTATTAAAGAAAAACTTAATTTACTAGAGAATAATCAAACTTGAGAATGCCAGGTTCTTAGAACTTTTGTACATTTAGTGGGTCAAGTTCGTGTTAAGTACAGTGTAAAAGGACAAGAGGTAATTCTATTTCATTTTTAAGAAAAATATATTGGAAGTAAAGTTTTTTATTTTTATTTCATAGAAAGTCTATTGCGTTTTTTGTTCGAGTAATTTGTTTATATTAGTGGTGGTGAAATTATGAAAAGCGCCTAAAAACTGAGCCTTTATTTTAAAACCGTAATCGCTGAAGAACACTGCTAAAATGTAAGATATCTGAGACCATAGAGAAACTAAGAAAGAGTATGAACTACGTGCGATTCTATGAATAGCGGACACCCCTCTTGGAAAACGTAACTAAATATCATAAGTACAGAACGCTGTAATGCCGATAGCACAGGAAACTGTATTGCCGATAAAATTTCCCTCACTTTATCAAATAAAACAAAAATTCTAAGTCTTAAGTTAGGTTTTACCACATCAATAATATTGGCATTAATTGCGCAACTTTTGCGTAATTATCACCAATTATTGATGTGGCAACACCTTTTAGACTTACTTAAAAAAAAGGTTGGCTAATTATTTCAGTTTAAAAAATTGTATTGAAATTTTTAATTTTTGCTGCACAAAGAGCATCATAAAATGCAATATTCTAGATCTAATATAATTTATATTTCTATACATAAATTATGAGGGTTAAAATAAAAGATACATATTATTTTATAATTTATATTTTCAAATATAACCGATAATAATAGAGCAATTCTCAATAATTCAACAGTTTTTGATGTGAGAAGAATATTATTTTTTATTATTTTGGCTCTTTTTTCGGCACTTAGCAGTTTGGAAAATAAATTGTGGATATAATTAGATAGGGAAAAGTATGAAAAGTCCGATTCGTTCGTATGTCAAACTTTGACTTCTGCAACAAATTTATCAGCAGTTTCCAAATATTTCAAAAATTTCATTTTTCTTAAAGTTTAGAGGCAAAAAAAGTTACAAAAAAAAAATGAAAATTAATAATGAAGTTCATACACAGAAATATATCAGCACCTTTGTCTTTTGAAACACACCGAAAGTATTTTAACGTAAAGAATAAAAAAAATGGCGAATAATAGCATAAAAATTGTAAAAAATATTAACAAAATGCTTATGATAATATCATTAGAGTTTTTTTACCCTCCGTCTCAATTGTTTTTAAATATGCTGATTAATTCCAGTATCAGAATTTACAGATCGAAGAACTGATTGCAGGGTAGAATTACTTGGTAATTTTAAACGTCTTTTCAAAAATCTATAGCTTTGGGGAGTACGTTTAAAAAAGGCTAAAGCAAATGCTTTGTCTTGAGGAGACCAATGACTGAAATTTTAAGAAACAACTTCTAACCGAGATTTATTAAATTGGACACCACAATTACTTATACCTTGTTGAAGGAATTTATTTTTGGACTTTCTAATGAATCCTTTTAAGTTTAAAATTTGCTGCTAGATTTAAAGCTGTTTGAAAGGGTCTTAAACAAACAAGTTCAAACAATAAATTCAGCTCAGTTCTCAGTTAATGACTGATTTCGTGTATTCTTGTACATTATTGGTAATGAACTCGAGTTTTACTTCAGTTTTATCACTAACGTGAAATACGTTTTTAAAAGTAAATTATCTTACTAGACTAAACTACAAAACAGGAATAAACAAACGGCGTCCATTTGCAAAGTAAACAAAGGGAATAACGAATCTCCGTCAATCGTGTTGCGTTGTATTGTAGAGGGAGTGAGAGCATGATACCATTAGTTGTAATGTCATGGAGTGAGAAGCAATGCTATATTAGTTCATTCTTCCGCACTTCGGGGCGCTACGAACACACTTCTATTTTGGAAATGGTCTTTTCCTGCAGTCTCTGGGTGAGACTATAAGGAAAAATTTTCATTCTCCATGTAAAACGCTAAGAATTGTTCCTTCCATAGTTTTCTACGGCCGCTGAATGTTTTCCCCTACTTTGATGCAGCATTCTCGTATCTTCCAGTTTAGATGTCAGAAAAAACTTGTCGAGAGTGTTACAACAGACAGAAATATTGTTTAGTACAGTCTAGCGGCCTATTTGAACTTCTTATATTGTTATGTTTAAAGAGTTATTATGTTATATTCTTCATAAAAATTATTATTAATTTTGTTAAGAAATCTCGCTTATTGATTTTGGTTATCAAATAATATCAGTCTTATTTTATCTCAGACGTTGAATAAATTAACGGACTAAAAGAATAAACAACATGTGGTACGTGAATTTTAATAAAATTGTTGCCTGCCAGTAGTAATCCCATAACAAAACATGTAGGAAGCTATGATGTACTACTGAAATCTCCACCAGCACTGATTGCTGCGCTCTGCGTTGAATTGTTTACACCGGTCTAGGAGAATACAAGGCACCGCCCATCTATCCCACTATTAGCTCTCAATGTTAAACCTCTCATTAAGATTCTCTCTATGGACAGTGTTTGACTTTCCTGATGTGTATACCAGACCTAGGCTGCGGCCGCTCTGCAGGTTGTTTGCTTGGTAGGTAGAGAGTAACGACTCGCCAACCTACCGTCGAGGTAAGTTACTGTCATATGGAAACAAACGGTACTGGCCGCACTGAACCAGCTAACTTTCCTACTAACCCATCCACTGATCTAACCGCTAAAGCTAGGGTTTCCTACAGAGCGGTAACGTAAAAGAGCGACCGTAATGTTACGTCGAGTGACGTCACCAAAAACTGTGCAGGTGGTTCTAATAGGCAGTGTTTTCCTACAGAACGTTAGGGGCTACCACTGCGAAAAAGTATGTCGACCCCACTTTCGAAGCGACCGCTGTGTACGGTGAGGATACTGCAAGCACAATTTAATACGTTACGTTACCATTTTACGTTGGAATGTAGCTACTATGATTTATTTAACTTTTTTATTATTATGTGCATATGCAGGATGTTTTACATAATATTATATCTTTCTTTTATATTATTCAATTTTTATTAAATAAAAAGTTTGAATACTTTTCGAAACAATTTTAAAATTTTACAGACATAATATTTAAACTAGAAGACTAAGAACATATTTAATTAGGTATATGTCAGTTTATAATTTGTTTTTATTCGTGTTTATTGCAACATTACATTCTGAAGGATTTTTTGTTGAAAATTTTGTCGATACCTCAGTCTTCTCTAGGAATTTCAATGTAATGTAAACAATATTTAGAAATAATTACCACAGCAATAGTCCCTTTGCCTGCGGGGATTTTAATGGCAATAAATATGCAATTAGAGTATACAGGGTGTTTTCGAAAAAATGACATAACTGAAGGGGCATAATTTTTTAAACGATTTTAAGAAAAAAAAAGTTTATATCTGCATACGTCCGCTTTATTTTTTAAATACAGGGTGCTAAAAATTAAGAAAAAATTCGGTTTTTCCTTCAGTAACGTTTGAAATATTTTTTTGAATTTTGGTAGATAATAACTGGGCATAAAAATGCATTTTCTGCATGTAAAATATTTGTTCTACTTCTATCACTGGCGTCCGCAATAACATTTCCCTGAGTAATCTTAACAAAAAAAATGGCAAGTCACTGCGTTTTTTAAATACAAATACCAATTTCATAAACTTTACTTCTTGGTAAAAATCCTCCCTTGAAATTTTTAGGTGGCGAATGCTTTTGCATTAAAAAATCATTTACCTTTAAAAAACCTTTATGTTGACTTATTTCATGCTATGGGTTTATTAATTATTAAAAATACTTATTTAAAAAAAAACATTATATCTAAATTATCTAACATAAATTTTTCCTAGTATATCCACAATTACCAAAGTTCTCTTAAAATGATATATTACTTTGTAAAAAAGGATATCAAGGGCCCATTGAAATGCAAGGAAATTCATTTTATTTATTTTTTATCAAAAACCATTCATCGGACAAAAAAAGTTAAGAAGAAATTTGTTATTAACGAATAAAAAATATGAATGAAAACCTTATCTATTTTGAAAAAAAAATCAGTAGCATGATTTTTTTTCTTTTTATATTGATTAAAAATGTTCAAGGACATGTTAATCAAAAACTTCGTTCTAGGAAAAAATCTGGGGGGAATTTTTACCAAGAAATAAACGATGTTTATGAAATTCGTACCTCTTTTGGGAAATTTTGCATTATAATGAAAAGATATCGATATGGTATCTTTAGCTTTTATTCATGTTCATTCCAAAATTACATTCTGAACAATTTTTATTTGAAACTTTTTTCAATACCTCAGATTCGTCAATGTGAACAATATTATAAAATAATTATAGTAATAATAATCCCTTGGCCTGCGGGGTTCTGATGGTTGTAACCAAGCAATTGGAGTATAAGAACAAATCTGGTGTAAATCATTAGAGGTTATCAATTTTAGAGAAAAATTTTGTCTTGCAAAACAACATACTTTATACGTTCATGAGAGAGATTTTTGGTTTTCAGCTACGTTGCCAATTAAAAAAAACATCATGACCAAAAATGATTTTTGCCGATCAAAAAACCTCTAAATATAACCAAAAAAAAAAACACCCTAAAATACAACCTTGTCTACTAAAATAACGAAAAATACGTTCTCTAAAAATAATTTTTGTCAACTAAAAGTGAAATGACACGTGTTTCAAAATTTCTTTGTCGACTAAAAGGAAAGCAACAAATAAATATAGTTTGTGACTACTAAGAAAATTATGGAAAATTAGAACAATGTAGCTCAAATCGTGACAATTTTACTGCCCTAGTCTCGGCCGACTACTCTACTGCAACGATCTTCTTACTTTACATCAATGTTCACCGTCAAGGCGACCGTTCTGTCCTCGACCGCTGCATGGCATAAAGCGGCGGTCAAATAACGGCCGTTCTTTTACGTTGCCGTTTTGTAGGAAACCCTAGCTTAACCGGTAAACACCATTTTCGGTAGCTTGTAACAATACCGCTAAAACTGACCGCGCATCTGCCCTGCCGTTATCGACGTTTGGAAAGAGAATTCTTACAGTTGATCTAACATCCGGTTTCGAACGAGTACCAGCACTTTCATTCTTTTTGCCCATTCTTCCAGTCCACCATAGGCACCTTTCCTGAAATTTAATATGTTTCTCTCCTCTACTGCAAATATTGCAAATAATAAGATCTATTTTCAACATCTAAAACGTCATATTTTTGGGATTCAAACGAATACCTTTTGCATTTGGTTTACAGTTCATCCACTAAAGTTTGACATGCTGATGAGGTTTCTTCATTTTCATTATTTCTCGATTCTACATCCCCATAGGCTCCTGGCTACTATACATCGGTTGGTGCGTTATCAGTGTTTATGGATCTACAAACATCTTGCAAGACTTCTTTCGTTGTAACACTGTCAGTTGCTTCTAATGGAATATTCGAAGTTTTCAGTCCAATTTTTGGTTTGCCCTCAAATATAGCATCATACAGAGACCTTTCAATGTTAGCATGAAGGTACTGTTATCAACCATGGCAACCGAGGGTACTCGCACAAGGTCAGCGATCTCAGGGGCGAGTGCGACAGGAATGCTGAGGGAAAAAGTGCTTGCGATGAACCGAAATGCGGCGGCTGGGTTGAGGCATTCATTCGGGGTGATTCATGGGAGTCGTATGGGCGCGGCTAGCTAACGTTAACATTGATGGTTAAATGTATAGATTTTACTTTGTCTTTTCAAATGTTACAGTTTGATATTTTTGTAATAAACGGTTGTTTACATCAGAAGTGGGATAGTATTGCTGTGTTTTTGAGTTTTTAGTGAAAAAGGTGCAAAAATATACCAGAGAACGCGCTCCAAAGTAAAAGTAGTACTGAGGACTCGGCATGAATCCAGAAGACATCGGCGATGGCAGGGGAGCTCGCGAGAGAGCTGAACAAGCCATAAACAGAGGTGAAAACAGGAGGGTGTAAGGTCAAGTTATACATCCCCAAGAACCTCAAGTGTGGTAATAATCGCCAGCAGGGTGCAGGAGAGTAGTGAGTCGATAACCAAATTAAATGCTTTTAGTAATGTTCTGCGTTGCGTCAGATGATTGATAAAATCGTAAATGCAAAAAAAAATCCAAAGTTATTAAATTTAGCAGTCAATCACAAATAATCTAAACGTAAACGAAGTAAGCCTACAAAGAAACGCATGCTCTTCTTAATAAAAGTATTTGTGGCTTAACTTTACCCATACACAGTACGTGATCCTCAAAATAAATGCTGACGGAGTAGAGAAGTAGAGCTATTATAAACAAGAGCGTTAAGAACGTTGAAAATCTGTTAGAACTTTAGGACTTAAATTAAATGATGTTTATTATGAAAAAGTAGACGGGTTATTGCGTTTTGACGATTACTCAACAAAGGGTTTTAAATTCAACGAAACAAATCTAAACATTGATATTAATAAAATAGAACAGCGATTCAAATACTTTTACAACTTTAAATCTGTATAAAGGGTTATTTGCAAAAAAAAGGTTTGCTATCGAACTTGGAACGAACTAATGAACATACAAAACTAAAATCAAAACAATTCATCTTTTATCGAAGAAAAAGGAATGACATTTAGGTGATGGTATTAGTCAGCTATCAGGTTACGGAACAATCTGTTAAAGATTCGAGTTATGATGTTTACGATTGCGACAAAAACAGAACATTGATATTATTTTAAGAGAGCGGACTGAGAATTATGGCCATTATGGGTTTTTAAGGTAATTAGTTTGATCTGAAAAAGACCATTACGTATTCACATTTATTTTTACGAGAACATTGTCAGATTTTGGGTGCATAAATTAATCTGCTGTGCGAATCGTCCATTTTATTAATAGGTGTACCTTTACTATGATATTGCTTAGTAATTATTGAGATTATTTTAAAGAATTAATTCCTACAATAAACATAATCTAACTCTCACATTATTGAAGTATATACATACATTTGAAGTGCTAATTTTTGCGAACCAAGATTGAAATATTGGAGTATGAGGTATCTGATTCGACAATAAACGGGATAAATTATTAGCAGTAGAAAACACCTGGAGATGTTCACCAAGTTAAATAATATTTGGATCTAATCGAATATTTTAGAAAACGTACACCCTGTTATTCAGAACAAAGTAAACCATAAAGTGTATTGAGACACAAAAATATTGCGTTGATATGGAGAGACCATTCCTATGAATTAGAAACTGTAGCAATTGTGTTATTAGTTAATAGATTTCGGCAGTACTTAGTCGGAAGGCCCTTCACAGTAATCACTGATTGTGCTGCAGTAACAAATACTTTCAAAAAGGTAGAATTAAATCAGAGAATCGGTTGGTGGGTTTTGGAATTGAGCGAATACCAGTTTGGCATTAGACAATCGACCTGTCAGCAAATGCGTTATGTTGATGCTAGCGGTTTTACAAGCGACTACACCCATAATGTATGAATTGAAGGGTAGAGAGGTAAAAAAAAATCACAAATCATGGTCCTCACTGGCTTGTATTTAAACGAGCCCGTTTTCAAATTGTTCAACTAAATCTTGAAGATCTTTGTCTTTTTGCAACAGGTAAAATTTATGATCAGGCAGCTCATAATTATTGGTTTCTGCGCATGCGACGTTTGGTAGAGAAATACATGAAAAACTTGTATATTGTTGTATATTTCAAATCTGTAGAAAGCGTCGAATACCGTGATCTTGTTAGGAAATATCCAGATCCTTTTATAAAATTCTCACCGATCATCTAGGGACCTTAATAAAAACGATATGAGGTAACACTCAAGTATTCTTCGTTGTGGATGCGTTTATAAGGTTTGTTTTAATTTACTCTTCTCCTAATGCAAGGTCAAGACATGTACTCACTATAATGATAGACTTCTTCATAAGGGTTTTTGGTGCACCATTTCCAACTACTAACTAGTGACAAGGTAAACCATTTACGACTAATAATTTTGAAATATTTCGCAAAATTAAAATACGGTATCACTCACTACTTGAATGCAGCTGGGCGACCAAGAGGAAATGGACAAGTTGAAAGTTACAATAGAACCATTCTCGATTCATTGTCTACTATGGGAGCAGAAATAAACCATGAAAAATTGAATGAAAACATTAACAAACTCCAGTTAGGATTAAATGGAACCATAAATCAGACATTAGGAGCATCTCCAAGTGAGGATCTGATGGAGTTTCGTGTAATAGGGCAGGTGACCTTATTACTAGCTGAAATGTAGCAGAGTATTGATGTTACAGCGGTACTACAACAAATAATTGAAAATGCATCTATTTGCCAGTCCAAACAAAAATGCATATTTCGATCCAAAGCGTTGTTTCCGATTAGCTCAAGCAAATAATTAATTTTCCTTAAAACAAATTCTTTCTTTTACAGCACAGGTACAAGTCAAATTATTACCAAAATAAAAAGGTATCTAAGGTCACAACAACAGGAACACTGAAGGATAGAGTAAGGGAGGTTAGGTTCTTGGAGTAGGGTTACTACTCAGACAAGAACAGCTGGATAAGCAGATACCCAGGAAGCTCTTCAGTGCGGTGAAAGGAGATGGAATGGTGGTCAACTATTCAGAAGCGTTCCTTTCAGGTTCAATTTAACAAAATGGTTGGGTAAGTTAAGGACACTGATGAGTAGAGTAGGGGGATTCGGTTCTTGGAGTAGGGTTACTACTCAGACAAGAACAGTTGGATAACCAAATACTCAGGGTGCTCTTCAGTGTGGCGAAGGGAGATGGAATGGTGGTTAACTGTTCAGAATCATCATACTTTCGCGTGGGATTAGCCCATAGAGTTAGCATTTAAGTGGGAGTTTAAGTTCTAAAAATATAAGCTGCCTCTCACTAACCAGGGTACTAATATTCTTCAAAAATAAATAGAAAAGTAAATATACATGTTCTTATAAACTTTGTTGCACAGATCTACCACTGGAGTGAGGACACTCCAGCTGTCAGGAAGGGCCGAATGTTATCAACCATGGCAACCGAGGGTACTCGCACAAGGTCAGCGATCTCAGGGGCGAGTGCGACAGGAATGCTGAGGGAAAAAGTGCTTGCGATGAACCGAAATGCGGCGGCTGGGTTGAGGCATTCATTCGGGGTGATTCATTCGAGTCGTATGGGCGCGGCTAGCTAACGTTAACATTGATGGTTAAATGTATAGATTTTACTTTGTCTTTTCAAATGTTACAGTTTGATATTTTTGTAATAAACGGTTGTTTACAGTACATTTTTTTTCACAAATTTTTTAAACATTAGACCTTGGCTTCATTACTCTGTTTCAATATCCAACATACAAGGAGTCAGCACGTTCTCCACGTTCTGGTGGGTGTGTTTGACACTGCCCGGGATTTGGATGTAATGTGGCTTGTTGTGTACCAGCTTTAGTTCGAGCCATAAATTAATTATTTAATGGCATGCAAAATTCTACGGAATTATCGGATCGCAAAACGACAGGGGCTCCAAAAGTTGTGAAAATATCCATAAGGTGGTAAGCGACCTCTTCTGCACATTAGGTATCAAATAGTCTCAAACTAATAACCTTGTCAAGTGGTCTTAAGATACAAGCACAAATTTGCATTACCATTAACACGAGAGTAATAGTCTATCAAATTCACTTGACAGAGTGAATTCAAATCGCTAAAAATCATGGGTTTTTATATATTTCCCTTTTTTATTCTGATTTCTGTTTCATTTGACATGGATTTACACATGTTAATTTACAGCAAAATTTTAGTGGGGAGTATATTCTTGTATTTCTCTTTAAATTTTTTATCATACGGTCTCTACCTGCATGTCTTGAAGAATGTTAAACAATTCATCATCGTGTACGTAATATACTACATCAACTGATTCGTTGTTGAGAGGTATTATAAGTTTTTCCAATTCTTGTACAAATAATATACATCATAATATTTCAAGAACCAATGCATCCTTGGTTTGTTCGCCATTACCTTTAATAGTGAAAAATTATAATAAAATATTTAATTTTGGGGCAGACTTCATTTTGCCACTTTTGTCATTTGCAATACAGTCCTTAAACAGTAAATATTTATGTATGCAAATTTCGTACTAAAACTACTTATGAAAACCAAACTATACGGTTGTAAGTTTAATTTATGAAAAAATTACATCGTAGACAACAAAATAAAAAAAAAGATAATTTGAATGTCTAGAGTGCTTTGCTTTGTTTATAGTTCAGTATATGAGGTTATATTTCGAACATAGCACAATCAGTGTGTTCTGGATTACACAACGTTCGTGTTTACCCCATTTTTTCCTATAGTACTCATTCATAAAAAAATCAAAGCGTTTTGTTGGTTTATGGTAACTTCAGTTTTTTTTAAACAATTTTTTATGCAGATTATATGTGATATACTTTTTACGCACGACGATGTTATCTTAACTTGGGTCGAGAAATATATCTTGATTTTTGATTAATATGATAAAAATGCCACGCGAATGTCTTAGTTTCGGGGATGACAACATTTCTATTAAATAATAAAACCATTGAAACATCTTAACTAAAATCAGTTGGACAATAATTTTCTAAGCCAGGGTGACCCAACCACCCATAAATTCTGAGTGCCACTTTATACACTAAATTAAATCACCACATTAAAAAAACCTAAAAACATTTTTAGAAGAACTAATCTGAAGTTTTATAGATTTAACTATGAATTTAAACAATTAGCGATTTTCAATTGTGTAGGGGATCTGTCTAGAGCAGCTTAAATGAGCCCACCTGATTTTGTGGACAAAATTAATATTGCATTTATACTCTACCAGATATACTTTTTCCGAGATTGGGCCATGTCAAAGAACTACTAACAATAAGAATGTTCCCACGTTTTGCCCACCATTTTAAGGAACTTTTTTATAAACAAAAGAAACCATAAATGAAAATAACAAAAATACAACGAGACAGCCGAATTAAAAACAGATAACTCATGATAACTTAGTATGTCGGCTATACCAGAGGTTTGCTGATAAAAAGGGAAGAAAAAAAATTTTATATACCATTCGTCTGCGCTCTGTGCGTTGCATACTGCACACAGAAAATTTAATTATACACATCGATATAATTTATTAAAAGCAACATGTTTGCATATGCTCATTAAATGTTAAAAAAAAAATTAGACTTGGCCTCAAAAAAATTCATTTTAACTTCTTCAACATTTACGAGAGTCTAGAGTTTTAAAGCTTTTCATTTAGCAGATTATTGGCACTCATTACTAAAAGTATTGGAGATTTTAAAGAGGGTACAAATCTGAATTGTAGTCCATGCACTTAGTTGGAACCAATTCATGTTTGCGTGCTGAATCTTATATTAATTATGAAGTCTAATATTATTCAAACAACGTGAATAAATGATACCTATTTGTATGAAATATTTAGATATCTATTTACGCATTTTATTTACTGATTAGTAGTTATTATTACCTTTTGAAATAAATATCGCTTATTATATCTCATTGAACTAGATATGAAGACTGGGCAGAAACATCGGTCCCCTACAAGTTAGTTTATAAAAAGACAAAATTAGTAATAATTAATGAGGTTTTTCACAATCTGTTGTATAAAATAAATTATTTTAATGCATATACCAAACCAGTAAATGTTTTAGACTTAGCGTCATTCTCCATGGGACCAAAACCTTTGGAAAAAAGTCTGGAATATTTTCAATATTTAAGGTTATGGCCCTCCAAACAAGAAGAGTATACACCTTCGGGAACATTTTATTTCATAGCGTACACAATTTTGTCGCTGGCATTCGTAGTTGGCACTGGAGCCCTTTTTCACCTAATTTACATAAAAACTAGTAAATTAAGCAAACCTTTATCAAATCACCTCCCAATTTAGTAGCATTTTCAGGCGATGTGGACCTAGATACAACAGAAGAGTATGCCCATGTCTTATCTGTATTTTGCGTCTTATATCTAACAAAAAATATCGTCTTTAAAAGAAAGCTGATTTTGGAATTACGCGACGTGATATCGTATAGTTTTGATTTTGAGAACATTCTCAAAGTCGAAAAAAACTGTCAAATTTTATCAACGGTGGACAAAGTATTTTATCGGGTATGCGCTTTTCGCTATTTTTGTAAATTCGGTGGAGGTATACACCATAAGATATCAGAGATGTCAGAGTGTTAAAGTGAAATTTAATATAAATGAAGAATGTGGCTTGTTGGTACCAACGAAACTACCTCTCAATTTACATAATCCGATATATTTTTATCCATATTGGATCATCCAGTTGATTTCAATTATAAGTATATTTACCGGAGCAGGTCTTACAACATTTATATTGTTGGAAATGGCTAATATAATTGCGATAAAATACCGCTGCCTGGGAACTATGATATTAAGAACTATTAACAGTGTCACGCTTAGCAAAGAAAATAAAAAGGAACTGATATTTAAAGCTATCAAGTATCACTGTTATTTACTACAGTAAGATACAACTAGTGCTGATTAACTTCTGCTTAATTTAGAGTTCAGTTGTAGTGATTTGGAAAGCAGGTGCTTTACTGAGAGCATGTCTTGTCACGTTTTTACAACAGGTTGCAATTTCATTGCACTAATGAGCTCCCTTGTGGAGGTAGGTTAATAGTAATATTTACGTTCAAATTAAAGTTAATTTTTTTTGCAACAGCATCCTTTTGAAATTGGAAAAATTACTCACCTTGTAGGCTGGCTAATATTTCTCTTTCTTGCTTGCTATGCTGGGCAAATCCTCAGGGATGCGGTAATAATCCCACTTTGTTGTACCTTCAATTATTTTTGATCAATGTTTATTTTTAGAGTACGTCATTAGCTGTGAAAATATACACGTGCAATTGGCAAAATCTGGACTTGGACATGCAAAAATTGGTATTTTTTATTGCTTTAAGGGCAGAAAGGCCTCAGACGCTTACAGCTGGACCATTCGCAATTTTGGGTTTCGATTTATTTGTTACGGTAAAATGAAAATTATGAACTTAAACGCATGGCACTGATTATAATTTTTCTAGACTTTGAAAGGAGCCTACATGTTTTTTACATTATACAACAAGATTAACACTTACACGGATAGACCAGTTATTTTATAAGTGAAATTTAATTTACTTAATGACTAAATACTTAAAATATTTATGAACAATTATTTTCTATACTTGGAGTCAAATTCTTGCTGTATTGGTCCTTGTGGTATTATCTAACGATGAAATAATTGTAAATTTTTTCATATATCTTTTTCATTTAGCGCCTAAAACTATTCTATAACGTAATTCCAAGGTCCAAGGTGTTGTGAAATGCTCGTCAATTAAATGTTTTTTAATAACGTTGTCGAACGTTGTATAGTTGAAAATATTTAAAATTTGCAACCATAGACCAATTTTGGCCTTTTTTAGTCATCATGAATATAATATGGTCGCTGTAAATATTTCCAAATTTTAATAACTAAGTACTCAAGAGATATAAATCCTGTTCAATGACTTGTAACTGATCTGTAACGTGTAGACGAAATGAGCATTAAAGGCGCATTGTTTAACCATTTAATGCAAATATTAATTTAGAATTTTTTGCCAAAAAATGATCATTTTTTGTTCACTAGTTTAATTTGTGAATACATATTAACACGTTTTTATGATGAATAAATTATATAATACTAGCTGTTACCCGCGACTTTGTCTGCGGATTTAAGTAAATAATTATCTTCTTTTGACTAAAGTGTTATTTATCAAATTTTATAAGTATCGTCATATTTGAGAAGCTCTATCCCAATATACAAAATTATGCTGTAAGTTTCATTTCAAATAATAAAATTTAATTTCGGGCACTGTTTTAAAAGCCCCCTACATAAAGTTAAATACACGGAAAATATGACAAAAGAACAAAATAAAATTGATTGGTTTGAGAGGTGTTTTATAAAACATTAGCCTGCCATACACAAAAGAACTTAATCCGCGGATTTAATTTGCAAAGATACATCTGCGCACTTGGCTCGTAACATACCATATATGATGGTTTCCACTAATGTACATATCTATACACATAAAAGACCTGTTACGGTTTAAATTTCCGTTAGAAATAGGGCGTGTGGCTAGGCCACCAAACATACATTGGTTGGTTTTATAAGTGCTGGCATATCTTCGGTCGGTCTTGGTGTGGGGGAAATCGGCCATCTTCTCTCTTGTCGTTCACTTGGGTGTCATCCTTCTCAAGGTGAGGTTACGGGATTTTCCAAGTGCATCTTGGTTGCTTCGGACCGTCTGGGGCGATTGTATTTCCTGGTGTTACTGAGTTAGGACGAAAACCTCAGATGGTTCCGGTTTTTCGGGAATAAGGAGGAAGGTACTTCCCAAGCACGCGGAAGAGCCGACTAATAACCAAGGTATGAGCATGTGCCCCTCAATCCTCGGTATTTGAAAGGGTAAATTCTATTTTTCTTCATCCTCATAGGCTCTTTTTGTTTGGTTGGGATCCTTGACGGGTTCATTTTTGAATCCTGGTCATCAGGAACTTGGGATTCATCTGTGATCGGTCAAGCAGGACCTGAAAAGGGACACAAGGAGGTCCAAAGGAGTGGTCATCGTCTTCTGGGAACCTCCAAGAGTGGGCTTCGAGGACTTCATTGAAGGGAGTTGTGTCAACGATCCAATCGCTGCACAAAATCTCAGCATCCCTCTCGACCTGGGACCCTTCATGACAAGCACATAAGTACCCCTTTTTATATTCTTATTTGGGGATTGTCCCAACCCTAGATATATCAGATGTTTGGCTGGCAACCTAAATTATAATACCGTTTTTGAATTTTTGTTTTTACATACAGCCCCTTTTCGGTTGCTTACGTAGCTTGTTGTCTTTTTTTTTAATGTCAATTTTTAGTCCAATTTGCACTCATTAACCGATAATGTTAAGATAGGAAATATATATTAAAGGGAACGGTTACCAACTTTTGTAAACAGCTGTACGGAACAAAGTGCGCACTTTCCTTCCAACAAATCGTGTCCGTAGTTTAAGACCAGAATAAATAAGTTGTGAAAGATACACGTACATTGAGTGCGTACATTATAAACTGTAAAAATATCGTGCGTACATTAGAGCTTATTCTGCCCTTTGAAATATTTTGTTTTATTGCTTCGAGAAAGTATTTTCCTGTCTGTCTAAATTGTAAGGTTAGAACATAGATAGCAACACTCTCAATAAGGTAGGTCCCAGAGAGAGTGGCAACGAGAACGAGAACTACTCCATCTAGGAGTAAATTGTCCAGCTTCCGTGATTGAGTATCTTTTGGTGATTTTTCGGCGTCTCCTTAGGTATATTGCGTGATTCAAAATCACCTGGCGCCCCCTTTTTATATTCTTTAGCCGTCGTGCCGCGCAATTACCAAACTTAATTCTATTTACGCGGAATCTGGGACTTAGAAATATTTTCGCTCCTGAGTTCCGGACTTGGCAATTTTTGAAAAGTTTTCCACCCCCTAGATTATCACATCGGCCCAAACGAGGGGTCCTCACGGGGTGTACGACTCCCAGCCTGTAACAAGGAGAGGCTCTTGCTCTTTCCCCAACGCTAGCCGGCGATAGTGAAGGAAATTATTTCATAGCTTGATAGTGGCACTTAGAAGAATTTCTTGGAAATTATAAATACGAAGCCACCCTTTCTTCACTGGGGAAAAATCCCGGAACAGTAATTTTTGGCGCCGACAACGTGTGGCCTCTTTTTTATAAGCTGGTGTGATATTTTTTTTTCGTGACTTGACTTTGCCTTTAGTTATCCCCTATTTGAATTTGTTGGATTTATTGGTAATAGTTAATTGGTTTGGTGACTTGCATTTTTTTTATTTGGATTTTCCTTTTGGGCTGATTATTGCAAGCTCACGTATTAGTTTTGAACTTTGTTGATTTTTACGTTGAAGATTTTGAATTTTATAATTAACTCGAAATAGTAGCTGTTGATACTTATTAAATATTGACTTAAACTTTTAAACTGAGTATTCACTTTTGACTTTGGTTTGAAGTATTGGTGTCTCTTAATCAATTTTTGATTTGAGTTCGTTAGTGGGTTATGATTAGGACTTGGTCATTACAGGTTTAGCCTGGCTTTATGGTATTAAGAGAACCATAGTTGATACTGTTTAGCTCTTTAGAGTTTTTTTGTGGTGGTTTAGCCAGTTTAGTAGTACAAACTTTTGGTTTGGATTTTGGAGCTAAGACGGTAGGATTTGTTTGGAAAGTTTTCATTGATTAAAAGTGAATTCACGACTTGAAAGTAAGTTGGTATTTATTTGGTTTTTATTTAACAGCCGTAATTCAACATTAGTATCTTTTCAGTTTAATTAATTTTTGAAACTTAGGAAATTAAATTTAATATTGAGTATTTAAATAGTTATTGGAGATTTTAGTGTATTGTTACTTAGGGAAACTTCTTGGAAGACAACAGAAGAGTTGAGAGACTTTGTAGTCTATATTTTCTCTTTGTGGATTATCTTGAATTGGATTATAAATAGCTTATTAGACATTTTTGATTATTTATAGTTTATTGGAAGTTTTGTTTTGTGATTACTGACAGTTTATAAATTTTTGGAACACTTTGGAATTTTTGAAAGTTTACATTTTTTTTTCTTTGTGTGGACATTATTGATTACCGATAGTTGTATTCGAAATTATCTTGGGATTGTAACATGGATGTCAATAGATTCTTAAGCGACGAGTTGTCGTACGAACTGAGACTTCGAGGAGTAGAGAGAGGTAAGACCGTCGCAGAGAAACGAGCTTTACTGCGGGAAGCTTTGTCTAAGGAGCCACATGTATCGAGATTTGGCGAAGAAGAGCTACTTCTGAATGTTCGACAGGAATTGGACATCTGTGCGTCCAAACTGGAAGAGATGGATGGGCATATCCAGGAGTTTAACGTGAATAATGCGCCGAATGACGAACAACGAATTCGGGCAAGGTTAATTCACCTTGAAGGGCGGTTAGGACGAATTCGCCCCACTACTGGAAGTGAGCAAGTTGAACTTGATAGCTTGAGAAGAAACCTGGCTAGCCTCTTCAGATTACTGGAAGCTGCGCAAGCTACTTCGTCCAGCGCAACCGTCGACCTCAGCTGGGAATGCTGAGCGATCTTCTATATCTTTGTTGGACATGCCAGTGGAATATCCTTCTTTTAGTGACGCTCCTATACAGCAGCTTATCAATGCTCCACTGAATATCACGAGGGAACCCGAAGTGCTAAGAGAGAGATCAGTTCCCCAAACCCGTGCTCAGTTTGTCGAGCCGTCAGTACCAGTTCCCCAGAGTAGTCCTCGTTACTCAAGGAGAGTGACTCTACCTACCGAAATCGACAGCAGGCTATCGATTCCCAGAAGAACATCCAGGAAACCTCCCCGAGGATCCTTCACAACGTCTTCGGAGGTCAGTGAGAGTTAATCAGCTAGCGGAAGATTATCTAAGGGACACCAGGAATTATTTCCCGGACCCTGGTAGGAATTACTTTCCGGACCCTGGTAGGAATTATTTGCCCGTCAGTAAGTGGAATCTGACCTACGACGGGACGACGAGTCTTTCGTCTTTCCTAACTCGCGTGGAAGAACTTCGAGACTCCAGAAACATCACCAAAGAGCAACTGCTAAGATCGGCCGTGGAAATCTTTACAGGAGATGCCCTGATCTGGTATAGATCTGTCCGAGGGAACATCGGTTCTTGGGATGACTTCGTTTCTAAATTGAGGATAACTTTTCAACCCCCAGATTATGAAAGCAGTCTCTGGGACGAGATTAGGAGTCGGACACAACATCCATCGGAACGAGTGGCGATCTATATTGCAGTGATGGAGAATCTGTTCAATCGCCTTCCAACGAGACCTTCCGAGAGGACCCGCTTGGAGATTATCAGGAAAAACCTGCAGCCTCACTTGATTCAGGCCTTGACTTTAAGCCATCCATCTTCTCTTGAGGACTTAACCTTCTTATGACGTTCAGTCGAGGACGCCAATGGTGCATCGAAGCGTTACCGACTGCCTCCAACTAGCGCTCACCTGTTGGAACCTGATTTGTCGTTCTCGAAGTCGCGCCCTAGACTTCATGTTGCCACCTTAGAAAGCGAAATGGGAGAGCTTTCTTTAATACAAGAGGAGTCAAGATCATCGGAGGTACAAGTTAATATCATGGGCCAACCGATCCGTCGGACAATAACGTGCTGGAACTGTCGGAAAGAAGGCCATCTAGCGTCACAGTGCTCCATACCCAGGAGACGATATTGCTTTGGGTGCGGCGAAATGGGAGTGGTCAAAACCAGTTGTCCCAAATGTTCAAAAAGGTCGGAAAACCCCGGACCGAGCCGTTAACTGGTCGCCAAACGGGCTCGGACATCCATGAAAAGGTGACCCAAAATGCATCTCGCGAGATTGCTCCAGCCTTGGACTTCATCTTCGTCCAGTGTCCTTCTGATAAAAGGCCTTATTTAGAGGTGGACGTATTCGGGATCAAGCTTAAAGGACTGCTAAATACAGGAGCTAATTCCACCGTATTGGGTAATACGGGTTGGAGTACGCTCGAAACCCTGGGGATGAAGCTGAAAACCTCGTCTCGAGACCACTGTGTCATGGGAAATGGCCAGGAGAGTACAATTGTAGGAGAAGTCCTTCTCCCCGTCCGACTAGAGGGAAGAGTGGTTACGCTGAAGGCTCTATTGGTCCCAGAAGTGACTCAGGAGATGATCCTTGGAGTCGACTTCTTCGTTGCTATGGGAATAATACCGAATCTCAGCCGTAACTGCTGGACTTTCGGTTCGGATGAGACCAAGGAGGTGGCCAGACTCACTGCCGTTGAAGCGAAGGATTCACTAGAAGCTGTACAAAAGGCAAAGCTGGACAACCTAGTGGAAGACTATTTTCTTCAGATGGGAACCTGTCTAGGTTGCGCGAAAGAAGTCGAGCATCGCATCGTTGTTGTTCAGGAAGAACCCATCAAGCAACGAGCCTATCCGGTTTCACCTGCAGTTCAGAGTCACATCGACAAGGAACTCCAATTTATGCTGGCTAATGACATCATCGAACCTTCAAGATCTGGCTGGTCTTCACCAGTAGTAATGGTACCCAAAAAGGATGGAACTTATAGATTCTGTATTGACTACCGAAAGCTAAACGCCGTCAGTAAAAAGTATGCTTATCCACTTCCTTTTATTCCGAGCATTCTGGACAAACTTCGGAACGCAAGATTTCTCAGTTCTTTGGACATTAAATCTGCGTATTGGCAGATTCCAGTGGAAACACAGTCAAGGGAATATACTAGCTTCTCAGTACCAGGTAGAGGCTTGTATCAGTTCAAGAGGATGCCGTTTGGTTTGTGTGGCAGCCCTGCTACGTGGCAACGATTGATTGATTGAGTTCTATGCCCTGAGTTGGAACCCAACGTCTTTGTTTACTTGGACGATATCATCATCGTCACCGAGTCATTCGAGGAACATCTTCGAATTCTGAGGGAAGTTCTAACTCGACTGTTGGAAGCTGGATTAAACTTATCCAGAGAGAAATGTTGTTTCTGTAGATCGTCGTTAAATTATCTTGGATACGTAGTCGATAAAGAAGGTCTCCATGTCGATCCCACCTAAGGTTTCTGCAATCCTAGAGTTACCGACACCCCGAAATCTTTCGGACATCCGAAGAGTTATTGGAACTGCTTCATGGCATCGACGATTCATTCCTGACTTTTCTACTATCATCGCTCCCATGACAGCGTTACTGAAAAAGAACAAACCCTGGAACTGGTCGGAGGAATGTGAACGTTCTTTTACCTTTATTAAAAATTGTCTTGTCTCAGCTCCAATTCTTAGTTGCCCGGATTTCAGTCTTCCCTTCATTTTGCAGACCGATGCTTCTGATTTTGGATTGGGTGCCGTTTTGTCCCAACGCAGAGGTGACGAGGAGAGTGTCATCTGTTATATTAGCCGTTCGTTGACTTCTGCAGAACGAAAATATTCAACGACCGAAAAGAAATGTCTGGCGGTCATTTGGGCAGTGGAAAAATTGAGACCTTATCTTGAAGGCTATAGATTCACGGTGATCACCGACCATTACTCATTAAAGTGGCTTAACAGTATAAAGGACCCATCAGGACAACTTGCTCGATGGGCACTACGTCTACAACAGTTCGATTTTAAGATCATCCATCGGAAAGGAAAGGATCATGTTGTTCCTGACTTATTATCGCGTTCAGTTCCGGTTGTCTCGACGATGAATATTACGTCAGAACCAGAGATCGACCCTTTCTCGGATCCTTGGTACCGTCGAATGTGCACACAAATTCAGGAACATCCTGAACGTTTTCCTCTCTGGCGAATAGACGGCAAGTTATTGTTCAAGAAGCTACGACTTGACTATCCCGATTTAAGAGACCCAGCGGAAAGTTGGAAGAAGGTGGTAGCAAAACCAACTCGTCCGTTATTGCTGCGGAGATTCCATGATTCGACCCAAGGATGCCATAGCGGTATTGTCAAGACCTATTTCCGATTAAAGTCCGAGTATTATTGGCCGAAGATGCGTGCAGACGTAGCTCGATACGTTAATCACTGTAAAGTGTGCCTACAGCAAAAACCTGAGCAAAAGCGAGCAAGTGGATATCTGAGAAAACATCCTGATGCTTCACGACCTTGGCAAATAATCTCCATAGACCTTGTTGGTCCTTTACCTCGCTCTACCAAAGGATACAGCTATATTCTAGCCATTAGCTGTTGTTTTAGTAAATTTGTCTTATTATTTCCGTTACGCAGTGCTACTGCTAGCACTGTCAGTAAAGTACTCGAGGAACAAGTATTCTTATTGTTTAGTGTTCCACAATACCTGATTTCTGACAATGGAGTTCAATTTCGAAGCACGGAGTTCCAAAATCTGTGTAGACAGTACAACGTAAAGATCATCCACACACCGGCTTACCATCCCCAAGCCAATCCTGTAGAACGTGTCAATAGGATTGTGAAGACCATGTTAGCTTCTTATGTCAAGGATAATCACCGAAGCTGGGAGAAGTATCTTCAACATGTTGCTTGTGCAATTCGTACATCTGTGCACGAAGTAACTAAAGTTACTCCATTCTTCACTAACTTCGGAAGAGAACATATTTTATCTGGAGACAGACATGAAGAGCTGAGTCTTAACCAATCAGAATCGCTACCCTCTACAGATAAATTAAAGGCTTTAGATAAATTATTTTGCGATATTAAGTCTCGAATTAAAGCTGCTCATGTGTCTAGTCAGAGAAGATATAATCTCCGTAAACGACCTCAACAGTTTAACGTTGGTGACAGAGTCTATCACAGAAATTATGTGCTATCAGACGCTACAAAAAACTTCACTTCCAAACTTGCTCCTCAATTCGTAGGACCGTTTGTTATTGCAAAGCGTTTATCTCCGGTAACGTATGAACTTCAAGGAGAACTAGGTCGAGCTAGTAAGGTTTGGCATGTTAAAGATCTTAAGGCTCACCCTCCGGACATTGAATAGTCTGCCGTTTGGAATTATGGTTCCGTTTTGGCAGGATGACCCCTGGCCTGGCTTATTGACCTAGATTCCGTTTTCTCGATGGTGACTTCTGTTTTGCCGCGGTTCCATTTTTTTTTTGGAATAGCTTGAAGTAAACCCCTGGCCTGGCTTATTGACCTAGATTCCGTTCTCTCGATGGTGACTTCTGTTTTGCCGCGGTTCCATTTTTTTTGGAATAGCTTGAAGTAAACATCGACCAACGGAAACCATAAACGAAACGACCCCTTCGAGCTTCTAACAACTGTTTTGCCCGGCTATGTCTTTTGGAATATTTTTTTCCCTTTTCCTTATAATTCGTTTGATTAATTATGAATTTATGAACCAGCACCAAGTGCAGTGGGTTCGTTCCTTTTTTTTTGTTTTGTTCCTATAATTTTGGTCCTGGATTTATTTCTGTAGTTGGACTTTTGAGGTTGCAACTTTCTTTGTAAGTCGGTTCTCGAACTGTCATCACCATTTGTGATTAGTTAGTATTTAGTATAGTTTGTAGATTTTCGGTCTGCTATCGCATTGGATTTTAGAAGCAGGCTGAAATTTTTGGATGATTAGGTTTAGGTTTGACCAAGAAGGTCGTGATTTTTGGATACTTTCCAGTCTGGCAACGTTAGTTGGCTTTGGTCGAGGCCGTTGTAACTGGTCTCGGACGTTAGGCTTTGAAGTTCTGTTTTGATTTTCTTTGGCAGTAGGCCATGGGTTTAGATTGTTATCGTTATTGGTGATGACTCTTGGATCGACTTGCCTAAGTGGATGAGCAGTTCCGTGTTTTTCCCTTTTTGATTATTTTTGCTTGGTTGTTTTTCTTCCCTCTTCCCAGTTCTAGTAGTTCTCATAAAGTTCTAGATATTTAATGTGATACATATATGGTTTTCAGGTTCCTTCTCTTTGATTCCAGCTTAGTCCATTCGGAAAAGCTGGGAGGTTTTCCTCTTCCTAGTAGGGGGGGAGTGTTACGGTTTAAATTTCCGTTAGAAATAGGGCGTGTGGCTAGGCCACCAAACATACATTGGTTGGTTTTATAAGTGCTGGCATATCTTCTGTCAGTCTTGGTGTGGGGGAGACCGGCCATCTTCTCTCTTGTCGTTCACTTGGGTGTCATCCTTCTCAAGGTGAGGTTACGGGATTTTCCAAGTGCATCTTGGTTGCTTTTCCGAAAAGGGATTTAATGTAACCCATCTTCAGACCGTCTGGGGCGATTGTATTTCCTGGTGTTACTGAGTTAGGACGAAAACCTCAGATGGTTCCGGTTTTTCGGGAATAAGGAGAAAGGTGCTTCCCAAGCATGCGGCAGAGCCGACTAATAACCAAGGTATGAGCATGTGCCCCTCAACCCTCGGTATTTGAAAGGGTAAATTCTATTTTTCTTCATCCTCATAGGCTCTTTTTGTTTGGTTGGGATCCTTGACGGGTTCATTTTTGAATCCTGGTCATCAGGAACTTGGGATCCATCTGTGATCGGTCAAGCAGGACCTGAAAAGGGACACAAGGAGGTCCAAAGGAGTGGTCATCGTCTTCTGGGAATCTCCAAGAGTGGGCTTCGAGGACTTCCTTGAAGGGAGTTGTGTCAACGATCCAATCGCTGCACGAAATCTCAGCATCCCTCTCGACCTGGGACCCTTCATGACAAGCACATAAGTACCCCTTTTTGTATTCTTATTTGGGGATTGTCCCAACCCTAGATATATCAGATGTTTGGCTGGCAACCTAAATTATAATACCGTTTTTGAATTTTTGTTTTTACATACAGCCCCTTTTCGGTTGCTTACGTAGCTTGTTGTCTTTTTTTTTTTTAATGTCAATTTTTAATCCAATTTGCACTCATTAACCGATAATGTTAAGATAGAAAATATATATTAAAGGGAACCGTTACCAACTTTTGTAAACAGCTGTACGGAACAAAGTGTGCACTTTCCTTCCAACAAATCGTGTCCGTAGTTTAAGACCAGAATAAATAAGTTCTGAAAGATACACGTACATTGAGTGCGTACATTATAAACTGTAAAAATATCGTGCGTACATTAGAGCTTATTCTGCCCTTTGAAATATTTTGTTTTATTGCTTCGAGAAAGTATTTTCCTGTCTGTCTAAATTGTAAGGTTAGAACATAGATAGCAACACTCTCAATAAGGTAGGTCCCAGAGAGAGTGGCAACGAGAACGAGAACTACGCCATCTAGGAGTAAATTGTCCAGCTTCCGTGATTGAGTATCTTTTGGTGATTTTTCGGCGTCTCCTTAGGTATATTGCGTGATTCAAAATCACCTGGCGCCCCCTTTTTATATTCTTTAGCCGTCGTGCCGCGCAATTACCAAACTTAATTCTATTTACGCGGAATCTGGGACTTAGAAATATTTTCGCTCCTGAGTTCCGGACTTGGCAATTTTTGAAAAGTTTTCCACCCCCTAGATTATCACATCGGCCCAAACGAGGGGTCCGCATGGGGTGTACGACTCCCAGTCTGTAACAAGGAGAGGCTCTTGCTCTTTCCCCAACGCTAGCCGGCGATAGTGAAGGAAATTATTTCATAGCTTGATAGTGGCACTTAGAAGAATTTCTTGGAAATTATAAATACGAAGCCACCCTTCCTTCACTGGGGAAAAATCCCGTAACAGACCTTTCAATTAAATCCGTTAGTTAAAAACTTCGCATTAATGGGCTGGTAGTGTCAGTTTTGTACGAACTGGACTTGGTTTGGGGTACGTTTGCATGCACTGGAAATTTGGCTTACCTTATCTGCCATTTTTAAGTAAAAGATGTCGAAGTCAAAACTAATCTCAACCGTTAACAGCCACTAATTGACATATTTAGTCTGTGCAAGATAAAGTCTGCTGCTTAGTCTATAGCTCAGACCTTTCATTAACGCAAAGTTAATTCCACTGATTTGTTATGTGCCATATTCAATTCGTCGAGTAATCTGCTGGTGTATAGTCGGCTAATGCTTCCTTAGTTTCTGAAAACGATGCACTACTTTATGAGCGCAATGTATAGGTACATGTGTATTGGGGATATATTTAACACTGCTAAACAGGTAAAAGCTGTCTAAATCAGAAAAGGAGAGGGCGTCGGCCCCACGAATTATATAATAAGTATAGTACACACCCTATATTGGCCATGCATAAAAAATTTGAAAGACCCCCGATTTGAAGTTCCTACTTTGGTCTGAGTGTAGTTCCAAAGGAACATCAAATCGTCAGGTGAAATTGTTTACAAGAGCCCTTGAGACTGTGGTAGCTTTCTGGTTCGGGATAGCGTTACTGAAATAATCCGTACCAGGATGTACTTGTTCCCATGGTCTGATGTTGGGAATGGCCCTGCCACATCGATTGCAATTCTTTCAAATGGAGTTCCCCATTATACTGCTTCAGGGCCCCTTTGGTTCTTGTACGGGGACCCTTGGATGCAGCGCAAGTGACACATTTCCGACACCATCGCTCGACGTCCTCTCTGCAGTTAACCTAATAAGACCGTTTCCAAATCTTCTCCAGGGTCTTGTTCATCCCTAAATGTCCACCAGAGGTCCCTTGTGCACCTTTCGCAAGACCTGTGGAATCTTCTCCTAAAGCACCACCTATTTCAAGTTGACGCGCTTTCCATTCACGCTTTCCCATGCCCTCTTAAGCACCTCGTCCTCTACCTGAAAGGATTTTCATTGAGCCCACAAATTCTTAAGAGCTGGACTTCTGTCGGAAAGCTCTTGCCATTTCGGTCTATCTCCAGCTTTTTTCCATTCCAATATGGGTCCGATATCAACGTCGCTCTTCTGTAGCTCTCAAAGACTTTCAACAGTCCATCCGTCTTCTGGCTTGACAGATGTGACCCTTATATCCAGCATGTCCTCGTTGTCGGCGTTGTTATGCTGTTGTCCCGGTCGATGATGCACCTTAAAGTGATACTGCTAGAGCCTTTCTGATCATTAAGCCCTCTGCGTTCTTCGTTCGGAGTAACCAAGAAAGCGCCGAAGGAGCTGTCCTGATGAGGAATTCTTGGCATTACTTGTGGAAGTGTTCCACGGCCTTCACTACCGCGGGAAGTTTCTTTCTGGTGGTGCAATAGTTCCTCTCCGGCTTTGTCAGGCTGTTGTTGTAATATTTGATGACTCTTTCTTCACCGTTTTGAACTTGGGACAGCCCAGCCCCAATGTCGACGTTGCTGGCATTAGTGTCCAACACGAACTTTTCATTCTGCTGATGACAAGTTAAGATAGGGCTTGTGCACAAGGCGGACTTAAGTTTTCGGAAAGCGGTATCACAAGCGAGAGCCCAGACGTACGGCGTTCTTCCTTCCATTAGTCTGTGTAACGGCGCAGCGATGTTGGCAAAAGCTTTCACAAATCTTTTGTAACAGGTGCATAACCTAAAGAATTTCCTCAATTTTTGTTTATCCTTTGGTCTTGGCCAGCCACGGATTGCTTGAGTCTCGCGTGCCACAGTTACCTTGACTCCTAGGTCCACTGTTGTCTGTACATTCCTTCCATCCCCGCTGGCTTTAACTACCAAACTCTCCTTGATCCTTTTTATCTGTTTAATGAAAAGAGTTTTGGGAACTGCTTTCTTGACATTAGCTAGTGAGTTCTCTTTATCGCCACGTTGTTTTCTTACTGCGGGACTTGCCGACTTCTTAGGGGTTGACCTGAAGTTCTTCTTGACGTTCCCCACCTTGCCACAGCTGTAACATGTTATGCTTCTGATGGGTCTACCTTTAAGAGCTCCCAGCAGTTTTTCAATGCTCGCGTCAATTTTCTTTATGTTCGCGTTGATGTTCCCAAAATCAGACCTCTTCTATGTCGATCTTTCTTACTTTGCGTGACGCCTTTAACTCCGAAACCTTGTAAGCAGCTTCCACCTCCAAAGTTCTAATCAGCGACTTTCTCCATGTTCGGAAGTTTGACAAGCGCATAACTCTCTGGACTTCTGGGTCTCTTATTCCTTCTTTGAAAATACTAGTTGTGTAAAGTTTCAGAAATTCAGTTGGTGCTATTGGATAGGCGGCATACGCCAGTATTTTTACGTCAGCCTCGAATTCTTGCAGCGTTTCATCACTTTTTTGCTTCGTTACAAGTAGTTGCGACTGGGCGATTTGATAATGATCTTTAAATCTCAGCTCTAAAACCCTAACTTAATCTTTATAGTTAGCTAGTTCATGAGCAGATAGAGCTCGGAGTAGTTACAGAGCTTTTCCGCGCAGGGATATCAGCAATGAAGTAGCTTTTTTATCCTCCGTTCACCTATTAGCCCTAGTAGCAGCTTCGAACTGAATTCTGTAGGCCTGGAAATATGTTTGTCCATCATAGGTTTCATCTTTTGGGAAAAACTAGCAGGTACACTTTCGGATTCATGTTGTGTGACTTGTTCACTTTGCAACTTCTTCATCTCATTTTCGATGTTGCTAATCTTCTTCTGTGTTGTATTTTTCAAATCAATAGCTTTTTGTTGAATTCGTCTTTGACTTTGCCAACCTCTTCTTGCATTTCTTCTCTCATTCCCGAAATTTGTCCTTTCAGTCCCTCTTTCATTTTTGCAACGCCTATTCCCATATTTTTAGTTATATTTTCTAATATACTATGTAATTCTTATTTGTCTGCATTCCTCTTCTTTTCTTTTTCTTCTTTTTCTTGCCGTCTTTGTTCTTTCTCCTGTTCATTTTCTTGTTGTCTTTGTTCTTTTTCTTGTCGTCTTCGTTCTTCGTCTTGCCGTCTTCGTTATTCCTCCTGTTCTTTTTCTTGTAGTCTTCGTTCTTCGTCTTGTCGTCTTCGTTCTTCTTCTTATTCTTTTTCTTCTCGCCTTTATTCTGCTTGATCCTTAAACATTGCTAATAATGTTGTTCCATTATGGCCAATTTTAATCTCGTTTCCTTAGAGCGTTTTAGAATGTTCAAGATTTTTCTTGACGGCTGCCGTATAACTAATTAACACTTTATAACGTCCGAGCTAAAGTCAACTGCGGTACCTGACACGATTTTTTTTTGAGTAATAAAGCACAATCCACTAATAATCCCACTTCTGACACCCGATGTTGCGGGCTATCGGTTCGAAAGATTATTACGCCGTGAATATAACCATTTTATTTCCAAACTAAACTCGGAATACTGCAACTGAATAATTAACTCACTTATTAACTTCTAACTACTAACTCACTAATTAACTACACTGACTGACTGACTGACTGACTGAGGGAAAGCCAACCTGACCCCCTTTATATGGATCCCTGGTTCGGCTTCTAGAAGTTTTCGGCAGATTAGGCTTATCGTTTGCCAACATTTCTGGAACGCTTATCTGCCGTTCGCTTCATTATCGCGGCTGCTTTCCCTTATCAGATCTTTCTAGAAAATTTTCTTACGTACTAAATTCTAGAATTTGCATTTCGTTACAATATTTCTAGGTTACGTGTAGGGCTCGTGGGGGTTGCATCCTTATGTGAATTACGCTGTACAACACATAGGCTGTAATCCAGCTTGCAAACTCTACAAACCAAATAACACATTACGCAAGGCGATTCTACATGTTTCGCATATATTAATGAAAAACTGCAATCAGAAACTAACATTCCACAACCTGTAACTCGAAAACTAAGCATTTTACGACATATTTTTTTATAAACTTATTTTGGGTTATAAAATGCGAAATTGAATTTATGGTACTACTATTACAACCAACTTGTATATTAAACGGGATCGAACTCGTGAAAGCCGTTATAAGCCGCAATATATTTGGTAACCGTGAGAGAAGAGGAGGCGAGGTAATTTTTATTTTGGTATTATGAGTTGCATAGCAATATTCATTAAACGCAAGCCGTTTGGCGTGAAATGCGTTAAGTATGTGAAACTAAAATAAAAATTTTAATTAAATATTCTGTAATGAGACACTCGAACGAGCTAAAGCTACAGTTTAAAATATTTACAACTTTGAATTTTTAGAAGAAAATACCCTAATTTTGCAAATGTATTTAAATTTGCTACAAAATATTGATCAAAATGATATCAAACGATATGGGTCTACGATTAGTAGTTTTGAGATATTTAGAAACAAATAACGTTAAAACATTAAATTGAGCTTGATATTTGAAAGGGAGAAAACATTCAAATGATTTTATTTTAAGTGTAGAATATTTCGGTATTTAGTATTTTAGTTCTTTGGGTTGGTTGCAAAAAAAGAACAGCTGTTAGAAAGTGAAATATTCAAAAAGATTCAAATCTTTTATTTGAAATTTTGTTCTTATAGGAAATATTTTTAATTTTTTTTGCCTTATTTAGCCTTCTCGCTCCTTTAGTCCGAATTTTAAAATCGATCAAGTACATGTTTAATTAAAGATAAGATAGATTTTCTAAAAATGTAGTATATGTTCCAAAATCCAGGAATAGTGGGAAGATATATCCGTATAAACAGCAGGATAACCCCGCAGAGAGCATGGATTGATCCATGAAAAAATTCCAGCTAGTTTTTCATTGTAAATAAACGGCCCTCCTCTGTATCCCTAAAAAAGATAAATTTTTTCTATAGTTCGTGAATATAATTTTTAACTTACACTACATAAATCTGAAGAATCAGGCCCAGCACACAACATATTTTGCTTAACTGCCCCAGGAGATCCATATTTTTTGCTACATTCCTCATTATCCATGAGTGTGTAATTGTAACCTTGAAGATCAGTTACCTTATTAAAAATCTATAAAATTCGGATATTCAGTTAGGCTTAATATTCCAGAAGGATTTAGTTATTTCTACCAAATCGAAGCCCCATCCGAAAAAAGTTGCGAGTTCCCCAATAACAGGTCTCTCGGTGGAAAGCTTAATTGTTTTTGTGACATTTGTAAGGTTCAAGTTCCCACTAAGCTATAAAATACGTAGCCGAATATATATAGATATTTCATTATCATAAATTACTAACCTTCAAGATAGCTAAATCGTGTTCGAGTGTATATCGTGAAAAGTTTTCATGCGTTAGAATTTTTTCAACGGGGATATGTTGTCCTGTATTTAGGGGATGTGCAGTCCCAGCGACTATGCTCAAGTTCGATATAAGTAACCTAAAAATTGTCCACTATGATAGAACCAGAAAACAGATCAATAAGCTTACTCTGTAACGCATAGGGCTGATGTCAGGATAATGTTGCTGTTGATAATTGATCCTGCACAAGATAAATCAGCTCCTTTTAAGTAGACAATGTAAGGAACTTTTCCAATATGTACTGCCTCACCTTGGTGAGTTCTACCTAGCCCATTATGAATGCATAAAAAAACTAGAATTTGCGATTTAAGATGTTTGAATCTGATATAAAAAAGTGTTCGCTTACCAAAAACTGCTACTATGATGTTTCCCCACATGGTTTAGCTGTGTATATGACGACCCTGGTGTGTTTTCATTCATGTTATCACTGTATGTAAAAAAACTTGACTGGTTTTGCGGCTATTTGAAGCGAAAAATGGAATTAATCTGGATTATCGGATAGTTTTCATATGACTTAAGTCATAAATTTAATCACTTTGTCTAAATAGTAATGATAATACCTCAATAATATATCATATTTTGTTTCAAATATTCAACGCACGCTTTATTCTATTATTGGAGTACTAACACACTTTGGATTTCGATATTATTATATCTTGAATAATTATCAAATAATCATTATTTAGTATAGTGTATTGGAAAGAAGATTTTTTTCCAACCATTTATGTTATCTGTTATTTTTTTTAATTGCTATTATCGTCTAAATACTAGTGGAAAGTATCATATCTCCCTGAGTTGGTTTACGAGTACGAATGTAAACACGTTGCGATGACAATTCTTTACCGACTTTTGTGATGTTGTTTTCATCTATTTGCAATTTATTGAAATAGAAGCGTAATGTAGAAAACGACTAATGCATTAGTTTATAATATGTCGTAATATCGCCTTTATTGATTTCTCATCGACTCTATTTGTGATTCTCCTTACGTTCCTCTGAACTTGGCACCACTTCTACATTTATATCTATAAAATCCATTTCGAAGAGGTTCTTGTTTGGTTTAAACAAATTATTTAGGCATTTAGTGAGGTTCGGTGTATATATTGCGTGATTTTTAATCGTAATAGTCGGAAGTGCACTTAGGGCATCTGCATTCTGGACGTTGAATTTAACAAGGGGTTTGATATTGAATTCTCTCCACTTTCACTCTTAGTTTTTTTTTCTGCAATCATTCGCGGATCACTACTAGAATTAAGAAGTCGCCGGTTGCTAGGAACGTGGTATGGGACAATTATGGGCTTGGTTTACCGTTAACAAAGAAATTCAGTGATATAGACTCCTATTTGTACTTTGATTTATATGCAATAGAAGCAGGGCTGTCAATTTTACAGAGCTTTTGAGTTAAAATTTATATTTTGAAAAAAAAAGTATAACTATCAATAACGTTTAAACAAACGCTCTGGAAAAACAATCTGAATTTTAAGTTTATGTGGAAAATTTTACAAACAATAAAAAATGTTAAACTCCAAACTTCTAGAGAAAGTCAAAATTTGGGAAATAAAATAAGTTAAAATTTATGGAAACATTTGGATCTAAACCAAAAATTTACAGTAGAAAATTCCAGCTAAAAAAATTAAAATGTGAATGAGTATATTCGAAATTTTAGGGAAAAGTTCGAAATTTTAAGGTTAACTTAATTTTACAGACAAGAAGTTTTTTAATGAAAATTTTAAATCATCAAACATATTTTTTTTTAGATAAAGTAAACATTTTAAATAAAAACAATTTTAAAAATTTTCAGTTTAACTGAAATATTTTCAGAATTTCGGATATAAATTTTGGGTAAGAACTATTCAAATTAAACGCGAATGTTATAGAAAACACTGAAATTTGTAAAGAAATAAATAAATTCTAGTCATCGCAATATGGTTATTTTTCAGGTAGTTTTAAAATAGCTATGAAATACGTTCTCTTTTAAACTTACGATTTTCTGGTCAGTCTAACTAAAATCTATATTCTGAGCAACTTAATGAGTGATTTAGAGTTAAAATTCTAAAATTTAGGTAACCAAATATCTCGAGTTTAAAGTCGAGCTTCAGATTTATTTTTTAAATGTAAAATTTTAGGTATACATTTCGAGATTAGCACCAAGTTTGAGACAAAAATTTCAAGTTTTAGTTTTACCTATAACACATCTAGAAGGGTGTTCATCTTTGGGTCTGTAACTCATTGTCAATTTTCTTTATGCTTATTTTCATAGGTAACTTAAATTTGAAAATCTCAAAGTATTAAAATTAGGATATGCTTGCTTGATTGGAAACTGAAATTAGTAGTGGATCTTTCCATCATTAAGGTAGTTGTCCGATCAATCGCTTTTCTTTAGATTATCTTTAAACTTTTGTCAGATATTACTAACAGTACAATACTCATACATCTGCAAATTTGAAAAAACCCGTGCTGGTACCGAGGTACCGAAGTTGAGATATTAAGTAACAAACTTACGATTTTTAACATGTATACAAAATGGTATAGACAAAAGGAGGTTTTCAAAGAGATTTTAATCTATTGCCATCAAACTCTTCTATAGATTTTGATAAAAAATCATGAAGGGTACAATATTGTGAATGAAATAGTAAAATATGAGGCTTTCTGGCAGTACCGCTTTTCCGTAATCGAAATTTGAAATTAACATCTTACGTAATTTCGATCCTTCATTTCGCACCTTAAAAAAACATCTTAAAGTAAAGACAAGATATCAGTAACACTACTCCTTTTAGATGACTTTGACTAAATCTCTACCGCGGAAATCTTGTCACTAGAGATCGGATTTTAGGCACAATCAAATAAGGTAAAAAGGTGAGAAAAGTGTGGAATTGGTCAAAAACAAACAGCAAAAAAAGGCACTAAAAACGTAAAATACGCCAAGAAAAGGCATTAATAGGTCAAAGCCACAATTAACAAGATTAAAAAAATATTGACCATTTTGAATATTGCTTTTTCCATAACTACAAAATTAAATGTCTCTCAATATTTTCCACTGTAAAATTTGTGTTTCTCCACGGCAATCTCTTTCAGGAATTTTTGCAAGAAAGGAATTATAAAAATTGGAACTACTTAATTAATCTAAAGTTCTAATAAAAATGTTTACACATTTTTTAAAAGAGCTTGCTGAAAGATTTGTTTCTATTTATTGTCATTATTATTATTATTATTATTATTAATTTTTTTGATTAACAACAAATCTGATGTTGAATTACATGAGATTTTTTGCAGGTAATTGAAACTAGCACAGTGATTTTTTTCTGAAAAAAATGTTTGAGTTGATATATTTTATAATTTAACTTCTTACCAAAAGTTTTTCAACATCTACTATTAAAGGATTTTTCTCCAGTTACCTTCAAACTATGTACCTAATTAGAGTACTTTGTCTTGCTGGCGGCATTTTTCACATAACAGCCCTTTACGGTTCAAAAATAAATTTTGGAAAATGGATGTCCTTCCGGTAATTTTATCATTTGATCCCAACATCTGTTTTTATTTAGAAATTAAGATAAATATAAGCAACCTAGTTTAATTGTCCTGTGTCACAAGAGCAGGCAAAAGTTAAAAGGGTCTAAGTGGGTCATAAGAGTAACTATTTTAAATTATATTTTTGGAAATTTATACTTGAAACTTCTTATGTTATGTTATGATGGTCAAAAACTGCTGCGTATGTCATTGTCATTCATTACTATGGCATTATTACAAACCGCAGTTTAGGTATAATCCCATTATCCAACATTTTTCGGCGTTTTTCGTGTGCTAATGTTTAAATTTCAATTTCGCTTGTTTTGTGCCTTTTTATACATGATTTGGACCTCTCTTTAAAATGTTTGGTGCCTATTTATCCCTTTCAATGGGGTTTCCCAAGACACTTACACTTCTGAAGAATTTAGCTGAAATATGTATACGGATATGGCAGAGCTGCGCCGATATACCTGTATTCCTAACTTCCCCATGAAGGGTTACTTAAGCTTTGGGCAGAACTGGGCCGATAGCTATTTAATGACACTTTAACGACAAATTATGCTATTATCAAATGTACAATAATAAAAATTATTTGTTTCTTTAAATTTCTAGTTAGTTTGTTTTCTGATTTTGTGCCAACCATATCAAAATGTATAAGCTTGAAATCATGTTGAGCCAAAGAGGCAAATAGTCACTTGTGTTTCAAAACTATAAATTTACCAATTCTGGAAATACGCAATTAGGAGTTAAGTGGAGGTGCACGATGAAGACTTGCCCAGCAACAATTTTTACTGATGATACCTTATCGACAATATTAAGTAAGTACCTCCATATAAATGTTAAGTTTTCTTTCTTTAATTTAATTCCTCTTTTTTAAAATAACTAATATAATTTACTTAATCCATAACAAAACCAAATATTAATAAAAACATTTTGCAGAAACAGTCACAACCATGAGGTATCCAACACACTGGAACGTCAAAAGCTTTCCAATGGGATAAAAAGAAAAGCAACCGATGAAATCGCGGAAAAACCATCGAACCTAATTTAGAGAGAACTGAAGAAGATCGATCCAAGCACGTTGGATTTCTTTACGACATAGGACATGTACAATATTCGTAATGTATGTATTATGCAAGAAGAAGTGTGTTACCAAAAATACCCACAAATTTAAATGAGGTTCACGAAGGGTTGAATTCGATTCTACACGATATTAAAACGACTAAAAATGAGGTTTTCTTATTAGCAAACAATGAACTCCATAATATAGTTATCATGTCATGTTCAACCAATATTCAATTTTTGTTAAGTTGTGAGACTGTATACGTGAATGGTACATTCAACTATGCTCCAAAACATTTTTGTCAAATGTTTACCATTCATGGTGTTAAAAATGGACATTATATTCCTTCAGTGTTTTGTTTTTTCCCAAATAAGAATCACCAATCTTTTTTAAAATGTTTTGAATTGATTAACGTATACTGTGTGAACTTCAATTTAAATTTTTCGCCACCAAAATTGGTAATTGACTTTGAAGGGGCTACACATTTAGCGGTAAAATTAACATGTCCTGAAACTGCAATTGTCGGCTGTAGGTTCCATTTGTCGCAGGCTTGGATGAGAAAAATCCAAACGCTAGACTTAATTAGGGAATATAAAGATAAAAATTCACCTGTTGGTTGTTTTTTACACTGGTTATTTGGATTAACCTTCCAGGTACCAAACGACGTTGGAGAATCGTTTGCGTTAGATTTTAACGAGGTTCAGTCAATTGGTTGCCAGAAGTTGAATAAACTTTTAAATTACTTAGTGGAGAATTATATAGATGAAAATAGTAGGTTTCCACCCAGCGTTTGGGCAGCTGAAACATCCTCCACAGAACGAACCACAAATGCTTGTGAATCTTTTCACTGATAATATAATAAATTATTTTATCATAGTCATCCAAATATTTTTGCAGTAATAAATGCTTTAAAGGAGATACAAAATATGATTCATATAAAAATGAATAGTGTACATTTACCAAAAAAATGTGAGAGTAAAAATTATAGACAGCGCATCAAATTTTCTAATGAGCTTGTAAATTCCTATAAAAATGGTTCAATCACAAGATTTGATTATGTAAAGGCAACATCGTACCATTTTTCGCGAATGAAAATTTGAATAAAAGTTTTCTTTATTAAATTCCTTTCGTAGGAAACAATAGTGTTTTGTGTATTGATTGTATAAATTGTGACTTTTTTATTATATGTATATTTTTTATTATTATATATATTATGTATATAAGTATTTATGACAAAAGTATTTATGTAACGAGTTGTACATATTTAGATTTTCCGGTTTTTCTCTAGTAGTAGGTATACATTTGGGATAAATAAAGATGTAACACATTTTAAAACGCACTTATTATTACAAACACAAATCAAAGAAGCAAAATACAGCGTACGAGTGTAGAGCCTGGAATGGATAAGTGCTGTAATTATTGGTTTGCTTATTTTATGCCAATTAAGTAATCGGCGCACTTCTGCCATCGGATTGAAGGGCCATTTCGGCCATCAGCGCAGCTATACCCTGCCGTTCTCTTACCTAAGATGAATCGGCGCAGCTCTGCCCTGCCCATGTATACATACCTAATAAAATAAAATGGAAACTTTATCCATGCTAATAAACAACAAGAAATTTCAAGCATAAATTCCTAAGAAATATAATTTAATAACAATTACTCTTATGACCCATCCAGTCCCTATAAGTTTTGTCGGCTATTTAGATACGGGAAAATTGACCAACATTAAATATTTATCTTATCAAGGAAAAACGAATGTAGAGGTAAAATAATAAAATTACCAAAATGACATTACTTTTCTACTGTTTAAAAACTTATCTTTGAACTGTCTTCTGCAAAGTGCACATGCGTGTGAAAAATGCCTCCAGAAAGACCATGTGCTCTAATTAAACACAAGTTTAGAGTTAACTGGAAATAAATTGTTAAATTGTAGACATTGAACAATTGTTTGTAACAGTTTAGTAAGTTAAATTATGATATCACAGCAAACATTTTTCAAAATGTGTTACATCAAAATTTAAAATTTATCTTGGATTTCTGGAGTTTGAAATTTTAATTCGAAATTTTCAGTAAAGTCTACAATTAGAGTGGCCAAAGACGTTTTGGAAAAAGTATAATCACGAGTGAGTTTACACTTCAAAAAAATAAAGGTAATCATTTGCATCCATTAATAATCGTTTCTAAAAATTTCTACTTTTTTAGAATTTGAACTTCCAAACAAAAAATGAAATATGTTAATTCTTAACACATTTCTCTTTTTCAATCCATATTTTTCAGTTATTTGAACCCTAATTTCTAGAAATAAGATGACATTTAGAATTACTGCTTAAATCTTGAGGAATAAGAAGCCATAATTTCCAGAAATAGTGTTTAAGTGAAAGTTTTCCAAAAAAAAAAGATTAACTATAAAAAATGCATATCAAGTGTAAATTAGGAATTTTAGAAAAAAATGTCTAAATCTTAAAAACATCGAATCAATTAACAACTATCAAAATTCAATATTTTCCTAAAATTCTGGAGCTTGGAACAAAATTTAGAGAAGAAATTTTAAGGTTTCTTAAAAACTACTGTATTCCCCAAATTCCCAGTATGATGTTAAAAAAATATTTCAAAATATAAAAAAGAAAAGAATTTGGGCCACTGCCAAAGTGAGCATTTTCAGGTTTTTTACTTTAAGTTTGACATTTTGAACTTTGAAAACCTGTAAAAATTTTATAAATTAAGTTTTCCTTAAAATATAAAGTCGTAATGTAGAGATTAAAAGTAAATATTCATATTAAAATCGGTATTGGTCACTTGGATCGAAATTTCAATGGTGAATTTTTTCCCAAGTTTTCACTTTCAAGTCAAAATTATGAGATGAAAGTCGAATTTTTGGATTCAAAATCCAAATCTCAAAACAAGTCTACTCAACTTACAATTGAATTTGTTGTGAAAAAAATTTTTGAATTCAATCTTAAAGCTTAAAAATGCTCCGATATTCAGATTTTGTGTAAAACTCTAAATTTATAAAATAGTCGACATTTTAGACAAAATTTATACAATTTCTAAAAAAATTAGTAAAAAAGATATTCTCAGAAGTATGACTTTAGATTTTTTAGATTTTTAGATATTCAAAATTTATTCAAATATCGCATTTAAATTTGGATTTTAAATAATTTATGTAATTTTAAAATCACTATTACAAATTCCAAGTTTTTCTCGAAGTTTCGTGTTGAATCTCAAAAGACTATTTGCATAAATTTTTAGTTTTTCTTTGAATTTAAACTATTTTTTAAAATGCTAAATTTAAGCTTTAAATTTTTAGACTGTAACATTCAACGTTGGTTTTTACAAAATTTGAAACATAAAGTCAAAATTTCCAATAAAAAAGAATAAGCAATATCTAGAAGGCTTTAAATTATTTAAAAAAATTCTCAGAAATTTAGGCTTAACCTTGAAATATGAGCTTTTTTCTCGAATTTTTGACTTTTATTCTCAAAATTTGAACTTTTTTAAAAAGATGTAAATTCGCAATTTTAAGAATTTCTTATTTTGAAACTACATAGGTTTCTTCTAAATATCCTGAGTATAACCCAAAATTGACTTTTTTCTTAAAATTTTGAGTACATACTTTCTAATTTTGACACGGTTTCCCAAAATTTCGGCCTTAGTTGCAAAATTTTGACTTCTTTCGCAACATTCTGAACATTAACTTCAAATTTTGGCCTTCTAACGTCGAAAGTTTTACTGATGTTTTTTTTATTTTTACTTGAAACCTAATCTAATCTAAATTTAATAATAAAAGTAATTCTAAAATTGTACTTCTTTTAGAGCGTCCTTTTTTTAAAAATCGAAGCTTTTAACCTTTAAATATGTTGTTAAAAATTTAATTTAAAACTTCAAATATTAAGTTTATTCTAGACATCTTAATTTATTTTCAAATTTCAATGCAAAATATCGTCTTTTTATTGATATTTCGAGACAATTTTTATTATTGTTTTAGTTGATTTTTCTTTTTTCTCAAAGCACCAAATTCTCTAACTCTTTTCTTTTAATTATGACCTAAGACTATTAATTTTGATTCAGGGATCTTGATTTTATGTTGAAATTTCAATCCTAATCCCGAAATTTTGACTTTGGTTCGAAATTTTCAGATTAAACAGTTATAAACTTTTCGGTTTTTTTTTGAAATAAGACTTTCTTTTCACAATTCTTATTTTTACTTTTGTAACAAATTTCGATCGTAAAGTCGAAAGTTCGGAAAAATTTATACTTTAATATAAACTGTCGACTTTTTATCCAAAATTTAATGTCAATTTTCCCCTTTTTTCGTAGCTGTTTTTTAACAACTCAAAATATCTGCCTTTTTTTGGAATTTTTGGTCTTATATGTAATTTTATGATTTTCACTTTTCAAAATTTTTTATAAACTCTGTTATTTCAAAATTTCGACGATTTTCGCACAATTCACCTGTACTATTGTTCTTTTTTCAAGTAGATTTTGTTATAAATTTAATTAAAACTTCTTTTGCAAAAAATTTGTGGCTACGGTCCTGCTTTTTTTGGCAATTGTAATTTTTGCCTTTTAATGCCTTTGTTTCGAGTATTTTGCCTTTTTAATGACTTTTTAGTAATTCGTTTTTGCCTAATTTAACGTTTTATTCACTTTTTCCCCTTATTTGATTGAGCCTAAAATCCGGTCTCTAGTCATTACTCTTATTTTATCAAGTACATATTTTTGATAAACTTCTTCAGAAGTGTAAATATACTTGAAAAAACCCATAGAAAAGATTAAATAGGCCCGAATTTTTAAAAAAATATCTTTGAATCATGTATAAAAAAAACAAACGAAGTTGAAATTTAGGCAATCACGCATGAAAAACGCGAAAAAAGATGAAAAGGTAGGATCATGGGATTTTACGTAAAGTCCGGCTTCTACACTATTACATAAACAGCGCAATCTTGTAGGCCCAAAAAATGTGCTACAAAGCGACTTGGGGATTTGTATTATTTTATCCTCCCGGACATTCTATGCTAAAAAGGCTAGTAGTGAAAGTTTAGCGCTTAAATTTCGCTCTCTTGGTGGAGATGATCTAAGGTTCTAAAAACTATTTGCTACGATTACTGCAGGCGAACTACATTAATTTCTTAAATAAAAATTTTAAGCAAGAAGAAATATTAAAGAATTCAGAAGTTTGGATTTCGTAATATTTCTGTTGAATGCTTTGTTGTAAATTAAATATTTATAGATGCCAGAAAACTTAATTAAAAATAAATGTGCTGAACGTGCACTTCTTCTTAATAATTATTAATGTTTCTTAGAATTAGTAAAAAACAACGTTGTAAATGTCGAAGATATTTTCTACAAATCAATCTTGCTATAACATTACGATGCCAAACGGCAATAAATACAAAATTTCCATAGGTAAGGCATAACTATGTTGAAAAATATACTTATTCTGTTCTTCTAGATTCTTTTACTAGAAATAAGGAAGTTCACATGTTAAGAAGCACCATTAAATTATGCAGACTAATTAACTTATGGCCAAAAGAAAACGAAGAATACAGAGACTCTACCTTCTTGTATTTTAAAAATTCGTGCATCTTAATATTGCCCTGCCTTGCCATCCTCGGCTTAACCTTTCATTTCATACACATAAAACTCAGTAACTTTAGTTTGAATGTTTAGTGTCAAACATATTAATCACTTTAATTTTAGACACTGTCGATGTGGAAACGGTAGATAACACATTGCTGATCCTTTCTGTATGTTGCGCCACGTACTTCGCTGGAGGTATCATCAGAAAAAGAAAACTTATTCTGAAGATTCGCGACATTCTTAAACAAGAATATATATTCGAGAATCCCATCGAGCAATATAAAAAAATTTCCAAATTTTATAATTTTTGGGCCTTCCCTTTGTTTATTTATATTCTGCTAGCAATTCTTTTTTCAGGAATCGACGAACAGTTTGTCATAGCCAAAGCTTGTCGAAAAACTAAGGACGCTTTTGATTTGGATGTTACGTGTGGGTTGTTTGTCTCGGCGTATTTTCCATATTTGAAAGGGCCAGTGTTTTTTTATGGATTTTTTTTGATCCAAGTAACAGCAGGAGTTGTAATATTTGAAGGCGTCGGTCTTATCTGTTATATGGTACTAGAACTAACAGAATATACTGCGGCAAAATACCAATTGCTGGGGGATATAATTTACGCAACGGTCAATGGAAGATTAAGCAGCAATGAAAAAAGGTCAATTTTTTTTAACGCAGTAAAATACCATCTTTATATAATTCAGTAAGTTTTTTCTATTTTAATGTTATGACGAGTTAAAATTCGTTTGTATGTTGGAAGTAATCTAGAACTACTAAGCAGCTTTTAAAATATCTTAAAAAGCTGCATTTCCTCTGAATAATGTTATTTAATAACACTTATTTAACATAGCCTATCCTAATCGTAACTAATATAAATACTGAGTGTTTTTAAATAAGATGCTAATAATGTAGATGCATAATCTTTAAATGATTAACGAAAGTTTATGTCAACATAGGTCCGGAATAGCTTTATTTTAGTAAAAAATATGATGTTGAAAATTTAGAAAAAATTTGCTTTTTCCTTTAATACTTTTACAGCACTTGAAATATTTTTTGTGAAATTTGGTAGATACTAACTGGACATAAAAAAGCATTTTTTGCAAGAAAACTATTTTTTCTACTTCTATTAGTGGCAATGAAGGCTTCCACGGCCACAGTCAGTACAGGATATACTTCTTTCGGGATTGGACCGTGTCAAAGAACTACTAAAAGTGTCCGACTGTTTGCCCGCCATCGTAGGGGGTTTCTTCAGGAACAAAGAAACACCCTTTTGAATGACGGAATGAACGTGAACTAAAGTGCAAACTAAAATTCTCAAATTTGTCCGCAGACACTCTCAGACATCTTGTTCCTAGATAATCCTAGTCTTTATGGTCCTCCCAAAATTCACAAACCCAATATTCCTCCTAGGCCCATTGCCAGTACGATGAATTCACCTACCTACAATGTCTCGAAATATTTATCTAACATCCTCAAGTCATATACCGGAAACACATCATCACACGTCCTAAATTCTAAACACTTTGTCGAATTATTGTCCGAATTAACCCTAGACCCCAACGACATATTAGTAAGTTTTGACGTCACTTCACTATTCACAAATGTTCCAGTTTCCGACTCCATGACGATAATTCGTCAATTACTTTCAGGCAAAGAGAATGCAGATTCTCTAGCTGATTTAACTGAAATGTGCCTTACATCGACTTATTTTTCTTTCAATGCCAGCTTACATAAACAAGTCTTTGGCACCCCAATGGATTCTCCCTTATCCCCAGTCGTAGCAAATATTTTCATGGAATCTTTCGAAAACACTGTGTTGGAAACGGCGGATTTAAACCTAAGGTTTGGTTTCGTTATGTAGATGATACATTTATTGTATGGCCGCGTGGCAAGGATTCACTAAATTTATTTTTGAAACACCTAAACAGTTTACATTTTTCCATTAGCTTCACTATGGAAATTGAAACCACCGGTTCTCTTTCTTTTCTTGTCGTACTGGTCACCCGTTTACCAAACGGTCGTGTTTCTCATTCCGTTTATCGAAAACTCACCCACACTAATCGTTAATTGCATGCAGAGTCCCATCATCACCCTTCCCAAAAATGTTTTGTTATAAATTCACTGGTTTCACGAGCTGTAGTAATTTCACAACCGATACATCTTTTAGACGAGTTGAACAAAATTTCGTTTCAACCTCCGCAACAATGGTTACAAATCCCACGACATTGAAACTGTCATTAAACGACATCTTCACCCTACCCCTCGTCCTTCGCACAATTTAATAATTTCTTCTAAAGCCTTTCTTCCTTATGTTCACGGAGTAACAGATCAAATCGGTAAATTATTGAGAAAACACAACATTAAACTCATTTTTTCATCATCCTCAAAGATCCAACAACTTCTCTCGTCTCCCAAAGATACCATTTCATCCTTTTGTTCAATGGTGGGTACAGGGTTTCTTGTTCTTGTGGCTCAGTATACATCGGAGAAACGGGGCGATCATTTAAGACGCGAATATCCGAGCCCCAAATATGTCTTAGGTCTGGTTTATTCTCGCAGTCAGCCATTGCCGAACATCAACAAGATTCTCTTTGATAATATTTCAATTATATTCAATATTCCCAATTACTATAATAGAAAGATACCTGAGGCCATTGAAATCCAAAAATTCTCCAAAAACATCAACAGAGAGAACGGTAACATGCTTTCCTCCATCTGAAAACGAACCATCGGAAATCTTTGGAAGTGATCGCGCAGACGAATGGTATATAAAGTTTCCCTTTCCCTCTTTCCTGTCAAAAGAGTTTCGCCTCTGGTATGGTGGACATACTGAGTTACCGTACTCTTCTGTCTAAACTTTCTTATCCTTTGTACCAATTTTCAATGCAGAAGAGTTTCGCCTCTGGTATGGTGGTGTTACGGTTTAAATTTTCAGTAGAGATAGTGCTTGTGGCCAGGCCACCAAACATACAGCTGCTGGTTTTGTAAGTGCTGGCATATCTTCTATCAGTCTTGGTTTGGGGGAAATCGGTCATCTTTTCTTTTGTCGTTCACTTGGGTGTCATCCTACTCAAGGTGAGGTTACAGAGTTTTCCAAGTGGATTTTGGATGTTTTTTCTGTAAGAGATTTACTGTAACCCATCTTCGGACCGTCTGAGGCGATTGTATTTCATGGTGTTACTGGGTTAGGACGAAAGCCTCAGGTGGTTCCGGCTTTTCCGGAATAAGCAGCGCGGCAGAGCCGACCAATAACCAAGGTATGAGCATGTGCCCCTCAACCCTCGGTATTTGGAGGGTTAATCCTCTCTTCTTAATCTTTATAGTCTTTTTACGGTTGAGATCCTTGCCAGTTTTATTTTGAGATCCTTGCCATCTTTATTTTAGATTCATCTCTGATCTCCCAATTACGACCTATATAGTGACACGAGGAGTTCCAAAGGAGTAGTCACCGTCTCGTAAAAACCTCCAAGTGTGGGCCTCGAGGATTTCGGTGAAGTGAGTTCTTGTGAACCTACTCAGTGGCCGCAAGAAGTACAAGCATCCACGTCGACCTGGGACCCTTTGCGACGATTACCGAAGTACCCCTTTTTCATATTATTACGTGGGAATTGTTTCAGCTTAGCTAAAACCATATATGTGGCAGTTATTTGGATTTTAAGCTTAATTATAGTACGATTTTATATAATTACCTACAGCCCCTTTTTTGTTTTTTTTTACTTAGCATTTTCTGGTGGGCTGTTAATATTTGTATTCATGAATCGAGTATGTTAAATATATTTCAAAGGTAAAGTTTACCAGCTTTTGTAAAAGAACTATACGAAACAAAGTGCGCACTTTCTTTCACATAAATAGTGTCAGTAACCTAAGATCAAAATAAGAAATTTTGTGGGAGATACACTTACCTTGTGTGCGTATATTGTTAATTAAAAAAAAAGTGCAATACACTTGAACTTATTCTGCCTTTAAAGTACTTTGTTTTATTGGTTCTAAGAACTATTTTCCTGTCTGTCTGCTCTCAACAAGGTAGGTCACAGAGGGAGAGTGGCAACGAGACGCTCCACTCCCAGGAACTACGCCATCTAGGAGTGAGTTGTTCAGCTTCCGTTTTGGGCATATTTTGGTGATTTTTCTACGTCTCCGTTAGGTAAATTGCGTGATTCAAAATCACCTGGCGCCCCTTTTTGGTATTCTTTAGCCGTCGTGCCGTGCAGTTACCAAACTTCATTCTATTTAAGCGAAATCTTGGAAATATTTTCACTCCTGAGTTCCGGACTTGTCAATTTTTGGAAAGTTTTCCACTCACTAGATTATCACATCGGCCCAAACGAGGGGTCCTCACAGGGGTGTACGACTCCCAGCCTGCAATAAGAAGAGGCTCTTGCTCTTTCCCCAGCGCTAGCCGGCGATAGTGAAGGAAATTATTTCATAGATTGACAGTGGCACTTAGAAGAATTTCTCGGAAATTATAAATACTTAGCCACGACTCCTTCACTGGGGAAAAATTCCGTAACAGTGGACATACTGAGTTACCGTGCTCTGATGTTTTGAAATTGGTCTTTTCATTCTTTCTTTTTTGCATATTCCCTCATATTCCTCTTTTTATTTATTTTTCTTTTCTTTGTTCCTGAAGAAGCCTTCTACGATGATGGGCGAAACGTCGAACACTTTTGGTAGTTCTTTGACACGGTCCAGTCCCGGAAGAAGTATATCCTGTTCTATTAGTGGTGTCCACGCTAACATGTCCTTCTTAAAGAAAAAAATGGTACATAACTGCGTTTTCTTAAAATAGATACTAATTTCATAAACGTCTTTTATTTCTTGGTAAAAATACCCCCTTCACTTTATTCGTCCGACAAACGGTTTTCGACTAAAAAATTATTTAGCCTGTGATTTTGTTGACTTATTTCATGCTATGGGTTTATTAACTATTAAAATCATTTACTTCCAAAAAGCCTAAAATTCTAGCTTACCTAACCTAAATTTTTATGAAGAAACATCAATGACCAAAGTTACCTTAAAATACATACTGTGTTCGCGCTTGGAGAAGTATTACGTATTTGCAATAATACTAAAAAGCTTAATTTTTTAGAAGCCACAGGAATTAGCAAATATTTAAAATCAAGGCAATTTACAATGTGTCTGTGTTCTATGGAGCTTGTTAGCATAACAACGGCTAAACAAACTACTGATATAAACGCTGACGATGCTGAAAAGCAAAATCAGATCCGGTCATAGCAAATATTCATAGCAACATTGTGAAATTTTTATAACATTTGTTGTATTTATCGTTAATAGAGGTTATTAATTATAAATAAATACCAGATTTTATTGACAATTGCAATTTTTGCTTTTCTTAATGTTATTGCAGTTTTTATGTAATTTTATTCCAAAATGCAAAATTTTGTCAAATTTCTAAAAATGTTCACCTATTAGTGATAACTGTTGCCCAGCAAGTGCCATAATTAATAATTATAGTATCGGTAACTCCCCAATTACTAACCTCTTAGAAAATTTCCATTTTTGAGGCTCTTCTTTTTGTTTTAATTTAATTGCCCTTTAATTACACCTTGGGGGAAATATTGAGAAGGGATTCATAAGAACTTGATATGGTTAGGACTTCTATTGGATTTTAAGATGCTTAAAATCTCTTCATCACCTTCTAGCAAAATTAATTCTTGGCTAAATGTGTACAGTAAGGGAAGTAAAGTTTACAGAAGTGATAGAAAGCGATTTCATAGGACGTGCTGTCAAAAACTGTCGGTACAACATAAGATTAAAAAATACTTTACACCAGTAACTTCACTTTGTTATACTTTAAAATTAGTATTCACAAAACAAAATTTTTTCAGAAATACACAAAACAGTATTAAACAAATTACAAATGCAAACAAATATTACTTACAACACCTGTAACGTCTAAAAAAAATAAATTTTACCGAAATCTGTGTGAGAATTTTGTCTAAACAAATTGAGATTCCAATGCCCTAAAAGAATTTTTAATCGTGTATGCAGATAAAACATCCCAAGGAATAGAAAATTTTTAAATATATTTGGTGGTAAATTGTAATTATAATTGAGTGTGTTCATAACTATTAGATGAAAACATAATATTATTTTACTATAAACATTTTTTGTTAATCTTAATTAATTTATAGTAGTAATTAATGGTGCAATTTGTAATGTTTATGCAGCAATTTTTGGCATTTTTTAAAGCAATCTATGCCGCAATTTTAGGGACTACATCTAATTATGAATATTGAAGAATTCCACACCGCAATGCCGGCTCCACACTCGCGCCTCGAAATAGCGCGAACGCGAGTGTGGAGACTTTCGAGCCTTTGCGTTCGCCCTTTGCGTAGTTTCCCGTTCGAAGTCGGTTTTTTGATCCGCGTCAAAGGGTTTGCGGGACTTTCGGAAGGCGCGAGCGCCACACTGGCGGCGTGAATTCACTTACAGTTTTAAAGTCTTTTCTGGTGATTGTTGTGTGGTTTCGGAGAGGACGATTTTCTTTTTTTATTTGGTGTTTAATTTTAACATACAGACAATTATAATATGCTGTAGCGCAGTGTGCTGCCGATGCGCTGCGTATATTTCTTTTGAAAGCGCGACTACGTTGCGAAGTTTGCGCGAGTGTGGAGAGGCATCTTTTTCATGCGAAAATCACGCGGCGATGTGCGCGCGAGTGTGGAGCCGGTATAAGGGTTAAAAATGTCAATTATATACTTTTTTATTTAAAAATAATAAATTACTTTATTTAACCTACTCTGCCACATTTGAAGTATGCCATGATATACATCAAATGAATCAGAAAAATATGTTCAATTTGGGAAATAACAACGCTGACATAATTTTCGTGGAACCAGTTTATTTTAGAAAAATACCGTATACCAGTGAAGAGGCTTTAAAAAACACCTGAATCCGGTTTTTAATTTTTTTCAGTCTGACTTCAAATAAAAAGTTACAGCTGATTATTAAAAATGGCCAATTTCAGTTCTTTTCCAAATAAAATCAAGGCGAATTGAAATTGAATTATTTACTCAGCGGAATATAATTAGGCATTTAATTCTGCACCACCTGCTCATTTAAGCTTCCTTGTGTCTCTAATGGTTTACTAGATCCCTGTGATGGAAATCAAATTTGGTTCAACCTGTATAGCTGGAGATTCGCTAGGTAGCTAAAATAAACAGGAAGTTTGCGAATAAGATGCTAATATTTAAAGAGCAGAATTAAGAAACAAATTGGTTTTTCCTTGAATACGTTGAAATGGTTTCAAATATTTTTTTTTTATTTTGGCAGATACTAACTAAGCGTAAAAGTCCGTGTTCTAAAAAAAAAAAAATTGTTCCACTTGCATCAGTTGCGTCCGAGCCAACAAAAAAATGGTACCTACTCCACGGCGTTTTTTCAAAATGAGTATTAATTTCATAAACAACCTTTATTTTTAGTAACAATGCTTCTTAGACTGTTTTTCATCAGACGAAAGGTTTTCCATTGAAAAAAAATATTTATCTGTAAAATCCATTATGTTTATTTATTTCAACCTATGGGTTTATTAATTATTATAGTTTCTTCAAAAAACATGTAAATATATCAGAATGATCAAAGTTCCCTTAAAAAAATAAACATCCAATTTTTAAAAAAGAATATGAAGCGCCCATTGAAATGCAAAGAAATGCACTTTATATTTTTAATCAAAAATAATTAATTGGATAAAAAAATAGAAAACATTTTTACTAAGAAATAAATACTCTTAATAAAAATCATATTTAATTTGAGAGAAAAATCAGTAGCGGGATTTTTTTTTCTTTTTATTTTTGTGATTAAAAATGTTCAGACATGTTAATCGAAAACCGTTCATCTTACAAAACAAATTACTAAGGAGTGAAGGATGTTTATGAAATTAGAACCTGTTTTGAAAAAAAATTGTTTCGTTAAGAATAGGTAGGTAGGTTAGCGTGGACGCCACTGATAAAAGTAGAATAAATACCTTCTTGCAAAAAATGCATTTTTGTGCCTACTTAATATCTACAAAAATTTAAAAAGGCATTTTAAAAAATTTCAAGACATTTAAAGAAAAACGAAATTGTTTCCCAATTATCAAGGCCATGTATCTTACAAATAAAGTGGTTTCGGACCTTTGTTGATATAAATATTTTTTCTTAAAATAACCCCAGGGTTGTGCTTTTTAAGTATAAGCATCTTATTCTTAAACACCCTGTATACATGATAGTATCAACGAATTTGAAAAACACATCTTTCTGAAATTTGTATGAACTCTTGAAAGCCGTGCCTAATATGCAGACGAAGTTATGGTTAATAACCATTGGTTATCCATAAAAACAACTTGCGAAGCGTGCACCTATGCTTTTATAAACAATTTTAAGTTGCAGCGAATTGGAAAAGCAATGTTTCAGTGACATTATGGTTTGCCATGTTTTCACCACGGGCTGTATTTTTATTACAATAGTAAACTACCTACTATTCGTAAGTTATTCCAAATAACTAACCCAAAGTATAAGTATAATTTTTACTTTAGCATCCTATGGAATATGGAAAAGTTTTTCATTTCGGGGGATGGATCATTTCATTGTTTCTGGTTTGTTACGCCGGCAATATTCTACAGGAAGCGGTAATTTTTTAACAATTGATTTAGTTATTGGTTTGTTTATTTTTTATACGATTTGCAGAGCTCAACTGTGGCTAGGAGAATTTACGAAAGCAATTGGCAAAATCTAGATCTCCAGACGCAAAAATTGTTGTTTTTTATTGCGTTGAGGGCAAAAAAAGCTCAACAATTGACCGCTGGATCCTTTGGTATACTGGGATATGATTTATTTCTTTCTGCAAGTATAATGTATTTCTTGATTTTTGTGTAATGACAGGTTTTTCGTTCTAGACTATTAAGGGAGCTTACACATTTCTAACACTCTACGGAAGAACTTATAACTATAATAAATCCTAAAACAATTCTTTTGGTTCAATAAACCTAACGACTAAGTCTACTTTACCACCCCCGAAGAACTGAAAAAAATAATCAAATCCCTTCCAAATAACAAAGCTCCCGGCTCGGACGGTATCGACAATCATCTTCTCAAAAACCTACCTATGAAAACAGTAGTACACCTTCATTATATCATTAAGGCCATATTTGAATTACAATATTTTCCTCCACAATGGAAAATAGCTTACCTAATCCCTATCCCTAAATTTAACAAAAACCCCAACTCCCCTACAAGCTATCGCCCCATAAGTCTACTTTTTACACTTACAAGGAAAGGTCGCGAAGTGTCCGGCGCCGATTTTGCTAATTTTTGGATATGTTTTAAAGGACCAAAATCTAAGAGACACGTATTTTTTTTTATCGGCTGATAAACGGTTTTAAGGGTAGTTTTACCCCCTCAAAGTTGGAGCAAAAAATGCAGATTTTGCTGTTTCTCACATACCAAAAATGATATTCGAGTGGTTTCTTTTTCCAAAAGTTTTGTTTTGATGAGAAATAAAAGAAAAAAATTTTTTCGAAATTTTCCCACCCCCGTCATGGGGGCAAACTACCCCATTTAGAAGTTTTTTAATCCTAAAAATGGTAATTACGCCAGCAAAATTTTGAAAAAAATATATGTTATTTTATACACCAAAACTAATTTTACCTGTTTTTGGATTTTGTCGAAAAATATTTTTTTGGGGGGTAAACACCACTTACACGAATACGTTTATGATAGGATGTATTTTTATGATTTTGTTTTATTTTTTTTTCTGAAGCGAAGTATTTCGACGAGAAACTAGAAAAATAATGTTTTAAGATTTTTTCGGTGACCCGTCATCCCCACCCTCCACCCTTCCCTTATAGGAGGGTGAGCTACCTACTTAAAAAACCGGAAAATTCGAGATTATTATGATCCCTCTACTATCTAGATACACCAAAAAATAAGTTTACCAAATTTTTTTAACCCTTCCCCTCCTGATAGGGGTAAATTACCCCTTCTGAAATTTTTAATTAACAAGAAAATAGTCATTATAACAGCTAAATTTTGAAAAGTAAATGTTATTTTATACATCAAAATTAATTTAACTTTTATTTGGGTTTTGGTGAAGGAAAAATATTTTGGGGGTGAACACCCTTTAGGTCAAACACGTATATAATAGGATGTATTTCTATGATTTTTAATTCTCTTTTTATCTGAAAGGAAGTATTTCAACGAGGAATTAGAAAATTAATTTTTTTGAACTTTTCCAGTCACCTCTCTCCACCTTATCTTACTAGAGGGTGAGTCATCTACTTAAAAAATCGGAAAACTCGAGATCATTACGATCTCTTTTTATACACCGAAAAAAATTCTAAACTTTTGCACGTTCGTAAGGGGATAAACCACCCCTTTCTGAGCTTTTTAAGTATTCAAAAAATTATCATTATAACAGCAAAATTTTGAAAAAAAACACTACATTTTATACACCAAAACTTATTTTATTGAATTTTTTTTGGGGTTTGTCGAAGAAAAATTTTTGGGGGTAAACACCCTTTAGAGCAAATACATATATAAAATATTTATATAAAAATTGCGGTCAGTTGTCTGAACTTTATAAAAATTTAGAAGTTTTGTATATTAGATATACCTACACGAGAAATATGGGAATTTACCAAAACACTTAAGTGTATATTATTATGGCGGTAAAGATATTCATTTCTTTTTTTCCTGGAACGAAATATTTCAACAAGAAACAATAAAAATAATTTTTCCCAATTTTTCCAGCCACACCTCGCGTCCTATTTCTATCAGAAGGATAAGTCAACGGGGATGGAAAATGCAAAAATTTAAAACCTTTCTAAACTCTGTTTTGTGGTATCTAGAGAGACAGCAATGATCTCGAATTTCCAGTTTTTCAAGTAGATAGTTAACTGGCTCACTCTACTGGTATGCCAAGGCGAAGGGTGGGAACGGTAGAACCAAAATTTAAAAATAATATTTTTGTACCTTCTTTAAAATACTTCGTTTCAAAAATAACGAACCGAAAATTATACAAATATATCTTCTATTATATATAAATATTTGCGTTAAAGGGTGTTTACCCCCAAAATATTTTCCTTCACCAAAACCCAAATACAGGTAAAATTAATTTTGATGTATAAAATAACATTTATTTTTCAAAATTGAGCTCTTATAATGACTATTATCTTGTTAATTAAAAACTTCATAAGGGGGTAATTTATTCCTATCAGGAAGGGTGGGGGTAAAAAATTTTGGTAAACTTTTCTTTCGGTGTATATAGATGTAGATGGATCATAATATTCTCGAATTTTCCGGCTTTTTAAGTAGGTAGCTCAGCCTCCTATAAGGGAAGGGTGGAGGGTGGGGATAAGGGGTCACCAAAAAAATCTTAAAAAATTATTTTATTAGCTTCTCGTCGAAATACTTCGCTTCAGAAAAAAAAATAAAACAAAAATCATAAAAATACACGTATACATATACGTATTCGTGTAAGTGGTGTTTACCCCTCAAAAAAATTTTTTTCGACAAAATCCAAAAACAGGTAAAATTAGTTTTGGTGTATAAAATAACATATATTTTTTTCAAAATTTTGCTGGCGTAATTACCATTTTTAGGATTAAAAAACTTCTAAATGGGGTAGTTTGCCCCCATGACGGGGGTGGGAAAATTTCGAAAAAATTTTTTTCTTTTATTTCTCATCAAAACAAAACTTTTGGAAAAAGAAACCACTCGAATATCATTTTTGGTATGTGAGAAACAGCAAAATCTGCATTTTTTGCTCCAACTTTGAGGGGGTAAAACTACCCTTAAAACCGTTTATCAGCCGATAAAAAAAAATACGTGTCTCTTAGATTTTGGTCCTCTAAAACATATCCAAAAATAAGCAAAATCGGCGCCGGACACTTCGCGACCTTTCCTTGTTAGCAAACTAACAGAAAAAGTAATAAACCTTCAAATAAACAATTCTACACAATACGGCTTTAAACAAACACATCGTCAGAATTACAAACGACATAAGAATCGGATTTAACAAAAGCCAAAACACCGTACTAACTACCTTAGATATTGAAAAGGTCTTCGATACAGTTTGGGTCGAGGGACTTATACACAACATGGAAAACTACAATATCCCTTCCTTTTTCAACAATCTCATTTACCTTTCAAACAGAAGTTTTTACGTACAGGTAAATAACTCTTATTCCACAACACACAGCATTAACGCAGGAGTTCCGCAGGGGTCTGTTCTGGTCCCCCAGCTATTTAACTTATCGATAAACGATTTTCCAACATTTCATAACAACAAAAACGCACTATTTGCAGACGACGTAGCACTATATACACAATCACACAACGTACAAGCAGCAGCAATGCTGCAACAACAATACATACTCAAAATACACCAATATTGCACCAAAAACAAAATCAACATCAATTCCACCAGGTCAGAAACCATCACCTTTACAAAAAACTTTACACAAAACAGAATTATAACACTTCAACAATACAAAACACGACCATACACGAAAGCAGTAAGATTAAATACCTGGGGGTCACACTTGATAAACGTCTATCTTTAAAACACTCACATCAAGCAGACCATTGCAGAAGCATACGAAGTCACCAGCAAATTATTCCCCCTGCTGGTAGCAAACAGTAAATTATCCGCAAAGAATAAAAAACTTATATACACTGTAATAATACGACCACTACTCTTCGCTTCGCCCGCGTGGAGCATTCAAAACGGCGTTAAAGCCCTTACAGACATACCAAAACAAAATTTTACGATTCATTACAAACAAGGACAGATACACTAACATAACCACACTCCACGAACTGACAGACTTACTCACAATCACAGAACAGATCAACACAACAGCAAATAAATTCTACAAACACCAATTACAGAACAACACATTAAACAGACAAATAACCAAAATCAGATACAACAACTCACCATTTAGATTATTACACAAACTGATATATCAGCACCTTTCTATATTTAATCAAACCAGAACACCATCACCTGAAAACTAGATTCACCTAATTAGAATAGGAAAAATTGTAAATTGTAAATTTATTGTTAGTTAGATATTTTTATTGACTGTACAAAATCTTTAGATACAGTTAGTATTAGTTCTATCTATCATGTCATTACAACTATATATTGTCACTACAGTTAATCTTATCTATAATGTTACTGTAGATAAATAAGGTTCAATTGGATTAAGAAACAATGTACTCCAAATAAACCATGTACAAACAGAAAAAAAAAGTCTCTGTACAACTCAAAAAAAAAACACCTGCAACGATAATATTACTGTGAATGAATTACCAACTAGAAAAGTAGTACTAAGGACGTTAGATTAGCACGTTACAAATAAAAATTACTTTTAGGCCATTAAAAAATGAGGGTATCTATATAACCACAAAAAAAATGGCAAACAATAAATACTCATTTTCCCAACATGAAAAATCCCTTTTGAACCTATCGTTATAGCACTTTGTGCTAAAACTTTTCAACATTTTTGATACCTACCAAAACTTTCAACTCTTTATTTCAAATATCTAAATCCAACAAGAAATAAGTATATAATATACGCAGAAAAGGCATCAGCCAGGAACTGCCATGCCTATACACTTTGTGTCACTCTCCAAGTGCGCTCTGCCATCGAGCAGCTCGTACTTGGAGAGCTTAACTTCTCTGATCAAACTATTGTATAAACAACATTTTAATAATGTGTTTTGAAGATTGACTGTGTCTGAGTTCGAATCTCGCTGCCGACTTCGAATTTTTTTTATTGTATTGGGGAATCTATTCATAGGTACATGTACCTACCATATCGGCAGTTCAAATTAACGTTATTAGTAACCTGAAACCATCCGTTTGTGCCCTATTTTCTTTAGTCGCTTAACGCGTCTAAAGAAGAAGGAGACAGTCGAACCAAATAAAACTGCTAAAGAAAGGAAAATATATTTGGCAAAAATAAAATTGGACGAAAGTTTCTGAATCAAAAGAAAGTCAAAAATCAAAACAAATATATGTAAAAAAAGCAATTAAACATAAAAAGAAAGAAAAACTGGTTTATCCAAAAATAAAAGAGAACAAAATTTACTGGATCAAAACCTCTATGTATAGCACAAAGTGTCGCTAATAATCCCATTTGTGATTTATGAAAAAACAAAGTTTGGTAAAGGGTTTTTGGCTGTTTTTATTTGGTAGGTTTTAACCTACCGTGTAGGTTAATATCGATCAATTAGATTTTTTTATTTTTGTACATTTTTGTTGTTTTGTTGCTTTTAAATGTTACTGTTTAGCAAGTTTTATTTAAATTGATATGTGCTCTATCTATACCGATTATTAGTGTTTATTTTCTTTTATTTTATATTTATGTGGTTCCATATTCCCCGGCGTTGCTCCTTATATTATTAAAATTTTGGCAACAAAAAGTGGATCTTTGAGAACAAAGTCAAAATTTTGCGGGAACTAAATTTTTAAAAATGTCAAATTATTTAAAATTTTTGTCACTCTCTTATGACATATCAATTATTAAAAATTCATAACAGTTTCTAGAGTAGGGCAAAATTCTCTGAAGAAATCTAATATTGAAAAAAGGGATTTAAATAACAAGGTGAAAATTTCGAAAAATGTATTCTGAATAATACAAATTTTGAAAAATTTTGAAAATAAAATATAATAATTAAAAAGACATTTAAATTAAAAAAAAAGCCTAATTTTAAGAATAAAGTTGAAATTTTGTAGATACACAATTTCGAAAGATTTTGACAAAATTAACTAAAAACTACTTTTAAGGAAAGAATTAAAATTACTCAACGAACGAATTTTGATAATAAAGAAAAAACGAAAGACGTATTTTTAAAACAGTTGAAATTTTTCCAATGAAGGTGAAATTGTCAAAAAAAGTTTTATTATGCAGGATCTTTATACAGGATTATTATACAGGGTCTTGAAAATTAAGAAAAAAGTAGTTTTTGCCTAAATGTTTTGAAACAGTTTGAAATATTTTTGTTGAATTATGGTAGACATTAATTCGACATAAAAAGGCATTTTTGCAAGACAAAGATTTGACCACCTCTATTAGTGGCCTAATTAAGTCCTTGAGTATTTTTAACGAAAAAATGATAACCGCTGTTTTTTTATCAAAAAAGAAATAATTTTATAACCACCATCCATTTTTTGGCAAAAATGCCTTCTCAAATTTTTCGCGCGTCAAACCGTTTTCGATTAACAGGTCTTTGTATATTTTTAGTGGAAAAATAACCACGTCATTAATTTTTTTTATATAAATGTAACAATCATTGAGAATTCCTTATTAAAAAATTTTCCTTTAGCTTTTTTTCATCGAACGACTGATTTTTAATTAAAAAAATAATAGTACATTATACTATAAGGGAGAGAAATGCGTTATTTTGGCAGAGGTGCAATTTGAAGCCCGAGGGCTACAATGCACCGAGGACAAAATAGCATCTCTCCCGAATGGTATATGCTATTTTTTCCACGGTCTCATTAAGTTAAAAACACATATTTTGTCATTAGGATGTAAGTAGCACCAGAATTATTGTATTCGGATTTGAGCATTTATTTGGTAGTCGTTGAGTTATTGTCATAACTACAAAATAAACAAACAAAAAGAATTGTTAAATTAAGGTGCTAGTTTGGTTTAGTTTAAAGTTTGTTTAGTGCACAATGAATAATTGTGAGTCGGAAGCGTTTGTGGAGGCTGCAAATATTGCAATTTGCGAAGTCAAGATCTTTATACGATATAGCCTACAATCGGTTCAAAAAGTGGTGCGCTGAGAAAAATGTTCAAGTATACAGCGAGAATGTTTTGTTGGTACACTTCAGTGAAAATGCAAAGAATTACAAGTCTTCTACATTATAAGCGCAATATTCTATGGTTAAATCATACTTGATAATTTACGACAACATAGATATAAGCAAATTCCCCAAGCTGATAGCATTTTTGAAAAGAACCGGTGACGGATATCAAGCGAAAAAATCGAAAATATTGACAAAGAGTGAAATCGACCGTTTTCTATCAAGTGCAGATGACAAAGAATTCTTAATGATTAAGGTAAGATTACTTTTGTTGTTAGGTATTTCAATTATTAAGTATTTTAATTTTTTATAGGTTGCCGGAGCTTGTCAAACTGAAGAACTAGTCAATTTAACTCTAGATGATATTGAGGATGTAGGCTCTTCCTTGATTGTAAAAATTCCAAACACTAAGACAAAGATTCCACGAATCTTTCTGGTTACCGATGTGGGAAATATGCTTGAATTGTTTCGAAAATACCTGTCCCTTCGTCCTCCCCACGTCAAGCATAAACGCCTTTTTTTGTACTACAAAGCAGGAAAATATAGTTCGCAGCCAGATGGCAAGAATACCACTGGAAAAATTCCGAGTGTAGTAGCTTCGTATTTAAAATTACCTGATGCTGCATGTTATACTAGTCACTGCTTACGAAGATCTTCAGCGACATTACTGGCAGATGCTGCTGTGGATATCACGACAATAAAGCGTCATGCTGGTTGGAAATCAACGACAGTCACTGAGGGTTATGTCGAGAACTCCATTGAAAATAAGACCAACATTGCTAATCAGGTTTTAGTAGGTACCACTACTAGCGCAATCACAAAAACTGTAAATGTAAGCGAAAGTAATATTCCTTTTAATATTAATTTTGAAAATTGTACAATGGTAACATTTAATTTAAATGTCAATAAATAATTTCAATGTTATCTTTTTTTTTGTATGAAAAACGTTCTCCATAATGTAAACTCCCTTGGGAGCATTATGCTTCCTTGAGAATAATCGACTACTTCTGTTTTAATTTTGATGTCATAGAAAGTGATTTCCACTCCCGACCGTGGAAAAAATTTATTTCTTTGGAATTCTATGTGCCCTGAATACTCTTTTCTGCAAATGTTCATGGTAAATAACTAAAAATAACTGTTTATAATAATAACAGTTTATAAAATTAAATATCCTTTGTAATCGAAAACCGTTTGTCACAAAAAAACCAATGAAGCATTTCTTTTATGAAATTAGTATTTATTTTGAAAAATAGCAGTGGCATATAATGTTTTTCGTTAAAAATATTTGAAGACATGTAAGCAGGGACTTTATTAATGGAAGTAAATATTTTTCCTGCAATAAAAGAAATTTTACTCCTACTTCGTATCTATCAAAATTAAAAAAAATTATCTTAAGCGGTTTCAAAGTATTTCACAAAAAACAATTTTTTTTCTTAAATTTTAATTAAATCCTAAATCCTAAAAATCCTTAAAAATCCTTAAAGTAGGCAATCCCGGAACTACGTTGATAAAAACTTTTTTTTCTAAAAATCATTCAAGGATTATGCTACTGAGTTTATTAGTTTATTATTCAAAAACATCCTATACATATGTTTGTGGAGAAATAAAAAATACAAATTAAAAAAATATTAAGTTTTCAAAAAACACGAATTTCAAAGCGCAAGTTGCCATACAGTCGAATTAAAAAAAAAACCACATTTTAAGTGTAAGTAGAACTTTTAAAAAATATTTCGCTACTAAAAAAAGTGAAATCTCAAGAAAAAAAATCGAGAGGAGTTGAAATTTACTTAACACCATACTAATTTTCCGGTGAAAGTTAAATTTTGAAACAAACTGGCATAATTTTCATAATAAAGTAAAAATTTCGAAAAAAGAATTTTGATGAAATGATCCAATTTGAGGCAAAAACAAATTTTGAGTCATAATTTCCAGATAGTTGAATGGCAAAAGCGAACCTTATGAAAAAGGCAGAATTTTCGATAAATATTGCGAAAATAAAAAAAGATATATTATGAAAACAATCAGAGATTAAAATAAAAAAGAATAAAGCTTAAATTTATTGCAAAAAGAAAGGCTTTATTTCCCGGATAAAACCAATATTCCAGGCTAAAATCAAGATCTCAGAAAATGACAAATTAAAAAAAGTCAAATTCTGAAATAAAAGACGAATTTTACAGAAAAAAGTCGATATTTTGTGAGTATGTGAATGTGTGCCCTTTAAATTATTGCTTTTATTAATAAATAAAAGAATGAAGTTTTCACTTTCTCCTGATTTTAATTTTGATTTGAAAATTTTGATATTTGTTCTAAATTTTTATTTTAAGGTTTTTCATAAAATATCAATATTCAATTCGACCTTTTTCTAAGTATAATTTGACGGTTAACCCAAAATTTTCATATTATAATAGACTCATCTAAAGGTCAATAATTTATTATAATAAAAGAGCTAGGTTTGTTTAAAATAAAATTGGGCAACAGATTACCATCATGTTTATTTGTCAGTAGCTACTTAGAGATATAAATGTTATATCCCGGTTTTGTCTCTAATCCAGGACCTTAAAGAATTAACGCTTGTGTAGACTCCTGTTGCAAAATAAAATTGTAGAACAAGATTACCATCATGTCTATTTGTTAATAGCTATTTAGAAATATAAATGTTATATCCCGGTTTTGTCTCTAATCCAAGACCTTAAAGAACTAACGCTAGTGTAGACTCCTGGATATTCAGGTAGAGCGCATCCCATTCCCCACGAAACAATGCCTACCACGGTGCCATTGGTAGATAAGGGTCCCCCTGAATCGCCCTAAAACAAACGTGTGAAATAAAGCTTAAGCTATAGAGGAAAATGACGAATGATATGCATGAACTTCCGAAAAGATTTAAAAAGTTCTAAAGTTAAAGGAATGTAAATTAAAAGTCCAGTTTTGTCGCAAGAGCATCACCTTTGATACGGTTGGCATACCCAGTATCTTCCTTAGAGGTACCTTAACTTAAAAAGAAATGTGCGTCTGACATGAGCAAGTTAACTCAGTATGTCAACCCATATCAGAGAGAGGTAAAACCATGTGCTCATTAATATTCTTAATAATTATATGGGCAAAACTCTACTGAAGTAAAAGTGACCCAGAAGAGATTGCTGTCAATACAGAAGAGTATGGTCATCAGCAGGTTAACTATACATAAGCGAAATTCGTCTGCACAGGCTATGGAAAAAAACCAAAATTCAAGATATCAGAGCATAATAACACAGTATATCAACTACACCTGGATCCATGTACCAATACTGTACCAGTGTGCAAAATTTGATTGAAACCTTTTAATTTCAATTTAATTTAATTTTTAATTTTTGTTTATATAAAACATTTTTGTTAAAATAACTTCACTATTACCTCTTTCATTTAAAATATTTAAAATGAAAGCACCCTCTATATTGCGTTTTTCCTTTATATTGTTATGTATTACTGGTGAGTTGAAATGAGAATGAAACATTGATGTCTAAGGCTCTAGTTTCGATTCCGATTCTTTTTATTATAGTCTTGTGTTTTTCTCTTGCCTAATTACATAAAAATTATACTTGTTTAATCTATTGATTTTTCTATTTAATTTTCAGTTACTTTAAATTTAATTTTGTGTTCTATATATAATCTTACCGAATTGTTTGATAATATATTTGATAATACTTTCAAAATTTACAAAATTTAAAAAAAAAAAAATTTTCAGCCCGTATTTTTAATATACAGGAATGGCCTGAAGTACAAAATAATATTCATATCTTTTGAATGAGTTAATTTTCTTTAAAACGCCGAAACACGTTAACTGATCTTAATTTTTTCTTGTCTTTCGATTATAGAATAACTAATTTTTCTTCAACCTTCTAACACCTAGCTACTTCTACTTTTTTTCTCAAATGAAAACATAAGGCATGATGGAGCTTGTTAAAAAGTCTTAAGAATTCCAAATTCAGCCATACCAAATAAACAAGTTTTATGTTTTCAATAGCAAGGTGTTTAAGGTTGTATAAAACTCGTACTTAACAAGTAGGTAAATAAAGTTTAATTGTATTTAGTGCTATCCTCCATGAATTTGCACAAAATAAAATAAAGAATGTGAAACTGTATGGTATGTTTTTTATGTTGCGTTTTTTTCTTGGTACTTAGTTGCCAGGCTTTCCAGTTAATTCTTCTCTTCAGTTGTAAAGTGCAGTTCGAAGAGTTATTACTGTGTCAAAATCACCTTATTTATTAATTTATTTAATGCGAAATATCCCGAAAACCAAATCTCTCAGATTTTGTCTAAAACTGAACGGGCACGTGCTTTGAATGAAGAAAAGTAATAGGAAATTGCATTAGAACTTGTTGAAAATCCTCATTATTCATCTGTTCCATTGGCCCGCAATCGCGATGCTTCTTGAACTGCAATTCGAATGTTTTTGGAAGAGAAATACCACCTCCTTAAGGTATGTCTTGTCCAAGAGCTTTTGGACGACGATTATGATAGGCGATTACAATTTTGTGAGGAAATTATGGGACGGTGTGACGACATTAATGGTTTTTACCAAGACGTACTTTTTTCGGATGAAGCTTCGATTTATTTAAATGGAGCGGTTAATAGTCACAACTATCGCATACGCAGCACCCACGAAAAGTTAATGTATAGTCAGGTAGCATCAGCAACAGAATCTTGAACCCATTCTTTTTTTGAAGAAAATCTTACTGCCGCACACTACCTAGATTTGACCTAATACCTGGCTATACCTGTAATTTTCTCTTATAAAATTGATCCAGATATACCGAATGAAAGAATTTGGTTTCACAATTTGGTCCAACTCTATCCCAATTTAGTATTGATGTTCGAAAATGCTTAGATGAAATGTTTCCAAATCGTTGGATTGGTGCACCTGGTACGATGGAATGGCCGCAAGATCTTCCAACTTAAGGCTGGTGGATTATTTTTTTTGGGGATATTTGAAAGAAACGGTCTAACAGGACAGGTCGAATAATATTAAAAATTTAAAGGACAAGATTAGGGCGAAGATGCATAATATACCAGCTGAGGTAATTTGGAATGCTGTGGACAGCTTTTATTATCGTCTTGGAGAATGTCAAATAGTAAGGACATTTTCAGCATAAGCGATATTAAGTTTATTTTTGTAAATTATCCAGTTGTATTAATTTCTAAATAAAACAAAACTTGTTATAGAAAACATAAAACTTATTTGATATGGCTGGATTCGGTTTTCTATAAGTATTTCAACAAGCCCCCTCATATCTAATGTTTGCATTTGAAAAAAATAAAGGGTGGCTGAGGGTTTGGGAGAAAAATATTTATTATATAACCAAAAGATGGGAAAATATCAAGTTCCGTTAACTTTTTTAGCTTTTTAAAGAAAATTAACTCATTTTTACATTTTATTCCGTACTTTTGGCCATTTCTGGCAATGCCGATTTCCGTGCAGTTATTTCAAAGATATTTATCTTTCATACCTGACAGGCATCTTTGCCGCCTCCTAAAACACCAGCACATATCATCCGTTCTGTCACATTGTATTCTCCATAATCTTTGGCACATTCATCGTGATCAATTAGATTCACCTCTACATATCGCAGTTCGGAGGATGAAAATATATCCCCTGGCTAAAAAATAAAGCCAATTATTTGGTTGTTTTTATTATTACATCCAAGCATCACTAACGTACATCTACAACTCCAAATCCGGAGACATTCAAAGCGGTATCAACAGCAATAACGTAATCATCTTCAGGGAGTACCGCAGGTTGTATAAATTCTGAAAATTTTAATTTCTCCGCTAACTAAAACGTTAAAATTGTACTAAAATCTAAAGTGCAACATATATCAAATCTTACTCTAATGATACCAATGTCGTAATCGTAACCTGAGTAGTTTTCGTGGGCGAATGACTCCTTGGCTTTAACGCGTATGGATGCATTTCTGAGATCACTGGTTCCAGCGACAACTTCATAGAATTGCGATATTATTCTAAAAATTAAAAAGATTAATGCATTGAGGTGATCGATCCAGAAAAGTTGCATGTTGTAGTTTTATTATTTGTTCAAAACATTTAATTTAAATCTGACTTTTCTTTACGATGGAAATACATTTCGTTAAAGTATTCATTTCTTTGTGGAAATTTTTCGTTTTGATCCTAAAATGTTGACGTAATTCTTATCTTATCTTATTCTTCTTATTCTTTCTTATATATTAAGGCACAATCTGTGTGTAACATTTTCCAATAGAAATTTGGATAGCGGGTCACGTGATGGAGGAAATCGGTAAGGTTATCTCCTTGGAAATGGGGACGCGCCTGCGTCTAATTCTAACGGCACTCTCCGGATGACGTATCCGTTTATCTTGCGTTTGAGTTTTATCGAGGGAAATGGCTATGGCGGCCAAGTTAGGAGCGTCGAAAATTTCGCAATGTAAAGGTAACCTCGAAATTTGACTCTCGACAGCGTATACGGCTTCGGCAAGATACACGCGCGCTTCGGTTTTCAACCGCGAGCGATTCCTCTGTTCGAGTGGCGGTCTGTGGGCGAGATGCGTTCCGATCGAAACGAAAAATCCGCTCGAAGCGAAAAATCCATTCGAAGCGAAATTTTATCCGCATCAGCGGATAACCCGAAATGCTAGTTTTCAATATTACGTTTTAAAAATCGAAATTAAAAAAACAATATTTTATCATAAAAACTACCTTAAAACTACATAACCATGAATATAAAATAACGAAATGTTCTTATTACGAAAGTCGATTTCTACTTCATCGGCATTTTATCAACGACATGCAAATTGCTCTGTAATTGCGTTGCTCTTCTTTAGAATCGAATGCTAAAATACGTAGGAAGTGTCTTCCGAGCATCCATTATAACTACAACGTATGTTCTTCTCATGAAGTTATTGGTTAGACGAAGATGCATTTAGATCTGTACCGCAAATCTTCCATGTAATTTCACTGGCGTACGCCTTGGATGTGATTATCATTTTTGACATTTGACTTTTTAATTTTAAATGTTCTGTATTATTTTTAAAGTAAATAAAAATTTGTGTTTGTTATGTGATTTCTGATATTCTGAGCAGGAAAGGGATCACAAGCAGATCAGACTGCAAAGATATTATCACAGACGACTACCTGAGCAAAAGCAGTGTAAGTTTTCTAAAAGAAAAACCTAGTTTCTTCTCTTCCTTTCTTTGGCAATTACAAGGCCTGGAGCTATAGACAGTTCCACAAGGTTAAAAACGAAACCATGATAAAGACAATGTTGCTAAAACTTACATATTGGTGATTTTCCATTGTAAGAAATTGCAATTTCTAAAATTGCAAGCATTCCAGAATGATTCTTTAAATTCAGCGCGCAAATAACAACTTTCGTAGAAGCAGAATGATTAGAAAATTTAGTATTTCTTGTACTTTTTTAGGTGGATGTTATAAGAAATAATGCAATGCTCCTCCACAAGGTTAAAACGAAACCATGATAAAGACAATGTTGCTAAAACTTACATATTGGTGATTTTCCATTGTAAGAAATTGCAATTTCTAAAATTGCAAGCATTCCAGAATGATTCTTTAAATTCAGCGCGCAAATAACAACTTTCGTAGAAGCAGAATGATTAGAAAATTTAGTATTTCTTGTACTTTTTTAGGTGGATGTTAAAAGAAATAATGCAATGCTCCTAGAACAGATTAAAACATTACTTATGCTCTGTATAATTAACAAGTAATATTAAAAAGTAAAACTCAGTTTCTTATTCTTTGTAAAGACAACCATAGTAAATTACAGTAATATTACATCGAGAAAGTGCGCTTAATTTGGCAACAACACTGTGTTAATCAATTCGAACCGATAAAGCCCGTAACAATATATTAGTATGGATGCATCATCGACTAACCGTCCTTGCAAAAAAGTAATTTAACTTCGTTTTAGACATCTATTTATTTAGATCCCGTCAGCGTATTATTTTGATAACAAAAATGAAGGTGAATGTAAAGTTATTTAAAAACGCAACACTGAGGCCAACAAAAACAGCCCTTTCGCCAACTGTCACAATTTTAACGAAAAAAATAAAATATTATTAGGCCGCTTAAATATACGAGCCAATTTCTATATCTTTTGAGTAGTGCAGAAATGAGTGTGACTGCCCGAAAGCACGCTATTCGTGGGACATTTTCTCAGTAACGTTCTCAGTAAGTCGATAAAAAAAGGTAGACAATTTTAAGAACTTCACTACCTAAGAGAAATATTTTTTGTTAGACCAAAATTGTGGAAATTATTGACAAAAAAAATTTTCCATCTCTAAAACAATATGGCTGCCGTTCCGCACCGGATGTTGGCGGGGAATTTCTACACTTATTTGTTAAGCTGAACTGAAGATATTTGTAAAATTAAGTATTTAATTTTTTTGCCACAGGGGTGGTTTTTCATCTACCTTTTCTGGTCTAATTTAATTAAATTTAAAGTCGAAGAGAAAATTTAAAACTTCGTCATTAAACTTGAAATTTAGAAAAATATTTAATACTTGCGTAACATTTTTTTGATCTTTTTACTGTCGAATTTTAGATCCAATATAATTGTTAAAATGCCATAATTTTGAGCCTTAAAATGTCAAGCTATAATGTTGCCTTTTAAGGAAAAAAACACATTTGGGAGAAAACCCAAAATAACAAAATTACTACAGTAATTGTAATTTCAAATGTGAGTTTAATATTTCGAAAAATATTTTCTTATACATTTGAATATTTTTTTAAAGTTTTAACAAATTTGAACCTTTTCCTTAAATTCGCAGATTAAAAGGGAAATTAAAACAAACACAATTTTAATGCGTTACTCTCGAAATCTTGAGACCAGAGACAACATTTAAAAGAAAAGTTTGAAATTTGTGTAAAATAAAAATTTTCAAAACTGTAAGTTTTGAAGTATTGCTTTAATCACAACATAATTAATAATGACTCTTCTTAAAATATTTCTCCAAATCTTAAAATTTGCAAAAACTCAAAATTCTGAGAACATATTTATTAATAGATTAATTTTATCTAAACTTTGTTTCCAGTTTAAAAATTCAAAAATTTATATTTATTTTCTAAATTTTTTCCTTTCATAGAATGTTGAATTTTTGTTTTATATTTTAATTTAGGTTTAATTGCTAAAATTAGAATTTCTGTTTTCATAAAGTTTATAAATTTCGACAGAAAAATAAAATTAAATTTCACCACAGTATTGGAAAGTTTATTCAATGCTTTGAATTTCCTTTTCTGTTTTTTTAGTAACTACTGATGTGATTTGTAGAAAAGCAGATATCCAGAGCGTTTTTCCATTTTATCTTAATTTCCGAGGGAATGTTTGGGTTAAAATAAATTTTAACAAGTTTGAATGAGTTTCTGTCGATTTGGCAGAAAAAAAAAACATCGGCCAAAACTCGATTCCGGTTTTGATTTTAACTAAAATTCTAGTTTCAGTCTATCTTTAATTTTATTGCAAATATATCAAAATATTAATATGTATGTCATAGATTTAAAATAAATTAATAACAGTTCTGGTATGAAAGTCAAGATTTGTATAATTTGGAGTTTGAATTTAATTATTCGCCTGAAAATTTGTTCTTTTAAGAAAATAATTTTTATATTATAGTTATTTCTCTGTCAGAAATAAATATCCAATTTTGCAACATCATTTTTTGATTATTAAACGTGTTCTTTAGCACTTGAACATTCGCCTGAAAAGTTTTATTAAATTAATACTATAGCATACCCATCTATGCAGTGTCCTGCGGTCAAAATGACATCCTCACTGATAATGGAACCACCACAATTATGCAATCCCAAAAATTGTATTGAAACTTGAAATGGAAAATTCTGGATATTGGTTTCGTTTCCACCAATAATTTCGCATCCTGAACAAAGACCGAATTTCGGCAAACTTTCTAGAACAGGTGACCCTTTAGTTGTACGTAAAAGTGCCAGTTTCGCTTCCTACCAGTCTTGACGGCCAAATAAAGCCAGAAAATCAAAAATTTGTAAGCTGATTTAAACATAATATTGCACCAGTGTAGACATTAGTATTTGCTAGATTGTAGGCTTAAATAATGAAACTATTTATCTGATAATTCAATAAATCAATTAGATGATTTGTATTTATTTACAACTGATTAGTTCTAGATTAAGAAGCATATAAAAAAGTTTGCACCTGTTTAGATTTATGTTATGTCCTTAATCCAAGACCTTGGGTAACCGAGATTGGTGTACACTTCAGAGTAAGTGGTTGAGGGGCAATCTATACCCCCAGAGTTACGCTGAAATAACCCGAAGTATTATAAGTACAACAGAAAAGAAGCCTAAGTGTGTTCCATGTCTGTGGGTAGTTTATTTTAAATAACCGAGCCGTGCTTTCGAGAAAAATTGGAATCAAAATGGGCACTTGACGCATCCATATCCATTGATCGTAGTGCAGATCATTCTAGTGGTGACATATTTGATAAAAAGTATGCATCTTCACAGATGGCGTCATTTATAAAGTATAATTAGAGCCCCTCTAGTCAGAGTCTAGCACCCTTCCGCCATATTTCAGCTCTTTCATAGCGCGAAAATTCTTACCTGTCATTTTTGATATATTTAGATGTTTGTTTTATGTTTGTGCTTTTCCTCAAATAAAACCATGTTTCTAACGAAAAGCCAAAAATATCAAAAATGACGGGTTGAAATTTTCGCATTATGAAATAGTTGAAATAAGGCGGAAGAGTGCCAGACTCTTATTAGAGATTCTATACCTATAATTCTGCATAGCGAATTTAAATTGAGTTTGCTTCTTGGCTGAAAATATTAACAAACATATTCAGTGAAATTTCTCGTAAGCATGCATCTTTGGGATTACCAAAATATGTCCTCCTTATGGGGATGTCATTTTATGAGAAAGTGTATCCAAAGTTTGGAAATCGGTATCGCTTTTATTCATGAATATGCACCCTGAAAAAGAATACAGATTGGGTAAATTTTTCAAAGCGGACAACCTCTTATTTATACTAAAAATTCCTACTCTCGCTTTCTGCCGGCCTGGTTGTCAGATAGTCAGAAAATTAAAAAAACCTGTAAGCAGCTTTAAACATTGTATTGCATTGGGGTCTTCAGGATGTATATGTTATCGTTAAAGTTAGAAAGCCGTTGATGTTGACTCTCCCTATTTATAGTTGACGTTTCCTAAATTCAGGCGTTAAAGTAGAAAATCTAATAGGCGTTCAGACATTCTCAAACGACAAGCTGTTAAAGTGAGGAAAATATTGAACCCATACAACACGGGCGCGGTCGACGGCACGCGCTAAAGAAGGTGGACCGAGTAGCTTTCTTTAGAGCGACTGCTGTCGATCACGGACCCCTGCCATCGGAGGTGAATTGAGTAGCTTTCGATCGGCGGTCTCCGCAGCTCGCAAAATTATCAACACAGTAATGTTCACTAAAAGACGGCGGTCAAAGGAACGAAAGTTTCGGAACCGCGTTAAACTACCAAAGAACCATGATGATGCTCATGTTTGGATGTCCGGCGAAAGTTTGTTATACACTATGCTTCAACATTTTTACCTCAAGAACCGCTTATTAAAGTTCCTAGTAAAGATTACCTGTAGAAAATATTTGAAACTCATAATATTTAATAAAAAATAATGATAGTCAGAAAACGCTACAATCAAATTTGGAAGAAGTAGTTAATATTTAAAAAAATATCTACAAATAAATAGGTTGCTGAAAATCTTGGAATGCTTAATAAAACGGGAATAACTCTAATGATTGACAAAAATTAGTTGGCAGCACAAAAAAAATCTGACATCAAACGACAAAAATATATGATTTGTGTAGTCGAGGATGAAACTTATAGGCAAAAAAATTATCTGTTATATTTTTGTAGTGTGAAAAGGTGTAAAAAAACGAGATTAAAACAGTTAGCTTAAAAAGGTAAGTCAAAAAAATAAAAATAAATGACAATGACATCTGATGGTAAACCTTTTAATGCTGAAAAGAATAGAATAAAAAGATCCGTCGTAAATCCTTCGAAAACTGACTTTTTTTAGCAGTTGTGTTATCAAAAATTACTGAAAAATTTCATTATTTTATATAATAATGTTTTAAATCAGAAATACAGAAAATTGTAGTTTAGTATATGAAAGGAACATTCGTCAATAAAGACGATGTACCGCAATTGGAAATTTGTACGAGAGGAGTAGCTGCAACTTTTCAGTCCCTATGGTAAAAAAAATGTAAATTCAAGTCAAGGTGTGTAACAAAAAAGTGTACGCATTGCAAAAATAATGTTTCGTGCAATCCCAAGGCCATCGCTCCTTACTTGCACCAATAAATACTGTAGGATAAGTTGAGAATCTTTTCTGGACAATACGTTGAAAGTTTTGTTATATTTATCCGTGGTTTACGTCTCTTATAGGGCACAATAATTGAAAGGTTTCTTTTATTTTTATTTATTATTATGTATTTATTATTTAATCTGTATTTGCACCATGGGACAACCTAAGTCCGTCTTCTATCTACATCTTTTCGATTTTAACGGGACGCAGTTAGGTACGTCAAGCATTCGCTAGTTAAAGTCCACTTTAACCAGTTAAAGTAATCAGAACCCACTGTAACTAATATCACTCGTTAAAGCTAACTTTTGCTAGATTCTCACTTTAACAGTAACATATACATTAATATATGCTAGATTGGATGTTTAAGTAATAAAGCTATTTATTTGGCAATTTAATAAATTAATTAGATTATTGTAATTTAACGCTAAATTAGGCAACCATAAAAAAGTTGTGTACGTTAGATTCCTGTTTTGTCTTTAATCCATGATCTTAGGGAACTGACATTGGTGTACACGCCAGGGTAAGTGGATGAGGCGCATCCTATACCCCAAGAAACTATCCCTACTTGTGTTCTGCCATCTACTAGAGGACCGCCAGAATCACCCTAAAATAAACCGAAGTGTATAAGCACAGAAGAGACCCAAAAGCGTCCAATTTCTAGTTTAATTTAAAGAACATGTTTAAAATAAAAATGGATTTGAGTAGGTACCTGACAAGCATCTTTTCCACCTCCATCGATCATAGCGCAGAGCATTCTAAGCGTGACATCTTTGAACAAAAGGTATGCTTTTTCACAGATGGCGTGCTCGATAAGGTAAACTTCCACATAACGAAGAATGTTTGAATTGAAAATGCTGCCTGGCTAAAAGGTTTTATATTCTAAGTACAAAAAATTCTAGATATTCTTTGGAATTACTAACGCTATTTAGATAATGATATTTTCGATTTTTTGGCATGGATTTTTTCGGCGATTATGAGAATTTAACAAGAAATTTCATTTATCTTGTGTTGTGGGTATAACAATTTTGAAGACGTAGAACGCAGAAAAAGTAATGTCTCTCAAAATGTTTAGGATATGTTTTACTTAGGGTTTTTCCCAAAATATGGATTTTTCAGGAACATTTTTACATTTTTTGACTAAGTTTTGGTTTTTTTATATTTTCAACTCAAAATCTAGATTTTTTTAATAATTATGATTTTTTGTCAAAATTTGGTATTAGGGGAAAAAACCTTTCTTTTTTTTGAAAATCTCGAAATGAAACCAAAAATTTTGAAATTTTTTGAAATATTACTGTAAAATGTGATTTATTTAAATGAACTGTGGCGATGTTGGTTCGATTAGAACATAAAAACCACATTTTATTTAAACATTATATTAACTAGGAATAACAACAAAAATGGACTAACCACATTCAAGACCCGAACAGAACTAATTCTCGTTGAATTTTTCTTCTCCACTTTTCTTAAAAGTAGGGGTTCTCTTGACTTCTAGAAATAATGATAATGGCTTTCGAGGTAAATACTTTTCTCAAAACTCTAATGATATTTGTAAGAAAGATCGTAAGATCCCAATGACGATTTCGATAAGGTCATTAGGACGTAATGATAATACTGTTTACGCCGATACATTATCCTAGAAGATACGCTACAAAAGCTAAAGTTTTTTCTTAAAATTTTGACATTAAAACTTTTTTGAAGCCTTTGTGTTTTTATGGTCGAAATTTTAGCCATTTTCTTAAAATTCTGACTTTCACCAATATATTTATGAATTACTTTTGAACGGTTTTTGCAGAAAGGAACCAGGCCAGAAATTATAAAAAAATAGTTTTTTAGAAGGCATAGTCTTTGCTTTTAAAAACAACCAGGTCCCATTTTGAAACCTAGCCATCATATATTAACCACAAAATTATTAGCTGAATGAGTTGGGCAGGTACAAAAACATGCAGTGTATTGATTTTTTTCTGCAAAAGAAAAATTCAAAATAGGACAGGACACTGTACCTGTGTCCCTCCTTGATTCGAAAAATCAATCGAAAATTGTCTAACAAATAGGGGCACCTTTTCAAGAAGCTTCCATTTTTTCTTTAAAATTCGGTCTTATTTTTCATTTCAAATTTTTTTTTAAATGATGATTTTTTTTTCTTAAAATTCGTCCTCTTTTACGTGTGAATTTTTGTTTTATAACTGCTAATTTGTTTTTACAATTTCGAAATATTATCTCAAAATTCTTCGTTATCCTCTTTTTTTTTAGAAATTTCACTCTTTCTCAAAATTCGCCTACTTTTAATAAAAAAGTAAAAACTTTAAAAAATATATTAAGAGATTTTAATTGTTTTTTGAGAGTTTTCAACATTCTTTTTTAATCCAACTTTCTGGTAATTCCAACTTGTTTCCAAATATTTTGACAATTATCTCAGTACTGAGCACCATAAATTGCTTGTCTTTCTCTGGCTTAAACATATTAAAAAAGAACAAATATTCAGCCAGCAAATTCCGACTTTCTCTCAAAAATCACCCAGTTTCCAAATATCGACAAAATTTCGCTTCGAAATTTTACCAATTCATTTTCGAAAATTTAACTTTTTGTCATAATGTCAATTTTTTTACACCCTAATTTTTTTTAAATTTGTTTCAATTTTTTGAAATCTTGATATTTTCTTGATTTCTTCCAAATTACAGCTTTATCCCAACTTTTTACCTAAAACTCGTTATTAGCTCAAAATTTAGATCGATTTTCATCTTTTTATAACGAGTATTCTCAAACTTTGGCTATTTTTCAAAATTTTATATTCCAGGAACAATATCAGTTTTGACACTTTGGATTTCTGTGCAAAAACTACACTCTTTCTTTTTCCAACTTTGTCTTTTTTCTCGGAATTTCGACTAGTTTTTAAAATTCATTTTTATACATTTTGCCTTTATTAGCTAAGTTCGACCTTTTTCTTCTTAAAGTTGACTTTTATTCTTAGAATTTGGGTTTTTATCTCAAATTTTGATAGTCAACACTTCTGAAAATTTTAACATTTTTATCGAAATTCATCTTTTTCGATTTGACTCTGAAACTTGTTTATTCATTTTTTTTAACATTTCTGCTACCCAGTTTGGAAGTATTTAAATTTTTATTAATGGAAGAATTTTTCCAAACTGGGTCGCAGAAATGTTAAATAAAATTAATAAACATAAAGTTTCCGACCAATGAAGGATACTCAAACTTTTTGAAACAAAATTTCCGAAATTGTCTTTTTTCTAAATTACAACTTTTAGACCAAAATACAATGTTCCTTATGTTTTTAGAAATTTAAACTTTTGCCTCCAAATTGGCTTTTTTTATATATAGTAATCTACCAAGTTTTATTTTGCAAGAAGAAATTAACCTGCAAAAACGTAACATTTCATTGGATAAATTATTTTTGATTTTAATAAATAACAGATACCTTCTTTATAGATATGTTAAGTTAAATTATGTCATTAGTATTTATATGCACCAGTAATTTAAAAATTAATGTCACATTTTAATTATCGATTTCTCAATAACTAATAATTTATAATTCTGTACTGTATACCTTCGGCCGGAACATTTGTCAGGTTTGTGTTAGGTGTGCCAAACTCACGAGATATGACAATATCAAAACAGTGTTTGGTTTTTCTCAGAATTCTGAATCTGATAAATGTTCAAGCTCATTAGTCTGTGCACCAAATTTTCTTTTTTTTCAAACCATTGCACTTTATTTTTAAAATTCGACATTTTTTCCCAAAATTTAACTTTTTCTGGGGCAATACAGATTTTTTTAATATTGACTTTTTCTCCAAATGTTTAGTTTTTTTTTTCAAATTGGATTCCAAATCTCAAAATTTGTTTTATTTTCTATTAAAATTAAAGTTTTGCTGGGAGACTTAAGACTTTTTTCAATTTGAGCATTTTTTGTAGCGCACACCACGTCCGTTGATAGCATTTGCTATCATTTTAATTTGTGATTAAATCCAAAATTTGTAATGGCCTTTTTCAATCTGTGTAAATGACTGTCGTCAAGCAACAGGTGGCAATTCTTAACCAATTACTGTCATTCTTGTTTCTATCAATGAGGAATTTCTTAGAGTAAAACCTTATTTATTTGAGAAGTCATTGGTTAACTAGTTGAAATATTAATAAAGAAAAACATGGTTTATGAGACTCATATGAAACTCAGGTGTTTATAACTTTTATACTTATTGTCGGTTAAATTGGACTTAAGTACAGGGTAACAGGTTAAATATTCGTCTTTATGTTTGAGAAAAATTAATTAAACGACAAGTTTTTCATTTCATTTCATGGAAAGTGTTTTGTGTTTTTATTTTTAAAAACTCTTATTTAGCTCATTATTATAATTTTAAAATTGCATTCGTCTCTGTACTGTTCGTCGTAGTTAATCACATAGAATCTATGTCATTAACTACGACGAACTTGTAAAAATAAATAAAAGATTCATTGGAAGAGTGTGTCGACAAAATGTTATAGTTTTTATCTTTTTAAAATATGGAAATAATTATTAACACTCCTTTTTTACACGTTAAAGTCCATTACTGGGAGATTATCTGTTGTCGTACCTGTTTATATAATCGTCAAAAGTTGTGGTTAGAAAAGTTGAGTTTTTTTTGTTCGTCAGAATTTCTGAGGCGAGAGATGACAATGATTAAGTTATGGTGCGTTTTTTTTAGTCTCCAAAAATGTTTAAGTTTGAATAGTTGAAAATTTTCTAACCAAAAATTGAAATACAAATCTTATCCTCTGCACCAAGAAAGATTAAAAAACACAACAAAGGTTGCTCTAACGCGTTTCGATATCATCTTCAGGGACATACTAACCAAAGACAAACATTTTCATGGGTCGCAAAATTTTAATCAATATCGAAAAGTGTTACTAACAGAAAAAGTTTGGAAAACCCCTAAGGTTGCTAAATCTCAGTATTTCGAAAGAGAAGTTGAAGGTCTTTTTTTCTAGTCGCCAACCGTTAGGACTGCAACGGTTAGGTCTGCAATCTGGTATTTATAAATTGAATTGATCTAAACGTAATGCTGCATACAGAGGACAAACATCACGTAATTTTCATATTAGGTGCAGTGAACATCTTGCTGCCTTCAGAAATCAACACTCAGAAAGATCAAATATTGCAAAGCATCTATTAGAAACAAAACATAAACCTACATGGGCCAACACAGTAGAAGTATTACATATTTACAATAACATCAAAAAACTTAATTTCTTGGAAGCCACAGAAATTCACAAATTTTTATAATCTAGTCAATTTACGCTTATGAACGACCAGCTTCATCTTCTGAACACACCTCTAATTGAAGCTTTGAATAGGAATTTGGATTAGACGGAATGTTCGTAGGAATCTGTGATCCATAGAGCTTGTTAACATAACAACGGCTAAACAAATTCCTGGTATGATCGCCGATGATGCAATAATGCGAAACCTGGTCCGGTGTCAGCAAATATTTAACGAAAACCTTGTGCAATTTTTAATTTTTTTTGCGTTTTTATCATTAATAAGATTTATTAGCTATGTCATAAATTTAGTTTGTTTTTATTCAAAACTTGTAATTTTTCAAAAATGTCTTTTTTTTTGAAATTTTGATAATCTTTCCAGATTTTGCATTAGTATTAAAAATAAAACATAACATACAATTTTTAAATTCAAATTAGCATTTTTGCGTTTAAAATGTTACTTCTGCTAACATTTTAAGCAAAAATTTGAAATTTTTCAATGACATATAAATGTTAAGAATAAAAGTTGAAAATTTTACAAAAAGTGCAATTTCAGTTATTTCTAAACTTAAATTTTCTATAAAAAAAATTGAAATTTAAAATCAACGAAAAATTTTTTGAAAAAAAAAATAAACGCGAATTCAGTTTTAAAGACGAAATTTGAGAAATATTTTCAGCTGTAGCTAAAAAGTTTGTGAATAAATTTAACATATTTAGAACTAATTTTTGACACAAATTTCAAGAAGCAAAGGTTCGAACTTCCAAAGGGCAGAACTTTCGAGTTTATACCAGAAGTGTAGCAAAAGCAATTACCTAATATTTAAGAGAACACACAATTTTGACTTAAAAATTCCAAACAAATTGCTGTTTTGAGGCTAAAATCGAAATCTTGAGAATAAAATTAAAGTTTTCAGAATAAAAATTAGTATTTTTTCTTTGTAAACAAAATCATTGCAAGTTTCAATCAGACATTAAACATTTTAAAACATGTCACCATTTTAAGTTTACTGTAAAAATTTCGACCCCAATGTCAAGATCTCAGCTTTAATTGGAATATCATGTTGGATTTTTGGTTAAAATTTTGACTTGATATTTAAACATTTCTTGGTTAAATTAGACGCTGCGAGATTTTGGCGAAAATTTTGAGCAAAACTCAAATCTTGGAATTTTTGGAAGATTTAGGAAGTCGGCAGTAGAAATTTAAATTTGGGATTTCGAAAAAAAATTGAAATACTAAAATCAAAGTGGAATTTGAAGGAAAAAAATTCACGAAAATTTGACTAAGGTATCAAATTAGAAAAACAACATTGAAATTTAAAGAAAGAAATAAAATTTGGATTTTTTAAAAGTTTCCAGTAAAAAAAATTCTAGTAAAACTCGAATTTGCAACAAAATTTTAAGGGCAACCGAGTTTCCCTAGCTTGAATGAAAAACGCACTCCCACTTTATTCCAGACATTTTTTTAATTTTAAACTAGAAATATAGTAGGATAAAAGAAATATTTTGAATAATTTCAAGAAAAGGTCGACAATCTTGAAAAAAGATTCAGGTTAAAACTTATAATGTTAATTTGGGTTGAACTTTTGGGAATAAAGTTAATATTTTCTAGAAAATGTGGAAAGTGTTATTTCTAATGTAATCTAATCTGATCAGAAATGAAAGATGAAGATGAGATGAAAGTTGCATGAAATTATGGAAAATTTGGAAAAAAAAAATTGAAATTTCAAAAAAATTTCCAATCTTAAGTATAAAGTAAAAACTATTTTAGTATATAAATTGGACGAACCGAAATAAGCCGATATTTTTTTTCGGTTTCGTTCCCGTTTTCGTTCAGATAAAAATAACGGTTTTTTTGGGTTTTCGGTTTAGTTTCGGTTCGAAGCCCTGCTTAATTTTTTCAGTGCCATATCTTCCGGGCTCTTCTTATAAGTAATTACTGCGGTGTCCTTATAGTTGTAGATATCACATGTAACGACGGAAACTCATTATTTTATAGAAAATTGTAACTTATGATATCGAACCTTGGTTTCGCTTGGTTGGTTTCTCTACAAATGGCGTCACCATCTATTTGCTCCCATTTTCGCACCATTTTACATAGATGAATTCTATTTTATATATTTTATTGTATCAAGCAATTTTATTTAAGCAAAATAAGAATCTATATACAACGGTGTGAACGTTTTAAGGCAATTTGAAAATAAGAGTCAAATGCCATATTGTGATGAAAATAGCAACTGCAATGTTAATTATCGAAGTAAAACTTGTAAGATAACGTGATGGCATCATACAAAAGGGGCTTGCAGTTTGATTTGTACTTTAGGAATCCTCTTTAAAATTAATTTTAGGGTTAATTTGGGTTAGAAATATTTAAATTCGTAGAAGTTCTGCATCTTTATGCCCACTAGCGAGGTTCAGAAGGTATTCTTTCGGTCTCCAGACATTAAGGGTAGGGGCGTATACAAGAAACTTCATGAAGGAATTTTACACTACAGACAGGAACTGAACTTTGATTAAACTAGTTTTAAATAATATGGTCATATCTCGGACATATCAAAACGAGTACGAAATATGGAAGTTTGGAAAAGTGCTCTTATTTGTGTTAATTAACGTGAATGAACACAAAAAAAGAAACAATTTCTGTTCAACGTAAAATTCTTGTGCCATTTGTGTAACGTTTGCTATGGAATAAATTGGCAAGTAAATTTTAAATTGTCTGATGATTTTATTTAATGGGTTTTCTTTCCTATATAATTTAATTGATACTTCCTAAAATTTAAGAATATAGTTGTTCTTTATTTTGATTAATACTAGGTTGAGGGCGTACAAAAAAATAGAGAAAGGAATTTAAAAATTCCATAACATACCGCTAACTGGTGCAACTACCAGTTAAAAAAAAAACAAAAGAATAGGAAGAAGAGGGGAAGAAAATGAAATAAAGCGCATTTGCTTCATAAAGACATTTCTATTTCCTTAAGGTCATTTTGGTGTTCTGCTGTTGGAAGCTGAGTTTCCAGGGGTTTCAAAATAATTTATGCAGAAAGGTTTGGTAACTGGCAGCAGTCACATATATTTAAGTTTTACTGATGATGTACTACAAGTTATAGAAATGTAGGCATCGTATATCTTAACATCCTAGGAGCATACGCCACAATAAGCTCTTACCTAGTCCTTATTTTGGTGTTTTCACCTAGTGTTACCTCATTCCCAGATTCTTCTTCGTAGGTTGCTTAAATTTCAAAACTATAGGACAAGACAACCTGGCCCAAAGAGAGCCTTATAGATCTGTTTTCATATGGGGAGTACTGACGTAGGCGCGCGAGCAGTATCAGCATCAGCTTTCGTTAGGGAATTATTTTGGTGGAGGGAATAAGAACTTTTTGCTTTTGATTTAAATTTTTTTCTGCTAAGTTCAGCTTAGCCGCTTTCTGAGCTAGAAACGCCCCTTTTATTAGAACAGTAGCTATAAAAGTAGATGTAGTGTTAGAAGGGAAAATTCTGCTCAGAAAGTTTGTACAAATTCAAATCACTTTTCTAGCTTGCTTTATGAGAAAGCAAAGATACAAATTAAGATAAGCAAAGTAAAGGAAGGAGAGAAAAAGAGAGAGAGAGAGATAAATAGAAACAGAGATTTAAGATGAACATTTATCAATTTGATTTATTACGATAAATGAGAACTTCATTTCCTAGCTTGAGCTTTATTTTCTCGTAGCATTATCCTTTGGATATCGTTAGCTCAACGCTTTTACCAAAAAACTTTATGCTATGTGACATACGCTTGAATTAAGATAAGCGACAAAACCACACATAAAATTGGGGAATAAAAACAGTCACCTGAAAATAGTTTGAGAACCACTGTGTAGTAACTAACCAGGGAACACTCACCGACAATCAGGGTGCAAAGTTAGCTGCATTTAGTTTAAAAACCTTGAAGTACAAACTAAATGGCTGAGCTGGGTAAAAACCTTGCAATTATTAGGGTTAAGATAAACTTTGGGACATTAATAACCGACGCATCATATACGAGTGAAAGACTTAAACAAAAAATAGTTGAGTTAGAGTTGGCGAGTGTGGAATATGCCATTCCAAACGTGTTGTACAGTATACTTTCTCTAACAAGATTATAGAAAAACCCTTAAATGTTCATAAAACTCTTCAAAATAGATTGCAAATTTGAAACACGCGACTTTCAATAGATGCCTTAATTGTTACATGTAACCAAAGCAACAAAAACAAATTACTTGATATTCCGCCCTAAAACGAATCTAAACGGCTTCTGATTCGTCAAAAGCCGGGCTAGAATATTAATATTCTAAACGGTGTGTAGCATAACGAATATTCTGAACGGGTGCTGGAATGACATTTGTTCCATCACAATTTTTAGTCATAGAATGTGCAGTTTCTATAATAGTGCTAGAGAATAGTATATTCTAAAACAAGTTATGGAATGGCGCATATTCCACATGAGCGAAAAGTTTGTAGCCCGAGCCGCAGGCGAGGGTTACGTTTTCGCGAGTGTGAAATATGCCAGTCCAAACGTGTTGTAGACTATACTTTCTCTAACAAGATTATAGAAAAACCCCTAAATGTTCATAAAATCTTCAAAATAGATTACAAATTTGAAACGCGAGACTTTCAATAAATACCTTAATTGTTACATGTAACCATATAAAAAAAAAAACAAATTACTTGATATTCCGCTCTAAAATGAACCTAAACGGTTTCTGATTCATCAAAAGCCGTGCTAGAATATTAATATTCTAAACGGTGCGTAGAATAACGAATATTCTGAACGGGTGCTGGAATGACATTTGTTCCATCACAATTTTTAGTCATAGAATGTGCAGTTTCTATAATAGTGTCAGAGAAAACCAATTCCCGCGCACTTTTGTCGGTTTCTCCAACGATTTTTAAACTTTCTTAGAAATTTTGATATTTCTTAAAATTCGTGTTCTCGAAATTTGGACTTTTAATTTGGACATTTATTTCAAATTTTGCACTGGTTCCTGCAATTTTCTACCGTATTTTAAAATTTCTTTTCAGGCGTAACCTCACATATTTGAAATTCTGAAATAATCTTGAGATTATCTTCTGATTTAAATGAAAAACTAATAATTATGAAAAAAAATATTTTGGAATGTTCAATATTTTTCCGAAATCTTTCCAGATAGATATTTTAGGATATTTTGACTTTTTTTACCAAAATTTGATTTTTCTTAAAATTTTGGCAGATATATACGTGTATATTTAGGCGTGTGATTTTTTTGTCGAGGCAAATCCCGCTTACTCCCATATTTTTTGTAATTTCTGCGTTTTTCCTAAAATTTGCATTTGGTTTATACATCGACTGTCTTTTCAAAATTTGGAGTAAAATTTGCGTGAAATTATTAAATCCTCTGGTGGAAACGAAACTCTTTCTGAGTTTAGTGGAACACCCATCACAGTTTAAAAAATCTTGATTTATAGAAACCGTACTCTGGTGTTAATTTCAGTCTTGTTGAATTGAAGCTTACATGAGTAACTCCATAACCTGAGACATTGAATGCTGTTCCAACTGGTAACTCTTCATTTTCTTCCGGCAGTTCAATTGGCTGTATGGAGTCCGAAAAGTTTAGTTTTTCTGCCAACTGAAATTATTTATTAACAGGAGCTCTACTTCTTTAGTGTTTGATATACCTTAATGATGCCAATGTCGTAGTCGTAATTGCTGTACTTTTCGTGTATAATATGCTCCTTGGATTTCACTCGTACGGTGACATTATTGAGATCTGTAGCTCCCGCCACAACTGTGTAACTCGAAGCAAAGAGACTGCAAAGAACTGTCTTTATTAATACTGCTGCTTTTCGGTGTTAATAAGCGTGTTATTTCGATAAAGTATATTGAAAAGTAAAATGTAAGTATGTTGGGTTGTCTGGAAAGTTCGTGCGGATTTTTCGGAAGGAATAAAACGTGACATTTTGAAATGGTATTTTAACCCATTCATGAACCTGCCATTTTAGCGTACCATATAATAATTCCATTTTTCTAAACTATTTTGGATTTGTCCAGGAAAAATTTACCAAGTTCTTGTACCTTATATGTTATTAAATTATAATATGTCTGGTAAGTGTGGTGAATGGAGTAACATATCCTATCGAAACTCCATTAATTTTTGGTGAACCTGCACAGACACATGTTGTGTGTTATCATGCTATATTCTCTAAGTCAATGTAAGTACTTATTTTGGAAATGTTCCACTACTGTTCCACTATTTCTTTCATTGTAAGTCAAAAAATTTTAAAAATTCTAATTTTATTTCTTTGTCATCTTCTTACAATCGAGATATTTCCACTTTAACTCGGCGTTACTCGCGCCGGGTTTCTCAGACCCAATCGATTTTATTTTTCGTGATAACGTGAACAGGATAACGTTTCATGTAATGCTCCTTTGTCTACTTCCCTAAAATGTAATAATTGGGTGCATTCTGCCATTAATGTCGGCATTGTCATTTAAGTGACAGTGTAAGCACCGATTTTTTGTGGGAGACCTAGCGCGACTAAATAAGCATTATTTTTTATATCTCGTTTTTTTGACCTGCTATTATTATTTCTATGTTGATTTTGCACTAAGACTACAGCATAAAGGGGTCATATTGAAAAGTATTGCGTGAAAATGCAATTTTCGCTTTCTGGAACTTTTCGAGTCAACTCATAAAAAAATAGTTGAGGTAGCTTAACACCAAATTATCTTACTAGCCTGACACTAGTTCGAATAAACTTTAAAATGAAACTTTCTGAGCGTAAGTCCAATCAATTAAAAAACTTTTCGGACAAATTTATTGTAACTGGATTATCTACCAAAACCACAAAGGGATGGAATTGTGTGGATAGTCATCATATTTAATAAGGATTTTGTCATCGCAAAGTAAACTTTAAATTGGAATCACGGTAAATATTATAAAGAAAAACTTTATCACAACAGAAAATTATTAATTAAAAGCTTTATTTCTAAGAATACATGTTACCCATTGATGCAATGTCCAGCCGTAAGGATTGTGTCTTCCCCTATAATAGAACCACCACAATGATGTATTCCTAAGTTTTGAATCGACACTTGGTAGGGAAATGTTTGTATAGTAGTTTCGTTTCCTCCTACAATTTCCACATTTGTTTTTAAGGAGAGATATGGTGTAAAATAACTTGCTGAAAATGAAAATATTTTTAAAAAGGCTTCCGAGTGCTATTTCATCTTGTATATTTTACTTACCCAGGAGAACTATAAAAAAACCTAAATCACTTAAACGATACATTGTCGTTATTATAAGGCACTGTTCGTTCTGTATAAATATTTGTATTGAATGAAAATTTTATTTCTAGCTATGATAAGTATGTGAAAGTCATCATCACCTCATATAAAGCCAGTAAATGTACTACTTTTTCATCCAATATGTAAAATCTGTTTTTAGAAAACGCTGATTAAAGATAAATACATTTTCTATAGATAAATCTTTCAAACGTTTTTATTGCTTTTGGACACTTCTTTAGCACTAAAGCAGAATAACTAAAAAAATGCCGCAGAGCAATTTACCTTGGTAAATAAATATATTAGTTTTGAACAAAAGACTGTCAGAGATTATGTTATTTTTATATTAGATACAAAGAACATCTTGTTATCTTCAGAATGAATATTCACAAAGATCAAATTTTCCTAAGCATTTATTTAACACACAACGTAGAACATAAATATTTAAACGGAAACAAAGCAGAAGTACTTCAAATTTGTAAAAGTACTGCAATGAGCGGCCCAAGTGTTACGTAGCGTGAGTGAAATTATTAAAATTCCAAATTTGGCTCACCTTTATTTTCGATTTTCGGACCCAATTTGTCTTCGTTGTGTTTAAAATTATTTTATTCCAATAGACTGTAACCCCAGCTCGTAGAGCCGACAAAGAAGTGTTATTAAAATCAAACAACAATTGACCTCAAAATTTTATTACAACAGGTCAAGAAATAAATCAACAAAATAAAAGTGAACCTGTTTGTTCCAACTTGTTTAAATTTGCTGGACACAAATCTGAGAAAAATATTTCTTTAGGAAATTAAGAAAATTCACTAAGCACAAATAATCTCAGATTCTTTGTTTAACTCCTTCGCTCCTATATGATGCGTCGGTTATTAATTTCTCAAAGTTTATCTTAACCCTAAATAATTGCAAGGTTTTTCCCTAGCTTCGCCATTTAATTTTTACTCATAGGTTTTCAAACCAAATGCAGCTAACTTTGCACCTGATTATCGGTGGGTGTTCACTGGTTAGTTTGTAAACAGAGGTTCTCAAACTATTTTCAGGTGATTGTTTCTTCTCCCCAATTTTGTGTATGTTTTTGTCGTTTTCCTAATTTAAGCATACATTACATAGCATACAGTTTTCTGTTGAAAACGCTGAGTTAACCATATCCAAAGACAATGCTACGAGAAAATGGAGCTCAAGCTTGAAAATGAAGTGGTGATTTATCGTAATAAATTAAATTCATAAATGTTCATCCAGTCTTATTCTTTTCTCGCCCTCTCTCACTCTTTCTCACTTTGCTTTTGTTTACTTGTTACTTTGTTTTTTATTTTTTGTTTTCTTATACCAAACTCTAATCACTCGAACTCAAACTAGTGTCATAAAATAAAATAGAAAAAATGTTTAAATTTTGTAGAAAAAACAACTTTTTGAGCAGAAGGCATATTTCTGGCTTAGAAAGTGGCTAAGTGTGATTTAGCATAAAAAAACATTTAAATTCAAGTTAGAAATTGGCAAGAACTTCTTATGCCTTTCACCAAAGCATTTCCCTAACGAGAGCTGATGCTGATACTGTTCGTCCACCTTCGTTAGTACTCCCCATATGACAACAGATCTATAAGGCTCTCTTTGAGCCAGGTTGTCTTGTTCTATATTTTTGGGATTCAAGCAACCTACAAAGAAGAATCTGCGAATAAGGCAGCACTAGGTGAATACACCAAAACAAGAACTAGGTAGGAGCTTATTGTGGCTTATGCTCCTAGGATGTTAAGGTGTACGATGCCCACGTTTCTAGAACTTGCAATACATCATCAGTAAAACCAAAATATATGTGTCTGCTGCCAGTCACCGGACCTTTGTAGTGATGGGTATAATTTATTTTGGAACCACTGGAAACTCAGCTTCCAACAGCAGCACAATAAAATCGACCTCAAGAAAATGTAAATGTTTGTATGAAGTGAATGCGATTTATTTCCATTTCTTCCCCTTTTCATTCTATTCTCTTTTTGTTTTATCCCCTTTTTTTTCAAAATGGGTAGTTGCACCAGTTAGCTGTAGGGTTCTTGGCCCTACAATAAGTTCCTAACAATAACTTTCTCATTCATTCATGTTTGTTGTGGAATTTATTAAATTCCTTAGTCTTTTTTTTATACGCCTCCCAATCCGATATTATTCAAACAATTACGAAAAGAACAAGTATTCTCTCAAATTTCAGCAAAAATTAATTAAATTATATAAGAGCGAAAAACCGTCAAATAAAATCATCAGACAATTTAAAATTTACTTGCCTATTTATTCCATAGCAAACATCACACACATGGCACAAGAACTTCACGTTGAACATAAATTGTTTTTTTTTTGTGTGTTTACGTTAATTAGCACAAACAGGAGTAAATTTTCAAAACTTCCGTATTTCGTACTCGTTTTCATATGTCCGGGACTTGGGCATATTTTTTAAACTAGTTTCATTGGAGTTCAGTACCTGACTATTCTGTAAAAATTGCTTTATGATGTTTCTTGTTTACTCTCCTACCCTAAATGTCTGTATCCTCTGAATCTCGCTGGAGAGCATGCGGATGTGGAATTTCTACTCATTTAGATATTTATAACCCAAATTAATCCTTAAAGAAATTTTGAAAAGGATTCTTAAATAGCAAATCAAACTGCAAACTCCTTTTGAATTACGCCATCACTTTGTCTTACAAGTTTTACTTCGACAATTGAAATTTAATAATTTTACAACTGTACGTGTTCATAAGGGCGTTTTTGAAGGTAAAATTCCTTTGGTCTATCACCACATGGTCTTGCCGGGTGATTTGCTGCGGTCTCCGTTATCGATATTTACGAGCCCTTGTATTGCCCTAATTTACGATAGCGGACTTTAAAATGTTCTTCTGAAACCGATATTTGTGCCTTTTTCTAGAGTTTATGTAACGGTAAATTTGAAACAAACCAGGCCCAACAGACAATCCTTATGTAATTTGTGAACTGCTAAAAAGACTGTTTCTCACGCAAAACGTTATGTTACAAAGAAATTTTTATAATACAGTATCTTTAAATTTGCTATTTTTAAGAAAAACTGAATAAAACCTAATTAAAATAAAATCGATGAAATAGAACAGTTTAGTAGGAGTTGACTCGCCACAGTATCTAAAAGTTAAATTTCGGGAGGCATTGACATTCACAATTGAAAAACTCAAATTTAAAACTTTTGAATCAAATCGAAAATCGTTTAGAGAAAGAGTTTCACATTTCTGTGGAAAAATGAAATTTAAAAAAAACCTCAAAACTAGAAAATAAATTGTTTCGGAAAGCTTAGGGAGTTACGTTTACAAATATATCTAAAGTTTAAAAAAATGAAAACTTTGAGAATAAAATAAAAATTTGGCAAAAAGTTAGGAAGTGGCGAAGAATAATCCGGGAAACATTCTTGGAGCCTTTTCCTGCAAACCAAAATTACGTTTTATTTTTAGGCCCTATATTCTTGCGAAATAAAAATGTAGTAAGAAATAAAAACATTTCTATTTTAGGGAGACACTTGATTTTTCTTCTCTATTGTATCTAAAATGAGCGATATGTTCTTTAAATATGGTTTTAGTAGATCTATTGGTCTGTGCAACATATAATAAATTACAATTGTTACAGCTTATTTTGTAAATTCCGGAATTTTCAAGCTTGTCCAATTTATCTTTAGCGTTACCCAAATTATTGCAGAGACTGTTATTGGCTGTGTACACTACTTTTATGTTGTTTTCTTTTAAACCACCTCATTAATTTTATTGGTGATATTTGGGTTAAATGGTAATTTCACAATGGTTGTAGGAGTATTATCTTTAGATTGGTCAAGCTTAGAGCAATTCTGAATTATTTTCTTAAATCTACATTTTCTTTACTGTTTCTATGGGGAAACCATAAAAATCGCAACATCTTTAATGTAAGCTAATTCTTTTGTATATCTGGATTTACTTAGAGGAACATTTGCCTGTTGATTAAAAAACGTATACTTGCTAATTTCTGTTGTGGACAATGATAAGAATCAGCTGGGATAAAGCGACTTGTATTTCTTTTCTGTATATATCGAATTCTAAAGTATTTTTATTTCTAATAACTAATATATCTAAAAACGGGAATAATTACTTTTTCAAATGAAAAGTTAATTGAATTGTATTTTGAGTTTAACTTATCAACGAAATCTTGAACTTCATATTTACTGGTGTTAGAAACTGCAAAAATGTCCTCATGTCCTCTACGTATCGTATCCAAATTGGAGGAAAGTTTATTAATTCATTTTTAATTTCTTGCTCAACATTGTCCATGAAAAGATTTGCTAGAAATGGACTTAATGGATTTCCCATGGTGATACCATTTGTTTGTTTATAAAATTTGAATAATTGAAGATAAATTCCAGGTACTTTTCAACAACAAATCAAAAATGTCAAAAAACTGAAAACTTACAAAAATAAAAATAAACAACAAAACGATAAATAATCATTTTAAATTGAAACTCAAATTTTCTACTTTAAAATTTGAATTTCCAGAAAAAACATCGAAATTTCAAATTTAGGCCTAATTGTTGTCTGTAATTTGTAATCTTTTCTGCTGATAACGTTTATTTTTGGTGGCACGCATGAAGCTAACTTCAGGGATTTTGTCAATGAAAAAGTGTCTTTATAGGTTTTAAAATTTCATCGCCTATGGAATGACATGGTCATAAGTTATAAGGTGCAATGTAAAGGCTGACAATTAGTATTTTTGCCCAGAGCAAATAAATAAGTCGCTTCGGTTATGGTACTTTTCGTAGCCGCAGATTGCCGATGATTTGATGACTAAAAATAAGCTCTCCTTACTAAGAGTCTGCGGGCCGCAACAAGGGGACTAGGGGGCTGCATGCGGCCCATGGACCGTCGGTTGCTGACAGCTGATTTAAAGAGTTGAGTGCACTTTGACTAACATGAGTCAAATGTGACCGAACTAAAAAAGCAATGTGTTTTAAGTAGATTTAAATGATGAACAAGCGACTGTTTTGATATCTGAGCTGTTAGGAAATAATTTGTAGCCTGTTCTAAACAAATATTTAAAGTATGCAAATGAATAGTTAATTTAAAAGGATGAAAGGTAGCCGAATTAACTAACGTCTGGCTTTGTGAAATTCGTGTTAGAAAAATACAAACACCCGCGTTCTAGTAACCCAATAACTTTTATCAATGCTTTGTTTTTTAGAGATCATGAATATTAACCTTGGGTAGAAATTTTTACTGTTAATTTTTAGTTCAGGGATGATGAAACTAGTCCATAGATGTCGAAATTTAATGGATAATTGCGACATAGTCACTAGATTTTGTATGCATTTAGCTTAGAAACACTATTTTGCATATTTTTTTAAAATAATTTTGAAAATGTACAATTAACAGGCGTTCATAATCGCTAATAGTTTCAAAATTAGAAAATTGGTTGACTTACTGGAAAACAATGAAATTTAATTGATAAATTATTAGTCCTAGTTTTATTTACCACATCGTATTAATAAAAGTAAATAAAACATTGGCTAATTGTTGTTTGAATCTAATCTTTTTTATATTGTACGTGATAGATATAAAACAGGAAGAACAATTTTTTTTCTAGTAGTGAATTCTTCCTGTTGTTGGTACAAAGATGAATAATTTTCTTCTCTTTCTGTCTCTAGCATCTTGCTTCGAGCATATCTTTGGTGAGTCTCATGTTTCTAAAGTTTATTTTTATATATATTAGGCCAGTTAAAATTTCAAGTTTAACGTCGAAATTTTTATTATAATTTTAAAATTTTTTTTTAAACTTTAACATATCATTATATTTTTGCGTTTCGTCAAAATTTCATAACAAATAAAGATTACAGTTGAATTGAAGTTGTAGAACTCTAAAAATAATGTCCCCGATTTTAATTTTTTCTAATATTATGCGGATTTTATTGGTTAGGATAATATATATTTTTGTTTATTATCTAATGTCTTATTAAGACAAAAATTTATAATTTATTTCTTATTGTGTGTTTACCTTACTTGTCATCAAAAATAAGTTAACACAAGCAGAGTATATGAAAGAATCTCCAAGTTATCTTATCATTCACTATTTGATATATTCAACAAATTATTTTTTGCACATTATTTCTTTTTAATTTACCTTACCTAGCCCAGTTTGTTGTAAATATTTTAAAAACAAATAATTTCAATCTCAAATAAAAAAAATGTAATTCAAGACGAGTCAATAAAGATCTTAAAGTGAATAAAATGATCTCTTGCTTAATCAGGACAAATTGGACACAGTGGTGCAGTTTCTCTTTATCCGGAACCTGATGGCAGAATTATTGGAGGTACTGCGGCAAGTATCCAAGAGCTGCCCTATCAAGTTTCATTGCAATTTCGCGGTCAGCACATGTGTGGTGGCTCCATAATTTCCCCTATGGTGGTAGCTACTGCTGCTCATTGCGTGCAACAACAGGCTAAGTAGGACAAGATAATAGTTTTGACTCTTTTTCTCAATTATTGAATCTATACGTTTCAGTTCCCCTAGTTCCTTCATCATACGCGCGGGCAGCAGCACCAACTCTCGTGGAGGAGTAGCAGTGAGAGTTTGTTCTGTCATAGTCCATGAAAGATACTCCATGAGAACCCAGGATAATGACATTGCCTTACTCAGAGTATGATTTGCTGGTATTCTCTTACTTGTGTAATAACAACTCCCCTTTTAGCTATGTCAACCGTTACCTTCTCAGTCAGGCATCGCTGTGATTCCGCTTCCGAATTCCATGGAAACAGCTACACCAGGAACACAAGCTGTAGTCAGCGGATGGGGCTACACTAGGGTAAGATACTAACTTGCTCTAATATGTACCATTAAGAGAAACTGAAATCAGACCACATGATTCGAAAATCTTGTTAGTTTTTCTTCTCTGTTGAATTTAAAGAGAATAAACCCAGATCGCGACAATGCAGTCCTTCAAGTATGTGTAGTAAATTATAGCTTGCATTGCATACGCCAAACTGACAAGATCTAACAAGATCGATAACGGAATTTGTTCCCAAACTTTGAATCTGATAGGTTCTATATATACAAAATCTATTGGTCTGTGCATTAGGCTCATTAATTGTTTACCTAGAAGTCTATGTTACTAAATTATTATTTAGGAGGGAGGATCAACAACTTCTCAGTTGCTCAAAGTGATAGTGCCGATAGTTGAACCCAGTATCTGCTCTAGAATGTACGCCAGGGAGGGAAGGATAACAGGCAACATGATTTGCGCTGGTCTCGTTGGAACTGGAGGAAAAGATGCCTGCCAGGTAAAATATTCCTAATTTACAATTTTTTTTAGCAGCAAACACGACCAAATAAACCAGTATTTCACAACAGTACATTTAAGTGTAGTGTTCTTAAATAAGATATGAATTATAAAGGTAACATTATTTTACCTTTGTGTTCTTTTAATAAATTCAGAATCAATAAAATAAGGATAAAACAATTTCAGGGAGACTCTGGTGGACCATTGGCCGTAAACGGAAGACTAGTGGGAATCGTGTCATGGGGATACGGTTGCGCGAGACCACGTTATCCCGGAATTTATACCAAAGTTTCCAACTACAGAAACTGGATTTACAGCAAAGTTGGTGTTTAGATATACCTGGTGTGAAAGCGAATAATTAAAAAATAAATGAAAATAGCACATTTCGTAGTCTTATTTGGAGGTTATTTTGTTACCAAAAGTTTGGTATTTGACATTTGAAAGCCTAAGACAATAAAAATAATTAATTTATTTAAAAAAATGTTGGCTTTAGATTTTAAATGATATTTTAGTTACTGCGTAATTTGTTGATATAAGAACGGCTCAATCTAAGTATACAGGTTTGGAAGAGTTCTCTTATGAATTTTTGCGACACTTCAATAATTCGTCATTAATCAGATATCTTACTATTCCGCACTAGGCGAACACGCTCAATACCCAAATAGAAATAGCTTATATTATTTTGTACAACTTTTGCATGTAACATTTTTCTTTAATGCAAAAAAACAAAAAGTTATGATAAGGGGAGTGGGTGACATCAAAAATGATCATCCAGCACAGTGTGAGTCACCAAGAATCTTCACCTATTTCTCGATTTTAAAGTCGATTTCATAAAAAAAAATTATATTTGATTCAAAATGTAGTACCATAAATTCAGGTGTACATTTTAAAGCCCAAAATAAGGTAAACAGTCTATATAATCATATGTTTCCGAGTTACAGGAGGTGGAAGGTTAGTTCCTGATTATAGTTTTTAATTACTCGTTGCGAAACGTGTACAGATAATTGAATGAAGTTTGGCATAACTTTATACCTTTTCAAAAATCTGAGAATTAATAAACACAACTTAACCAGTGGCGGGTATATCTAGGGGGTAGGTACTCAAAACGTGCCTTATTTATTTTGCGTACGCAGTTTTGAAACAAAATGTTAATTATAAACATTTTATACATAAAAAGGTGCTCTTACTAAAATTTGGTATTTTTAGCGGTTTTCCAGTAAAATGCGTTTATACAAGGCAATTCTAAATGTAGTACCATAAATTTAGAATCGTATTTTAGAGCCCAAAATAAGACGAAAAGTTTCCGAATTAAACAAGGTGTGGAAGGTTAGTTCCTAATTATAGTTTTTAATTAATAGTTGGGAAACATGTAAAGATAATTGAATAAAATTTGGCACAATGCCATACCCCTTCGTGCCCTTTGCAAAAATCTAATAATTAATTAACAATATAATTAACAATACTTGGCCAGTGGTCGGTATATCGAAGGGGGCTGTGCTTAAAACGTGCCTTATTTATTTTGTGTGCACTTTTTTACCAATGTTTTACCAAAAATATTAACTACAAACATTTTGTCATAAAAAAGGCATTTTTAACGAAATTCGATATTGTCAGCGGTTTTCGAGTAAAAGGCATTCTTATATTTCGATGCATTAAAAACGCTTGCCATAAATGTTGAATGCATGATATAATTAATATAAGACTGGTAATGTAACCCGCTATATCTCACTGTTGCGATAAGTGGCACTAAAATCGGAGACGATGGAAAAGAGAACACGATATGAAGGATAAACAGTAAAGGGCTGCGTTGAGTAGATTAAGCAATGCTTTCTTATGCAAATATTGATACTTTATGCAATTGTTTCACAATTTTTCGGTTTTATATTTATATTTTAATTACAAAATGGGCAAGACTTGTTTTGTGTCTATGTCCAACAGTGGTTATAAAAGCTGTCATGAAAAAGTGTCGTTGTTTCGAGTGCCTAAGGACAAAGTTGATGTATGGAGGTGAAAAATCCTGCGAAATGACCGGCTGTTGTCAATTCGAGATTTTGTATGCGAAAAACATTTTAGTGCAGATTTCGTTCTAAGAGAAATGAACAATGAACTGTGAAGAGTACGTATTTCTTAATAAATTTAATCAATTTCTATTAAATGAATATCTTAGCCCAAAGTAATTTAAACATAAAATTCTTTTTGTATATATGTTTAAGAAAGAAAAATGATATTAATAGACAGACAAGCCGTTGGTTTATCAAGGTTCGGTATATGTATAGAACATTAACTACAACTTTTTAAAAAATGTTTATAGAAAAATGTGTCAGATAAACTTTTTGATTAATTATTTGTCACGTTTCAGCGACTTTGGATTTGTTTTCTTAGCTCTTATTTTGTTGCTTTGGTAAATAATTTTTGTGTTGTCAAATGACGCTTGCATTTTTTATTGATATAAAAAAATCTTAACTTTCTGCGTTCGGTAACATCAAATTTATGGGGGTTAGATTCGGAGAATTTCAAGACATCATAATTTTACTGATTTTTAACATTTATTTTTTAATGTTATTTTTAAAGAAATCTAAGTACGAAAATGAAATTGTTACCAAAAATGAACGTAGATATACCGGCAAAAATTTTATTTTAATTACTAAAACAGTATTCAATTATTTAATATGAGAATCGATAAAATTATGAAATTATTATATTTTCTCAAACTTTTTCACTTCTAAACCCTATAAAATTTGGGGTCATCAAAAGCAGAAAGATATGGAATTATAAAAAAGCAAACAAAAAATACGGATGTCATTTAAAATTTCAAAGTTTGTTACCGTAGCAATGAAACAAAAGCAGGGAAAAAGAAGTTAACGTCACCAAAATGTGGCAAATAATTAACCAAAAAAAGTTTATTAAAGATATTTTCTTCTAAAGTTACAGCCAATATTCCAGACATACGTCGGACGGTGCCGTATACTTTGAGTTACGCCAGTTCTTAAATATCTTAAAATCTATCTCTCTCTAAGCTGAGTCTCCCTATTACGTGCCACATTTTGCCTCGCGTCGGAATACCTTACTTATACATTATCATGGTTGAATGTAACACATAGTTTGCATTGAAAGAAAATAAAATAAATAGCCTTGACATTTCCATGTTTTCTTGTCACTGGTCACCACTTTGGGCAAGTTTTCTAATTAAAGGCTAATATTTTTTAATTTGGTATTCATTAAATATTTAACAAATATTTTTATATTTAAATTTCAGTTAAAATTAATTTGTTTATAAAGTACATTTTAACTAATAAATACTAATAAACACATCAAGCCTACTGTGTGTTACACCGGAGATATCGAATTTCAGTAGAAGGGCTTTTTTTACCTAGAAACGATTGTAGTTTATTTTTGTTATAAAACTGAGACAAAAGTGCACAAAAAATAAATAAGACATATTTTAATCACCGCCCCCTTGGATATACCCGTCGCTGATTAAGTTGTGTTAACTATTTCTTAGATTTACGGAAAGATCACGAAAAGGTATAGTGTTGTGCCAAATATTATTTATCATCTGTACACTCGCAACTATTAATTAAAAACTATAATCAGGAACTAACTTTTCACACCCTGTAACTGTTTTACGATAAATGTTTATATAGACTATTTGTCTTATTTTGGGCTCTAAAGTACGAACCTGAATTTATGGTAATTCATTTAGAATCACCTTGTATATTATACCATAAATTAAACTTGTTCTTTTATATAGAGAGAAATTCTTTCGCAGTACCACATAACATCAACATTTTTGCAAATCGAAGCACGTACTTTTTTTCACGCCAACGAAAAGCGTGTTAACAGAACTCTTGATAACTTACACTGCACATGGCTGATTATATAAATGAAAGAAATCCCCACATGGTTTTAGAACATAAAAAATGAAATGATCAAAATATAATACCATTAACTAGCATTTCAAGGCGTTAAATTTTGTGCGATAAAAGTAATGTAGGAGTAACTTTCAGATAACTTTGTTTGACTTTATACAACACGATGATGTTTTCATGATGTTTCGTGTTGTGAACAAACTAATTTTTTTAGTACTAAATGCGCGAAAAACATAATCTGTACAGAAATGGTTAATTACTTACTTTTAAGTAATTCGATATTAGCAATTTTTCTGTTAACCAGCATGTTAACTAGCAAAGGTAAGATTATTTTAATTGTGATATTTTCAAAGTACTGATTAATTAGCAAACAAAAAAATCCCTTCTTCCGCTGAAGCTAAGAAAGTGTTAATTACAAATAAATGTTTTCAGTTTCTTCCCAGATACATCGGCGCAAGCAATCCAAAAAAACGGTTTCTATTGAAAAAGTACCCTATCAAGTGTCTGTACATGATGACGAAATGAAAATATGTGAAGGAGCCTTAATATCAGCATCTACTGTTCTAACAACGTCCCGCTGCATGGTACCATATGAAGGGTATTTTCCTATGAACATTTCCCAAAATAAATGTGAAAGTTAACGGTTTCAGGCAACCCGAAGGAATTCATATCAGAGCCGGCAGTCAATATTCTTTTACTGGAGGGGTGCAAGCGAGAGTTTGCCAAATCAAATTACATGAGAATTATTCACCCGACAATAACGACAATGACATCGCGGTACTAAAGGTTCGCTTTTTCATTTAATTACAAAATTTCTAAAGACCGCTGGAAGTGGAAAATTCTTCCAGATGGTGTCTAAAACCTAAATTACCCACACCATTTGTCGTTTTTAACAGCGGGCATTCTGTCAGTAAATAAATAATCCCCTATACTCTTTTTATTAATCAAGGTATAGTTTTGGGCATTTATTTAGACGATAATTACTGCAGCTGCTTATTTAATAAACGAACCATCGTGAGAAGCAGAAAACGGTAAGTTCCTGCTGGACATGATAACATGATTATCGGCATAAAACCCACATCTTCGCAGAAATATAGAGTTAGGCTGCATTATTGTTTAGCAAAACTTGACCGAAATTAGTAGTAATTTTATATTAGTTATTGTTTGTTACAGCTTTGTGCATCGTTACCAATTTCTCCCCGTATTACTCCCGTTATGTTGCCAAGAGCAAAGACGACACTTACCCCTGGAGTTAAAGCTTTAGGTAGTGGTTGGAGCAATGATGCGTTAGATGCCAAATTGACAGCTACTGGTCTGACTTTGTTCTCAAGAGAAGATTGCGATCGAATTTATAGTGAGGTGGGCGGGCTAACAAACAACATGTTGTGTGCGGGTCATAAAAAAGGCCGTAAAAAGCCCTGTCAGGTAAGATGGTCTTTATGAAATGACAATAAAAGAATATTATATTTGTCTTCTCTAAACTTTTTTCTCCTATGTTTGCAAATTAAAGGTTTTTTAATAAATGTTTCGAAGGCTGATTATAGGAAAACAAATGTCGAAAAAAAAATACTTCGAGAAAAACTTGGATCATTATATAAGTATTATCCCTAAAAGTATTTTAATTTTTTTCGACATTTTGTTTTTAAACTCAACAAGTGTCGAAGTTTCGGGAAAAATCATTGTTGACCCAAATTTCAACATTTTGGCTTTGTTCTTGTTATTTTAATTGTAGTCTCGAAAAGTTTGAGATTTCGAGATAACGGTGTAATCACAATATAAAGGACGAACAACTTAAACTGGAAATTATAAAGCAGAAGTGAATTTCTAGGAAAATATGTAAAGTAAATTTTATTTTCTTAAATTTTTTGGTTTCGATTTTGTTTTTTTGGCTTTAAAATCTAAATTTTAAATTTACTCTGAAAAAAAAAATTCTATTAAAGTCGATGCTCAAAATTTCGATTTTGATCTCGTCTTTCATCTTAAAATTTTCATTTTTGTCACGAAAACGTGCAAATTTAAAAAAAGAAGAAATTTATTAAAGCAAATACATTTCGAATTTAAAAGTCGAAATTTCGGGTTTAAATGGAAAAATTTAAGTTTTAGGTAAAAATATTGAAAGACGGGAAAACAAAAGTTTTAAGAAAAAAAAAGAAGGTTGAGAAACACTGAACATTTTTAAAAAGTAATTTTTTTTCACGATAATTAGCACTTTTTGGCCAAAATTCGAGCTGTAAATGTAAAAGTTTTTAGTTCAAAAATCACGCGTTTCTTACAAAATCCACGTACCTCTTGTTTTTTTTTTTAATTTAGAGTTCTTCATAACTTTGAAATTTTTTTTTCTTTAAATTTTGACATTTTACTGAATATTCGACCTTTTATCAAGGTTTTATGATTTTAATTCGTTTTAAAGAAGGCGCTATTTTAAAATTTGCAACAAGGGGGATGCCCATTTTACTGCCAAATTCCTTTTAAGCTGCAGTTGAAAATCCCTCAAGTGCATGATTTTCACGGTTTGGCAAAGTAGCACTTTATTAGATTCAAATTCAAACAAAAAGGAACACCAGGTTAAGCCTCATCAAACTCCATTGTTATCCATGTAAATTGTACGGAGTAGACCAACGTAAAAACTTATAGGGCCAACTCGACAAAATGCCTCTTAGTAATGGGTCATCTGGGCAAAATGTGGTTATTATTTGTATAGGTAATAAACACGATCTGAAGAACATTTTTAACAAAAGGAATGCAATTATAGAAATAGTCGGCAACGTACTTAATATATTTGATAACCAAGAATTAATCAGATTAAGTAAGTATTACTTTATTTGCCGAAATGTTGGGTCTCTTTTCATTTTTGGAAATACTCTTCATTTTGGTATAGGCATTTATTTAAAATCTTTAATAACCCAGATGAAATGAAAAATATTCGGGTGCTAATTATAAAAGTTCGAATTATATTTTGCGTGGAAACTTTCACAGACTTTTATAGTTCTGTCGTTTGGAATTGGAGATTGGAGAAGCCCCCATTTCCGGAGCAAACATGATTTCTTCAGCATGCCTCAGTAATGTGGGGTTACTGCCTTTTGATTTAATCATATTAAATGTATTTTCATACGAGCTGTAATTTTTATTGGAAAGTAGACAATATATCAGCGGCATGTAAAAATTGTTGCTTATAATGTGAATTGTAAAATAACCGGTAAAAGTATTTTGTGCAATAAGAAAATGTACCAGTTTGCAAGTTTTTTTCAAAACGAAAAATTATTACGTAAAGTTTCATATCATTAACTAACATAGTTTTCTCCTCTAGGCTATCTCCATGTTTTCCTGGGTCCACTATTTTTTTTTTAAATTAATTTAATCGGCCAAGTCTTTTGTAGCTTTTTTTAAACGCTATTGCTAACCGCTTGGAAGGTGATATTGGAAAAAGCATTATGATTGTAGCTTCCTGCTTGGTTGAGTATCAATTTTTTTTCGCTGTTTGTAAATATTTTCCATTAACAATTTTGAATTGCACATCTTTACACAATAACATTTGTTTTTATAGGGTACGCGGAAGAAAATTTAAAATATTCTGTAAGTAAATCAGGCCGCGCTGATTTTTAATTATTTTCGTTATTTCGAACAATCTTTAACGAAAAGTTTAAAATAATAATCCTTATTACCTTTAATCACCATAGAATGTGTTTTGCCGAATTAGTTTCTACCTTTTGACGACATTTTTAACCGTCTGAGGGCCAAGAGCTTTGGCTATGTTTAATTAAAATCGCAAGAAAAAAATATACAGGGTGTTACAAAAGTCCGGGCCGCTACTTTAGGAGCATATTCTACACATTAAAATATGAAAAATGTTGAAATACATTTTTTTCTTTAAATTGCCTCCTAACGGAGATATGACCATTTAAAGATGGCGCCCCTAAAGTGGTTTTTTTTACTACAAAAAGTTAACGGTTAGTAGCAAAGTCATGAAATTGGGCAAGCTGTTAAAGAATTGGATTAGGCATATTCTCATGTAACATATTTTTTAAATAAGCAGTAGCGTGGTGTGTAGGGGGTTGCCCGCGATTATTTTTTGCCCTAACTTTTTTGTATTGCAATATTTCGACACAAAAGTGTCGAAACATAATCGTAAAAAGCAACATTTTTTATACAAAAAAGGTACTCTTTCTCAAAGTCGCTAAAAGTAACCGTTTCCGAGAAAAAAGCGTTTAAACAAAATTGTTGCATTTATTAGAATTCGTTTTGTAAATTTCTAATTTATCCACTACTAACTGCATTGATATAAAAATAGTACAAAATTAAGAAAAAAAAAATCAAAGCAAGTGTTCGAAATTACTGCCCCCTGCAGCAATACATTGCTCGGCTCGTCTTCTAAGGGAACTCCTTACTCTTTCGCAAATGCCTGGTGTATTGTGAATCTGGTTGAACCCATTTTCAATTCGTTCACAAAGATCATTGATATTGTCAACTGGTGTGGGGTAGACGATCTGCTTTAGATGTCCCCATAAGTAGAAATCGAGTGGGTTGAGGTCAGGAGACCTAGCTGGCCATGGTATCGGACCTCCTCGACCTATCCATCGTTGATGATAGTTGTTATTCAAAAATTCCCTAGCAACTGCACTAAAATGGGCAGGTGCCCCATCGTGCATTATCCACATTCGCTGTCTTGTTATGAGTGGAACATTTTCAAGTAACACGGGTAACTCTGTTTGCAAAAAATGTCTATATGATGCTCCTGTTAACCTATGAGGTAAAAAAAACGGTCCAATTATAGAGTCCCCTATTATTCCTCCCCAAATGTTAAGTGAAAAATGTTGCTGATGTCTCGACTGAATAACTGCATTGTGATTTTCAACTTGCCACTGATGCATGTTGTAAAAGTTAAGTATCCCGTTTCTGGTAAAACCCGCTTCGTCCGTAAATAATATGAGCGATGGAAAGTTCTCATTTTCAGCGATCTTATGCAATAGCCAGTTGCAAAATTCTATTCTTGGAGGATAATCAGCAGCAAGTAACCCTTGCACTCTTTGAAAATGATAGGGGTAAAATTGGTAAAATTTCAAAATTCGCCAGATAGTTACGTGATTTACTCCTTCGGCTAAAGCAAGTTGTCTAGTGCTGACACATGGATCTTCTTCAACTCGCTGAAGCACACGCTCCTCTAAATTAGCAACTTCTGCGTTTGGCCTTCCAACACGTTCGCCTTTGTAAACAAAATTTCCTGTTTCACATAAACGAGCATGAATTTTCTGGAACAATTTTTCTCCTGGTAGGTGTCTATTAGGAAAACGTTCAGCATAAAGCCGTCTTGCTTCAGCACGATTACAATTTGCAAGCCCGTACATTAAATGCATATTGGCCATTTCTTGATTTGAATAGTCCATTTTATCAAAATAATGAAAAGTTAAAAAACTACTACACTTACTATTGACAACAAAAACTGCTAAAGTTTACAGCTTACGACCAAATTTTATCAGTGACACAACGTCAATCTCTGGCAGATATTGTCAAGTACAATTGTTTTCTTTACGATCAGTTTGCATGACCAACTTATTTTTTCTTATACAAATTAGTAAGAATTTCAAAGACGGGATAGGATTATTTAAACGTCTTTTTCTCGGAAACGGTTACTTTTAGCGACTTTGAGAAAGAGTACCTTTTTTGTATAAAAAATATTGCTTTTTACGATTATATTTCGACACTTTTGTGTCGAAATATTGCAATACAAAAAAGTTACGGCAAAAAGTAATCGCGGGCAACTCCCTACACACCACGCTACTGCTTATTTAAAAAATATGTTACATGAGAATATGCCTAATCCAATTCTTTAACTGCTTGCCCAATTTCATGACTTTGCTACTAACCGTTAACTTTTTGTAGTAAAAAAACCACTTTAGGGGCGCCATCTTTAAATGGTCATATCTCCGGTAGGAGGCAATTTAAAGAAAAAAATGTATTTCAACATTTTTCATATTTTAATGTGTAGAATATGCTCCTGAAGTAGCGGCCCGGACTTTTGTAACACCCTGTATAAATATATTCTTTATTATGAGCTTTCAATTCCAATAACGTCAATGGCTTCCAGTTTAACACTTGCGATTTTGGTTTCAAGTTCGCGTAATTCAAGAAATTTGTAGCGTACCGGTTGATTTCTAAAACTATTGTGTTGAGAAATATGGCTGTAAAGAAAAGATTGGAATACTCAACTGGATGTGAATTTGAAGGTAGCACATGCTTTGGTCCCGGCATTGCAAAAAAATCGGCGGTTGATGGGAGAATTGCGTATTAGAGGATATAGTGGTAAATACTTCATTACAAGACTTCGGCCGGAAATACTTTCAAAATATCGATGTTTGTAAAAAGAAAAATAAAAACTGTTTTAAGCTCTCAACTAATTTACACTTTTATATGTTGTAAATTTTTGATAAATATCGCAAATCAAGATTCTACACGCGACAATTGTTCCCAGTCGAGTGCCAAATGCACACTGATGATATCGTCGATATAACGACTCGTCGCAAATTTGGAATAACGACGGATCGCGCTCAAACGGTAAACCACCATTTTGCCTACTTGGGCTTCGTTTAAATTGTGGAATCTAATCTATAACACATTTGTGGTTTAAAGCAACTTTAAAATCGTCCAATTTGCGACTTGAGACTTCTGTAAAATTCTTGTCGCAAATTATTTTCCAAGGTAGCCCAAGTTGCGATACATGGCCCACTGATCGTGACATTCAATTTGTTTAGTACGTGGATGCTAATTTTAGATAAAAATGGCATATTGTGTACTTTCAAATACGAATTTAATGTATTACCTTACCATATAAATAGATTCTACCTTTACGGAATAAATTGCTAAAAAGGTGGATACATCTAATTGACTTTCATTATAACCTCCCTCAGTTTTCATATTTATTACTTTAAAATGATGAACTTTAAACCAAATTTTTATTTCCTATTTAACACACTTGGAAGGTGAATTTTTATGATGCTTACCTAGGTTATATAAGAAAGTCGTGCTTCTAGATCCATAGTTTTAGACTCTGCGTTGGCTGTTAATCAGTGTTTAAAGTTTTACTAAGTAGTTTGTCTCTTTCATTCATCACTTATTTCTTTTATTTATTTCTTGACTTTTTGATTAATCTTTCTTTAAATCTATTTTAGGGAGATGCCGGAGGTCCATTAGTGATAAAAGGGAAGCTTATAGGAATCGCTTCATGGGGAAGTTCTTGCAACCCTTCAACTAAATTTCCTATAGTTTATACAAATTTAGCTAATTATAGGAAATGGATAATTTCAAAAGCTGGTGTCTGAGTATTTTACTCATTTTAATATTTATAACTTGGCTTACAAATACAATTAATTTTATTATAAACTAATTCATTGTTACCTTAAAAAGTCCGTAGGAGACATGAAAACGGGTTAGAAATAAAAATACATTGAATACACACTTTGCAAATTTTTATCTCTGTGGGAGTTTTTCCTAGATTAAACACCTATTTTACATGGACTATAAGCTTCAGAACAAAATTTAAATTCTGAGGTTCAAAGTCAAAATTTAGTAAAAGCAGTGGCAATTTATTTTTAAGAAGTGGTAGTCTCGTGCCACATTTTCTGAAATAAGTAATACATAACCGTTTAGGCTTGAATTTAAAAAAAATCAAAATTATATATATTTTACGAATAACATCGTTTTCAGGATAACTTTCAGGTCAAATGCGTTATTCCGTAAAAATTAAATAAATTAAGTGTCATATATTAAGTGTCAACTATCCTGAGAGAAGCCATTCGAGAATCAGCCGTGTAAAGAAGACTAGGCTAGCTTCTCCCAGGATAGTTGATACTTATCTCAGAGAGAAATAAACAGAATAAAGTGTTTGATGTAAAAGCACCGTTAGATAAGCTAGCAGGAAATTTTAATCTAAACCAGATATTTAAAAAAAATATTTTCATAAGTGCTTTGAAAAAATCAAAATTTTAATAAAAGGTCAAAAACAAAGTAGAAAAAGGTTCAGAAAATGACAAATTTTAAGAAGAGGTTTCAATTTTAAAAACGAATTTCAAAAAAATAAGAAATTTTGAGTTTAAATCCTCTTTTTATTTTTAGATAACTTGAGGAGATACTTTTAAATTGACAAATTTTTAGAATAATTAAATGAAAACATTACCATTTTATGGAGTTCCCTTTAATATACTTATTACAAATGGATGCCTAATTTGGAATCATATTTCGTAAAAAATATGAAAATCATTTGAACACATTTTAATCAAAAAGTTTTGCATAAAATCCGCTCCTCTTTGGTCATTATACTTGTTCTTTTAACAATGTAAACAACATATACTCATAAAATCATAGCTAATGACCTCTTAAGAGGTATAAATTTTGTTATACTACTTCTAGTTATTAGTCAATTTGATATAGTTGTAATATACGTATGAAATTATTTCACGCTGTGAAAACCATAACTTAAGAATGCAGGAGCAAAACTATACAATGGTTTTTAATTCTAAATCTACCAATGTAGACGGGACGTAAGCTAAAAAATCCTAAAATTGTCTCATTTAAAAATTGTACCCTGCTGAGATCTTAATTAGTTTAATGATGAATATCGTTAATGGGGTTGTTATCATTCTGCTACTAATAGTTGGATTTTCACAAGCGAGAACACGACGTAAGTTCCGTAAGTTCTTTCAGCTAAAACGTCGAATATGAGTACCACATACATGCAAATAAAAGAATCTTAATTTTCAGATTTTCAGCGCGCCTTAATGAAAATCGTTGGTGGGACGCCCGCAAAGATAGAAGAGTTTCCATATCAAGTTTCCATTTCCTATAAAAATCAGTTTTACTGTGGTGGTGCTATTCTTACAAATCTTACGATTGTCACTGGCGCTCATTGCGTACAGCCATATGAAAAGTATTCGAATCCAAACTTTGGTCCAAAGTGCAATTTGGTAACACGTCGTTCATTTCAGGAACCTTGATGCTATGCTCATAAGAGCAGGAAGTGTTCATTACGGAAAGAATGGTGTAACTGCTAAGGTTTGTTCCGCCTTCGTACATGAAAACTACACGAATGTAACCTTGGACAGCGACTTGGCTCTTCTTAATGTACGTTCGACTTCATGACTAATTTTTCATATTAATCAGAGCTTCACATTTGAAACTTTTCTAAAATCAGAACTTTAAATTAGATATATCCGTCATCCTTTCTTCTCAAATATTTGGTATTTTTTAAAATGTTTCGGTCTGTAAAAACTGTAATTTCCATAAAATTTTGTCTTTAAGCTCGAAATCTAAAGAACTTAAATAAAACTCAATATTTTGTGTTATTCTCGACGTATTAAAAAGTCGACGGTTTCTCTAAGTTTCGACCCTTATAAAAATTAGGTTTAAATATAATCTTTCCTAAAATACCAACTTTTAATTTCAAATGTCTAAGAATATTTCTTTTAAATTCTCAGTTTTTTCTTTAAATTTCTATTTTTTGAATAAACATTTTTAATTTGAATTTAAATTTATTATATTGTTCCTAAAATTTTGACATTTTTTTAAAAATTTCTGGTTCCGGAAATTTTGCCATTTTTCCAAAAAGAATCCGGTATAAACTCAAAAAATAATTCTTTTTAAAACTCCAATTTTACACTCAAAATTCGTTCAAATGTTTTTAAAAAAATTATGGACAAAATTTGCATTTTTATCTAAATATTTCGGCTTTTTTTCTTTATAATTCACCGAAATGTCAAAAAGTAAATAACTTTAAATTTATAAATTAAAAATCCTTGGAAGGTTTTCATCTGCTGAAATTTTAAACATTAAAATTCTTTTATTCTTCATGGTGACTTCTTATTGACCGGAAATATTATGTTTATTAATTTTATTCTACATTTCTTTGGCACCGTTTGGAAATATTTAAATTTTTATTGTTTGCTGACAATATTTTAAACAGTTTTTGAAATATGACTACGTGATATTTAAATTTATTTAAAACGTCATCTCATGACAGTTGACAAAATAAGAGGTTAGTTTATTTTACATAGAATATGAAAAATAAAAAATAGAAGACCAAAATTAAATATGGAAAAAATTCGTTTTTCTGATAAATTATGAAAATATAAAAAAATACATAAAAAAGGATGTAGCACTGGACATCGATGTTTCGCTCTCATTTGAGCTCCAAACTGGGCCAAAGAAATGTTAAATAAAATTAATAAACATAATATTTACGGTCAATAAGAGTTCACCATGAAGAATAAACATATTCCTCTAACGGAACGAACGGACTCCGCAAATGGTTAGTGCTTCTAACTACCAAGCTGAAGAGATTTCGGCGGTTAGGAACGGTAGTCACCAAGAGCATGTAAGTTCGACCCACAAGTGTAGTTCAATGCCGGAAGGGGTATTAGCCCTCGGAGTAGTTGTTTCTTGTGGATCGGGCTTCAAATATTTAAATTTTTACCGCAGTAAATTATTGATGAAACGTCTATTCATGTTAAAACATTTTTATATTTTTTAAAATTTTTATTTTTAAGAATTTCTTCCTCATTGTTCCCTTTCCATGTTATGCACTGCTGACGAGCTCAAATGAGAGCGAAACATCGATATCTAGCGCTACAACCTTTTTTATGTTTTTTTTTTTAATTTTTATATTTTCATATTTTATCAGAAAAACCAAATTTTTTTCATATCTAATTTTGGTCTTCTATTTTTTATTTTTTATATTCTATGTAAAATAAGCTAACCTCTTATTTTGTCAACTGTCATGAGATGACGTTTTAAATAAATTTAAACACGTAGTCATATTTCAAAAACTGTTTATAATATTGTCAACAAACAATAAAAATTTAAATATTTCCAAACTGGGCCGAAGAAATGTTAGATAAAATTAATAAACATTAAGATTCGTTTCCAAGCTCAACATGTAAAAATCCACTTTTATATCTACAACTATTAAACAACATACCTTGTGACATGCCTTTCGAAAAAATATTCCTCACCATACTGCGTTTTTCATATGACCAGTTGCAGTGGTTGTAAATAACAATGTTTTTTTCAGTAGTAAGCATCTTGTTCAGTAAAATTACTACAAGGACTTAAAGATAAAATTGTCAGCTAATTAGTGCGCAATTTGTCCAACTTCTATTTCCACGATAAATATATTGCAATACATTTTATTTCGGTTTCTTACATTCATGGTGTAATATTGGGTACTGTTTAGCAGTTCAGCTACATATTTCATTATTATTCAGTGATTATTGTTCTTGGGATACGAGTTTTGAAATGAATAAATTTGACACGTTAGCCTTGACATGCTCGTCATAATCTCGTCATCATTGAAACAGCGTGGAACAGCCAAATGGAATAAACTCAGAATAAACTCAAAATAAACTCAATATCTCAGTTATTAGATATTCTCTGTATTTTTCATGCAAAGTATATAGACATAATAATAGGAATCTTAGTTATTGTACATATTTATGACAAATTTCGAGTCAGGTCAATTTTATATTATAAGATGACATGCTGCGTTGCAAAAATGTCATCCCTAGCTGCATCCCCTTTGAGTAAGCGTTTCAACCCCTAAAATTTTTAATTGGAAGTAGAGGCTTGGTATACCTCATTTGAAAGGTCTTTTCATTCTCTAGTTAAAAATGTCATGGTTGCTACATTTATTTGAAAAATAAACAAACAAGAAATAATCAACTAGAGAAAATTTTCTACTAACTAATAGCGGCTCGTCCGTTTCGTCCTCAATAATTATAAATTGACCAAAAACAATTTCGACATTCTTTTTTGATTTTGTAAAAAAAAAACCTTATCATAGTTAATTGTACTTTTTGTCGGAAACATCCCGATAAATTTCCAAAAGTGTAAGAGAATTAAGCATTAGTCAGTATCGTGCAGCTGTTAACTGTTTGTACATTTTAAAAATTTAATATGGGCCATTTAACAGTAATGCATAATATAATAATTTTACAAATGATCGGTTAACGAGATAGAGCAAGATCATAGGACGAAGTCGCTCATTTATTTCAACAAAAATTTCCTGATTTACCGCCTATATCCCAGGCAACAATTAGTAAAATCGAGAAGCATTTTCACGAACACGAACATGTACAAAAGCTAAACAAAAAACCCTCCAATGCATTAACTAATGATCCCAAATTGGAAATAATGAATGAGTTTCAAGAAAATCCACATTCTTCAAGTCAACAGGTAGCTGTAGCACTGAACGTTAGTCATTTCTCGATTATTCCTGTACTGAAAGAAAATAAAATGCATCCTTATAAACTGACACCATGTCAAGCGCTCAGTGATGATGATTTTGATATAAGAACTTATTTTCGTGATCAAATGATGCAAAAATCGATAATAATATCATCCAAATAGAAAAAGTATTGTTTTTGATGGGTCCACTTTTACTCTTCACGGTCATGTAAATCGTCAAAACTGTCGCTATTGGGCTAGTGAAAATCCCCACTGAATGAGAAAATTGCATGCACATAACCCTGAAAAAGTTAATGTTTGGGCAGGGATTATTGGAGTTCATGTCATTGGTCAATTTTTTATAGATGGACATTTAAATAGAGATAATTATTTAGCAATGCTTCAAAACAACATTTTACCAACATGGGTAAACTTATACTCAGCTATAGAAAATCCACACGTTCCAGCTAATGTAATATGGTTCCAGCAAGATGAAGCACCGCCACACTGCCAAGGTAATATCCGGAAATATCTCGATATTACATTTCCGAATCGGTGGATAACAGGACGAAGTACGGTAGAATGACCACCATGATTACTAGATCTGACGCCTCTGGACTTTTTTATGGGGTTATATGAAAAAAACAGTGTATAAAACCAAACCCTGCGACATAGTTGATTTATTAGCAAGAATAACGCTTGCGATTGCGTCGGCGACACCAGAGATGTTGAATAATGGCAGGAGACATTTTTATTTACTATTAGGATGCTGCCAAAATGTTGGAGGTGCCCATTTTAAACAGCTTTCATATTAAGTATGGTTTGTTTTTTATTTTATTAAATGAAAATATTAAATTTATATATTTGGTTGTTGAAAATTGAGATTAATTTTTTTACTGTCAGTTTTTAAAAAAAATGGCTGCCATAACATTTTTTAATAGATAATAATAAAGCCTTATTAAGCAGGCATAACAAGTTTCTACTTTTGGTTTAAAAATTTAGGGGTTGCAACTATCACTCGAGGAGGGTTGCATCTAGGGATGCAATTTTTATAATGGAGGATATCGTTTTATAGTCTTAAATTGACGTGTTTCAAAATTGTTCATAAATTTGTAGAATAACTGAGATACGGAATTTATTTCCTTTGGCAGTTCCACACTGTATACAGATTACTTGAACAAAGAGCACAAAACAATTTCTATGGAATGAAAAGAAAAACCTTTTCGTTAAATACATTTTTCTTGAAAACGAAAATAAATTATCTTTTACCCTTTACATTGTACTTGGGAGGAACCTAATCTACAATAAGTATGAGGGTTATAAGGGCTTCATATTCTTAGGTTTGGTTTTTCTTTTACAAACTAGGTTTTCTCTAGTTAAAATGAAACCATTTAACCAATCATTATCAAATCGAAAGAATACTATTCTAAAAATTTCCGACGTGTAGCGCGGTAAAATACGTGCACCAAGCGATGGGACTGGCAGTCGGTTTTAAATATTAAATTTTGAACTTAATAACAACTTAAGAATGTACTAAATATTATAATTGATTGGAAAAATATCTTCTTTATTTAAAACTCTGTATTACGATTAATTTGGTACAAAAGTACCCGAGATGTAATCAGTTTTATGGCGAAATGTCGAGTCTTTGTCATTTTTCAATAATAGAGCAAACCTCGACCGATGTGCGATACGAATATTTTGTTTTTTGGGAATTTTAATTTCTTTCCATTTCAAAATATAAACGGTGGACTGTAAATTTAAAATCCCAATATTTTCAACGTTAAAATAATTTCAAGAATATCGATATTTCTGTTAACCTTTTAGTTCTGAATTTAAAATGCACAGCTGAAATCTAGCTTGCGTTACTATTATCTAAATTTTGTTTAAAACTCTTTATTTACCATATGTAAAAAATTTAAAATCAGTTAAAAATATCAAAGATCAGAGAACTAGACGGATTAATATTAAATATTCTACATCAACGAAAGGTCACATAATCTAAATTCTTTTAGTTATACTGACGTAGAAGCAGATCAAATTCGAATAGTAAGAAGCAGATGTAAGAATTATAAAAATAAAAAGCAAAGTACGGCCAATAGCGATTTAAATTTTAATGAGTAGAGGAATTCGATTCATCATAAGGAGAGGGGAAAGCCTTCGTTTTAATTAAAGCTGCTGCAAATCTTACTAACGAGGTTTATTTCTTGCAGCTTTGCGAACCACTTCCAAATCACACAGCTATTGGTACCATTGACTTAACAACCTCCAAGAAGTTTCTCAATGAGGGAGATGAGGCCATTGTTACTGGTTGGGGTCGCATAAAAGTTGTTGTACCTTTAGAATATTAGAGTACTTCTAAATCTTCCACTTTTTAGGAGGGTGGACCTGTGTCTCCTGTTTTGCAAAAATTGGTCGTTCCTATAATACCATTCAAGGATTGCGTATCTTCCTACAAAAAGAAAATAAAAATCACTCGTAATATGTTCTGCGCCGGTTTTATGGAGGGCGGGAGGGACGCCTGTCAGGTAAATAAGATTGTCGATCAATCTTATTGTACTAAAAATTTTGTTTTTAGCGTTTAATATTGAGTTTGTTTCCTAACTTTTAGCTTGAAATACTGCTTTTAAAACAAAGTTTTTAAAAAAACTAAAAGATAAAAAAAATATAACAATATAAACAATGGCTTGGGGTGTTTGAATTGGGGGGGGGGGGGTGTTTTTTGAGTTATTAAATACATTTATCACACTCATACAATGACGCTTCGTGCATTCTATAAATGGGAAAGTTAATTGCGAAAAATATCATATGCCCTTATTTTGGGTTTAAAGGCCTTACCGCTTTACAATTCTGCTTTCGATTCATACTCCCCATCGAATGCATGCATTTTGCTAAAAAGTATTATTGAAGTTTCAAGACTTCGTAACTTCTAAATGAATCGACCAAATTTCAAAAATAAAGCTTCATTTTAGATAAAATAAAACACTCTTTTTAAGGACCTATTCACTTAACCTAGATACTTAGTTTGAACATTTTGGGAATAACGCCAACCAATTGGAGGGAAATTCGGACTATGATTTTTGGGTTAAAAGTTTTTCCCTCAAAAACAAAATTGAATTTTAATTTTTGAATTTTTTTTGACAGGATCTTTTTCTGGCAGTTGTGCCACACGCTAGCTTTTCGGTGGGCCACACTTTATGTACAGGGTGATCCAGAACTGTTTAAATGCGGAGTATTAACTTTCAAACCGATTACACCCAGCATTATTTCATCATATCGGTCATTATTGGCCAGCGCCCTAGGCGATTGCTTAGTGCGCTTATACAGAGTGTTCGCTCATCGACAACGCTTAACAGCAGATTTAGAACGACAAACAAATACGATTTATTACAAAATAGTTTAATGAAAAGCTGTTAGTTTTCGAATTATAGGTCTTTAAAAGTGTCCAAAAAAAAATATATTTGATTAAAAACTCTACAACACCTTTACCGGTCGTGTTGAAATTTGAAATATAAATTTAGAATAGTAACAGTAACAGCACCACTACCTGACACTATTGAAATGGCATCGAGAGAATAATTTTAAAAAATCGAAGTTACTGCGAGTGAAATCATTAACTTTAAACCTAAGGATTATTCTCAATGTATACGTTTGTCAGGTTTTTGCGTAAGTAATAATATTTAAGACCAAAAACGAACAACCTGCAAAAGCTTTTAATCCTGACACCCAAAAATATGTATTTTCTAGTGGCTGAAATTAAAATGTACAGGGTGAGCGAAACTCGATGTCTCAGCTCTATTAAAAAAAAACGAAAAACGATATAAGAAATCTGCAAAAAGGTTCTTAAATTGGATTAAATAAGGTCTATTTAAAGTCAAATTTGCATATTTTCCCAGATTTGGAAACCCAAGTGATGACGTCATTGAACTTTTTTTCCAGAAACATACCTGTATTTCTAGATATTTAAAAAGAGGTAGTTTTTCTAAACAAATTTTGTGAGGAAAAAAAATTGGTATCTTTTTTGGATAAAAAGTTATAGATAATTTTATTGTAAAAAAAGGATACTATAAAAAATTCGTAACTACCACGATTTAAACAAATAGCCTCTGGAACTGCAATAAATCAACAATCAAAGTATAGTGGCATCTGTCAATAATTAAACTAATGATTGACAAACATTTTTTGTTGCCATTTGACCTTGAAAAATGCTCACGTAAAAGATATACGGGGTGAATTAGAAAGAATGAGTCAACGCTAAACTGAAGATACTAGACACCAAAATATTACGATTGAGCTCAATATGCCTTATACCAATGTGGCTGGTTAAAGAGATACAGGGCGTTGAAAGTTTAAATTTTGTTCTAAATGTTTTTAATAATTGAGAAAGTTTTGATGCTATTAATTTAATATTTGGGTATTTTATGTTTTTTTGGGTGAGAAGTACGAATTTTAAATTTATATTGATGTTGCCGCTAGAGGGCGCTAATTTTACATAATCATTTACGTAAATTAAAATATATTTTTTTTTATCTCTTGAGTTATATTTAAAACAAGTAGACAATATAAAAAAACGATCAATTCTATAAAGAAAAGGTACTCTTGTTTAAGTCATCTAAAGCTAACAGTTTTTTATATAATTGCATTTAAAAGTTTCAACGTATTTTTTTTAATGATTTTTTAAGGCGTAGATATTACTATATTAAAATATTAAATTTATAGCACCAAAACTTTTTCAATTATTGAGAAATTTCAGAATAAAATTTAAACTTTAAAAGCCCTATGTCTCTTAAACCATTCGCATTAGTATAAGGCATGTTGAGCTCAATCGTAATATTTTGGTGTCTATTCTCTCCAGTTTTGCGTTAGCCTATTCTTTCTGATTCACCCTGTATTATTTATTAATTTATGGGAAATTTCAAACAAACCCTAGAAAAGCAGGGAAATACTCTCTAAGACATGTAATTGCAAACCTAAAAATATTTTATAGATTTGTTTCCAAAGGCCGTTTGATTAAACCGTACCAATTGCGAATTTTTAATAAAACATTTTTTACGATAAATTTGCTTATCACTTTTTTACAGGAAAGATACCAAATATTTTCGGTTACAAAATTTGTTTAGAAAAATTATCTCTTTTTAAATGTGTAAAAATATAGAAATATTTCTGAAGATAAAAAATTCAATGACGTCATTACTTTCCATTCCAAATTTGGAAAAATATGCAAATTTAGCTAAAAATGAACCTTATTCAATCCAATGTAAGAATCTCTTTTCATATTTCTTATATCGTTTTTCCTTTTCTTGTAATAGCGCCGAGACATCGAGTTTCGCTCACACTGTACAATGCCCGAAATTAAAAATGGAATTGAAAATCATTCCTTTAGTTATTACAATATTGAATCTAATTATACAGGGTGGACCATAAGTAATGGTACATAAAGGAAGAGTAGATTTTTCGTATAAAAATAACGTGATTTGGCCACATTTACCTTATACAAAAAGTTGATATTAACAGAGATACAGGGTGTCAAAGTTGAAAAAAAATTGTGATTTTTTCGCATAAGTGATGAACACATTTTACTATAGACAAGAAATTTGACATAGGGGGGTTTTTTCGGTCCAGAAATTCTAATTTGCTAACAGATTGCCAGTAACTCATAGGGGGCGCCACCTGCGCTACAATGTATTGTTGTAAAGCATCATAACTTTTTTGCGCGTTTATGTACACTTATTTTAAATAGATATCTTTATTTACCTACATTTCTTACGTAAAAAAGGTATACTTTCTAAATGTTGATACCAGCAACCGTTTTCAAGATATTTGTCTTCAAAGTTTGCCGTACGTTTATTTTAAGTTATGTAAATGTGAATTTTTTGCAGTAGGTTTCAAAATAAAAGTAATAAAACTCACTCTTAAATAGTTTTTATTAAATAGGACTTTACTGACATTATTATTGAACATGTTTTTTAAATTTCTAAAGCGAATTTAAACAAAATACCAAAACAAAATTTAATTTCAAAAATAAGTATGTGGGAAATGACATTTTTCATGTAAAGGGATTGTAAATAATTAAAAATATGGCTGTCTTTTATTAAAATTCATCTCCAAATATCTGCTTTGACTACCTAGACTATTAAAATTTTCTTGTGCACACTCAGGGATCATATCTCACATCTTTAGGTTAGAAAATAAAACACGTCTTAATTTTTTGGATTTTCTTTATTGAGATTTTCAAAATTTAGGTATTAATAATATCAGTAAAAGAATATTTAATATAAATTAGTTTTAAAGCTGTCTTATGATTACTTTTTTTTTCAAGCCTAAAACCAAGGCACGTCAAGCTTTAAAGGCAAATATCTTGAAAACGGTTGCTTGTATCAACTTTCAAAAAGTACATCTTTTTTACGTAGAAAATATGGGGAAATAAAATAACCTATTTAAAATTATTATACATGGGTGTACAAAAAAGTTATGATGATTTAGATTATGTAGGATAGGACAGGTAGCGCCCCCTATCAGCTATTGGTAATATGTTAGCAAACTGGAGTTTGTTGACTTGAGAAACATCCTTGGCCAAATTTTGTGCATATATTACAATTCATTCCACAATTATACGAAAAAATTAATTTTTTTTTTCAACTTTGACACCCTGTATCTTTGTTAATATCAACTTTTGGTATAAGGTAAATGTAGCTAAATCACATTATTTTTATTCAAAAAATCCACTATTGCTCTATGTACCAATACTTATGGTGCACCCTTTTTATCTCAAGGCACAAGACTACATTGTCTCACTAAATTAGCAATATTTTGAGTGTTAGACGTATTTTAATGATGTCTTTCAACAAAAACCATTTTGCTTTCTCCTCTTGATTGCAATGAAGCGCTGCAGAGAGACCGTCCCTGCTAAAAACAATTATAGGCCAGTCACTGAAGCTAACGGTTTACGAGATCCCTGTAGTGGAAATCAAATTTAATTCAACCTGTAAATGGTTTACGAGATCCGTGTAATAAAAATCAAATTTGATTCAATCTGTAGATGAGAGAGAAGGCCAATTGGTCGATAGTTTTCTATATTTTCATTTTCTTCTTTTTTAAAAAGTAAAATTACTTCTGCGTTTTTCTACGAGTCCGGAATTGTACCTTCTAGTAAACACTTATTTAAGAGAATTTGTGGTGATTTTTCAATGACTGCTCCTCCCATTTTTAACATTTCACCTGTAATTTTGTCTTCTTTTGGACTTTTTTTCTTGTTTATCTGCTTAAGAGCAGCCTGAATGTCTTGTTTTGATATTTCTGGAATATTTTCAGAGCCCACGTTACGAATGACCATATTCGTAACTCTTGGATCAGGTCTAATAGAGGTATAGAGACAGGTGTAGAAGTCTTAAATATGTTCCACAATATTTCTATTTTCTAAGACTATGTTACCCTATTGATTTTTCATTTTGGTAATTCCGTGTTTGTCTGAGAATAGTCTGGATCTTAGGACCCTCATATTTGAATTATCTTCTACTACGTTTTCGATTACTACATGTCATTACATACATATAATACATCAATTCTTTCACTACCGGTAATAAGCTCAAGTTTATAAAAAGAATATTTAAATAAATATTTTGCACTTCCCATAGACATTGTAGATTTATTGACGAGTTCTCCAAAAGCCGATTTTGAGATATAAGTGATAAATAAAAACCAGAGAAAAGACAAACAAGTTAATATTTTATAGGGATCTAAGGATCATCAACATGAATTGTTTTAAGTCAGAAATGCTTATGCAAAGAATAGTGGTCGGATTCAGACAGGTGGTGGTTATAGGGTGGTTTTACGTTATGTAAACTGAAAAAATAAAATAATTTTAGTGACTTCCTAGCCTTAAGGTAATGACCTTTGAATAAGTCATATTATGTGACGGATATTCTTTAAATGACCTTATAAAAGAATTTGCTTTACATTTTTAAATTGGTATTACCATTACTCTGCATTTAAGGTTCACAATCGGTTCTGGACCACCTGTACTCAAAAATGATATTTTTTTTATATTACAAGATGGCAAGCTCTCTATTTTACTTAAAGGTATGGCGAAAGTCATTCTTCAAAAAAGGTAACTAACATATTAAAATATAAAACGTATTATGTGGTACTAAGTTATTATGAAACTGGTAAATATTATTAGGTAAATTATTATAAATAAAGATTTAATTTTGAAGACACTTAATTTTCAGTGATACGATAAAATAAATATTTTCTCAGTGCAAGAAATTTTTTTAGAAAACAAAATTATTTTGCAGTAGACTAACTTTCTTCCTAACAATCTTCTCAAAAAAAAGTAAGATTATGGTAAGAACATTACTATCCAGTATATTGCCTTCATTAAGTTTCTGTAAAATGTTAAGTCTTGATGATCTAAATATGAGATTTACACGATCGGCAAAGGGGTTATGAAATTAGTAATTAAATAAATTGTTTACTGGACGATTTTGAAGGCCCTTAAGACGAAAACTAAGAATTTTTCATTAAGTTTTTTTTTATAAATCTATTAATTTAGCATCCGAAAGACAAGCATTGTCCAAAAAATTGTGACCTTTAATATTTTTTAATTACAGGGCGACTCTGGTGGTCCATTAGCAATGAAGGGCAAATTGATTGGTATAATTTCATTTGGTTGGAAATGTGCCGAGAAGAATTTTCCAGGCGTATACACAAGAGTTTCAAAATATAGACATTGGATAAAAAGTAAAATAGGAATTTAGTTGTCAGAATTTTGTAATTTAATTTCTTAGAATACATCAAATTATTGCTATTGCTACATTTTCCGTTAATTTTAGACATGTTAATTTTATTCTTAAATTTTTCGTATTTTAATAGCAGTTCAACTCATTGGTAAAACTAAAAGTGCACATTACTAAAATTGGTTTTATAGCTTACGGTTAAAGGTCCAACTTTTTTTGACATTTTAACCTTAAATTGAAAATTTTTGCTTTGAATTTCAAACTTCCAGAAGTAAGCAGAATGTTTGTTTTCAAACTCAACATACACATTTACTTTTCTCTCAAAACTATTCCTAACATTAAACAGATATTATGCAACACGTGTTTAATGAAAAATATTCAGCATTATATTGCATTTTTCATGTGACCAGTTAGAGGGGTAGTAAATAAAAATGTCTTATTCGGTAGTATCTTGTTTAGTAAACTTGAAGAATTAAAAGCGAAAAATTTTAGGTATAATTCAGTGAGAAATTTGTGCAGATTCTAGTTCCATGACAATTACTGGAGTACATTCTAATTCAGTATGTTCTATTAATGTATATTGTGCAGTTTATAGAGTCTCAGGTGTCTCTCACATTAATGAATCTAATTATCGTTTCAAAATAAATAAAATTGACGTGTCAGCTTTGACACAATTGTCATAATTTCGGCATATCTTAATGTTAAAATGTAGCACATAGAATCGCCGTCTAGAAAAAGCTTTCCACTATTTAAAAAGCTCCAACATCCAACTTGGAAAAAAATTACCCAAGAAATAATGATTTTTATAATAAGAAATCGTATTTTTTGGAATTTTTTGATAATAGAGCACGGTTGTGGGGCGAAATTAATATAATAAACAATCTGATGATGATGATGATTATCCCGATTAAATGTTATGTGAGTTCATTTATAAAATGAAGTCTGGGACCATAAAGATATCACAATAAAAGCATTTTTTTTTAAATTTTGAGTTGTATTTATGGTAACTGCTTATTTTATTGTCATCTACTCCTGGAATATTTTCTCACAAACGACCAAGTCTACAAAAAAAAAACAACCAATAAGTTTTTGTGAAAAATTTGAAGCTATCCAACTTTTTTAGAAAACATTTTTTGTTGGACCAAAATGGTGGCAATTATAAGCAAAAAAACCTCAGTTTTTCATTTTTAAATCAATAAGGCGGTCGTTCCGCACCCGATCTTTACGGAGAACTTTCTGCATTTATTTGTCAAGACAAAGTGAAAATACATCTAATATAAAAATTTAGTTCTTAGTAAATGAACTTTAAACTTTAAATCTAAAAAAGAAACCAAAGATATCACATAGAATTTAGATACGGCATATTAATTTGATGATTATGCAATTTCGTTTTTTACCCATGACGAAAATGTGTTTTGATCTAGAAAAAGAGAATAGTCCAGGAGATGAATCAGATTTGCGGTCAGCCGATGATGAAGATGAACATAATTCTCTCGCTTATGAAGAAAACCATAAATAATTTGTTCCAATAAATGTATATCCATTTCTGTGTGCAATCATTTTTGGTTTTACTTTTCTAACATATTATCTTTTATTTATTTATTTATTAGTATATTTGCCCACAAGTATTAATACTAATTATAAGACAATTTAAAAATAAACTAAATAAAAATTAAGTAATTAACCCAAAGTTCCAATTTTTTTTTTGGTGGAACAGAGTGGTTCTTGGTTATCAAAAATTGAAATACAAATCTTGTCCCCTGTAACCATAAAAGATTAAAATTAAAAAACACAACAGAGGTTGCTCTAACGCGTTTTGATAAGCAAGCTCTAATCTTCAGAGAGATACTACTAGTAATATCTCTCTGAAGATGATAGCTTGACTATCGAAACGCGTTAAAGCAACCTCTGTTGTAATTTTTAATCTTTCTTGGTAAGAGGGCACAAGATTTTATTTCGGTATACACTCGGTATAATGTTTTTGAAGATATGAAAGACGTGCAGGATAGCTTCGTATGTGTTCTACTTTCCTACCAAATATGAAATAAATATGTGGTTTCTGGAAAAGGATACAAAGAATTTCGTGGAACCTTGCATCTGTCAAATTTGTTAGAAAAATCCAATTATCTTAAAAAATATAAGTTTTAGGAACAATGTTTGTTATTCAAAGTTACTTTAAATTATCAAATTAAATCCCGAAATACAAAAATATATAGGGGGCCTTATTTAAAATAACGAAGTTGGTGTCAACGTCCGGTTTAACCCGAAGTATTACAATTTTGCGAATATTTTTGTTGTGTTGGTTCTATCGCCTTGTTGACTTTGCTACGTTGGTAAATTTTTAAATTTTTTTAGTTAAGTGCTTTGTCAGATATCGATTGCGGCGATTCCCGTTGGGACACACTGTATAGACACACGTACATACATATTTATATTCACCCAACCTTGAACGTCTAAGTAATGCCTAGGTATTAGTTAATATTTAATTTCTTAACTAAATCAATATAAAGAAAAACCTAAAAGTAAAAGATATAAATGCAGAAATTAATGGATATTATGCTATAACTTTAATCATGTTCTGCACGCTTAAGCAATAAGGTATTTATGTGCAGGTTTGTTAAGATATTTTGTATGCTAGTGTCATTAGGATCCACCAGTTGGGCGAACATACTGAAGTTTCTGCACATAATTTACTGGCGAATTAACCCTAGAGTAGGCGCGCCATATTTTATAACACGATCAGGAGCGTGCGGTCTCAGGGACCGCATCTAAAAATAATGCTAATTTTTAACTTTTTTGGTTCTATGGAGAAGTATGGTATCTTGGTATATCTGTTTATAAAATTAAATTAAAGATCATTCACAGCTTTAACGTATAAACAAAATATTTAGCCGAATACAAAGTCCAAATTATTATACGAAATACAGAACCAAATTTCCAATAATATTATATTTGAGAGTTATGGTCCAAAAATAATTTTTATTTAGACAAATCTTGTTTGCAAATATCCTCTACAGCCTTATTTCCAAGCAAAAGTCATTTTAGATCAGGAACCATAATGACCAAACAATTTAAAAATGAGCATTATGGGCAAACTAACGCGCCCAACGGCGGGTTAAACAAGTTGTTAGTTCTACTGTGATCGCACCTGAACGTATTTGCACTATGCAAACCTCTTTTAGAACCATAAAAGTTAATTTTGTTTAACAAATGTGCCCAAACAACTTTATTATCTTCCTTAAGCGTCTGTGTTCTAAAGAAACAGTACTACGACGTTCCAAAAGCTTTAAATGGTTACATCTAAACACCATCAAGTTCAAAGCTGATAAATTTTAGGAATTTTTAATTTATAGATTAAAGATTGTCAATATGAATTTAATAAAATGTACACAAGATTAATAAGCAATATTCTAGTTTGGAACAAACCAATGAGTGAAATGAAACTTTTAGGCATCTTTGACTATTTAGGCCAGCAGAGTTTCTTATAAAAAAAATCATTAATTTGTATGAAGTAGAACATATTTGTGAATTCTGTATCAAAAGTAACACCAAGATCTTTTAACTTAAGATATTTATTCAATGAATCATCTTCAATTTTATAATTATAATGTAGTGGATTAATTTTTCTTATAAAGCTTATAATTTTGCATTTAGAGATATTGATTTAAAGTTTCTTATTTACACACCATTTAGCCACATTCTCAAGTGCTTTTGCAAGAATGTGCAATCTTCCACAGTTTTCAGTTGCAAAAATATTTTTAAATCATCGGCAAATAAAAAGCTCTTACAATTATTAAGAGAACTGGTCATTAATAAACAACAAAAGTAATAGAAAACCTAAATTTTATCCCTACTGAACACCAGAAATAAAAGTAAATGGTTCGGAAAGATAACCATTTTAGAATACAATGTTTAGTGGATCTCTGAGAAAAGATTTAAAAAATTTGAGAAGCTTAAGACTAAAACTCTTTCATTTAATTTGTTAATTAGGGCTGAATGATCTATTCGGTCAAATACCTTTTGAAAATCTGCATATGTTGCGACTTGACTTATTTTAGCAAGAACTTCTGCTACGTACTGAGCAAAAGTAGCCAGATTGGAAACAGTACTTTTGTTTTGGCAAAAACTTAGCTTGGCACTTTATTGTAAATATATTAATACAAAAATTAATTCAAATATTTCAGGAAAGTTAGAAAGGATGCTAATAGTAATAGTAATAATAGTCCATAACTGTAGCGGAGATCAGTTAATGTGGTTTCACTAGCTAAGAACCTAAAAATTTATTTTTTTGTAGGAAATATAATTATAAAAAAATGGAGAAATATACGCGACAGATACATGAAAAGTTTCAAAAAAAAAGAAAACTTTAAAATCTGGCAGCAAAGCCAAAAATAGTAAGAAGTACATTTTCCACGAACAGCTTAATCTTATGGCCAAATTTTAAGACCTAATGAAACAGTATCAAGTATCACCTATTCAGAAATAGTTTCCGAAGCAACGGAAAATGATAATAGTAGTGATGCAGAACTTCCTGACGATATTAATACCTTTTCGTCACTTCCATCGCCTGTTAGTCCTGTCATATCATCAGGTCCATTTACATCATTGGTACTTTCAGCAAGAATACTATCTAAATGACGAACGAAAAGATTGAAGCAAGGTGACCAGTTTGAAAGTACGTTATTAGAAATATTGCTGAGAGATAAAGGCGATAATGAGAACCCTTTATTCTTAAAATCGCTGTTACCTAGCTTGCAAAAATTTGACGAAGAACAAAAATTGGAATTTCGTTTAGAAGTGATTCAATTAATAAAACGCATTTAGCGCAGACAATGTTTCAATTTTGGAGTAATGCAACAATTGCATAAAATGTCAATACGCAAAATTTCTATGCAGCCTGCATATGCAGCAAATAAGAGCATTTTACAACCGCCTGAAAACAATGACGAATTTGGTTCGTTGGAAACATTTTATAATTTATAAAACGATCCTAAACTTAATTATTATTATATTTTATATTGAATAATATGTAGGAAATACATCATATTACATTTTAAGTAATGGATTTTGATTTATTGTTGCAATAAAAATATTAATCCATAAGGGTTTTATATTCTAGCCACATAGTATTAGTTTACTCGTTTCATTTAAAACTTGTTTTTTTTTATCTTTTCTCCGGCTTAAAGTTTCATTTAAATCTTAATACCCACTTGATAGTGACTGCAAGCATTTCCTCGGATGGAATAGACCTTCCCATATTTTTTTCTTGTCTTGCGATACGATTTCTAATTCATCCAAGCAAATGATCGAAAGATGAAATAGACATCCGAAAATAATTAAAAAATTTTGATTCATCTGATTTCAGTTTTGTAAACAGGGTGTAGAAAGCTCCAACAGCGGTTCTTTCCTCTAATAGCGGATGTATCCATATTTTCCTTTCCCTTCTTCTATGAGATTTGCGTCGTTTATATAAAACATATGCACATAAAACTTCAGTAGTGACTTTTTCCATTACGGTTCATGTAAAGTTCAAATATGTACTGCGACGGCAAATTAAACGCCGGTGCCGTATCGTCGGTTTTTGTGCTGGTCGGCAAATTTGCCAACCGGTGAAAAACCGTGTGTAAGTGGCCTTCTCGGAACTAGACAGGTGGTCAGTTGTTGTGGCCAGATAATGTGACATGTCCTACAGATATGTTTTATTTTTTTGCATAAAAAAATGTGTTTTCAGTGTTTCTATTTAGAATGTATAAACACATCAGGAAAGTCAAACACTGTCCATAGAGAGAATCTTTATAAGAGATTTAACATTGAGAGCTAATAGTGGGAGAGATGGGCGGAGCCTTGTATGCTCCTACACCGGTGTAAAAAATTCAACGCAGAGTGCAGCGATCTGTGCTGGTGGAGATTTCAGTAGTACATCATAGCTTCTAAAGCGTTTTGTTACGGGATTACTACTGGCAGGCAACAATTTTATTAAAATTTGCGTACCACATGCTGCTTGTTCTTTTAGTCTGTTGATTTAATCAACCTCTGAGGCAAAATAAAACTAATATTCTTTGATAACCAAAATAAATAAACCAGATTTCCTAAACAACATAAATAATAACTTTAATGAAGAATATAACATAATATCTCTTTAAATATTACAATATAAGGAGTTCAAATGGGCCGCCGGACTGTGCTAAACAATATTCCAGTCTGTTGTAAAACTCTCGACGAGTTTTTTCTAACATCTAAACTGGACGATACGAGCATGCTGCGTAGGGGAATACGTTCAGCGGCCGTAGAAAACTATGGAAGGGACAATTCTTAGCGTTTTACATGGACAATGAAAAATTTTCAAGCTTATATATGTTGATATATCGTTAGTTACTGTCAGACGTTAGACCTTCCAAGTACGTTCCTATTTAAAAAGGAAATTAAATATATCCAGTAAAAAGCCAACTTCACTGTGTTTGATTTAATCCCCTAACCAATATGTACATATAACCAGTTAAAAACATAAATAACATTGCTTGCAAATATGAAAGAATTAATTAATTTGTATGTATGTGTACAAAGTTGTACAAGGAAGGTGAATTTCTTTGGGGAAACTGTGCGCCCGTCTTTAGTAATCAATTTGTTAAAAATAAAATAATAAATTCATAAAGGAACCATATCGCGGTAAAAAATTGTGGACCTTAAAAATAAATATGCACGTAGAAACTCTTTTAAATAAGCCCTTTAATCCGTCGGCCGATTTATTCGGAACCGGTTAAGAGGGAGTATGCTACATTTACGTAAACCCGAATATCCTTCCTGTATGTATTGAAGACTTTCTTTTCCAACAATAAGTTCACTTGTTAGGTTCTAGCTGAATAAAAGTTATCTTCGTTCCCTTTTTTAGTGGTCCTGTGGTTTATTTCATTCTTCGGTAGCTAAAAGCAATATTAACTGTTTGTGATCAGTAACGATTTAAAATTTTGTTACTGACTTCTGGTGTTCAACAAATTCAGACGGTAACCAAATAACAATTACTTCATGCATTTTTCTTTGTTTTACACTTACCAATAATGAGATTGATTTGATTCATCGAAACCGTTAAATAAATGTAATTTTAGGATATGACGTTATAAAATAGCTATTAATGTAACGAGATATTCTTTATTTTTTAAAATTATTTTTAAGTATTCTTCCTGATTGTTCCCTTTTCATGTTATGCACTGCTGACGAGCTCAAATGAGACCGAAACATTGATGCAGTGACGGCTAGTGCTAAGGTTTGCAGGTTTGCGCAACCTTCAAAAAATCGCTGGGATAAAAAAGAAAGTAAATTGTTCTTTATGTTGTTTATTTTATTTATTGATAACAGATTTATCGCTACCAACCATACTGCTGAATATTGCGGATTCCGCCGATTCGTAAGCGTTTGATGATATATTGGGTCCACGGTTTGCAAAGTTTGCAGGCTAGACTGCAAACTTTGCTTTACACATATGCACCTGCGCCTTAACCCATATTTTGTTCTCTTAAAATACTTGCCCATAAGCAAGCATTAGGTTGCACTTGTGGGTGCAAACCAAATATCGATTCGCTATTATAATCTATCATCGGGAAATGTTCCGAGTCTTGAAATACAAATAAAAATGAATTCAGTGCAAAGTTTAATTGCACAGCCATTCTGTAACCGATGTGTCGAAAAAACTGGAAATTAAGCGACGTGGATGACCTATTCTAGACTTATATATTGTGCAGACGGTGTTTTGTAAAAAGCGAAGTTTTAACAGAAGTAGTTCGCGAAGCTAAAGAAGTACCTATGCGGCATTGTTATCTGCTAAGCTAAAAAACGATTCAGCTTCACTGGCCTTTTAATTGCAGCAACCTTATTTTTTCTGAATAGTTTAACCAACATAGAATCACTTTTCCTGAAAAAATTTTTAAAGAAACCGTCAAGGTTCATCCATTTTTTAATTTACAAAAACTAAGAACTAAACTAACCCTAATTTACGAAACAGAAAAGTTTAAATCGGCTTTTGGTTTACTTGTACTCTATAACATTATTTCAGAAAATAGTGAGCTTAGTGAAACTCTAAATCTTTTAAAAATCCTGATAACTATCCCAATGACTTCCGCTGAAGCAGAATGGTTCTTGCCCAGTCTGGAAAGAATAAAAACTCTTTAAAAAATACATTATGCCAGGAAAGATTGTCCGCATTAACGATGTCTTCAAAGAAAAGGACATAATCCACGGAATATTCGATCGTTATTGATAAATTTGCAGCTGCCAAAGTTCCAAAGATGGCAAAAGATGCCAAAGATGGGCTTCCTCTTCTTTTTCTTTCTGTTTTTTGCGAAAATGAAAATAAAATATTTCTTAATTTCTCCAGCTTAATTTAAAATTTCCAATTTCGGCACATTTTTTTCCAAATGTCTCTTTGCAACCCCCAAATTTTATTAGCACCAGCCGCCACTGGTTCAGTGCTACAACCTTTTTTTAATATTTTTTAATATTTTTCTTATATTTTTTACATTTTTATAGTTTCATAATTTATCAAAAAAAAAACAATTTTTTCATATCTAATTTTGGTCTTCTATTTTCATTTTTTTTTCTATTCTATGTAAAATAAACTAAACTATTTTTTGTCAACTGTCATGAGGTGACGTTTTAAATAAATTTAGATATCATGTACTCATATTTAAGAAAATGTTGTAGAATATGATTAATAAAAATTGAGACATTTCCATACTCAGTCGTAGAAATGTTAAATAAAATTAATAAACAAAATATAACGAGATTATTATGCAATTTATAAAAATCGATGAAGTTGCCAGGCGACGAAGCATTAGCCACGTCTGGCCACGTCCGAGTTGTTTTAATCTTTCTTTATATGCAAAAAAGGAAACTGACTGATATACATATATCAATGCTCAGCCCAAACCGCTAACTCTAGAAACTTGAAATTTTTCACAAAGGTTTTTTTTTTAATATAGGCGCACACTAAAAATGTATTTTTGGAAATTCCACCTTTAAGGGAGCCTAACGAAGGATTAAAAGTACACTCTGACATGTTCCGATAGCCAAATTTGATAAGGCAGGTAACAAATTAATATTTATGACAGTATATTGAGAGTTGTTTGCAATTTTTGAATTAATAACCGTTTTTATGGTTTAAATTTTTTAATTTATGTTTTAAACTGATTAATGATTGTAAGACTGATAAGTATTACCGGTGAAGTTGCGCAATAAACTGTCATTTCCATTATTGGAGATGGGAGTGACAGAATTTGCCAGCTAGCAAGTTCAAATTTTGCAAAGTTAAAAATTAAACTCTCAATCATTTTTTATAACTTTTTTTTGATAACTTTAACGTGAAAAAGTTACCAAAGAAAAAGGGCCAAATTTGGGAGCTCCTGTTGTCTTAAATTGTTACTTAAATTAAAAATATTAGCTTTGTAAAAAAAATTGTTATTTTTCAAACCTCTATTCTATTTTTAAATTTAAAAAATAATAAATAATAGATGAAAAGTTCGAAAACGATATTTAAAATTTATTTTTTCTGCATTAATATTTTTAGAATTTTTGAAAATAATATTGAATTGTAACAAAAATTAAACTGTTATTATTCAAATTAATAAAAATATTTTTTCATTTTGATTTTTTTTTAGACAACACGGATCATGTCATATCAATATGCTCTCTAACTAATGATTTGTTTTTAAATCTCCCAAAATTTGAAAATAAGTTTAGCAAGTATCGCTGAGGTGCCATACCTATATCTTTCAATCAGAATTATTTGGGCTTTATTAATATTTGTCTTGTATCCCATCTAATATTTCTTTGGGTTGGACCACAAATTCAAAAATTTTTTCTATTTTAGCTTGAATTTTTCATTTTTTTTAACATTATAGGTATGTTTAAACAGGAAAATACTATTTATCTAAGATTTTCAACCTTAAATTTTAAGTTTTAAATTTCTTTTGTATGTTTCCTTAAATGTAATATTATTTATTTTTGTTTTTTTGTAATTTTAAGTTTAAACTTGACATGTAATCCTAAACCATACATTTTTTCAAAGTTGCTACTTTCTGCGGAATTTCGGGTTGGAAGTTACAATTTTTATTTTATTTTTTTCACAGTCTTTCAATCGAAAAGTTCAAACCTTTTTCTTACAAATACAACAATTATATTTGTTATTATTATTAATATTATTATTATTAATATTATTATTAACTCGAAATCTATACTTTTTTTGACCTTTTGACAAATTTTTCGAAATTTATAATAAAAAATTCATTCTTTTTAATAAAATGAGTGGTTTTTTTATTTTTTTTTAAAGCTCTAAGTTAGAACTCGAAATGTCTACAATTTTTCCTAAAATTTCAAATATTAGATTGAAATTACCAAAAATTGTTATTTATACTTTTTTATTTTTAGGTGTCAAATCTTTTGGTTTTAAAATTAAAGTTGATGATTTTGATTTTTTCCCACAACTTTAGTTTAAACGCAAAATTATTTTTTAAAATTTGATTCTAACAATCGAAATTTCAATTCTTTTTTTGGTAATTTTGTGTTAAACAGATTATTACAATTTTAAAGTTTTCGTTAAATTTTAAAAAGATTTTCTCGGAAAATTTTTACATAAAAATTAAAACAATAAGATTTATCAAATAACCTGATAACAAAATATTTATTGTATTCATGAAATTCTGACCTCTCTTTAAGAAATCTCGTATTTAGATTTGAAATGTTGACCTATTAGATTATTTTTTAAAATTTTTTACTTTAAATTTTACCTTAAAAGGTATAAAATTTTAAAAAATGTTTATTTTATCAGTTCAGAATTATGAAAACATTTTTTACTAAACAATTCAACTTTCAAATATTTAAAGTTTTCCTCTAAATTTTGAGTGAAAATTTGGTTTTTTAAAATAAATTCATCAGCGAATACATTTAAAAAGCCTTTAAGAGGTTAAACCCAAAATTTTAGCTTCGAATACCTAAAAAAAAGAATTAAAAATTCGAATTTTGAAATTAAAAATCAAAATTTTGAGAAAAAAGTAAAATTTGAAAATTAAACTTTATATTTTTGGAAGAAAGTAAGAGATAAAATTCTAAATTTTAAGTTTAAAGTAGGCATTTTAAGATTAAAGTTGAAATTTCAAGATAAGGTAAAAATTTCGAATTCTCAGTTTAAAATCTCTAGAAAAGTATAGACATTTCTAGTTAAGAATTCAACTTTCTTCCACAAACCGAAATAAAGAAAAAAACTTTGCAATCAAAGTTGCAATTCTAAGAAGATCTTTTTTCCTTAGGTCTAAACTGGGAATTTCTACTGAAACCCTGATTTAAAAAAAAATAGAAATTTTGAAATTCAAATGGCGAATTGGACATTTCAGTAGAAATGTTAATAAGTTGAGATTTCGAGGCTGAATTTTATATTCTTAGCAAACACTTAAAATTTTATGAGAAATATCGCTGCTGCGCGTGTAAAAGGGGTTAAGTCAATAATTATAAAATTGGAGAAAATAATACTATTCAGTTTGCACATGACCTCAGAACCTCAAAATTATATTAGAAAACGACTTTAACTCATTTTCACGAAATTTAACTTAACCTCTTTTTACGCGCAGCAGTGATATAGAAATTTTGAACTTGAAATCAAACTTGCCCATTTCACTTTTGAAATCTGGAATTTAAGAGCTGTAAGGTCTGCAATTCTAGAAATTGTTGTTGTTTTTTAAAAATTTGTACACACTGTTTGTAACTTTTGATAGCTAAAAGTGCTGTTATCGAGTTCATATCTAAAACAAAACAAATTGATCTCTTTCAATCTAACAGGCCATGAAATTTTATAAACTGTTTGTAACTTTGGATAGTTGATTACATAGAGTTATATTTCTGTTAGTTATTCTTTTTTAAAGTATTTAAAACTCTTTTGTTTTATTACCTTTTTATATAAAAATATTAAAAAATATATCATAGCTATTGACGGAGTTATAACCTAAATATTTGGATACAGAAACCTAAGCTTGGACAGTAGATTTAATTGATGGGTGCATCGGGAAATAAACATGCCTAACATTGGAAGTTTTTTTTAGAAAATTATACGCCGAGGAAGTAAAATAATACGTCAACATTTTCTAGAAAAATGTTAAAATGTATCTAATTCCACGCAGACGAAGTCGTGGGTATCAGCTAGTCACTAATAATTGAGTTGCATTCAAAGCTTTATCGTATCATTGACAACGATGACATAAAAAATCAAAAAAATTTTAAAATAATATTCGCATTTGAAGCATTATGATAGCTAACTAAGGTATTATGTGGTACTAAGTTATTATAAAGCAGCTAAATATTATAAGGTTAATAATTATCAATAAAGATTTAATTTTAAGGGCACTTAATTTTCAATGGTGCGATAAAACATATTATTCAATAATCTGTTGACTATCTTTATATTAACAATAAATAGCCCGTAAAAAATTGAACTGAGACAAAGAAAGATTGAAGAACCCAATAAAGGTTGCTCTAACCCGCCTCGACGGCCAAGCTGTCATCTTCAGAGAGATACTAACACCTAATCCTAAAATTAACCCTTATATAATAAGGATATACCCTTGGTCCATGATCGACCGCATGCAAACGCGCATGCGAATCTAATCATAGACGTCGTAATGTCACAATTTCTTATCTATCAACCCTAACTATTTTTAACAGAGATGAATGGCCTAAAGGCCCAGCGCAACCATTTATAAGGTTGTTTCCAGCCTTATGGATGGCTAAGCTTTCATATGCATTTAACATATAATTCTTATTTACTACTCTTAACAGTTTAATATTATTATCTATAGTATGATCTAATTCAAAAGTATGTCGAGCCACACTTGACTTCTCGTCGGATTTTAAGAGACCGTCTAGTTGGCTTGACGTATTTTTGTGGTAATTTGGTAAATATCTGACTTGTCCATTTGCTCTACTTTGTCCTTCAAACTACCCGAATTTCTAAGCGAATTTAATTTGCCGTTAGAACTAAAAACAACCCGGAAGCCCTGTTTTCGTAAAATTGCATCCAAACCATGCTTAAGCGAGGGTTCAAATAACAGTGAGGCGAACTTAAAGTTTTTGTTTTCATCAGCCCGGAAAGTTGTGATAGTTACCAAATGACGTTTGAATTTTTTCTTATTAATAATTTTATAAATAATATTAGGATCGAACCCATTAACTTCAGCTCTATGTTTAATTGTCTTCAACTTCCTTCCGAATCTTTCTCTATTAGAGGAAGACTCAGAAGGCGATGGGAAAGGAAATTGAAGTTTGTGTTGCATGCAATTGTTAGGATTGGAAGTTACATAGTGGAATCTACTGGAGTCTTTCTTATATACATCAAATTCAAATCTATTTTTATTCCTAATAACTATAGTGCCTTAAAATGGTAATGCTCCTTCTTTTTATAACTCTACGGTAAATTTAATACCTCAATGAAGCTATCAAAAATTTAATTTGTGTCAAAAAGAGCAAAACTGTCATCTACATATCTAACCCATACTTTAGGGACGCAAACTACATTCATTTTTAAAACGATTTTCAGGAACCCTCATGAAGAGCTCAGCTATGAAAGGTGACAAAGGATTTCCCATGGCTGCGCCCTCAAGTTGTTCATAAAACTCGTTATTAATTTGGAAACAATTATGTGTGATTAGATGCGCATGCACGAAGTGAATATTTTTAGTATGTAAGGGTTAATTTTACGATTAGGTGTTAGTATCTCTCTGAAGATGACAGCTTGGCCGTCGAAACGCGTTAGAGCAATCTTTGTTGTGTTTTTTAATCTTTCTTGGTTTTAGGGGACAAGATTTGTATTTTAATTTTTGAAGATAACCAAGGACCAGTCCGTTCCACAAAAAAAACTCGTGTTTCAAAAGCTTAACATTTTTACCATGCATTGTTTCTTGTGTAAATTATTATAACGTCGATTTGATTTATCTCGAATTTGAAGTGGCTAATCGACTTTAAAATTTTCGGATAGTAAAACAATGTTATCCTTTATTATTAGGTTAATTGCAACAACTATATTAAGAAACCTCCCTTTCCTTAAAAAAATAAATATTTCAAAATAGGTAATTAATTAATTTTTGCATTTGCCTATAAAATATTAAAATGAACTTTCACCTATCAGTATTTTCAGATGCTCCAATTGTTAAACCCTAAAACCAGAACTCTTAAACTAAAAATTTATTCATTTTTGTATAAAAACATAAACATTTTTAACTTGCCCTTTACTCGGCTGTATAATTTTCAAAGGGACACTCTGACTATATAAACACTTAATGTTTATGACATCGTAGTTAATGACCTCTTAAAAAGTATAAAATCATGTTATGTTATGTTACTTTTAGTTATTAGTCAATTTGTTATAGTGGCAATATATGCAGGAAATTATTTCACGCTGTGAAAACAATAACTTAAGAATGTTGGGACAAAATAATAATGATTTTTAACTCTAAATCCACCAATACTGACAGGACGTAAGCTGGCAACACCTAGACTGACTTACGTAAAAATTCTACAAAACTAAGATCATAATTAGTTTAATGATGAAAATAATGAACACTGTTTTTATCATTCTGCTACTTGCTGCTGCATTTTCACAAGCAAAAAGAACACGTAATAATAATATAAAATTCAGTAAGTTCTTTTAGTTAAATATTCGACTATTAATACCACATACATGCCAATGAAAGTGTTGTAATTTTTAGATTTACAACGCAGTTTGGGCATGAAAATCATTGGTGGGTCGCCAGCAAACATAGAAGATTTTCCATATCAAGTTGCCATTTCGTATAAGAATCAGTTTTACTGTGGCGGTGCTATTCTTACGAAAGTTACGGTCGCCACTGCTGCCCACTGTATTAAGCCATATGAAAGGTATTCTAACCAAATTTTGGACTAAGGTGCAGTTTGGAAACATTTCATTCATTTCAGTAAACTTGATGGTTTGCTTATAAGAGCAGGAAGTTCTAATTATGGCAAAGACGGTGTAACATCGAAGGTTTGTTCCTCCTTCGTGCATGAAAACTTCACGACTGCAACCTTGGAGAACGACATTGCTCTTCTTATTGTACGTCTGAGTTCCTGAGTAATTTTTAACAATATTTAAGTCTAGTGTTGGGATATTCGAGTACAAGTTGCGAGAGGTATTTGATTCTATAACGATCCCAAGTGCATTCGATTCTCGAAATTTCGACTGGATTTCGACTTGGATTCTCTCTTGCAAGCTTGAATTCGAATGCCCGCATTACAGATTATGGTATTCGGATGCCACACAACATTCGAACGCTGAATGGGTTTCGCGTTCGACGACAATATTTCATATATTTACATTGCGTTACAATAACTTAAATATCCGACAAACTGGGCTCGGCAAGTTGAAATATATTTTTGAAAACAACCTGTTTGGAAAAACATCTTAGTGAAATGTTCACCTCCTAAAAAATATAGCACTTCAAAATTTCAAAAAAAAAAAAAAAATAGAACGGCGATTATAATTTAAAAACCAAAAAAAATTTAAAAGTCAGCTTTATTCAAATTTTCCACTAATATATATGCAACTTCTCAACGATTTTTAAAAAATTCCTGCTTATGTTGAACTAAGCTAAGTTATTTTTGAACACAACTTATTTGTTTGAGTATTGAGTATTTAAAAATAGGTATCAATTGGTTGGCTAGTAACCCTACCACCAAATTCGCTAATCCGGTTTATTTCTTTTAGCTTTGCCAGTCACTTCCACATCGCCCAGGCATTGGTGGTATCGATTTACCACCTCCAAATCAGGTTCTAATGACTGGAGATGAGACTATTTTGACTGGTTGGGGTCGCACAGAAGTGCGTGGTGGTAAATTTTAAATATTATTGTAGCCTTTCTAAAAACTTCCACTTTTCAGAGCGGTGGACGCGTGTCCCCAGTCTTGCAAAAAGTGATCATTCCTATAGTACCATTTACGGACTGCGTAAGTGCGTATACCGAGAAAAAGAAAATCACTCGTAATATGTTCTGCGCCGGCACACCAGAAGGCGGAAAAGATGGCTGCCAGGTAAATACATCGCTGCCAAAACCCAAATTAAAATATTTTAAAGTTTTTAAAATCCTCCCTGTTTTTAGTTTAACTCTCAAGACTTATACCTTTCTAGCTCAGTTTTCATTAAAATTCAATTCTTAATTGAATGACATATTTTTCGAACGTATTTGATCGAGAATATTTTTTAACTGCAGTTTCATCTCTGGTGATAACTTTATATTGTAATAGTAATTTATATATCCTAAAAAATGTGTTAACCTGAGAAATCTGCATCTGTTTACAAAATAAAAATACATTTTTTATTTTTCCTGTAATTGGCTGGGGGACTCCTAATTGAAATACCTTGCATATCGACTCGTCCAACGATGACTACAGTAACTCAATTTTACCTACATCAGGCGTTTGAGCTCCATAATAGTTTTTTATTGGAGACTATCATATCCCCATAAATAAAATATTTTCTAAGCAAATTCACAGTGAGATGCATTGGTAGTAGCAAGGGCTCACCCAGTATATTCCATTGAAAACTATCGTATTTTGTGTAGCTTCATAATAGTTTTCATTGACGACTATCATGTCCCTAGAATTAAATTAGTTTTTAAGCAAATTCACAGTGAGATGCATTGGCAGCATCAAAGACTCACCCAGTATATTCCATTGAAAACTATCGTATTTGGAGTAACCTTACACAATTTTTAAATTTTACATTGCCTAGCAAATTTTAAGATTTTTCAAAAAATATATTTTCAGCGTACTGATTTTTCGTGACTATGTAAACATTTTAATTTGAAATATCTCGATAGAGCAAATAATGATCTACTACAGTCTTCGTTGGATGAGTCGATATAAAGTTTTCTTTTGTGGAAATATAGACATTTTGCATTTTTATTTTTTTTCCAAAATTTCGACAATGAATGAAAATTTCTAATACATTTTTTAGCGACTTTGAATTTATTTCAAAATCAGCTTTAATTTCAATATTTTGACCTTTTTCTCCAGATTTCGAGTGAACACATGTTTTTACAAATATCGATTTCTTTCGTGGAATTTTATTTTTCTTTACATAATTTGTGTTTTTTTAGAAAACTTTAATTATTCTCCTAAAATTCTAACTGTTAACTCCTATTTTTTTTAAAGTCCAAGTTATGAAATTTTCACCTTTGTTCTCCAAATTTTATAAATCATACTTTATGTTTTTTCTTAACAATTTTTTTTTTAATTTAGCTTGTAGACATGAATTTTCGAAATATTTTTTTACTTAAAATCATTAACAAACACTCATCCATTTTTAAGAAATTATGGAATACGCTATGAGGCTAATATTTAGAAAATTGGAGAAATAACAAATTACGAGTCTTTTTTCCCGAATTTATGAAGTATATTAGAACTCATATTTTAAATTTAAGGGTTTTCGTTATTTTTGTTTAAATCAAAATTTGCAAAAAAAAACCCAATTTCCAGAAATGAAAGTAATTATTTTCGGAAGATGTTCGAATTTTAAGTCGAAGTAAGAATTTAAAATTATAAAAGATCCATTTACTAAAGTTTGCAATTTAGGCAAACAGTTGAATCAACTAATTTATAAAAAAGTTCCAGATTTAAACTTAAGCTTTTTAAGCACTTTAACATAAAGTGAAATTTCTCAATATAATACACACTGCCCACTCACTAACCACACCACTGCAGTATACTTTTAATTTATGAGTGCACAGATAAATAGTACATACATGTCGAAAAAATATCATTATTTAAATATTTTCAAATAAGCCATTTCTGCATTTATATTATGGATAAAACAAGAAAAAAAATATCTATAACTTATGCACCTCGCAACTCCCTTATTGAGCCCCCAGCTATTTTCATCAAGAGAATATTTGGGTGAAGTTTGATCAAATTTACCTGTATATTATTTTTGTAATTTCAGGGCGACTCTGGTGGTCCATTAGCAATGAAAGGTAAATTGGTTGGTATAGTTTCATTTGGTTGGGGATGCGGCGATGCGAAATTTCCGGGCGTATACGTAAGAGTTTCGAATTATAGAAATTGGATAAAACGTCAAATTGGAATTTAATAATTTATTTTCGTAAAATAAATCACCACATTGTTCGTTAATTTTAGAAGTGTTATTTTTAATAATAGAACATTGTCATCTTAAGAAAAGTTTAAATAAAAAAATATATAATTGTTGTTTGTTTAGAAAATCTGCTCTCTACAGTTTTAAGTTTAAGTTAATTTAAGGTCTAGGTCTAGAGGCATAAAAATGACACTATACAAACATCATGTTTTTTGCGATTCCAAGTTATATCTATGGTAAGTAAATGTTTACTTTTTGCGGGAGGAGGTTTACAATTTGTTGTTATTTTTATATTACCTTAGCCGCATCCATACGAAAACAAGAAAATGTCCGTATTGTGAGAGGCACGAAAGCAAATATCACAGATTTCCCATATCAAGCTTCTTTATCTTATTAAGGATATTCATGTGGTAGCACCTCAATTTATTCTAACGACAGCCTATTGTGTGTACAAGTGGGTATTTGTATGTTTATTTCAAATTTTAATTAATCAGTTAATCAATCTTAACAATTATTGATTGCATCAATATATGTCATCAATTTCTTCCGGATTAAATTTAAATTAATAGTGCTTTACATTATTTAAATAAATAATGTAAAAACTTGATTATATTAATTAATTTATTTAATCAATCATTCATGCCTGGTGCTGAAGTTAAAATTTTGAGTTTAAATCTAAAATTTGGAGTCGGTTTTAGATATGTTAACATGAAAAAAAGTGGTTTATGTTTAATCGAAATGTTCAGGTTTTTTTTGAAAGATTGTTTAATTTCCACGATTTACTTAAACACGGAATCTAAAGAACTATTTGATTTTCATCATAGATTTTCGATTTAATAATCCGAAAATTCGATTTTAGTATCTATTCGAAAATATGAGTATTGTATATTGTGTATCTAGCAGTAAAAGCAAAACAATCCCGGACGACGATGTAAATCGTCTAAGTCTAAGAACGTGCTTTTATTACGAGGTACATATATTATTTTTTCTGCAATCACAATCAATATTACTGAAATTAAAAACTTTTTGTAAATTGATTACATTTTTTACTGCTATTTAATTTTTTAGAAATCGCTTCCTGATAATTACTATGTGATTTTTGTTATTTTGGTAAGGGGACAACGAACTTAAATACTGGAATAAGATATTGGGCCTGAAATTTCGCATAGAAAGCAGGCATTTTCGACTCATTTCAGAAAAAAAAAATTTTAACATTTTTCGCCTTTAAATTTTAAGATTTGTCTGACAAGTTTTAGCTATTTGGGGTTTCTTAGCTTTTTTTTATGATGTGTAGATTTTTTCTCTCGAGTTAGAAGTCGATATTTCAATATCAATTAAAAATTAGACAAAATTTGACATTTCTTAAAACATGTTTTTGGAATGAAATCTTAAATTATATTTTAAAATTTCAATTTTATTATTAATTTCACTGTAAGTGAAGCGAAATTCATAACTATTAAACTTTCTAAATTTTACACATTGTGGAATTTTTATCATCTGTTTCTTTTTGATCGTTAATAAAGTTTAATAGTTATGAATATTAAAGAATTCCGCCAAGTAAGGTGTGGAAATGTGAATTATTTGAAAGCAAAATTTACTAAATATTATTTTTTAGAAAGTTTTCAAAATTTTTATAGTTAATCCTGAATTTCGAGTACAATCTTGAATATGCTTCTCGAGAAGATTTATATAGACACAAAATCGAGTTTAAATTGGAGCTTCTGTGAAAACGAATAATATCGTAATATCGAATTTTCTTTTTTTTTTCTTGTCCTAGCACTTTATATTACTCGTAGTTTCAAATCTTTTTTTATAAAATTTCGATATTAAAATTAAATTTTTAAGACTTCAGTTAAAGATTTAAATCCAAAATTCAAATATGGTCCTTGAACTGTTTCGCAGAGTTTATTAAAATTTCGTCTTTACATTTCAAATTTTGCTTGATACGAGTATTAAAAAATTAGAAAGTGATTGTTTTTTTTTTGAAAAGAATTCTAATATTAATTGGACCACTTGGTAATTTGGTTCAATAAATTTTAAGTTGCTTCAAAATTCAATCAAATAATAGATTTGTTGAATTTTGGATTAAACCAGAAAATTTCAAGTTTTTTTGAAATTTGAAGACATGTTTTTAAATTCTGAGAATATATTCTCATTGCCATCCACTCGCAATGGGTAAACTCTTAGAGCACTCGGTGTGGGAGGTGAAAATGAAAATAGATGGTGACTTTCTCGGAATTTCAACTATTTATCTAAATTGCGAGTAGGTGTAAATTTAAAAGGGTAAAAATTAAATTCATCAAAAGAATTCACGATAGAAAATCACGACTTTTTTCTATGTTTCTGCTTTTTTTAAATTATTTTGGATTTTTGCCCACCACAACTGTTGATCGTAGTTTGCTTTTTTATCGTGAATTGCCAAAAAACACCACTTTTTGCTATAAAAATAATTAAACCTTAGACAATTTAATATTTTTATCTACAACCACTACAAGTGATGATGCAGAGAACTGAAATTTTTTGTGAAAGGCATGTGGAGTAATGTTTATGTTAGGAATGGTTGTGGGAATAAAAGTGGACTATTATTTTATTAATTATATATTTATTTATTTTATTAAATTTTAATTTTATATGATGAGCTTCAAGACGAAATCTCTGTTTTTTTTACGAAAGATTAAACTATAAGCCAGAAAACTAATTCCCGTGGTGCGCACTTTCGATTTTTCCAAAGATTTTTATCTGCACTTCTTCAGTTCAAATTACTAGTAGTGCTTTTAACTTATTTTCGCGTAAAATTTCTACATATTTTGAGACTCCAACGATTCGATTGTATGTTTTAAATTCTTAGTTTTCGAAGAAAAACTTGTAATCAGGATTTGTCAACGTAGCTTTTAGAGACATTTGGGTTTTACAAATTCAGTAACTTCTTGCTAAATTACGATTTTAACCCCTAAGAAAAAATTATAAAAATTCTTGAAATTTCGAACTTAAACTCAATTATTTCTTAGGTTTATCTTGGAAATTGTGGATTTTTACTCAGAACCTTTACATTTTTACTCCCAATAAAATTAAGCATTTCAAGCAACCTACTTTATTTACTAACAATGTAAAACTGAAATTGCCACAAATTGACGTAAAATAGTTATATTTTCAATTCAAAAATTGAAGAATTTTTTTTAAATTACCAACAATGTAAAGTTAAAATTACAAACTAGCGCAAAATATTTAATTTAAATTCAAATACTTGAAACAATTTTTGTTACATACCATAACAAATTTTTATTGAAAATCTGTGTAACGAAATGTTTTCAAAGTTGTTTCGATTTTTAATCTCCACAGTTTAACGTCAACGGGATATTAAAAAAAAGGCAGTTAGGAGGACTGGCGACAAAAGTAAAAACTTAAGATTATGATGTAAGAGGATTTTTTTTTTATTTTTAAATTGTAATATCAAAAATAAAAGTTTTATATTTTGTAAATTAAAATTATTATTTCTAGTTTTTATATCTTTTATATTTGTATACAATCTAGTCTTTGACCTTGTCTATTTTTAGTTAATGCATATTAAAAAACCAGCCACACAATATAAATTTTATATTTGTGTAGTAAATTTCAAGATATTTAAAAAAATATGTTTTCAATGTACAGATTTTTCGTGATTATGTAAACACTTTAATTTGAATTACCTCAATACTGCCAATAATGTGTTACTACAGTATTTGGTGGATAAGTCGATATGCAAAATATAAAGAATTAGTTAAATTTAAAAATTCATATTAGTGGAGTACCTGGAGCATTATAAATCCAAAAACCTGGGATTACGGTTACAGTGACTGAAATTAAATAAAAATATATGGAATGTTGAGCTAATAATATATGTAAAATAGTTTAATATAAATCTAATTTGCATAACATAAATTTTCATAAAGAAACAACAAATTTTATTTTAAATAGAACATTAAATTTGTAGAAAAGAATATAAAACGCCCATCGAAATACAAAGAAATGCATTTTATTTTTTTACTTAAAAATGGTTCGTTGGATGAAAAAAGGGTAAGAGAAACTTGTTACTAAGGATAAACAGTTTTGCTGAAAGCCACATTTATTTTGAATGAAAAAAAAATCAGTGGCGTGATTTTAAAACTATTTTTAATAATGAATAAACACATAATACAAAATAAGTAAACATAGTTTTTAAAGCTAAATAATTTTTTTAACCGAAAACCGTCCATCGCACGAAAAAAGTTAAAGGGGGCATTTTTACCAAGAAAGGAAGGTCGTCTATGAAATTAATACCTAATTTGTGAAAACAGTGACGTACCATTTTTTTCGTTAAGAATACTCAAGGACATAATAGCCTAGTTAGCATCTACCAAAATTGGAAAAAATATTTCGAGTGATTTCATAGTATTTGAGAAAAAACTACATTTTTTTCTTAATTTTACAAATCCTCTAGCTTGAGAATAAGCAGTTCCGGAACTATGTTGATAAAAACTTTTTTCTTAAAATCGCTCGAGGATTATGCTCCTTACGTATGGGCACCTTATTTTAAAACACCCGGTTTATTACTATTACTATTATTTTTAATAAAGATCACAATTTTTAACAAATCAACTTTTTTGCATATATTATTAGTTTCACTCACTGTACCTGTAATCCGAGACACTTCACTATATGTATATATATTAAAACAATTTTACCTTTATTTAGTTATCAAGGGCTTCAGAGTCAGCTTTTCACGCAACTTGTACGAATAAAGGAATAGTTCACTCAGCAACATGAAAAGGTACATTAAATTTTAATAAAAAGAAAAGATAAAAACATATTCAAACTGTTATTAATTCTTTTTGAAACTTTATGTAATTTTAGGATATATCCTTCTGGCTTCAATTAAACTAAGTAAATGTTCAAAACATTTATTGTCCATTCTTAAAAACGTTCACAACAGCCTCACAATTGCCTTTTTGAAGTTCCAATTCATTAAATTTCAATGCCTTCTCTATTATATATAATTTAGATTGTTTCTTTTTAATTGTGATCTGTACGAGATTTCAATCTTAAACGTAAACCAATTTTATAACAAAAGAAATTACCTCCAAAATTGACATATCAAAAATGTAAACAAAAACATTCATGAGTTGGTAGTAAAAAGAGTAATAATTCACTAGCAGAGAGATGAGTAGAACCGTTATATCATAGGTTCGCCTTTCTTGTTTTTATTGCCGTTGTCATGCCCGGCGCATTTCAAATTTTCGGTCTACAAGAATATTCCCAGCGTTTTTTTCCTTTCTAATAAAAGCAAATTTCGCTTACGGAGAGAATAGAAATAATAATAATCAAATTAAAACATAATTTAACCAATTATAGTATACACATTTTCGCATATTCAATTTAAGTTCAGTGGCGCAGTGGTAGAGTAATCAATTATTAGTTCAAAGAGCGTTTTTTGGTAACGGAAAACAAACATGTGTGATTATATTTATATGGCAATAACATCTATTTTTTTCCTATCTTTAGACGCTTAGCGCACCTAAAGAAGTTTTCACTCCAAAAACATTTTTTCTAAGTTATTTCTTAAAACATCTGTTTTAAACACAAACTTTTGACATTAAAGTCGAAACTAAGAAAAAAGTTTTTGTGTACAAATTTAAAGCTTTTACTCAAATTTTATAATTATTTGTAACAATTTGGAAATTTTTCCCGAATTTTCAAATTCAGTATTGAGAATTTTACCTTAAATTTCAAACTGAGGATATATTTTCTCCAAAATTTCTCTAATATCAGAATGTTATCACTTTTACCAGAAAATGTTGGTAATTTTCACATGTTTTCATGAAATTTTGACTTTTAAGTTAAACCTTTCAAACTTAGGTCAAAATTTGGGGTTCATATTAAATTATATGTTTCCCTTTGGTCATTTTGATCAACATTTGTAGAGCCCTTTTTTAGAGTCATTATCGTTTTACAAATACTAGTTTTTCTTTCTCATAAATTACGACTTTCAAGATTAGTTTTTTTTCTTGTATCCACATTAAATTCGAGATTATGAACTTGAATTCAAAATTTCAGCATCAAAGTAGAAATTACCAAAATTTAAAGGAAAAATTTTGGCTTTGATCTTGAAGTCAATAGTTTTTATTTATTTAAACATTTAAATATTTTTTCAATATCATCCCATGCATTAGTTATAAGAGAAGTAATTCGTTATTTATAAAAATAAATAAAAATTTGAAGGGATATGTTTTTAATCAATTTAGCATTCTTTATTTTCAAATTTTCTATTAAAATTTGAACAACCTGTATGGTTTGAAAAAATTGCTTCTGAATGAGTCATAGTCAAAGCTATTTTTTTAGCAGTTAATTTTGGTCCATCGAGACCAATAATGGGTCATCCATAAACTATGAGACATATTAAGGGGTGGGAGGACGTCAACAAAGCGTGAGATCGTGTGACAAGGAGATGACTCATAAGTTTCGTGACGTCACTGGTATAAATCTGAATCTCAACTTTAACTCTTTAAAAGTGGTGTCGCTAGGCAGCGATAGATCCTTGTACAAAAAAACCTTTTAGACCTCCTTTATCTTAAAAGTGTATGTCGTTTTTGCAGGACCGTTGCCAAAAATCTTCATCATAATGGCTCAAATTTCAAGGAATAACAGAAAATGTTCACAAATTACAAAATACTGATTTTATTGCTTTATGTAAACACTCGCATGGGTGCAGACAGAGCGGGGTCATTATTTCGCTTTATCAGCAGTCAAACGAAAATATCTAATCATTCGATTGGTGCCGAACATTACTTATAAAAAAAAACAAGCTATAAGTCTCGACAAATTTTTGGAAAATTATTTACTTACTTGACATAGAGAAAATAAATATTTCGTTTGAATTATTTCCAACCTTTTTATTTTTTTGTGCAAATTTTAGTATTCAGGACACAAATCTAAGTCAATTCGGATCTTAAAATGATATTTATATCAGCTATGTTGTTAAAAAATTTAACTGAAATTTCAAGTTTTATCAAATTTATAAAAGATACTATTTAAAAATAATGATGTACATTTTTAATATTTAATGAAGGTTTGAGGAAATTTATGATTATCATAATTTAAAACAAGTGGTAAAACCAAAAGTGCACACTACTTGAGTTTTTTTACAGGTTAAGGTGTCTCTACTGTTTTTTCTAGAAGTTTAACTTATTCTTTATAATCTTAATTTTAATATGCAAACCGAAAAAAAAAAATCGAAGTCGAACACTTTTTAACTAAATTTGAATCCTTTCTCGAAATATACCATTAGTGCATCCTATGTACAAGTTATTTCAGAAGTTTTTTTCTCTGTCAAAAGTTCAAATTTTCTATCTTGTTAAATTTTTATTTTTGAAAATTTCAAATTTTAAAGACTTTCGAAATTTATTAAAAATTTTCCATTTTTTATAGGTTTCATTTCTTCCCAAAAATGTCCACTTCTCATCAAACATTTGACTCATTCTTCATTAGAATACGTTTTTTTTTTAATTTTGATTTATTTATTCTGAAAATTTTCTTATATTCCTGTAAACTCCATTTTAACAAAATTTGGAATTTGCTCGGATTTCCTGTTTTTGAAATTGTAGACCTTTCAAATTTCGACTATTTTTTCAAAATTTAGACATTCTTTTCAACTCATTTTAAAAATTTCAGTAAAAATATCTCACCTAGACAATATCAAAATTAAAAGAAAAACGAATAAAATCTGGGACAGGTCGATTTACTTTTCCAGCGAAACGCGTGACGGTAAAAGTTTAGGTGTCTTGTAAGTTACTCCTTTGGCAGGGGCGTAAAGTGCCCTTAAATTTTAAATAGCAACCTAAGTTGAATGGCACCTTATTTAAAAGCTTTGTTAATTCTGCTCACGTTGACATACGACTTTTTAAATTAAAGTTGAATATGACAATAAAATCATCATTTAAAAAATAACAAAATTATCAGTGAAAGAAAGAATCTTATTTTATAAAATGATATAATTGCTTTCCCTCTGCTTTTATTCAGAGATAAAATCTTTGCTTCAAGTCGGAACTAATATTTTAAAGCATTTGGGGCATTATATGATAGTATTCTTTAATAATTCACAGACAGCATTAATTTCTTATATTACCATAAATTAATTTTGTATGGGCAATATACTTATGAATTTTTAAAATTGGGCAGCAATTAGTTACAAAAATTCATAAAATACTTGCAAGTACTCTGAGATTCAAATTTGGTTTCATTGCAACGTGACCCCGGGCAACTCCCGATTTCTCTAATTATGTACGGCCTCTTCATGTTGATAATTTCTGTTTGCAATCGATCCAGCTTCCGATTTGTGCACCAGAAAAAAATTTATTTGGTTTCGATAGTGAAGAACTAAAATGTTAGCTTGACTTCTCCCATCAATATAGGCAGTTAATATTTAAGGAAGCTCAGCGGCTGTTACTTGTAAAAACTTCCATCTTCCATATTCAGTACAACGTGTCGAGACTTGCCGTTGCCTCACCGCCCGTCCCGCCCGCAACGCATGTTCAGACGTGCAAAGGGAAGAATAAATACGACTTGTGGTGTATGTGCCCGCAATCATGCAAGCACTTGTTTGATTCTTTATCAATATAAATACGAATTTCATGGATAAACGTTACTCATTTGTTTTCGGAATTTCAATCAATATTATTTTGGCCAGTGACGCAATTGTTTCCAGACTTTAAAAAAGAAAAGTACTTAAAGTAAAGTAAATCGATATTAGTGTTTGGCAGAAAAGTCGTTTCGGAAAAGTAAGTACCTACCTGCCTATTTGTTATATATACTTTTATTTTATATATAATAATAATATATTTTGAACAAAAAATGTATTTTCTATCGAATATAGAGAAATATATTAAAATAAAATAAATGTGTAAACAACCGTTTATTACAAAAATATCAAACTGTAACATTTGAAAAGACAAAGTAAAATCTATACATTTAACCATCAATGTCAACGTTAGCTAGCCGCGCCCATACGTCTCCCATGAATCACCCCGAATGAATGCCTCAACCCAGCCGCCGCATTTCGGTTCATCGCAAGCACTTTTTCCCTCAGCATTCCTGTCGCATTCGACCCCTGAGATCGCTGACCTTGTGCGAGTACCCTCGGTTGCCATGGTTGATAACATTCGGCCCTTCCTGACAGCTGGAGTGTCCTCACTCCAGTGGTAGATCTGTGCAACAAAGTTTATAAGAACATGTATATTTACTTTTCTATTTATTTTTGAAGAATATTAGTACCCTGGTTAGTGAGAGGCAGCTTATATTTTTAGAACTTAAACTCCTACTTAAATGCTAACTATATGGGCTAATCCCACGCGAAAGTATGATGATTCTGAACAGTTAACCACCATTCCATCTCCCTTCGCCTCACTGAAGAGCACCCTGAGTATTTGGTTATCCAGCTGTTCTTGTCTGAGTAGTAACCCTACTCCAAGAACCAAATCCCCTTACTCTACTCTTCAGTGTCCTTAACTTACTTAACCATTTTGTTAAATTGAACCCAAAAGAAATGCTTCTGAATAGTTGACCACTATTCCATCTCCTTTCACCGCTCTGAAGAGCTTCTTGGGTATCTGCTTATCCAGCGGTTCTTGTCTGAGTAGTAACCCTACTCCAAGAACCTAACCTCCCTTACTCTATCCTTCAGTGTTCCTGTTGTTGTGACCTTAAAGATCTTTTTATTTTGGTAATAATTTGACTTGTACCTGTGCTGTAAAAGAAAGAATTTGTTTTAAGGAAAATTAATTATTTGCTTGAGCTAATCGGAAACAACGCTTTGGATCGAAATATGCATTTTTGTTTGGACTGGCAAATAGATGCATTTTCAATTATTTGTTGTAGTACCGCTGTAACATCAATAATCTGCTACATTTCAGCTAGTAATAAGGTCACCTGCCCTATTACACGAAACTCCATCAGATCCTCAGTTGGAGATGCTCATAATGTCTGATTTATGGTACCATTTAATCCTAACTGGAGTTTGTTAATGTTTTCATTCAATTTTTCATGGTTTATTTCTGCTCCCATAGTAGACAATGAATCGAGAATGGTTCTATTGTAACTTTCAAATTGTCCATTTCCTCTTGGTCGCCCAGCTGCATTCAAGTAGTGAGTGATACCGTATTTTATTTTTTCGAAATATTCCAAAATTATTAGACGTAAATGGTTTACCCTGTCACTAGTTAGTAGTTGGGAATGGTGCACCAAAAACCGTTAAGAGGAAGTCTATCATTACAGTGAGTACATGTCTTACCTTGTATTAGGTGAAGGGTAAATTAAAACAAACCTTGTAAACGCATCCACAACGAAGAATACTTGAGTATTACTTCATATCGTTTTTATTAAAGACCCCAGATGATCGGTAAGAATTTTATAAAAGGATCTGGATATTTCCTAACAAGATTATGATATTCGACTCTTTCTACAGATTTGAAATATACAACAATATACAAGTTTTTCATGTATTTCTCTACTAAACGTCGCATGCGCAGAAACCAATAATTATAAGCCACCTGATCCTAAATTTTACCTGTTGCAAAAAGACCAAGATCTTCAAGATTTAGTTGAACAATTTGAAAACGGGCTCGTTTAAATACAAGCCAATGAGGACCAGGATTTGTGGTTTTTTTTATATATTTTTTTTTTATTATTTTTTTTTTTACCTCTCTACCCTTCAATTCATACATTATGAGTGTAGTCGCTTGTACAACCGCTAGCATCAACATAACGCATTTGCTGACAGGTCGATTGTCTAATGCCAAACTGGTATTCGCTCAATTCCAAAACCCACCAGCCGATTCTCTGATTTAATTCTACCTTTTTGAAAGTATTTGTTACTGCAGCACAATCAGTAATCACTGTGAAAGGCCTTCCGACTAAGTACTGCCGAAATCTATTAACTAATAACACAATTGCTACAGGTTCTAATTCAAAGGAATGGTCTCTCCATATCCACATAATATTTTTCTGAATCAATACACTTTATGGTTTACTTTGTTCTGAATAACAGGGTGTACATTTTCTAAAATATTTGAATAAATCCAAATATTATTTAACTTGGTGAGCATCTCCAGGTGTTTTCTACTGCTAATAATTTATCCCTTTTATTATCGGATCAGGTACCGCATACTCCCCCCATATTTCAATCTTGGTTCGCAAAAATTAGCATTTCAAATATATATACTTCAATAATGTAAGAATTAGATTATGTTTATTGTAGGAATTAATTCTTTAAAATAATACCAATAATTACTAAGCAATATCATACTAAAGGTACACTTATTGATAAAATGGACGAATCGGACCATTTATAGCAAATTAATTTATGGATCCAAAATCTAACAGTTCTCATAAAAATAAATGTAAATGTAAATGGCCTTTTTCAGATCAAACTAATTACCTTAAAAATCCATAATATCAATGTTCTGTTTTTGTCGCAATTGTAAACATCATAACTCGAATCTTTAACAGATCGTTCCGTAACCTGACAGCTGACTAATGCCATCACCTAAATGTTTCTATTCCTTTTTCCTCGATAAAAGATGAATTGTTTTGATATTATTTGTATGTTCATTAGTTCGTTACAAGTTCGATAGCAAAAACCTTTTTTTTTGGGGGGAATAACCCTTTATACAGATTTAAACGTTGTAAAAGTATTTGAATTGCTGTTCTATTTTATTAATATCAATGTTTAGATTTGTTTCGTTGAATTTAAATCCCTTTGTTGAGTAATCGTCAAAGCGCAATAACCCGTCTGCTTTTTTTTTATAATAAACATCATTTAATTTAAGTCCTAAAGTTCTAACAGATTTTCAACGTTCAAAACGCTCTTGTTTATGATGGAGCTCTACTCTTCTACTCCGTTAGCATTTATTTCGACGATCACGTCCTCGTGTATGGGTAAAGTTGAGTCACAAATACTTTTATATAGAGGAGCATGCGTTTCTTTGTTTACTTCGTTTACGTTTAGATTATTTGTGATTGACTGCTAAATTTAATAACTTTGGATTTTTTTGCATTTACGATTTTATCAATCATCTGACGCAACGCAGAACATTACTAAAAGCATTTAATTTGGTTATCGACTCACTACTGTCCTGCACCCTGCTGGCGATTATTACCACACTTAAGGTTCTTGGGGATGTATAACTTGACCTTACACCCTCCTGTCTTCACCTCGGTTTATGGCTTGCTCAGCTCTCTCGAGAGCTCCCCTGCCATCACCGATATCTTCTGGATTCGTGCCGACTTCTCAGTACTTCTTTTACTTTGGAGCGCGTTCTCTGGTATATTTTTACACCTTTTTCACTAAAAATCTCAAAAACACACCAATGCTATCCCACTTCTGATGTAAACAACCGTTTATTACAAAAATATCAAACTGTAACATTTGAAAAGACAAAGTAAAATCTATACATTTAACCATCAATGTCAACGTTAGCTAGCCGCGCCCATACGTCTCCCATGAATCACCCCGAATGAATGCCTCAACCCAGCCGCCGCATTTCGGTTCATCGCAAGCACTTTTTCCCTCAGCATTCCTGTCGCATTCGACCCCTGAGATCGCTGACCTTGTGCGAGTACCCTCGGTTGCCATGGTTGATAACAAATGAAATAATAATTTTACATTACATAAAAATGGGTTCAGGCGTTTTCATAAAACTCTATTATGGATCTTAGCGATTTATTGCTTTTAATAATTAGAAACAGTTTGCCGCCGGAACTTTGTTTATTTCATTGCAATAGTTAATTAATCAGATTCTGTTAAAACAGCCATATCCTGTTAAATTAGACCCGTTTAACTACTTTACTAAAACAAAGTTCTTTTATTTACAGGTAGACAATTGATATGGAACATGGCTGAATTTAAAAAGAAGTGTCGACAGTACAGTGTTGAATATTTAAAATTTGGTTTTCTTCCATCAAAGGCAGACAAGCGCTTGCCCATATGCCTTTTATGCAACAAAGTTTTGAGCAATGACTCTATGAAACCATCGAAGCTGGAAGATCATCTAAGAAGGTGCCATCCTGATAAAATAGGTAAAGATTTGAAATATTTCCAAACATTGAAGGACAAATATGAAAAGAGTCCTACCGTGCACAGTATGTTCGCTTCTACCTCTGAAAGCAACGATGATGGCTTGCGGGCATTTTACAATATTTCACCCCACGCCATTGGAGAACAGTTAATTTTACCTGCTGTTGAAGAGTTTTTAAAGACTGTTCTACACAAATCTTCATTTGACATATTTAAAAGAATTCCTTTGAGTAACAACACTGTACAAAGACGTATTGATGAAATGAGCTCTGATGTTGAAAGTTTCTTGTGTAATTATCTGCAAACAACTAATTTTTCTATTCAACTGGACGAGTCAACTTTACCTGGCAATGAAGCATTATTATTGGCATATGTTCGATTTGTTATGGGGGAAGAAATTCATGAAGAGCTACTATTCGCGAAAACTTTGAAGACGGACACTAAAGGTGAATCAATATTTAATGCGCCGATTAATTTTTTTAAGGAAAAATCGATTCCATTAACAAACATTATTTCGGTGGCAACAGATGGAGCTCCTGCCATGGTTAGGCGATATCGTGGGTTTATAAGCCATCTTAGAAAAATTATACCAGAGGTAGCTGGAATTCACTGTCATCCACCGGCAGCACCTAGTAGCGAAAAATTTGAGTGATAAATTGCACCAATCGCTTTAATTTGTTATTAATGCAGTTAACAAAATAAAAAGCAATGTATTGAATACGCGTTTATTTGCAACAATTGTGTGATGAAAATGATGAAGACTTCCAACGATTGCTGCTACATACCGAAGTACGCTGGTTGTCGAAAGGTACATGTTTATAAAAATTATATTTACTTTTTGACTCAGTTTTAGAGTTTCCGGAAAGTAAAGATCCTGATTTAAAAGAAAACCTGATCAATTTTAAAGCAGACATCACATATTTAACAATCTGTTCAAAAAATTTAATGACCTCAACCTACAATTACAAGGGGACAGCCTCAATTTAATAAAAACAAAAAGTGAAATTTCAGCTTTTCTTAGTAAATTGAAATTTATGAAGCAAAATATTGGTCGCCGCGAATTTTCCCAGTTTTCAAACTTATCACAGGTAAAATGCCTTGATGAAGATATTGAGACATACGTTCAACATTTGACTTCCCTGCATGATGATTTTAAAATCAGATTTAAAGATATCCTGTCGATACAAATACCACCATGGATCATCAATCTATTTGACGAAACGGAAGTGGAGAATGTGATATACAAGAGGAGCTAGTCGAGCTTAGTTCTAATGAGGAGCTGAAAGTGTCATACATTTTGGCTGCAGGCAGAAATACCTGAAAAATATCCTGGACTGGGGAATTGCGAAAAAGCTTTTGATAGCATTTCCTTCGTCATATCTTATCGAAAAAAGTTTTAGCGCTGTTACAAACTTATTAACAAAAAAAAAAAGGAGCAGATTTAATATCACAGAACGGGGAGATTTGCGGTTATTCCTAAGAAAACTGAAGCCAAATATTGATAATTTGCTGTCAATCCATCAAGTACATCCCTCCCATTAAAATGATGACTATTTTGTGATTACCGTTGTAGAATTTATGTTACGTTATTAATGTTTAATTTTGATTATACATATTTCGATTTTTATAACAGTAATAATTATTAGTGTAATAATTTATATATTTGAATAAATACCTACAACACAAGAAAATATTACTATTTTACTTTTTACGACTCCGAATGGAAAGATTTCTAAATAAAACGTGTAAGAATTGATTGGTTTCTTGTGCGTTTGTTGTGTGTGAGACAATTTCAAAAAAGTAAGTGGGCAATTTTGCTTTTTTGACATCCACTCACAGCACCCACATCAAGCACAGCAGATTGAAACAATTCTCAACTTTTTTTTTTCGAAAACTTCATTTGTAATTGAAACTCAGCCACAACGCAAATTTCTGTAGATAGATCTAAACTTCACTTTTTTTCGAGTTTTGGAAATATGGTAGTAATGTAGCTGCAGGGGGTCCACCAAATCCAGCAAAATTTTGAAAGTGGTCTATGAGAAAAAAAGTTTGTTCTAGAACAAACTAATTATTTCCACTTTTTCAGTAATTGTTTTTCACGGTGATATTACGGGATATTTATCATCTTGTATAAAGTAAAACAGGTAAAAAAGACTGTGAAATTTCCATATTGACAGTAAACGAAAAATCAAAACAATTTTTATTTTAAAATGATTAAAGAATGTCCTACAGATAATGCCTGAAATGTTTTGAAATGTCTGGTTGGAAGTAGAACAAAGATTTTATTATTGTATGAAAGCAGAGTAATTTGATCATTTAATTAAATGACGTTCTTTCTTTCATAAATAATTTTCCTATTCATTAAATAAGGATTTTATTGTCACATTCAAAGCTAAATTTAAAAAGTCGTATTTCATTGAGACCAGAACTAAAAAAGCTTTTAAATAAGGTGCCACCAACCTAGGCCGCCATTTAAAATTTGAGGGAATTTCTCGCCCCTGCCTAAGGGGTGGCGCTAAAGATATTAAATTTTACTCCATTATGTGTCCCCCTAAAAAAGAAAATAGACCTGTTTAAAGTATTTATTTTTGTTTTTCTCTTATTCTGATATTTTCCAATTGGAAAGTTTCTATTGAAACACTCGGTATAATCATTTTATAAAAAAAATATAAACAGGGATACTGAAACTGAAATATACTTACAATTGATATTAAAATAAACGACAGATTTTTACTTTGTTTTTTATCAGAAAATTAGCCAATAGAGTCTTCATTTCATTTAAGGCCTTTGCCTTACATGGTATCTTATTGTATAGTTTTCCTATTTTATTCTTCTTCCGTAATGGATGTAGCGGAAATTTGTAAGTAGTTTAGTGAGTAAGAAAAACCACATATATTATCTGTAAAACTAAAATAAATTTAAAGCTGTAATTGTATAAGTTTTTAATGAGTTTTCTACTATCTAATGCTACATTCGTAAATTAATAAGGTTAGAGTGCTATTAACATCCAGACACAACATATTGTATACATACAATTTAAGTGGATTAATAAGAAGCTATGCTAGCAATGCTCAGATTGTTGATTTTCTCTGGTTATAATATAATCAATTTATTTTATTACCGTTCAGAACAATTTAATTATTCTAGACTAGGCCATTACGTCTCTGAACCTTTGCATTTTATGGAACTGAATACGTAATTATAGAGTTTAAAAGTTAATTTTACCTAATTCTACATGTGGCCTGTAACTTAGTAGTGTACCTTTTGTGATAAAAATATGAACAATTTTGCAAAAATACTGATAGTGCTACATATCTCAGTGGGAGTAGAGGCACAATATGAGGACAATTTTGGTACGTAGGGGATTTTGGTTTTGGAACTGAAGTTTCGCAGTGAATAAACACAAATTTTAGGATTTATAAATGGTGAAAAAATTGTGGGCGGTTCGGTTGCGGACATAAGGGACGCACCTTATCAAATTTCTATTCAATATTATAAAATGGCTTTCTGCGGAGGCTCAATAATTTCAGCAACAGTGATTCTGACGGCAGCTCATTGCGTCCAATCGAAGACAAAGTGATTATATATGACTACATTTCTGAAAAAAATAATCCCTTAGCTCTGATGTTTTCATTTTAGTATCCCTAGGATGTTAAAAGTTAGAGCTGGAAGTAAATACGTGAAGAATGGTGGAAAAGTAATTAGAGTTTGTGAAATTATCTTGCATGAAAATTTCTCATTAGATACTATGGATAGTGACATAGCTTTACTTAAGGTAATTGTTCATCTGAAAGTCGAGAATTACACTTTATTTAATATTTTAGCTTTGTGAAGGACTACCAACAAATAATGTAACAATAAAACCGATTAAGTTGCCGAGGTACAGAGAACGTATAAGAGCAGGAAGTAAAGCCTTAACAACTGGCTGGGGTAGAACAAAAGTACAAAATTAAGTCTCGACAAGACAAAATGTACGTTTGTAAGTTTTAGGATGGGGGTGAAACGTCACCAATACTACGAAAATTAATAGTGCCAATTATTAAGTTGTCTAAATGTGCAAAACTTTACGCTAAATTAGGAAGAATTACACAAAATATGTTCTGTGCCGGTTTCGTAGAAGGAGGGCGCGACTCTTGTCAGGTAAAAATAATTATCTAATGTAGAACCGAAGGATAAATCTATAGGCTTGAGGTGTACATATTATCCCTTAGTTTCTTTATAAGTGTCAAAATGTTATATGTATCTTTTTAACTTTAAAAATTAGTGTATTGTTTTAGCGGTTGAACTAAATGGCCGCAATAAGTCAAAAACACTCGAGAGCAAAGTTACGGTTTCGATTTCGGCTAGTATTCAGTCGTAATTTAGTTTTCGGGACAAATTTAAGTCCACCCCGCGAATATTTTATCAGATATCATGAGATTTAGGAATTTGTGCAACTGAAGAACGCTACCATAATCGAGCAAAATCTTGAGAAAATCCTTACTTTTTATTTATTCCTAGGTATTACGCGATCTAACGGTCATTTTAGAAACACAAAAATATTTTGCAGCGGCTTTATAGGGCAGTTTGTATTATTAACTATGGCAAACGGTGAATGTTTTTCATTTATCAGTTACCTTGGAAATACTGACAGTAGGATACATGAACGCAAACTTCTATAAACATCAAATTAATTACGGCTTTTAAAAAGTAATAATTTTTAATTAACCACTTATTTGTCGGCTGAAAAAATCTTGTGTGTGTTTCGTCCGCCTAACTTTTCAGCGACCTCCAGATTGTCAAACCTTAGTCGCACAAGTGCCGCGGCCACAACACTTCTCTCTGTACGCTAAAGAGTTACTTCACTAAGCACACAAATAACAATTATTATCCTCCGTTAAAAACCGTTTTCAAAGCTAACAAATTTCATTTATTTAAATAATGAAATATATAAATATTTTTCAAAATGGGCTTAATAAGACTAAAATGAATTTAGTTTCATGTCGAGTCAATAGGGTATTACAGAGGATTAGTGATAATGATGCACAAAGCGCGATTTTTGGTCTTGCTATCTAACTTCTTGTCTTGTCTTGCTGAAGAAGTTGTTTTACTTTTTATCTCGACAATTTCTTGCTGGTTTGATTCTTATCTTGCTAGCAAGTGTCTTGCTTTTTCGTTTTCTGCTGGTTTGTTTTGCACATGGGCAACAAGCAAACAGATTCGTAATTAATTGCGTCACTTTCAATTTAAAAAGATACCAAATATGAAAGGTTTAAAGACAAAAGAAAACGATAAATTGGGAAACCGTCCCAGAATTTACAAAAAATTGAAATTTTTAAACAAAAATCGAAATTAAATACAATGAACTTAAAAAATAATCTTTTTCAATTTTAAGATTTAATTTTAGTCTGCAAATTTTAAGAAAAAAAGTAAACATTTAGGAAAAACATTTCATAATAAAGATATTGTTTTAGTAATAATTTCGTGCTGTTTTTTTAGAATACCTAGACCTTATTTACGAAATGTTGTATTCAAATTTCAAAATTTCAGTTTATACATAAAATTTCAATTCGACTACCAAAATGTTCGACTTTTCAAGAAAAACTCAACATTTTTTTAATAAAGATTTAAAAAAGTAAAAAAAAAACAAAAAAGCAACGTTTGAACATTTTATTTGGATATTTCTAACTTTTTTTAAATTTAATGATTAAATTTAAGTTTTTCGTTAAAATTTTAATTTCAAAGCTAAATTATTAGACGTTATATTTTAGATTTTGTTTCTAAAATTACGACAATTTACAGTAAAAATGTAAATTTCGAAATTTCGAGAAAAAATTAAAATAGAAATATTTAAAATGTTTGTGAAAAATAAAAATTTCTGGAAAATTCAAGAAGTTTTAGTAACATTTAAAAATATAAAATTAGAAATTTTACGTTGAAATTAAAGATTTCAATTGTTTAAGAAAAATTAGAGTTTTTTCCAAAATTTCTTTCCTTTCCTCAAATTTTGAATTTTCGATATTAAATTAATGTCATATTTTTACTTAATTTTTCACCTTACTGTCGACTTCTTTGAGATTAAATTTAAACCTTCGACTTTCCTTCCGAAATGTACTAAAAAATGTTTTCCAAAATTTAGAATTCCAATTCGAACTCTTGAGATTAAAATTGCAAGTTTTAATAATAAGTCAAATCAAGCTGAGTTTAGTGGAGATGAATTTTGCTAGTAAGGTCGTAACGTTTAGAAAAAAGCCAGTCAAAATCAACATTGTTCAGTTAGAATTCTAATTTCAAGAACAAAATGGTAAGAGAAATTTAGAGAATATAATTAAATAGTTGAGAAAAGTTTCAAAATTTCCAAGAAAGGAAAAATGAAAATTTAGGAAAGAACTTTTTGACATTTCATAAGTAAATCAAATGTATCAAGTTTAAAAAAGTTATCCGTATAACAACGCTGACATTTTGACCAGAAGACCTTGTTAGGATTGCAAACACTGCAGATAAGTTGAGGACCATGAGGGCATAGTGGATATAAGGGTCACGTCTGTCCAGCCAACAGATCGATGGACTGTGGAAGGTCTTTGGAAGCTACAGAAGAGCGACGCTCATATCGCACCCATATTGGAATGGAAAAAAGCAGAAGATAGACCCGAATGACAAGAACTTTCCGACAGAAGTCCAGCTCTTAAGAATTTGTGGGCCCAAAAGAAACCCCTCCAGGTAGCGTATGGGGTGCTTAAGAGGGCTTGAAAAAGCACGGATGGAAAGCGCCTCAACTAGAAGTTGGTGCCTCAGGGGAAGATTAAACACGTTTTGTGGAAGGTGCACAATGGGATGAATAAGATCCTGTAGAAGATCTGGAAACGGCTCTACTGGGTTAGCTGCAGGGTGGACGTCGAACGGTGGTGTCGAAAATGTGTCACCTGCGCTCCATCCAAGGGTCCTCGTACAAGAACCAAAGGGGGCCTAAAGCAGTATGATGTGGGAGCTCCATTTGAAAGAATTGCTATTGATGTGGGGGGCCATTTCCAGCATCAGAGATAAAAACATCTACATGCTGGTGTCCATGGACTATTTCAGTAAATGGCCTGAAGCTTACGCAATCCCAAAACAGGAAGCTACCACAGTCACAAGGGTTGTTGTGGACAACTTCATCTGTCGATTTAATGTTTCCTAGAAACTACACTCGGACCTAGGAAGGAACTTCGAATCGGGGGTCTTCCAAGAGGTGTGCCGTATTCTTAAAGTAAAGAAAACTCGAACAACACTTCTTCATCCACAGTCTGATGGAATGGTAAAAAGATTTACCAGGATCTTAGAGGAACATCTTTCGAAGTTCGCTTTCAAGCAGTAGACAGACTGGGGCCGATATCTACTACTATTTCTAATGGCCTATCGCGCAGCAGCTCATGAAACTACGGGTCAGACTTCGGCAAAAGTGTTCTTCGGGAGAAAAACCGCGGCTCCCATGTAACTTGGTGTTTGGTTCACCAAGGGAGCCCCCAAGGAAGACGATGGGTTACGTAGACGGCTTGAGAGAAGCGATATTGGAGACACATGCCCTGGTGCAGACGAAGATCAACTTGGCGATGGACCGGATGAGAACAAGTTATGGCGTGAATGCCAACCACAGTGGTTTCAGTGAGGACAAATTAATATGGCCATACAACCGTCACCGGAAGAAAGGAGTTTCGCCAAAATTTACGCCATCTTGGGAAGGGCTATACAAGCTGCTGAAGAAGATCAACGACTTGATATACAGGATCCAGCGTAACTCCAGGACCAAGATGTAAGTGGCACACCTCAATAGACTATGCAAATATAGTGGCGAAGTGACTGATTGGAACTGATCGGGATGATCAGTCTTAAGACGGAGGTAGTGTAACGAAATGTAATTATAAAGTTTAGTTAAGGAAATTTTCTAGAAAAATCTGATATGGGAAAGCTGCCGCAATAGTAAAGCAAACGTTAGATAAACGTTTCAGAAATTTCGGTAAACGATAAGCCTTATCTACTGGATTCTTCTAGAACCCGAGACGAGATCTATATATAGGTGGTCCGGCTGGCTTTTCTTTAGTCAGTCAGTTAGTTAGTTGGTTGTTAGAAGTCAATGAATAAGTTAGTTAAACAGTTTTAGTGAATTACAAGGTTTGTGTTCCCGAATTGGTTGGAAATAAAGTTTGTACAATTCACGGCGTATGGATCATTCGAACCGATAACGCGCAACAATATATTACTACTATTATTTTATTTCAGAACATATTAAACATGTGGTTTATGAAAAATCTGCTAACAGCGGAATCCTGCCATAGACCAAAAATATCTAATATCTCAGCATAAGTTACAGCTTATTTTTATTAATATTATTAAACTGTTTGTTACAGGGGGACTCTGGTGGTCCACTAGTAATAGGGAAGAAATTGGTGGGTATAGTCTCATTTGGTTGGGGATGTGCCAATAGGGGTTATCCTGGCGTATACACAAGAGTTGCGAATTTTAGAAAGTGGATAAAAAGAAAAGTAGGAATTTAGTAGTTAGAATTTCGTAATTTAATTTCTTAGAATATATTAAAAGCTCTTGACAACATTGTTCATTGATTTTACAAGTTTTATTGTTATTCTTAGAACATTCGTATTTTAAGTACAATTACATAAATTATGACGATATTCTGCTGATTTTCCTAATTAAACAATATCTAAGATTGCTTATAAAATGTGTTCTCTATCGTTTTAAGTTACATTCTGGTCCACAGCTACAAAAATATCATTTTATAAGCAAATAATATTTCTCGTGATTTTGAGTTGTACGTATGGTAAGTAAATGTTTATCTTATTGCGGTAGGAGACTTCAAATATTTGCCGTATCTTTTATATTATCTTAGCTGGGACAATAAAGAAACAAGAAAATGTCAAGATTATGGGAGGTACGAAAGCAAACATCACAGAATTTCCATACCAAGCTAGTATTTCTTTCCTAGGATATTCCTGTGGAAGGACAATAATAGCACCTCAATTTATTCTGACTGCAGCCCAATGTATGCTTAAGTAGGTATTGTGCAGGTATTTAAAGTTTTAAGAGTTCTAATTTCATTGAAATATTTGTCGCCTTTTTAAAGAATTGTATACAAAGTCAAATTATTGGGCTGGGTAATAAGTCATGTCAGTATTTCCTTTTTTTTTCAAATGTAGGATATTTTATATGCCATTCTAGAATTATTAATAGCCAAATAGTGATATATTTTTCATCACTTATGACTCTATGACCTTTTGAGTTCTTTGGTGTGTGTTTTGTAGAAAGGTCCGCTTCTGACTTAAAAAACGCATCCAACTAAGCTTTTAATCTTACTTCACGCAAAAACCATTCACGGACCATTCGTCCATTCAACATATCATTACCATGTATGAAATAGATTTCCAGAGCAACTTGGGTGATTTTAGCATTTTCCTTGTCGTGACCTTAAACAAAAAGAAACAACCAAACAAATAAAGTCACAGTCTTTTGGAGCGATAAGTCATCTTTCGAATGACATATGTTATTTTGACAATGACTCTATTTTCATACGATTTTTTTGATTTAAATAAAACAGATATTACATTTTACCTAACCCAATAGGTATTATACGTAAAAAAAATGCGTTTACTTAGGTTACAAAAAATCTTACTAATATCTGGCAACCTTTATGATGATTATTTCATTGCCAGCGTGAGATATTTGCTCAAATATAAACAAATGTAAATCTTTAAATTTCATAAAGTGCCAACGACTCAATAAAGTTGAATTAGCTTCTTTGATTTTGTTCACTTTTTTTGATGACCTCCTTTTAAAATTGCAGATGTTCAGTTATTTATTTTTTTTTAGAGTAACCAAGCTAAGGTTGCGCCAAAGTGTAGTTGCGATAATTTTTAATTTAAATAGATTTGGAGTATATTTAATTTTTTTATCGAAATTGTGACAGTCTTGTGTGCCTTGGGAAAGCTGATTTTGGAGAAATAACAACTAATTTTACTTATTTCTTTTCCCACTGTACAATTTTCAGGTTGTCCAATGTTTAATTTCGTTTTGCTATAATGCAACCAAACACTTGGCTCTCAAATAAAATAAATTTAGCCACTTTTCTAGGATACTTTTTCAAGATATGTGTTTTAGTTTTTAGGGCAAATAAAAAGGACGTAAAAGTAAGAGTTGGCTCTTCGAATTTAGAAAACGGTGGTCAAGTGCACGAAATCGTGGAGATTTTTAGTCACCCTAAGTATAACAGTGCTAATGATGACTGCGACATAGCTATTTTGGAGTTAAACGGCACTGCCGTAGTCATAAATGAAGTAATACTTCCAGCAATACGAGAGGAATTTGCTAACGGAGTAATGGCAACCGTAATTGGCTTCGGTAGGATTTTCATTTACGGTTCCCAAGAGAAGGTTCTGATGAAGGTGGATTGCCCATCGTCAACACGAAAAATTGCCAGTTTTATTATTATGGTTTACGGGACGTTACCGATCATATGATTTGTGCTGGTTACATTGAGGGCAAGAAAGATGTGTGTGAGGTAAAGCTGAATTCACATTAATAAAAATGTGTGTCGTGCGTCGTATTTGTCATAAAAAAGGATCCAATGTTTTTGCACTAATTTGAATAATTTAGAAGGCTCTAACACTATGAGCCACAAAATGACTATTTACATCTCAAAATATTTGACCTTTTTTTCTTTCAATTTTATATTACAACGCACAACAAAATTTTTTACAAAATTAATTAAATTAATTATTTCATTAATTGAACTAACCAATATTGTGGAAATTGTTCTGATTTGATCCTAATAAAATGTAATAGCTCTATCTTTTAACGACTCTTTCAGGTATTATTTCAAATATTTATTATAGGAAGCTACGTCAATTTAAATTTTCTATTAAAGTTTATATCGTCATAGTTGTTCAAATTGTTCAAATAACTGTTTAATATATTTTTTTCTAGGGTGATTCGGGTGGTCTCTTGGCAATCAACGAGAAAATTGTGTTAATTGTGTCTTGGGGCAAAGGTTGTGGAAGACCAATTCAGCATGGTGGTTATACCAAAGTTTCTAGTTTTATCGAATATATGAGGCGTTCTTTAAAAATAATGTTATTGTAAGAATTTATATAACTAAAATTTAGGGAATATAATGACAATCTAAATTTTAAATTATTAATAAAATCAAAACTGCACACCACGTGAGTTGTTTTTAAAGGTTAGGCCTAAAATTAACATTTTTCTAAAAATTCGTCTTTTTTCGAATTTTTTTAAATCTGCTAATTTTCAAAAAAACTAGAAAATCAAGTTCCAATTTCAAACACTTTTTATCAAAATTTCAATAGTAGAAATATCGACTTCTTTCTAGACATTTTAACCTTCAAATTTTGCTTAAAATTTGTACCCTAGACTGCATATCTAATAATCAATTAAATAAAAAAAGTCTCTAATTAGCTTGTCTTTTTCGAAAGTATAAAACAATCTCTCCTAGTTTTATACAAATTTATAATCCCCTACTGATTCCTAACCCCATACAGATGGTCCTGAATTTGATTTAATACAAAAAACGTGGCGCGCTGTAAAACTGTTAAGTGAACTATTCAAGCATCAATTATTGTTTATTTGATGCAGTTTTTTGTTTTAAATTTTGCATAGCTATTAAAAATTTATAATCACAAATTTTCAGGACTATCTCTAGGAAGTTGGAACTAGTAGAATCTTTTTTTTTTCGAAAACAGTGTGGTAGTTAAAAACTTTTTTTAATTTAATTATTTTCTGCTATTTTTATTCTTATGTGAGTGAAGGTTTGTGATCCATTTTAAAATATATCAATCTGGCAAACTTATCTGATTTGGACTCCTGTTAAAGCTTATCTTGCCGTAAAATATTTAGGGATACGTAAATTCCAAAACAGAGATGTGTAAACTCTTGGTCACACACAGTCTTACAGCTTCCTACAGATTCCTAAACCTATGCAGATAGTGCAGAAAATTTGAAACAATGAATAATTTTTAATAGCTATAAAAACATTTTTAAAACTAAAGGTGTGAAACGCATGCAGTAGATAATTGATGCATAAATATATTTTATTATGTATCAATAATTTAAAAAATGACAAATTTTTGTTTGACTTATACGGTATCTTACAAGTAAAGACTGGATTTTACAATCATATTTTTAAAAGAAATTGGCTGATATATTTGTTTTTATTATCATTATTACTGTTTTTTATTATTTTTTTAACATGAGGTTTTTTGCATTTAACTTGAACAAACACAATGTTTTTATTGAAAACCTGTGATATAACTTAAATTATTACAGAAAGTATTTTAACATCTACAGTTATGCTAAACTAAGTATTTAAATAATTCACTTTGTCGTTATAAAGCCATTTTTACACAAAAGTGCACTTACGCACAGCAGTACAAAGATAAATCAGAAAAGGAGTATCCTTCGGATAATTTTATCATTTTACCCGAACAACTTTTTTTACTTAGAAATTAAGACAGGGGTAAGCGACGTATATTTCAATTGTCCTACGTCACAATAACAGGCAAAATTTTAAAGTGTGTCGTAAGAGTAATTGTTATTAAATTTACCTTTCTTGCCAATTTATGCTTGAAGCTTTTTCTTATTATGATGGAATAAATTTTCATTTTATTGCTTTAATCAAGTCAGGTATAAAAATGCAAAAAACAAGAGAAAGTAAAATTCAAGCAATAAACGCATAAAAAACGCCGAAAACGATGCAAAACTAGGACCAAAGATTTTACTTAAAATCGAGCCTCTAGTCATAAGTGTAATTGTTATAAAATTACATTTCTTAGAAATTCATGCTCAAAGTTTCTTGTTGTTATTAGGATGGATTAGATTTCTCTTTTTTTTTTGCTTCAATTCTTCAGAAGTGTAAATGTATTCCGGAAAACCGATATAAAATGATAAATAGTACCTAAACGTTTTGAAAATAGGTCTTAATCATGTTTAAAAGGCAAAAAAAGCAAAATTAAAATTTAGGCATTAACGCCTGAAAAACGCTGAAAAATGTGAAAAGGTACGATCCTATGATCCTATTTTACCTAAATTCTGGTCTTTACTTATAAAGTAATGTATGTTTCAAACTTTTTGGGACAAAATATTTAACGATATTCTTTTGTAATAAATAACTTAATTTAAACATATTTATTTACAATAATTTGCAGCTTAGTAAATAACAAAATTCTTAGCTTAAACTAAATAAAGAGGACCATGCTGTTCAACGAGGCGCAATTTTCTGCTAATATCAATTTAAATTTGGACGACTTTAACATCAACTTAACGTACTTTTCTGAAAATTCTACACATTAATTGCTTTTTATCTTTACCTTTCCACATGATACACTTTGCGATGTAAGTGTCCAAAAATGTTCAATTTGGGCGGGTTCAGTTAAATTACGAGGATTATTGTATCGGGGATCAAACAGATCAAACGGTACGTTGTTTTGACTTTGGAATAACGACAGAATGCCAAGCAGCCCAAAGAATTATAATCTCAAGCACCCATAGAGATGCAAAGAAATGAATTCTATTTTTTTAACCAAAACCCATTCATCGGACGAAAAAAGTTACGAGGAAATTTGTACTAAGGAATAAAACACTTAATGAAAACCATGTTTTTTTTGAATATTAAAAATCAGTTGCGTGATCTTTTTTTCTTTTTGTTTTCCTAAGTGCATGTTAATCGAAAACCGTTAATCCCAGGAAAAAATTAAGAGTACAGAAGAATGTTTATGAAATAAGTACCTATTTTGAAAAAAAAAGCTGTGGCGTACCATTTTTTTGCTAAGAATACTAAAAGGCATGTTAGAGCGGACGCCACTATAGAAGTAGAACAAATATTTTCCTGCAAAAAATCTGTTTTTGTTCCTAGTTAGTATCAACCAGAATTCAAAAAAATATTTCAAGAGGGTTCAAAGTATATAAAGAAAAACGAAATTTTTTCCTAATTTTCAAGACCCTGTATCTTAAGAACAAAGTGGTCCTGGACCTATGTTCCTGAAATAACTTAAGAATTATGTTCGTTAGGTATTAGCATTTTATTCGAACACATCTTTATACAGCGTGATTCAGTCATAAAGGCATTAATTCTAGGGCAGACAGAGAAAAATGATTATAATACGAATAGGTGATTTAAAAAAAAATAGATATAATGGTGCTAGAAAAAACTATTTTAAAATCATAATTTAAATCCCTGTTTGGCCTGCCACTGACTCAAAAGCTCCAAAGGCCCAGCTTAATAGAAAGAAGAAGAATTCACAGCTGCGCAGTTCGGACTCGGGCAAAACAAATAAATAAAACATAGCTAGATTATCTTTAAATTATGACAATACAAAAATCATTAAGTGATCCTGTTGGCACTATGGTTGCCAAAAAGCCTTAGGATGATTCACTTTTTTATATGGAAATCAGGTAACAACGAATTGCAGGAGATGGGTGCAAACGTTGATATCAACGTTGCAAGTAGTGAATTAAATTCGCTCTAGTGGGTGTAAATGTTACTTAAAATGGTTAATACTCGAGAGTTATTTCCCGACGTTTTGTTTTTTGTATTCCTGCCATAGAGTAAGACAAGCCATTATGCTTTGTTGACTTTACATACGCATTTGACAGAGTCCGACTGACGGACGTAGAAAATTCTTCTCTCTCTCTCTCGGTATATTTTAGGAATACCTCACGACGTCACGAGAACGTACTACCTACTTTCTGGACGCTTTTTCGACACCATTTTCGACGATCGGGCACTATCCTCCTATAATCCGTGGGTACAATATAACAATAGTATGTGTTTCACAACGTTACACATCGCGATCTTTTCAACAAGTGTGCGATACCTTGCCACCCGTTACGACGTTTATTACCCTGCGAACTGCGAATTCCTTTGATGTTGGTGCTGTGGTGAGTCGGGTTCTACTAAACTGTTCTCTTTCATCGTTTTTATCTAACTGCATTTTATTCAATTTTTCTTGAAAATAGTAAATCTGCAAATACTGTATTATAAAAATTCTTTGTAACATAACGTTTTGCGTGAGGAACAGACTTCTTGGCAGTTCACAAATTAGATAAAGATTATTTATTAAGCTTGGTTTGTTTCAAGAAAAAAAAAACGCACTTAAACGAAAAAAGGGCACAAATATCAGTTTCACAGGAACATTTTAAACTCCGATGTTATAAATTAGGGCAATACAAAAGCTGGTAAATGTCAATAACGGGGATCGTAGCAAATCTCTCGGCAAAACCATGTGGTGGTAGACCAAAGGAATTTTACCTTCAAAAAGCGCCCTTATAAACACGTATAATTGTAACTTATTTAAGTTTCAATTATTGAAGTAAAACTGGCAAGATAAAAGGGATGGCATAATTCAAAAGAGGTTCGCAGTTTGATTTGCACTTTAAAAATTCATTTCAAAATTTATTTAACGAGATTTAGACAAAATCTCTTGGTTACCAGGCATTTAGGGTAGGGGCGTAAACATAAAATACCATAAAAAATTTTTACAGTATAGTCAGGTACTGAACTTCGATGAAACAAGTTTAAAAAAGATGGTCAAATTCCGGACATGTGAAAACGAGAATTTTGAAAAATTGCTCTTGTTTGTGCTAATTAACGTGAATTAAAAAAAAAAACAATTTCTGTTCAACGTAAAGTTCTTGTGCCATTTGTGCAACGTTTGCTATGGAATAAACAGGCAAGTAAATTTCAAATTGTCTGATGATTTTTGTTTAAGGGTTTTCGTTCTTATATATATTAATTAATTTTTCCTAAAATTTGAGAAAATACTTGTTCCTAATTTTGATTAATATGGAATTGGAGGGCGTACAAAAAAAAAGGAATTAAAAAAATTCCACAACAAACACGAATGAATGAGAAAGTCGTTGTTAGAAAATTATTATAGGGCCTACAACCCTACAGCTAACTGGTAACTACCACTTTCAAAAAAAGGGAACAAAAATAAAACAAAATAAGAAGAGAAAAACAAGGAAAAGAAAAGGAAATAAAGCGTATTCGCATCATATAAACATTTTTATTTCCTCAAGGTAGATTTTAGTTTTCTGCTGTTGGAAGCTAAGTTTCCAGGGGTTCCAAAATAATTTATACTCATCACTACAAAAGTCCGGTAACTGGCAGCAAACACATATATTTGGGTTTTACTGATAATGTTCTGCAAGTTCTAAGGCATTTTACACCTTAACATCCTAGAAGCATAAGCCACAATAAGCTTTTACGTAGTTCTTGTTTTGGTGTATTCACCTAGTGCTATCTCATTTGCAGATTCTTCTTCGTAGGTTGCTTGAATCCCAAAAATATAGGACAAGACAACCTGGCCCAAAGAGAGTCTTATAGATCTGTTGACAAATGGAGAGTACTAACGTAGGTGGACGAGCAGTATCAGCATCAGCTCTCGCTAGGGACATGTTTTGATGAAAGAAATGAGAACTTCTAGCCAGTTTTTAACTTCAATTGAAATGTTTTCTTTTGTGCTAAGTCAAGCTTAGCCACTTTCTCAGCCAAAAAACGTCCCTCCTATTAAATCAGTAGCCGTAGAAAGTAGATGTAGTTTTGGAAGGGAAAATTCTGCTCAGACAGTTTCTTCAAAATTTGAACAATCTTTCTAGTCTATTTTATGATACTGGTTTAAGTTCGAGTGTTTGAGTTTGGTAGGAGAAAAACAGAAAAGAAGACAAAGGAACAAGTAAGCAAAAGCAAGGTGAGAAAGAATGAGAGAGAAATGTGTAAAATTGAATGAACCTGTACGAATTTGATTTATTACGATAAATCACAGCGTCTATTATTTACAAGCTTGAGTTCCATTTTCTTGTAGCATTATCCTTTGGATGTTGTTAGTTCAACGCTTTTCAACAGAAAACTGTATGCTATGTGACGTATGCACGAATTAGGAAAACGACAAAAACATACACAACATTAGGGAATAAAAAACAGACATCTGAAAAGAGTTTGAGAACCTCTGTGTATAAACTAACCAGCGAACACTCAACGGTTCTCAGGTGCAAAGTTAGCTGCATTTGGTTTGAAAACCTTTGAGTACAAACTAAATGGCGAAGCTGGGAAAAAACGTTGCAATTATAAGGGTTAAGATTAACTTTGGGAAATTAATAACCGACGCACCATGTACTAGCGAAAGAGTTAAACAAAGAATGCCAGATTATTTGTGCTTAATAAATTCTCCTAATTTTCTAAAGAAACATTTCTTTCAGACTTGTGTTCCCGCAAATTTAAACAAGTTGAAACAAACCGGTTCTCTTTTGTTTTGTTGTATTATGTTTAAGAACACTTGAAAACCACGGACTTGAAATTTTATCGATTTATTTGTTGACCTATTGTAATAAAACGTTGAGGTCAATTGTTGTTTGAATTTGATAACACTTCCCTGTCGACTCTACGAACTGGGGTTACAACTTATTGGAAAAAAATAATTTTAAACACAACGTAGATAAATTGGGTCCGAAAATCGAAGATAAATTATTCTTCGAACAAAATTTAAGATGAGTAAAATTTGACAATTTTTGAAAAACTACATAAACTCCTGACCGCTCATCACAGTACCAAATATCGGTTTGCTAATATTAGGTTACGAAAACGATAAGTGATGAACTTAAGTGCTGAAGAGCAAGGTCTTGTATTGTTAGTGCCCAAAAAATTTAAACAATGTTGTGTACAGGTTGAACCATATTTGATTTCCACTACAGGGGATTCGGAATTTATTACAGATGCAAGGAAACTTAAATAAACAACGTTAGTGCAGAATTTAACGCCTAACAATATTTTCGCTGAGAAAAAAATTTAATTCCAATTCGCTTTGATTTTATTTGGAAAAAACTGAACATTGCCATTTTTAATAATTATCTGTAACTTTTTTATTTGAAATCAGATAAAAAAACAAATAAAAATCATACTGTATTTTTTTTAAAGCCTTCTTATTTGTGTAAGGTAATTTTTTCGGAAACAAACTGATACCGAGAAAATTATATCAACTTTATTATTTCTTAGAAATGCCACATCAAATTTTTAAATTAAGTATATTTTCCAATTAATCTGATTATATGACATGCCATACTTCAAATGCGGCAAAGTGGGTTAAATGAAGCAATTTATTATTTTTAAATTAAAAAATTAGAGTGGGTCATAACTTTTAATAAAAAAATACAGTACCTAATTACGTGGCAATAATTATTAAAAAACTAAAAATATTGTAACAAACTGTCCAATATTGAAGCAGTTAGTGTAAGTTCTTAGAATGTTTTGAGAACTGCCTCATTCAAAGGGAATCATTCAAGTTACGATTATTAATAAATATTTCAATATTTAGAGTTTGTTACAAACTCTAATAATAATTATTGTTTTTTTTTATTATTAAGAGCTATAGCAATTGCATTGCCTACTATGATTTATAATTTTTTTAAAGTAATAAATTACTTTATTTAATCCACTTTGCCTCTTTGGAAGTATGCCATGACATACATCAAAATTAATCAGAAAAATATACTAAATTTGAAAACGATAAAATTCAATATGTCTTGCTTAAGAAACAACAAAGCAGACATAATTTTCCTGGAAACAGATTATTTAAAAAAAAACCGTACAGGGTTATTGTAATTAATTGAACTCCCTTTTTATTTTCATTATTATCGACTATTTTTAAGCTTTAAAAATGCAATCTTACATTGCTTTTCTTGGATTTTTTAATTTTTTATAAAAAATATGTTTTAGTGTACGAATACAGGATGAATCAATATCAAGTCTGTGTTTTATTATGGCACGCCCCTTACAGGGTGTTTTCGAATAAGGTGATAATACTAAAGGAGCATAATCTGTATAAGATTTTAAGAAAAAGAGTTTATATTAACATAGATCCGAAACAGCTTCATTTTTAAGACACAGGGTGTTGAAAATGTTGAAAACATTTGGCTATTCCTTAAATTCTGACCTCTCAAGATATCCATTTACATCTTATCTTAATTGGTACATTGATTCTTGTTTCGTTGAATTATTCGATACTCATTGTTCATAAATTCTACGAATAAATACAACGAAATCAGAAATATTGTATTGATCTCGATATGTAGAATTTTTGTATCTTACTTGATTGTATACTTATTTTTAACGAGAATCTTTGAATTAATACAAATTCAATATGCTGTCCATTCATTACCATCATTTCCTGCTTAATCTTACCAAGGATTATTTGAGCAACTGCGACCTACGTGACGTCATTTACCACCACAATTACACAGGACAAATAGGAGAAATTTTTCTTCTATTACCATATTGTCCCCAATAATAGACTGGACATCAAAAACCGTTTTTTAGCAATATTTTATATTATTATTCATGATCATTATTACAGTTCGACTCTACTGATCCCTAGAATTGAAGGGTAAACTCGTTATACAGGTAAGCAGTATTTCACGCCTCACCATTAGAATCTCCTTAACTATAATAGATACAGAGTTAATTAAATTACAAAAAAAGTTGTGTAATTTTGTTTGTAGTACTTTTGCAAAAACAGTTTTAACATATTTCACCTGTTTGTGAAATATTTTTAAAAAACTAAAAACCGCCAGTTTTTATTTTTTGAAATATCTTATTTGTTTATAAATGAAATTTAATATTTGAGTATTAAAATTTTACATAATTTAATAAATCAAAACAATGCAATTACAGCGGCATATGGCATATGACAAAATATTTTGTCGAAGTGCTCCCGAAGGAATTTTTATGAATGTTAATGGTGGGACATGTAAAAATGGCCAAAGTATTTAAAAATATATGGTCGTGAATTTCTTAAACTAGGTTATTTATAACTACTAAAAATCAACCCAAATTCAATATATGATGGCACACTATTTAAACAGAGACAGAGTAGTAGTTAAACAAATGAATTTATAAAATGTTTTCGAAATGGCCTTAATAATAAATCATACATGTTGTTACGGGCTTATCGGTTCGAATTGATTACCACGTGTGAATTACACCACTTTATTACCAAACTTAACTTGGATCACCACAATTGAACAATTAACTCACTTATTATTAACTTCTACTAACTCACTAATTACACTGACTCTAACTGACTGACTTGAGGGAAAGCTGACCGCCTTTTATAGTTTTGGCTCCCGGCTTCTAGAACTGTTCGGCAGATAAGGATTATTGTTTGCCGAAATTTCTGGAACGCTTATCTGACGTTTGTTTCGTTATCGCGGCCGATTTCCCCTTATCAGATTCTTCTAGAAACTTTTTTTATTTACTAAATTCTACAATTCTATTCTAAATTCCATTCCATCTATTTACATTACGTTACAATATCGTTATTTCCTGACGATGAAAACATGTGAAAATTTGTTAACTAGTTAAAACGTTATTTAAGATATTTTTCACAAGACTTAATTTGCTTCAATTTATGACATTTATAGGTTTAACATAAAACATTGACAGCCATGGGCTACTATTTTAAGTCATAAAAATCACTTGTGTGAATGTCAAACAAAAACATTTTCAGCTATGTTATACATTGCTGTAATTCTACATTATTTTTGACTATTCCGCCCGATGAAATTCCAATATGGTCCATAAGAAAAAAAAGGTTGACAATCGCATATTGATAACTAAGAGAGATAAATAAAATCTTGCTTTACCATTGATATGCAATAGACGATTTATATACAAATATTAAATTTATCTTCATAAACAAATGAGATATGTCAAGAAATAAAAATTTGCTATTTTCAGTTTTTTCTAAATATTTCAGGGATCAAGTGAGATATATTAAATCTGTTTTTACAAAAAAAAATACAAACAAAATTACATAACTTTTGTGTAATTTATTTGACCCTGAATCTATAATGCTTTAGGAAATACCAATGGTGAGATATGAAATAGTAATCATTGGGTTAGGAATGCTCTTTTAGTAATATTTTGTAGGCAGCTACACGAGTTTTATAGAAATGTAATAACAAATAAAATTTTAAGCGTGACAATTTCTCGAAATAATTTCTTAGAAAATATCAAATACTCACAAATAACAAGATTTGGAAATTTTCCATCTTTGCTGTTAAAAGGTTCGTAAAAGTAATTGCAATAAACAAGATAGATAATCTATCGACTATCCTAATAAAATCTTATCTAAGATTATTTATAAATTGTGTTATCTAATGTTTAAAGTCCATTTGATCTCTAGCGCCATAAAAATGTTACTATACAAGCAAATCATATTTTTTCTGATTTTGAAATGTACATACGGTAAGTAAATAATGTTGATCACATTGCGGTAGGATGCTTACAATCCCCGATAAGAATTTTTTGTTGTTTTTTTATATAAGCCGCATCAACAAAGTACGATGAAAATGTCCAGATTATGGGAGGCACTGAAGCAAATATCACAGATTTCCCATACCAAGCTTCTATTTCTTATAAAGGATTTTTCTGTGGCGGAACCATAATAGCACCTCAGTTTATTCTTACTGCAGCCCATTGCTTATATAAGTAAGTATTTGCGTAGGTATCTCATATTTTTTTAAATTACTAGTTTATTAATTTAAAGAGTAAGCAATATCAATATATGTTAAAGCTAAAATATTTAATTCTAGAGATAGCATTAATTGAACCCAATTAAATATTAATAATAAATTAAATCTAAAAGATTTTTCGTCTTTCACATCACTAGTTAGTAAAATGTGCGAGACAGCAGAAACAATATCAAGCAATTTGATCGGCAGGTGGCATAGGGTACATCGCCGTTTCGAATCCATACAAACTGTAATCGAATTGGAATTTGCTTAATTAACTGGATCAGTTCGCTTGATAATGGCAGATGCCTTGGAGAAACATTTATGGCTTAATAGGGTATTTGACTCTTATTTAAAAAATTGTCTTTAAATGTTCACGCCGCTGTATTGTTCCGTACATTTTATTTCCCTTAAATAATATCGCTTTATGTGATAAAATATTTAAAATAAAATTCAACTATTTCAATTGGTGCCAAAACAGGAGCTGCCATGTTCAAACAGCAAATGAGGTCATTTGTAGAGCATCCAAACAAGCGCAAGCAATGTTCGGTATCGTGTATTACAATTTTCATTTGAAATAATGGCTTGCCGTTGAAAGTTTAGGGTCGACACGTTTCCACAATATTACATTACGCCATATTTTTATGAAAAAAAGAGCGAAAGCATCAGATAACACATAAAAGCACGACACAATAGCCAAAGATAAACACTAGCGAACTGGTAACCGTTGGATATACTCAAAAGGTAACAACATACTTAAAACCGTCTTGACCAGTTCCGCTTTGTGATATTTGTTTATGGAGAAGAATATTATAATTTTAAAATTGTAATAAGAAGTCATAAACGTGTTTATATGAAAAGAAACCAATAATTTCTTACTCTTTACTCAATAGTTTATCATATTTACGCCATTTATTATATTCTTTTATAGTGTCAACAACCTTATAACTAATAATTACCGAAGATCCAAAACAACAAAACCTTCCCTTGCGAATTAATTTAAATTGATAAATGCTATTCAAACTAATAACGGAAAAAAAAATTTCATCTATAAAGCATAGAACTGCTTTAAAAAAATTAAACCTATTAAAATATGATAGGATACTCCACAAAACTTGCACATACCAATCTCCTTGATCCAAAATGATAATGGAAGGTGTAAACATTTTCTCTTGACAACAATCTCATTTTGATAAATTTAGTTTTTGGTAGCCTTTTTATATACTAATAGCGGAAATCAAAATTTGAGACCAAATACAGTATGCAACAAGGCCTATATTAGTACAATTTTTAGGGCAACCAGAAAAGATCTGAAAGTAAGGGTCGGCTCTTCCACTAGAAATAAAGGAGGCCAAGTACTAGGAGTTCAGAGAATCTTCAGACACTCAAAGTATAATGTTGACACCTACGATTATGATATAGCCATTTTGAAGTTAAACGAGAGTCTTCAGTATACAGACACTATAAATGAGGCCATACTTCCACGGAAAAGAGAAGAAGTTGTTAATGGAGTACTGGGAACTGTGACTGGCTACGGTAGGATTTACGATTATGGTCCACCGTCGAAAGTCCTAATGAAAGTAGATGTTCCTATTGTCAATGCCAAGGATTGCCAGTCTTATTATAATGTTTTTAACATTACGGATCGTATGATTTGCGCTGGGTACGATGAGGGCAAAAAAGATGCTTGTGAGGTAAGATGTTGATTTAGAAAAATCTTTTTTTTATCATGCCTCCAATATTTATCTCCAGAACGCAATGAGAAAGGCATTGTACAAACAAAATAGAAAAGAAGATTTTTTCCTCTTTGAAAGAGTAACTCTATTACGCGCTTGGGGCACAGGAAGTAGGAGGCATAAGTTGAGAAGATAAATATCGATAAACGGCCGTTTTAAATAAAGAAAACGAAAATTTCTTTAGGGCAACAAATTCCAGAATTTAAAAATTCTTTAAAAAATAGAATGTCGGTAATTGTTATTATACCAAGTCCCCAAATATTTTGCAGAATATTGCAATTGGAAGAATCAGAGCTATCGGTGCTTGCATACATCTTTTATAAAAGTAGAAAGGCATAATAAAATTTCTGATAAAGAAAGATCGAAATGGTACTCATAGCAGAATTGACGTACAAGAGATAAATGCCTTATTATACGGAGGAAGTCCGTAAATTAAGGTTTCCAATTTTTTTTATACAGTAAGCATCGTTTGATTGCAAAACCAATAACAGGTTCCAAAAGCTTGGACTCTTAACAATTTTTCTACGTAGTCCCTGTCTTGATTGATGCACTTTTGGAGTCGCTCTGGAAGCTTTTTTTTATACCTGCCTCGCACTACTCTCCCGTCGACTAGTGCAAAAAAAATCTACAGCTGCCTTTAGCTCTTCGTCGCCTAAGAATTTTCTTTTCCTCAAGTGTTGTTTCAAGTAAGGAAACAAATAGTAGTCACTGGGAGCCAAATCAGGGCTGAATGGAGGATAGTCGAGGGTTTGCTAGCAAAATTTGGAGATGAGATTTGGCATGATGTCCTTGATCACCCTCCATATAGCACTGAGTTGGCCCCCAGTGACTATTATTTATTTCCCAACTTGAAACAACTTTTGTGGGGAACAAAATTCCTAAGAGACAAAAAGGCGAAGGTAGCTGTTGATTTATTCCTGCACGAGCAAGATGTGTAAATACAATACGACCTCTACTACATAGTGCAGCTTTCCACGGTCAAGAATTCATGATAACATACTGTAAGTTGCCGAACTACCAGAAGTCGACGTGTTTGCGCTTGAGGGAACAATCATATGAAAAGGTTTAGAGAACTTTAATATTCAACTGCACGGACAGATACGCTAGAACCTTTATTATATTCAAAGTTTGGGAACCAACAATCGGTTTAAATCTTCTGTTCCAAAGTCTGAATCTAATAAATATTTTAGTCCATCTGTGCATTTAGCAAAGCAAGAGTTAATGCGGATGATATACACGGCACCCCGCTGCCAAAAACTTTGTAAATTGATTTTTTGACGAAAAAGCTTATGGTCATTGTTTTGTGGATGCTGAAGGCATCTTGCTATTTTAAAACGTAAAGAAAATTTAAAAAATAAAGAGTGTTGTACAGAAAATATTCCATAATGGGTAGCATCATCTATTTAATAAATCTCTAACATTGACAGACAGACAACGCACAGCCTAAACGGGTGGCTCTACAATAATGAAATTTTGCAAACGAAGGTTACGTATAACGAAGAGGAGCACTAAGAAATTTTTTTTTAATTTAACCTCTAAGGGCCTAAAATGGGCTTGAAAATTTAAAAGGTAGACAATAAATAATACATATAACTGTATTCAAAATTGCCTATATACATTAACCTTAGTAAGTATATAACGTTAATTCATCACTTTGTTTGCATGACAACATATTCTCGGCACAGCGTTGTCAGCGATATTTACTTCGCCTCATCGCATTTCTTCAGTGTGGCCATGCGGCAATAAAGCAGAGAGTCCTTATTCAAGAGTAGAACGTAAAACGCTGATAATAGATAGGTTTAGTTGCCAAAATGTGAATAACATGCTGTTATGAAACCTCGCTCACATGCAACCGAATAATCGGCCGATGAAAAAGTTTGTGGCTGGTTATAAACTCGACGCAACGTTTCGGTTGTACAACTGCATTGTTCTGATTTAGATCTGTCCGCGCTGACTGGCAACTAAACAGTTGCCCAAAAATTCTGAAATGTTTTTATAATGGTCCTTGTTGCATCTTCTGTAACATACTAGAATATATAATGGAGAGAGTCTATTTCCCCAAAAGAAACACCATAATAAGCAAATTTCAGGATTTTCAGGCAACTGTTTAGTTGCTAGTCAGCGCAGACAGATCTAAATCAGTATGTTACAATGTAGTTGTAAAACAGAAAAGTTGCTTTGAGTTTGTTACTGTTCACAATTTGGCAACCAAACAGTCGGCCGATTAAAAGTTGGATGTCAACGCTAAGGCCTTAGTCACCACTTGACTCATTCAAAGGTTTTGATGTATCAAAGTAGAAATGTGGGCCGGTGATGAAGACAACTCAAAATATACGAGGTAAAAAAAGGATACGCGCAAAAGAAGTTAACCAAAAATTAACTCTTGATGTTTGAAAAAAGTCTAATGTCTCCTGAAATTTAATCTAATTGGGTACACGGCTAGTCTTACTTAATTGATTTAGAATATTCCCTTGTAAAACCCAGATATAACCTATAAAATCAACATGTTCTAAATCATGCTGTATCAAATACTTCTAATCTGAAAAAAATTTCTGGTATTTTTCGAATCTACTAAATATTCCAAAAATTCTTGTAGAAGCTATTTGACATTGAGTAAACATTAAATTTATCTATGTCCAATTGAAAAAGATATACGTAGCTACTAATTTCAAACTGATTAAAATGTATCAAAGCAATATTTAGTTTTTAATATCTTCCTTTCTAGGGTGACTCTGGTGGTCCCCTAGCAATCAACAATAAAGTCATAGGAATCGTATCTTATGGTGAAGGTTGTGGGCAGCCAAGATCACCTGGCGGTTATACCAAAGTTTCCTATTTTATTAAGTATATAAAAAATATCCTTCAAAAATAATGTTGTTGTAAACATTTGTTCAATTAAAGATTATGGAACAGGAATATGCATTACAAGTCTTATTTCTCTCCCCTCTACGATTTAAGTATAAGCTCTTATTAACGAATTTGATCTTAATAAATTGAATACCCTGAAAATAATCTATCTACATAAGCTAAATATCACGTAACTTTTACATTAGGTGCATTGAATATCTTGTTGCTTTCAAAAAGTCAAAGCGTTTATTAGAAACCCAACATAAACTTACAAGCGTGAATTAAGTTGTAGTTTGACACATTTGGAATAATAAAACTTAATTTTATGGAAACCATGAAAATTTACAAAGATTTACACAATTGCGGCAATTTGAACTTTCGATTGAACATTAACAATAAGATCTTCTGAACACACATTTACAGCAAGCTTTAGATAAGAGTTCGGATTAAACGAAATATTTGTAAAAGTTTGTAATCGATGAGCATAACAACGGCCAAACAAACTATTAAACACTTCTGATATGAACTCCGATGGTTCTGAAAGATTCAAATCCTTAAATTTTTAATATTTATTGTTATATGTGTTAGTTATTTATTTTATGAGTTATAAAGCTTAACATAGAAAAAGGCGACAATTTGACTGGGCTAATTAGATATTTTTAAAATTTGTTATTAAAAAATGGTTAGGTTTAAAGCCCATCGAACGTAAGTATTTTTTTGCCAATTATACTTCTTACTGCCTGTATATAGAAAAATTAAAAATAAATTGCTAAGCCCAAAGCGAGTATTTTAAATATTTTTTCATAAACAGAAACGTTTACAAAAAAACAGTGTAGATATCAAGATAAAAACTATTTCCATTATTAACGCATTCCATGCTAAGAACACGTCTAGCGTGTCCATAGGAACAATCGCTTCGTGCTCCAAACACGCGCAGCGTGTGCAGGACTCAAAAATTGCGCTTAATTCAAATAATGTTACAAAATTGTTCATATTTATATCAGTACTCCTTTTTGTGCAGTTTTTTTCATATTAACGTTGAATCGCATTGTAAAGTTGAAATTTAGTACAATAATAACCTACATTTTTTTAAAGTTTTGTTAAATTTGTTATCATATAATTATAGTTTGATTTGTCAAATTTCAGATTTTTACAATCTCTACCTAGCCTTATGCCCAGGCGGACGCAAAAAATACCGATTTTTGAGAATTCAAGGGCAAGATATTTTTTTTAGTCGACAATTTTTTTTGGCATAACTGTTTTTTAATCTTGAAAAATTTTTGGCTAATACTAAAGTTATGCCCGTTTTTTATTTTTGGTCGTCAAAAATTATTTTGGGGCATTTTTTATTGTTACCACACACACCCTCATCTTCCTCTCTTTGATCAGTATCCCGTTTTGGTGTTAGAAACCTAGGAACCCTAATTCTTATGCTATTTATTACTTGTACAATATTTCTAGTGCAATTTTTTAATAGGATAAGTCGAAGGGGGGCATTTATTGCCAGATATATTTTGTTTACCTTTGCTTTGTTATTTTTTTGTTCGAAAAAATAACAAACTGGATTGTGAATAAAGTGAAATGCAATTTGAAAAATATATTATAGTCACTGTAGTGCAGGAAAGATAAAATAAGCACAAATTTCATTTTTTTTTAATCTTGCTAGCGTCCAGAATAGAGAGCCTCAACGGGGAGAGTAGCAAACTGGTTTGCTGTGATTGGCTTGCCTAACTGAAGCTAGGGTTTCCTACAAAACGGCAACGTAAAAGAACGGCCGTTATTTGACCGCCGCTTTATGTCATGCAGCGGTCGAGGACAGAACGGTCGCCTTGACGGTGAACATTGATGTAAAGTAAGAAAAGAGTTGCAGTAGAGTACGTCGGCCAAGACTAGGGATGTAAAATTGTCACGATTTGAGCTGTATTGTTCTAATTTTCTATAATTGTTTTAGTAGTCACAAACTATATTTATTTGTTGTTTTCCTTTTAGTCGACAAAGAAATTTTGAGACACGTGTCATTTCACTTTTAGTTGACAAACATTATTTTTAGAGGACGTATTTTTCTTTATTTTGGTTGACAAGGTTGTATTTTAGCGTGTTGTATATATGTAAATATAATTTTTTGTTATATTTAGAGGTTTTTTGATCGGCAAAAATCATTTTTGGTCATGATGTTTTTTTAATTGGCAACGTAGCTGAAAACTAAAAATCTGTCTCATGAACGCATAAAGTATGTTGTTTTGCAAGACAATATTTCTCTCTAAAATTGATAATCTCTAATGATTTACTCTAATTACTTGTTTACAACCATCAGAATCCCCGCAGACCAAGGGATTATTATTACCCTAATTATTTCATAATATTGTTTACATTTACGAGTCTCAGGTATTGAAAAAAGTTTCAAATAAAAATTGCTCAGAATGTAATTTTGCAATGAACATGAATAAAAGCTATATACATATATCATATCCATATCTTTTTATTATAATGCAAAATTTCCCAAAATAGGTACAAATTTCATAAACATCCTTTACTTCTTGGTAAGAATACTGCCCAGATTTTTTTCCTAGAATGAAGTTTTCGATTAACATGTCCTTGAACATTTTTAATCAAAATAAAAATAAAAAAAATCAAGCTACTGGTTTTTTTTTCAAAATAGATAAGGTTTTCATTAATACTTTTTATTCGTTAATAACAAATTTCTTCTTAACTTTTTTGTCCGATGAATGGTTTTTGACAAAAAAAAATAAAATGAATTTCTTTGTATTTTAATGGGCCCTTGATATCCTTTTCTACAAAGTTATATGTCGCTTTAAGAGAACTTTGGTCATTGGTGAATTATTAGGAAAAATTTATGTTAGATAACTTAGATATACATGTTTTTCTTTAATAAGTATTTTTAATAATTAATTAACCCATAGCATGAAATAAGTCAACATATAGGTTTTTTAAAGGTAAATGATTTTTTAATGCAAAAGCATTCGCCACCTAAAAAATTCAAGGGAGGATTTTTACCAAGAAGTTAAGGTTGTTTATGAAATTGGTACTTGTATTTAAAAAACGCAGTGACTTGCCATTTTTTTCGTTAAGATTACTCAGGGAAGTGTTATTGCGGACGCCACTGATAGAAGTAGAACAAATATTTTACTTGCAGAAAATACATTTTTATGCCCAGTTATTATCTACCAAAACTCAAAAAAATATTTCAAACGGTATTGAAGGAAAAACGTAATTGTTTCTTAATTTTTAGCACTCTGTATCTTAAAAATAAAGCGGACGTATGCAGATATAAACTTTCTTTTCTTAAAATCGTTCAAAAATTATGCCCCTTTAGTTATGGCATTTTTTCGAAAACACCCTGTATACTCTAATTGCATGTTTATTGCCATCAAAATCCCCGCAGGCAAAGGGACTATGGTTATGGTAGCTATTTCTAAATATTGTTTACATTACATTGAAATTTCTAGAGAAGACTGAGGTATTGACAAAATTTTCAACAAAAAATCCTTTAGAATGTAATGTTGCAATAAACACGAATAAAAACTCTAAAGATGTCAATTTATAAACTGACACATACCTAATTAAATATGTCCTTAGTCTTCTAGTTTAGAGATTATGTCTGTAAAATTTTAAAATTGTTTCGAAAAGTATGGACCTTTTTTATCATATTGAAGAACAAATTCTATGTCATTTGGTATTTTCAAACTTTTTATTTAATAAAAATTGAATTATATAAAAGGGAGATATTATATAAAACATCATAATAAAAAAGTTAAATAAATCATAGTAGCTACATTCCACCGTAAAATGGCAACGTAACGTATTAAATCGTGCTTGCAGTATCCTCACCGTACACAACGGTCGCTTCGAAAGTGGGGTCGACGTACTTTTTCGCAGCGGTACCCCCTAACGTTCTGTAGGAAAACACTGCCTATTAGAAGCTCTTGCACGGTTTTTGGTGACGTCACTCGACGTAACATTACGGTCGCTCTTTTACGTTACCGTTCTGTAGGAAACCCTAGCTTAATAAGTATCTCTTTCTGTTCCTTTTATAAATGTAATTTTTCTCGAAGTGTCATTTTGTTCTAAGAATCTCAATAGGTCTATTTTCCTTGCGCTAAAGGTTTCTTATCTTTATCATGTCCTCAACGAGTAAGATGTCCCTAAAAGATGGTGACATCGAAATTTTACTAAAATAGCACTTGTCACCCAAAAATCTTTTAATTATCAAATTTCATTGAAGTTTAAGTTTGAATTTTTCCTGGAGACGGCCAGTGGCGATCCCACTGTGCTAAAGGAATGGCGATCCCATTCGATGAAATACTAATACCCGAAAGACGGCTGGTGGCGATCCCACCTTGCTAAAGGAGTGGCGTTCCCACTCGAAACAAAACCAAAAAAACATACAAACACACACCTACAAACAAACAAAATTCACATCGTAATCGTGATAATAATGTGATTATCAAAACAAAAATACTGCCTTTGAATTTTGTACTTTCAGAAAAAAAATAACCTATGGTGCGAGGACGCCCTTTACAGGATGGCCGTGTTAGCGAAATCACCTTAAACACCCTGTTTAGTTGTCAAGTGGTGGCAACTTGGCTACGTCAGGACGGGCGAGCTCAGGAAACGCAGCAGGAATGTATCGCGCAGCAGTACCGAAAATACCCCGGAACTGAAGAGCCACCGCGATAAATCGGTTGTACCTTATAAAAGAATAATAGAGTCCTATTCTCTAATATCGACTTTTATTGGGGAAAAATACCCCCTATTTAACCCCTATAGTTTACATATATATATTTTTGCAATTTAGCCTTTTCTTTAGGATTGTGCTTTAAAAATTATAGTATTGTTAATTTCGATTTTTTATTATTTTTTTCTGTTATCTTAAGTTATTTGTTCCTGAAACCCCAACGATTTTAAGACATTTTTATTTTATAAATTTTGGTTTTTTTTCTGAAATTTGAAAATTTTCAAAAATTAATAAATTTCTAGTTTCTCGGAAAGTTTTTATTAAAATATAATCCTAAATTTTAGAGAAAAGGTAGATTTTCAATTTGAAGCTGAATTTTTGGTTAAAAAATCAAAAATTAAAGGGCAGACTCAGAATGCTAGAATTTAAAAAAAAATAATTTTGTTGACAAAATTTTCAATTGCCTTATTTTTTTCCGAAATTCCTATATTAATGTGATTATTTCAACTTTTGCCTTAAAACCCAATATTCAAATCTAAATTTCAATAAAAAGTTAAAACTTTAATTTTAAGGTTTAAATTGGAAACCTTGGGAAAACTCAGCATTGCTAGAATGTACATTCGGGAAAACACTTAAAAATTCTATTAAAAAATATATTTCAAATTTTCTACATTTCTCTGAAATTTCTAGCTTTTTTAGGGTTCCGTACCTTAAAAGCAAAAGGCGGAACTCCTCAAATCTCACTCTCGTGTCCGCCCATCCGTCAGTTGGTCACAACGAGGTTTTCTTCGACAACTATGTAACGTTGAAATTTTACACGGCGTTAGTTCTCGATAACCCTGGCAAATACCTCTAGACAACGATTAGAAAAAGAAGATATTTTATAATAAAATGGGGTTCATTTGGTCCCGAAAATATTAAGTTTTAATTAATATTTGGTGTATCATTTGAAAAAGTTACCTCTAAGGATCCTAAAATATTTGTTTACGGTCTTCGGTATAATTGTCTTAAGGATATAGCTCAAGATGTGTCAAAAACAAACGTACCTTTCTATTTTTTTAGGTTTTCAAAGATAAAATATAGATTTTAATAGGGTTAGTACAGATTGGCCCATAAATTATCGGAAAAGTGTAGTTTTTTCGGTAATGTTAAAGTACTTAAAAAAAATATTTTATGGAAAAATAGGTGCTTGGATTCCAAGGCTTCTTGACCTATATAGTAATAATTGTTGTCAAATAAAAACTTAATTTAGCTAAAGTATAACAGATCATATTTGTGTTTTGCGGTTGCAGTTGAATATTTTAGAACGATCCCAGGCGATCTCGTTAACTATGTTAGTCATCGAATTATTGCGAATAGCTAATGAACGCTTTTTATTTAGGACATTAACACAGTTATCAGTGCCATAAATATTTGCATTAATTGTAGAAAAAAGTGTGCACATCTGAAAATGAACAATTTTTTATTTTGCAATTTTAACAGAAGAAAACTGGGATAAAATTTCAAGTTCATATATAAGTAAAAATGATTTAATTAGCACTATTGACTGTTCACTGTAGTAATTGGTACGGAATCCTAAATTGTGTGAGCCCGACTCGCTCTTGGCTGAATTATTGATACACCATGTCACCATAAATCTCTACTGAAAAAAATTGTAATAACACAAGTAACAGAAACCTCAAATATCTAATTTGTTATTTTATTTTTATGTTACATTAAGTGTTCCCTGTTAGCAGATATTCATTTTTTAATGATCACTAGCATAGAAGGCAAATAATTTTTTAAAAGGTGTTTTGTAAAGATATACTAAATATTAAATCAATGCAGAGTATACAAAATTATTTGTGAGACTTCCCATATAAAATTAAAACTGAAAAAGCTCCTTTAAGAACCTATAAAATATCTGTCAGTTGGAGTGTAAGAATAATTAAAGTAAGCATACACGGACTACTAAATCATATCCCAATATTCCAAAACCTCGAGCAGACAAAATGACATTTCTTTCTGACCTGAACGCCACAAAAAATACAACTTGCCGCAATTCAACATCTAATTCAAGCCAGTTGCTTTCATAAATTTTTGTTGCTATAGACCCACTCTGCAAATAAGAAATTGATTAGATGGAGATAGATGAAGAACGGCACTAGTGTTTAAATTTACAGAATTTTTCAGAATGTGACCCGCGTGACATACTGAAAACATAATAAGGAACCATGATGCAAGGTGACAAATTTGTCTTACATCCGAAGGTCGCTAAAATAAACTGCATATCAAAACCTTACACAATAGTAATTGTGGGATTTACCATGAAAATATAGTCTAGTATGCCTATAAAAATACAACCTACATTCAAAAATAAAAGACCCATGCTTTTGTCAAAACATAGCCTCTCCATTTTACTGCAACTAGAATTAAAATAATTTAGAACTCATTGAGTATATCATCATATAGCTTACTGAATTAGGGATTGGTGATATTTAATAATGTTGAACAAGATATCACGTTTTAGGTTTCTGTTTAATTTCTCATCATCAATGATCTTTGCTATTAACTCTCCTAAAGAATAATAGCATGAAGCTAGGTGTGTGCTAAATTCAAGGATGATAAGTGTAACTGAATTGGTGCCACATGATATTACTGTCAAGCCAATTATTTGGACAGCAAAGTATGGATAGAAGAAAACTGACTTTCTCAAATCAAAAGGGGTCTTGGCTGGAATAGGAAGCAAACAACTTCTGTCGGGGTATTCGCAAATACTATGATAAAAGTATTTAAAAACCGCCATAATAATTAATGCAAGAAGAAGAAAATTCATATATATTGACTGTAACTGTCTGTGCTTCTTAGCAATATCTTTGCACTTTAAAAAATTACCAATGAGGCTTAGTATTTCAATTTCATTACGAATTTTTAGAATAAGCCTTCTTTTTATGTTAAGAGTCTCAAAGGTGATGATTACTCCGCTAAAAACTGAAAGCATATAGGACGTGTGTTCTGTCGTATCAGTATTAAAATTTGCTGAAAACAGAGAACTGTAAATTTTTTAAATAAAATAATTTTGTATCAATGTACCTTGCTTTAAATATAGATAATGACAGAATATTCCGATCCAAGCTATGACTGGCGTTGATAACATTACGGTTGCCTTTAAATAAAAAGTGTACTTAGGGTCGTATTCCTCGTCTTCCTGCGGCCATATACTTAGCATTCTTAAATAACTCAAAATACATGTCAGGGTAAAAGGTTTTGATTTTGCCACTGTTTCTTCTGCTGACATGCTATTAACTTTTCCCCTCACTGGTTCATACTTTTCCCAAATCACTCATTAACAAATGATGTATAATATTTCTCAAGGAAAGCAAATCAATATTAAATATGCAGATACCGTAACAAATAAAAAATAAACATTTAATAATAATGAGTGAATTTGTAAAAATATTAAGTCATAGATTATTATTATTTAAATAATATTTTAATAAATATAAATGATCTCCTAAAATAAAATTAAAATAAATGTCTCATTGATTTGTCTAATGGCGTAATTTTTTAATGACCCTTATCAATAAGACGGATATTTGGGCAATCGAGCATTTGACCGATTTGCGTTACGGCTCTGATATCGGGAACTAAAATATATTATTATTTTCTTGAGAAATTCCAGGATATTTATGAGCCGAGTGATGCATATCTTGAACTATACAGGGTGTCCATCTAGTGCAAAATAGTAACATATATCAGTTGTGACTGAAATTACGAAAAATTTTAAAGGGCAATTACTGCTTTTACTAAAGCTGACAAACTTTATTTATCCAAATTGCAACCGAAATTTTTTATTTGATATTCTGATCCCTAACATTTTTCGACTTATACAGGTATTTGTACAAATAAGGTAATTTATCGCGTAGTGTAAAAAAATCCATTACGGCTACAACATACATCATGAACAAATAATGTTTTCGAAATTATTCTCAAATAGACGAGTAATTAAATCCTATATTTAGGTTTTGGAAATATTATACAGGGTGATCAAAAAAGTAATTCGCTTTTAAAGAATTTTGAATGACCAAAACTGGCTTATTTTAAATAGAATATCCCTTATTTTCTTTGGTCATTGAATCGGCCTGTTAATTATCTACAATATTTGTTAAAAACTTCCTATGCCAAAACTTATTGGTTACTTAAATATTGTTACTTTTCTTGATCAGAGGATAAAATTCGTCAACTGCAACTAAAATTTCGACAAGCAGGCTTTTCCCACGAATTCTATTTAATTTCTGCGTGTCTAAATTGCCAAATATCAAATGAAAGCCCTTTGTCAATCATTTTTATCATCTTATTTATTATAAAATTATTTTACCTAAGTCTTGAAATTACCTCTCGGTATAATGTTTTTTAATCTATGAAAGTTAAGCAACATAGCTTTGTATGTGTTCTACTTATATGCGAAATATGAAATAAATATCTACTTTCTTGAAAAAGATACGAAGAATTTCGTGGAACCTTGCATCTTTCAAATTTTTTTTATAAAAACCCAATTATCTTAAAAACTATAAATTTTAGGAACAATGTTTGTTTTTTAAAGTGGCCTTAAAATATTAAACCTAATCCAAATATGCAAAAATATATAGGGTTTCTTTTTTAAAATAACGAAGTTGGTGTCAACTTCCGGTATAACCGGAAATACTACAACTTTGCCAATATTTTAGTTGTGTTGGTCCTATCGTCTTTGATAAGTTGCCAAATTTTTAAATGTTTTACATGAGTACTTTGTCAGATATCGATCACGGCGATTCCAGGTGGGACACACTGTATATAAAACATAATTAACCGTTTATTATGAATACACAAAAGATTATCAAATATTTCCGCAAATTTAACCGATAACGCTTGACAGGAGGGTTCTGGAAGATAAATAATTAAGGATTGCCTAAAATAAGTTTCATAAAAATTGTTAGTTTTAGTCATCAATAAAACAATAACTTAATTAATATTTTCATAATCTCATGGTACAAGGCATTCAGGATATCACACGCTGCTGAGATTATTTGTCTTCATTTTGTAACATCCTGCAACTAGATTCACAATTATTTGTAATCAAGCAAAGCCTAATTGTTGCTTAAAACTAAAGTAGAAAAAATATATGGGCTATGCCATTTGATTTTTCAGAAAAATGTTATTCCGTGTTTGCCAATCCGCGTGTTATAATGACAAGGGCTATTTATAATTAAGTTTACACTATATTTTAAAATAACGATATACTAAAACCATATGGACTAAAAACTAATAAACATTCAGCCTTCCATGTGAGATTCCAAATATAATTTCATGATTTTTTTCAGATATCTCAAAAACTATTATTCGCGCACACTTCTGGTTTAATATCATTTCAGTCAGTATTTTTGACAAGATTTAGATTAGTTTCTTTAAAAAGGCAGCTTTGATGCACCACCGTGTATAATTAAATATTCATCCAAAAACATAATTTTAGAATGTGCGCCACATCTAAAAATACACTTTTGTTCCAAAAAGATTTTTGTTATCAAAATAATTCTAGGAGGCACACAACTTTACCGACTAACTAACCCTACATAAAGTGCGTTCAAAATGAACTTGGCGGTATTGCTAAATTTCTTATTATTAAAGATACAACTTCAGTTAAATTAGCAAAACTGTGTATGTTTTAACGCTGATTTTCATGATGATACAACGAAGACAATTCAACAACGAGTTTTTGAATTTTATTACAAATTGATGGAGCTAAAACAGCATTTTCTATAAAGAATTACAAAGTATAATAATAATAATGTATAGACAGTTAACAACAACAATAAAAAATAATATGTTTATGATATTTTTGTTTAAAATAAACCAGAGATCAGACATTCTAGATTTAATAACTTTTTTCTTGGTTATTCGCACATTTAATAAAATTTCATTGAATAAATTTGTCAACATTTTGTTAATTATGTTAAACACAGATATATCATATATTTTTTAATCGGGAAGAAAACGCTCTTTGAAAATATTTAAAAAAATATGCATGGTTTTTCATTAAGAAGAAAATCTGTTCACATTGTTACGGTTTAAATTTCCATTGGATATTGTTGCCTGTGATTAAGCCATCAATCATACAGCTTGATAGTAGACTGCTGGTTTTGGAAGCGCTGGCATATCATCTGTCAATCTTTATCTGGAAATGATCGGCCATCTTGTCTGTTGTTGTTTACTTGGGTGTCATCCTTCATAAGGTGCGGTTGCAGAGTCTTCCAAGTGATTTTTAAGTGTTTTTTCTTAAAGGGATTTGCTGTAACCCACCTTCAGACCATCTGGAACTTTGTATTTCGTAGTAGTACTGTGTTGGAACTTAAGCCTCAGATGGTTCAATTATTTCTGGGATAAGAAGTGAGGTGCTACCAAGCACGCGGCAGAGCCGACCAAACATCTGAGGCTCTTTCCAGATCCTTGACTAATTCTTGTTCGGATCCTTTAAGGATTCTTCCCGGATCCGTTACCGATTCTTTCCGGATTTTTTGAGGACTCGGTGCGGACCCTACTTTCACTTTCGACCCGACAAGTGACAGAAAGGAATAGTTGTCATCCTGTGGGAGACCTCCCAAGTGTGGCCCTCGGGACATCCAGGAGTACATTCATCGGGGTTGGAAGGAAGGGTTAAAATCGTTATAAAAAAAATTAGGAATTTTTTAAATTACTCCTATGCGCATTAAACTTGTTTTAAAAAATTTGTTAAATAAAACAAAGGCTTAAAAATTAAAATATTACAAATATTTTAAATATACAACATGTTCCTAATTTTAACGAGTGGCGACCGTCCATTTATTATGAATCCGTACTTTATTTACAATAAAAAATATGTCTTACAATGCAAGTGTTTAAGCGTAGATCATTATTTTCCTTAGCCATGAATCTATACAAAGGCATGAAAAAATATATTTTAGATTTATGAAATATTCAAACATTTATTATTGTTGCGCGTTATCGGTTTGAATGATTAACACTTTGTGAATTGTAAGCACCTTCTTTCAAAACTGAACTGGAAACACTACAATTGCAATTAACAAACTTATTCATTAAATTCTAACTAACTAATCGACTGACTGAGTCTGAGGGAAAAGTGGCCGCCTTATATAGGTCCCTGTTCGGGCTCTAGAAGAATGCAGCAGATAAGGCTTATCGTTTGCCAAAATTTCTGGAGCGCCTATCTTCCCTATGATTTATTATCGCGGCCGCTTCCCCTTATCAAATTTTCTAGAAAATTTCCAACTAAATTTTATAATTACATTTTGTTACACTGCCTTCCATTTAAAATTGATCGTCCCGATCAGTTCTAATCAGTCACTTCGCCACAATATTTTCACAGTCTGTTGGGATGTTTTACTTTCACCTTGGTCCTGGGACTACGCTAGATTCTGTATACCAAGTCGTTGATCCTCTTCAGTATTTTGTACGGCCCTTCACAAGATGGCGTAAATTTTTGAACTTAAACAAAATTAATGTCTTTAAAATGTATTAACTTAATGCATTGTTCAAATTTTGATCTTAATAATTGCCTATTTAAAAAGGTATAAACTCTCAATTAAAAAACATATTAATTTGGATGCTGCTTATCATCTACAGGGTGAGTCACTAAGCGGGAATCGATCTTTGGTAGGCGTATCGTTTAAAATATCGAAAAATGTTTCGAATAAAAGTTGTTCGAAATAAAGTTCTCCACAATCTAAAATTATTGCCAAATATGGCGGCCTTCCGGTTGCACTGGAAATGAACACAACTTTCTTATTTTAAATAAAACACCCTATGTATTTTTACATTTTTGGATTCCTTGTTAAAAATGAATAGGAATTTATTTAGACGACATAGGCCCTTAGTTGAACCGTTTTCGCGTAATTTACTTTTTTTTGGTTAAATTTGACGATTTCGGAGCTTCACGCCATTAGCGATATTTTTCAAACGCAATGACTCAGAGTTGTGTAGCATACGGTTTTGAATTCTGGAAGAAATGGAGTATTTGTTTACGTCTTTGCTGTTAGCAAGATTTCTTAAATTTCTTCACATCCGTCGACTCAATTCTTCAGTTGTTCAAACATGCATAACTTAATTTTTTCAAATAGAACCACCTATCTTGCATTATCTTATCGGATGCGAAATTAAATTACCTCTTTTTTTTGGTACCAGGTATTGCCACCTCCGTCCAATAATTTTTGAGAAATTTAGAATTTTGTAAAAATTTTAATTAATTTCGTATTATCGCGTTAGCCCTGGATGTCGCGGTTTTGTTTCGTCTCGTTTGTCCGGCAATAACTGACAGTTTATCTCATTGTTGTCGCGAGGTCTTGGTATTAGTACTGAAAGACAATGTTTCTCAAGAAGAATTGGTCGATATGGTTTACACCTTGGGCAGTGCTGACAGAAATCTATTTCTTGCCTTAAGAATTTATGCCCAACTCTTTGCCGATCGAAGACATCCAAATTCAGCGGCATTCGCTAAATTGAGAGAGTGGTTTGAGCGAACTGGTAGTACGAAATACGAGAAAAAGGAGCGTAGAAAACCAACGAAGCATGAAGAAAACCAAGTTTTAGTAGCGGCTGCTGTTGTCCACGATCCGCATTTAGGTATTAGAATAATAAGCACGGAATTACAAATAAGTCAAACCTCGGTTTCACGAATCATGCGTAAAAATAAGTTTTATCCGTATCGTGTCCAGCTAGTACAGGGACTCAATCAAGCTGATTTCAACAACCGAATGCAGTTTTGTGAGTGGGCGTTACGAAAACTACAAGAACAAAATGACTTTTTGGACAATGTACTATTTACCGACGAATGTACATTTCATAAGAACGGCTTCGTGGGAAGACACAACTCCCATTACTACCACACTAAAAATCCTCATTGGATAAGGCCCTTAGACCATCAGCATAGGTGAATGTTTGGAGTGGTGTCATAGGAAGATTTGTTGTCGGACCACACTTCTTCAATGAACATTTGAATGCCAACAATTACTTGCATTTTTTGCAAAATCAATTGCCCGAAATGATAGACAATTTGCCTCTTGCTGTCGTGCGGCAAATATGGTTCCAACATGATGGGGCACCGGCACATTATGGGAGGGATGTAAGGGAGTTCCTCAATACACAATTCCCTAACAAGTGGATAGGAAGAGGAGGTCCAGTGGCATGGCCCGCAAGATCACCGGATTTAATTAAGCCAGACTTTTTCTTGTGGGGTCATGTTAAGCAAGTTGTGTACCAGGAAACACCAACTACCCGAGAAGACATGATGGACCGGGTTCGTGTTGCTTTCCAAAATATCAATGAAAAGGTCTTGGTGGATGTGAACAATTCTTTGCTGCAGAGACTGCGCATTTGCCATCGTGAAGCTGGTGGTTATGTTCACCATTTAATTTAATGTTATTATTACCATTGTTATGTATTCTTTTTAATATTTGTTGCAACTTACTGTTACCGATTTGTTTATTGTTTATTTACTTTCTTTGATGCTTTACACTGAAATCCAATGATGATTTTCAGTATCGTGGTGTATCGTTTTCTTCCCACGAAGCGGTTCTTAAAAAATGTTTGTAAATTCGTCGATAAATAGTACAATGTCCGAAACGGTCATTTTGGTCCTGCAGATTATGTAACGTCCATTCACACAACTGCATCGATTGTTAGTCAGCTTGATTGAGTTCTTGCACTAGCTAGGTGTGATACGGATGAAACTTGTTTTTACACAACAATCATGAAACCGATTTTTGGCTTATTTGTAATGTCACACTTATTCTTCTGGTTCTGAAGTGCGGATATTGGACAGCAGCAGCCACTACTGAAACCTGGTTTTCTACGCTCCTTTTTCTCGTATTCTGTACTTTCAGTTAGCTACAACCTGAAGAATGCCACTAAATTTGAATATCTCTGGTCGACAAACCGTTGGGCATACCTACATGTTACAAACTCTAATAAAATTGTTTATTTTTTTTTTAATTTTAATTATTTTAGTTCATAATTAATATTTGGGCCATTGTGTTTGGCTTACTGTAACAATTGACCTAGTTTTCAAAAAATAATTTTCTTTAAAAAATGTAAAGTGTAAACCACACAACCGATTCTTGTTCAAAAAACATTTTCTGTAATTTGCAGAACAAACGAGACGAAACAAAACCGCGACATCCAGGGCTAACGCGATAATACGAAATTAATTAAAATTTTTACAAAATTCTAAATTTCTCAAAAATTATTGAATAGAGGTGGCAATACCTGGTACCAAAAAAAAGGTAATTTAATTTCGCATCCGATAAGATAATCCAAGATTGGTGGTTCCATTTGAAAAAATTAAGTTATGCATGTTTGAACAACTGAAGAATTGAGTCGACGGATGTGAAGAAATTTAAGGAATCTTGCTAACAGCAAAAAATTAAACAAATACTTCATTTTTTCCTGAATTCAAAACCGTATGCCACACAACTCTGAGTCATTGCGTTTGAAAAATATCGTTAATGGCGTCAAGCTCCGAAATCCTTAAATTTAACCAAAAAAATTAAATTACGCGAAAACGGTTCAACTAAGGGCCTATGTCGTCTTAAAAAATGTATATTTATTTTTAACAAGGAATCTTAAAATGTAAAAATACATAGGGTGTTCTATTTAAAATAAGAAAGTTGTGTTCATTTCCGGTGCAACCGGAAGGCCGCCATATTTGGCAATAATTTTAGGTTATGGAGAACTTTATTTCAAATAACTTTTATTCAAAACATGTTTCGATATTTTGAACAATACGCTTACCAAAGACCGATTCCCGCTTAGTGACTCACCCTGTATACCTAAATTCTGTGCAACTCTGCTCTACGTTCTCTGCACAGTTCACTTGATTTAGGAAAAACACGTACACGGTACAACATTCGTTCATTATAGTGAATCTGACGTTTGTTTTGATCAAGAAAATTAACAAATCAAACCCATTTTCCGTAACGGCAATAAAAAAAATATTAATAAATATATTTTATGGAGCATATTTTCAAAGAGAAAGTTAGTTAAACCTACACTGTGGCCCAATCAAGCTCAAGTACAATAAAAATAGTTATATAGTTTACCTTGGATTGGTAAAATCGCAGTGGGGACGAAACATGGCGAATTTCTGTTTTTTAAACTTTTTTGGAAATTATGGGGTATAAAGTTTATTTATTAGTGCTTTTCATTACGGTTAAGAAATAAATTTGCTACAACAGATGCATTTTAAACACTTAAATATTGACATTTTTTATATTTTAAATTTAAAGTTAAATAACTCTCAGACTATAAGAGCTAGAACCACAAATTTTGACATTAAATCAAAGCCTAGTTGTTTTTTTAACAAAATTAGAATATAATATACAGCGTATGTCATTTGAATTTTTTGAGATACATTTAATTTTTTGTTGGCTAATCACAGAAATAGTAAATATTATTTAAAGAAAATTACATTATTTCCAAGAAAAGGATATCCTGTAATAAACTGCATTAAAAATAAAATGATTTAATCGTTTCCGGTCTTTCAAATAAGCTTCCAAATTGGACTCAAATTTCATGATTTTACTAAATATCTCAAAATCTATTAATCGCAGACTCCTATCATTTCAAATCATTTTGATTGGCATTTTGTATTACATTTAAATCTGTAATAGTAGTTTGTGCAACAAGAGCGGATATGATGTCCATATCGCACGAGAACGAAGTTTGAGCACGACGCCGAAGGCGGAGTGCCTCAATCGTTCGAGTGCGATATGGACAATCCGCTCGAGTTGTACAGCGAATTTTTCCCACGACTACGATCCCTCAAAAACAAAAATACGATTTAACTAATATTTTTTTCGTTAAATACGTCAACTTGACAAATTCTATGGTATAATTTTGAACCTAAAAATGACATTCGTTTTTATCGCATGGTCATGATTGGTCAATTTCATATCCACACTAGTGTGGATATGAAATCGACCAATCACTACGCGACTTATGTTATATCCGTTCTCTAGAATGATATGGCCTATCTATCCTGCTCGCAAGTTATAAAGAAAACAGTGAATATACGGGTGGGAGTGGGAAAAAATATATATGGTGTTCTATTCAAAAAAATGGCAACTTTAGGGCACCACCGATAATATATTCACTCTGTACAGTGAAAAATAATTTTAGAAGGTGCTTCTCGTGGTAGTTTACTTTTGTACTGAAAAGATTTTTGTTATCAAAATAATTGTAGGTGCTGCAGGGCATTGCCTTACTAATGACTAACCGTGTACAATTTGCTATTCCGCAAGTTATTAAAGCATTCAGTATCTCTCTGAATATGATAGCTTTGCTATCGAAACGCATCAGAGCAACCTTTGTTTTGGTTTTTAATCTTTCTTGGGTTCGGGGGACAATATTTGTATTTCAATTTTTAATAAAGCTGTTTATCACTGGCGGAAAAAAGTCAAAGCCTGCAAGATGCACATAAATAACATATTTTGCTTCTTTTTCCCCCATTGCTACTCGGCGACTTATAGCATTTTAGTGGCATTTGATTTATTTTCACTAAATATGCCTAGTCACATAATTGGCTACAGGGGAAATTTGCAGTAATAATCTTTGTTTATAATTTTTATGTAGTGTACAAATTGTCTACATACATTACCAAATTATTGATAGCGTGAAACCAGATTTCGATTATTTAAATAACTGTTTCTGGTTTTTAGTCTAGTTTTCTATAAAAGTAGACAGAGCTTTCTGGAAGCTAAGAAAATAATATTCTCTATCTAATCTATCTAATTAAGTGTCTTCTTACATCCCATAACATTTAATTAAAATGAGTGTTTCATAAAAAAATACAAAGTACAAAATCATCTGCCAAACCTTCCATATAAAATTAGTACCCAATAAGCTCCTTTCAAAACCACACCAAAATAATAAAAATAGTTCTTACTTATGGCGTAGAAAAAAATCATTGTAAACATGCACTAACTCCTAAATCATATTCCAATGTTCCAAAGAGCGTGTTCTCCAGTGTTCTCTATAGTGAATCATAGGTAACTGAACTACCAACAGTTGAAACACTGCCACCTAGCGAAGCGGTTGCTCTCTAGAAAAAGGCGCTTGGCACGCCTGGAGGGCTGCATGAATTTGTAGTCTAGGCTGCATTCTACTTGCATACGACATTTTTGGCGATGGCCATAGTTTCTCTATGGACCAATAGGTGGTAGTACTAAGAGCACACCCTTGACGTCTGTGAATTTTTTAGTACTTACTTGTCGAAACATTTGTTAGCATTCAAATTGGATATACCAGACTGACAATATCTAACAAGATCGAAACCGGTATTTGGTTTCCAAACTTCGAATCTAAAAAATGTTCAAACCTATTGGTCTGTGCATTAGAATTCTTCTCTTCTGGGAACTTTTTCCTAGAGAGCAACCGCTTCGAAAGGTGTCAGTGTTTCAACTGTTGGTATTTCAGCTACCTATGATTGACTATACACGCCTGGAGGGCTGCATGAATTTGTAGTCTAGGTTGGATTCTACTTGCATATGGCGTCTTCGGTTGACCCCGATTTTTTTGCATACGGTTAGTTGTATGAAAAAAAAAATGCAAGAGACCGAAATTTTACAGCTTCTGGTGACTAATTGGATGATGTTATTTAAATTCCAAATTTTTTGATTGAAAGATAAAATTTTAGCTAATATAAGGATCCCCCTTTATTACCCTTAAAATTAGGTGTTCATTATTTTTGAGACAAAAAATGAATAAAGGGACAATATCTAACAAGATCGAAACCGGTATTTGGTTTCCAAACTTCGAATCTAAAAAATGTTCAAACCTATTGGTCTGTGCATTAGAATTCTTCTCTTCTGGGAACTTTTTCCTAGAGAGCAACCGCTTCGAAAGGTGTCAGTGTTTCAACTGTTGGTATTTCAGCTACCTATGATTGACTATACACGCCTGGAGGGCTGCATGAATTTGTAGTCTAGGTTGGATTCTACTTGCATATGGCGTCTTCGGTTGACCCCGATTTTTTTGCATACGGTTAGTTGTATGAAAAAAAAAATGCAAGAGACCGAAATTTTACAGCTTCTGGTGACTAATTGGATGATGTTATTTAAATTCCAAATTTTTTGATTGAAAGATAAAATTTTAGCTAATATAAGGATCCCCCTTTATTACCCTTAAAATTAGGTGTTCATTATTTTTGAGACAAAAAATGAATAAAGGGCCTGAAAAATCAGATTCTTGCAGATTTTTAAAGTATTTTATCCATAACTGCAATCACAATTTGACATAATCGATTTTTCTTGCGTAACTTATGACGGCCATAACTCGAAAAGGTTGGTTTTAAGACACATGTTTGTAAAAAAATAGGTCCTATTTTGACTCTAAAAATGCTCTTAAAAAAGTTCATCAAATTTTAAATCACTCTGTATAAGAATAGTCATCAGGATTTACTTTTGTAAATTGTGTAAATATTAAGATTTTGTTAAAATAATTCCAATTTATTTCAATTGTAGTTGTAGTCAAATGGAAAGACAGTGTTTTGATAACACCATGGGTCTTTTATTTTTGAAGGTAAGGTGTATCTTTATTGAAATTTTAGATTATTTATTTATAATAAACATGAATTATTTGCTAAAATTATTTTAAAACGCAGCTTACTTCAGCACCATTCAGATGCGAAACAAATAAATCATCTTATAGGATGGTTCTTTATTACTTTTATTCTGTGTCACATTGGACATAATGAAGGATTTGGTTAGTTTTTATTTAACATTTCACATTTTATTTAATAATTTTCTCTTTTCTAGAATGAATCCGTAGCGAAAACAAAAATTCACCAAAGAACCTCGGGTTTAATGCTGAAATGCGAAATATTGTGTTTTTTGTTGCGCTGAGACCAGAAAGAAATGTAGTTTTGACTGTCCGGGATTTTGGAATATTAGGATATGATTTAGCAATCAGTGTATGTATACTTTGGTTTTTCCTACGCTTCAACTAATATATGTATATTTTCCAGGTTATTAAGGGAGCTTACTCAGTATTAATTTCGTAGGGAGAATTCCGAAAATAATGTTAGATATATAACTAACTGTTAGGTAAATGGAATTGTATGACAAATTGCAAAAACATTTATATTAGCATGATTACGTGTCATAACACATATAAATTGAAAAAACAATAAAATATCATATTTTATTTCATTATATGCCAGTAACATTGAAAATAAACTCTCTCATGTAAGATACACTGGTATAAACACCTGGAGAAGAAGCTCTTCCACATCCAACGCCCCAGGAGACAACTCCAACCAATATACCATTTGATACCAGCGGACCACCCGAATCACCAACACAAGCATCTTTTCCCCCATTTAGATAACCTGCACAGATCATTCTCTCAGTTACTTCCCTCGGAGCTGTATACAAAGAAGCACATTTGTTATGGTTAACAATAGGTAAGGTCACAGCTTGTAAAATAGGTGCCAGGTCCATCGAATTTTCGTCCATGTAACCCCAACCGGTTGCGTTGCAGAGAGTTCCATCGTCGACAGTTTGGTTACGAGATGGTAGGTCAATAACACTGGCTTCTGTATTGAAGGTTATTTCCTTTTCTAACTCAAAGATTGATATATCATAATCTCTCTTTATGAAGTCGAAAAGAGGGTGATCGAAAATTTTGATCGCTTTAATAAATATTCCTCCATTCTCTGTAACATTGGAGCCTATTCTGACATTAAATTTCTTATGATCGTATCTGAAATAAAAATAATTTCGCTAAATACAAGTTAGGATTCTGTGTCTCAAAAACCAAAATTGAATCCTCGTAAGATTTTCCGCTCTAGAGAAGAGAACTTTAAAAATATTTAATTTTAGGGCTGCTTGAAAGTGAGCCAAAATTTAAATAAGGGTTACATGAGCATCTGAATATGAAAATGCTCCACTGGGAATTTAGAGTTTAAGCTAATATGTTTGCCTTTTATCGTTGAGGTAAGTCAAGAAAAATAAAAAGTTTGGTACTTTTAGATTTAAATTTAAAAGAAGAAAATTCCTGGATTCTAATGTCGAAATTTGTTATTAAACACAATAGTTATTAATTTTATCTAAAATTCAGGCGACCCAGTTTGGAAGCATTTAAATTTTTATTAATGAAAGTTGACAATATTTTGAAACATTTCTCGAAATATGACTACGTAATATCTAAATTTATTTAAAATGTCACCTCATGACAGTTGACCAAAAATGGGTTAGCATATTTTACATAGAATAGGAAAAAAATGGAGAATAATTAAACTCAATATTTCGTATGCATTGAGAATTATGGTGGAAATTCAAATTTTGAATTTAAAGTTAAAATGTTGAATTGTTTCTTTAAAATACAATTTAAAAAATTCCAAATTTTAATTCAAAATTTCAAGAAAAATCCATCTGAAAATCTTCTGATTAAAGTCGAATTTTCGACATTTTATTCAAATTTCAGGGCACCCTTCAGTTTTATATAAGTGTTTAGCTAAATTTAAAAAATATTCCCAAATTACTATGAAAAAAATATTAGACATTAATTTTGAAATAAAAATTTTAAGCAAATGGTTTCAAAATCTTTTTTAAGTGTAATTTAACATAATATTCAATTTTAAATTGACGATTAATAAAAAATAAATTATATTTATTCTAAAATTTGAAGCAAACAGTTAAATGCTACATCTTGCTCCTAAAATTCTTAGGTGCAAAATTTGAAAAAAGAAATTAAACTTCAATTTTAGAGCCAAAATTTTAAAAAATAAAGTCAAATTTTCCATATTAAGTGTTACATTTTCACATAAATGTCGAAATATCCGGATTACATCATGATTTCGAGATTGTACCAGAAATTCAGAAAAATCTATATCTCAAAATCCCGATTCCCATATTTGGATGTTATATAGAAATTTCGAACTTTTTCTTGAACGAAATGACAAAAAAAAACTCGAAATTTAGTAACTAGTTAAATTTAGAGTATCACTTTTAAAAACAAAAAAAAATAAACGAATAATAAATAAAAAAAATATTAACAACTGGAAATATCAAAAAGAAACTAAACATTATAACATAAAAATTTGAACATAGCAGAGAAAGAATAATAGAAGTACTGATTCTATGAGTTTTAAATAGAATACAGACCTCGGGGTGTTTTCAAATAAGATGCTAATACTGAAGGAACAAAATCTTTGGATGATTTTAAGAAAAAAAACTCATATCCTCATAGGACCAGAGCCGCTTCATTTTTAAGCTTCAGAGTGTTGAAAATTAGGGAAATATATGGTTTTTCCCTAAATACATTGAAGCCGCTGGAAATATTTTTTACATTTTAGTAACTAACAAGGCACAAAATCACATTTTGTGTAGAAAAAATATTTGCTCTACTTGCATCAGTAGCGTCTTCTCCAACATGTCCTTAAGTATATTAAGGAAAAAAAAAAAGGTACGCGACTGCTTTTTTCCAAAAGGGTTTCATAAAGGACTATCATTTCTTGATTAAAATGCTCCTTTGACTTTTTTCGTCCCATGAAAGGTTGTCCATTAAAAACATTATTTAGCTTTAAAACTCATAGGTTTACTTATTTCATGCTTTGGTTTTATTAATTATTAAAAATAGTTGCTTCCAAAAAACATGTAAATCTAACTTATCTAACAAATTCCTATAAAGAAACCACAAAGACCAAAATTACTTTCAAATAAGATATTAAATTCGAAATAAAGAATATCAAGCGCCCATCGAAATGTAAAGAAATGTATTTTACTTTTTTAATTAAAAACCATTTGTCAGACGAAAAAAGTTAAGAGCGAATTTTTACCAGTGAATAAAACGCCTTAATGAACTTGATTTTATTTTCTTAACTATAATGTTCAAGAACAGGTTAATCGAAAGTCGTTCGTCAAGCGAAAAAAAATTAGGAGGGCATTTTTGCCAAGAAATGAAGGATGTTTATGAAATTAGTACCTATTTTGGAAAAAAAGCAGTGTCGTATCATTCTTTTCGCTAGGAATGCTCAAGGGCATGTTAGCCCGGACGACACAGATAGAAAGAGAACAAATATTTTTCCTGCAGAAAATGCATTTTTATGCCTAGTTGGTATCTACCAAAGTATAAAAATATATTTCAAGAGATTTCAAAGTATTTAAAGAAAAACGAAACCTAATTTTCAAGACCCTGTATCTTAAAGATAAAGCATTTTCGGACTTATCTTGATATAATTTATTTTTAAATGACCTACGAATTATGCATCTTATTCGAGAACACTCTGTATAACCACATTTTACGACAATTATTTTATAATAAATTCCATAAATGATCATAAAATTATTATCGTGGGACTTGCGAAGGAATCATATACGTACCCGTGTGTACAGTGGGCCCCAGTAATGACGTACTTATTGCTAATCAAGGAACCACCGCACGCAAATATCCCTTCAAATTCCACTGCTATTTGATAAGGAAATTGTTCAATGGTAGCATTTCTGCCGCCAATGATTCTTCCATCTGGCTTATAATGAGGTTTTCCCAACGATGGATCTGCTTAAAATTAAATAAAAACCGGTTTTATTACGCAAAATTTAAAACCAACAATTGTTTGTCCCTCGCCAATAATTAAATTGTCAGGCAGTTTAAAATAACATACAATCGTAATTACTTACATGCCAGAAATATTATCGTGAAAACAAGAGACAGGGGCTTCATTTTTCGTTTTGATGAAGAGTTTTACAATTTTTAAGCTTTTATAGATTGCTTGTGATTGATAAAATCATTAGAATGTTATTAGATTTCTCGTAATACCGTTTACAGTACGCTAGATAAAAGGGCAATAAATTTATGGATTAAGTAAATCCTCTTTTCTACTAAGCAATAAAGTAATATTGTGTCATAATGAAAACAAAGTAGGCTGATTTATAAAAAAAAGCGGATCCGACAAAGACTTATCGAAATTTACTGTGTTTCATCAGTCAACACTGCTTTTTTTACTACCACCTGGATTACTTTGTTAAGTCGTCTGTTTTATATTACGCATATTACGCAGGAATTTTTAAAAAGAGAAAGTGATAAATATCAATCTTATTTCAGTAGATTAGTTTTAATTATATTATGCCTAAATACCAAAATGTTATGAAATATTTTCGGTGAGCTGCATTTTTTATTGTAAAGATACGTTTAAATATAATGTTGAGCATAGAAGGGAGTTTATATTGGCTGTTATCTAAAAAGAGAGGCAGTTCAACTTGTAAACTCATTATCTTTGCATTTTTTATCGACTATTTCTGCTTCCATTAAGGAATTTAAAGTTGTTGGTGGAAAGATGAAAAATTGGAATTTAGTGAGTGAAATTGTTATGCCAATTTGTAGAAACAAGCAGAGGTATTTTAGGTATTTCACTGAAATGAAAAACCCATTGTCTGAGAAGAAAAATAAAGCAATCAAAGTTTCAAATGTTTTGATTTGAGCGTTACTAATTTTTTATTAATGTCCTCTACACGTCATTATTTTAGGTCTATTTAATATTCGTACCATGAAGATAAATTTTACGACTTAATTTAAAATTACACAGGCTTAACAAGGATATGTATTTTCATTCGATTAAAATGTAGAATTGCGCACGATCCTAATAATTGTTGTCCTACAAAATGAGGACGATTTTTAGAGTGACATTAGTCATCATTTCACTCTTTAGTAAGTATAAACTGCTTTCACTTTATACGGCACATGCTATCGTACCACCCTCACTACGATGATTTCATTCGCGGATGTTGTTACGCGTTTTCACAAATTACTGATTTAACAAGCGCAACGGTTTTTATAATTTTGATGATAGTTCTTGTTTGCGGATTAGATTATAATACGTTTTAAACATCAATAAGGTAAGATTTTTACAAAGTTGCGTAGATTAGCTTCACAATCCTTTAGGAATGATTTGGGAAGGCTTCTGGTGATGACTTTAACTTCAACGACGTTCCGAGGATGACGACGAAAAAAGGGCATGGGTTGTATCAAACAATCATTATACAGCGAGAAATGTTACAAAAACAATTATTCAACTAGTTGGTGGCTAACAAGCACCTGAAGAAATTAGAATAAAGGACTCAATATATCGGTTTTTTTAGAGTGACAAACTTGATTTAATAGTCATGCTTGATGCGCTCATTAAACGCGAATGTTACTTTTTTGCACGCAGGTTGTGTTATTTGTGACATGTTATGATGTTGAAAGCAGAATCATCAGAATATGATGGTACCGTGAGTGTCGTGGATTTTTAAAAGTGTTGTGTTTTTAGAACTTCTACTAATGAATAAAACATCAATGCGAATCTGCACTATTACAAGTGCTAGAGTTTGGAAAACTCTATCAGATATTCTTTCCATAACATTGAATAGACCTGCGTAAGGTGGTTCTACTGGAGCTTTAACATAATAATTCCTCATGAAAAGATTAAAACATGTGTATAAATACTTTAAGATGAACACTCTTGATTTAATGTGATAAGTAGTTGGTGTAAGACGAAGTGATCGCATGAATTTCCGGTGTTTTTCTATGAATACCTGAGGAATTGCTAGTAGATCTGCGGATATCAAAAATTTTCCAGGAACTCTAAGATTGGTGTCATATAACTTTTGGGCTCGAGTTGACTGTAGGTCTTTAAAAGAACTTCTGAGATTCAACAATACAGTGGACAGAATTTCAATTCAGAGTTTAACACATAAGTACAGTTTTTAATATTTGGTGAAAGCATTTGATCATACAATTCTACTGAGGATGATAAGTGGTTGTTCTATTCTGTTTCGCTTCAATTAAGTTACATAATGCTTAGAATAAGATGGGTTTAAATTGGAAGCCTTGATCGGAGGTGATTATGGTTGGAGTTTCATAATGAGAAATCCAGTGGTCGAACGTGGACGTAACAATTGTCTCAGTTGTTTTATTTTTAAGACAATGGCTACTGGTCATCAGGTAAAGCGATCCATGATAGTTAAACGGGATTTATAACCCCTCACATCTGGTATTGTGTGTTTAAGTAAATGTACCTTAATCTAGCATCAGATACTTCAATATGATTTGGTTTAAGATTAATGTGTGGTCGCATTTTTGACTTTGATACGTTATGCATTCCCGAGCCCATTGCAATGCATCTTTCCTAATGTTTGAACAAACGAAAAAGAGTTACCTTACTACTTATATGAGAAATATTATTTTAAAATGTTTTATAGATTTAAGGACGTTTCGTTCTGAATCAGATGCAACAGTTCTTAATCATCCTGCTAAGCTTGTTTAATTGTCTAAGGATCAAGAATGGTTGTCATTGTTATTGCCTTAATCCATGACAATGCATCAGCAACTAAATTATTTTCTTCTTTTACATAAATTATGTTTGTACAAAACTGAGTAAAATATACTAAAGTTGCTTCAATTGAAGCTCAGAAGCTCAGTGGCGTGATTTTCTTTCTTTTTATTTTCTTGATTAAAAAAGTTCAAGGACATGTTAATCGAAAACTATTCATCAAAACAAAATAAATGAAGCATTTTTATCCATAAATATAAAATGTTTATAAATTAGGTACCTCTTTCAAAAAAAGCAGCGGCGTACTATTCTTTCCGTTAAGAATATTCAAGTGTATGTTAGCTCGGATGTCACTAATAGAGATAGAACAAATATTTTGCTTGCAAAAATGCGTTTTTATGTCTACTTAGTATCTACTAAAACACAAAAAATTATTTCAAGTGGTTTCGAAGTGTTTAAAAAGAAAATAAAAATTTTTCTTCATTTTCTATGCCCTGTATCTTAAAAATGAAGCAGTTTAGGATTTATGTTAATATAAACTTTTTTTCTTTAAATGACCCAAGGATTTGATTCTTTAGGTATTAGTATCTTATTCGAAAACACTCTGTCTACAAAATCAAAATTTAGTCCACGAAAGACGGAATCGATATACCTCTGGTAAGTTTGACTGGCAATTATGACTCCAAATGGCACCACAAGATATTCGCGGAAACCCCAGGGTGTAATAGTAGCTGTTTTTTTATGTCATCTTTATGCATAGACACTTAATAATAGGCTCTCTCGAGATGTAAAGTAAAAAAATGATATTCCGTGTAGCAATGTGAAAAGATTTTGAATCAATGGTGGTGGATAGTTGTCGGGCTCAAAAATTTCATTTAGTCTGCGATAGCCACCCACCATTTTTTTAAAATTTTATCCTTGTCAAGTTGTTACTGCAGTACCTTTTAAGCACCAGCATCCCTTTCCCCGCCAAGCTTGCGACACCGTTCAGCAATTGGACGCCCGTTAGTAATGATTCTGTAAGAGAATTTTTTTCCGAGATGCTAAAGCAATATTGAGTAAAGGTCTTGTCAACTTTAATAAAAATTGTTCTAAATCTTACCGTTGGAGCTAATGTAAGTACTTGAATCTATAATTTGTTGATTCTTCAGATCTGTAAATAGTCCATAATGCTTGATGAAGTCAGAACCAATGAATGGCATTGCAGAGCACAGCACTTGCATGTATTAACATCTATAACAAAGATTATAATACCGAAGGTATCAATTTGAGCGCGATTGACAGCGTAAAGAACCAAGTCAGTCTTTTTACGGTTATTTTTTAAAACTGAAGCAGGAATGATGGAAACAATGGCACCAGAGTCAATAAGAAATCTCTGCTTTGAAGATCTAATAATCTATCGATCAAATGAAGGCGAGGTCCTTGATTATGTAAAATGTTGCTGGTGTCGCTGTCATTCGCAGCCCCTATTGTTGACAGCGATTAGCGTTTTTTGAATTTGAACGTCAAGAAAATGTGTTAGGTAAGCACGGCTCCCTCATCTTTGGTGATAATAGCACCAATCATTGTTTCGAATTGATGTCGGAAAGCGACTTTTTGATTTGAATTTCGCTGCTACACAGTAAGTTGATCAAATTTTTGTAAAATGCTGCAAAATAATTTTTCTATATTATCTGGTTTTTGCTGTAGTGATACTACATCTGCTAAGGTATCAACTTTGATGAAGTTGAAATTTTCACTACAAACATTTCTTTATTTATTTTGAGTAGCATGCGTTCCGCAATTTTTTTAAGTTCCTTGAGATTTTAGGTGTTAAACATCGTCAGACATTTTTGAATTTCAACTGGTAGTTGTTCAAGCGATAATTCTCGTATTGTTGTGTCAGACAGGTTCTTTGAACTCTTGGTTCGTATTTTCTGTAAAGGATGCGAAAGAAATTATAAGGAAATTCCTTTTATTACCTTTTGTACTTTTTCATCTTTAGACACATCAAATCGCTTAATAATTACATTCTAATAAACTTATACTTATCTTGAACTGGTGGCTCTCGCATAACATCATTAAACTGCCGCAAAGTATTGACATCGATAGATCTAAAAATTGAATTGAATTTTATGTCATCATCATTTATTCTAAAAGCCTTGAATTCATTTTTTATCCTGATAAAAATGGGATAGATCAGGTTTCTTCACGTTTAAGAAAAGTTATTTATATGTAGCATAGGCTGATTCAAATTTGATTTCCACTACAGAGAATTCGGAAACTATTAGAGATACAAGGAAGCTTAAACAAGTAAGACAGTGCAGAATTTAATGTCTAACAATATTAATTTGATATAAATATGTCATGGCACACTTCAAAATTACAACATTTGTTAAATAAAGCAATTTATTATAAAAAAAATAGTCAGGCAATGCAATAGATATAGCCCTTAATAATAAAAATACAGTCCCCAAGAAAGCAATCATTATTATCATTAAAAAACCAGGCAGAATGCAACCTAGACTACAAATTCATGCAGCCCTTCCAGGCATGTATAGTGGTGAATCATAGGTAGCTCAACTACCAACATTTGAAAGATTGCCCCACCTAGCGAAGCGGTTGCTCTCTAGGAACAATTTCCCAGAAGACAAGGATTCTGATGCACAGACCAATAGGTTTGAACATTTATTAGATTCGAAGTTTGGAAACCAAATACCGGTTTCGATCTTGTTAGATCTCATCAGTTTGGTATATCAAACTCGAATGCTAACAAATGTTCCGACAAGTAATTACTAAAACATTCAAAGACGTCAAGGAGTGACTCTTAGTACTACCACCTATTGGCCCATAGAGAAACTATGGCCATCGCCAACAATGTCAAGTATGCAAGTAGAATGCAACCTAGACTACAAATTCATACAGCTCTCCAGGCGTGTAAAGTGAATCATAGGCAGCTGAACTACCCAAAGAGTTTTTATAACTAGAGACGACACCCAGGCTATTTTCTATAGTCCATGTTGTCGGCAACATATCGAGCGGGTACGCTCTCTCAATCAAAACATTGTACAGTACCTGACTGGCTCAATAGGATAGCATATTTAAATCAATCAGAACTTTGTTAATAGTCCTAACTCTATTTATATTTTTTTTGCATAAACTCATCTGCTTAACATTATGAAATATTCTTAAAATAAAACATTTTTCCAAAACTAATTTTGATAAATTGAATCCATAGAGTAAATATAAACTAGAGACGACAATAAACAAACTTTCGTGTCATTGATATTGGAGTGAGAGGGAAGATGTTTATCAACATGAATTTTGACAGCAGTTTTTGACAAACAAATAAAGTTTATTTGCAATTTTGTCGTTAATTGCAGTTTTGATGAGTTCAAATCTAGTGTATATTATGCAGCATAGCGATTAGAAGTACCTAGTTCATAGCGTTAATTGTAAGTAAAAAGACTTATTTTTATCATAATTCGTTTACTTCAAAGAGAAGCGTCTTCAAGGTGGTTTGTTGGTTAGGATACAGGGTCGTATTCACATCGAATGCTTTCTAAAATTATCTATTTTAATTAGCCTACTATGAAAATGCTATATGCAACGAAAAAAAGGGCCATATTAGTCAGTAACAGTTTTTTGTTTATACAATGAGGTCCAAACGTAACACATAATTTCATTATTTACGTAATTTAAATTTATGAGCAGGTCCATTTTGCATTCCAAAATGGAACTTTTTAAGCATAATTTTATCCTTTTCTCTCCAACCTCCTTGAAGCAACCAAAGAGTTTTTATAGCTAGAGACGACACGCAGGCTATTTTCTATACTCGATGTTGTAGGCAACATATCGTGCGGGTACGCTCTCTCAATCAGAGTTATAGGCTATCAAAGTTGTCAAGGAAAACAAATAATTTTATTAATATCTCCATAACCGCTTTACCGCCCGTGTCAAAATTTGAAGCATTTATTTAGACAGCTATGGGTTAATATATGATCACTAACCCTGTTCATATTAGTAAAATAAAAAGACAACACAATATTTATAAACTTTATTGATTTTTAAAAATTATTTTTTTTGTTAACAGAGATCTAATTCTACTTATATCTTTTTTTGCATTAATCTGCTTTACATCGTGAAATATTCTTAAATTAAAATATTTTTCTAAAATTAATTTTGCTAAATTGAACGCATGATTATTGTCTTGATCGTCATCATATAAATGATTATCGAATGAATCAAAGATTTCTGGATTAATATTACCTAGTGTAGCTAATATTAAATATTGAATTATATTAGTTTTTTTAAATAAATTTGACGTTTTCATGGAGAACCTAAATTGTTTTTCAGCAGCTTCGCAAAGATTATTATAAATTTTGAAGCATTGCACAGGAGTCCGTAGGTTTTACGCTTTTGTAATAGGGAAATTGTTTCATACGCTTCAATTACCTCCAGACATTTTTTACATGAAATCTTAGGTTTTAGTGATTTTACTACAAATCCAGCTATATAAGATACAATATCTTTGCAAAAGTCAGTCAAATGCCAATCAAATTTACTTGTAACAAACTCAATTTGGGGTACTTCTTCTGGTACTTCTACATTCAAAAATGAAGTTTCATCGAGACAAATAACGTTGCCACTTTCTGAAGATTTTATATCAGTATGTAGCAATAAACGTTTAAAAGCTGACTCAAACTGTCTACATGAAGGATTGTTATTAAAGCCACCCCTACTTCGAATTATGCTAAAAAACATTTCCAAATGGTCTTGTGACAACTTATAACTAAGTAAATATTCTAAAGGTGGATTCTCACAGGTAACTAAGTCTTGAAACAAATTTATGTAACTTTGTATATTTAACAAAAATCCAAAAAAACCAGTTTTAACTGTACTTTGTAGTAAGGGCGCTTCATCTACCAAATTTAAAAAATGTATATATTCAACACATTTTTTCATATAATTAATTAATTTGGGGGCGTTTGTTTTATTAAATGGTACTCGATATTCCGCTTTGGAGAATATATTTCGGCAATTAAAAATGTCAAATAAGTTATTAAAAATTAAACAAAATTCAGCAGTTGCCCTAGAATCCATAAAATTTTTTTGCTTTATGTCAAACTCCAAGAAAGTTAATGCATCTGCAACACTTCGGCTGAAAATCTGGCTTGCCAACTTAACTTTCATTTTTTCTTTGTAGTAAAATATGTGTCTCGGTTTAATCTTTGTGGCAGCATGTAATCCTTCATTATCTTGGAATTGAACTAATTTTGTGAAAAAATCCCACCTAATATAATCTTCTTTATATTTCAAATCCGATCCAGAACCAAATGAATGTTGTTTTGTTTATAAATAAAATATGATTTTATATTTCGTGTATCAGAGAAATCTGCTCCTAAACACTCCGCCATCTTTAAATTGGATGCTAATCCATCAAAAGTTACTGATTTAATTTCTAAACCAGTATTTTCCAGAAATTCTAACAATTTGAGAAGCAATGTAGCTTTATCCTGAGCATTGATTCCATTAGAAAAAAAATAAGCTACTGGAATTTTTAGATGGAGATTGTAAAATACCACCATAAATACAAGGATTTCTTTTGCTTCTTGTAGATTTTCTTCTTCTTTTCCAACAAAACCTTTCCAGTCTGCATAGCCTACAACTTTTTTACCCGTCCATTCAATTAGCTTCCGTATCGAAATTTCATCAAAAATTACACCAGCAACTAAAGATAAATTTTTATTTTTTGCTTCTTCAACTCTTTTTAAAATAGCATGGTGTGCTTGTCTATTAAAGCCTGGATCACAACGAATTTTCTGGTACCAATGACTAATAGATCGTGGATCTGGTAAACTTTTATTAAAAACTTTTCTTACGTAGTTATATGCTCTAGGCGAATAATAACGAAGGGTTAATGCAAATGTTTTTAATTGTTCTGTATACACTGTATTTTTGGAACCTTTCATCATTCGCTGAAAAAGTTATTTTGTTTGTCCAGACAGACATCTAAAAAAGTCAAATTTGTTTGAATACAAAACTAATTATTAATTAACTTACATTTAATGCTAACTCAAAATCTTCGTTTTTTGCTGCAAAATTAGATTTTAAATTAACTATTAAAGTTTTAATATCAAAAACATTTTTTTTTTAATCTTCTGACTGTAGTTTGCAAATTTGAGATTTTTTTTCTCAAATTCAACTCTGTTTCTTGTGATTTTTTGAAAAACATCTTTCTACCCCAAACCGTAATCAAATGCTGTTCTTTATAATCCCCAAAATATCTAGGATTTTTCAAAGTTCTCTTGTACCTAGAAGATATATTTTATTGCAATAGTATATGCTCTAAAAATATAGATAGCAATGTTTTTACCTGCGAACGCCTCTGGAAGAACCAGCTTCAATTTCTTCTGAATTTAAACTCATGTTTGGAGAAACTGGGGATTTTGAAGGTGAACTTGCAGTTATGGTACGTGATTCGCTCACACTTATACTAGTAATTCCACTGATTATGGATTTTGATGGTGAACTTGCGGTCAGTGTATGTGATTCGCTGAGACTTATAGTGGCAGCCGAATCAGAAAGTCTAAAAAATTAAATATGAGTGAAGGTAAAAATATTTTACTGTCCAACCTGGCCCTTTTTTTACTTGGAGATGACATTTCTTTATCCACATCCATTTTTAAACAAGTAAGATAACTGAAATTAATACTTATGAGAAAGCATTCAATCTGAATACGGCCCTGCATCTTACCCAATAAGTAAATTTAAACTCGCTTCTCTTTGAAATATCCAAATAATTTTAAAACTAGGTGTTTTCACTAATAAGTAACACTATAAACAATTTTTAACCAGTATGCTGCACAATATACACCAAGTTTAAACTCCTAAAAACTGCAATTAACAACAAAATCGCCAAAACAAACACCGGTTTGATTGTCGTCTGTCAAAAATTTCTATCAAAATTCATGTTGATAAACATCTTCCTTTTCACTCCAATAACAACGACACGGAAGTTTGTTTATTGTCGTCTCTAGTTTATATTTACTCTATGGAACTACCAATAGTTGAAACACTGCCACCTATTGAAGCGGTTGCTCTCTAGGAACAATTTCCCAGAAGACAAGGATTATATTGGTCTGTGCATTAGAATCCTAGTCTTCGGGGAAATTGTTCCTAGCGAGCAACCGCTTCGCTAGGTGGCAGTGTTTCAACTGTTGGTAGTTCAGCTACCTATGATTCACTATACACGCCTGGAGGGCTGCATGAATTTGTAGTCTAGGTTGCATTCTACTTGCATACTGACATTATTAGGCGATGGCCATAGTTTCTCTATGGGCCAATAGGTGGTAGTATTAAGAGTCACTCCTTGACGTCTGTGAATGTTTTAGTACTTACTTGTCGGAACATTTGTTAGCATTCGAGTTGGATATACCAAACTGACGAGATCTTATAAGATCGAAACCGGTATTTGGTTTCCAAACTTCGAATCTAATAAATGTTCATCAAACCTATTGGTCTTGTGCATTAGAGTTAAAAAACCAAATATATTGTAACAAATTTTATGAATGGTATGAATCCCTTTAAAAAACGTCATTGTCAGCAACATTCTAAGCATTTTATCAGGGCAGGATTGACCATGACTCACAGTCAGGAGTGCGTTCTAAACTTCTCTAGAGGTTAAATACTCTAAGACGATGTTCTGCATAAATATGAGAGTCATTTCTAATGTTAGTTTATTAGATATTTCACGTTACACGAATAAATTTTTAGAGTTAAAAGAATTTTCCTAAAAATGACCTAATATTTTAAACTATTCTATTAGAGTTTTAATAAGTTAATCGCTTTGGAAAAATAAAATGGGACCAAGAAAATGTTGGTACTTTAAAAGGCAATAATTTTATGTGTAATGTACAAGGAAAATTGTGCAGATTCCAAAATTGTAATAATAGACAGGGTGCTCTAATTAATAATCAAAAGTTTGAACCAGATTTAGCGAAAGTGGCAAGAGTAGGAATATTATTTCATAAGTACAAGTTTGAAAATTTTATCTTACGAAATAAAAAAATAGGGGCTGTACTGTACTATGATACCATTACACCCGATATGTATCAGTTAACAGTTAAAGCTTTATTTTACTCTTTTTCCTTTGTTGTTTACATTATCATAATTAATACTTAATTACAACAGAAGTATTTGTTTTTAGATTTCCAACAGATTGAAGGTCGCATTCCTAGAAGAGGTCTTTACAAAAAAAAAATTGATCTTCTAAAGCCGGTGGATGATATTAAGGAAGTCAATTACCAGGTATCCATTGAACTGAAAGGACATGGTCATGTTTGCTCAGGACTCTATTTGAACCCTATTTATATTTTAACCTCAGCCAGATGTGTATACAAGTAAGTCTATGGTTCTTATTCAGTGAAGAACTAATGTAACAGAAAAATCGAATGGACGTTTGAATTCTGAGATATGAGTAAACAGATTTATTTTAAATAAAGCGATAAAGTCGAAAAGCACATTGACTTGTATTCTTATGGAAATATTTTTATGGCAATATTAGTAGTCACATTTGCTTAAGACAAGAAGCAGTTCGTTTTTCGATAGATTGTTGTATCGTCTGAAATGAAAACATTGTGCTGGGTTAACACTAACTTTTAAATATTCAATTAAAACTACTCTGCTCTAATGAATTTTGCCGCAGCAAGCAAAATTGCTTGCTAATGTAAATTTTATCCAATCTACATGAAGATGGAATGCAAAACAATAAACTTTATACACGGTGATCCAAAATAAATTGGCAGCATTGCTAGCTTTGTTATTATTAAAACTACAAAATTGGTTTAATTAGCAAACTAGTTACAGTTCTTGATGCTGATCATCGGAAGGTTATTGGGTGAAAAGAAAAGTCACGAATTGCCGTTTTATACTTTTAATTAAATCAAGCCCCTTTTACTTAAACGAATGCAGAACAACTAACTAACGATTCTGCTCTTCTGGGTGTTCTTCATTTATGAAACTTGAAACCTATGGTAATAAAATTTTGTTTATATAAAAGTCGCTGTTCAATAACAGCCTGATTAAGCTTTCTTGCACGTGAATAAACATTGAGATAAACGAATATAGTTTTTGCTTATTTCCAACACTGATTAAGATGACATGAAAAAAACCATTGAACATCGCGTTTTTGAAATATTTGACAAAGTTATAATTATTTAAATAGAACAACCTGTATATTTTATGATTTTCATGAAAGGTAACAGAATTTCAAATGAAAATAGTTATTATAAATTTTTTGCTAAGATAAATAATAGCGGAGCTTTGAATTCCTCAGATTGGTTTTAATCTTAAGGTATGGCGGGGAATAATTTCATTTAGAATCTTTGGACCTTTCATTTATGAATTTTCCCTGAATAATGAAAGATGTCTGAAAATTGTGCAAGATATTTTAGACAATAATTTCTTATATAAAATGGATTTATTAAACAGGCAACATGTCACATTCCAGCAGAATTGATCTCATACGTATAAATATAGGAAAACCCGTCATCTTTTAAGACATGTGGATTGGAACTAATAGAATTATTGAATGACCTCCAAGGTCACCTGATTTGACCCCACTAGAATTTTTGTTGTGAGATTATTTTTAAAACTTCATTTATACAAAGCGACACAATAATGTAAATAACCTAAAATATATAGACAGTTAGAGAAGTTAATGAAAATGAGTTGGCAGAACTATCTTAAACGTATTCATACTGTCCTGAAGTGAGCAGAGAAATGTATTGAAAAGGGAAAAGCAAGCAAGCAACTTCTGAAGGCGAAATTAGCAGTTTCAAAAAGATACATTTTAATAAGGATTAATTATTAAATAATGTTACCTGTTTATTAATATTTATACAGAGTGTCCCACCGGAAATCTCCGCTATCGATTTCTGACAAAGTACTGTGATGAGCGACCATGACCAGTGATTGTATGTAGTTTTTCAAAATTGTAGAATGTTGCTCATCTTTAAAAATTTTCGAAGAATAATTTACCTTCGATTTTCGGACCGCCGCTTTATGCCATGCAGCGGTCGTGGACAAAACGGTCGCCTTGACGGTAAACATTGATGTAAAGTAAGAAAAGCGCTGCAGTAGAGTACGTCGGTCGAGACTAGGGCTCTAAAATTGTCATGATTGGAGCTGTATTGTTCTAATTTGCTATAAATTTTTTAGAAGTCGCAAACTATATTTATTTGTTGTTTTCCTTTTAGTCGACAAAGAAATTTTGAGATACAAGTCACTTCACTTTTAATTGACAAAAATTATTTTTAGAGAACGTATTTTTCTTTATTTTAGTTGACAAGGTTGTATTTTAGGTTGTAATATATAATTTTTTCGTTATATTTGAAGGTCTTTTGGTCGGAAAAAATCAATTTTGGTCATAATGTTTTTTTAATTGGCAACGTAGCTGAAAACTAAAAATCTGTCTTATCAACGTATAAAGTTTGTTGTTTCGCAAGACAAAATTTCGCCCTAAAATTGATAACCTCTAACGATACATAACAGATTTGTTCTTATACTTTAATTACATCTTTATGACCATCAGAATCCCCGCAGGCCAAGGGATTATTAATTATTTTTGAATATTATTTACATTGTTTTGACATTCCTGGAGAGGAATCTGAGGTATTGAAAAGTTTCAAGAAAAAATTGTTCAGAATGTAATTTTGCAATGATAATGAATAAAAACTAAAATTTCACAAAAGAGGTACAAATTTTATAAACATCGTTTATTTCTTGGTAAAAATTCCCCCAGATTTTTTTCCTAGGACAAACGGTTTTCGATTAAAATGTCCTTGAAAATTTAATCAAAATAAAAAGAAAAAAATCAGGCCACTGAGTTTTTTTTTAAAAATAGACTAGGTTTTCATTAGGACTTTTATTCGTTAACAAAAAAGATGAATGGTTTTTTATTAAAAAAATAAAATGAATTTCTTTGCATTTTGATGGGCCCTTGATATTCTTCTCTACAAATTTAATATGTCATTTTAAGAGAACTTTGGTCATTACTAGATTACTTAGATAACTTAGATATACATGTGTTTTTTTTGATAATAAGTATTTTTAATAATAAATAAACCCATAGCATAAAATAAGTCAACATAATGGTATTTTAAAGCTAAATAATTTTTCAATGCAAAAGCATTCGCCACATAAAGTTAAGGTTGTTTATGAAATTGGTTCCTTGTATTTAAAAAACTCAGTGACTTACCATTTTTTTCGTTAAGATTACTCAGGGAAGTGTTATTACGGGCGCCACTGATAGAAGTAGAACAAACATTTTTCTTGCAGAAAATGCATTTTTATTCCTAGTTAGTATATACCAAATTTTTTCTTAATTTTTAGAAACCTGTATCTTAAAAATAAAGCGGACGTATGCAGATATAAACTTTTTTTTCTTAAAATCGTTCAAAGATTATGCTCCGTCAACAATGGCATTTTTTTGAAAAGACCCTGTATACTCTAATTGCAGGTTTATTAACATCAAAATCCCCGCAGGCAAAGGGATTATTGCAATGGTAATTATTTCTAAATATTGTTTACATTACATTAAAATTCTTAGAGAAGACTCTGAGGCATTGAAAAAATGTTCAACAAAAAATCCTTCAGAATCTAATGTGGCAATAAACACAAATAAAAACTCTAAAGATGTCAATTCATAAACTGACATATACCTAATTTAATTTTGCACTGTATCATACGATTTCTTGGGATTGGAAATTAAAACAATTAAATATGTTATTAGTCTTCCAGTTTTAAGATTTTGTCTGTAAAATTTTAAAATTGTTTCGAAAAGTATGGAAAATTTTCATCATATTGAAGAACAAATTCTATGTCATTTGGTATTTTGAAATTTTTTTTTATAAAAATTGAATAATATACAAGAAAGATATAATATTTTATAAGACATCCTTCATATGTACATAATAAAAAAGTTAAATAAATCATAGTAGCTACATTCCAACGTAAAATGGCAACGTAACGTATAAAGTCGTGCTTGCAGTAATCTCACCGTACACAGCGGTCGCTTCGAAAGTGTGGTCGTCGTACTTTTTCGAAGCGGTAGTCCTTAACGTTCTGTAAAAAAACACTGCCTATTACAAGCACGTACACGGTTTTTGGTGACTTCACTCGACGTAACATTACGGTCGCTCTTTCATGTTACCTTTCTATAGGAAACCGTAGCTTTACTTATTTTTAATGTCAATAAATATAATTGACCTATTTCACATATTGTAGGTTAGTACATTTAATTGTTTAACCCCTTAATTATGAAACCTAATTACAAAAAAAAACATTAATCCTTTAAATTATATATTTAAATGAACTTAACTTTTTTTTTAGTCAAGAGGATTCTCCTGGAGAGTCTGTTTGAGTGTTCTCATTTACAGCCTCCCTGCCCCCTTGACCGGTGCTGGCTGCTTTTGGGAGTTTGATGTGGTTGTCGGTTCCTTTGACGTAGTCAAATTTGCCGCCATCGACCCAACACATTCACTCACTTGTGACTTTTCTTGCCTTGTGCCTTGTCGGTGTTGTTGCCTTTTCTTCCTTGTGAACTTTAAAGCAGATTTTTTTACGGTCACCCCTCCTGATCTCTTTAGAGTGAGAATTCCAACCAACTCATCTTTTTCTTCTTTTTGAAGGCCAATTTAATATTGCAGTTATCTGTGTAGTTCTGTCCTTCCTCCTTTCAGGTTGCATTTTTTGATAAGCGACTGCCTCTCTCGTATTTTGAAAAGCGTCGCAGAATGCAGAAACCTCTTCTCTCTTCACGGTTTGGATAGCTGTTTACTGAAATGTAGTCCTCCTGAAATTGAAGTTGTACTTTTCCTTGATTTTTCTCTTCTTTGCATTTTGGGAATGTGCCTTTCAGATTCATTTTTAAATCATCCCATTTTTTCCAGCTGGTGATGGTCTATTTGTGAATTAGCTTTCAGTTCCTCTGCTAATTCCTTTTCTTCATGTTGGCCCTCACTCGTTTTCTTCACAATTTTCTTTATTCCATTTATTCCATTTGCCAAGGTATGTACATAATTTTGGATCTTCTTGTACGTGGGGACTTCATCGTGTAAGACTTGAGGGCCTATCGGAGTTGTAATCTTTCCTGTTCCTGTGTTTCTAGTTGACTCGTCTTCTATTTTCTCGTTTAATTTAAACAAGATATCTCTTACTTGCAGCGCTATCTTTTTGTGCCACTGCTCTTTGAAATATTTTATTTCTTCTTTTGCCTCGGGATGCACCCTCAATTGTAGGTCTCCTTTTACTAATGTCCATAGTTCTTTTATATTCCCTTGAACATACTTCCATCCATGTGTCCATTTCTTCTCGCAGCGCTTTAATGTTTACTACTTGTTCGATTAGTTTTTCTTACATTTTCCCTCTGATGACTACCATTATGGAATGTCGTTCGTTCTTTGTTTTTTTGTGTTTTTGTTGGAGAGTTTTTCTCCAGGTTGTGTTTTTATGTCTTTATGAGGTTTGGTAATTCTCCCATGAGACGGGTTTTATTTTGAAAAAAATAAGCGATTCCACTTCACTTTTCGCGGTCACTTATCCCTAACTATTCTTTAGAATTCTTAGGTTTTTTTTCGTGCACGGCTTAATTTTTTACTCGAAGGATCATGCTTAGGGTTCGAGTAATTGATACGACGATTCGATCAATCTTTAAATTTATTAAAAGTAGAATGTAAAAACCATGACAAATTAAAAATGTGATGTTAAACAAGTTTGCAGTAAATAATGTAATAATTTTACTACATGCATATGAACGAAATGCACCGGTTGGCGGTCGCTGGTTTAACCGTCAATCGTTAATTCTGTTGAGCCTTGCAATAATTTTCATAAACCTGATTAATGAGAATTTGTTAAATTTTAAACAATAACATGAAGAATTTAAAACAATTGAGGAATTTGGAAAACAATTAGGTGTGTCAGGTTGAATGACACCTTACAAATAAAGATACAAATTATTAAAAAATCTATTTAATAGAAGAATATATAGTTGGTTTTCAAAGTCTTTTAATCGGTAAACGTTCCTTTTTTTCTAAATGCAACTGCTTTCAGGAAAATTATGTCAACTTCGTTATTTCTTATAGACGCCATATTGAATTTTTTAATTTTCGCATTCAGCGTATTTTTCTGATTAATTTGATATACAACATGCCATACTTCAAATGTGACAAAGTAGATTAAATGAAATAATTTATTATTTTTAAACAAACAAAAAAAATTGGTAGGCGATTCAAGTGGCACAGCTTTTAATAATAAAAATACAGTACCTATTTACGTAACAGTAACTATTGAAAAACCAAAAATATTGCAACAAACTGTACAATATTGAAACAGTTATTGGTATTATTGTATCATGCATACACACCTTTAAATGGCGCAATTCTATCAAAACGTGTAGATATTCTTAAAATTTTGTCGGCAATTTTTACAAAAATTCTTTTAACCTTGAAAACTTATTCTTGTAACGTGAAATATCTAACAATCTAACATTAGAAATAATTTTTATATTTATGCACATTATTCGTCTTAGAATACTTAACTTCTAGAGAAGTCTAGAAAACACACTTAGGTATGAGTCATGGGAAAGTCGCTCCTATTAAAATTCTTGGAATGTTCTGAGAATTACGTCATTTAAAGAAAATTATGCACATTACGAATATTAATAAATATTTCAATATTATACAATTTGTTACAATATTTTTGATCTTTCAATGATAACCTCTACTTTTTTACGGACTGTATTTTTTATCATTAAGAGTATTTTTTTAAATAATAAACTACCTTATTTAACCCATTTTGCCACATTTGAAGTATGCCATGACATACATCAAATTAATCAGAAAAATATGCTGAATTCGAAAATAAAAAAATTCAATATGGCTTTCATAAGAAATAACAAAGTTTGTATAAATTTCTCAGAAACAGTTAAATTTAGAAAAAATCAACTTACGCCAATGAAAAGGCCCTAAAAACAACTAATTACAATTTTTGATTCTTTTTCGATGGGACTTCAAATAAACAATTTAGAGCTGATTATTAACAATGGCGATTTTCAATTTTTTCTGAATAAAATCAAGACGAATTGGAATTGAATTGTTTTCTCAGCGGAATATTGTTAGGCATTATATTCTGCACTACTTTGCCTATTTAAGCTTCCTTGTATCTCTAATGGTTTACGAGATCCTTGTAGTGGAAATGAAATTTGGTTCAACCCGTATAACACGTGACTAAAAGGTGATTTTCTTTACTCTCCCTCGGCTCGTGCCATATAAAATACTATTATTTTCTGAGAAACAAAAAAAAAGTAAATATCGATAACAGAAAATTAAATTCTAAAGAAAATATTTCAAAATATTTTCTTCCTGCCTAACACACTTTTCATCTATATTCATCTATGAATATTGCGAGAGTTTTTTACTAAGGTCCGTCCCTTAATATTCCATATTGTAATAGTTACAGCATCTTGAAGAGCAATTATTGTTGCATATCTATTTTTGTGCACTTCATTTTTTACGAGCTTCCATAAAAAATCTAGTGGGATCATATCTGGTGGCCGTAAAGGCTATTTAAACCTATGCAACGGTTACCAAATAATCTATTCAACTACTTATTAATTGCCCGAAAATTATGCGCGGCAGCACCATTTTGTTGGGAATAAGCAACTAGTCGATCACAAAAATTGAAATAGTCTAAAAATCTTCTCAAAATTTGACTCCTAAACTTATTGAATTCGACATATCGTTGTCCTGTTAAATGTTTCTGGTAAACAAATGGCTTAATAATTTTTGATTTTATTATCTCACATTAATTTAGCAACTGTTAAAATTGTAATATGCTAAATAGACCATTTAACTGTTTTTAATAAGTCTTTTGGTATTTTTGAAAATAGACCTAAATCATTAGATATCTAAATATCTTTCTTTTTTTTTCAATATTTTGGCATTAACGCATAATAACTTTTTTACTTTAAATAAAATTTTTCATTTAATAGTAAAGTAATATACAGGGTATGCCATTAAAAAAAATGTTTTTCGTTAATATCTCTAAAACGTTATGCCCAATTGTATTTTATTTTTGCCAGTGCAATCACCATATAAAATACTACAACCTTGCAGTTGAACCGACATCGTAGTTTCAATAATAAGAAAGTTAACTTGGACCAGAGTATATAGAGGTTTATTTAAATTGACAGGCATGAGGTTTATGGTTCATGCAAAAATTCCGATGACTGTTATATACTGTATTCCAGCATTTGCTCAGCTTATTATACATGAACTAAGTAAATAAAATTTTCCATTTCTTTATAATTATTATTACCCCAATATTGATAATAATACGTTGGTATGAAAATGTACTGCAAGCACACAAGGCTTTAATTTAATTCTAGAAAATTTGAGTTTACATCACAAGTGTTTAAGGATTTAATTCTGTTTTAGTCAAGCAACTTCGAATGTTACAGTAAGAGCAGGCTCATTGTTAAGAAATCTTGGAGGTGTAACAAAAAACGTTAGTCAAATCACAATTCATCCAAGATTCAACTCTAAGGGCGACATGGAAATGGACGTAGCGCTCTTAGAACTCCACAGTCCACTTCCAAATAATAAAGAGATTGTACAAGCAATTCCTATGGTGCCAATAAATTGGGAACCAAGAGGTTTTATTCTTTGTCGTATTGCGGGATGGGGCTACAATTTAAAGAATAATTCCGCTATCAATATTCTGAGCGAAACTCCGAGACTGGCAGACAAAATTGCAAAAACCGATGTCCCGCTCTTCGCACAATACGATTGCAGGGTTGTTTGGGCTGAACATGGCAGGATAGTCAGCGATGACATGCTTTGCGCCGGTACAAAAATACACAGCAAGTCAACCTGCATTTCCGATCATGGAAGTCCATTGATTTGCAACAAAATGGTGGTTGGATTGGCCTCTTGGGGAGGCAAGTGCGAAAAAGAAAATTTACCTAGTATTTACACATTTTTAGCTAGTCCTAATATACGATCTTTTGTCGCATCTATGGTTGGATGATTGTAAATTAGAGCAAATAAATTAATAACGCACTTTGTACCTTTTCGTGTATTTTTTATCTGTTTTACCGATGGGAAAATAACATAATGGCTAGGCATGTGACAAACTAATTATATCATTCAATGTACGTAGCAGAAATCAAACATGCCGTAAAGGTAAACAAAACTAAACCTAGGCGTGCTTGTTATTCAGGTAATTCCTAGGAGATATTTGATTTTATTCGAATTTTAATGGTAAAGTTAATTTCTATTTATTTACCTCTTTACGTTCTCTTGTCTTTAAATGTTCTTTATTTTACAATTCGAACTTCCTCTTTGCGTAAGCCCTCATATAAGGTGATTTTACCATTGATATCTGAGGTTTTGCAGTTGAATCTGTGGAATAGTGATTTGCTTAAAACTCCAGAAATTTCAGGTACAAATATTTATATTTTTACGGCAATTTTTCTTAGTCAATCCCTGCTGTGATCTTGTTAGCAAATTTTAAATCTTTATGGTTATAGTATCCTATTCTGTGATAGTTAGCAACCATTTTTCTTGTTTTAAAAGGACGCATTCCCTTAGTGCTTGTCAGTTCTTATTTTAATAGTGTTACAGGAAGTATTCCAGTATCAATGCTACAACAAAATTGAGATTAATTTTCTCCGCCTGCGTTACTATAAAAATATATATCAACCTGTTTTAGGAATGTTCTTATAAAAATTTTGGTTTAATTTTACTGAATAAAAAGTAACCATTTTTCTATAATCTCTTGCACATTTAGCAGATTTAAAAATTAGAATTAAAAAAAATTAAAATAAGTCACTTTGAACGCCAGATTTAATATATAATATGTCTTACTTTCTTTGTTGGCCTTATTAGTAATTTTGGGGTCTAGTTTTTCCTGAATAATATTTCAAATATTATATTTTAGCAACACTCGAAAAAAAATTAGGAAAAACTGACTGATTTTATATATTTTGTATATTATACAAAAACTTTATAAAACAGAAATTTGTACTTTTATCAGCTGTTTTTTACGTCAAAAAAAATATGCATCTATACATGTCCAATTTTGGGTGTGAAAGTTGTCAGGAAAGCGTTAACAGCCATTCTGCTAGGAAGGCATTGCCCCAGGGCTTCGAGCATTTGAGGTTGTTTAAGGACCGTCGTTCGGTAGTCTTCAAAAGATATCTTACCGTCTCTATCATGGTCCATTTTCTTAGTAATAACCTCAATCATATCCTGGAAGAGTTATTTACTTAAAAGTAAAACTGCCCAAAGTTTAAACCTAGTCGAAACCTACTTTAACGGATTCTTCGGCATCATCGTCGCTACTTTGACTAGCCAAAGACGTTCGCAATAGCACAAATATGGCGTCTCTTCCTATAATTCCTTCACCCATAGTGTCGTAGACCTACAATGTCCTGGAGGTCATCAAACTTTATAAGAAATAAGAACTTACACTATAGCAAAACGTGATTTTTTCCTCTAGAGTGCCACGCAGGAACAAAGACAAGGCGTTGGCCCAAGCTTCCATCGAAACATAACTACTGGGACCCCTATCCAAAGCACAGAAAATTCTATCCATTAGAGTATCGTCGGTCATGTCCAAGCCGCTATGAAGGACGTCCCTAAATTGGGTTTTTGTGATAGCTGGTTGTTTTTCAGATCCCTCCTTTTGCAATTTGTAGTAAATGATCATTATAGACTCGATCTCCATGTAGGTAAAATGCAATGTTTTTGAAAGCCTCTTAAATAGGTCACAGTATTTTTTCTTAAATCTCGTCTCCTCCATGGAGTCCATGGACTGGTCCAGTATTAGTCCGAACGACATTTTTGGGATATTTACGTAAAATTTCCTTAATAAAATTGTTAAGTTCAGTCATATATTGACAGAAGTGTATATATGATTTCTACATGATTTCTATGGAAACCTTAAATTTGAAGCACAGTTCATGGTAAGTGAGAAAAAATAAATATTGAATTATGGGTTATCGAAATGCCACAATTTAGATAAAAGAGTTCAAAAAACCTGAAAAGAGGTGCTTATAAAAGGACAAAAATATTAAACGAAAAGCACAACCTTTGCATCAACGAAGCAAATTTAAATAAAAATATGTAATATTAATATTTATATATTTAATATTTATGTAGTACAAGTACTTGGCTCTTATTAGATATTAATGCTTAAAACAATTTATAACTAAATGTTTCTGCAAATTTTTCGTGGTAAAATTATGTCTTCTGTCTGTAAGAATGCTTTTGTATGCCGAAAAACCATATTTCACATCTACAATGGCTAATGGAGCAATTTCAATTTCGGTATATTTTCTGAATATATTTTAAAATCAGAAATTTTTTGCAATGTTTAAAATCGTTTATTCCTTAAGAGAGTGTAAACCAACTTTTCTTTTATGGTTTAACCAACAGATCCTGAAATAATGTCTGCTGCAACTTCAGTATTTTTGATAACATTTACGAATTCCACTAACGGTTAGTTGCTGTTTTACTAAAATTTGAAAACTCTGATTTGCAAATTTAAAATGCCCCATTGTGTGCAAGTTCGAGTATTTCTTCTAAAACTTCCTGATATTCTTGAACCGATTTGCTTTTCTGCACCTTGAAATTCAAGAATGAAGTTTTTAAATTCTCTAAAATTAAAAAATTAATCGAACTTACCTGGGTGAAATTCGATCCTAGTTATATGAAGGTTTCGTCCAAATAAGCAGGTGAAGTGTGGTACCCTTGTTTTATACCGACTTGCACACGTATTTCAGATTCCAGAAAAATATATTTTCTTGTTTCTTCAGGTTTACCTCTTGCCTTCTCAGTCTATTTGAAAACTATTTTTATTGAAATTTAATCTAGGGGTGCAAGCTTGGGCGGGAAGGAACCTGTTTATTTCGACGAAGCCTTCATATAATTAGAATTAAACTTCACTCCGGTTTGATCCTTTAATTATACTCTGGCTTCGTCTCCAATAAACAGGTCAAGTGTATATGTTCAGAGCAAAGTTTCAACAAAAGCACGGTCAAAAATCAAAAAGAAAACATATTAATTTTTACGTCACAAACTGCAAATGCAATAAACAGGAACGACCTAATAGTGAATTCTTAACCAATTTTAACATAAATTTGTAGATAAAAAACAACACTAAGATAATTATAAAAACACAAAAGAAAAAATCAAATATATATGAATGTGCTTACATTAATGTAAATACACAGAAATATAAAAATGAGACAGAAATAGAGAAAACTTTAACCACTTACTGCAGTTCGAAAGAAATCATCCTTAGAGACTGGTGGTTGATTACAAAAAATGGCAAAGGTCTCAGACTTGTCCATTCAACCCGCTGACCCTCGTATAGAGTCAATATTAACCTCTTTTTGAGCTGCAGCATATCTTGTAATGTCAAGCCCCTCTCTGTTACATGTATGCTTCATCAATCTGCAAATTGTTTTTATGGATGCCTCCTTGTAAGGTCTTGTGGTTTTTCAACTTTCCACCATAACTTTAAACCTGAACTGTGTTGTCGAAGTATGCTTTCAGAAATAGAAGCGTGCATATATTCCAGTACTGTTGAGGCAAGATTCTTGCCACCAAGAAAAGATTCTTCCAAAAGGGATGTGGGATTCTGTTAAAATATGATAAGCTCTTATCCGGTTTAAAAGTAACAGGGGCCCTTCTAACAATGACGAGATGAAATTTTACTACAGTTGCGAGTTCCATAAGCGAACCACAACTATACCTTGAGCTTTATCATCAATAATCTTTTGAAGCACTCGTATTACAGAAAATTCCGAAGAACAATAAAAAAAGATATGTGACTTTGTTACTGAGAAAGCATTAACTGCAGCATTTTGAGGTTCCCTCAACCGTAATATAAATATGATAACTAAGGCTTCCACGGCCAGAGTCAGTACAGGATATACTTCTTCCGGGATTGGACCGTGTCAAAGAACTATTAAAAGTGTTCGACGTTTCGCCCACCATCGTAGGGGGCTTCTTCAGGAACAAAGAAAGAAAAAATAGATGAAATGAGGGAATATGCAAAAAAGAAAAATAAAAAATAAAAAAGGCCAATTTTAAAACATCAGAGCACGGTAACTCAGTATGTCCACCATACCAGAGGCGAAACTCTTCTGAATTGAAAATTGGTACAAAGGATAAGAAAGTTTGGACAGAAGAGCACGGTAACTCAGTATGTCCACCGTACCAGAGGCGAAACTCTTCTGAATTGAAACTTGGTACAAAAGAAAGTTTAGGCAGAAGAGCACGGTAACTCAGTATGTCCACCATACCAGAGGCGAAACTCTTCTGACAGGAAAGAGGGAAAGGGAATCTTTAAATACCACGCGTCTGTGCGATCACTTCCGAAGATTTCCGATCGTTGGTTTCCAGATGGAGGAAAACATGTAACCTTCGTCTCTGTTGATGTTATTGGGGAATTTTTGGATTTCGATGGCCTCGCGTATCTTCCTATTATAGTAATTGGGAATATTGGGTTTAATTGAAATATTATCGAAGAGAATCTTATGTCCGGTCTCATGTTGATGTTCGGCAATGGCTGACTGCGAAAAGAAACCAGACCTAAGACACCTTTGGTGCTCGGATATTCGCGTCTTAAATGATCGCCCCGTTTCTCCGATGTACACTGAACCACAAGAGCAAGGAACCCTATACACGCCATTAGAACAAAAGGATGAAATTTTATCTTTGGGAGATGGAAGGAGCTGTTGGATCTTTGAAGATGATGAAAAAGTGGGTTTAATGTTGTGTTTTCTCAATAATTTTCCGATTTGATCTGTTACTCCGCGAACATAAGGAAGAAAGGCTTTAGAAGAAACTAATGAATTTTGTGAAGGACGAGGGGTAGGGTGAAGATGTTGTTTAATGACAGTTTCAATGTCGTACGATTTGTAACCATTGTTGCGGAGGTTGAAACGAATATTGTTCAACTCGTCTGAAAGATTTATTGGTTGTGAAATTGCTACAGCTCGTGAAACCAGTGAATTTATGACGGAACGTTTTTGGGAAGGGTGATGATGGGACTCTGCATGCAAATAACGATTAGTATGGGTGGGTTTTCGATAAACGGAATGAGAAACGCGACCGTTTGGTAAACGAGTGACCAGTACATCAAGAAAAATTTCAAATTAAGGATAAAATTAATTTCTTTTCTAGATTCTAACTATTTTTTCTCAAGTTTTAAATTTTATTCCCTAAATTTTAATTTTTATATCGTCGATATTTTCATATTTTTCGAACTTGGAATTATAACCAATGAATTTTGACTTTGACTTCGATTTTGACTTTAATCAAAAAATTGTTCCCCACTAAACTTAGCTCAATATCGATTCATTATTGAAACTCGGAATTTCAATCTCAAGAGAGAAGGTACTGAAATTTAGGATTGTGGAAGGAGTGACCGGCGAAGAAAAAGCCAATAAAACTGCATACAAATATGAATATTTCGCAAATAAATTACAGAGAATATCTCAAGAGAGAATTTGAACTCTACATTTCGGAAAATATTTTTTTATAGAAATTTAAAAAAATATGAAAAGCTTAAACTTTCAATTTAAAATTTAAATTTACAGTAAAACAGTCGACTCTAAAGTGAAAATAAGATAAAATATTGCACTAAATTAAAATTCAAAAAAAAAAAAAAATATTTGAAAAAATTTGAAATTTTCTCAAAATATCGTAATTTTCAGTTTCAAAATAAAATTCTGGTTGTAAATTTTTGATTTTTTAAAGCATTTTAAATTTTCTGGAATATTTTTTTTCCAGCAATCTTAAGTTTTTCATAAAATGTTTCAATTTTAATTTATTCTCGCGATTTCGAAACTAACCTTTTTACTGCATATTATCCTAATTTCAGAAAAAAATACCAAATTAAGGTGTAACTTCGAAAAATTTAACTTAAGGGTTAAAATTTAAATAAAAAAATTTAAATTTATTCGTCAAATTTTGATAAATTAGAAATTCTACAAAATATTCAAAATGTATAAATAAAATATTTAAGTGGACACAGTAGTGCAGAATTTGATTCGTAAAAATATTTTTCTGAGAAAACAATTAAATACAAATTCTTCTTGAATTTATTCAGAAAAAACTGAAAATATTTATTTTTAATAATCAGCTGTAACTTGTTTATTAAAAATACGATCAAAAAGAAAACCTTACTTATTCATTTTTTAAGGTCTTTTCATTCGTGTACGTTATTTGTTTTCTAAATAAACTGTTTCCGAGAAAGTTATGTCAACTTTATTATTTCTTATGGATGTCATATTGAATGTTATCATTTTCGAGTTCAGTATATTTATCTAATTAATTTTGTACATGACATGGCATAATTCAAATGTGGAAAATAGGGTTCAATAAAACAATTTATCTTTAAACAAAAAAATTATAGTAACCGATGTAAGTACCATAAGTTTAGTAAAAATATAGTACCCGATTATGTAATAATAATTATTGAAAAATTAAAGATATTGTATCAATTCTGTAATGTTGAAATAATTATTAGCTTAGCCGTATTTTCCTCCTTGAGAATTAAAATATTTGTCGCTGGCATTATTCGTGCCCGTTTCCATGTTCGAGAAAATTTCGCAATCAGTGATTACTACTTCTTTGTTCTCGTTACTTGTCGGTACTTCTCAATAATTTCTTATTTCCAACTACGTTGCCTTGTTCGTTTCCAGTGTCATTGTCTTAGCTTTCTTTTTGTCTGTTGGAATACTTACCTCAAAAGGAGTCTCCTTTTTTGTGGACGTGCTTTTCTTTCCGGAACTTTTAGGGCCAATACTTGGCATTACCCGAAATGTACCGCTCCTTCTTAAATTCAGTGGCTTTCAAGGAACATTTAATCTTTTTAATTTCTTCTTTTGTTTTTCTTAAGTCATAACGGCCAAAATATTTGTATTTGGGCTGCCAACTTTTTTCTGCCTTCTTCCCGGTAGATATATGCTTATCGTTTGCTACTATAAATAAATAATAAAAAAAAATTCATGCAAAGTTATTTATTCCTAATATTAGAAATATTTGTTAACAACTATAATAGTTTTAGGTTACAGATTTTAGATTAATACAGAATTAGTAATGTTGAAATAAATTACTCGTACTCACTCAGTAAATGAACTTTAAAAAATAACTTACACTTGCCTTGTTATCTCGCTGATGAACGTCGCTGTAGAATATCGCTCCTCACTCATTAACACTTAACTAATAGAGCGTTCAAAAATAAATTCAAGCAGGCGAAATCCGTTACGCACACCTGGAAAGATAACTCAGATAGTGTCAAACCTCCAGTCCGTGGGGACCGATTAAAACCCCTGCTGCGAGGCCCTCGGCGCCCAATCTCTTGGTCGGAACAGTACACCGTGTCCAATTTAAGAGTTAGTAATCCAATAGCTTTGAAATGTTATATGCATTCTTACGTAATAATTTTCACATTTTTTATCGATTATACAGTTTTTGAGGCCAGAATGCTAAACAGCTGCTAGCATGGTTGTTGAAATTACCAAACTGCCCATTGAGCTTTAAGTGTCGCTATACACATCAATCATAAGACCAGTGATAACCTACGCATCTATAGCCTGATTAAGGGCTTTCGATATCTATATGAAGAAACTTCGGGTGTTCTAGAACGTCTTTCCAGTTGTCAGACAAGCCCATTGAGCTTTAAGTGTCGCTATACACATCAATCATAAGACCAGTGATAACCTACGCATCTATAGCCTGATTAAGGGCTTTCGATATTTATATGAAGAAACTTCGGGTGTTCTAGAACGTCTTTCCAATTGTAAGACAAGCCATGAATGCTTCATGGTTTGCTAGAAATGAGCAATTCCATAGGAAAATAACGGAGAAGTCGACCTACCTAAGGTAAGTGATTTTGTCAGGGAGATAAACTCTAGGGAAATGTTGAGAGCGGAAACGGATCCTAACGGGTTAGTTCGACAGGCAGTGGATTGCGATCCAGACATCCCAACCAGAATTAGAAGACCGAGGATGGTTTTCTAGGCTGCAATAGTGATTGTCTTCCAAAAGGAAATTTTTGTGTTTTATTTGCTACAGGCAAAATAGCTTGCATTATTGCTCCAGACGCACTCTTTTAAACACTATTTGCAGAGTTAATATGCCAATAATTTTAGTACATTATATGAATTCCAACGTAAATTTTTTAAATTTTTAATTTTTTACAAGAAAAAATAAATTACCGTAGGAAAAAAAGGATACGGATATAAAGTGTATTTCTTAAATAAAACACCCAATACATTTTTAATTGGTTGGGAAGACAATGGAATTTCCTTAAAAAATAATAATTGAAATATCTGACATTAACCGTTTATGATTTGAAAGTGGTAAATAATAAACGTCATTATCACTAACTTTAATGAACCAGTAGCAATGGGCAATGTTTTAAGGCATTGTTTTTAACATGACCATCATTTCCTTTCAAACAGTTAACATTGTAATATGTGATTTTTAAAGTTTAACAATTTGTGCAATTTGTTAGATATAAATCCTTCGAATTATAACTTTTTTCAATCAGCAACGTTTATTGTAGAATAAGTCAAATGTTGTACAAGGTGATTCTAAAATTAGTGCCATAAATTCAGGATTGTATTTTAGAGCCTAAAATAATATTAAAAGTCTATATAAACATATGTCGAAAAACGCTTCGTTTCAGAGTTACAGGGTGCGGAAGGTTACTTCCTGATTATGGTTTTTTATTAATAGTTGCCAGACGTGTACAAATAATTAAACAAAATTTTGCACAACTTCATAACTTTTCGTGCCATTTTTTAAAAGTCTAAGACCTAATTAACCGAACTTAACCACTGGCGGGTATAGCCAGAGAAGTGGTGCTTAAAACGTCCTTATTTATTTTGTGAGTACTGTTGTCGCAGTTTACCAACAAAAATATAAACTGCAAACGTTTTTACATAAAAAAGTACTCTTACCGTTTGATATTGTCAACGGTTGTTAAGTAAAATGCATTTTTATATCTGGATGCATTTAAAACGCTCGCCCAAAAATATCGGTGTGACACATAGTTGGCTTTGAAATGAGAGAAAATAAAATTAGTTGTATTGAAACATATTATTTTTAACTAATATTTAACTAATTTTAAGAAATATTTAAATAAAAAATGTTTCGTAAATATTTAGCAAATAAAGAATTAAAAAATATTAGCTTTTATTTACAGAAATTGCTCAAGATGGCCACCGCTGACAAGAAAACATGAAAATGTCAATGCTATTTATTTTCTTTCATTTCAATGCCAATTGCGTTTTACATTCGATATTTTTGGGCGAGCGTTTTTAATGCATCTAGATATAAAAATTCACTTTACTAAAAACCGTTGAGAATATCAAACATCAAAAGTACCTCTTTTATAAAAAAAAATGTTTGTAGGTTATATTTTTGTTACTAAGCGGCAACAAAAGTGCACACAAAATAAATAAGGCATGTTTTAAGCACCACCCCTATGGATATACCCGCCACTGGTTCAGTTCTGTTAATTAATTCTTTGATTTTTAGAAAGGACATCAAAAAGTATGCCAAATTTTATTCAATTATTTGTACACGTTTCGCAACTATTAATAAAAAACTATAACCATGAAGTAACCTTCCACACCCTGTAACTCGGAAACGAAGCATTTTACAACATATGTTTATATAAACTTTTGGTCTTATTTTGAGCTTCAAATTACGATTCCTAATTAATGGTACTACTTTTAGGATCACCTGTACATTCGTAAAGGAAATTCAATTCTTTATCCAATCGCTTAAAAATATACAATAATTGCATTTAAAAGCATAAAATTCATCTCCGTAACTTTTTTCACTTACGTCCAATTGTTTTTTCTTGTGAAAAAAATTAAAAAATTGGAGAAATTATGTAGAAGTTTATACAATATGCCAAAATTATTGGGCTTGTTAACTCTACAAATGATGTTCAAAAAAGGTGCGCCTTAGATTGAACATTGTGTTTTCTTCTCGTGACATTGGCCACCTTGAATATTTTCTCTTCAATGACTTTTTTAGAGTTTTTGTCGAAGATATCATTCGGAATACTTCTAACGACTGCCTTGACGCTCCTTTCCTGCGGGAGGGCGAGATAGTTTTAAAACTGCTATGGATATTTTTATACTCACCCTAGCTCAATTCTACATGTCAGACTGCGTGTGATTGGACTTCATTACGTCAAGACAAACCATTAAAAGGTGCCTAGTGCTTCAATCTAATTACAATTTTATAGTTATGAAGACTAATAATTAATTTTCAATAATTTTATTTTCGAGTTTTTAAAATTTTATTGCTAGTAGCAGGCCTTGAATTTAGAAAAAAGATAAAGATTCAAGTGATTTTTCAAGAAAGTCATCAGGCACTAGAATTTAAAATTAATTCGGTACGGGCTAAAAATACTTAAGGATTTTATAGAGTAACCCAAAAACAAATGAGTCACACTCTGTAATAAAAATTATTTTTTTATAACGCACATCCAATTGCTACGAAGAGATCATTTTTTGTTTTATATATAACATTCACTGCTTGTGGAGCATTGCAGTCCTTGAATAGTAGGAATCAAACGTCAGAAATATTAAAACATTGTTAGTGATAAGGCAGTTTTATTGAGGATTTAAATTAACAATGATGTTCTAATTTAACCATGAACTCTTCTATGAAGTGTGAAAAATGTGTACGCCCCCTTCAGTAGCTGAAAATAATTATGGCAAATTAGTTTACATTAACGATATTTATATTTTGAGGGATTTTTTGTGTTCCAAGATATTTCGGTAGTGTGCGACCAAAGAAGTAATTTATAAGGGGTGAGGGTATCTAAAGAGTTAAAAACGCCAGAAAAGCTACAATAACATCTAGAGAGCAGTAGAAAGTAACACGCTTTGCTGTTTGTCATCTGTAGGTATTTTAATTTACCTTTTGTATAAAAGTTACTCAACTTCTGATTGTTGCGGAATTGTTCGTAACAAGGAATCATTTGAACATATCTTCCAATGCGCACTTTAAATAAGCAGTTTGGAAAGCCACTGGAATTCCGAATTCCAGGATTGAAATTCACACCATCCAAAATGACAAAATATAGCATTCGAAACACGAACGCTCAAAAGTGCTATTATCCGCACTATTAGAATGTACAAGAAATTAGTTAGGGGCATTTGGCAGTGTGCAGCTCTATGGGTTGCTGGATCACGGTTCAATAAGTTTTTCTAACTATATGAGCTATCCGCGGGTGACAAAATGATAGAGCTTCCAAAACTCAACAAGCCATTGAGAATTTCTGACGATCACCAAAAAGAGCCAACCACCTGAGGGCCTCACGAGATGGGGCAGGACATAATAAAATGACATTCCGCCAGGGAAGGAAGTTCAAACCATAATCGTGGTAACGATTGCTCAAAACGGTTACTACTACTATACATCGGAGATGACGCGATCGTAAGTGGAACGTCGGGTAAACACGAGCCCTCGGTAATCCCAAACTCGGCGACTGTATTATGTCAGAAATAAGTAACGTTTTCTTTCTCAGCTCCATCTTAAAAATGATCGCACCTCTTATACCATATTACAGCATACACAGGACAAAGTACTGTAGATATTATTCAAGTTATCAATTTATTTTTATTTTCTGCTTACGATGCAATTTTTTAAAGATTGAACTCAATGCAGCTTGTTTTCTATAAGTTGTTATGAGACAAAATTTGGAGACATAAATATTTACTAAGCAAAGATAGTGTTATAAAAGACAATAGTGGTACAAGAGAATGTGTCCCCCAAATCAGATATTTCACTTTAACTTTACACTCGCTATTAAGCAATGATAGCTTGAGAGCGTGAAAAAATAATAAAAAATTACAAATTATCCAAAATTTTTATAACAATGCAAATAATAAAAAAATCAAAAATATTGTAATAAGAATTTTGGTATTTTTTCTAATGAAAAATTTAAAATTCCTTTATTTAAAGGTTGAATCAGGTTATAAATGCGGAAACTGGGCCACTAGGGATGTTCAGTTGATCACGGTAGAGTATTTATGATTTCTGCCCTAATTGAAGGCCAGTAACTGATAATTGGGCAAAGGTTGCCATTACCTCACTAACATGCCGTAAAGCCGAACAAATATTGTTTTGTTTTCTCTTAAATGAAAATTTATTATACAAAAAAATTAATAAGTTTGTTTTCAATGTAGTTAGCAACATAGTTGAATGTTTCAAATGAGCAATGAAAAAAGCCTACTGCAAAATTACTTACTTTTTTACTTATTTTACCCTAGATAAAACCAATGAAACATCCCTGCCGATTAACAAGACCAACGGCACTATAATACATTGTACACTTTGAAATAAGAACAACCTAACTGTGCAGATCTTTAATGGTACTAAAGAAAATACGCAACCAATTTTATTTCTTTGAAGTTGTACCGGGTGGACCATTAAGAAAGACACTTGATATATCTCAGCAACCAACCACTTTACAGCTTTGGGAAAAAAATTAATAGGAAAAGTGGCCATGAAAAATCGCTGGAAAATATTTATGAAGTTCTAAAATGACCGCTAGGTGGCGTATTACGTAAAAGTGAATAGAAAATTAGGATTTTCTCGAAATTTCGCTTAATTAAGGTATATCGAAAATACATGCATTGTAATCCTAGAGTAAGTTGCACTTGTTCTGATTTACTCTTTTTGTTCTATCTCTAAAAATAAAGTGACGGGGAGACGTAGAAATTTTTTTTTTCAAATACCATTTACTTCAGTTAGGCTTAATGAAATGTGACAAATTTAGTCTCTATAGAAAGAGTGCTATCTAGTCTATCGACAAAACTTTCATATGTTTTTATTTTGAAGTTATTGTGGCTGCTACAGCGCGTTATATAAAATGGTAAAAAATTTCGCCGTTTTCCTAAAAAAATAAATAGAATGATATGTTACATTTGATATCGTGAAATAGAGAATTAGAAGCCCTAAATATAGGTGAAAACGACAACTCGACATCTTTTGCCTAACCGAAGATATTGGCTAACAAAATTTAAGTTATGAATTATAACATAATTTGCCTTCAAAATGTTTAAAGTGGCCGTTGAAAAAGTTAACTACGAAAATAAAATAACAAGATGAACATCTTTAAGATTGCAATTTTGTTTACTACCTGCTCTTCTAACTGAATTTGTATTTCCGCTTTTATATTTCTTAATAAAATTAAAAAGATTTATACAAATGAAGAAGCATTTGACATCTTAACCATATATTTCGAATGCATGAAAATGCAACTGATGCTGCTAAATCTACGCGTGCAGTATTTCGCAAAACGTAATCAAAATAAAAGAGTTTTTCTTCCAACGATACATCAAATACGCACCATGGGAAATATGCATGTTGCTGTGTTTAGAAGATAACGTAGAGGTTGCATCGATCAAAATATTATAAATACTTTAGAGTACGTGAAATTTAATTCTCATTTAGGTACTAGAACAATAGCTAATGACTTGGGGATATGCTGAACCACCGTTCAAAAGCAGGCACGCGTGGCAGGTGGATAGGAAGTGGAAGTCAGTTTTCTTGGCCATTCAGGTCGCCAGACCTGACTTGCATTGATTTTTATTTGTGAAGCAAATAAAACACTTCGTTTTTGCTAACAAACCTACAAAAGAAAGGATATGATCCAAGGAATAAGAAACACCATTTAGAGTGGTAAAATGGCCAATGGCAGAAGTTGAAATTGCAGTGTTGTTCATTCGTCAGAGTATTCACTGCATGAAAATGATGGACTGCAGCCAGTTTAAACATCTAGCGCTCCAATGAATGGACGATATTAATTTAACATTTTCAATGTAATGTATCGTCTTTTTTTTTACTTTTTTGAACATTAATTTGTTTCTTCGTTTAATTTTGTTCATTATTCACTGTTGTTACTACTATATCATTGTAGGTATGTTAATTACATATTGTTATATTATATAAGACAAATCCTAAACATCCTCTGTTTTTGTATTCTAAATGTAAGCAACGTCATCAAGCTTTTACGTTACTAAAATTTTATTTCCCAATATCTCGGATTAGACAAAAGATATCGAGTTGCAGTTTTCACTTATGTCTACGGCTTTCAATCACTTGTTTTAAAATATCAAAATTGACATATCTTTCTATTTATTTTTTTTAAAAAAAGAAGCGAAATTTGTTACCATTTTATATAACGCGCTGTAGCAGCGATAATAATTTTGAAAAAAAAAACGTATGAAAGTGCATTCGGTAGACCAAATAACACTCTTTCTATAAGAACTAAATTTGTTAAATTTCACTAAGGCTTTCTGAAGTAAATGGTATTTAAAAAAATCTTTTTTTGATGCCTCCCCACCACTTTAATTTTAGAGATAAAAAATAGTGTAAAACAAAAACAAGTCGACATTACCCTAGGATTACAATGCATGTACTTTCGATAAATTCTAATTAATCAAAATTTCAAGAAAATCCAAATTTTCTATTTAGTGCTACGTATTACGCCACCTCATTTCGGTGTCATTTTGGAACCTTGAAAATATTTTCTAGCGATTTTTCAGGGCCTTTTTTCTTACTAAAATTTTTTCCTCAAAGCTGTGGGATGATTCGTTGCTGAGATATAGCTGGCTTCCTTTCTTGGTTGGCTACCCGGTACAATGTACTGGCATAATTTTTTAAAAAACAAGTAAGGAAAGTTAAAAAAAAATAAATGATTTACTTGTTTTTAATTAAGGTTATCCTAGCAGGGCTACCCTTCTGTTTATAATTAAATTACCTATATTGTGATATTAAGTAAATAATACATAATAACCCAAAAAATTAATTAATATGGAAGAAATAAAAAAGACAGCAACTGCCGCTTCTGGGGTTCAAACCATAGACTTCCGACTCGATAAACTGACGTTCTCTTTGCTGAGCTACCGCCAAGTTGTAAGCCATTTTACACTTTTTACACTCAAATCATGGGCCACATTCCCGTATCTCTGTAGCGCGATTTGCTGATTTGTGTGTTATCATTTATTAGAAATACCGCTCTTTCAGATGGGGTTATGTTGAATTTAGAATGAATCCTAATTAAATAAAATCAAAATTGAGCTAAAAGATGTTCAAATTGTTTCCCTTTATTTTGCAAATAGATGTGAATTATTGTAGACGGGCGAATTCTGCCTAAAATTACGAACGTTATTTGTTTACATGTTAAGTATGATGTCAGGGCTGTCCAAGTACATGTTTTATTTTCCCTCCTCTTCAGGATCTTTGTATATTGGTTTGGATTGCGGGCTCGTGGAAACCGTAATCTTATTGTGAATCACTTACGACAATTAAAAGATCATATTTTAAAACTCCAAATGGTTTCGCAGTCAAGGTTCTTTCTTTTCCTGAATTCATAGCAATCAACAGCAGTGTTTTTTGTTGTTTAGTATTCAGATCGTACCAGCTGCTATTGTATATCTTTTTGGCAACATATTCGCTCTAAAAAGATACAGGAATTCCGCAGTTTTGCGAAATAGTTATCATACTTAGACGTAATTTTATCATGACTCACAGAATCGCTTAATATTTGTGCAGCATGGCAGATAGCGAAGACGATAAAGAACCAGGTAAGCAAGTAAAATATTTGCAGTGGATCAGATGGATTCTGAAAGTGACTATCAAACAATCTAATAACTTGTATGACTCAGAATAAATACCTGAAAAATATAATCTATAAGAGTAATAAATACGCAACCAAGAATAAAAACGACCATTGCTTAACTTATATTGAAATAATCTTTTTGTAAATCACTACAACTGTTTAGGATCATGAAATTAAAAATACAAATGTCTCTAAATGGATATACCGTATTAAAAATTGGTGATTTTCAATAGCCAATATCAACTTCGCTACTTTTACGTCCTCCTGATCTCTTACGTTATTCACTATTTTTTTTATCATATCTCCTAAAAATTCGAATAAAGCAGCCATGTGCTTCTGTTACTTCCATTATGATAAGAGGAACAAAAACATTAGCAGATCCAATTACACACAAAAGTAAAATCTGTATGCAGTAAAATAAATAGAAAAATAATGGTTTTCTTAGATCCAACGGCAATTTGGCTGGTAATGGAAAGTTACAACTAGACTGCAATTTATCCGCAAAATCGCAATTCGCCGCAAAGAAATAACTTTGCACAATTGCCAACGTTGACGTAAACATCAGAAATCTTCCAACAATTGATGGCTAGTGTCTATATTTTTTGACGATTGCATTAGAGCGTTTTGCTATGTGATCAAAAGTTTCAATTTGATCGCGAATTTTCAAAATAGAAGTTCTGTTTTGAATCATTTCATAATACCAGAGGAAATAGTGAGAAGATAATTTATTTCTTTATTCGTGTCGACATCCAAATTTTCTATAAACATTTTTGTATTTATACATATATTTTTCATGTTGGTAATGACAGCGACTTACGAATTTTAATATATAAAAAGTGATAAAGGATTCCAATCCAGACTACAATTGCTAATGATAAAATAAATTTCGATTTAAGATGGAATATGAAAGGTGGATTATGTTCTTCTGTTATTTTTGGCCACACATGAAGAAGTTTAAAATAATAAAGAGCGTGCTTTATTATTTCATGTTTTATCATTATTAATGCTTACTTATTAAGTAAATTTATTGGATTTTAGCAGCAGAAATTTTCCGACTTGAAAAGATATAAGATTGAATAACAAATTTAATAATTTATTAATTTACTTGTTATTGAACCTTGATAAATAAAATAAGTGAATTCGCTCTAAATATATTACAAGTCATTACAAATAACTCAAATTAACAGTTTTATAATCAATATTTAATTTTGTTTGCTTAGAAGTTTGTTTAATAAAACATAATCTTGAAATGTTCTTTTGGCTTTTCCTCGAAATTTTACATTGTGTTTTTATAGATTTATCTATGTAAGCCAAGTGTTCTTTCGGAATATCGACTTTCACCCAAAAGTTCCAAGTTAATAAATTGAATTTTTACTTTTAAACAGATTCTGAATTTATGTAAAATGTTTTCTACATTTGGGCTTAAATTTGAAAGTCCTTCATAATTTATTTTAAAAAAATTGTCACGTCTAATTTGGTCTTTTATTTTCGTTTTTTCCGCATTCTGGGTAAAATAAACTAACCTATTTTTGTCAGCTGTCATAAGGTGATGTTTTAAGAAGTCAGATTTGAAAAAAATGTTTCAAACTGGGTCGTACAAATTCCGAGATTATAGTCGAAATTTTTTCTACTATTTTCGAGGTGATTTCGAAGTGTAGACTTTTTTTTGAATAACATTTTAATTTGCTGAATTTCAAAGATTTTTTCCGCAGTGAGACGTTAGTTTAAATTTTTAACAAGATTTATGTGAAATTTCCTGAAATAAAAAAAATAAATTTTTAATGGAAGCCAAATGCAACTCAACTAAGAATGGTATTAGCCTGTCTCTGGTGTCGATGTTGGAAATAAACAGCAGTATTTACATTTCCAACCCTTACCTCGTGGAAATTTTTAACAACGGCTGAACAAATTGGTGGTAAAACCGTCGATGAAGCAGTAATGTGAAACCTGGTCCTGTGTTAGCAAATATTTATCGAGACATTGTGGAATATTTAATATCTGTTGCTTTTTAATTGCTAATAAAGTTTAACAGTAATAAATCAGTAATGTCTTTAATCGATTGTTAAATCAAACCAAAGTTTTAGTGATTATTTTAGTTACAATTGAATTATTCATAATTGAAAATGAAATAATCATCAATCATTAGTTAAAATGTTGATTCAAATTTTCACTAAATATTCGTATTATCCAGGATACATTAGGGTAGAATTATACTAAATCTATGTACAAAAAGTTACCTAGGTAAGTTCTGGGTCAATTTATGAACATACTGCTCAACAAATTTTTTTTCAAGATTTCAACTTTGACGTCAAATTTTTAATTCTTTATTCAACACATCAGATGTAAACTTGAAATTTCAATTTTGTTTTATACAAATTTATAGTAAGTTGAAATATTCAGCCCTTCCTTATTTCTAAAAATTCCATTCCCAAACTCGAAATTTTAGTGAAAACTTTTAATCACATTTTGACTCTGAACGTTTTGTTTATTAATTATACATATTTAACATTTCTGCGACCCAGATTTTGCATCCCTTGCAATCAGGGGATACATTGGAAATAACACCATGTATAAAACCTAATTAAAGGTTTATTATGGATACAGAAAAGATTATTTGAGGTTTCCGTAACCTTTACTGACAACGCTTAACGGATGGATTCTGGAAGATAAATAATTAAGGATTACGTAAAAAAAGTTTCATGAAAATTGCTAATTTACGAATTATAGGTTTCAAAGTAATCAACAAAACAATAACTTAATCTCTTAATAATATCATGATACAATGCATTTAAGATATGACGCACTGCTGAGGTCTTTTGTCTTCATCCTGTAACGTCAAGTGGCAACTCCTCCACAATTATTTGTAATAAAGCAAAGCCTAATTTTTGCTTAAAACTAAAATAGAAAAAATATATGGGCTATACCATTTGATTTTTCAAAAAATGACATTCCGTGTTTGCCAATCCGCGCGTGTATAATGACAAAAGCTATTTATAATTAAGTTTACATTATTTTTTAAGATAACGATGTACTAAAACCTTCTGAACTAAAAACTAATAGTCATATAGCCTTCCAGGTGGGCTTCCAAGAATATTTTCATGATCTTTTCCAGATATCTCAAAAACTATTATTCGCGCACACGTCTTATTTAATATCATTTCAATTAGTACTATTGAGCTGATTTAAATATTTCTTCAAAAAGGCAGCTTTGATGCACCTTCGAGTATAATTAAATATTCAGCCATAAAAATAATTTTAGAATGTGCGCCACATCCAAAATTATACTTTTGTTATCAAAATAATTCTAGGTGCCACACGGCTTTACAGACTAACTATCTCTGTATATACTGTGTTCAAAATGAACTCGGCAGCAGAGTTAACTTTCTTATTATTAAAGATACAACTTCAGTTAAATTAGCAATGTTGTGTATGTTTTAACGCTGATTTTTATGATGATAAAACAAAGACAATTGAACTTCGCGTTTTTGAATTTTATCACAAATTTGTGGAGCTAAGACAGCATTTTGCAGAAAGAATTACAAAGTTTAATAGTAATAGAGTAAAAACAGTTAATAACGATAGTAAAAAATAAAATATTTAATAATTGTTTCTCTGGTTATTCGCACATTTAATATAATTTCATTGAATAAATCTGTCAATATTTTGTTAATTTTGTTAAACAGATATGTTTCACATATTTTTCAATGAGGAAGGAAACATTTTTTCAAAATATTAAACAAATACGCATGATTTCCATTAAGAAGAAAATCTGTTAATATTTATTTCGTCTAAATCCCATGCATGGGTTTTATTTTGGATTCTATTTCCTTTAGTGATTAAGATATGGAAAGTTAAAATCGGATAATCCATAGTCAATCATCCTGTATATACAAGGGTTTGAATTGTTATAAAAAAAAAATCCAGAATTTTTTAAATTATCCCTAATCGCACTGAACTTATTTTATGAAATTTGCTAAATAAAATAAAGGCCTAAATTAAAATATTATAATTATTTTAAATATACAACACGTTTTTAATTTTAACGAGTGGCCATCGTACATTTATTATGAATCCCTACTTTATTTACAATGAAAAATATTTCTTGCATTTTTTGATACGAGCAAGTGTTTGAGAGGAGATCATTATTTTCTTTAACTGTATTCTGTACAAGCATATGTAAAAATGTATTTTAAATTGGTAAAATATTTAAACATTTATTATAGTAACAGTTGATTCAACTTAACTTCAAAACTGGTTGAACTTTTAAAATTAGTATTCTTGGGTACTTTATTCTATTCATGATATTTCATAAAACAAACTAATATTTCGAAATTATCTAAAAATTGTATTATTTTTTTTATAAAAGTTTTAAAGCAAAGCAGCAAACACCATTGTTTATAGGAACATTTTGTCTTAAAATTATGTCGACAATCACCCCCTGAAGTTTGTCAAACTACTTTTGAATCATTCTGTTTCTGCAGAGCAAATATTTGCCAAATAAAAAATTTAAAATGGGGTGTGCGGTTTTTGCATTTAATGTCCATTATGACAATAAATATTAAAAATAAATTATATTGAATTCTTTATATATTTCTAATAAATAACTCGAAGATATGTCAGTTTTGGATTAATTAAATCAACGAAAACATTAGCTACTCAAAAATTAATTAAAGCAACGAAATTACCTTTCTAACTTAAAATATAGAGTAAGTTATTATTGTATAATTTAATATGATATAATTTTTGCCATTAAACCGTAAAGGATGGCTAATAAGGCTAATAGGAAAAAATGAAAAAAAGTATCTTATATTTATGATATCCCTCAAATTGAAACTGCTAAAGAAGTTAGGAATCCTTTTTTTTTCTGAAGTTGAATTGCATGATCTATAGAAGTCATAATTTATTTTATAAATTAATCCTGTGTATTATATTTATTTTACCAGCACTGTTTAAATATTTTAAACATTGTCTTAAATTATAATTATTTTTCTTTATTCCATGCAGTGTGTCCCTCTGGCGGAGGGCTGGTATATTCGTTAACGACAAAAGCATCTTTTTCCATTTTTTAAACATTGCCAAACTACTCCAACTTTACAATTTAGTGAAAGTTTCAGTTATATAGGATGTTCTGTATTCACTTAACTCATGGGTTAATTCATTTTTCTTTTTAAATTATGACCTATGTACTTCCAATGTTACTTATCAATGGCAACATTCTAAAATAATAAAACGGATGTATTTTTCCTTAACAGAGACATCGGACCTTTGCGTACTGGTGGGCATACTATACAGGGTCTCCTAACGAAAACTCGACCTCCCTATAATTTGAAAACGAAAAAATATTTTAGAATTCGCCGAGACCCGTCGATTTAGGTTCTTGGGGGGACTATTTTTGACGATCAACGCCTATCTGCTAGGCTAGTAGGTAGGTAACAATTTTGAAGCTCTGCGACCTGGATAGTTGACCGCCCGTGAAAGCTCTTGGACACAAATTGAATATCCCCAAAATTTCTATCAAAAATGTGAAAATGTAAAATTTAATTAGTTTTCATAGCGCCTAATTTATTTTTAAGGGAAGGCCTAGCCTTCCTAACCTCCTATCAGGAGCCGCTGCTGATGTTCCCCTCTAAACAGTGACATGAAATTACTTAAGCGATACTGATATCTTGAGGGATTTCGGTGTTCGTAGCAATTTTTGTAATGTCTGAGGAAAATATTTATTTAAAATTTTTGAGAAGTTAAAAGCAACGCAAAATATGCTTTAAAGGACAATGAAGATTATAAGTTGTTTTAGGGATACAAACATCTATTCCTAATAATATTCTCAATAAAAATTAAGAATTGAAATACAAATCTTGTCCCCTTAAACCAAGAAAGATTAAAAAACATAACAGAGGTTGCTCCAATGCGTTTCGATAGCCAAGCTATCATCTCCAGAGAGATTCTCTAAAGATGATAGCTTGACTATCGAAACGCGTAAGAGTAACCCCTGTTGTGTTTTTTAATCTTTTTGGGTTTCAGGGGACAAGATTTGTATTTCAATTTTTGAAGATAACCAAGGACCAGTCCGTTCCACAAAAAAAAACAATTAAGAAGCTATTAGTGTCCAGACTTTCATCAAACGGTTGCTAGTAATTAAGGTAATTGGAGTTATTATCAACACTCTTCAATGATTAGAATACATACATATTTATATGCTAACAATTGCACCCTAGAGTCAGTTAGCCGTAAAGTAAGTGTTTTATCATTTACGAATAAGTGGATATATTTTTCAAAAGTATAGACTTATATGTAGACAGTGTTTAAGCAGAGTTCAAAATATTCGCTGTTTGGAAATAAGCATAAGAAAATCCCATTTATAGACCAAAGAAGTGTCGATGACAAAACAAAACTAAAGCACATGATAAAATCACTTAGAAGTAGTAAAAAATGAGAAAGTTAGAATGTCATAATTTTGAGAGTAAATTATTATTAAAAATTCTAGAGCTTTGAGACTCTAATGGTTATTTGATATAGTTTGAAGAAAGCCGCAGGAAACAATTCAGAAGTGAGATAAAAAGTAATAATATGCCTTGGGGAAAGTAACTTTGCTGTTCAAACTTAATGTGCAAATCTAAAATTAAAATTTCTCGATCTTTGCACACAATTCTAACTATCCAAAGAAAAAAAAATTCTTTTATAAGTCTTGTTAATAAATGTAACCAAATGCGTTAAATAAAACTTACATGAACTAGTAGACTATACTTTATAATTCCAAATGGTTTAGCAGTTAATATTCTCTCTTTATCTGAATTCATAGCAATCAACATAAGCGTTTTTTGTTGGCTAACATTTAAAATATACCAGCTGCTGCTGTAAATTTTATTCGCAATAGATCCGCTCTGGAAAGAAACGGGAATCAAAAAAAATCTTCTATTGAGCTTTCAGTTTATCATGACTTACCGAGTCGCTTAACGTTTGTCCAGCATGGCAAATAATGAGGACAATAAACAACCACCCGAGCAAGTGACATATTTGCCCTAAATCAAATGGATTCTAAAACAAATTATTTTACAAACTCACAATTTTCATGGCTTTCAACAAACACCTGGCAGACATAATCCATAAGAGAAATAAATAAGCAACCAAGAGTGAAAATGACCATTGCTTGACTTCTATTAAAACAATTTTTCTGCCAATCGCTACAACTGTCTGGAATTATTAAAATAAAAATACAAGTGGTCCTAAATGTTTATACCGGATCAAAAATTGATGATATTCAATGACCAAAGCAAATGTTTCTACTTTCGTGTCTTTCTGAATTCCTACATTGTTTACCATATCTACTATAGTATCTCCTAAGAAATCAAATAGGGCAGCTAAGTTCTCTGTTAATTCCATTATAATGAGAGGAGCAAACATATTAGCAACTGCAACTACACATGAACATAGAAGCTGTATGCAGTAAAATGAATAGAAAAATAAAGATTTTCTTAAATCCAGTGGCATTTTGGCTGCTAGCAGGAATTTACAACTAGACTGTAAGCTGTCATCAACGTCGCAGGAGGAACTAAACAAATAATGTTGCACCATCACCATTGCTATTGCAAAAAAAATAAATTTTTCCATAATGGATGACCAGTAGATATATTTTTTGACGATAGTATCTGAACGTTTTGCTATGTGATTAGCATTTTCGATTTGGGCACGAATTCGTAAAATGCAACTTCTATTTTTAATTAAATCTGTGGCGGTTATGAGACCAGATAAAAAAGAAATAAGATAGTTGACTTCCTCATTCGTATCGACTTCCAAATTTTCTATAAATATCATCAAATATCATGTGTTTTTCTTTTGTAATAAAAATGACTTACTAATTTTAATATGTATATAGTGATTAAGTATTCCAATCCAGCCTATAATTGATAGTAATAAAATTAATTTCGACTTTAGATGGAATATTAAAGGTGGATTGTGTTCATGTCTCTCTTTTGGCCAGATATTTAGAAGCCTGAAATAATTAAGAACATGCCCTATGACTCTTGATGTTTTCATTATTACTGGTGAAATGTTACAAATTAATGAAATTTATTAAGGTCCAATATAATAGCACCCGAAAAAGTTATCAGTACATTCAAAGGAAATAAAATATAACAAATAAAAAGGACTCAATAATTCATTAAACCTTGATAAATAAAATATGTGGATTTAGTTTAAAGATATTACAAATTGTTACATAAAAACCAAATTAATTATTTTCTAATTAATATTTAATTTTATTTCAATAGAACGTTTCTTACTGAATAAAGCATTTATTGAATAACGTTCCAATATAACGTGAACAAAAAGAAGTAAGGCGGCGGAGCAAGAAATTTGTTACCTAACAATACAGAACAAATAGAAGAAATGGAAATGTGTAAAACAATGAAATTCGATTGAATAAAATCAGATAAAAAATATAGTTCACTGATTTAATTTTTCAGAAAAAACTGAAGTCTGAAGTCTTTTTTCAAATGAAAATGAGTTCCAATTCTAAGCTCGTATTCAGAGATTCGCGACGAGTAATCAAAAGAGAAACGACCACCGCCAAGGTACCCGCAATAATCACAGAGTAACAGAGTTTCCAGAAAAATTGGCTGCAGCGATAAATGCATAGCCCACCTCCTATTATAAAAGGCTTTAATGTCTAAAAATTCCATTGCAGAGTTGGTAAGCAAATCTGCGAAACCAAGGTAAGAAAAAATACACTTAAATAGCTGATCAGCTAAAATTTAAAACTGAATGTCCATCCCTTCCTCATTGCATTAAAATTGAAATAATAAATATTTGTACAAACATTCCTTTCTCTAACATTATTATGGAAACTACTGCGCATTCTATGACTAAAAATTGTGATGGAACAAATACTTGTTTTTGTTGCAATTACGCCTCGCGTACCCTAATTTTAAGATTTAAGGGTTAATCTATAATCTTGTTAGAGAAAGTATAGTCTACAACATGAAAGGCATATTCCACACTTGCGAAACTGTAACCTTCGCTTTCGGCTCGGGCTAGACATTTTTCGCTCGTGTGAAATATGCGCCATACCATAACTTGTTGCAGAATATACTTTTTTACATATATTGTGGTAACGATTAATTGATAACCAAATTCTTAATTTGCATAGATTTAAGTAACTAATTTTTAAGTGTGGGAAAAGGAAGACAATTTGTTTTTAATATTTGCATATCTTTTCATTTGATATATATAAAATGCCTCAAAAAGGCAAGCAAATTAAATTGTACGCCTAAGAGCCAGCATAAAATAATGGAAATGCTTTTTTATCTAAGATCCTATTTGAGAGATGAAGCTCTTGCATTAATTGACGCGCTACTTAGAATTAGCGTCTCGTACGATGAAGCGCTACAAGTTATGTTTGGTAACGATAAATCTGTTACAGTCTGTCAAGTAAGAGCGTGGTCGACTTTACCGACAGTTAATGAAAGATTTTGCTCTAATTCCTTCGCGAGCCGATATAGGGAAGCTTTGTCCTTGATGCATTGTCAACAAAGGTTCAGTTGTCGTTGATCTTTTGAAAGAGAATCACGTTAAACGCCATGAGTGCTAAGTACGCGTCGCGCTACGAGGCTGTGTTCCTTTGCATCCACCCGAAAGGTCCCAAAATGTCGCAATCAGAGGCTGCTAAATATATGAGAAAGTCGAAGGCATTTGTACAGAAGTCGATACAGCGATATAAAGTGGCTAAAAATGTCGATGATTTACCAGAACGTGGTTCGATAGGAAAAGTGAACAAAAAAGATAAAAAAAGAATAGTGAATCTGTTTTCGCGGAATCCTGCTTTAACACTGCGGCAAGGACAAGCAAAATTAATGGCAAAAGGTTTAGATATATCCTACGAAACTATCCGAACACTTCTTCGTACTCATGATCTGAAATGGCGCAACACAATGAAGAAGCCTCTGTTGGCTGAAAAACATGTGACAAAGCGACTCGCTTGGGCGCATGAGAATATTGATAGAGATTTTGATAAGATTGAAGGGTCTATCTATAATCTTGTTAGAGAATGTATAGCCTACAACATGAATGGCATATTCCACACTTGCGAAACTGTAACCTTCGCTTTCGGCTCGGGCTAGACATTTTTCGCTCGTGTGAAATATGCGCCATACCATAACTTGTTGCAAAATATACTTTTTTACATATATTGTGGTAACGATTAATTGATAACGAAATTCTTAATTTGCATAGATTTAAGTAACTAATTTTTAAGTGTGGGAAAAGGAAGACAATTTGTTTCTAATATTTGCGTCATTTGATATAAAATGCCTCAAAAAGGCAAGCAAATTAAATTGTACGCCTAAGAGCCAGCATAAAATAATGGAAATGCTTTTTTATCTAAGTCCTATTTGAGAGATGAAGCTCTTGCATTAATTGACGCGCTACTTAGAATTAGCGTCTCGTACGATGAAGCGCTACAAGTCATGTTTGGTAACGATAAATCTGTTATATTAATAAATAAAATAAACAACAATTACTTTATTCTTTATCCCGGATCTTTTTTTAGGAGGTTGTGCAAACCTGCAAACCTTAGCACTAACCGCCACTGGTTTAAACTGTTAATTTGTTCGGTAATATTTGTTTTCAATTTCACCTAAATTTATACATTTTACTCATAATCATTCTTATGGCAGCTTCCATCGCCGGCTAATATTTGTTTATTTAAAAATAGCATATTACTTTATTTGGACCCATTCACCACATTTGAAGTATTTCATGTCTTGTATCAAATGAATCAGACAATTTCGTTGAATTCGAAAATAATAAAATTCAATATGGCGTCCATAAGCTTTAAGAAAGTTGGTATAAATTTTTTCAAAAACACTCTGCCACATTTAAAGTATGGCCATCACTTTATTTTTAGAGATAGAACAAAAAGTGTGAAAGAAAAATAAGTCGAAATTGATTCAGAATTACAATGCATGTATTTTCGATATATCATATTTAAGAAAAATCCTGAGAAAATTTTAATTTTCTATTTAGTGCGTCGTATTGCGCCACCTAGCGGTCATTTTGGAAACTAAAAACTATTTTCCAGCAATTTTTCGCAGCCACTTTTCCTATTGAAATTTTTTCACCAATGCTGTGGGGTGTTGCTGATATATAGCCGGCGTCCCTTTTAGTTGAGTATTCGGTACATAGATTTAAATTAGCTCTATTATCAAATTTTTGTTTACATTGCTAACAAACATTTTTTAAATTATTCTTCTTCATGCCTATAGAAGGTTTTCCCCTTTTACCGCATCGGCAATTAAACAAATAATTACGCGATACGTATTTCCCAGAGATAGCATTCTCAAGCGTATTAATCTTATTTGATTAGCAAAGGAGACATCAATATCATCTTTATTGAGATTCAAACCGACACTTAATAGAGATGAAATCTGAACTTTATTTTCTAAAAATACGGACTAACGATGAGTAATCCTTAAAGATAGAAATTCTAGAATTTTTAATAGGTTTTTACATCAAAGTTAAAAGGGCATAAAAGGTGATGTTCGAAAATGATTTAATTTATAATAAATAAATTTTCAAAATTTAACTTTGAAACGTTAGATTTCTTCGTCGTATATTCGACAAAATTTTGAATATTTCCAAAAGTTTTAATTTTCTGGTAAAATGACAGGTTTAAGTGTTGGACCTTTAAAAAAAATTTAAACATTCGTATTAAGTAAGGCCATTTCCAGCTAGATCGCAAATATAAGAAAAAAAGGCACAACATGGGGTGCTTATGCAGCCACGCTTCCAAATGCAGCACTAGCACTGGTCTACTCCGTAGCTGAGTACTGCGCTCCTGTTTGGTTAAACAGCAAAGAGCTTTTTCACACTTGCCGACACGATACCGACACGACACCGGCAACGATGTCGGTAGATGCACAATCTCGTATAAATAAATAAAAATGCTTTCACACCTAATGAACGTTGTGTGGAAAAGTTGTACTCTAATTATCCCCAGCTTTAAGTATAATATAGATGCACTGATGCTAGAACTTGTGTAATCCAAAACCTGTCTTTGGTACAAACCAATGAAAATAATAAACATAAAATACTTCGTAACAAAAACTGGCAAGACGTTTTTTAACTTTTAGAGCGTGGATATGAGCAATTCTCGCCGACAGAAAAGAAAAAAAAAACCTTACTGACATTGTGTCGGTGTCGATCGATGTTAAAGTCATATGTCGTTATCGGGTCCGTGTCGGTGCCGTGCCGTTATCTTATCGGTGTCGGTGCCGGTAGATGTGAAAACGCCCAAACGCGTCACTAAAATCGATACTCAATTAAATCAGCAAATGCAAGTTATAACTTGATGCATAAAATCGATGCACATCTCATGGCTTTTTGTCCTCACTAATATTCTTTCACCGGACATCCGTCGTTCTACAGATTGAGTGAGAGAATATGGCACAATTAGGGCCAACAACCAATTTCACATATATCAAATATTATTGAAAAATATCAACGCTTAAAATCCAAACTACTACCAGTGAGATCGGCAAGCAACATTATCCACAATTAGGAAACAGGAGATATTTGAAAAAACAGATGGAGACCAACGAATGAACAAAACTATACTCAATTAGATCCTAAAGCAGGCTTTAATGGACACGATCTAGAATGCTTTACTTGGCTGAAGCTGAACCGCATCCGCACAGGACAAGGTAGATGTGGAGATTACCTACATCGATGGGGCCGGTGTGAAACAACACATTGTGAGTGTGGTTACCCAACATATTGTCCACCCTGGCAAAGACGATACAAGTCGCTAGTAAAAACTAAATTAATTTACAAAATTTCTTCCAAAATGTCCACTGTTTCTAGAAATTTTAAAAGAGTGCAGGTTTAAAGTAAATATGTTGTCATTAAAATGAAACATTTTACATACATTTGGGTTTTTCTTTAAAATGTTTATGTTTTCTTCAAATATATAGTTTAAGCTAGAACTTTTGTTGTTTTCTTAATGTCAAGTTTTAATTTGAAATTTTGTAAAAAAATTCTAAACAAAAATTTAATTTTTATCAAAATTTTAAATTAAGCAACAGGTTTGGTAGGTACACACAAGTTTTAGTGTATCCTTTCAGGCATCTTTTAAACAAAAAATTAAATTTATTAGTTCATACATTTTTTAATATCCGCAAAAAACAAATCTGGACTTGAAATGTTCTTAATCCCAATATTGGTAGTTATTAGAATCTTGCTCGAAATTTGCATAAAAGAATAAGAATACGATGTTAAAGTATATTTTATTGAACAAAAATAATCAGGGTGCATTTAGATTAGAGACTTATTTCATGATAGAAGTCTAAGGTATCTGAGACTAAATATAGCTGGATAAAATTGCTGACATTTCTAGCTGAGACAAAGTGACGATATAAAATGTCTTTGCTACTTTAAATAATTAAAATTTGTTTAATTAAACTTGCCAATTACTTATATGGAATACTATCTCAATATTATAAGTAATATACAATAGTTAATCGCATGAAATATTTCGAGAGAAAGTAGACAACTACAACTTCTCAGATATATGGCTGAATTTTGTGACGACATTTTATGTCGAGTAATTTACCTTAGCTCTCTGATTAATCTCAGAAAGCTTCTTACAGGATGGTTTACATATGATATATTTTTATATCAGAGAGAAAAATACTGAATAAAGTGTCCAATCTAAACGCATCCTAAGATTTAGTTACCAGCCTCAGCGCCCTTCTCCAAATTAGTGGTTCTGTAGGACATTATAAGATACGATAACTCTTACACTTCATCCTCTATGTATTTCATTATAATATATTTTTCTTCTTGTTAATCGGCCCTGGTTCAAAACAGGCTTGAATGGTAGAAATATACGGACTTTGATGTTGTTTTACTAAATTTAAACTAAAAGAATTAATCATTAAAATCAAAGCATTTAACACGGTTTGGAAATAGTGCACCGTACACAAAAAGTATGTAATTCTAAATTGTAACATTTTATTTATTTTACTTGCTACTACTTTACAGATTGTTTTTATTTTGGAGGCCACAATTCTTAAAATCAAGTAGATGGGTGTGATAGTTATATTAAATGTTTTTTATTTGGAATTTTTAGTCACTGTCTCATATTTATCTAGAAGGTATATAGGATCACATCTTCTGATTAATTTTTTTCAACCTAAAATGCCACTAAAACAGCTGAGCCTGATCATAAATTGCACCAAAAGGCCATATGTTGAGAATAAGAACACTACAAATTCAGGACTTGTACTGTTTTTACGCTCAATGCAGTGTGACAAACTCTGGAAAGGGCATTAACAAGGTGGCTTTATTATTGTTTTCCTACGGGTTCGATGGAGCTTCGTATTAAAAACAAAATGGCAATGATAGATGAAAATGTCATATTTTGGACTTGTACTGTTCTTAATCTTACCGAGTTTATTGTATCTTTATAAATTTTGAGCTTCTCGAGAAATGTGAAATTTCTTCCCAAAAACGGTTTTGAAGCACAGCATTTTTAAACCTAAAATATCTGCAGTTTTTATAAATTTCAAGATTAAAATAAAACTTTGGAGAATAAAAATCTCGAAATAAATGAAAAACAGAACTTAAAAGCTTCAAATTTAACCTTAAATTATTAAATATACCTTCGTAACTACCTTTGATTTTAGATTCTAAGTTTTGAATTTTTCTAGAACTATTAGTTTTGAAGTTAAATATCGGATTTAAAATGCTAGAGTTTTAAAAAAATAAATATATAAAAAAATAGATGTCAAAAAATTAGTAATAAACTGGAAAATCCAATAATTTCTTTAAGAAAAGATACCTATCGGGATTGGACCGCATTAAAAAACAACAAACTAACAGTGTTCGACGTTCCCACTGCTGTCATCGTAAAAATTCTCTACGCAGGTGGGCGAAACTTCGAACACCGTTGGTTTTTCTTTTTGACAGGATGTAATCCTGTCAAGGAACGATCAAAACCGTTTGACCACCCTGGTCGTGGAAATGTTTGTAATGTCTTAATTACGTTTAGGAGTATATTTTTGGAACTATAAAATGTCTTTTTAAAGCCCTGAATGTAAACAAATTTTAATACAAAATATAAATAACTTTTTTAAAATTTTGACTTGATTTTCGAACGTAACACTCAAGATTCGACTTTTTCTCCCAAATTTGGACCCTTTTTATAATTTTTTTTTAAATATCGATATTGAATATCTAAATTAAATTAAATTTCAAGCTTAACCTGAAATGTTGAGTTCCGGTTGCTTGATATCTACTATTAGATTAGAAATTCTTATTCCAAGCTATATTTAATGGTCTGTAATTCTGTAGGGTTAATATCTATCACTAATTCGTGAGTGGGGGAGCAAAGAGAACATGAAAATTTCTCTAATTTTTACTTATGTAAATTCAAAATAGTGCATTTAAAATTAAGTATGGATAATAAAAGGACTTTTAAGCCAAGTTTTTTTTTTGGTTTAAACTATAAATATCGAATCTAACAATAAATACATAAAATAAAATTTAAATTTTACAAGAGGAAAATTGCCAAAGGAACAAGGAGCAAGCCCATGTTAAATTTTGTGTCAAAAATTATGTTGACAAAATAGTCTACCCAAAAAGTTAAAATACGCAGGAATATTGTTAAAGGTAATAATTTTACTAAGAAAAAGAAGAAAACTTCCATTGTATAAATATTTTAGTTTTACACAAATGTAAAAAAGAGAGAATTTTTAAATATCTATATTACACAAATTCTGTTTACCAACTGTAATCGCTTAAGAACAGTCATTAGTGCTGATGTTCCATAATGTGACAGGGCTGCAATGGTAGAAAGTATATAATATTCCATAAATATAAGCCCTGAAATTCCTATGCACAAATTAAACACTGACTTTTAGTATACAATTTTATTTTTAAATTATTGGAGTGCTATCACTAAACAAGATTCTTCCTACTGCATCTCTGTGACCGATATGATCATATTATGAGAAATCCAATACGATGAGAAACATTTTATGTCAAACGCATGCTTCATTCTAAGTTATGTTGTTGTTATTTGGATTACCTTCTTTCTCGAAAAGCTAATGCTATTCTGTCTTCGATAAGTTCACTTTCTATCTTTTTGAGTTCAGTAATAATTCAACTAATATTGTTAATACCGTGTATTTAGCTAATGATTATTTAACATTTTTAAAACATTAAAAATGAAAAATGTTTGCTGATAACGGCAAGACAAGATACATACAAGCGAGGCCAACGACTCCTTTTTTTCTTAAACATCAGTTCCTCACATGCGAGTATCTGTAATATTTTGTTACATATCATTAATGCCAATTACCGTTTATATTAATAATAATTTTTAGAGAAAAATCGGTCTGTTAAGTTTGAAGAAAGCTTGTAAAAATTTCCAACTTGAAATTAAAATGACGAAAACTCAAATATTAAACCGTGAACGATAAAACCAAGTCGCAGGTAGTGCACTTTTGGTTTTGCTAATGATTTAGTATATGCAGTGTAGTTTTTTAAAAGTAAAAATGACAGACTAGTACTTCAATTGCAAAGTTATAGAAAATAACTTTATTAGGAAAAATGTTCTAATAAAGCTTTCCCATGTTGCCATACTTCTTCGGTAGATACTAAAATAATATTTGCTTTTAATGGCAACACCGCATTTTTAACCTAGTTTGATAGATCTTTAAATTTAAAACAAAAAGTTGTTTGTTACATTTTTATGTGAAGTAGCCGTTTTCGAAGAGTTAGCAAAACAGCTAAAATAAGCTTCGGTTGGCAGGAACTAAAAGAAGCTTTACTTAAGCTCATTTAAAGTCGCAATGACAAAATTTCATTACATTATCTCTTATTAATTAATTATAATTATCGGATCATTGAAAATTAAATGTCCTTAAAATTAAATCTTGATTGTTAATTATTAACCTCATAATATTTAGAAGCTTCATATTAACTTAGTACCACATAATACATTACTTACAATTATAATACATTACTTACCTATTTTAATACCCTAAATACAAATCCGTTTTACAAGTTTCTTGATTTTTTTGTCATCGATGTCAATGATACGATGAAACTTTGAATGCAACTCTACTTTTGGCGATTTAAACAATCTCAGACGTGGCCAGACGACTCGGCTAACGCCTCGTCGCCTGGCAACGTCATGGGTTATTATAAATCGCATAATAATCTCGTTACATTAATGATAACGTTAAATAAAATAAAATAAAAAATGCGAAAAGGTGAACTTTTGTAAAAAAAATCGTATAGAATATATCTGGGCGACAATTTGTTAGTCTTTTCATTGCACAACCTTTTTCAAAATTGTATCTCTCGTCGTTTCCGAAATGACCTTAATTTTCTTGAATACAGTGTATAATCAATAACTCTGTGCATACATACATTGAAAATATTTAATCGATCAAAAAGATACAACTTTTTCGTTTATAAATACCGTAGATAAATGCTGTTAGTATTAAATAAATTTGTGTTAGGTGCTTATTATATCATCTAAATTATCATGTAAACAACAAAAATGCAGTTCGGGAAAATATTATGGTAAGTATTTAAAAGTTCTATATTTTAAATTTTATTCAAAATTTGCTAGTTACATTAAGTTCTTAATTTACACAACATTAACTGCTTACCTACGTATAAAATTAAATCACAATAGAAGTAATAATAAACATTAAATTTATCAAGAGGTACGTAAACATGTCCCAATAATCACAGAGAATACAATCATTCAAAAATATCTATAAACTATTGAGTTGGTCTCTGCATGCGATAAAAGGATACATGATATAATTTTCTTATTTACGATTGCACGTATAATATAATCCACCAATTAAAACTTTTGGATTTTGAAGTAGTTTCCAGTTTTGACAAATTATATTCTTGCATTCCCAACTAATGCAATGCTAATTGCATATCAGTGTTAAAAAATAATAATAACATTAAATTAAATTCGCTTTTGGGTAGTTTGGGTAGGATAAAGTAGAGCAAACAGATAGGTCTGGTATTTACCAAATTTCATGTAGGGATTGTACTCAAAAGTATGTCGGGCAAACTAGACGATCTCTTAAAATCCGACTGAAAGAACATTTGGCTCATTTGAGGTACGGAAGAACTGAGAAGTCAAGTGTGGCTCGACATGCTTTTGAATTAGATCATAGGATAGATAATAATATTAAACTGTTAAGAGTGGTTAATAAGAATTTTATGTTAAACGCATGTGAGAGCTTTGCCATTCATAAGGTTGGAAACAACCTCATGAATGGTTGCGCTGAACCTTTACGCCATTCGTCTCTGTTAAAAATAGTTAAGGTCGATAGATAAGGAATTGTGACACAACGACGTGTATGATTGGATGCGCATGCGCGTTCGAGTGCTGCCGATCACGCACGAAGTGAATATTCTTATTATATAAGGGTTAATTTTAAGATTAGATGTTAGTTTCTCTCTAAAGATGACAGCTTGGCTGTCGAAATGCGTTAGAGCAACCTTTGTTGTGTTTTTTAATCTTTCCTGGTTTTAGAGGACAAGTTCTGTATTTCAAGCTTTTACACTACGACACAAATATAGCTTAATAAGATTGCTGACACTTCTAGTTGAGATAAAGGTCCATATAAAATGTCTTTGCTACTTTAAATAATCAATATTGTCTAATTAAATTTGCAAATTACTTATTTGGAATAGTATCTCAATATTACAAGTGATATACAATGGTTAATCGCATGAAATATCTCCAGAGAAAGTAGACGACTACAACTTCTGACATATGTCATACATTGGCTGAAATTTGTATCGAAATCTTATGTCGCGTAGTTTGTCGCAGCTGTGTGATTAGTGTCAGGTAGCTTCCCTCAGGATGGTTTACACATGACATATTTTTATGTCACAGAGAAATATACGAATTAAGGTGTCTAATCTAAACGCACTCTAAGAGTTACAGAGCGTTCAAAATTTAAATTTTATTCTTAAATTTCTCAATAGCTGAGACAGTTTTGATGCTGTTAACTAAATATTTAAAAGTTTTATATGTTTTGGTGTAAGAATTACGAATTTTGGATTTATTTTTATTATTTAAGTAAATTAAAACATATTTTTCATTTGTTGAGTTGAGGCTTAAAACAAGTAGAAATTATAAAAGAATAGCAAATTCCAGAAAGAAAAGGTTCTTCTGTTTAGGTCTTCTAAGTCTATTGGTTTTCAAGTTATTTGCATTTAAACGGTTCAATGTGTTTAGTTATGATATTTTTATTCGTAAAATATGCAAAGATACGGAGAAGCAGAGAAAGTCACAGTATTCTTTTTTCATATTATTGGTAATAGAGACAGTAACAAACTTTAAATCCAATGTTGGAAGTGTCTATCACCTACCTAAATAAAGTTTAAATTTCACCTTTGTAAATGTCAAAATCAAAATTTCCCCATTATCTTTAAATGTATATATGGCTTTTTAGATTATTTACCGCAACTCTTAAAGAGAATTTAATTTTTCCTGATAAACTTAATTCATAAAATTTCAAAAAATATACCAATAATCTGCGCCTTAAAAAACCATAAAAAAACACTAGAACATTTAAATATTTCAAAAATCGATAGATTCAGACAACTTAAACAAGAGTACCTTTTCTTTGTAAAATTGATTGTTCTTTCATATTTTCTAGTCGTTTCAGTTTATTTAGATCATGTTTTAATTTACATAGGTAATACGGCAAAACTAGCGCCCTCTAGGAGAAAGGTCAAAATAAGTTTTAAATTAGTTATTCTTACAACAAAAAACTAAAACCGTTAAATTTTAGATTTATAACATCAAAAATCTCTCAATTATTGAGAAATTTCAGAATAAAATTCAAATTTTAAACGCCCTGTACCTCGTAAACCAGCGAAATTGGTATAAGGTACATTGAGCTCAATCGTACTATTTTCGTGTCTAGTATTTCCAGTTTAGCGTTGGCTTATAATTTCTGACTCACCTTGAATAATTATATCTAGTGATTTCACTCTATGTTAGGGATTTCGATCAATAGTGATTCGGATAATGGGGATTCTACTGTAATTTGATGAATGTCAAAGTTGAAACATTATGCACCACGCAGTTTGCTTTTTGGTTCTCGTTGAGCAAAAACCTCAAAAATATTCTTGGCTATATTATACTACATTTCTACGTTTTTCAAAAAATAAAGCAGCAAATCACTAAAGATAAACCACTATAAAAGCAGTATTTTAGGCAAGGTTAACACAAGTTATTATAAAAACTTTTAATTACTGTGTTGCTAATAACATTGATGTTTAAATAATATTTTCAGGAGAATTCGAAAATAAAACAATAATTGGGTAGTTCCATTTAAGAAATGAAAGCTAACGAAATATGCTTAATACAAATTTAAGCGGTTTCTGGAAATTTTGGTATGTAAAATTTTTTTATATACAGGTTGAACTAAATTCGATTTCCACTACAGGGTTCTCGTAAACTATTAGAGATACAAGAAAGCTTAAAAAAGCAAAGTAGTGCAGAATTTAATGCTTAATAATATTTTGTTAAGAAAATATTTGAATTCCTACTCGCCTTGATTTTATTTAGAAAAAAACTGAAAATCGCGATTTCAAAAAATCAGCTGTAACTTGTTTATTCAAAGTTCGACTGAAAAAAAATTGAAAAACTGTCATTAGTTGTTTTTTAATTTTTTTTTATTGGTCTACGTTAATTTTCTCTAAATTCAACTGTTTCCAAAAAAAATTTCGAATTCGGCATACTTTTTTGAATAATTTAGTACATAATATGCCATACTTCAACTGTGGCAAAGTGAGTTAAATGAAGTAATTTACTATTTTTAAACAAAAGAATTACAGTAGGCGATGCAAGTGCCATAACTTGCAATAATAAAAATGCAGTGCCTCATTAGGTAACAAAGGAACTAAAAATATTGTAACAAACTGTGCAATATTGAAACAGGCGTAATTCTATGTAGATGTTCTAAAAATTGTGTCGCCAATTTTTACAAAATTTTTTTTAACCTTGAATACTAACTCGTGTAACATGAAATATCTAACGAACTAACTACAGAATATAAATCTCATATTTATGCACATTATCTATCTTAGAATACTTAACTTCTAGTCTAGAACGTACACTTATGAGTCGCGTATGAGTCATGGGAAAATCGCTCCTAATAAAATTCTTAGAATGTTTTAAGAATTATGTCATTTAAAGGGAATCATGCAGATTACGAGTATTAATAAATATTTCAATATTATACAGTTTGTTACAATATTTTTGGTTTTTCAATAATAACCATTGCTTTTAAGGGACTGTATTTTTTTATTACTTAGAGCTATAGTCATTGCATTACCTACTATGATTTATTTTTTTTATTATTAAACTTTTTTATTTAACCCACTTTGCCACGTTTAAAGTATGCCATAACATACATTAAATTATTCAGAAAAAATTGTCAAATTCGAAAATAAAAAAATTCAATATGGCTTCTATAAGAAATAAAAAAGTTTGTATAAATTTCTTAGAAACAGTTAAATTTAGAAAAAATAAACGTATACCAAAGAAATGACTTTAAAAAACAACTAATTAGGGTTTTTGATTTTTTTCGATCGGATCTTAAATAAACAAGTTACAGCTGATTATTAAAAATGGCGATTTTCACTATTTTCTGAATAAAATCAAGATGAATTGGAATTCAATTGTGTTCTCAGCGAAATATTTTTAGGCATTAAATTGTGCATTACTTCGATTATTTAAGCTTCCTTGTATCTCTAATGGTTTTCGAGTTTCCTGTAGTAGAAATCAAATTTGGTTCAACCTGTATATCTATTAAATTTTAAAAGTTACCTGGGGGGGTGCATTTATATTCAAAGACCCCGTACAGTGTAAGAAAAATTGAAGTTTAAAAGAAAGAATATAATAATAACAGCACATAATACAAGATAGCATTCAAAAGTTTCAAATTTCATCTCCGTGATGCCCTTATAACTGGCGGGAAAATCCAAAAGTTTTAACAAGAATGGTAATAGAATAATTTATCCCAATGGTTCTTTACTTGTAAAACCATAGGATGTATAGGAACCCATGGGATGAAAACGTTCATCATCCGACCCATTTAAAGAACTATTTATTTCTTCGTTCTTTCGATTTGCTTTAGATGAACCTTGGCAACATAGGGCGAATCTCAACTCTGACGACATTTCCGCACAGAGAGAAGACTAAAATTTAAATAAAATGACTGTCATTAGTTTGGAAGACTAACGAAGTAAATGTGATGTGTTAGCAAAATTGAACAAAAATCATCATAAGGATGATTGTTCCATACATACCTCCTATACACCCCAAAGCAGAAGAAAGCAGCAGACAATGAAAACAAAATTAGATAGCTCACCATTTAACAGTTACATGATGACAAACATTTAGAAATTCTTATGTACATATTCGTAGAGCTGGTAAATTGTTTGTATTTTATTTTGATTGCATCATAATTGGCTAAAGTTTCAAATGCCACTTAATAAATATATTTAGCTAAAAAGTTATTATATCTAGTGTTCCTAACTTTAAAATGGTAGTTTAAATTATGTTCATAAAAATGTTACAGTCTTTAAGCAATGATTGAGAGAATCTAGTTCACTAACATAATGTGTGCCAACAAGATGGACTCAGGAGTAATTTTTTTGTTTAGTACATAGATCCAGAACAATTGTTCGGATTCTTGCCCAGTTGCTATTAAAATTGATTTCTGTCACTAAAATGGCATTCTTTTGTACTGCGATTTTGAAATCAGTACTTCCTGTACTGAAGACAGTGGTATATGACATTTTTCTAAATGAATATTATTTTATAGATTTTGTTATTTAATATACATGTTGCAGCACTCTCAAGCATTTTAATTTAAGGTAGTTCACCGGTCAATTGCTTTTCTATACAGTTTCTTTAAATTTCTGTCAGATATATACTAACAGTGTTATCTAAACACCTACAAAGAACCATGCCGTTACCCAAGCCCAGATTATCAGTGTCAAAGTTATGATTCTTGACGTGTATTGTATAGAGCAGTATACAGAATGGACCATAAGTAATGGTATAGAGAGCAGGAGAGGATCTTTCGTATAAATACAATGTGATTTAGCTAATTTTACCTTATATCAAAAGTGGATATTAACCGAGATATAGGAGGCTTATTAATTTTTTTTTAACTGAGTCGCAGAGATTTTAATTTATTGCGGCCAAACTTTTTTATAGATTTTGATAAAAATGTTATATATTATGTAGAGTGGTATTGTTAATACAATAGTAAAATATCAGAATCCCTAGCGGTACAATTTTTATGTAATCGTAATATTAAACTATACATCATTGCTTCATTCCGCAGGTTAGTGAATCATCTTGAAGTTAGGATATGGCATCATAGCAGCTTTACTAATCCAGACAAGTTGCAGAGATCTACAAAGCACCTGATTTGTGCGAACATTCTGTCTCATAAGTGTAGTGCAATATTGTTGGCTCAAAAATCTACTGTAAGGCAGCTTGAATATGTGCTTTCTTGAAAGCTGCCAACGCGCGCGGTGTAAGTGAAGATGTTGCCAGTTTTTCCTGAAGCAATGGATTCTGACGATGAATTAATAATTTTAAACCAATTTTCGATATTGTCGTTTAAATAATAAAAAAAAGAAACTTCGTATGCGGAATATCCAGTTGTTCAGAAACGCAAAAAAAAAGTCAATTTTATGTTCTATTTATGAGGACAATTCAAACCGATGTCGCAAAATTTTTTAATTATTTACGTATGTCTTAAAATTCATTTAATGAATTAATGTGTTTGATAAAAGGGGACATATTTAAGCAAGATACAGTCATGAGACGTTTTCCAACTTGTAATAACCCCACACATTTAGTTATTCTATTGCTTTTTCTTAATTGAGCCTTTTCCCTGCAAAGTGATTATTCGTTATCTAAATTTATGCAGTTACTAAGAAGCACAAGGAATATTTATTTCTCGTGTGAAAAAATCACAAAAATTGCACATAAGCAATATTTGACAACTATGCTTGATATTCACAGCTTAAAAACCGCTTGTCGTGTGAACACCACCGTAAAGCAGGTATAGACGATGGTACGCTTGAAGTCATAAAAACGCTAGCTGCGCCTCGTCCAGTCGAGGGTACGCTCGACACAGCCTCGGCGCGACGCTGCGTGTTTTCACTACCATAAAATCCCATGGAATCAGATGCCGAGTCGGCTGCCGAGTCGGCAGCCGACTCGGCGAAAACCGCTTCGTGTGTCTTTAGCCTTACGGTCTATGCCAGATGATTAGCAGTAGTGACCGCTTGGGTCTCACCTCTCTCTCTCTATATGACGCGGTGATATAACGTTTTCAAAACTCTTTACTCCGATTACTGCCGGTGAACAGTACCTTAAAAAGGTAATCTGATTTCCCTCCCAATCTTATTAGGTGTTTGAAAGTCAGCATCCAGTTATAGTAAAAATCCCAATACAATGCACCCATTGTAGTATTGATGCCACTATCACCTGGGCTACATAGAAAAATTTAGTGTGAATGGCACGAAAAATCCTTCTGGATCTTTCAGTAACATAGACCACCTAGATTTAAAATTAAAACCATTTCAAGTGTTGTACAATAAATCTCTTAGTAAATAATAAATCGTTGTATTTATTGTTGCTGTTCGTATAAAATTTTACTATCTAAGAAATTCTCCTATAGCTACGTGTCGTGCAGAATGCTGCTCACCCTTTCCTCCACAGCTACTTTTCTTGATTTCCAAACAAATTCGCATACAGCTATTACACATGCTACTCCCATTCCGCCCATCAGCACGACGAATACTCCTCCAACATTTGCTAGTCCTAATTCATTTGCTGTACTACTAGTTTTTGTAGTTTCATCCTAAAATTATATAAGTAACTTTTAATGCAGATAGTCAACCAATATAAATTTCAACTTTATACAGTTTGTTGGCTTTACGATCGTAACCATAGAACATTATTTTACAAGTGTTAATTGAACCTTAATAAATACACATTTGTATAGTTCTTATCACGAAAGTTGAGTTCTACGCCATCAAATGTATTTTCTGAGTCCATCATTTTAAAGGTTTTTACAATTAGCAAAGCCAACAAATATAACACTAAATATAACACCAAATATAAAACCAAAGTGGCGGGTATAACTAAGGACCAGTGCTTTAAACGTGCCTTATTTATTTTGTGTGCACTTTTGTGGCCATTTTTTAACAAAAATATAAACTACAAACATTTTTACATAAAGAAGGTACTTTTCCCAAAATTTGACATTGTCAACGGTTTTCGAATAAAATGTATTTTTATATTTCGATGCATTAAAAGCGCTTGCCCAAAAGAATGGAATATAACACATATTTTGGCATTGAAATGAAATAAAATTAATAGTATTAAAATTTCTATGTTTTCTTGCCACCGCTTTGAGCAATTGCTGTAAATAAAAGCTATTTTTTTTACATTTGTTATTTATTAAATATTTACAAAACATTTTTTTTATTTAACTATTAGTTAAAAATAATTTTTTGTAAACTACATTTTAGGTAATAAACATATTATAGGTTTTATTTCATTTTAATCGAGTTTCAGTAGGAGCACCTTTTTTACGTAAAAAGTTTGTAGTTTATATTTTTGTTACGAAACCGCGACCAAAGTGCACAAAATAACAAGCAAAATTTTAAGCACTGGTTAGGTTCTGTTAATTAAATCGTTGATTTTTTAAAAGCACACAAAAAGGTATGAAGTTGTGTCAAATTTCATTCAAATATCTGTACACGTTTCGCAACTATTAATTAAAAACTATGATCAAGAACTAACTTTGCGCACCTTGTAACTCGGAAACGAAGCATTTTACGACACATGTTTTTACAAAATTTTCGTCTTATTTTAGACTCTAAAATACGATCCCAAATCTATGGTACTACTTTTAGAATCATCTTGTATATTTCTATAGTGCAGTTTTTTTAAAACTTGAAAGAGGCAAACTTTTTTATTCGAAATGATAGACAACTACTTTCAAAAGCAAAGTTGTAGGAAATAGCTTGGGTAAGAAAAATGTACCACCAAATCCTTTCTATGTTGTCATATTTCTTCGGTAGATAATAAAACAGTTCTTTTTTAGTATTGAAAATGCTACTGGGATCACTTTTAGGCAAACTTAATAACGATGTCGTGACCTCGACCAGCGCAACGCATACGGAGAGCATTGGATTTCGTACGTAACGGATACTTTGACGACGCCGTTATGAGTTATTCTAAATGTTTGAATAATATTGTTGAATAAGGTAAGTTGGTGTTATTTTATAGTGTTATTTAAATCTAAATTTAGGCCGTAAATATTAAAATGCAATATTTTTATTACTTATTAGAAGTTTGATTAGAAGATACCTACAGGGTGATTCTCAAAATATGTCGATTTTATGACATAGTATCTATAAAAAATGTGAAATTTGACAGTTTCACTATTTAGGAACCGATTTGTGTGAAATTTTATAATTGGACTAGGAAAAATAAAAAAAATATTTTTTGACATAGTATCTGTCAAAAATGTCAAATTTGACAGTTTTGCTATTTATGAACTGATCTGAATGAAATCTTAGAATTAACTTGGGGAAAATAAAAGAAAAATATTTATTGACATAGTATCTGTCAAAAATGTCAGATTTTACACTTTCGCTAATTATCAATGTTTTAAAATTCTTGTTTACTAGATTTTAAATATAATATTTATCTATAAACGAAATTTAGACCGTTAAGATTAAAATGCAATATTTTTATTATTTATTTGATTACTCGATAAGACGCAACAAACTAAAAAACAATCAAAAATAGCCATTTAACAATAAGTAGTTATTTATTTAAAACAAGCCGCAAAATATGGCTGTTTATTTTTACTGTATGGTGTATGTCATTCAATGTAATGTCATTCAATGTATTAAAAATGTCAAACCATATAAAGGAGAAAATGATTCCAATGTTATCAATCCCATTGTAAATGATTGACAACTGGAATAAGAATAAATGAAATTCTAAAATCCAATATGGAGAAGAAAATGATATCTGATATCAAACCACCTACTGATATCAATCAAAAGGAAGAAGCTTTGCTGGCCTCACAAAAGACAAAAGAAAAATCAAAATACCAAAAGACCCGTATGACAAACGCAGAAAAATGTCGTAATTGCAGGCAACGTAAAAAGCTGCAGGTAAGTGCTTTACCTTTTAAAAGATAGTGTCTTTTTAAAAGTTATCATATTATTTTACAGTCAACACTGTCGGCAGCAAAAATAAAGTAAACAGTTTCCTTAGTTTATTGAATATGTATGACAATATTTTTTTACCCAAGCTTTTAGTTTCTAGGTTGCCTCGTTTTCGTATGTTTTGTTTAATAATAGGTACTTTATAACATAAAATATATTTTATATGGATTGTAATAATCTTTTATACAGGGCGTTTATTTAAGAGTTGCCCAGATAATTTACGAATAGTGGTTTGTAAGTTATTATTTTTGGATATAGCCGGGAGCCACTTTTAGCTGAACACCCTGTATAATATAAAATATAAAGCAGTTTGTTGAATAATATGCATAAAAATATTTTTTTAGTCAAGCTTTTAGTTTCTAGGTTGCCTTGTTTTTGTATGTTTTTTTTAATAATATGATGTACTTTATAACATAAAATATATTTGATATGGATTGTAAGCATCTTTTATACAGGGCGTCAATTAAGGGTTACCCAGATAATTTACAAATAGTGGCTTGTGAGTTATTATTTTTGGATATAGCCGGGAGTCACTTTTAGCTGAACACCCTGTATAATATAAAATATAAAGCAGTTTGTTGTATATGCATGACAATATTTTTTTTAGCCAAGCTTTTAGTTTCTAGGTTGCCTCGTGTTTGTATTTTGTTTTTTTTTTATAATATGTACTTTATAACATAAAATATATTTTATATGAATTGTAATCATATCTTTTATACTGGATGTTCAGCTTAGTGTTACCCCAGATAGTTTACGAACAGTGGTTTGTGAGTTATGTTTATTTTGGATAGGGAAGATAGGAATAAATAAACCATTTTTCACTAATAATGAAATAATTTAGAAAATCTGATAGTTGAAAGTACGAAAATATGCAAGTTTTTTGCGTCAATATCTTTGTATATCACAGTAGGTAAAATTAAAAAAAAGATTTATTTTGATCCTTAAAAAACTCTTTACCCAATTTTATAAAATATGTTTTTTATATGTTCTATTCGCTATAAGTCATGTTATTCATTACACATTTAGTGTATTAATTTACCTATTATAATATTCATTTATGATATGGTTAAAATTACGTTATACTCGATTTTATATGTAAATTGATTTTTGTTTACGGTTGTTTCTTTATATCACAAAATTATTAAAATATATTAAATATAGACAGATTTTATTGACTAAGTTGTTTTATTTTAATTTACTTGAATTATTACTATTTTAGAAACTCTAGGTTTTCGACGTTTTTAAAAACTAATTTCATGCTTCATGGTAAGTAATAAATCATCGTCTAGCATTTGGCCTTTCAAATTTTGAACGCACATATCTCTATGTTTATTTGTCAAATTAAATTTAAAAACTAACATATATACTTATACAATGTCCGGCGATGGGGTAGACAAGAGGGCAAACAGACCAAAAATTTCATTTTTCGAGGAAAAGTTTACTTTATAAAGTTTTTTAATTTTTTTAAATTAAAATTTTTACAAGAATAAAGTACCCTTATTTCAAAATTTTGGCACACCCTGTATACAATTTTTAATTTTTTCCATTGACAATCGAATTCTCTCGGCAAGCCCTCTTGTCTACCCCATCGCCGGACATACTGTATATACAGGTGATCCCAGAAGTCGACGATCAAACTAAAACATATTGATGTTTATATGTCATTGTTAATAGACTTTTATCTGCATGAAATTTGATATACCTACTAAACGTTTTCGTGATAATAAAACAATATTTAGTCGAAGCCGGACAGATCATGTAATCAAAATTTTAGTATACATTGTAAAGGGCGCCAACGGGGAAAGTATTCTTTTGTACAAAATGCGAAAATACATTTATACGCTATTTTGTCTACTCTACTAAACACACTAAAATTTCGAGTAGATATGGATTTGCTCTCTCCAAAACGTTTAGTTTACCAAATTTTATGAAGAGTCAAAATTATTATTTATTATTGAACGTATAAAAGAAAAACCAATAAGCGTCACAGTTTCCGTTTTTAATACTTTATGTATCTTACAAACAAGGCAACATTCATTAGAGCATTGTTCACCAAAAATGTCATATTTTTTAAATTTAAAAATTGTGTCAGGCATTTTTAATACATAGGATGCTTGCGTAAGGTGTGAGATCTGTGAATTTTTAAATAGCAATACTGCATTTTTTCACATATTTTGATAGCTCTTTAAATTCTAAATAAAAAATATTCCGACATATTTTTTATTTAGTTGCCGTTTTCGAATAATCAGCAAAAAAACTAAAATAATCTTCAGTCAACAGGAACTAAAAGAAGCTTATGTAACAATAGTAGGCATCGAAAATTAAACAAAATTTGCCTTATTTGAAAAAAGCCTTCATAATTATGCTGTCATTGTGATATTTGAAAGCTGCTGCATTTGAATGTGTGTAGTTTTTAAAAACTTGAACTTGGCTAACTCTTTTATTTCAAATAATAGACTAGTAATTTCAATTGCAAATTTGTAGAAAAAAATTTGACTAAGAAAAATGTACCAATAAAACTGTCCTATTTTGCCATTTTTCTTCAAAAAATATTAAAACAATATTTCTTAAACGACAACACCGCACTTTTTTAACATAGTTTAATAGACCTTTAAATTCTAAACAAAAATTGTTCTGTTATATTTTTTATTTGGAGTAACCATTTTCGAACAATCAACTGTTATTAAACAACAATACTTACAACTTTTTATTTTTTGTTCTTATACACATTCAAATGCAACAGTTTTTAAATATCACAATGACGGCATTATCATCAATGCATCTTTCAAACAAAACAATTTCTGTTAAATTTTCGGTGCCTATTATTATATTGTTGTCAGCTTCTTTTAATTCCTGCCCAACTGCACATTATTTTAGATCTTTTGTTGATTGTTATTCGAAAACGTCAACTCCAAATAAACAAAGTGACAAAACATTTTTATTTAGAATTTAAACATCTTTCAAAATATATTAAAAAAATGCAGTGTTGCTATTTAAAAAAATATTGCTTTACTATCTACTGAAAAAAATATGGCAATATAGGAAAGATTTTTTGGTACATTTTTCTTACTCAAGTTATTTCCTACAACTTTGCAATTGGAAGTACCAGTCTATCATTTCAAATGAAAAATTTGGTCTATGTAAAGTTTTAAAAAAACCACGCTGTATATGTTGTCTTAAGAAACCGTTCTTCCTAGATATTGGTCTCCATCGATAAAAGCGACGTGGTTTGTCTGTCTGTAGAAATAATGTACCCAGAACTGCTTTTTCTTCGGACAGGTGTTTCAAGTCCACGTCCAACTTGACTTGCCCAATCTTCGTTTCTTGTACTGGCGCACAGTTTGTTAACCAAGGAACTTATTGTGGTTATCGGATTACAGACTGCCAGGGAACTACCTTTCTTGACCAAGCATGCTGTTGGAATACTTTGGCAACTCTAACAGGGACCTTCTGAGACGTTTTAACCACCGATCTCGCCACTAGTAAGTTCTTGGAAATATCATAAGTCGGTTTCACTAATCCAACGCCGAAGACCAAATCTCTTTTTATCACAGTCATAATCGTCTTTTCACTGCTGCCCTACATCACAGCTGTTTTGCAGGCAAACAGTCTTACCTTCTTTGGGGTGGCTTTTGGTGTTGTCAGGACAAGCTCTTCATTTCCAATCCTTTAAAGGTTCTGCGCTGGGTTGAAAGTAAAGCCATGTTGCCTGATTACGTCCATCCCCAGAATCAGCTTGTCTTCGATATCTGCAACCAACACCCAATGCAAAATACGTAGTTTTCTCAATCAGTATTTCCCGTAACTGCTTCGAGGAGCAATCTTTGTGACAGTATCTTCGGTTGTGACGGTAGAATGTTCCTGCGTGCTAAAAAAACCACGGCTCCTTTTGTACATTCCTTCTATCTGCTCTGGCTTTCAATACCAAACTTTCCATGGTCCTTTTTATCTGTTTGATGAAAAGAATTTTGAATGCTGATTGCCCGACACCAGCCAGGGAGAACCCCTTCTCACTGACTGATTTTGTTTTTTCTGCTGTCTGGCTTGTTGACTGCTTAGAGCTGACCTGCAGTCCTTCTTGAAGTGCCTGGTTTGCCGCAGTTGTAACATTTGCTGCTGCTGGATACACCTTTAAGAGATCTTAACAGTTCTTGGAAATTTGATTAGCGCGTCACTCTCTAAACTTCTGGGGCTCTTATTTCTTCTATGAAGATTCTAACTGCGTGAAATTCCAGAAAGTCAGTTGGTACTGTTAAGTAGGCGACATACTCCAGTCTTTTCACATCAGCCTTAAATTCTTGTAGCTTTTCACCACTTTTCTACCCTTTCTCTAGCAGTTGCGACTGGGCAATTTACTGCAAATGGTGGTGTCCAAATCTCAACTCTAAAGCCTTAACTAGATCTTTATAGTTAGTTTGTTTACGATCAGATAGAGTTCGGAGTAGTTCCAGGGCTTCTCCGCGCAGAGATACTATCAATGATGTAGCCTTTTGGTCCTCCGTCCACCGATTGGCCTTAACAGCAATTTCGCACTGTTTTCTGTAGGTGTGGAAGGATGTTTTTCCATCATAGGTCGGAGGTTTTATCTTTTGGAAAAAATAGCAGGTACACTTTTGGATTTATGCTGTGTAAATTGTCCACTGAGCAACCTTTTTATGGCATTTTCGATGATGTTATCTTTTTCTGTGTTGCATTTTCCAAATCAGGAAACTTGTTGTTGAATTCTTCTTTGACTTCACCCATCCCTTCTTTCATTCCTGCAATTTCTATTTTTGCTTCTCCAATTTCTCCTTTGACTTCGCCCATCTCATCCTTCAATTCTTTAATCAGTTCTTTCACTTTTTCTTTCATTTTTACAACATCTTCTCCCATTTTCGCAGTTATATTTGCTAATAGACTAGGCAGTTTTTGTTTGTCTGCATTCTTTATCTGTTCTTCTTTTTTTTCTGGTCGTTTTCGTTCTTTATGTTGTTGCCTTCGTTCTTCATCTTGTCGTCTTTGTTCTTCATCCTGCTGCATTGCTAATATTGCTTGCAACTGTTGTTCTTTTTACCGATTTTGCTCTCGTTCTAGAATGTTCAAGATTTTTCTTGTCGCCTTCCATATAAACTATTTAACAGTTTATAAGTGATAAAGTCCAAATGCAGAACCTTGCACGAATTCCTCCGAGAAATAAAACAATCCACAACTAATCTCACTTCTGACACCAATTCTTGCACGTTATCGGTTCCAAAATTAATATTTCGAGAATTGTAACCACTTTATTTCCAAAATAACTTCCGAACACTACACTACTTAACTGACTCATTAACCAACTAACTATCTCATTAACCAACTAACTATCTCACAAGTACTTGTAGAGGTCCTATTTAAGTTTTTATCCTTACTTTGATTATGTAAGCACTAATTAAGTGTCTGAAGCACTAATAAAGGGTTTTGATTTGATTTGATACTCATGTATTTTTATCGACGTTAAGGAATTTCATATTTACCCAATTAAGTGATCAAACACGCTAACAATCACTTTGGCTTTTAAATTTGCCCCCTTGTGGTTCTAAATAACTTCTCTACTGACTTTTCTATTGTAGTGCTGACTTTTGCTTTCGCTCCTCCTAGTTGTTAAATAAGGTATAGTATTGTGATTCACATCGACAATTGTGTTATATTATTGTTAATGTTAGATATATTTTTATAAGTAAATTTCATTATTCTAAAAAAACGCGTTTTAGTAGCAACTCGTTTTAAAAAAGGTATTTTTACATGGTATTAACTCAAAAACAATTAATTTTGTCTGGGAGTGGTTTTACTTGTTTTAAATTTAAATGGAGATCTATTTTGCTTAGTTAAAATATAATTTGATTAAATCCAACATTCTTTCCATTTGCATTGATGGCAATTAGTTTATATACAAAATTTCAACACAACTAATCTAAAACCAATAGTATTACCCTGCAAGAGCCCCCGCCTCGTTTTTCTTTCCACCATCTGGTTTTCAGAATATGAAGCTTCCCCTCCTCTTGAAGTTTCAGTATTGCTGCACTTATGGCCGTCCTAAATGGTGAATCTGAAAACGAGTTTTAAAAATTTGGTTAAAAGCTGGGATGCAGGTAAAATTGTCGAATATTGAACATATTTTAGTGCCGATAGTTTTAAAGATAAATTCACTACAGAATTAATAATTATTTAACCATTAGGACGAAAACTGGATTATTGTTTATATGCTTTTCAAAAATTATCGATCGCAGATGGTTTTAGTGAATACAATATTAAAGTAGATTTTTGTTTAGAACAAACAAGCCACAGCTATTTTGATTTATTTTTTTAAAGGTTTCTACATCAATGCAAACTTCCTTTTTCTTTTGGATAATTGATAATTAGTTATGAGTTTTTTTCAAACTACGCCTATGCTCTGTATGATAGAGTTTATAATATTAACTTGCATGCTGCCGCGAATAGTCGCGAATCCCATGAATGTTCCGATTATTTGAATTTGAATAATCATCTGTTGGCAACACTGCAGGTGGAGCACAGAGAAAGTCTGCTTCTAAGGTAGAGGAATTCCCGGAGCAAATAAATGAAGAGGAAATAAAAAGTCCCTAGAGAACAAAGAAAAAGGGAATTAATGCGTAAGTATTAGATGTGCATGTGTGTAGATAAAGGGTGGGTCTTTTTGCATAGTGACCTCATTAAGAAGTATTGTTGGTAAGTTTTTGATATGTCTAAGCTTGTAATTATCAGAGAGTGTAAGGGTTGATGAAAATTAGTAAAATAAAGATAATGAGATGAGAATAGCTGTGCGGTCAGGGGTGGCTGTAAGGGGAGGTTGGAGGCCACTAATGAGGGTGTTTACCTAGTTTTAAGGGTAGAAGGTCTTTGTGTAGAGATATAAGAGAAAGGAAGTACTTAAGATATAATTGTGAGAGAGTGTTTACCCTTTAATTAGCTCCAGGAGGTATCTACCTCAGAATCAACTTCAGAGGGTGTTAGCCTTATAGTAGTATCAGAGGATATTATCGTATGATCAACTTTAGAGGGTGTTAACCCTATAAGTAGTATCAGAGGATACTGTAGCATAATCATCTGTAGAGTAGCATTAGAGAATGCTTGCCGTGTAATCAGCTTTAGAGGGCGTTAACCCTATAACCAGTAACAGAGTACACTTATGGCATGATCAACTTTAGGGGGTGTTTCCCTTATGACCATAGTGTTAACCCTATAATTAGAATCAAAGGACCTTTTTGACATGATCAGCTTTAGAGGGTGTTTCCCTTATGACCAGCATCAGAGAGTGTTTATATTAAATCAACTTTAGAGGGTTTTCACCCTAATAATAATGATAATAGTAGAAATTTACTTTACCCATGATACAAGAGAGTGTTCACACTATTTTCTATTACGAACTTATTTATATAATATATGTACAGTTTCAGTTTGTTAATAACTAGGTGAATCCAAGGCAATCCATTTCGCATATTGTATCTGTAACCTACAATATTCGCGACACATGCCTTGAAAATAACTAATCCCATGATTTTGACACTTTATTAACAGTACTTAATATTTTAGGCGGTGTGTATTATTAGCATTCGAGTTGGATATACCAAACTGACGAGATCTAACAAGATCGAAACCGGTATTTGGTTTCCAAACTTCGAATCTAATAAATGTTCAAACCTATTGGTCTGTGCATTATAGAATCCTTGTCTTCTGGGAACTCTCCTAGAGAGCAACCGCTTCGCTAGGTGGCAGTGTTTCAACTGTTGGTAGTTCAGCTACATATGATTCACTATACACGCCTGGACGGCTGCATGAATTTGTAGTCTAGATTGCATTCTTCTTGCATACGACATTGTTGGCGATGGCCATAGTTTCTCTATGGACCAATAGGTGGTAGTACTAAAGAGTCACTCGCTTGACGCCTGTGAATGTTTTAGTACTTACTTTCGGAACATTTATTAGCATTCGAGTTGGATATACCAAACTGACGAGATCTAACAAGATCGAAACCGGTATTTGGTTTCCAAACTTCGAATCTAATAAATGTTCAAACCTATTGGTCTGTGCATTATAGAATCCTTGTCTTCTGGGAACTCTCCTAGAGAGCAACCGCTTCGCTAGGTGGCAGTGTTTCAACTGTTGGTAGTTCAGCTACCTATGATTCACTATACACGCCTGGACGGCTGCATGAATTTGTAGTCTAGGTTGCATTCTTCTTGCATACAAACTTAAAATGTTAAGAAAAAAGTACACATTTTTAAATTAAAATAATTGTAACCACAAATTTGTATTTAGACATTAAATTTAAGAAATGAGTTACAACTGACTCATGAAAACAGTCTCTCCGAAAAAATTATAATTTCTAAGAAAAATTTTAATTTTGAAAATCATGCCAAAACTTCTAAATTAATAGAGGTTACAATCAAAATTGTTTAAAAAATTTAAAATTTTAACAGTATATTGGTCATTATAAAAAGGAAACCAACATTTTAAAAAACAAAATCTGAAGAATTGCAATAAGTATTTCTAAACTTTGGAAAAAAATAAAATATCGGGATAAAGATTGAAATGAATGTTGAGATTAAGGATATTTCAAAAAAAAGATCCTATAATAAAAATGTTTTCGAAATGTACAAAATATTTCGTGTCAAAATGACAAAGAAATGAAAATGTGAGAGAATGCAATTTACTGGTGGATCAAGTCAAAATAGCAAACAAGAAAGAAGACTTTACTTGACGTGTAAATTACAGAAAGAATATGTGGAAATGGGGTTTAGAATTTAACACCCTAAAAACTAAATATTTGACGATATGATCAGAGATATCGAATATGCAACTGGAGAAAGGTCAAATCGAGGCTGGTGAAGAGTATACATATTTAGGTTTAGTTTTCGGTATAACAAGATGAGATGACGAAGAAATAAACAAACATATTCTGCAAAGGTGACAAACATAAGTGGAGGTTTCAATGAGATTCTTTAAAACGACGAAATCGAAAAATGTAGAATTTATAATGCCTACGAGAATCTAATAAAAATCAACGTATATTATATGTAAAAATTCAAAATATAAGTATTTAGAAGAACGCTAGCAGAAGAAAAGTAATACGAAATGGAGATATACATTAACAATGGGGAAAGGGGGCACATTAATGACTGACATAAAAAGGATGGCCACGTATACAAAGATTAGAGGAATCAAAGTTGCCGAACAAAATTATGAATTGAATATCATCAAATCATCACACATGCAGAAGACCTCGGAAAACCTGGAAGGAGAAATAAGGAAGTTAGGCATCAGACAATGACGAAAAGTTTTAAAAGCGATATACCTACATTCATTACCATAGAGAACATTTCCAGAGAATTGTAACTTTTATGCATTTCAAGTGGTTGTTCATCGTCCTTCATAATTATTCCCACTAGCAGTGTCCAACAGATGTAATATGCTTATTGTTTGCAGCAAGATGTACTTAATTAAAAATAAGTGTAGTTTTGAAACTAGTTAAACGTAGCAAAATAAGGCTTGATATAGAAGGCTAATAAAATTATGTAAACCTCTTTACAGTGTGTTGCAATAAACAAATTTGGCGCAAAAAACTGTCTTTTATGGAAATTACCTAAATTAGTTGATGATTACAGAAAAAATAATGAAAATAATATTGCTAGTAAATATAAGTTATTTTTAGAGGATGCAATTCTAAATAATGCAGAAAAATGTGGAAAGAGATAATCGTAAAGGAATTCAACCTAAAAATAGCCTGAAAGTGGCTAATAAAATAACAGGTTTCTATTTTTGAAAATATACACTGGTTTTACCATAAAAAGGTGAAAGTGAATGAAATGGTTTAATTGGGTCAGTACGCTGAAGTATGAACTATTTCAAAAACACGATTTTTTTTTATCTGCAACTGAAGCCAAAAATTATAAATCGTCACATGTCGTTTTTAAATGTCGAATGTATGAAATAAAAGAAAAACTTTAAAATAAATTGTGAATGGCAGTATTGTTTAGAGAAAGGTCTCCTCATTCCAAAATCCGAGATATAAAATAACACTGATAATTGCGGTGAGCAATTTCTTAATAGATTAAATTGCCTGATTTCTAGTTAATAAATGTTAACATTTGGTAATCAAGCTAGTGCATCCTTTATATTCTAAGAGAGATATTTATTTGTTAGATTTTCTTACTTTTTGGAGTGGCAATACCATAGCCTTTCGAATCTAGCATACCACCAATCTGAGTGAGTTCACAATTTCTTTCCACAACATATTCAATAGATGTCGATTCCATAAGAAAAGCATAACTTCCTCTTCCCTTTACCACGCGTTCAACACCTTCTACATTACTTGTCGTAAATACAGAAGGACGCTGTGACTCCATGAAAGACCACATGCGTTGGTATGTTGAGATATTTGAGTCCTGGAAATTTACCATTCTGTCACATTTTATAAATAAATCAAATAAAGGAAATGCTATGTGATAATTGTTGCGGTAACACCCTTGTATTAAAAATAAGCGGCCAGGAGTGTATTTGTTTGTGTTACAATAAAACTTGCCAACATAGTGGATTCCATTAATTTTTTGCATGAAAATTAGGAAACAAAAGAGAATAATACTTTTAAATTGTCTATATTTAAATAAAAACAGATTAGAAACGTGCCATACCCTAAAGAAAGCTGCTGTTGAGCCCCCTCGAAGAGCACCGTATTTTATTTTTGTTTGCTTGGCGAGGTCATCAGCGTTCTCTATTGGCGAATCCATTCTTTCTACTGTTAGAAAAGCAGCTAGGTTTGCTGTGTAAGATGATATCATTATAAGAGTAAAAAACCACCACATCCCTGCCACCATTCTAGTTGAAACAGCTCTGAAAATGAAAAAACGATATAAATAAAAAACTAAATTTTGATAACAGACGATCATTAAAGAATCTATTTAATAAAACCCTAAATGACAGAGAACGCACACCTCCAACAGGTGGGTATAGAAGAACAAAATTTCCACACAAGTTTCTAATATAGCGTAGATGAGCTCTAAGAATGGAGTTTTCGAAATTCAGCCCCTCAGGGGGGAAAAATTGTGTATCCAATTTTACATCTGATGAAACATTTTCCGCGTTGTAAGGACCAACAAATAAAACAAATGATTTTATTTAGTTGTCCATATTACATGCCACAATAGAGGCGTTAGGTCTTGAAAATTTGCTTTCTTTATCATTAGTCCTTAATTAATTATACAGGGTGAGTCAGTAGTACGGTAAAATCATGTTGCTCCTACAATTTTTTTCTTAACAAAAATTTGTTTGCGAAAGATGCACCAGCATGTGACAAAAATTTTAAAATTATTTTTTGCTATTCAGTGTGAACATAGATACACTTAAGTAGGCCTCTTTCAAAGTAAACTTCCTGTATATTTTTAAATTGTTTAATTTGCTACATAATGCTGATTAAAATAACATAAGACAATAAAGGTATACAATTATTATTTTTTTAAATAAAAATAAATTGATTTAAAACTTTGGTAGAAAGACCGGGAACACCCGAATAGTTTTTTTTCAGTGTAGGTGATTTAAGTATAACCTTATCTCAGAAAATATCGTAACCTTATTTAGATAGGGTTTACGAACTCGTATGCAAACACAATATAACCTGGACTACAGTCGTGCAGCCCTCTAAGCATGTATAGTGAATCATAAGTAAGTAAACTACCAACAGTTAAAACACAAACACCTAGCGAAGCGGTTGCTGTCTAGGAAGGTCCCACAAGTCAAAGATTCTAATGCACAGATCAATAGATTTGAAAATTTATTAGATTCGAAGTTTGGAAACCAAAGACCGGTTTCGACCTTGCTAGATCTTGTCAGTTTGGTAGATCCAATTCGAATACCAACTTACTTGCCGGAACATTTATTGGCATTCGAGTTGGATATACCAAACTGACGAGATCTAACAAGACCTTGTATACGTATTTATCTCTATGGTCTCTATTTATAATAATATCTGAATAAAATATACAATTTAATAAAGTAATACTCAGAACACGTTATGTAATTATTAATATTATGGGAAGGGAGGAATAGGGTTATAAGAGGTAAGAGTACGGCAAGCTTTTTAAACAATACGCCCATTCTACGATTTCACAATAACAAATAATTAGGATTTCTTCCCATCATAAGATATTTTTTCTAATTTTCTAAAGGTGATATTCTGAGGAATGTTAAGTATATTAAAGCAGCGGTCTCCAAACCTATGAAAAGAGTATTCAGATTTTAAGTTCTATGTATTATCGCTGAGATTTAAAGAAAAAGTGGTTAAGAGGTTAAAATATCGAAAAACTTCTCAAAGATGTTGAGAAAACATTTTTGCAAAAAGTAAAACCATTAAATATAAACGGGGCATTTTATAATTTTTTTTTCGGTATAGCCTGAAGATTGTATTAAATATTAATAGAAAAGGAGAAATTGTAAGCGAAAAATTTGGAACTAGCAAACTCACAAATTCCGAAACAGGTTGATTGATCGAGATTCACGGCTGGTGAATTAAAAAAAAATTTAATTTAAGGAAAAAACTGCTCTTAAATACGAAAAAAAAAAATCAATCGAAACAAACATATAATTCGGAATTTTAAGAAGAGAGTGGAAAATTGGTAAAGCAACTCTCAAATTTTATAAGAAAAATTACAAAATAAAGAAACACTTAAAAGTCTGAACCAAATTTAATTTCTACTACAGCAAACTCGGAAATTATTAGAGATACAAGAAAGCTTAAAAGGGCAAAGTGGTGCAGAATATAATGCCTGATAATATTCCGCTCAGAAAATAATTGAAATGCCATTTTTTAAAATCAGCTGTAATTTTTTTTTTTTGTATTCCAATCGAAAAAAATCAGAAATGATAGTTAGTTGTTTTGTAAGACCTTTTCATTGGTGTTCTTTATTTTTGCTGAAATAAACTATTTCCGGGGATATTATGCTAACTTCATAAATTTTTATTAACTTTATATTGACTTTTAGCATTTTCGATTTTTTTTTGTAATTAATTTGGTGTATGACATGGCCTATGGTCTACTACTATGTGGCAGTGGGCCATGTTATCCCTAAAGCTCCTAATAACATATGTGTAATACAGTTGTTAAAAAAGCAATACTTAAACTAAAAGTATTGAAAGAAACTACAATATTAAAATATTTAACAATAATTCTAACAAGAGTGGACCCCATTAAATAACGTGATTCTATAAAATTTAGTTGGGTCATTCCAGCGAAAAGGTTAAAAATGACCCATAAAATTATGAAATAAAAATTTTTTTTGGTTCACTGGAAATATGTGGTTTTCAGATCTAAATTATACAAAATGTTGATTTCATAATATGTTTGAAATGGATTACATAATTAAAGGAAAATATTTAAAAATATGGAAAATTGTGTTACCACGGAGGTGATGCATCGTCCACGGAGTTGATGTTTTGTAAAAATAACTAACAATTGCTTCTATATTTGAAGCAGGTTATCTCCAGAAACGTTGTATGGTATTTAATTTTTTCCTACTCATGTTTGTGATGCAATTATCTGCTCTTTTATCTCTGTTAAGTTTAGGGTTTACTTTGATTTGTTCTTTTCATTTTCTTTTAGCGTCTTTCTTTATTTCGGCAATAAATTAATGTTTGTCTCTGATTTGTCTTAAATTCTAAAAAGTGTGATAAATAACCAGGGCCGCCGAGAGGATGAAGAAAGGACGGACATCTCTGGTGCTGCAGTTTTCTACAGATGCCATCACCAGTAAATTTAAGAATATTTGTTGGAGGGGACCTTAGATGTAAAAAAAAACCTCAGGATCTGATCCGACCCTAGACATCCCTGAATATAATGAAAACGTCAGTGCAATTGTCAAATGCGCTACTCGCCCTCTATAAAGCCCATGTTAAACCAAAACTAAAATACTATTATCGTGTCTGCAGCTTAAGTCCAAATCCGTCAGCGATTTTTGGATTTAATTCAAAGAAGATCGATTATTATGATAACATTATGGCTCTCTTCAAACAATAAAGCAAAAGCAAAGTGTGTTTGACTTGCTTAAGGGGTGGCAGCTCCTATTCCTCTAAGAACAATTTTGCAAGATTGAACAAAATTTTTTTGGTCCCATTTTCTTTTTCAACTTAGAAGGTTGACTCATTGTAATTAATTCTTAGGAACTACATTAACACTATAAAAATTAAATCACCTGAAAAAAGGAGTAAGTATTATATTATTTTTCCAAGTGATAAAATTGACAATAAGTGTTTTTATATCATAACTTTATTTTCTTAAATGGCACCATAATGGTTCTGTGGTACCGTATAACAAATAGCAAATTTAATCAGATTTTCATTTTTGCTGTGAAATCAACAGAATTCAAAATATTCGTTTTCAATCTATTTGAAGATTTATTTAGTAAGAATATGAGAATATGAGCTGTGAAAAACAAATTTAAAAAATTGACGCTTCTCAACTTTGCTTAATTTAATGTTTAGCAGCGTTAATCTGGTCTGTCAGAATTAAATGGAATGATCATAACCTCCTTCAAGTGTAGCAAGATTGAAAATTTTATTTCAATAAATGAAAAAACAGAATTCAAAAAGTATTCTGTTTTCATCTATTTGAAGATTATTTAGTAAGAATATGAGAAATCTGAGACTGGTTAGAAAAACAAATTAAAAAATGACGCTTCTCAAACTTTGCTTTAATTAATGTTAGCAGCGTTAATCTGGTCTGTCAGAATTAAAGGAGATGATCTACCCTCTTCAAGTGTAGCAAGATTGAAAATTTTATTTCAATAAATGAAAAAAAAAAAAATTAAGTGCAGCTTAAAAATCAAAAGTTGGTATCAGTTTTAGCAAAAGCAACACCACTAGGAAAGTCATTTTTATGTCAAAAATTGACATTGCATGAGTATATCAGTATAGCAGGTTCCTGATTTATAAAAAAAGAAAAAATAGAGAGAGTACCATACAGTCCAAACTTACTTAGACACTGAGGGGCCTTACTGCATAAATGAACTGTGGTAAACCATAATGAATTAAATAAACCAATTCACAAATTGCACGGCTTTGGATAGATGCAGAATTTTTCATACATAAGTATTAAACCTGCAGTCAGACGACAGCGATGGAAAAATGACCAACTTACTTTGGTAGAAAGTCGCATCCTTGTTGCATTAAGGAACCAATAGCAAACCACATACAGTTAAATAATGTAAACTGATTTTCTAAATGATCTGGATTTGGGTTGCAAGGATGAGGATTCTGCCATTCATATGGAGTAAACCTAAAACATATAAAAAGAAAATTACTTCTATTTCAATCAGGTTTAGATATTATTGTTTTACAGCAAGCAACTTGTTTTGTCTACTTTCCGAAATATATACAGGCTCTTTATTTTTTAGTTGGGTGGTTATCTTATATAGAGAGCCATTTACTATAAAGACAAAATCATTTGGAAATGGGGACTAAACTTTCTTTTAAAAATATGTTTAACTCTCAGTTATTTCTCTTATACCGGAAGTATAGTATACACAAACTTTCTTATTTTAAATAATAAATAATAACCCCCAAAACTTATTTTCTTTCGGATTGTTCGTCAAAAAATAAGGTAAGTTTATAAATAACGTTAATTGCTATCTTTAATAGTTTTAAAGTTATTTTAATTTTTCGGAAAAAAATGACAGAAAGAATGCTTGGGAAATGGTACATATTTGGATTTTAAGAAACTAGTAGAATCCAAAAATGTAAAAATATAAATATATTCCACTGGACGTGGAGTAATAAGACTACCTTCGTTATTAGTGGGGATAGAGATTCGGTTAAACAGACAAATTTTGTGCCCAACAATGCGCCATTGAGAAAACAATTAAAAATTAATTTGCGCAGAAATGATTAAGAAAAGAGTGAAACATATCATTGTTTTTTAAATCTGTTGTTCCTTTATTTTTAATCCGATGTTTGCTTGGATTCCTGAAGGCTTTACAGTGGCGTACCTAATTATTATTTTTATTGAAAAATTTCTTTTCTGATAAAATTATGGCAACTATGTGTTTTCCTATAGACGACATATCATATTCGAATTCAGCCAAATTTTCTGAGTAACTTCATATGTCACATGTCAGATACACAGCATTACGCAGGTAGTTCTGTCTTCTTTTCATAATAGCTAATAAAAATAGGCTATTCTATTTTAAATTTCTTAGAAATTTTTGGATTTGCAAACCTCCATCACTCTGTATAACTAAAAAATATAAAACAACATTATAATAGTTTATGGAAACTAAAAGACTATCAATCATTGTTTATGTCATAAATTGGTTAATACCACATTATACTGAGTGTTTACAAATGACGCATCGGAGTCCTGTCTCCGCATTTATGATCCTCTATTAGGAAAATGACTCATCAAAACCCCTCATAAACCCTATATTATTTTGGTGCATTTTTATAAAGCTATCCAAATATGCCAAAATATACAGGGTGTTCTATTTTAAAAAAGTAAGTTTACCTCAACACTACGCATACGATTAGTACCTTAATATGAGAATAATTTTAAAATATGCTCCCTATATGTGTATGTACGTCACCTGACAAAATTTCATTTTGATATCTTCTCAGGCTTAGGAGCTATTCGCCGTAAAAAAAGAACAATATTTATTTTTTTGTTTCAAATTAGTAGGGCATGTAAATACAATAAGGTTTTAAAAAGGAAGTATATAATGCATGATGCTTTATACAATATGCTTATTAAAATTTAAACATAAAATTGGAAATAAGCTAAATTAAACTGAAAAAATTAACAAACCAGAATATTATCTAAAATATTCAGCAATATTGTTTACTCTGAAATACATATTCGTAGCATTCACTGATCGTGCTTATAGTATACGGAAAAAGTTCTGGTGTTAATGGTAGAAGAAACTGGAGACAGGTCCTAATGCTAGGAGCTAGGAGCTAGAATGTAGATCTTCTACATTATTAAAATTTTCGACATTGCTATTGCTTAAGAAAATACAAAATAAATTAAAAGTAATAATTATTTATTGACACAAATAATTATCTATTTTAAAATTATTTTTAAATTGCTTACACAACCTATTATATTTTACACCTGCAAATCTTAGAGGTTAAATTGATGGAGTTTAATATTAACAGGAAAATATATGTTGGATTTTATACATTTCTAAAGACAGACTTGTTTCTACATGGGGTACTATTTGAAACATACAATAATAACATAAATATATTTTTTTCTGATGACGCATATATTTCACTTTTGACATAAGACATCTGACATATTAAATTATTTACAAAAAAATTACTGAGTCCGAAAATGAGGTAATCCAATGTGACGCTCATATAGAAAAACAGAGTTTCCACAACTTTCTCAGAAGTTATGCAATGGAAAAAATCAATAGCTTCGCCATTGTGAAGCTTTTAAGAAGTCAAGCAAAAATAATTTTGGGTCTATTTTTAATTAAATATTAAATAAAGAAGTTACAGCAGATTTTAGAAAATGACGTTTCTCACTTTTTCCTTAATAAAATCTAAACAAACGGGTATTCAAAATTGTTTTCTCAATGGCATGTTAATGTGCATTAAATTCTGAACTACTTTACCAATCTAAACGATTTTCTATTTGCACCAATAAAGAAAGAAGTTACCTATCTTAGGCCACGTCCAGTGGGACTCTGTATCGGCTTAAATTGATTTTGATTCATCTGAATACTTTAGGTCAAAATATTCTTTGTTGAAAAATTGATAAATTCAGAAAAAACTGCGCAGCACTATATTTTAAAATCTTCAGTATAGTCGAAAATAACCAAAATAAAGGAAAAAAAAAGCAAAAAGTATATTTAATAAGGTTAGCCTTATAAAGTACGTCCATAAAGTAATGCACAATTTTCAGAAATGAAGGACATATATGTTCTACCAAAAATCGCTCCGATTCGTCGATTTTCTTTTCTTTTTTGTTACATTTTGCGTATATTTTATTTTATAGTTTTTTTAAGGGCGACTAGTGTATAACATCTGTCAAATTGACGTACTTATGTTCTTATATTTTACAATTATTTACCAAAGAGAATATTTAAAATGTATGATTTTAGTGCAGAATCAATCAATTGAACCTCAGTTAATTTTCCATAAGCGACAAGAGAAACATCCGAGAAACTATTACCTTAGAAATTAAATGGCAAATATAAATTTGGTTAGGATTTTATGATGTTTCATTGGCATATGACACTTGATTTATAAAATATATATGAAAATGTAAATTTTATATAAAAAATTATATATTATATATATTTTTAAAATCTTGCTTGCTAATTTTGTGTTGATATATATATACAATCCTGAGAAAAATTTGTTGTACAACTCGAGCGATTGTTCATATCGCACTCGAACGATTGAGGTATTCCCCATGCGACGCTGTCTTTAAACTGCGAGATATATCATATTTGCTCTTGTTGCAGGAATTACTATTTATATACTGTTACTACAATGTCTAAATTTTGTATTTTTTATCAAATTTTCCTTCATTAGAGTTAGAGTTCACTGTCTTTTATTAAATAAAATAACCCAATTCTAAAAAATAGATTATGATAAAAGTACTTTGGCATTGCGCTAATTAGAGTACTTACTCTATTTATTTTTCTAAACGACATTGCAAAGTTAAATTTTGTGTAACTAAAAAAACTCAAAATAAAAACATTTTAATCTCTGCTACGCTTTATAAATAATTTGTGTTAAGTAAATATGCAATACTTACCTTGCAAGGATAAAGAGCAGAACAGATACACCAAGATAAGCAGTAGCCATGTAAATCCACACATCAAGTGATAAAGGTGACAGGAACGAAAAAAGATTAGGTGGTCGTTTAATTGGCTTCCTATATAATATACTTATACCAAGGTTCATAAAAGGCATTGTGAAAGATACAGCTTGGGCTCTATCATATGTGATTGTTAAGTCAGCTATGGCTAGGTCAGCTTTCTGGTCTAGAAGTTCTCTTATCATACCATCCCACTCGTTTGTTTCTCTGTTGAAAGAACCGTATCTTCCATCAGGAGCGAGTTTAATGGTATAATTAAATCCCAACACACGAGAGATTTCGTGAATGAGGTCAACCGCGTATCCCTCAAATTGTGCATTACCAGTTAACTTTTCGCTTGAATCCCTTCTCATTACGTACGGTGAACTCTAAAATTAAGTTAGTAAATAATTGACTGATTTACTATTTAAATAAAAGTAAATAAATAGGACAATTCTTTTGGTTTATTAAAATAAGGTGATACAGATGTTAAAAATTATTGAATATATCGTGTGTAGCAGGATCATGGAACATCCGATATACAGTGAACCCACTAAAGGGTTCTATCTTAGTAAAAAAGTAATAATTAACAAGGGATCGATAGTGCAGAAAGGGAATCAAAGGAACGTCTACTAAAAAACATTGCTAAACCCCAATAACCCTAACTCTAATATCTTACCTAGGAATCCTACTACTGCGATACATATACAACCAGAATTGAACAGTTATTCCAGTAGTTGATTAATGAGTCATGAGTGATTTACTTATTACTCATAGATAGTAAATAATGTCTAAATGACTCATTATTCATAGTCACTCACAGTAATAACTGATGATATATAATATAATGATCAAAGAAAGAAACCAAAACAAACGTGCCGAGCATAAAAATGAAAATTTTTGGAAAAAAAAGTAAAAGAAATTAAGAGAAAAGACAACAAGAAAGACATACGGAATTTTTATAAAGATGTTAAGGATATGAAGAAAGAACTCCAGACCGCAGCAGTATCTTTCAAAGATAAAGAGGGACTTCTACTCGGAGGAAAAGATGATATACTTGGAATATGGAGAAAGTACTTCGAGAAATTGCTGAATACTGAAGAAAGGGTAGGATCTAAAGGGCACCAACAAGCAGCGAAAATGAAACAAGGCTATCATCAAAACACTCTTTAAAAAGGGAGACCTAGCATAATGTAATTATTACAGAGAAACAGCTTTGCAAGTCGTAACATACAAAATAGTTGCAATGATAATAAAAAAGACTATAAATCTATTTGGATAATATTATTGGCAAATACCAAACCGTTTTTCGAAATAACAGATCCACAACCGACCAAATATACAGGGTGGCCAAAAGTAATGGTACATAGAGCAAGAGTAGATTTTTCGTATAAAAATAACCTGATTTAACCACATTTAACTTGTACTAAAAGTACATAATGTTAATATATTTTAAAGCTGCCTATGGCTCTGTAAATAAAAATGAGCCTATTGAGATATTAAGAAAGGTTACCATTGAGGAAATTTAAAAAACCAGAAAAGATAGTTCAACTAGTTCTAACGACTTTATGCTATACCACATGTGCAGTCAAAATAAATGGAAAATGTCACAAAACTTTAAAATGATAAGTGGTCTCAGACCGTGTGATCAATTATCAACATTATTATTTAATGTAGTTTTGAGAAATGTTAAAAGAGAAGGTGGTATAAATAGTTATGGAACCCTTTTTAACAGATCCCATCAATGTCGCGCATACGCAGATAATATCCTCTTACTAGGCAAAAGTAATAAGGAATTGGAAATTATTACAAGAGATTACATAAAGGTGGCGAGCAGGGTTGGGCTTCAGGTTAACAAATACCAGAGAAAATACATGAAGCTACGGAAGACACAAGAAACATCGAATGTGTGATTTACGGTTCAAATTGATCAAAAACGCTTCCTAGAATTCAAATAAGTAGAAAATTATATGTATCTAGGCATACTAATAGACAAATGCTGTAACTCGCAAGTAAATTTGAGGATAGTGAAAAGTAATATGTGCACGTGGGGGGGCTAGACAGACTAATAAAGTCAAAAGAGATTTTCCGCAAGACTGAAATTAGCCTGTATAAAACCATACTGAGACCCACGATTCTGTATGGTTGTGAATTATGGACTATAAACAAAAAAATTGAAGAAAACCTATTGATTTGGGAAAAGAAAATATTATGTAGAATTTTTGAAGGAAAGACGATAGAAGACATCTGGGAAATACGTTTAAATAGGGAAATATACGAGATGTTTGGAGAATCGTCCATATCCTAGTACGTGGGGGCGCAGAGATTACAAGGGTTGGGGCATCTGAAAAGGATGGGGAAAGGCAGATTGGTTAAAAACGGCGGTTGGACGATTCCAGAAGGTAAAAGAAGGAAAGGTAGACCAAGAAAGAGGTGGCATGATGCAGTACAGGAGGAAATTAAAGGAAAGAGTATTAGAAATTGAAGGATTTCAGCTGAAGGCAACCAGTATTGGAAGAACATGGTTAAGCTATGGGCTTAAAAGGCCTGTAAATACTTTCATATACAGGTGTCCTAGTGAGGAATATTAAGATATTTCAGTAGTGACTGAGGTTACATAAAACTTTTAAAAGGCAATTCTTTCTTTTTACCAAAGTTCTACAAAATTAAAATATGGTGGAACATAGAGGGTGCTTAAATTTCCCTGTAAAGCTACCAACTTTATTTGTTTAAATTGCAACCCATGTTTTTATTGCTTTTTCTGATTCCCTGTAAAAATAAAAGCTATGTTCTAGAAAAACATTTTTCGAATTTTTAATATTTTTTGAGATATTCAGATGTAATTAAACACTTAAAAATGTTCAAAATTGGAAATATATACAACCGCAACCATAGACTAGTTTCGGATTTCCTTGGCCTCGTCAATATGGTACGGCGGTTGTATACACTTCCAACTTAAGGCCGCCAGTCATCCAAGAGACTAAACCCCCATTGGGTGACTTGTAACTGACTTTTAACTGTTTATTAGGCAAACATTTTTGCAACATGCTAACTGAAGCTTTCTTTTCTTCTGAGATAATAAGCCTTGTATATACGAATATATACAAGTTGATTACGATGCAATTGAAATCTTATTTCATTAAAATCTAATTAAAACTAGATTGCAATTGCAAAGTTCATGTAGATGAGGCAAAGCTTGTATCACGGGTTGCATCGCAACATCCATTGATACAAACTTCCTCGGCGTGACTTTAATTTCATCTAGTTTGACAAATGACATTGGCAATTAAATAAATAATTACGCGATACATATTTCGCCAGCAGAACTGGCATTTTCAAGCGTACTAATCTAAAAAGATTAGCAAAAGCTGCATTGACGTCATCTGCATTGAGATTCAAATCAATTTATGATGCATGCATATAAATTGGCATATTTTTGTAATTGCGATGCACATTTTGTTCAAAATCTGCATACAATAGGCGTATATTTTGTTCAAAAAGCTGTGCATATAATCCGCTTTCTAAAACAACTTTGCAGATCTTTTCGTTTCAAGCCGCTTTGTGGGTGGACCTTTGACCATTTCTCGAAATATCTATTAAGAAAGGGTAAAACATCGCCTAAAGGTCACCAGAGTGTTATTACCTAAATGACCGTTTTGTGTTAGAAATGAAATATAAAAACATAAAAAGTGTTTGCGTTATCTTCTTTATTTATAGCCAAAAAGTAACTGGCAAAAATTAGATAAGAAAAGCCGTAAATAACACGTATACTTTATGCTGCCATGTTTCGAGTGGATTGATGTTTGTTATTGCCGCATCCTCATGCATCAAACCCCCCGCGTTTCAACTTCATTGATATTATGTCGTTTTTATCAAGTAATTGAGGTGAGCAGCATTACCCGTTAAACGCCTTTACCCCTGTTTCGCCTAAATATATTTTTCTTTATCATGATATCTTTTTTGTGAAACTTAGCCTGTGACCCCATGAGGATATAGGGCTTCCTATAAGAATAAAATGTTACATTAAAAGAAATTAAAAAATGTATAGCGGTTTATTGCACACCCATGTACGTAAGTTGGTTGAAACTAAATAAGGTGTTATCACTAAAATTTGGACAAGTTTTGTTAAGCTGTGTTAAATTTGCTAGACATCAAACTTATATGGTGCGTACCGTTAATAACTTTTCAGATAGTCATTTTTAAGGAAACTGGAAAAACACGTCAGAGGGACATCTTTCAACATATCTATGCTGCGCCCCCAATTTGCTCCCGTCCTATATTTTTTAAATAGCATACTTTATTTTCCTAGAGTATTTGATTCATCTTGATGACTAGGTTTCATTCAAACATTTTTGTGGTCTACAGTGAAAAGCTGGCGAGGTATGGATAACTGCCCTTCAATACTCTGTTAACAAAGGGAGTGTAGCATAAAAAATTTAATAATCATCTGACGTTTCTGTTTCAAATAATACAATATAAATTATCGCTACTAATTAATTATTACAAAATTAAAACAGTTTATACATACTATCCAAGAGCGCATTTAAATCTTGCAAAATCTGCAGCTAGGCTTTTTAAGTCTGCTTTCTCTGGCAAAAAACGCAGCACATTAAAAAGTAAGTAAGAGAACTGAACACAATAGAGGCAAAAATTTATAGCAATAGGATCTATGGGTATGTGGCTAATAAAGTGTACAAACAAAAAAAGACCAGTCTATAACAAAGCCTACGGAAGTGACCATTTTAGAGAAATTTTTTTCCAAAAAGCTACAGGCTAGAAATAACCATAACATTAGAGAATAGTAAAATCAATACGATTTACATCTCAAAATGATAAGGCACATTTAAGTCAGTCTGTACGTGAATAACATTTATCAAAAAAGATTTGGCACAAAACATTTAGCGATATACTTTTGTATGAAATAACCTAATTTAAATATATATTATTTCCATTATTAACAGCTTTGTAACCAACAAAATTATTAGCTTAAACATCAATTTAACGTATTTTTCTGAAAATTCTACATTCATAACTATTAAACTTTACGATTAACTTAACTTAACGATTAAAAAAAAAAGATTTCGCTTTTTTAATATCTGTTGTTGATTTAATTGTTAATAAAGTTTAGTACTAATGAATGTTGAAGAATTCCACAAAGTAATAGTGAGAATTGTCAATTAATTGAAAATTCTGCACATTAATTGAACTTGAATTAAATTAGGAGTATTACTATTTCATGGATCAAACGTTATGTTGTTTTGACCAAACTAATTTTGTGTTTCTTTTGGAATAACGACAGGATGCTAAGCAATCCAAAACACTACATCATCTCCAACGTGATTGTCGTGTACAAATGCAAATTTCGTGAAACATTTTTTAAAATATCCACTAGCAGTTCCCTTTTTTTCTCTCCCTTTGCTACCTCTTTTCTGAAAAACTATAATTCCCCTATTTGCGTCATGCACATTCAGTTGACTACTTTTCGGTACTTTTATTTTGGAAAATATATGATGGAAGGTGGAAAGCAAAAACAAAAGAGCAACTAATGCGTAAAATTTTCATAAAGGTAGGACTAGTTGATGTTAATATTCAAGTTTCCCAAAATCTAATGAGTCATGTTCGCAGAAAATTGCTCCTCACTGAAGAGCAGAGGCTTGTTAATTTTGGTTAATTTTGTTATTTGCTAAGCTGCTAATTACAATAAATAATGTAAAGTAAAATAATAGTAGTTTGTGAAACAAGAGCGGATATGATGTCCATATCGCACGAGAATGAAGTTTGAGCACGACGCCGAAGGCGGAGTGCCTCAATCGTTTGAGTGCGATATGGACAATCCGCTCGAGTTGTACAGCGAATTTTTCCCACGACTACGATTCCTCAAAAACAAAAATACGATTTAACAAATATTTTTTTCGCTAAATACGTCAACTTGACAAATTCGTTCTTATCGCATGGTCATGATTGTTCAATTTCATATCCACACTAATGTGGATTTGAAATCGACCAATCACAACGCGACTTACGTTATATCCGTTCACTAGACTGATATGGCCTATCTATTCTGCTCGCAAGTTATAAAGAAAACAGTGAATATACGGGTGGGAGTGGAAAAAATTATTTACTACAACAACAAAAAATGTGGTTGAATATTTTATGCCAAAACTTTTGAGACATACGTTATTTGGAGAGGCATTAAGAGAAGAGTGGCAACTTATGTTGCCTGATTTGACCTCCTTAGATTTAAATCCGTTAATTTTGTCATTTAAACACAAGAATCCATACAACACCAGCAAAGTTCATAGATAACGAAAAAGAATTATTGTTGAATGTCGAAAATTGACCCCGATATGTTACTATGAGTAATGTTAGACATGCCTTTGTAGTTAGATTATATCATTGTATGTAAGTCAAAGGAAGTCAGTTTAAACGCCTACTACTTTTTTTTTAATTTAAATAATAATATTACTAGAGCTCCTGCGATGTTTCGTTCTTTTAACTAATCATTTCTTATAATTTAAATTAAAAAGCTGTAGCTCTAGACCAGGAGTATTATGCAATTTAAAATCCATTCGTCGAGAGAAATCCAAAATTCTTAGAAAATATAAGGTGACCCGTTTAAAAAAAAAACAGGACGGTTGGTCTGGTGGCACAGCGATGACAGTTACACTTACTCAGTGTAAATATGATGAAATATGTCTCCCTGTATATTTTTGTTGACTTGTTTTATGGCTAGTTTGAGAGAAGCGCACCCAACTATTTTTTTTGTTGTTTCGTAATGAAATTAGGTAGCTAAATAAATAACCAAACACCCCTGTGATATTGGGGATAATATGGGTCCAAAAATAATATATTTAACAACAAATGCACAAAAGCAAAGTTTTACTAAATGTTTTAATACAAGGGAGTGCAGCAAGCGGTTAACCTAAAGCTAGACGAGTAAAACTGCTTTTCTCATGAGTTTGTTTATAGTACCATTTTGCATTTGGTGATAAATATCAATAAATAATTGGGATATGAAAGTATTAGAAAGTTAGTTATTTTTTATTATTTCCGTAACCTAGTAACATGACACGGCTTTTTTGATTTAGGTAACATTTATTTGATTTTTGTGAGTCGAGTTTAAATTATATCTTAATAATTATAATAAAAATAAGTCTTGCTATTATTTTCAGTAGCAAGACTTATTTTTATTAAATATGTAATATTGTGTAACTGAAACTAAATTCGACTCACGAAAAGGATACCTCTCAACTATTCCCATGTAATTCTAAGAAGTCGTATCAGCTTACGGAAATAATAAAAAGATGATTTTTTAGAATTTTTTACTTTGCAATGCTTTCATATCTCTAATTATTTATTTACAACTATCACATATGCGAAAAAATACTCTAAATAAATGTTTAGCAATATCGCACATTATCAGTCAAAATGCTAAAAATTCGATTTAGTTACTGATTTCATTTTAAGACACCGGCTTTAAAGTCAGAATTTAAATTTACTTTTTATAACAATCGGTTAGCAAATACTTTCAAATGATTTGGTCTCCGTCTTATAAATTAATCAATTTCAATAACTTTAAAGAAGAAAACTAAGGGAGTCAGATCTTGAAATCGATTTCCCATATAATTCAATAGCAAAGTTGCGCTTACCAGAATCGTTGTTACTATGAAAGTTTTATTTTGTATAATTTCGACTATTTGTGTATAAGCTTCTCCATATGTTCTGGTAAAGTTTACACCTTCTGTTGAATTCCAGGTACCAATCTTCTTCAATCCTTCTCTCCCAAGTTCTATGATGTCTAATACAAAATCACTTCGAAATCCCTGGTTGTCAAATTTTATAACACCAGTAAGTCCTTTAATTTCCACCTAAAAAGTACGCAATTTATTCATCTGATACATAATTAAAATTTAATGATGGTAATATACAAACCAATATTAAATTTCATCAATTTTAAAAATTCAGTACAATCTTAAATACCAACTACTAGCATTAAATATTAGTAAGATAACATACTGGTAGCATTATACAAAGTGATTCAAAAATCGATGTACAAATCTGAAGGGCGTATTTTTGGGATCAAAATAAGACTTTTTCTTTATGTAAACATGTGTTTTAAAATGCACCCCCTTCGAACTATAGCCATCCTAAGATACGTAAAAAAATTAATTACGTAAAATTGTGTGAGTTACGAATCAGACATTTTAAAATTTGCGAGAACCTGTTTTTTAAGAGCTATATTTTTGTTTTAGTTAAAAAAATAGCGTAAACCTAATTTTAACGGGGGTAGAGGAAAATTTTCACATTTTTTAATTGTAATTATATGTTTCCATTAGGAAATTTGATATTCAAATAACATCATCTGGTTAATCACGAAAAAATCTAAAATTTTGGTTTTCTGGCGCATTGTACCGAGTGACCAATTAAGAGAGGACGCCGGCTATATCTCAGCAACGAGTCATCTCCCAGCTTTGAGAAAAAAATTTCAATAAAAAAAGTGGCCCTGAAAAATTACTGGAAAATATGTTTAAAGTTCTGAAGTGACCGCTAGCTGGCGTAATACGTAGGATTGAATAGAAAATTAGAATTTTCTAAAAATTTTGCTTAATTAAGGTATATTAAAAATACATGCATTGTAATTGTAGAGTAATTTCAACTCGTTTTTGTATTGCACTTCTTGTTCTATCTCTAAAAATAAAGTGATGGGGAGACGTCGAAATAATTTTTTTTTAAATACCATTTACCTCAGTTAGCCTTAATTAAATTTAACAAATTTAGTGTCTATATAAAGAGTGTTATTTAGTCTATCGACAGCACTTTCATATGTTTTTATTTTAAAATTATTGTCGCTGCTACAGCGCGTTATGTAAAATGGTAATAAACTTTGCCGTTTTTCTAAAAAAAAAATAAATGTAATGATATTTCAATTTTGATATTTTAAAATAGAGAGTTAAAATTTTTAAATACAAGTGAAAACCGCAACTCGATGTCTATTGTCTAACCGGAGATATTGGCAATTAAAATTTTAGTAACGTTTACAATTTACAATACGAAATCAGAGGATGTTTAGAATTTGTCTTACATAATACGACAATAAGTAATTAACAGTAAATTATGTACAAAATTAACCAAAGAAACAAATTAATGTTTAAAAAAGTAAAAAAAAAGATAAAACATTACATTAAAAATGTTAAATTAATATCGTTTATTGGTTTGAGCCCTAGATGTTCAAACTGACTGCAGTCCATCATTTTCATGCAGTGAATCCTCTGACGAATGAATAGCACTGCAATTTCAAATTCTGCCATTGACCATTCTACCGCTCTAAATAGTGATAACGAAGACTTCCACGGTCAGAGTCAGTACAGGATATACTTTTTCCGGGATTGGATTGTGTGAAAGAACTACTAAAACTGTTCGAGGTTTCGCTCACCTTGTTCAGGAACAGAGAAAAGAAACAATAAATGAAAAGAGGAATATGAAAGAATATGCAAAAATGAAAGAATGAAATGGCCAATTCCAAAACGTCAGAGGGCGATAACTCAGTATGTCCACCATACCAGAGGCGAAACTCTTCTGAATTGAAAATTGGTACAAAGAATAAAAAAGTTTAGACAGAAGAACACGGTAACTCAGTATGTTTACCATACCAGAGGCGAAACTCTTCTGACAAGAAAGAGGGAAAGGGAAACTTTATATACCATTCGTCTGCGCGATCACTTCCGAAGATTTCCGATGGTTGGTTTCCAGATGGAGGAAAGCATGTAACCGTCATCTCTGTTGATGTTTTTGGGAAATTTTTGAATTTCAATGGCCTCGCGTATCTTCCTATTAAACTAATTGGGAATATTGGATATTATTGAAATATTATCGAAGAGAATCTTATGTCCGGTCTCATGTTGATGTTCGGCAATGGCTGACTGCGAAAATAAACCAGACCTAAGACATCTTTGGTGCTCGGATATTCGCGTCTTAAATGATCGCCCCGTTTCTCCGATGTACACTAAACCACAAGAACAAGGAACTCTGTACACATCATTAGAACAAAAGGATGAAATTTTATCTTTGGGAGATGGGAGGAGCTGTTGGATCTTTGAGGATGATGAAAGAATGGGTTTAATGTTGTGTTTTCTCTATAATTTTCCGTTCCGTATCTGTTACTCCGTGAACATAAGGAAGAAAGGCCTTAGAAGAAATTATGGAATTTTGTGAAGGACGAGGGGAAAGGTGAAGATGCGTTTAATGACAGTTTCAATGTCGTGCGATTTGTAACCATTGTTGCGGAGGTTTAAACGAATTTTGTTCAACTCGTCTGAAAGATTTATAGGTTGTGAAATTTCTAAGTGTGGTGGGCATTCTGAGATACCGGGCTCTGATGTTTTGGAATTGGCCTTTTCATTCTTTCATTTTTGCATATTCCCCCATATTCCCCTTTTCATTAATTGTTTCTTTTTTTTGTCACTGAAGAAGCCCCCTACGATGGTGGGCGAAACGTCAAACACTTTTCGTAGTTCTTTGACACGTTCCAATCCTGGAAGAAGTATATCCTGTACTCTAAATAGTGTTTCTTATTCTTTCGATCATGTCGTTTATTTTTTAAGCTTGTTGGAAAAAATAAGGTCTTCTATTCGCTTGATAAATAAAAATCAAAGCAAATCAGATCTGGAGACCTGGATGGCCAAGAACTTCCACTTCCACCTGTCACGTGTGCTCTCACATAGGACAGCTCCATTGAGCGGACACATCTATTAAGCTAACAGTTTTTCATAGTCTGAAACTGTATAATGGAAAGTTCCATATAAATTAACCTCTATTGAGCGGACTCTCCGTTGGGCGGACGCGGACACGGTTTTTTGATACAAAACTTATCAAAATTCTCCCTTAAACAAACTCCAGAAAATATTAATACATGGCGTGACGCAACGTTCATTTGCACATCTTGAAGATTTGAAAGTTTCTTAAATAAAAACTTTCAATATTAAAAGACTAATCGCTAAGGAATATCTTCAATGTGGACCTTCTATCAGTTCATTCGATTTTAGAATCAATTATTTGAAAAAAATAAAAAAAAATAATTTTAAAGGAAGTTTCTTTTGTAGGCCCATTGGCAAAAACAAGGTCCTTTATTCACCTGACAAATAAAAATCAAGACAAGTCAGATCTGGGGACCTTGATGGCCAGGAAAACTGACTTACACGTCCTACCCATCTGCCACGTTATGCCTGGTTTTGAATGGTGATTCAGCATATTCCCAAGTCATTAGCTATTGTTCTAGTACTTAAATGAGGATTAAATTTCATATATTCTAATAACACATTTATAATATTTTGCTCGATGCAACCTCACTCTATCCAGTCCTATGTATTACGCCACTTAGCGATCATATTAGATCTTCAAAAATATTTTCCAGCGATTTTTCAGGGCCACTTTTCTTACTGAAACTTTTTTCCAAAGATGTGAAGTGATTCGTTGCTGAGATATAGCCGACGTTTGTTCTTAGTTAGCCACCTGGTACAGAGGACCAAAAGGAATAATTTTTAGCGAAAATTATGAAACTTACCTAAGAATAATTGGTGATTTCAAAAAAAATATGAAAGCAATTATCACCAAGAAAATAGGGGGGGTTGAACTTTTAACTAATTTTAACAAATATTTCGGAGATAATTTAATCTCGAGGTAATATAAAAGTAGTAAAGTAATTGCTTTTTGTAAAAATAAAGCAGTTTTAAGGCGGCTGAAATGATATGAAATAAATTGAATAAGTCGTTAACACCTAAAGTGGGAATTTTTTATCATCTGCATCACTATGTTTAAAATGTTAAGGTGAACAAAAGCGCAGCTAAGCGTAGCAAAAAATTGAAGTCCATAGTTCCATCAATAAAAAAAAGCTCAAGCTTGCTAAAGTAAATGTAAAATAAAAAAAATGTTAATTTTGCTGATTTTACTGGTTATCAAACTAATTAATCCCACAAACTAAGTGGAATGTTGCTTTTTTATCTATTCTGACGTTGTCCATTTTATTCTTTTGAGTTTATAATTATTGTTTGACTTTAATCTAAGTTGAAACTTGTTATTCGTTGTTCATTATTAGTTATTTTAACCTATAAAGACCACTAATTATAGGTTTTGTTAGAATGTTGTGATAATAGTCCGTATTCGCTAACGAATTTCTTAAACACGATTAGTTCTATCAAAAAATGCAGGTGACCAAAATTCAATTTTAGATTTTTTCATTACTAAAGAGATAATATTATCTGAACTTCTATCCCCCTAAAATCCGATTTACATTATTTTTAAAATAAAAAATGAATATAGCGCCTGAAAAACAGGTATCTGTAAATTTCTAAAATACTTGATCCGTAACGGCAGTCACAATTTAAAATAATTGATTTTTTTTCTGCGGCCTACGATGGCTGTAGCTCGACTTGGTGCATTTTAGAATACATGTTTATTAAAAGAAAGTTTTATTTTGACCCCAAAAATACGCTTTTAAAATATGTGCACCGAATTTTGAATCACCCTGTGTGATTGATTGATAGACATTACACATTTTAATAAATTCAGTTATCATACCTTATCATAATCAAGGATTACGACGCCTACTGTTTCAGAAACTTTAACAGAATCTAGCTAAAAATGCTTATATACTCGACATAAGATTTTGTTTTAAAATGTTGTAAAAACCTGTAAATACGAACTTCTTCGATAATGTTGGGATATCCAGTATATATTTTTATTTAGTTTTTAGCTAACTATACACTTTCAGATCTTTGAAGACTAAACAGTTTCAATGAATAATTGGTCAAGGCAATACCAAGTAGGTTAACATATTTCAGTGAGCTAATCCTGAGTTAGTTCTATTTACTCGTGTAAATCGCACGTTAGGACTTGCTGGTAGAGCACTCTCGGGAATTGTTTACACTACGCAAGTTCTTTGGAAGTAGTCTCAGACATTAACTTGCAATAGTTTTACTTGCTCGAGTAAAAAAGTTTGCAAAACTTGTGACCGGACATGCTTCATTTATGAAATTGGAATTTTATTTTCTATTTGGTTAAATAACTCTTAAAAGAGTTGTCTTTTTTACAGAAACTTTGGTAACCGAAAGTTTTTGAGAGAGAAAATGTAATTTGGTAATTTGATAATAAACCTGCGATTTTTTTATGAATGAACCAATGAACTACAATCTCATACCTTTTTTAAGTAAATATGGAATATATCATAAATAATGCTAGAAGTCACCGTTTTCGAGAGATTGTCAAAAAAAATGGTATCGGCTCATTTTGCTCAGTCCTTTATGGATTGAACAAAGTTGTTAAGAATTCCACAAAAACTGTTACAGTTAATACTTTAATAAGAATCTTAAATAAAGCATATACTATGACAAGTATCCTGATAGTTAAACGAGCTTCTGACCACCTCACCACAAAATCCCGTAACCTCTGGAAAATGCCTGGAGTATTTTTTATCGCATCGAAATAGTTTTTGTAAAATTTTTTAACAACTTCGTTGAACGCCTATGTCACTCAACGAATTGTATGTATGCAGCAAGCAAATTTCTCTAAAACAGTGATTTCTAGCGTTATTAATGACGTCTAACTTTTTTTGCCTAAAAAAGATGTAGGAATATGGTTTATTCATAAAAATTTCAGCCTAGAGTGACTCGGGCTCGCATAATTAGGGTCCGTACCAATTACAGTCGGTCGATCAAATTAGGTTTGTTCCAACCGAACATTTCTGATTAGTTTCCGATTAATTCATAAACTAATTCGTACGCATGCGTGCACTCCTTATTAAACTCCGACTGGTTTGGGAATGTACTTCGTTAGAACGCCCGTTGGGAATCATATATGTAATACTTCTATATGGCCAGCTTCCTATTCTCTTCGCAAGTTTGTTCTGACCAATTCCGATAAAGATAGAACATGGATAAATGGCAAGTATTGCGCATGAATGAACGAAATGAACCAATCGCTACGCGCGGGTTAAACGGGTGTTTATGTTTCGCCGTGCACAGCTGACTTTGGCCATACACAGATGATTTGTAACTCCTGCGCATTGCGAATCATGACTGCGCGTGAAAGTCAGCGAGAAAGAGAAGTCTCCCATAAGAATCGAGGAACTGGCCATATAGAAGTATTACATATATATTGGGACTTCTCGGAAAACCGCTGATCTTCACCGTCAGTCTAACTCGAAAGAGACGAAAATAACTCTTCATCACATGTAAATCCGTCCACGAAATTCATTTTTGTTGTTTTTCAGCAAATACAGTGGACAACAAATACAAATCAGAGCTTAACAACACAATTTGCATTTGCCTTCGACAAGATCAAAATATTTTACAGTCGTATTGACAAATAATAGCTGAGAAGTTATAAGCCGCTTATCGATTACTTATAGCGCATGTTCCCAACTGCCAGTACAAGCTCCCGGCTGCTGACTCTTCTGATTGATCACAAATCAATTCACGGATTAGTCAGAGCACTGTTGGAATGCCGGATTGCCAATTGGGTTGGAGTTTGCATTTGGTTGAAACGGTAAATTTTGAATGCACATGCGCCGGACGGTTGCAAACTGGTTTGATCTTCAGTTGGAATTAATCTATTAAATCATTTTTACTTCAGTAGGAATTTAAAGATGTATAAATTTTATAGGTTATAATTGAAAAGTGAAAAATTGTCTATTTTCAGATACACACACTTTTTTCTACAATCAATCCAAATATTTATGAAAATGATAACTGTGTTGACAATGTCTCAGATAAAAAGCTTCCATTCACACTTCGCAGTAAGTCGATGACTAAAACAGTTTATGAGATCGCCTTGGTTCGTGATTAAATGTTCAATTCCAACCGCAATTACTGCGTTGCGTGAACTAGTGTTAACTCCGAAATAATGTAAAAGACAAGTTAAACTGTAATCTTTTCTTCAGCTACATCAAGTAAGCCTCGGGATACAAGCAGATATTTTTCAATAAAATATTTTTTTCTCAACAACTATGTTATGCTATTAAAAAAACCTGCAGTAGTCCGATAATCTATGAACAAATATCTACTAAACCTACTAAAATCTACATTTTACAAAAAGTCTCTAAAAAGTGCCATTTTCGGTGATTTACGACGAAGCAGGAATTTTTATAAGGAATGGCTTTTTCTCATAAACCCACAAATAAATAAAAAATCCCCCTTCGGTACTTTATCTTGAGACACACCGTCTATAAAAGTTATAAGTTGGATTGTTTTTAATAAACTAGGTTTTTCTTCAATCAAATTTAAAATATTTAGGCAATCCTTGCCAAAATCTACAGAATTCTATTCTGAAAAATTCCGAATCGATAGAAATAAGAATGTCAAAAATTAGTTAAGAATTGCGACATGTGGCGTGATCACAGACATTTAGACAGATTGTCCGTCGTTTTTTGTAAGGAATTTTGGAGTTGGTGGCAATTTTAAAAAGCAGCAAATGATATTATCGTCTAGAGAAAGCTCTTCTTCGTCCAAAAAGCCATTTTACAACTGATATGGTGCAAAACCCGAGATATAATTGTTTTAAAGAAGAAAAGTCGTGTTTTTGGCATTTCCTGATAATCGAAGAAACCAAGACCAACAGTCGCGGTATGCATTAAAATTTTCATTGAAACACCCTTATCTCAAAAACGAAGCACTTCCGGACACAAGTTTATCTAAACTTTGTTCTTGGAATTAACTCATGAGTAACCCACTGAAATAGTTGAAAGTGCTTAAATTACATCCTGTAGATTATTGTTGGATTTATAGATTTTGAGTTATATAATAAAGTGTTTGTAAATATGCTCAAATCTAAGAATTACTTTGTTTAACTTACCTTAAAATATAATACACTTTGGGTTAACTTTAATCTTACAGTGATACTTACAACTTTCATGTAGTTAATTAGACTATAACCGTGTGGCCAGGTATCCACGGCATCACAGCTGAGAGGTTTAATGTCTATTTGTTGGCTGCTATCCAAATCATGTAAAGCTTTGGCAAACAAATGCACAGCGTCATACATTAAAGCCGTTTCCGCCTGCAACAGACATTTAAAGCAATAAAGTCTTGTTAGGGCCATACTGAAGATACCAATGTATAATGTTTTTTTTCCCGAAATTGGTCTCAGAACCTTTTTAAATCCCAAAACACTCTATTTCAGTATGTTAGTATGCTGCTAAGAAATCATTAAAAACAGACCGGGAAAGTTTTGTTTTCGGTCTTAAGTAGGTAAGTCCATATAAAGTTTCGCCCCTTTACCATATCGGCAATTCAATAAATAATTACGCGATACGTATTTCGCCAGTAGAATTGCCGATATGGTAAAGGCTTAATGGGCTTCTATGGTCTTAATCACAAGCCAGAGAGTTTAGTTCAGTGCTTTAGTACTTAAGTAGGTAAGTTTTCCGTACCGGAGGACAATGAACAAATAGTGATTGTCACCTAAATTATTTTACAATTAGATGGTGAGAAAAAATGTCATGATTTTATAAAAAAAAATTAATCTAAAATAATATTGACTGTGATTTAAAAAAAAATTATGTGTGCCTAGCAGCAAAAGCATATTCCCGCACTTCGATGTTTGTTGGCAACAATAATTTGCATCGTTGTACGGAGTTGTAACGCTTTTACCACTCGATATAAAATACAATTGAATAACGTACGATTAAATTTGACTGTTTTCTAAAAGAAATCAGACAAATATGGTCAAATATGGTTCAACGTCCTTCATTTCTTAATTTAAAGTAGGGCAAAATGTAGTTTGATGTCACGATTTAAATTTAACGTTTTTAGTTGTATGTTGTACCTAGCAACTGATGGCTAAAACTTTTTTAATGTTGTTTTCTGGTTGTACTGTATAGGTTTTTGGTTCCAAATAACAGAACTAACAAAAAGAAATCTGGGGAGGTCAAATCAAGCAACTCCATTATGACACCTCTGGTGCTTATCTCCCTCCAGATATTCATGCACAGGCCGACTTTAATGTCTTTTATCATTTTGAAACATAAATAAATGTTCGGTTAGATTTTCGTGATTCTCTAGTGTTATACTTATTTATAGTCTGTTGGCTCTCAAAAATAACGCCACTTTTGTAGCTTCGTTGCAGTGTCCTGTTTCTGGTTTGTGCATTTTATTAGCCATAGACCCACAGATCCTATTTTGGCGTCAATTCTATTTAATTATGTTGAATACTTTTATGTTTTGCTTTTTTTAGAGAGAGAGAGCAGAATTAGAAAATTTAGTTGCAGATCTTGCATTATTTAAACTCGATGTTGGATACTGTACGGGGCATCCCATTTTGGATGGTTTTGCCATATTATTACTATTTCCAGAAATGATATAGGATCGTGGTTTTTACAAACCTAATACAATTTTGTGAGATAACTATCATGAAATATGTCTTCCTGAATGTGCTGATTGACAGAAATGTAACATTGAGTCCAACAAAGATGGTTTTCCTGCCAAAAATTCGCAAATTTAACTGAAAAGGTAAATAAATGGATTAGGCTTATGGAAAAAACTGCTTAGAAAATACGGCCGAAATTCCATACACTCTAGTTGGTGCAGAAATGAGTGGGGTTACCTGAAAGCACGTTATTCACGAGACATTTTCTCAGAAACGACTAAGTCTACAGAAAAATGGCAAACCACTTTTTGTAGCAATTTCAGAGCTCACTAACTTTTACTAAAAATGTTTTCTCACACTAAACTTATGAAAATTATTGTCAAAAAGGAAAACAATATTTTCCATCTTCAAATCAATATGGTGGTTCCACACACGATCTTGACGGAGAATATCTATTTAATTGTTAAGCTGAGGTATTTCTAAAATAAAAATATAGTATTTACTTATTTTGCAACACATTTTATTTTTTATTCATCTTTTTGGGGCTATTACTAATTTGTGTAAAATTCTCATTAAAATTAGGCACACACTTCTCAGATACAACCGCTATCAATAGAGGGTTGAGATTTAGACGAAAATTGAAAAAAATATGGCAGAACGATAAATCCTAAATATAGTAGCATTATTATAAAAAAATTCTCAAAAGGTTTTCCAAGTATGCCACTTATAAACACAAATAAATATATCTACTATAAATATTCTTACCTTGACAAAAGTGCTGTTGTCCTGCAATAAAAAAAAATTAATATTTTGCATTTTTTAAGTGAGACCCTTAATAAACACTATATATATAGAGGAAGATTCACTTAAAAATGAAAAATTTGGAAACATTAGAGGCTAAAATTATTACAATTTCAATCTTATAAGTTTCAGTTAAGTACGGCATTTTGATCGATTTTTTAATAAATGCTGTTTCTTAGTAACGACAAATTAATAGCCTGTGCGATCAATACGATACTACTATTCTTATTTGTTTTTCTTACCTTTTTTATAAGATTGTGATAAGACGTCAACATAGTTTGACAAAAAACGAATACCTTCTGATACGCGATTTTTAAACTTTATGAAAATTGTATTGAATTGAATCAGACTTTTTGATTTTTCGAATTAGTTACTAAATTTGTAAATATCTTTTAAATGACAAGGAATAAAAAAATTAAATTTTATAGGCATGTGTAATTGATATACCCTTTAAGAATAGTCAGGAAAAAAATAGGGTTGCCATTTTAAAAAAAGTGATCGATGACGTCATATCTTAAATTTGGGATCTGCTGTATAAAATTCCACATCAAAAAGAGCGACAATTAAAGTACTAATCGACATGTCCAAGCATATTTCCAACAAAAAACTGTATTTGATTTATTGAATTTATTCCAGGCTAGAGACAAGCACTGTATATTTGAAGTAAGAATCATTGGAGGAACTCGAATACAGAGTGTTCCATTAAAAAGAGGCTAACTTTTTTCCATACCCTGTATATTTGTAAAGCTACGGCCAGCCCGTTAGCAAAAATGAAATCTACATTGTACAATTCTGATTTTTTTAAATAGATCTAAAATAAAATAGAAATTGGGATATCCAGTGAACATTATATCATTAGGGGTATCCATTAATAAAACTGACCCTATGCCTCAATATACATTGCGCCCCACTGGATTTAAATGAGGCCCAGTAACATGCCGTTAAGAAAACAATGGAATGCTGACTTGTTAGATTTTTTTAATATAAAATTAAAAAGCGTCATTTTTTAAAATATGGTTTAACTTCCTTATTTGGGAACCAATTGAAAAAAGCCTAAGACCATTTAGCTTTACAGTGATGTAATTAAAAGCAAAAAGATTTTTTTAATCGGTTTACAAATAAAGAAGTTACAACAGATTTTTTAAAATAAAATGTTCACTTTTTTTATAAAATCTGAAAAGCCGATTCTAAATTGTTTTCTTGACAGTATGTTGATTGGCAGCAAAATTTCATTATCTTGACCATTAAATCGATTTTTTATCTCCACTAATAACGACGATACCCATGTTATCCTACCTCCAGTGGGACACGTTGTATATCAGCATGTCTACCTATAATAATAAATAATAAATAAAAAAGTCCTGGAATTACATATCATCGCCAATTAATAACCGTTATGCTATCCTTCAATTTTCAGCTCCATATGCGATTGCCTCCTACATGTTCTGAAGCTTTTTGTCGTAAAATAATTAGATTTTAAGGCCTTCTGCAGAATTTCTGAATTAAAAGCTGAAATGGTCCTAAATTAGCCTTAACTTTCTAATCTTCAATGATTTGATTTTAATTTAATTGGGATCTGGCGAAATGCCACTCTTTTAATTTAATCGTCTTTACTTTCTATGAAATAAAAACAAAATAAAAATTTACCATAATGATTGGAGAAACATCGACTTTCTTGTTTTTTACTTCACTAAGTGTCCATTCACGAACAACATTTCTCACTTCCGTCCCTCCTGGATCCACAAGTCTGAAAGCAGTGATGTTGGTTCCACCATATTTGAATTCTTCTAAATCCACACCATGCAAATCCTAAAAGAGTTAGAAATAATTTCTATTGTTTTTGCAGGTTATGCTGATATACAGGTAACAGATCCATGATCACAGAAACTTTACGTTTCAGAAAAATAGAAAAATTCCTTGATAAAACGAGAAGTGCACATCAGTGGAAATGGTTGGTTTTATAGTTTACAGTAAAATTTTCTCAGTTACAGTGGTTGTACATAAAAATACTTTGTTTGCTAATAATTATCTGCTTAGTGAACTCACTGTAAAAATTTAAGGACAAAATGTCACTAAAAGTCATCGCGTAATTTGTGCAGATTCTATTTCCATGACAATCATACCACCGTACATTTCGTTTCGTGCAATGGTACTTGTATCATATTTTCGCCTAACACATAAGTGGGTTTTTGCTTTTATTCTTATCCTGTCCTCCTTATCCGCTTTTCTTCATATCCTTGCACTTCTACTTTGAAAGTGCAAAGAATTCTGGACATACATTACTTTCCCATTTGGATGTTCGGGTGGAGGGTGTGTGAGGGGGACCAACATCGATGATAATAGAAAATTCTAATGTGTTTCAGGCCAAATTTCTTCCAAATAATTCATTTAAAATTTAGTTCTCCAACATTCGAGCCTTAAACTTAAATTTAACCCGGTTCATTAACAGCTTTAAAACGAAAAATTCGATGTGCTGTCTCTGATAGAAATTTATGTCTTCTGATATACCATTTGCTGTGCCCTAATTACGACTTGCACACATAAGAGGAAAATTTGTGCTTTTAAATGAAGGGGTCTTTCTTGTTAATGAGAAGACATGTCAAACTGCTCATCATGATGTAATTTGACTGAAAATCGGTTCCAAACAGTCAAATAATATTCATTTGTTTATCTCTCTCCAAATGATACCTCATACATACAGCACCTTTAGTGCCTCTAGTATCTCTCCTTAATTTTTAATGACAGGCTAATTATCCAAACGCTGAGGTTATCTATCTAGGTGATTTCAATATACACAACATCCTTTGATTAACGTTTTTTTGCGATCCGATAACGCGTAATAAGTGGCAGTGATCCTCACCATTACGCATGTACTATCATGAATTGTTGAGAAACACACGCGAACTCCTAATGTAGGTGTCCATCAACCTAATTACTCAAACTTTTTATAACCAATTTTCTAGATTGGTATAAAACCACTGTAACATCATGGCTTGGTAACTCTGACCACCAGATTGTAGCTGCTTCTCGTTCACTTCATATATCACCTCCTTCTCAGACGCAGCTCAGTAAAACTTGGCACTTCAACTCTGCAAACTACGAAGAATTTTGGTTTTCAGTTTTTTATAAATTTAATGAAAACAAATTGGAATTTAATTGTTTTCTCAGCGAATTATTGTTAGGAATTAAATTCTGCACCACCCCGCCCATTTAATCTTCCTTATATCTCTCTAATAGTTTCCGAGTTCCCTGTAGTGGAAATCAAATTTGGTTCAAACTGAATAACTACGCGTTTGATAATAGCCTGGTATTATCCTTTTTCTCTGACGAACCATTATCTCTCTCTGCTTTACAAAGGTTAAGGGAAAAGCAGATAAAGATAATTAATCGGGATCTCGCGATCGCTCTGGAGTGGGAAAAAAATCTTCAATGACTTGCTAGTGGTTTTTTCTTTGAAAACATCAAGAAATAATGCAACCAGTATTCTTCTGGAGGTAAAATCCTTCCTGTGGAATCTAATCTGCCTATCTCAATGTGAATAATTGGATGAGTAATATCTGAATTCCATACTTACCAATGATGTAATAAGGTAGCTATGATAATCGCTCATCATTCCAATTTGTTGAGCCTGTTTTAATACGTCATATATTCTGTCAACAGAGCAATCTAACACTATACGAGATTCGGCTGAATTTTTGATTTGTTTTAAAAGAGGCCTGAAAAAAAAATATATTAAATGGAAAAAATTAGACATTATTTTAGTTGTAAATTAATATAATCCAGTTACTTTTAAATATCACTTATCCTTACTAATATAGAGGGTGCATCATTATGCAACTGAAAACATTTTCTTTGAAATTTTAGAATCAGCTAAACCTTTACGCCAGATATAACTTTAAAGGGATATCTTAATAAATGTCTCCGAATATTGCAGTGTATTTTAACTATAAAGGGTGAGTCATTAGTATGGTAAAGCCCTGCAGCTCCTACAATTATTTTGGTAACGAAAACCATTTTAATATAAAAAAAATATTGCCACAAGGCGCACATTTTAAAATTCTTTTATACTCTAAAGGGTAAATATATACAAGGTGGTGCACTAAAGTTGCCTTTTTTAAATACAACATCCTGTATATTATTAAATATTTAAATGCTATAAAATATGCTAATTAAAACAATGTCAAATAATAGGGATCTTTCATTAATAGGTTTTGAGATATTTGGAAAAATCATGAAATTTCAATCTAATTTTCAAGCTCGTTTGAAATACCAAAAAAAATCAAATCAATTTATTTTCTATGTAAATAATTACAGTATATCTTTTTCTTGAAAATTAATGTAATTTTATTTAAATAGTATTTGATATTATACAGGGTGGTTAGCAAAGCAAAACTACATTTTTGCCAAAAAATTCAAATAGCACATCGTAAATATTATTTTTTTATTTTTGTTAGGCAGCAACTAAGTGTTGACTTAATGTCAAAATTTGTGGGTCTAAGTCTTATAGTTTGAGAGTTATTTAACTTTAAATTTGGAAAATAAAAATTGTCGACATTTGAATGTTTAAAATGCATCCCTGACTGAAGTTGCTACAAATTTATTTCTAAACGGTAATGAAAAACACTAATAAATAAACTTTTTACCGCACAATTTCGAAAAAAAAAATTAGAAAACCGTTCCAACTGCGACTTACCATTTTAAGGTAAAATACACAATTGTTATTAGAGTACTTCAGCTTGATTTGGCCCTAGTGTAGGTTTAACTTACTTTTTTTTGAAAATATGCTGCATAAAATATACTTATTAATATTTTTTTATTGTCGCTGTTGTGCAAAAAACATAGAGCATAGATGCATAGAATTTAGAAATAGATGATAAGCAGCATCTAAACCAATATGTTTTCTAATTAACAGTTCTTATTTTTGAAAAAATGCAATTTATATAAATAAAATTAGAACAATACATTAAGTTAGTGCATTTTAAAAAAATTATTTTTGTTTAGGTCTAAAAAATATGAGAAAAAACGCATTTTACTAAAATAAATCTTGAGAATTTGAATTTTTTTAGTTTGAAATTAAATATCTTTCGAACTATCAGAATTAGCCACAACTGTTTACACTAAAGCAAAGCTAAGCTGCTAATTAACAGAAAAAAAATATATACAGGGTGCGCTATTTAAATTTTTGAAAAAAATGTCATTTTGCGTTTGCTAATCACCATGTATAAGAAATTTTATTTAAATAAAATTACTAAAATCCTACTAGTGAATCAGCCTGTGTATTAAAATAATAAATTAAACATAAGGGTCAGAGATCGCTGTTTTATCATTATTGAAAAATTCATGAGCTGTATTTAATGATAACTGCAAGCAAATAAACTACATAAGTTGTTTTTTTTTTGAGGGAACTTTCTGCGATAATTTTTAAAAACTGTTAACCAGAGTCCGCTATTGTTTGGTATCATGTTAATCAGCATTTTGTAGGAAATTCAAACAGGTAAAAATATATAGGGTTTCCTATTTCAAAAAAGTTAACTTTACTGCACCACTCTGTATATGTTCACCCTGTGTAGCAAAAAATAATTTTTGGAATGTACATCTTATGCTAGAGTACCTTCGTACAAAAAATATTTTTGTTAGCAAAGAATTTGTAGGAGCTACAGTGCTTTACCCTACTGATGACTCACCCTGTATAAATGCGAAAATGTGTTTGTCACCTTCAGTGTTCCCAAATCTCTCCCAACTTCTAGATGTTCTCCTCTCGCGCATATGCCACATTTACTATGTAAACAAATGCAAAACTTGGCAATGACGCCACGTCGATGGCGTCATCTAGCACTGAAGGTCCAAACTCAACCTGCTCTAACTTTGCAGGTAAAATTCTTTTAGAAGAAATGCATGGTGTGACAGTTTGATAGCATCATAACATAATAGGGCTCAATTCCCTTTTATCTCGGCTTCTATGCAGATTTCCCGTTTTCGTATTTTATACTTTGTCCCATGATTTGATAAATCCACATTTGGAAACAAATCTCCCGTATATTAAAGAGTGCAACAACAACACAAATTTATTTATAAAAAATATAAAGACTTTTTTTGTGTCAGCAGTTTTTCTTGAAAGGCAAAATTCTACTTTTAACTAGTCCCAGGCAAAATATTATTAAATCCGTTTTTCAAATGCTAATCTCTCGCAGTACTATGTCCTTTGTTCTTTTCAAATGTAGATAACTTTCTATTACAAAATAAAATAGGAAACTGGCAAATAGCAGTATTAAATATATCGCACATACACATGCACCTATATCTTGCGCCCATAAAATAATGCATAACTTTCAAAAAAAAAGGAAACAATTTTTATAAAAAAATTCTAACCCGCCGATTTTATTTCGTTCTTTGTCACCTTTTCCGTTTATTCAACTTTATATAGGGTAATTTTAAAACAGTGCACAAAATAAAATTTTATTGTTTGAAATAGAACTTACCTCAACTTCAAAAGAAGGTACTGCAACCTGCAGGAACCCTCTAAAGCTATATATAGCTGACTAAATTAGTTTTATTACTTTTATCGCAACTAATTTCATAAATCTAAGAACTTTGTTTAATTTTGCAGAGTTTTTCTGGTCAGTTCTAATTATTCACTTAAATCCGCAGACAAAGGCGCGGGTAATAGCTAGTAGTATATAAATCTTCAGATAAATAATAAAGCACAAAAATTCTGTTTAGAAAATTATTTAATGTGAAGTGAAGTAATATTTCATCTATTTAATATTTATGATCATTTTCATTTTTTTTTCTATTTTTCGATATCAATTACGTAGTTACCTCGAGAATCGATTAGTGTCAAAAACAATTTATTTTTTTAATTACCTATAATTGCACATTAGAGTTACAATATAAAAGATTGCCTCTTAACACTAACTGTATACTCGTATTAGTACAATATCGAGAACAAATAATAAAAGTAAATATTAAAAATATTCCCGAAGTACGTGTGGTTATTCCTTACTTGAATATTAATAATTTAAAAATATCAAAACGTATCCCTAAGTAAAAAATGTTCTAGCTTATAAAGTATCCTAAAATCTTCCGAAAAGGAAGTTTCGCTAACTTGATGAAACAAGTAATTGATGAACAATTCGCTTAATTTAAATCACAAGGCAAACTTATTCTGAATGAAAATTTTATGGAAACTAATTACTTTGACTTTTGTTAAATTCGTCTTTAGTATTTGTACGTTGAAGAGAAAAAATCAGTCCAAATATTAATAAAAGAATACTCAAGTAAGTATCTTTATGTTAATAAAAATAAAGTAACCTTTATCAAGAAAATAAAACGTGCAATTAAAACAATACTTAAGTTATCTACTAGTAGTTACAAAAATCTTATACAGTCTGTCGCACTTATGCATGGAGGTCCGATACGTCCGTTAATGAAAATAAGGTTGCCCTTCATTTTTTGGACCATTGCAGCTATATAAATTAAAAATACTTTTAATTGCACAGATACATCATTTTAGTGGAAGTTTTATCATGTTTATCTATTTCTAAACCTAATATATGTCAATATATTTTGATTTTTTATTTTTCAAAACAGAAATTTTCACCGTTCAATAAAAGTTGAATATTTTCTGATCTTTAACTATAACGCTATGTTTTCTGCATAGCATTTAGTCGAATTGTTAAGCTATACCCAAAAATATTTGGAATGATTTGAAATTATATAGAGGGCCTCCAAAATTAATTTTATATTTTACTAATTTTAATTGGCCAAAACCACCACCTTTTAAAACAAAACACCCTCTATTTTATTGCACCATGATGCTCTTAAGGTTTCTCTATAGCTAAAGATCATTTCTTGGGAAATCTCGATATTTCTGGAGAATGTACTTTTTGGGCGAGGTTTTTGTCATTGCACGGGTGACAATTGTGCGGATTTGTTCAGCTCGTACCGCTAAACAGTGATCTTATCTGTAAAAAGCATGTTGCAAAAAAATCCCTTTTTAAAAAATCTCGTTGAATGACAAGATTGCTATGTCTTTTGAAAATTTGGAATGTCATTAATTAATAAGACATGTGGTAAGAATGAAACTTGTTTATGATTAAAGACTACGCTCTCCGAAATTCCAAAATCCTTACTAATTTTTCCATAACTTACAGATGGATTTTGAATAATGAGTACAACAGTGTTAGTTTGATTTTTGTCAATAAAAGATTCATGTGCTCTGAAGCAGTAAGGCAAGGACATCTTTATAACTGGGATGATTTACTTGTTACTACGTGCAGCTGATATACAATTGCCATAAATTTTACCTAAAGTATACACCATATTTATTAATTCTTGATTAGTATAATTTATGTTGTCTATTTATGCAAAACCTAAAGTTGGAACAAAAAGAGGTAGAGTTTTATTAGATTTACCCTATCGTTAATATTAACGCCAGAAAAAATTAAATAAAAAATGGAAAAGTATGCATTTTTAAAAATAACTCTGAAATAAAAAATCGTATGGGTTGTTTTTGGGTGTCATTTTGATAGTCCTTTAATTGCACAGCATTTTCTCCCTTAAGCAAATCTGTATCTCTTGTCGTTTCCGAGATGTCCATACTGGCCCTCGTTATCTCGAACGTAGTGCATAAATTGATAGAAAAATGGTCCTAACTTCTATATATATAGACAAAAAAGCTCTTTCATTTAAAATCATCGTTGTGTTTTCTATTTAAAAGGATAAAACTCTCAAATTTTTTTTAAAATTGTACCAGAAGTCTTAAAAAAAAACAACTTATTTGGTTTATTTACTTGCAGTTATCATTAAATGCAGCTTATGAATTTTTCAATAATAATAAAACAGCGATCTCTTACGCTGATGTATTAGTAAAATGCGTTTTTTCTCATATTTTTTAGACCTAAACAAAGGTAATGTTTTTAAAATGCACTAATTAAATTCACTGTTCTAATTTTTATCAAATAAATTGCATATTTTCAAAAATATAAACTTTTAATTAGAAAACATATAGGTTTAGATGCTGCGTATCATCTATACCTAAATTCTATGCATCTGTGCTCTATGTTCTTTGCACAGTTCACATTATTTAGGCAAATAAGTGTAAAAATGGTGCATGGTGCAACATTCGTTCATTCTAGTCAATTTTACGTTGGTTTTGGTGAGGAAATTAAGAAAATAAACTCATTTCCAACAACGACAGCAACAAAATTATTACTAGAAATATTGTATGCAGCATATTTTCAAAAAGAAAGTAAGTTAAACCTACACTGTGGCCTAATCAAGCTAAAGTACTTTAATAACAGTTGTGTATTTTAGCTTAAATTGGTAAGATCGTAGTTGGAAAGAGATATGTCGAATTTCTGATTTTGTAAACTTTTTTCGAAATTGTCCGGTAAAAACTGTATTCATTAGTGTTTTTCATTACGGTTAAGAAATAAATTTCCAACAACCTCAGTCAGAGATGCATTTTAAACATTGAAATGTCTTTTTTTTTTGGTGGAACGGACTGGTCCTTGGCTATCTTTAAAAATTGAAATACAAATCTTGTCCCCTGAAACCAAGAAATTAGACCGAAATTTCATAAATTTTCTAAATATCTCAAAAACTATTAATCGCAGACCCCTATTGTTTGATATTGAATTTATCAGCATTTTGTATAGCATTTAAATATATAATAATATATAGGGTATTCTCTCAGAAAAAAAGGGCAATTTTAGCGCACTACCGTGTATATATTCACCCTGTATAGTATACAATAATATAATAATAATAATGTACCTTTTCATTAAAAAGATTTCTGTTTCCAAAATAATTGTAGGAACTACGGGGCTTTACCATACCATACCATACATACCTAGTCACCCTGTATAGTTAGGCGTTTATTAAGACATCCCTTTAAAGTTATATCTGGCGTAAAGATTTAGCTGTTTCTAACATTTCAAAGAAAATGTTATAAAGCTGTCGTGAGTAAAGCAAGTGCGAAGCTTTGAGAAATAACGTAAAAGTACCAAATACCAACCACCTAACGGCGTTCATTTTTGGATAAGTGCTATTAAGTTACTGAAAACGGATATAAAATGAAACTGTAAATATCTGAGGAAACAATGCCATTTCTATATCTTTAAAATTAGCAGCAAATATTTTTCTCACAGCAAAATAATTTGAAATTAATAATAAATTTCATGAAGTCCAAAGACAATTTAATTCCTATTTTCGACCGCCATAGCGACTTTTTTCATATTTCGACCATATATTTCCCTACTTACGATCTATCTAAAATGTCTAGTATGCAACTTTGTAGCTTGGCCACCGTTTGTAGGTACACTATAAGAGATTTGTTCAGTTGAGTTTTTTCGGCGTGAAAATCATATTATTGAGAATAGGATAAATTATATTATAGCTAGAGGTTTAAGATGTTTGAGATCATTAGGATGTTTTAGTAAAATATTATGTTTCTGAAATTGGTGTGTTAGGAAAAATTATTATAACAGCTGATTTATATTCTATTAATATATTAATGTTTATACGGGATATAAATTTTAACTGGAAAACTGAACCACAATTGTTCTTACAAAATTCCATTATTTTTGGGCAAAATTTGCTATATTTTATGGCGGGTCTTATATTTTCTTCCCTATAAGAAGAGCGGGAACTAACCCCTAACGCATCTTTTTTAAATGAGATGGTATGTCCTGTGATCTCTTGTCAAAAAGGAGATTACACAAAGCACTATCTGGTTTTGCGATTTATCAAAGCAAAAATTAGGTCAAAATTAAAATTCTTCAGTTTTTAAAAGTGTTATGTAGCCGAGGTTCCAAATGTGCATTATTTGCATGTTGGTAATGTTTAAAGAGCTTCTCCTGATACTGAAAATTTTATTTTATAAAATCAATTGTTTTTATTAATTTTCTTTAAATGCATATGGTGCATATTTGGAACCTCTTTTACATAAAGTCTTACGTTTAAAAAATTCATATTTTTAATTTTTTCTTGCTTGACAAACGCAAATCTAGATGCGTTTTATTCTTTTTAAAAATGTCTTTGTAATGGGAAATCCCAAAACATACTCCTCCCCTCCTCTAGAAGAAAAAAATACAAAAACCATCCTAAAATGTGGGAAACTTTCGATCAAAATCAATCAGTTTTAAATCGAAATTAAAATTTTATTTTCTTAAAAATGTCGACCCTGTATATTAATCCATTAATTATGTTCTCAAATTATCTAATTTAAAAAATTTCTTGATTAAAATATTCTTCGTTCATTGGCACTACATTTAAAAAGAGATTGCTTAGAACAATTCAAACTATTACTATTATTCATTGCTTGCTAATCTGAAGCGAAAAATAAAATAACTCGTCACAATGTAGCTTATTGTTTTTGTTACTTTAAGTTATTATAACAAATAATTAGGAGTATATGACATATTCGGCGGGCCGGTCGGGATTAAGAAAATGCACCTTTGTTAATAAGAATTCATTGAACAAAACAATTATACAAATAAAGTTTACTGAAAAATTGAAAATAACCGCATATGTGGTGATCAAATATTATTTTTAATTAACCGCAACATCTTATAAACAAATTTATTTAAGAATCAATTAATTTAGAGTAGCTCGCAAATAGGCTCTGAGATTTTTAAATTCGTAGGATATATTTAAATTATTATTGTTCCTATTTTCGACCATAATAATTTCATGAATTTTATCTATAAGTATATATAATACATCAATTCTTTCACTACTGGTAATTACTATAAATTTATTTATAAAATAATTACATAAATGTCTCGCACTTTCCATACACATTGTAGAATTATTCACAATTTCTCCAAACTCCGATTTTGACGTTTTCATAGTAAAAAACGCACATGAAATGCCTTGGTCAGCTATAATTGATAAAGAAAATACAATCAAATCAACATTTTATAGGGAACGAAGGACTTTGAGCGTAACTATATTTCTGTTTTTTTTAAAGTCAGAAATGCGTATCAATAAATATTTGCGGCCAAAGATAGTGGTCAGATTAAGCTGGGTGGCCGTTATTGGGTAGTTATACGTTTATGACGACTTTACTTGGAGTTTGCGGAGAACTTCCGATCATAAATATAAGAACAGGTTTATGCATTTTCTGTCAGCTAGATTGACTTGAAAAATGGCTTCACAGAAATGGGGATTACGTCGCATAGAAATTTCATACAACAAAAAACGAGGCATTCCGTCTCTGATAAAGCAATTTCCAAGTCCGCAATTCATTGAATTTTGGAGTTTTCTATTCATACGTAACCTCAAGCTCGCTCTATTACGAGGCCTTTGTTAAACCTTGCATCAAGATAAATTGTTTGTATTTACATACATATACTTTTTTAACTAATTAATATTAATGAAGTTTTAGAGTAAAATACGTACGGTCAGCATTTTTTGGGAAAAAGCCTGGAAGCTACTTCGGAGGCATCGAAGAGGATTACCCAAAATGTTAAAACATGTTCAAAAAGTGTTCAGTCAGAAACAGTGGTTAAAAATTAGGATCTAATGCAATGGCAGTTTCAGAAAATCTTGAAGTAACTGTCAATTCTTAATGAAATACAAGAGAAAACCCAGTATCTATATTTCTGAAAAAATAACAGACTACAAAAAAGCAAAAAGAATTAATGCAGTCCAAAGTTGTTAATACTTTCCCAAAGGGTAATCAGGTAATGTAATTAGAACACTAGGAACAGAAAAAGGAAGTGAAAATATTCGGCGAAATACCTCTATTTTAAATAAGGACAAATTGTAATTATCAGAGAAGATGCTGCGTTGAAACAAATTCCAGAGTTTGGAAGTTCTGCAGAAAAAAAAAGTGGAAAATTTCACTGTCCCAAATTGGACTGCATAGGAATTTATTTGGTGTCTACAAGTTTCTTGTATCCCTTAAGAATGCTGTTTTCAGGAAAATAATAAGTTATCGTCCCTGATGATATTGGTTGCATTAACCCGCGTTTTAAAGGCAGGAGGGCCCATCATATTTTTCTTTCGCAGTTTCAAAACCACGCAAGTGGTTGAATCATTTGCATGTGATATTTCATTAAAGCAGCAGAGAATAATGATTTAAGGGATCAAATTATGGTATCAGGTACTATCCTCTACAGAGCTATATATCCCATCAAATTAGAAATTGAAGCTAAGAGATCATTTATAGGGCACAGGGACAGATCATAAAGTAGAACAGATGCTTGGGCTACCCTTGCATTTATCGGAAATGTCTTAGGCGCAATGCCATCAAAGACAACATAAAGAGATCTGTCATTTTCGGAACTGGATATCGAATGATAAAAACCCAATGCAAGTCTTTAAGATTATCTAGCGAGTAGAGACTGATGCCATATTCTGTAAAAGGCCTCTGAGATATCCAATTTTAAAACTCGAGTTTCACCGTATTTGACAACAGACAACAGTACGAATATTTACAATATCTTAGGATTTATACATTTTTTTAATGAGTTGTCTACGGACGAACTTTGTTTTTTTGTAGGTTTGGTATTATGAACAAAATTATGCTTTAAATGTCATGTTAGGGGCTTGTCAGAATTTGATATTTAAAGCACTCTGTCAAAAGTTTCATTTAAAATTTTAGATATACAAGGAGATTCTAAAAGTAGTACCATAAATTCAGGTTCGTGTTTTAAAGTCCAAAATAAGACGAAAGGTTCATATAAACACATGTCGCAAAACGCTTCTTTTTCGAGTTACAGGGTGTGGAAAGATAGTTCCTGATTATTTCATTAATATTTGCGAAACTCGAAAACGAAATGTGCTGCGACATATATTTACATATACTTTTAGTCTTCTTTTGGGGCCTAAAATACGAATCTGAATTTATGGTTCTACTTTTAGAATCACCCTCTAGAGCCAATATTCAGTCGTTTAATAATTAGAGTTATCATGAAAATTTACCTGTAGTCAGTTCCTTCGCCAAGCTGCCTCACTGTGATAGGAAACTCATACGGTCCATGTGCTTTCAGCAATTCCTGCAATCTCACGAGTCCTTCGTTGTTTTCATATATTATAGTGAAAGATTTCCAGCCCCACGCCTTTACTAAATCAACATATGCCTGAAATAAATTATACGTTTTTATGAGAATTGTTGACGCAAAAAATAAAACATGAATTATTCAGTACAACTAACGTTCTTGGTATTTAGTTGTCAAAATATTATTTCAAATTCTAAAAAACGACAGTAATTTGGTGAAAAAGCTTACAGCATTTTACCTTTATAACTATAATTTAAGGAATGTTTCAATTGTAGATAAACAATTATCATTTGTAATAGGATAATTTTCTGGTGGGCCACAATTTTTAACTGCTTCTTTCCTCTTTATTTGTTATCCTTGTTCCACGTTATGTATTTTTGAGTTCTAATGAGAACAAAATACCCATGTCCAATGCTACGAAATTTTTCTCAATTTGTATGTCATATTTTACCAAAATAAAAAAAAATTCTTACTTTTATTTTTGCTTTTTTATTTATGTCTAATTTGTTTCGTCATCTATACTTTGGTCCTTTTGTTTTTCGTTTCTGTCTAATAAGAATTCTAATGTATTTTTTGTCAAATTTCATGAGGTGACATTTTAAGGATTATAAATATCCTATAGTCGTGTGTCAAATAAGATTGACAAAAGTAAACAATCTTATTTATTTAAATAATAATTTCAAGATCTTACAAACTGGGACTGGCAAGCTAAAATAAAAATGTTCGAACTAAATTGATATTTAATTACATATGGGTTCATAGATATTATTATTATTAACAACAAAGTGCTCCTGTACCTTTTGAATTAATGTAACCCAATTCATTCTAAGGATATCGAGGTTTAATTGTATTATATAAAAAAGGGACATGCAAAGAAAATGCAAAGAAATTCATTAATGATTACATCTTAACAAAGCGAATATCGTTCACTTATCGATTGTGCTTTTTAATTCGTTTCCACTTATACCCACTCGTACCTTACAGAAACTAGAGCTGCTATATTTTCTGTCATATTTATTTTCACAGCCAAAAATTAGTAAGATGCGGCTTTTAAAGTAAAGAAAATATTTACATATTTTGTTCTAAGTCTTCGTTGAGCTCATGTGAATATAACTGCTTATAATATTCTTTAATTCTCACAGAAATTCTAGATCTACCAAGTACATACAATTCTGATATATGGAATTTATCACTTTTTATTGAGCAAAAAAATGACCAAAAGTGAATTGTACTGACAGCATATTAAAGAATCTAAATATTTGATAGGAACAGTTTATATTTGTTTTCATAGTTCGCTAGGATAATTTCGCATTAAATTTTATTTCTTAATTTAATCTTTATATCCTTATATCTCATGTCTGTAAAATTACTTTTCCGAATATTTTTTTAGAATGTAGGAGAATTGATTAATATAAAATGTTGGTATTGTGTTCCCAGAAAGCAAGTTTATATTGTATAGAAAATGTGAATTTAACAAATTTCCTATCGAACGCCAGCAGTTAAAAATTAATTATACAAATACTCAAATCAGATATTTCTAAAAAAAAAATAATTATGCCTATTTTGTATCGAATAATAACATATCGTAACTGTAGGTTATAGATCGCTCTAAAGGTCTACTAATGACTCAACAACCTTAAATGAGCAAATTGTTACTGAATTTTATATCCATTAATATGTATGACGTTGTCCATTCGCTATCCGTTCGGCTATTTTGCTGATTTGCCCTGTGTCCAATTCTGGATTGACAAACTGTAATGTTTGTTGATTCGATGAGTCATAAAACTACATTGTCTATAATTTATTTACTATTTTTGAAAATGGATGGCGGCATAATATTGACCTTGTCTTTATGAGGTCATAAATTTAATACCTACTAAAACTTTTTTTTTTGGTAAAGTCCATTAAATTACAGATGTCAGATATTTCATTATGAACCATTTTAGCTAAAGTTACATTATATAGATTGACAGTTACCTTAGACAAAGTTGTTGGATGAGGATACAAATTTACCAAGCAACTCTCTCGACGAAGTCTGTAATCCCACCGCGTCTCTAAATGTGGAATTTCCATTGTATCGCAGATAGATTGAACATGACTTGCTGTGTGAGCAGACTGGGGACCAAAAATAGCTGCAACTCCACTCCTCAACAGGTGACATACTACAAAATAAATCGAGTGCTACAGGATATACAGTGCGGAACAGCCAAATTGAATAAATTCCGTATCTCAGTTATTATACAAATTTATGAAAAATATTGAGACACGTCAATTTTAGATTATAAAATGACATCCTCCTCGGTAAAAATTTCATCGCTAGATGCAACTTTCTTCGAGTGACAGCAACCCCCAAAAATTTTAAACCGATGGGGGATCTTGTATTTTCATTCTCTATTTAAAAATGTCATGGCTGCTACATTTATTTTTATTAACAGAAAAAAATAATTTCAATTTTTAACAACAAAATATAAATCTAATATTTTCATTTCATAAAAAAACAAACCATACTTAATGCAGGAGATGTCCAAGAAGGACAACTCTAACATCTTGGCAGAATCCTAATTGTGAATAAAAATATCTCCTGACATTATTCAACATCTCTGTTGTCACCGAGCGTTATTCTTGCTCGGAAGTCAGCTACGTCGCGGGGTTTGGTTTTATACACTGTAGTTTTCACATAATCTCATAAAAAAAGTCTGGAGGCGTAATATACACCCAGTATTTATAAGTCAAATTGTAAATTTTTCGCACTGCATTTTATTCTTTGCTTAATATTTCGCGGTGAAAAATTTCTCTCCCCAAAAATATAGCAGTGCTAGTTTTACTTTTAACTTTAAATGCAGGATCGCGTAAAAGTATTTGGATTTTAAAATATGTAAATATTTTATACTTATGAAAACTTATGTAAAATCAGATATCTGAATACTACCGGACTCCTGATTCGCAATTACTTATTTTAATTAACGTGAAGACGTTACTTACCAGGCTTATATTTTCATTATTTTGTTTTGTACTTATCGAAATAAGCATTTGTTACTACGTTATGGAATAATAAGTTAATGTCAAACCGACTTCTGGAGATAAGTCAACATTTTTACCAGCAGAACATTTGTGTAGATTTAGCACCAAGTTGTAAATTTCAAATAATTCATATTTTTTCGCATTTTGCTTGATTATATGCCTAGATCTAGCAATATGGATGAAGCGTTGCTTATGCCAGCAAATACAAATTCGTGAAGTAAACTCAAAGAGAAGAATAATTCTATACTAAGAGTCGTAAGAGGAACTGAGAAGACGGAAGGTTTGCCACGTGACCGTTGGTAAAAGCCTTCAATATTAACGTGCAGTTATATGGGCATTGCTTGAATTTAAACCGTAAATCAATTATTTTCTTGTTTTTTTTTTTCACTATTTTATTGAACGTAGACTGCATTGTTTTATCTACAAAATTAAATACTTCATTACATAATTTTATTGTCACAGAATTTAACAAGATTTTGCAGTTGAATATTATTTAATCTTATACCACGGCTCTATTGATTTCGCTAAAATTTGATAATTATAATTTGGTTAGGACTAATAACACAATCATTATATATACTTTTATATAGGTTTAATAAATGAATTACAAAGTTTTTATCGGCATATATGTATCACTATATTACTAAAGATATGTATTCACAATTTTATGTTTGAGATCCTTACTTGTACATATTTACTTATTTTTACTATAATATTTTGAACTTATTTGCTTTTTACATTTTATTTACCTTATTTGTAATATATTTCACCTTATAAATCTATTCCTACTGCACATCACGACTGTTGCTCTTTTATTGGAAAAGACCCAAAAAATACAACATTTCGCCATAAAAATGCTTGGGTAATTTTGCACCAAATCAGTTGTAATATAGGTGTTTGTTTAGAAGAGAGCTTTCTCTAAATGATGATACTTTTGTTATACTTTTAAGATGGGATTGTCAGTCAGTTCTTAACCGATTATTGCTATTCTGGTTTATACCAATTCAAATTTACTTAGAATAAAGCACTATTGATTTTGGAAATGATTGGTCAAATAGTTTAAATTTTATTTTAAAAAAAACATGGTTTATTAGAGAAAAGTCAAATTTAAGAATCACGGATTTTTATAATTTTTTTAATATTGTAGGCCATGTTCCTCCCAAGTATAATGGAAAATGGTAAGGCGTCATTCCCTTTTATTCTCAAGAAAACTTTATTTAGCGAAAAAGTGTTTTTGTTCATTTCATCGAAACTGTTTTGCGCACGAAAAAGTTATTTATTTCAAACTGACATTTCGCACCCTTACTTCGTGGAACTGTTCAATATTCATAACTATTAAATTTTACTAACAATTAAACGAAAAACAAAAATTCCACAATATTTTTTTAAATATTTGCCCTTTACAATAGCATAGCAGCCTAGAAAGGTCGGTTTATTGCTAAGGATCACGTGCTCTTTTATATACATCTCTCTTAGGGTGCGTCTAACACAGTTTTCTCTCTTCGATTCATCCATAGTGTGAGATCTATGGTTATATGCTACTTTACCAAACTTGAAATCGTTTAGTAAAGCGGCACCTTACCGCATAGATACCTTACTTTAATGCATAGTAACCGTCACTGTCAATTACACAAGATGCCACATAAAATAAGATTAAATAAACTTGTAAAGCAGAATTGATAATGCCTTGGGAACAGTTTTTTAAATTCTCTGCAGTAGCAAAGACTATTTTTGTTTTTACTACTGTGTAATCTAGTAATTTAAACTTGATTCGACCCACAAAAATGACACTTGTCAACTATTGTTTTGTAAATAAACAAAACTGTATCAGAATACTGGTAATGGTAATGCCGGCCAGACTGGTATTTTCCCGATAAAAAAAGACTTAAAAAATATATTTCATGAAACCTACAATTAAAAGTACTTGTTAATCTTTAATTAAAGTTAATGCTTTAGTTAAGGCATTATTCATATGGCTCGAACTTATGTGCAGTTTACATGGGATAGTAACTTGCGATAGCACTTGCGAGAGCAACGTGTGAGCGCATTTACACTGAAGAAAGTTTTTAAAAGGAAATTCTCTCAGGAAGTGTTATCTGCACTATCAAGATCCTATGTCTGCAAGTTATTGCATGGGCATTTACATGGTGGAGTCGGTAGTGTAAGCTAAAGTGCGGCTAGTATAATTTTTGTTGTTTATTTATTTCATAGTATAGGCTTATTAATTATATTAAACTAATTACTTCTAAAAATGCCATAAGTATAGCTTACCTAACATCCATTTTTGTAAAGAAACAACAATAACCAAATCGTAAAATAGAACATTAAATTTGTAGAAAAGAAAATCAAACACCCATCAAAAATGAATTTTATATTTTTAACCGAAAAACATTCGTCGAACGAAAACCGTTAGGATATAACGTTTGGTAAGAATTAAAAAGTTTTAGTTGAAACCATTTTTATTTTAAGAAAAGTAAATAGTGAAGTATTTTTTTTATTTTTCATTAAAAATATTTAAGAATCTGTTAATCGAAAACCGTCCTCATACGAAAAAGTCAAGAAAGCATTTTTATCAAGAAATAAAAATGTTTGTGAAATTGTACTTATTTAAAAAAAAAAAAGTTGTGTCTTACTATATTTTTCGTAACAGATACATGTTGGCGTGAATGCCACTAATAGAAGTACACCAAATATTTTTTTGAAAAAAATGCATTTTTATATCTAGTTACTATCTAACAAAATTTAATAAAAAATATTTCAAGGAATGTAAAAGTATTTAAGGAAAAATCAAATTTTTGCTTAGTTCTCAACACACTGTATTTTAAAAATAAAACGGTTCCGGACCAATGTTGATATAAACTTTTTTTCTTAAAATTATCCAAGGATTATGTTCCTTCACTTCAAAATATTCACGTTCACACCAAATAAGGAAGTTTTGCAAGAAAAAATTTTGCAACATTATTGCAAAAAATAAACAAGACAAAAAATATTTAATAAAGATACGAATTGCTTTAAAGCGATCCAGAAAAAGTGTTCAGTATCCAAGTACATCAAATTCAGAATAAGAGGATATCGACAGCGATCATGAGAAGGATCATAACCAGAATATTTGCATAATTTGTGGCGAATTTGGGAGGGACAGGAAACTCTGGATAAGATGCACATCATGTGAACAATGGGCCCTTAGACCTTGCTCCGATTTTGGTGCCTACCTTTTTATTTGCGACTATTGCCACTATTTCTGCCGCCATTACCCCAACACTATGGGTAATACCGGCCATGCATACCCTTTTTTAAAGTTTATTTTAGTTTGTTTTTTTATGTCATTTTGTTCTTAATTTATAACTTTTCTCTTTTGAAAAGTGTACGCTTGATTTTGACACCGGAATTTTTCATTTTTACCTTTTATTTTTGATAGAATTGCCAAAAAAACGTAGAGGGCCGGCATACATCATACATCATACGTTTAGTAAAACTTTGCTTTTCTAGACTATACATGTTGTTTAATATGCTATTATAATTTGGTTTAATGAACACTAACGTGGATTTGTAAAAAAATAAAAAAAAATTCTTACCCTTTTTTGATGCGTGAAAGCTGTCCTGTGGAGACATTCTTTCTATCTGCGCATTTAACTTCGATCTCGGTAATATACTCCTGTCACTGTTGATTTTCTCCACAGCATATCTGAAGGCAATTTCCTGCTTATCATCGGCAGGGTGAAATAGTCCGCCTGAAATGGTAAATCGATTTAAATAATTTATGATTTTAATCCCTACTTCATCATCCTGGAAGTATCCAAAGTTTATAGTTTAGAAACTCTATATATAAAAAACTAGTGGTGTCATCTACCAACAAACAATGATGTAAACCAAAACCGGTTCGAATAATTCAATACTTCAAGGTATTTGACAAACCGTGTTTCCCATTCAAGGTCAAACATCCAGAAGTTACGAAATAATTAAGCGAATTACGAAACATACATACATCTTCTATGTTTCATATTGACGAAAAAGCATTAAAATATAAATTAATTGACAACTATATCTAAGTATTATAACTAAAACCTAAAATTGTTATTTTAGATATTGCAAAAACTTAAGCAACGCTAATCTCGTAATCATAGTAGCGCATACTTGAAAATCGGACAGGCCCATAAATATTCTATTGAACTAATATTGTAGGTTTCAAAGGTGATTAACTAAATAAGAGCTTTTATACAGAAACTATTTGCGAACGAATCGAGTGTTTTGCTTAGGTTCCTTGTTCTGTTTCAGTTAAAATGCGAATTGCAACCCAAAGCTTTCAGTATGTTGACATAAAAGAGTTTTTAAAAAATTAAGGTACAAGTATAGTTCTTATCACGGAACAGGATATACTTCTTCCGGGATTGGACCGTGTCAAAGAACTACTAAAAGTGTTCGACGTTTCGCTCACTATCGTAGAGGGTTTCTCCAGGAAAAAAGAAACAATAAATGAAAAATAAAATATACAAAAATTAAAAAAGGCCAATTTCAAAACATCAGAGCATGGTAACTCAGTATGTCCACCATAGCAGAGGCGAAACTCTTCTGAATTGAAAATTTGGTACAAAGAATAAGAAAGTTTAGACAGAAGAGCACGATAACTCAGTATGTCTACCATACCAGAGGCGAAACTCTTCAGAAGAGCTTCTTCTAGATTTTGTTTCTGAAAAAGTACTTGATAGTGCTGTTACTTTAACTTTACTTTGGTTACAAATCTTAAGAAACTTATTTCATTTATTTATTATTTATAGAAAACATATGTAACATTTTTTTTCACTCTGAGATCCTTTATTGATTCTTCTTGAATATATAATATATTTTTTTCTTTTAGGATATTTATTGGGTCGTCTTGATTTGCATAATGAAACGAACTGTAGTTGTAGAATTTGTATTAGTAATTATGTAGTGTAAGGAACTTTCTGGAAACATTTGTAAATGGGGAGCAGCCGCAAAAATAATTCATAGGGCAGATAAACGTTCTAGACTTTTTTCGTGAGCGTGAGCCCGATATGTTCGAGATCCATCTAGAAGCCTGGAACGGTATAAATATGCAATCGCCTTTCCCCCGACAGCCAGTCTGGTAGTCAGATAGTTAAATAGTCAGACAGTTAAGTGAATCATAAATTTTGTGTTCTGAAATAAGTTTGAAATAAACGCAACAATATGTTAGATTCTTTTCCCTCTCTGAAAGCCTTTCTCAGGGTCATTGTAATGTTCTTTATATTAACATCCTAAAGCACAAGAAATGCTAAATTGTTTAATTATTTTGCTATTAAGAAAGTAATTATTTGTGTGCCCCCGTTTAAAGGTATATTCCGGACTGTTTGAAATTTTGGAAACTCCAAATCCTTAAATGTATACCACAGAAGTCATCAGTGTTAGAAGAAAGTTTAGATAACACAGTCTCAGCCATGGTTCTTTTGTTGCTTCAGTAGGAGAAATGTTTTACAGCCCCAAACTTTGCATGAAAAAAAGAGAACAGAAAAAACCATTTTCTTTTTTAAGAAAACTTACACTGTTTCCGCAGTAGTTATAACACTCTGGTCGTTCTTGGGAATATCTGGTGTGAACGTATCATAGCAATCTGTATTTGTTTAAAACTTCTTGTTTGACCTTCATGAATGATAGTTTCTGCAAGAAGGTGCAGTACACTGACAAGGAATACTAAACTTAAAGATTAATCCTTGGTTCTAAAATATGTTTTGTTCTGATGCAGTAATGGACTTAAAACGAAGTAACATAACTATAAGAAAATTGCTTGCACAAATTTACCCAATATTTCTGATTCTGATTTTTCCTATTTTACCAATATTTCAAAGTCCTCTTGACTCCTTTTGGTTTGTTCATTTTGCAGTCTTCTTATTGTTTCTTTTTAGTTCTTTTGCTATAAACTGTGTACTGTGTACGCAAGTTTGTTTCCCAAATTGTGTTTTTGAAGAGCGACCAGTTGGGAAGGGTATTTCTACACCACAATTTCTTTAATAATAAATTCAGAAAAGCCTTCCGCTTGCAAAAAGTGAACTATTTACCTTACCTTGGGAGGACTATTCATTGCCACATTTGCAAAAATGGTTTTGTGACATTATGCGAAAAGTGCAGCACCTTCCTATTATGTCACAAATCACATACATAAACACGACTTACATATTAACTTAGAAAATAATGCAGAATATTTAAAATTGAAACGTCAAGTGTCAAATACGAAAATAGTTGCCTGGGCGCACGCTACTGAAGTTACATCCACGATTTGCAATGCAGATCTAAACCCATTTTTGTCTGACCCATAATTTTATATCTGTCACGTACGTCATAGTTATAACAGCCGCTCGGAAGACAGATTTCATGCAATTTGACATTCGATTCTAATCACGAGCAACGCACTTGTACAGTAATTTTCACGTTATCGATAAGTGCAGATGCCGATGACGTAGAACTCAACTTTCGTGATAAGAACTATAATTGACATTTTTAACCTTTACTGTGCGGACTTTTTTAATATTCATTACTATTAAGCTTTATTAACGATTAAAACAACAACAGATATTAAAAATTCCATAATGTTTCTATAAATATTTTGCTATATCCGGACCTGGTTTTGCTTTCCAGGCTCTTCGGCAAATATACCAGCAATTTGTTTAGCCGTTTAGCAAGTTTCAGCAGACTCCTACCACTATTCAAGCTGCTCGTTCATAAGTATAAATTGACTATACTCTATTCACCCAGCAGAACTAAACGATAATCACCGTTGTTAGTCGTACCAATGAAGGTGGATGAGTAGCTTTCAATTGGTGCGACAACACGCAACCGAGGGTCGCTTATCGACGAAGGTGAATTGAGTAGCTTTCGCCCGGTAAAAAGATCTCTCGCTAGCGCACCTAACAACGCGAGCGCGGTCGACGGCACACGCTAAAGAAGGTGGACCGAGTAGCTTTCTTTAGAGTGACTGCTGTCGATCACGGACGCCTGCCATCGGAGGTGAATTGAGTAGCTTTCGATCGGCGGTCTCCGCAGCTCACAAAATTATCAACACAGTAATGTTCACTAAAAGACGGCGGTCAAAGGAACGAAAGTTTCGGAACCGCGTTAAACTACCAAAGAATCATGATGATCACCCAGCAGAACACGAGCGCGGTCGACGGCACGCGCTAAAGAAGGTGGACCGAGTAGCCTTCTTTAGAGTGACTGCTGTCGATCACGGACGCCTGCCATCGGAGGTGAATTGAGTAGCTTTCGATCGGCGGTCTCCGCAGCTCACAAAATTATCAACACAGTAATGTTCACTAAAAGACGGCGGTCAAAGGAACGAAAGTTTCGGAACCGCGTTAAACTACCAAAGAACCATGATGATCACCCAGCAGATACAGCTAGACTACTACCACAAATAAAGCGCAATATTTGCATAAATTATTTGTATTGGTTACATTTGAAAATCCCACATTACACACACCAAAATAAGTTTGATCGGTCACCGCATTAGTAACGTTGACTTTTAGAGTGACAATTATAACCAAATAGGTTTCGTTTCTCGTACTATTCAGTTACAAAACTCGTGGCTTGAAGGATCCGTCATGCAAGAAAAGTTGTGTTAAAATTGTACACAAAGGATCAGGGGAGAGTTTTGTTAAATATATAAAAGTATAACGATTCCTTATTTTTGTGTACAATTCTATTTGAATTTATTTACTATCACATTTTATCATTATTCCTTAATATTCTGTGAACATGTCTTTTTTAAGGGGGAGTGCTCTAATTATATCTGTTATGTGACCAGACAATAGATTGTAAATAGTTGTGAATTTCTTTGACTTCGAAGAAATTAGGTTTTTTGATATTATTGTAAATATGTAATACTTCTACTGTGTTCGTGCATGTAGGTGTATGTTGTGTTCCTAATAGACGTTTTGCAAAATTTTATCTTTTTTAATGTTTATTTCTGAAGGCAGCAAAATGTTCACTGTGCCCAATGTGAAAATTAAGTGAAGTTTGACCTATGTAGGCAGCATTACATTGGAGTAATTCAAGTTCTAAATACCAGATTTACCAAGTCGTGGAGTTTTTTCTTTTGCATTTAAAATTATGTCATTTAACGAATTAAATGATTTAAAGCTAGGTGTCGCTTGGGATGTATGAAAAATTGTATTATTTATCTTTTCCAAAATATGTTATGTTATGATGTTTTTATGGTTTGTTGTTTGGGATAAATAGAATAGCCAATTTGTTTTCTTGTTTTGATATTCACCTATTAATGGGGTTTTCAGAATATCCATTGCTAAGAGCTATTTGTTTAATTATCTTAATTTCTCGATTAACATATTCTTTACGCACTGGTACCTTATAAGCTGTATTTATCATCGAATTGTATGCTGACAGTTTGTGTAAAATTGGATGTAAGGAATCATTTGGAATTGTAACGTCTGTAAGCATAGGTTTTTTATAAACTGAAAATTGTAATTCATCTGAGTTCCTTGATGTGGTTAAATCCAGGAAATATATTTTATTTTCCTGTTCAGTTTTTACGCTAAATTTAATATTTGAACCTAGATAATTAATGTATTCTTCTATACAATTAGATAAATTGGAAAAAATAATGCATCTGTTATCCCAATCATCTCATCGGATCCTTACAAATTAGAAAAAACTTCGATAAGGTCACCACAAAAGGAAAATAAATCTTGCAGTGTATAGAGATTTTGGAAATAGAATTAAAACACCACTACTTACCTATTCGTATCAGATCCGGCAGAGGATTTGAGAATTTCATTAGTGAAAGCATTACTAAAAAGTGCGGAATCCACTTCATCATCACAACATCTGTAACAAAACGAGGAAATTAGATTATGTCCCCAAAACTTCCATAAAATACTTAATAGGATTGGAAGAAAGTGAGTTCTAATAAAAATCCTAATTTTTAACAGCTAAACATTGCTAGAATTTTGAGTTGTTTTAGTTTAAAAAATATTAAAACCATTTTGACTAATTATTATATGTTTGTTGAGAAAAATACTCCTTCAATTTTTATAAACTTTATATATAATATGGTTCTAAGATTACTAAAAATCAATATTTGTGTTACTTTCTGCGAACTGGGATTTTAACGCTATGATGTTAGTTGAAAAAAGTGCATTAAAAATGACATCACGTGAACCAAAAAAAAAACAGAATAAAGTGTTTTTGCCTTGTAATATGTTTATAAATAACTTCATGAACAAAAAGATAATATAATCGGTTTGTCAGAAAATGAATTTTTCCCAAATAACTTGGAAGAAATATTAATGTGTTTTTTTATTGACACTAAATTATTAGACAATCGAAGAAGTAACTTGGCTTTTTTAAGTGAGAGCACCATTTTTTTCTTTGACTTTATACTACAATGACTCTCAACTGGTAAAATAATTACAATCCATATAAAAAATGTGAGTAGATGATTTCATCATATATTTATCTTTGTATCTTCCTCCAACAATGCAATTCAGAGGTAGGTCGCCTTTGGGAATACATAGATATCAACAGGTGAAATGATGAAAGGAATAATTTAAATAAAATAAGGAAGTTACGTTATAAAACACAAGCCCAATTTTATTCAAGATGCATAAATGAGAATAAATGTGTGACAGAAGATTTTGCACAAATCATTTGTAATACTATATGAACAAAATTTTTAGCTTGCTGAATATTTGATAAATTTGTTTTGTTTAGATGTTATGTCGTAAAGAGATAAATTCTAACTAATTTTACCTACATTTAATTAATTTATGCGAGGAATTTCGTGTAGAGTATGATCCTCACAAACCCGAAATGCAACACAATATACACTACGCTGATAAAGTAATGCATAATTTTCGGAAACAAAGAAAACATGTTTTATAAGAAATCGCTCGGACACGTCGATTTTGTTTTGTTTTTTATCACCATTTAAACATATATATTTAGTTTTAAAAATAGTGTATGTAATAAAGTTTAATTTTTTTCCATTTTTCATTTTGTTGTGAGTTTATTGGTTCCCACAATTAAACAGATTGGATTCTTAGATCCTTTTGTTGAACAATTTGGACGTAAATAGGATGGTAATGGCAGCAGTAATTGTCATCATTAGACGCACCTCTAACTTATTACTGATATCGAAAAAGCTGGATGCATTTTTTTAATACTACTAATTCCTAAGAGAAAAATTAGTTTCTTTGCTATGAAACTACCAATTCGTCTTTTGTAAAAAAGGAAGCTTTAATGTTTTTATTTATCAGTGTCGCTTTACCTGTAATTGTGATAGGCCAGTTTGGCAACAACCAATAAAGGTCATTAATTTTTCCAGTAATTGTCATCAAATTTAAATCACTAAGGTGCTTTGGAAAAAAAGTTGAACAATATGGAGGCTTATTTATTGTTTGGAAATGCGTGAAAATGTTTCCAAAATACATGTATATACCCAAATATGTAGAATGTGTATTTATTTAAGTTTGACTTTTCCTGTTCTTATGTGTTTTTTTTTAATTTTTCAAGCTCCTTTAGTTCTTTTGTTTTTTTGTTGTTTTCTTTTTCTCACTATTTTCTGTCTTTTGTTTTCTTTTCTTAAAAAAATATAATTTTCAATTGTTCGTTATCGCTTTTTTGAGATTTTAGCCAAAATAATGATCGGTGGAAATGTGGAAAGATGTTCCATCCATTCACTAGAGTTGGCCTTGATATCGTAACTTGCCTTCATCCGATCCACAGACAAGTTTAATTTCCATCTCAACAGGACACGTATCTCTGATGTTGGAAATGTCACGTCCACCACAATCTTCTGGTATGAGCCTCCTAGATAGCATTCTTTCGTAGACTATTGGTACAAGAACCCTTTGTAGCTGCGTAGGTGACACATCTTAGACCAAATTATTGACGTCTTTCTTGCAGTTAATCCAGTAGAATTGTTTTCGAATCGTCTTCAGGGTCTTCTTTATTCCAACGTGTCCACTAGAAATTCTATTTTGTATTTCCGACAAAACCTGTGGAATATTCCCCTGAGGCAACCATCTGCATGGTGTATTGCCTTTCATCCTGAGCACTCTCAATACTTGGTCTTCTATCTGTGGGGGTTCCAGTTGGGCCCGTAAGGTTTTGCTATTGGGTATATCTGCAACTCCTTTTCACTCCAATATATGTAAATCCGATGCTAAGGTCGTTGTTTTGTAACTCCCGGAAACTTGTAATGTTCCACTTTTCTTCATGTTTGACAGACATAACTTTTGTATCCGTCAGACCTCTCTTTTGCACCAGTTATAATTTTCATAAAATCTGTTGTTGTCCTGTTGCACCACAAATGTTTCTACTGTTCTACTGCTTACTTTATTTGGCTTGGGTGTCATCGGAGCTATTCCTTTATTATTAGGTGATTTATATCAATTAATTAACATTCAATTATTATGTATCTTTTTTAAATGGTGCCTTTAAATGGTCATTAAATGTTTGTTTTCCATGTAACCCGATTTTTTTTTTAATTTTAAATGAGGCATATTGCATATTATTGTGCATATAATTGTAATTGCGGTATATATTTTGTTCAGAACTTGCATATATTATGCGCATTTTTAAAAAAATGTTTCCATATAATAAGCTCTTTTTTGTCGTAACAAATAACGTAAAGAAATATTCGTCAAAAACCGCCTTTATCTGATCAGCATCGGTCGAATGGTATCACTTTATGAAAACTAATTATTGAATCAAAAACTTGTTAATTTCAATTGTAAAAACGGTCATCTAGTTGACGAACGGCCAATATTTGAATTAATTAGTTAGCTGAAATAACATCTACCGCGTCATTATCTACATAAAATGCATTTGTTTCAGAACAGCAGATAACGTTATATCGCACTAGAGCGGCAGAAAGCAAAGGTTAGAGGGTTGGTGGAATATCTTTTTATTGCAGACTAATTTTGTGGTATTATTTGTAATAATATACAATACCACATCTTTTATATTCATAAGTATTAAATTTTATTAACGATCAAAAAGCAACAGATATTAAAAATTCCACAATGTTAAATCAGCAATTTCGAGATTCTACTGATTGTGAAATTCCGTTTAATGATGAAAAAAAAAGCTCTATGGTGGCGTAATTATATATTTTTCGTGTTAAATAATTCCGGAAAAATGTGTTAATTTTCGTAATCGCAATCTTGATCGTCCTCGCGATCACGTATATGTGTTCTCTCCTTTAGGTTATCGTGATCGCTATCGTGATCGCTTATATGTAGCCGACGCCTTATAGAGCAAACCACGACCAACGGCGAGGTACCGGGTGGCCAACTAAGAAAGGACGCCGGTTATACCTCAGCAAAGAATCACTTCACAGCTTTGGAAAAAAAAAATTGATAAGAAAAGCGGCCCCGAAAAATCGCTGGAAAATATTTTTTAAGTTCTAAAATGACCGCTAGGTGGCGTAATACGTAGGACTGAATAGAATATTAGGATTTTCTCCAAATTTTGCTTAATAAAAGTATATTGAAAATACATGCATTGTAATTCTAGAATAAGTTTAACTTGATTTTGTTTTACACTTTTTGTTCTATCTCTAAAAATAAAGTGGTGAGGAAACGTTCAAAAAAATGTTTCTTAAATACCATTTACTTCAGTTAAGTTTGAGGAAATTTACCGAATTTAGTCTTTATAGAAAGAGTGTTATTTAGTCTACCGACAGCACTTTCATATGTTCGTAAAAACCGCAACTCGATATCTTTTGTCTAACCGAAGATATTGACAAACAAAATTTAAGTTATGAATTATCACATAGTTTGTCTAAAGTAACCCTTGAAAAAAGTTAAGTGCTAAAATGAAATAAAAAATGAAAATCCTTATGGTTGCAATTGTGTTTACTACCTGCTCTTCTAACGGAATTCGTTATTCAGCTTTTATATTGCTTTATAAAATTAAAAGGATTTAAACAAATGAAAAAGCATTTGACATGCCAACCATTTATTTCTAATGCATGAAAATGCAACTAATGCTCCTAAATCTATACGTGGAGTATCCCGAAAAATGTAATCAAAGTGAAAGAGTTTTCCTTCGGCTGATACATCGCATACGCGCCACCGTAAATCTGCATGTTCCTGTGTTTAGAAGATAACGTAGAGGTCGCATCGAGCAAAATATTATAAATGTTTTAGAGTATGTGTAATTTAATCCTCATTTAAGTACTAGAACAATAGCTAATAAGTTTGGGATATGCTGAACCACCGGTCAATACCAGGCACACGTGGCAGCTGGATAGGAAGTGGAAGTCAGTTTTCTTAGCTATCCAGGTCCCTAGATCTGACTTATTTTGATTTTTATTTGTCAGGCAAATAGAAGACCTTGTTTTTGCGAATAAGCCTACGAGAGAAGCAACATGATCGAAAGAATAAGAAACACTATTTAGAGTAGTATAACGGATAATGGCAAAAGTTGATTTGAAGTGTTGTTCATTCGTCAGAGGATTCACTGTATGAAAATGATGGACTGCAGTTCGTTTGAACATCTAGGGCTCCAATCAATAGACGATATTCATTTAACATTTTTAATGTAATGCCTTGTCCTTTTTTACTTTTTTGAACCGTAATTTGTTTCTTTGGTTAGTTTTTTACTTTATGCACTGTTATTAGTATTAGATCATTGTAGGTATGTTAATTACTTATTGTTATATTATATAAGACTTATTTCTTATTCTAAATGGTAAACAACGTCACAGCTTTTACGTTACTGAAATTTTACTTACCAATATCTCCGGTTAAACAAAAGATATCTAGTTGTGGTTTTCATTGACATCCAGGGCTTTCAATTCTTCATTTTAAGATACCAAAATTGACATGTCATTCTATTTAATTTTTTTTAGAAAAACTGCTAATTTGGTTACCATTTTATTTAACACGCTATAGCAGCGACAATAATTTTAAAATAAAAACTTGTGAAAGTGCCTTTGATTGACTAAATAAAACTTTCTATAGAGACTAAATTAGATAAATTTAATTACAGTTAACTAAAGTAAATGGTAGTTAAAAAAAATTCGATGCTTCCACACCACTTTATTTTTAGAGATAGAACAAAAAGTGTAAAACAAAAACAAGTCAAAATTATTTTAGGATTACAATGCATGTATTTCCAATATACCTTAGTTAAGCAAAATCTGGAGAAAATCCTAATCTTCTATTCAGCCCTATGTGTTACGCCACCTAGCGGTCACGTTAAAACTCCAAAAATATTTTACAGCGACTTTTCTGGGTCACTTTTTTTATTGAATTTTTTTTCTTAAAGCTGTGGGATGATTCTTTGTTGAGATATAGCCAGCTTCACCTCTTAGTTGGCCACCCGGTACAATATCAAATCGAGTTGCAAAAATCATGCAGTAGTATATATTGTGTTATTATGTGAAACAAATTTACCTGAAAATTTACACAAACAAGTTACTCTCAAAATATTAACTTATAAGAAAGTGTAGGACATAATATTTATTTTTAAATTTATACGCATTTATAGACCAATAAGAAATATTTTAAAAATTTCGCTTTGATTCTATTGCTCTATCTCGTCGTTTCTCCTTAATCTTTATTGACCCTCCAAACCACTAAAAATAGAAGATTTTAAATATTCAAATACTGAAAGTGATTAAATATTTCCGGTTGCCTGAATTAATCCATTTCTATTAAAAAAGGGGAGCTCCTGTTATATCTGTGTATGATTCCGTTAATATGTGATGGCGATCCTTAGGTTGAGAAATACTGCTCTAGTTATTTAAAACACTAGATCTGTGAGATTCTCAAAACTTAATAACCGAGCATGTAATGACTAATACCATGAGTTTTTGGTGCTAAAAACCGTACAGGAAAATCCACAACAATATGCGAGATTAGTAACACTATTGCAATATCAGCAGAAAGGAACACTTCGGTGCACATAAATTAAAATAAACAATAAATTCCATCTTTACTCTAATCAATTCCATCAGGAATTATCCTTTTAATAACCTATTTTTAAATAATTTCATCAGCAATTATTTAAAAAGGGGCTATTAAAGTTCATCAAGAAGCTGAAAACAGTATATTAAACAACAAGTGTAAAAAAACAAAATATCACCAAACGAGTATAGCGTTTTAATACCAGTGAGCTCAGACAGTGAGCAACTTAAAGTATCTTAAATTAACTTAAATATAGAGGAGCCTAGTGAGACTGCTTTTCTTACGAGTTTGTTTATAATATTTTTTTGCATTTTGTGATAGTTGCCAATAAATAATTAGAGATGTGAAGGCATTTCAATGTAGGAAATTTAAAAATCTTATCTGTTTATTATTCTCGCAGACTAGCGTGACAGCTTTTAACATTTATTAGATTCAGAGTTTGAAAACCAAAATCGGTTTCGATTTTATTAGATCTCGTCAGCTTGGTATAGCCAACCAGAATGCCAACGAATGTTTCGGCAAGTAAATACTATGGAATCTACGGACGTCGTCTGTGTGACTTCTAGCTACCGCGCCACCTATTGGTCCATTGAGAAACTGCCGACAACTCCAAAAAGTGTCCCATGCAAATAGAAAGCAACCTAGACTACAGCCCTTTAATCATATGTAGTGGATCATAGGTAACCGAACTACCAACAGTTGAACCATCAACGGTTAGCAAAGCAGTTGCCCTCTAGGAATGCCCCAGAAGATTAGATTCTAATGCATGGCACTTGTTGAAGTTGTCTTCTTTAGATCAATAAGGGGCGGAAATTCGGGGTCACACGGACGACATCCGTATATTTTATATTATTTACTTGCCGAAACCCGTCTTTGGCTTTCAAACTCTGAATCTAGTAAATATTTGAACCTTACGGTCTGTGCATTGGAATTCTGTCTTTACGGGCCTTCTGAAAGAGCAACCGCTTTACTAAGCGTTCGTGATTCGCATGTTGGCAGTTTGGCTGCTTATGATCCGCTACACAGGTTTAGAGGTCTGCATATTATACTCTAGGTTGCATTTTATTGGCATAATAATAGTTGACAAGTTACAACTCGAGTTTAAATGGCAGTAAATAGTTGTAAAAATAGGTCCTGCTACAGAAAAAAATTAAAGAATTATTCTCAAGACATTGCAAATGCCGCTCGAGAAATGTTTTCAAGCTTATTTTATGTGCAACTGTGTTTAATTGAAAGTGACGATTGCTTTGCAGTAAACTGACCCATCTATGCTGTGAAGTGCCACTTTGCTAAGCGATTTTGAGTTAGGTAAAATAGCACATTATTACTCAAAATCCTAAAATCGCAAAATATTCTTACTAATTTAGGACATTATTATTATTTTTAAAAGTTTTATCGAGCCAGTGTTCCAAATAGTTCAAGCAGTAAACTCAAATCAGATTATTTAGAATATATTCAGTTGAAATATGGCTGTGCATAAATTTCAGATACTAATACTTTTGTAACATTCGCCAAGAAAAAATATCATGTCTCCCAATTACCAATTCTTATAATAAAAATATAAACAAAACTTGTCCAAATGTTCACTAAACTCATTTCAAATAATTTTGGGTTACACCAACAAATAACAAGTAAACTTTATGACGCTAAAAATATTCCTGTTAGTTTTAACTTTCTTTTTTTTTTAAGAAGATTATTTTGCCATCTTGGAAGATATTTAAATGAATGGACATTTCTCAAGAACTGACGAAGATAAGTACAAAGAATATTATTTCAACCGAAAGGGAATTAATACTTGTATACAATGATAAAATGAAACAATAACTTATAAATACATATCTGAAAAAAGAATGTTTGAATATTTTAAAGTTTCAGGTGCCATATAATCTGAGTATTGCAAGACGATTCCCGAGATTGTTGACAATTTCACGTGGAATTAAATAGTAAAAGCTACGGTTTTCTAGAATTAAAAAAATTTCAAGATGACGTCGAAATGCAGCCTCCTTTACCTAGTCTAGATGGATATCTATTGATCTTCCATTCTGCGATTTATATCTTATTCTAGTGCCATCAATTTTTCTTCCATTATTACTGTTGATGACGTTGGGAGAAATTTCATTATAGGATGTTTTGATTAAAATAAAAATTCCAATAGAAAAAGGAATAATGTATATGCAGGTCCATTTCAAATATTGGTGTTTTACCTCCAAAGTCTAAAACGCGATGCTCAATTGCTTTTGTCATTTTTCTATCAAAGAACATTAAAACCCCACTAGTTTGCTAATTTAGTCATTTTTTAAGCTTGAATAATGAGCTACCAATGGTTGTCACTTAATTTAAATAAGCCTCTATATTAACATATTCCATTTATCAAGTAAAACTTGTTACTATTTTCTGCAGTAATACCACTTTAATTTAGTTATTTTTTTAATAACATATTCTATTATCCCCTAGCGAAATATAGTAATGGAAATCCACGACCACTCCTAGAACACATGTTAATCATAATGAATTATAAATATTCTACTTTTCATCGATTCTAACGTGTTTTCAGCATGTTAACCTAATAGATATCTACCTCATTTATACAGAGCCTTGGGATCGCGAGTCGTCAAGACGGTGTCTCATACTTATGGACCCAACGTATTTCGGCGTACTCCTCTATTAAGAAATTTCAGATCAGTCGATAAATATAAGGATTTTTTTTGCATTTTGACTGCTCTTCTATTAAGCTCAAAATCGTTTAGCAAAGTGACATTTTACCCCTTAGAAATGTCACTTCATTATATTCATAATTATTAAACTTTATTAACGATAAAAACACAAAAAATTTTAAAATTCCACAAGGTTTTCGATAAATATTTGCTAACACCAGACCAGGGTTCGCATTACTTCATCATCGGCGGTCATACCAGCAGTTAGTTGAGCCGTTGTTATGTTAATGTGACTGTCAATTAAACGTAATGACATAAAATAAGCTCGAAGGTTCTTCTAGAATGGCTTTAAAATATCTAGGGAACATTTTGTAAGTTGTTTTCAGTAGCAAGATTTATTTTTATAATTGTTAATGCGTAACCTAAACTTAATTTGACCCACAAGAATGGAACTTTTCAACTCTTTTTATGTAAATCAACAAAGCCTTATCAGTATTCTTCATGGTAGACTCCTATTGGTCGAAAACATTATGTTTATTATTTTATTTAACATTTCTGCGACCCAGTTTAAAAATATTAAAATTTTTAGTCATGAAAGTTGATAATATTCTGAAATATTTTTGAAAATATGACTACGTGATATCTAATTTTTTTTTTAAACTTCACTTGATGACAGTTGACACAAAATAGGTTAGTTTATTTTACACAAAATAGGAAAAAAATGCAATATAGAAGACCAAAATTAGACATAAAATATTTTTCTAAATAAATTATAAAAATACATAAATGTAAAAAAAAGTAGTACTGGACATCGACATTTTTCTCGCATTTAAAATCGTCAGCAGTGCATAACACGGAAAGGGAACAATAACAGAAGAAAAACTACTTAAAAATAATAAATTGAAATACAAAAAAAATTTTAACGTGAATAGACGTTTAATCAATAACACAGGTCCACAAAAAGTAGTGGTGTGTGCTGGGGGCCGAACTATGATTTTCTAAGGTATTTTTCCGGCTGAAGACGAATCTAAAGTCAAAAGTGAAGGTCAATGAGCAAATAATCGAAAGAAACCCAAAAAACCGACAAAAATATCGTGCCTTTTATCGGGTTTTTGGGTTTTTGCCTGACTATTTGCTCACTGACCTAGAATTTTGACTTCAGATTCGTATTCAGCGGAAAATAATACCCTATAAAAATATACTCCGACCACCAGCACACAACACTTTTTTGTGGATGTGTGAATTTTCATTAAAAAAAATAGTATTTCTTTTTTTGCAATGCAGGTGATTTTTCATCTGCCTTTCCTAGACTATTAGAATGTTAGTGTTATTTATTTGGATACGTTGTAACGTTGACAGAATTTGGCGATATTTTAAATCCTTAGTGTCCTAGGCTAAAATATATAGTCCCTAACAACTGCAAAATTAGCTCAAAACCGGCTAAAGTTGAAATATAACAGTAGCTAGCAAGTAACGACTTTCGTGCGATACGACACGAATCGTTTTCTATGTTTGTCTTCTGAAAATTTTAACAGATAAATCTTAAAGCCCGTACTTGCGCCATATCCTAAAGTATACAAAGTTCCCCCTGCATTACAGCCTGGTGCCATTGTCGACTTTACAAAGGCTTTTTACGCTGCAAAGGATTAAACTAGCAAATACAGTTGAAAACGAGAACGCTATGTTTTATTCTTTCAAACGCTACGTAAAGTCAATGACAACTTCAGAACTTTGCTGTATCAAGAGGTTAGAAATAAATTGGGTAAAGAGAAGCCAATTTTTTATAAAAGGTGATGAGCGACGAAGCGAATTTTCACCTTTCTGTCCTGTTAATGAAGAAACTTGCAAGAATCGTAAGCTCATGTTTCAAGCATGCAGTTTGATTTATGTTTCACAAATTCCAGCTGAGATGTTACGCACAGTTATGCTATACGAATAGAGTTGGACCATTGCCTAGGTTTCTCCTGGCGGACATTTACTTGATGTTGTTTTTCATAAATAATTCTATTAGTCTTAATAAACACTTTTTCTGAAAACAGCTCTTTTTGATTGTGTTTATTTTTTTAGTTTGCAGAAAACTTTTCTGGATATATTTTTTGTTGTACTCCATAAATATGTATTTCTGAAAGGTCCTTTTTAAAACTAATACATGTTCTTAATTTTCGAACTGGCACAGAAAGGTTTTAAAGTACGTCTATTTCTTTCCTCTGCTTCGAAGTATTTCAGAAGGTCTTTAATACTTCATGAAATCAGTTTGTACGGGCTTTGGAATTTAGGAGATTTAAAATTTGCTTACTTCCCAAAACAACTTTTGTTTCATAAATGTTACTAAACATCCCAAGACAAACGAAAAAGTTCCAAAACCTAATTACGACAAATGACAAAACAAAGTGACATATCTTCTTTGACTTTTGTCAAATTCAGCTTAATGCAGTATTTGACTTTTATTTTTAAAATATTCACAACGCTATATAATTCCCTAAAATATGTGAAATAGAATTTACCTATTACAATTGGGTTGAAAACACCAGCCAACATGTTTAAACAGTTGATGACGTCATTTGTAGATGTGTAGAGCAACTAATCAAGCGAAAGTAATATTCAGTATAAAGTATTCAAATATTCATATGAAATAATGAATTCCCATCGAATATTTAGGGATGACGGATTTACACAATACTAAATTACTCCATATCTTTATAAAAAAAAGAGCTAAAACGCCACAAAACACATAAAAGCAGATAAAAACTAGCGAACTAGCAGCCGTTGGATTTGCTCAACAAGTTAAGTCACACTTAAAACTATCATGGCCGGTGTGTGACATTCCTTCATCGAGCAGAATATTGCAATTTTAAAATTGTAATAATAAACCAATTACATGTTTTAATGAATAGAAACTATAACTATTAAACTTTATTAACGATAAAAAAGAAACAGAGATTAGAAATTCCACAATGTTTCTATAAATATTTGCTAACACCGGACCAGATTTTGCATTACTGCATCATCGGCGGTCCATTATTTGAATAGAAACCGACAATTTCTTTTTTGTTTTTTCAATTTATTTGCCATGAAGAATTTCTTTTTTCTTACTTAATAATTTATGGTATTTAGTTATTTAATAAGTTATTTTTATAGTATCATCTCCGCTAATACATGACAAACGCCCACTAATTTCTACAAGCTCTCTACATAATTCTTAATTCAAATATCAATAGAAACATTAGTCATTCAGGTGAAAATGACATTTGCCATTAATCCGTTCTTTTCTATCTTTCCTTAACACTAAGCAGTGAGTATAGATTAAATAGATAAATATTACGGATTGTTTTAAACTCATGGTAGAATCACTGCTCTAACCCAAAATAATGTGTGGGACAAATTCAGACCAAACACTGGCATAAGAGTGCAATAATATGGTCTTGTCCCTACTACGCTTTCATTTTTATTATTTCGGTGTTAAGTAAAGCTTTTTTAGAGACGGCGTTAACAAACAATTTCAAGGCAGATATATTTTAATTCTCTTGAAATGGTCTTTTCAATGAGGAATATATATATAAAATTAATTTTAAAAAATTGGAAGTTGCCTACTTTTCACTTTATTCGAAAACTGCGCTAACATGTGGCAAACTTTAAAGAAAAAATCGACCTGTTTTAGTAAATTTACTTCCTTCAAAACTAAAGAGAATTACAATGATCTTATGTATTTATAATATGGTTGAGAGGAACCCAATCTGTAGCGAGCGGATTATATGCATTTTCAGTATTGAAATACAGAACTTGTCTCCTGGAACCAAGAAAGATTAATTATCTCTCTGAAGATGACATCTTGGTTGTCGAAACGCGTTAAAACAACCTTTGTTGTGTTTTTTAATCTTTGTTGGTTTCAGAGGACAAGTTTTCCATTTCTATTTTTGAAGATAACCAAGGACCAGTCCATTACACCAAAAAAAAATTTTCAGTAGTATATTAAATACCCTCCACCCTTTGGGACTTCAATTTTTAATCATTTCTCTCATTTATTCTTTAGAGGGTCTTGGATTTTGAAGCATTTTATTTGTTCTTCCATGTAAAGTTTTAACATTTGATTACTTGCACTACCTTGGGACAAGGTTATTCATGACAAACGATACGGAAGTTTATGTCGTAGCTACTTGATTTTAAAAAAGTTTGGATTTGCAAATGCATTGGGATCCATTTCCGATACATTTTAAAATTATTGTTATTATTAATATTTTGGTGGAAGGAATTGGTCCTTGTTTATCTTCAAAAATTGAATTCGCTATCGAAACGCGTTAGAGCAATTGTTTTTGTGGTTTTCAATCTTTCTTTGGTTTCGGGTGATAAGATTTGTATATTAGTTTAAAATTAGTTTCATAATGTACAGGGTTATCCATAACTGACTCTGACCCTTTATTGAAGAGATAGGGTAGTGGGAATTTAATAACTGACAGCGAGTTCTTTTAAAGAATCATTTTAAGAATATCAGTCATATAATAGGACCTCCTTAAAAGCCATTACATTAAGGCTACATAGTCAGTGAAATTATATATCAATTATTCACACATAATTTCTGCTTTATTGGCCAGCACCTAGGCCATTGCCCAGGCTGTATAAACAGAATGTTCACAAATTTCACCGAAAAGACCTAGTAGCACATTTAGGATAATTAATGGGTAAATAGGTAAAGTTTGATGAAACGTTTTTAGTTTCGGTTTTATAGACCTTTAAACTTGTCAAGAAAAAAAAAAGTTTAAATAATAACTCCATAACCCATTTACCGATCACTTTAAAATTTAAAACATATATTTGGAATACCAAGGCTTATAATTTCCTGTAAACACGGTGAAAATTTGATAGGTAAAATGGTTGGGTAAATGGAGAAAACTACCACCTTATTGATCACTTTCACTAAGATTTTAGCCTTAAATGTATGATTTAAATTTCCACACGATCGGTAATGGGGTTATGAAGTTATTGACCAAATATGTATTCTTTTTTGACAGCTTTAAAAATCGATAATTAACTAAAAACTTTTCATTAAACCCTTTTTCCATAAATTGGCTTAAAATTAAGGATTTTGAAATATTTTGATTTTGTGAAAATGCGGTAAAAATTTTAAGGGTTAAATTCTCAACACGTATTTTAGCTATGAAAGCCAGATTTAAATCGAGTTCTACTAACTAATTAGGTTTTCTGATGCATATGTAAAAATTTGACTGCTGCATACGAAGTGTGTTAAGACCAAATAAATAAAAAAGATTTTGAAAGCTAATACCTTGTTTATTTTAAATGAAGCATCCGGTGTCTTATGTAAGCAAGAGTTGTAGAATTTAATTATTTGTTAAATACAATTACATTTCCTACAGAAATTGTTTGTCTTTTCATGGAAAACGCACATTTTTAAAATGGAAGCGGATTTTCTGAAATATAAATTGCAATAGTTATTTTTGCTTTTGTAATCGAGCGGTATGTAACTTAGGAATTAAGATGTCATTTAGTACATATGTTCATAGGAATATAATTACTGAAGTAACACAAACATTGGCCCCTTTCAACATTGGAACGTGTCTAAAAACCAATCTTTATATGATAAAAGAGTTTCTTGTGTATGTGCTAATTGCAGTATTACCTTCAAAACAAACTGTAATTAAAAAGCATTAATTTCCGATTTCTTACAATTATTTTCGTCGAATTAAATAAATTTGCAAAAATGTATGTATTTGATATAGTGTGGCCGCCTGAATGCAAAATTCGACGAAGATTCGAATAAGATTGTTACTAATATTTTGACATTATTCTTCATCTATAAACAGTCAACAGTAACGAGCAATTAATTCAACTGTGTCCCTTAAGCAGAGGTTTCAGTGCAAATCATTTATATATTACAAATATCTTGCCCAATTAATTTGGATATGCCCACCTGCACTTCTCGTAGATGGATATTTAGCACAATTTTACTGTAATCTAGACAATTCACAACGATTTATCGAACGCGGACATTCTCTCTACAGATCTGCAACTCTCACTGCAGGGTGGCTGATTTATCCAGTCTCCATTTTCGCAGGATTCGGCGCAGGACCAGCATTACGCATCGACAAGAAATTGCAAGGATTGTATATATGGAAAGAACTTGCGAAATAATTGTTGTGGAAATTAATGTAGCTTCAGTTTAAATAATACATGGATAAAGGTTCAAAAGAAGTAATTTCTGGAAAATAAGTATGAACTGCACACAAAATAAACAAACGAGAATGTAAAAGGTACCGACTTCTAAATAGAAAAGATTAAACACTTTATTAAATTTTGAGGGAGTTTGGTAACTTAGTGCATCATGTTGTACAGGGTTATTCACTATAATACGACCACAAAAAAAGTAACAACTAGAAGTTTAACTCTCGCCTTATGCGGTCGATGCCGACAGCACGTGACCTCGAATTGTTATAAACTGCTTTTTTACATAGACGCACCACATATTATTCCAGTTATTATGTTGTGATATTATTAAAGTAATTGTCGGAATTGCTTAAAAAAATTAAATCCTACAATCAAATTGGTAGAACGAAATATGATATTTTAATCCTAAAGCAAAGGATTCACAGAGCTGGATATATAACCGGACTCGACTCCTTTAAAATCTCAGATCTTCGCATTTCTGCCGCACTAGCAGTTTTGCCATAGATTTTCGGCATCGACGAGGTTGACGATCACGGGACTCAAACGGGCGCTTGACAAGAGTAAATCTTTCTGTAATTTATTTTGTAATTACGTCCATACTGTTATCTGCGTTATCTCCGGTATTGTTCAATCAGGGAAAAATGGTAAATATAAGAGTTACACATTTTCCCAAATTTTTAAATGATGTTTTCAAAAAAATCCATTTAGTATCATATTGTAGATATACGAGGTGGTCAGCAAAGAATGGGGCAGTGCTATATCTCAGGAACAAAGGGTGATATAGACAATGTAAAAATGAAGGGGTTAGAGCAAAAAGGGTATAAGTAAGTTCTGTCTATTTTTGAGAAACTAGTTCCCAAAATTTATTGCTTTTTTAAAACTCTGTAATAACGGCATAAGTTTTAAGTAAAATGAATTATATGAAAAGATAACGTATAATTTTATTAGTAAAATCATTATATTCGAAAAAAGTATATTTTTCTAAGTTAGTCAAATTTCTAGTACAAATATATTTAATATATTTATTCATTCATTTCAATGTTTGTATTATTAAAAAAAATAATTATTGGCAAAAAAAATAAACTATCATGGTCCATAGTCAGAACCTATGTTATCGTTATCGATGTCGATTTCGTTGTTGGACTCTTCATGATCCTCTCGAGTGGTGCTGTGTTCAGGTCTCAATGTTTGTTTTCCTCCTGTTGTTCTACTTTTGGATCTTCCTCATGGTTCATGTTTGTGTCAAATAAATGGTACACTGGGAGTATATAACCTAATAGGCGCTGTAGATTTTTCCATTTTTCAAATTTAAGTGGAACTAAACCTGTATGCAGCTGTGTAAATATCTTATCAAACAAATAAGATGGGCGTCCAGTAGAACTTGATCCAGATATACATTTCAGGAATGGGTAAACATTAACCAAGAGTGGTATATATTTAAAGGAAAACGATTCGAATTCTTGCTCATATCTAAAGTGGGTTATTTCTATACAGTGTCTCCGCGATCGATATGTGGCAAACTACTCATCTAAAACATTTTAAAATTTGGCAACTCAGCAAAGATGATAGGACCAACACAACTTAAATATTCGCAAAGTTGTAGTATTTCCGGTTATATTGGAAGTTGACACCAACTTCGTTATTTTAAATAAGACACCCTATATATTTTTGCATTTTTGGATTATATTTAATTTCTTAAGGCCACTTTAAATAACAAACACTTTTCCTAAAATTTATAGTTGTTGGGATAATTGGACTTTTATAAAAAATTTGACAGGTGCAAGGTTCCACGAAATTCTTTGTATCTTTTTCCAGAAAGTAGATATTTAATTTATATTGGGTGCACAAGTAGAACGCATACGAGGTTATCTTGCACAGCTTTTATAAGTTCAAAAACCTCATACCAAGTGTTGAATTCAGGTCTGCATATTTTGGTAAATCCAAACAGCAATAATTTTGTTATCTCAAATGGAACACCCTATACTTTTTCTTATGTGGATTTTAATTATCTTTCACCTAATATAAGCTTTTTAAGGGTTGCTTTTAAAACTTAAAAAAAAAATAATTGCAATTTTTTTACATTTTTTTTACCATTTCACATTAAATGAACTGTTATCCGGTCGCATATCCGTGACGTTATGAGTAAAAATAATTTCTATCGACAATTATACTGTTAGGAAGTATTTGTCAAATTATTTATAGTTTATTTTATGGTGTGTGGTGAAGCTAAAATGAAAATATGCCCGACTATATTTTTTAGTAATGAGAGTTATTTTCAATTGTTTATTATTTTCTGACGATGTAACAGAGTAATATCACAAACATGTGATATAGTGATAAATTTGCTGTTCGATATCCAATAAAGCCTCCAGGAAATCCAATAAAACGAATGGTAGAAAATCTGACCAATTTCGACTCTGTCAAAGAGAAGAAGAGAATCTGTTGTTGATAAGAAACATGTCGAAATGAGATTTTCAATTATGTCAACCAGTCATGTTTTAATTTTAGCTTCATCACACATTATGAAATACTATAAGTAATTTTACTGATTGTTTCATAATTTAAATGTCGATATCATTTTTTTCTTTTTTTGTAATTACTTTTAATTTGTTTCTACTTATTATGTCACTAATATGCTATTCAATAAGAGTTTAATGACCATGAGATAAAAAAAATGTTAAAATTACAATTATTTCCAAAAGTTGTAAGAGAAACTCTCGCAATGTCCATAGCAGTTAAAAGATAATTTAAATCTGCATGAGATAGGTCAAAAAATCTAGGGTGTTCCATTTGAGATAACAAAGTTATCGCTTTTTGAATTTACCAAAATGTACAATTGTGAAATCACCACTCGGTATAATGTTTTTTTAGTCCATGAAGGTTGTGTAACATAGCATTGTCTTTGTTTTACTTATGTGCCAAATATGGAATAAATATTTAATTTCTGGAAAAAGATACAAAGAATTTCGTGGGACATTGGATCTGTCAAATTTTTTTATAAAGGTCCAGTTATCTCAAAAACCTTGAATTATAAGAACAATGTTTGTTATATAAAGTAGCCTTAAAGTATTAAATAAAATTTAAAAATGAAAAAATATATAAAGTGTCTTATTTAAAATAACGAAGTTTGTGTCATCTCCCGGTATAACCGGAAGTATTACAATTTTGAGAATATTTTATTTGTGTTGGCCTCGTCGACCTTGCCAAGTTGTTAAATTTTCAAATTTTTTAGATAAGTACTTTGTCAGGTATCGATCGCGGCGATTCCCGATGGGACACACTGTATACTTAATAGGTCTTCCTTCTGTATCTTTTCTTTGGATCTTTTATTATTTCATTTATCTTTATAAAAGACTAGAACATATTTTGCGTCATACTGTGCAATATAAATTTTTTTAAGGAACCATGTATAGATATGGGCCTCTCAGAAATTTTCTCGTTATATTTGTACCTACACACATGATTAAAAATTCTTAACCGGTTACTTGGATGTATTACACTTTTTTGTCCTACGTACAATTTCCCTTCTGTTCGTAATCTCTTTTTTACATCTCTTTTCTATTTACTGGTATTCTGCCTTTTCTCTGCTCTTCATTTTCAATGATACAGACTAAATTTTATTTAGTATATTTTGTGTTATTTAACACACAAAAAATAATTTAGGCACCCGTTAACGATTCGTTATCAATATAAACACCACCTCAGTACAACACACATATATCTTTAAAATACTTTATAACTGATGAGTGCAAAACCGGTACAAGTGATCTTATGTACGGTTTACATGGGATAGTAACTTGCGATAGCACTTGCGAGAGCGGTAAAGTGGATCGTGCAAGCTAAAGTGCGGCAAGTATAATTTTGTTTCTAGGAGATATTATATGATAACGAAGGCTTCCACGGCCAGAGTCAGTACAGGATATACTTCTTCCGAGATTGGACCGTGTCAAAGAACTACTAAAAGTGTTCGACGTTTCGCCCACCATCGTAGGGGGCTTCTTCAGGAACAAAGAAAGAAAAATAGATGAAAAGAGGAATATGAGGGAATATGCAAAAAAGAAAAATAAAAAGGCCAATTTCAAAACATCGGAGCACGGTAACTCAGTATGTCCACCATACTAGAGGCAAAACTCTTCTGATATTATAATTCAAACCCCCGCCGAATGATTAATTGTGTTCGTGCTTCCTTAAATAGAAGTTTCAAGTATGTGGACCGTTATTGTCCCAATAAACCTATAAGTATTTGACTATACGTATGTAATTAGAAAAAAGCATGTCCAAATTTGTAAAAATCCAAGAAAACAATCTTATTTTAAGCTTACTGTAGTAGGGACGTTTATTACAAATAATAAATTAATAGTAATAGTTCCAAATCCTCTGCGAAGAAGCGCTTCAATAACGTATTTTTTAAAAATCCTCGCATAATTGTCGATAAAAATATTTTAAAAAATCAATTTTTTTCTAGTTTTTTCAAACAAATCAAAAATTATTAACTTTGCATATAATTGTCCAGTTATAAAATTAGAAACTGCGCTTTTCAAATAGGCGAACACAGTGTGTCCCACCAAGAATCGCCGCGATCGATATCTGGCAAAGTACTTATATAAAACATTTGAAAATTTGGCAACTTAGCAAAGTGGATAAGCCCAACACAACTAAAATATTCGCAAAGTTGTAGTATTTCGGATTATACCGGAAGTTGATACCAATTTCGTTATTTTAAGGCACCCTATATATTTTTGCATTTTTGGATTTTATTTGATATTTTAAGGTCACTTTGGATAAAAAACATTGTTCTTAAAATTTATAGATTTTGAGATAATTAGCTTTTCATAAAAAAAATTGACAGATGCAAGGTATCACGAAAATGTTTGTGTCTTTTTCCAGCAAGGAGATATTAATTTTATATTCGGTACATAATTAAAACACATATAAAGCTACTTTGCTAAACTTCCATAATTTAAAAAGCGAATTCACGAATGTATATTTTAGTAAATTCAAACAACGATAACTTTGTTATCTAAAAATGAGCACGCTATATTTTTTTGACCTATCTTACGCAGATTTAAATTTTAAATGATGTAGGCCTTGTGGGGGTTTCTTTTACAAGTTTTAAAAATAATTGCAATTTTAAATTTTATTTTTTTTACTCACGGTCATTGAATTCGTATTAAGTAATATAACAGTGACATAACGAGCAGAAACAAATGAAATGTACTTACAAAAAAAAACAATCGATATCGACATTTAAATTATGAAACAATCAGTCAAATTATTTATAGTAGTGTGCTATAAAGCTAAAATTAAAACAGCATTAGTCGACTTAATTGGAAATGTTATTTGGACATTTTTATTATCAACAACAGATTTTCTTTAATCTAGTTTCTCTTAGGTGATTCCCGGTGGAACCCACTGTATATTCATTGAGCATAAGCGAGTATTTCTACCTCGAAATAAAGGACTTGCACAATCCACCTGCAGACAACTTTCAGCAAATTGGAAATAAATCTGAACTTGCCTAGAGAGCTCTCCACGGTTGTTTACACATGCAAGTAATAATTGCGGCAAGCAGTTGCCGTAAGTTTTACGACTTGCTCTGGGAGCACTCTCAGAGACTGTTTACACTACGCAAATTCGCTGGAAGTACTCTCAGAAATCGACTTGGGATAGTTTTACTTGCTCTTGCAAACGGCACATTTTATACCCTTTTTGTATAAACAGGTTTTTTATAATTGCTAAGTAGGTACATCTACTGATTAAAACATGACGCTAGTATTCGCCAAATGCACTTACAGCCTTTTGGCTGGAAAAAAATACGTACTTAAGTTTCGGTATTTATAAGAATCTCAAAAAACAGGAAATTGTCACTTATACCCCTTTTGCTTTAACCCCTTCAAATATAACGTTAAATTATTTCATGAAGGACACAGTTTCAGATACAAAATTTTTAATTTTTATTCTTGATCAGTCAATGGCACCATAGTAGTGTATTTAAATGGGATGCCATATTTTTTATTGTATAGGGTGAGTGAAACACAATGTCTCAGCTCTACTATAAGAAAATGAATAACGGTATGAAAAATCTGAAAAGAGGTTCTTAAGTGTGATTGAATGAGGTGCATTTTAAGCAAAATGTGTATATTTTTGCACATTTGGAACCCAAAACAATGACATTATTAAATTTTTTTCTATAGTTCATTTCTATAATTAATTTAGCTAATTTTTGCATACATTAAAAGAGCTAAATTTACTAAACAAATTCTGCAAAAAAAATATTTCTTTTTCCGTTAAAATGTTATAAGCAAATTTATTTTTAAAAAAGTATTATTAAAAATTCAATCTTTATAATCACAATTAAATCGTAAATTGAGCTGCTTGTATAAGAAAATATATTTATTATTAATATTAAGCAAAAATAACAATAACAAATTAGTAACACACTTTACAATTAATGTTCAAAGGCTGCTACATTTTTTAATGCACATTGTTTATATTTCTTGATTAATGTAAAACCAGTTATCATCTTTGGAGTTTGTGGGGAAATATCTCTACATGCAAGAATAATTATGGTTTGCAATTGCTGGACATCTAATACAGAGGTCGGGAACCTGCGACCAGCAGGTCACCGAGTGAACCGTTTGATAATTTCAAGTGACTCACTTTGGTTCCGAAAATAAAGTATAATATACATATAAAAATAAATTATAAAATATAAACATAAAACGAACATTTTGAGAATAAAAAAAATTAAAATAGTTTATCTATACCGGGTTATTTACGACATACGACATGGAAGATTATGCCCACGCTAGTTAATTTAAAAAATATTTTGTTTTAGAAATGAATAGATACCCCTTTGCGGTATATTTTAAAATTAGTTACATAATGTGCAGGTGTCTCAAAAGCACAAAACCTATCTAAGAAGTATTTTTTTTAAAGGGAACAGTTTACTTATTTTTACAATTTTGAATTCTAAGGGCAAATTGGAAGCCAGTTTTGTTAAGGTTTACCTCAGCTAAACCTTAACGATTGTGAGAAATTTTGATTTATGTAAAAATGTAGTAACAATTTTAACGTTTAAATTTTTAACTCCTATTTTGGCCATTTAAACCAAATTTGGGTTAAGTTCTAATCATTCATTAAGTTTAGTGTTGCATATGTAAAAAATTATACGGGGCGTCCAAAAATTATGACCAAATAAATAAAAGATTTAAACGCTAATAGTTTATTTAAAATAAAACATCTTGTATTTTATGTCAACATCAGTTGAAGAATTTAATTCTCTTTCAAATACACTTGAACATCCTCATAGCCAGCTGTTTGCATTTTCATGTAAAACGCACTGTTGCAAAATGGAAACCGATATTGACAAATTTAATATTTGTTAAGTCAACTATGGTATTTTGGGAAGTCAGAACTACTTTTAATAACCAAGGACAATCCCTACATGAAATTTGGTAAATACCGGACTTATCCGTTTGCTCTACTTTATCCTTTAAACTACCCAAAAGCGAATTAGCTCTTTGAGGTCATGATGAAAGTGAATAATCAAAAAATTCGTCATATGAGATGGTAATGAAATTTAATTCGTAAAAGTACTATTAAATATCACACCTTTTGTATCACTTTTGTTTCTCCTAAATTTAATACCTTGCTACGGCATTGGAGTCACCTAAATTCTAAACTATTAATATTTTTTGCATCCGCGCACCCCCTGTCAAAAAGTCACCAGCCGCCAGTGCAAATAGTTTTGATATTTAAAAATGTAGTTGACTTGATAAATGTTAAATTTGTAAAAATGTGTTTCCCTTTTGAAACTGTGCTTTTCCATAAACATGCGAGGATTAGCAATGAAAAATTCTTATAGTAATTAATAGGGAATGAAATTCTTCAACTGACGTTGACCTAAAATACAGAGAGTTCCAATTATTATAAAAAACTTATGTTTAAAATCTAAAAATTTATAATAGTGTGATTATAATTTATGCACACTCGGTGACCTTGATAAGTTTTACGCTTTTCGGATATCCTGCAGATTATGAAGCTAATTTTGAAATGTACCGCCCAAGACAAAACTATTTTTATATCAAGTACTGTAGACCCGGTATAAAATCCACGAAAGTATATCTGATCCAAATATCTCTTTAATATCTCATTTTGGTTTATTTTGACTCGTGGCCAAAAAAGGTTGTCGCCGCCTGATCTAATACGACCATGAAGAAGCACAATATTAAGGAAATTGCTCAAAACATGACTGTTAGAGGCAAGAGCACAATCTAAAAGTTTAAATTATATCCTGAAAAAGGAAAGCAAGCTCATTCACCGAAAATATAAACATCGTTTACCTGTTAAGGTACCATTATAAACATATAGACCAGCTAGTAGTTCTTTTTACTTTGATTGGAATATCTATCAATTTTGCATTTAATTCGGAAAAAAGTTTTTTTTTTTTCTATAAATTACTGGTTTTAGGTTAGTAAATGTTTTACTAAGAGTTGTCAGAAAATTTACTTAAAATTTATTTCAATTTATTTCAGATATGGCATTCTATTTAAAAAAATTGTTACTATGGTGCCATCTAGCAATATAAAAAGAAGATTAAAATTTTTGGTTCTGCAAATGTATTCCCCATAGTATTTATTAACATCATGTTTATATTGTCCAGATCACCATTATTAGACATTGTCTTATTTCAATATTTCTTGTATTTATTCTTCCTTGAAAGAACATTTTTGCCCACCCGTTTTATATAAGACTTCAAAGGAGTTATATGAAACAAAAAATAATAAACGCAATCAAAACTTTAATGGAAAAAATAAAAATTCGTGTTTAACCAAAATTTTGAGAAAAAAGGCCAAACTTCAAGAAAATACCAAAATTCATCAAAAAAGCTGCCACTAGAAAAAAAGTGTTCAAGCTTTTAATTTAGAAAAAAGTACAAGTTTTAAGAAACATATCGAAATTAACGAAAAAATCTATCGAAAAAATTGTTTATTTTAAACCTGAGATTTGAAAAATTAAAGAAAAAAAGACATATTTTAGTTTAAAATTAAAAACTTGACAATAGCATAAATTGAACCTGTAAAAAATTCGAACAAAATTGAATCTCTAAAATTCCGTGGAGGAGTCGAAATTTCGATTTTAAATCCAATTCGATTTTAAATCCAAAATTGAAAAGAATATGAAAATAAAATTTTTGGAAATTAATTTTTTCAGAAAAAATGAGAATTTATGAGTTTTTCAAGGTTTCAGTTTAAAGTAAAAGTGGTAGAGGAAAAAGTCTAAAATAAAAATTTTTTAAAAAAGCCCAAAATGAAAGTTGCAGCGATGAAAATTAAAAAAATAATTTCAAGGAAAAGTTTAAATTTTGCATTTACATTGAAAATTTTATTACAAAAACACAAAATTGGAAGTGTAAACTAGAAATTTTGGAGAAAAAATTGTAATTTACATTTTAAAATAAGAACCTATTAATAAAGGCGAAAAGTACAAACAGAAAAATGTATCAAATAGGAATTTTGAAAAAACAACTAATGTTTTAATAAAAATTGACGTTTTAGCAAATTTTTAAACTAAAATGTAAAATTTGAAGAAAATGTTATGTAACTTTCGAAAAACTCAAAATGTTTGGAAAAAATCGAATATTTGAGTTTAAATAAAAAAATAGGAAGAAAAGGAAAATAAAATCCTAAACTCTAATGAAGAAATCTAAATTTCGATATTAGATCAATATTTAGACAAATAAAACGAACATTTCTATAAAAAGCCATTTGGGAAAAAATTTCTAATTTATAACAAATTTTCAAATTTTGATTCAGTTCGAAGAAGAAAATAGAAATTTTTTAGGTCGAAAATTAAGAAATAAACAACTAATATCAAAGGTGAATTCTGTGGAAAAATCTCGAAATTTAGTAGTTGGAAGACAAAATTCAGAAAAAATCGCTAAAAGATTTTCAAAATCACCTTGTAGTTTAAAAACTAAGGCAGCTATGACAAAATTGATACTGAAATCTTTTGTTCGATTAACAATTGTGACAATAAAAGGAAAACCGCAACACGATCTTTAATAATAACTCTAATATTTCGGGAATGTGCTGAAAATCGGTAACCCTATACAGCCGGAAACCTATTTAAACCGGAATGAAATTTCGGGCCCGTCGTGTTCTGGTTTGTACAGGGTTAGTCTTATTACATAGACCCCTCCCCCCTCTCTTTATTTTCAATACTAACGACTAATTTGATGATTTGAAAATGCAATCCTACATGGTTTTTCCTGAATTTCTTACTTTTCCTCTAAAAGGTGTATTTTTGTGTATGTATACAGGGTAGTTGAATATCAAGTTTTTTTTTTCTTACAGAACACCCTATGTGTTTTTACATAATTTGATTCTGCTGGTTTTCCAGAATAAAAATATATCATGTGTAACAGGATCATGATACAACCCCTATTTTTTCTTTAATTATAAAAACAACATTTTCAAACTTGCACCACTTGATGTACTTATGAAATGACACCCTTACGGTTGTCAATTCGCTAAAATTGACATCAACAACTTTTTATTTTTAAATGGAACATCTTGTAAATTATTATATTTTTGGAATCTGCACAATTTTCTTAATAGAATCCACCTAAAATAAGTGATTTTTAAAGGATCGAAAAATTGTTGGTCCTATTTTAATTTTTGAACTTACAATACTACGACTTATTCTAACGTATCACGAATACATTAACGCTACAGAAATCAAAAAATCAAAAAACTTCTTTATATCTTTATATCAAAACTTAATTTTCTTAAATTGCACCATATTGGTACTGCAGTACGATGAAAAAGTATAATTGATGGAGAATCTAACCATATTTTTATATTTTCTTGATATCAGTATAACTGAAGTTACAGCCAAGAGAATTCAAAATATTCGGTTTCGATTTATTTAAAGATTTATTCAATAAGAACTCCAGATAGCTGTGGAAGACAAATTAAGACATTGACCCTCCCTAAGTTTTTGCAGTGTTAATGTGGTCGGTTAAAATTAATGAGCATAAGTCATAACCTTCTAGGTTGAAAAATAAAACGCGGTCAAAAAATTGTCCACCTTTTAAAAATCTCTTATTTTATATGCATTGTATGCACAAAATCGTGCAGATTCGAAAGTGACAGCTGTAGAAATGTAATTGTTATGTGAAAATCTGACATTTCATAAATACATCAAATGCATCCAGATTAAAAATTGTATGTAAAGAAAAAAAATAGGACGTATACCATGATCCTGTTACACGATATACAGGGTCTCCCAATGAAAACTTGATCCCCCCCTTATAATTAGAAAACAGAGAAATATTTTAGAATACGCCGAGACCCGTTGATTTATGTTTTTGGGGGACTATTTTAAACGATTAAACCAACTTGATATGTTCACCCCCTAACCCCAACCCCCAATCTCCACTTTAAAATTTCAAATCAAACTACCCTACCCTAAAATTTAGATATCACGTAATCATATCTTAAAAATTTTTCAGAATATTGGTAACTTTGATTTCTCAGAATTTAAATATTTTCAAGCTAGGTCGCAGAAATGTTAAAAAAATTAATAAACAGCAGATACAGGGTGGACCATAAGTAATGGTACACAGAGCAATGGTGGATTTTTCTTATAAAAATAATGTGATTTAGCTACATTTACCTTATACCAAAAGTTGATATTAACAGAGATACAGGGTGTCAAATCTGAAAAAAAAATTCGATTTTTTTCTGATAAGTATGGAATGAATTGTAATGTGGGCACGAAATTTGGCACAAGGGGGTTTCTTAAGTCGACAAACTCTAATTTGCTAACATATTACCAATAGCCGATAGGGGGCGCTCTCTGCGCTATCCTGCATAATTCTAAATCATCATAACTTTTTTGTGCACCCACGTATATTAATTTTAAATGAGTTATTTTATTCCTTCATATTTTTTACTTAAAAAAGGTGTACTTTCTGAAAGTTGATACGAGCAACCGTTTCCAAGATACTTGCCTTTAAAGCTTGACGTGCCTTGGTTTTAAATTACTAAGATATTAAATTTTCGAACTAGGCTTGAAAAAAAAGTAACCATAATACAGCTTTGAAAGTTATTTATGTCAAATATTACTTTCCTGATAATATTATAACCTAAATTTTGAAAATCTCAATAAAGAAAATCCAAAAAATCAAGACATAACTTATTTTCTAACATGGACATCTGAGATATGATGTCTGAGTCCGCACAAGAAAATTTAAATAGTCTGGGTGGTCAAAGCAGATATCTAAAGATAAATTCAATAAAGCACAGCAAAATTTTTAATTGTTTATACTCATCAATCATTTCTCACATACTTATTTTTGAAAATAAATTTTGTTTTGGTATTTTATTTAAATTTGCTTTAGAAATTTAAAAAATATGTGTAATAATAATATCAGTAGAGTAATATTTAATATAAATTATTTTAAAGTCAGTTTTATTACTTTTATTTTAAAACCTACTGCGAAAAATTCACCTTTACATAACTTAAAATAAACGTACTGCAAACTTTGAAGGCAAATATCTTGAAAACGGTTGCTTGTATCAACATTTGGAAAGTTTACCTTTTTTACGTAACAAATGTAGGTAAATAAAATATCTCTTTAAAATAAGTGTACATAACGGCACAAAAATGTTACCAAGTTAGCGCAGATGGCGCCCCCTATGAGTTTCTGGCAATCCGTTAGCAAATTAGAATTTCTTGACCAAAGAAACCCCCCTATGCCAAATTTCTTGTCCATAGTGAAATGTGTTCATCAGTTATGCGTACAAATCACTTTTTTTTCAACTTTGACACCCCATATCTCTGTTAATATCAACTTTTGGTATAAGGTAAATGTGACTAAATCACGTTATTTTTATACGAATAATCTTCTCTGTATATGGTTATCAGGGTGGAAACGAAAGTCGCTATTTTGTTTTATTTTCTATTGTTACATGAAATAATTAATATATTTATTTAAAACTTGAGTATCAAAATTATGATCTATGTTGATTCTTATGTACTTTTACAGGATTTTTTGCAACACGTTTGGAATTGTATATTCCATACTCGCCAAATCAGAACTCCCTCCCGCGGCTCGATCTACAACCTTTCAGCTCGTGTGGATCATGTACCATTCCACAACTTGAAGAATGCAGTTTTCCTTATAAAATGTAATATTCTATTATCTTTATAAATTTTTAAGTTAAACCCCATTACCGTGGTATTAAAGTGTCTAACGTTAGACATGTTTAATTTTATCAAAGCGTGAGGCCGCACTTAAATAAATTATCTAAGAAACAGTAATTTTAAACACCTGTTTAATATTCTGACATTCGACTAAGAAAATTTTGGAATAGATGTTATTGAGATGAAATATTTAATCCAAACAAAGTTATTCCGTATTACACACGAGTGCGTACCGAAAGAGAAAGACAAAACGCTGGTTCAGAAATAATACAATTAAAAATAGATCCTACTTGCATCGCTTTCTTAAATTTAAATCATCACAGTAGAGCACCGTCGACAGAAGATTAGTAGAATCTTATTTTACATATTACGATAGACGAAAAGTCGTGGAGAGTGCTTAATAAACGTAAATATAAGCTTTTTGAAAAACCAAAATTCAGGATATGTTTCATAACCTACTAGGTGTGGTGTATTTATTTCTCCATTTGAATGTATTTGAGTGCACCGGAAGAAGAATAAATATAGGTAATTTCATTTGGAAAAATATAACAAGTTTATTACTTTTAATGATAATCATTGAAACATTTGAACTTTCAAAAATAAATTAAAGTACAGTGAACGATATATTGTCGCCAATTTTTCAAGTGAAAGTTGGTAAACATAACAATGTGGGCGGTAGCTGCTTGCTAATGAGATTTACTTTTAACATAGTTTGAAAATTGAAACACAATTACAAACCGTAATGACCTTTATAATAACATTTCTTATTACTCTCGGTTTCATTTTTTTCGATACTTTATTTTGTATGCATTACTAATTTTAACCTAATTTTTCACTTAATCCACTTGCAGTAAAGTCCCACAGTGAGAATCGTCTCCATCGATATCTGGCAAAGTATTTATCTGAAAATTTGGCAACTTAGCAAAATTGTTGAGGCCAGTATAACTTAAATATTGACGAAGTTCTGGTACATGTGCTTACATGGATAGTTGCTACCACTTTCATTATTTTAAATGACAGACCTTGTATATTGTTGCGCGTTATCGGTTCGAATGATTAATACTTCGTGAATTGTAGCCACTTTATTTTCAAACTGATCTCGGAACACTCCTATTATAATTCACTTAACTGACCAACTAACTTATTAACCAATTAACTAACTCACTGGTAAATTAACTTACCTATTCACTGTTTAACTACCTAACTTATTCATTGGCTAACTGAGGGAAAGACGACGACTTATTTATAGATAACATTCCGGTTTCTAGACTGATCTCCGTGTAGATAAGATTATCTCTTGCGGAAATTTCTGGAGCTTATCTGCCGTTTTATTCATTATCGCAGCCGCTTCTCATTATCAAATTTTCTAGAAAATTCCTTACTAAATTTTATAATTACATTTTGTTACAATATTTCTGGCTTTTTAGATTCTATTTGTTATTTTAAGGCCTCTTTGAATAACAAACATTGTTCCTAAAATTTCTTCCCTCGTTTCTCCAGAAATCTGATAATTTCATTTTTGTTATATGAGTAAAACACATATGAATTTACCTTGCGCAGCTTTAACATCTAAATTCAAAAACATTATACCGAGTGTTAACCCATCTAGTACAGATTTAAATTATCGTTCACCGCATTGTAGGGGTTGCTGTTAAAATGTTAGAAATAATTGTAATTTGAACTTTTATTTTTCTATTTTATCATATCTTAGTCATCGAAGCCTTATTAAGAAGAATATCAGTGAAATCATGAGTAAAAGTAGGTGAATTGTACTAAAAAAAAAACAATCGCGATCGATAATTAAACTAACAAACAACCAGTCAAATTATTTATAGTAGCGTTTCCCAAGACCCGGCACCAGGCCATGAAAATTAAATATCAGGTCACAGAATTATCTCTATGTTGTTCAATCATATTCATAAAATTTATGAGAACAACCGATAAAATTTCCATTGCCTTTTGTAACCCTATAAATATGTAGCAAGAAATTGTTTTAATAAAATATGTTGTTTTTCAAAAATTTTTTTATTAAATTTAGATTTTTTCGTATTTTTTCTCAGAAAATTTTTATACTTCTAAAAATTTTGGCATGACGACGTGCCCCACTATTTTATGCTTGGTTTAAGCGCCGGTGTTTTCAAGCTATAAAGAATCCCACTATTTTTTTCAACTTTTCAATATACTTTTGTTTTATTTTGATTTAAAAAAAATGATATTTAAAATGATTTCTTTTCTAAATTCTTCTGAAAATTTTGCCTTTCTGAAAAATAAGACTTGCGATGTTTCAACATTCACATTATTTCTAAATTTTGACTTTTTTTAAAACGTTTCGATTTAAAATTTTCGCCTTTTAATCGAAATTTAAATTTTAAATATATATTGATTTATTAAAAAAAATTCATCTCCAAAGTTTCCACTTTTTTGACAATTGAAATTTTTCCTTTGTTCTGAGCATTTCGACTTTTTTTTGAATATTTTGAATTTTATTAAAATTTTAGTGGACTGCAAATCTCAAGTTTTTTCAAAACTGTTACTTTCTTTAAAAATTCTGACTGAAAACCTCGACCTTTTTGAAAATGTTAACTTGGTAATAAAAGCCAACTTTTTTGAAAAATACCGCTTTGTGAGAATTTTGAATTAAAAAAAATACTGTTTAGGAAACTTTTCAGTCCCCATGTTTGTCAACATATTGCCTTTTTTAAAATGTTACTTATTTTGGGAATTTGTATACTTACTTCAAAATTCCGACTTTTTGGTATCTTTTTAACTAATATTTATAATTACTAACTTTTTCAAAATTTAGGCTTTTTTGAAAAATTTTATTTTATTTATTTTGAAAACTGACTTTTTTCGAAGTTTTTACTTTATTTTTGAAAAATTTAGGTTATATTCTTTTTATGCTTTGCCTTGAAATTTCGAAAATTTTCTAATGTGGTAAGCTTTGTTTAAATAATTTTATTTTTTCTGAAAATCTCTGACACAAAATTATACAGAAAGTAGAAAATTTGACAGAAGCAAGTGGTACTATCTTTCATTAAAGATATTGTTATACAGTCAGTCACTTATTATTATTAACAAATACTTATTTATTTTCTTGTTGTTGATTTTTAACCTATTTTGCTTAATTTTGAGTAAATAAGCCAAAATTTCGCATTGTTTGTAATTTCAAATGACAAATACAATTCGCAGTAACAATTTTCAATACTGCTAAAATTAGCAACAATTTATTCTTGGGCATTTTTTGAAAATTTTAAATAATTGAGCCCCATGCACAAAAAATAGCAAGAATAATGTCATTTCAGTAATTTAGGATTCACCGGAAATTTCTATGAAGAATAAATTTTTTCATGAACGGAAAAATAAAAATGAAACCCCTTTTTTAAAAATTGCCATTTAGAACCTTTTTACCTATCCAAAATGAGTCAATTCCCTTCCAGGTATTTGAGGATCTCCAATTAGTAACTTTCTCCATTATTTTAATCATAATGTGTAACAAAGTTTTAGGGACAAGCTGCAACTGAACCGATTTCCAGGTAGTGTGTGTGTGTGTGTGTGTGTGTGTGTGTGTGTGTGTGTGTGTGTGTGTGTGTGTGTGTGTGTGTGTGTGTGTGTGTGTGTGTGTGTGTGTGTGTGTGTGTGTGTGTGTGTGTGTGTGTGTGTGTGTGTGTGTGTGTGTGTGTGTGTGTGTGTGTGTGTGTGTGTGTGTGTGTGTGTGTGTGTGTGTGTGTGTGTGTGTGTGTGTGTGTGTGTGTGTGTGTGTGTGTGTGTGTGTGTGTGTGTGTGTGTGTGTGTGTGTGTGTGTGTGTGTGTGTGTGTGTGTGTGTGTGTGTGTGTGTGTGTGTGTGTGTGTGTGTGTGTGTGTGTGTGTGTGTGTGTGTGTGTGTGTGTGTGTGTGTGTGTGTGTGTGTGTGTGTGTGTGTGTGTGTGTGTGTGTGTGTGTGTGTGTGTGTGTGTGTGTGTGTGTGTGTGTGTGTGTGTGTGTGTGTGTGTGTGTGTGTGTGTGTGTGTGTGTGTGTGTGTGTGTGTGTGTGTGTGTGTGTGTGTGTGTGTGTGTGTGTGTGTGTGTGTGTGTGTGTGTGTGTGTGTGTGTGTGTGTGTGTGTGTGTGTGTGTGTGTGTGTGTGTGTGTGTGTGTGTGTGTGTATTTTCAATAATTAGTTTGCCAATAATGCTCATTTTTGGTTTAGCTGAGTTTTATAACATCACAAATGTAATGGTTGATCAACCTATTAATTATCTATCCATTTTTGTAAACTATAGCCATTCGCATTATGTGATACCGCGCGTGCCCACACATGTTGAATTGTTTTGTCATTATGGTTCCTGATATAAATTGACTTTTGCTTGGAAATAAGGCTGTAGAGGATAACTCCAAACAAGTTTTCTCCAAATGAAACCTATTTTTGGACCCCAACCCTAAAATCTAATATTATTGGAAATTTAGTTCCGTATTTCCTACAATAATTTGGCCTTTGTATTTGGTTAAATTTTTTGTTTATAGGTTGAAACAGTGCATGATTTGTAATTTAATTTTATTGACAAATATACCAAGCTATCATATTTCATCATAATTCCAAAAAAGGTTAATAAATAACATTATTTATAGATGCGGTCTCTGAGACCGCGCGCGCCTCATGGTGTTACAAAATATGGCGCGCCTATTCTAGGGTTAATATTTATATTCAGTAAACTTCTCAGATTTTTAGTTTTGATAAAATATTCGAACTTGGGTTAATTTCTCAAAACTTTAATACCGGGACGTTTGCAACATCGGTCTGTTATGAATAACACTATTAGGCAAACAGTAATAGACTTTTGTAAAACAAAATGAAATAAGAATTGTTTCTGTTATTTTAAGATATTTCAATAAGTCCTAGTGAGTTAGCTGCTTCAACTGTTTAACTTCCTTTTAGATAATTTTATTTTTATCGAGCAATATAACCGACAAAACCAAACAAGTTTTTATCAGTGATAACGTAATATATATTTTGTTTAGTTTTATAAAGTTGATAGCTTTTCCTTTTAAATAAAACTCATATCTATAAAAGGTGAACCAAATGTAATTTCAACTATAGGGATCTCGTCTTGTAAATAAAAAAAGATAGATATTTTCCGAATCTTTTGAACACGCAACATGCTTTCCTCCTTCTGGAAACCAAGCATTGGAAATCTTCGGGAGTGATCGCTGAGACAAATGGTTTATACTTTGTTATTATTAAAGATACCAAATTCTTTAAGTTAGAAAATCATTAATATTATTAAGGCTCTTTAACACATAAAAATAAAAAAACTATTAAGCCTCGCGTTTTCAACTACGGGGATAAAACACCATTTTTTAAAAGAGTGCCCCTGTATATTATTCCATTTCGTCAATGACGTTTTTCACTTTTTTATAAATAATATTTAAGCAGCCCGGTATTCAATTATTTCCTTAATCTCATATTGATGAGTATAAAATAAGGCACTCCTTTGCCTTTTTGATTAATTTCCTGTTTCCACTAATATCGAAGACATCCATGGCATTCCACGTCCACTTCCTGTATATGTCTCCGCGTAAGTTAGATTGTATAAATTTTCAGTTAAACTGAAATCAAACAGTTTTAAACGCAAAAAAAAACTAATCACTTTTAAGTAACTTAAATGACTCTAATAATATTAACTTCCTATCTATCAGTGCTTACCTTGTTTTTTAAAGACGTTCTATTTGTCGGCTTTAAAAAAATTCAAGTACATGAAAGCTCTAAGAATTGACAGAAATAAATTCTAACAAAATTATATCAATTAAAAGGGAATAAATATATGGAATGATATATGTATAGGTTGTCCCATGACAAAAAACCCAAATTTGGTTAACTTTCGGGCTAAACCGAATAGCCTGTATAGTTGAAAGTATTTTACTAGGATAGCCAATAAAAAATAGAAGAAACCTTTATAAATCAATACCTCATAACAAATCCGTGCAGCATTCATTCTTAACTGGCACAGACTATAGAAAAAAAACTGCAACCCAGAATCAGGTGACCATCTCGCAAAGCAATATTGACAATTGTTTAATACATTTAGTTTAAGATTAAGTCTTTTATACCAGCGTTTCCCAAATGTTGTCTTAATCCTCGCAAAAAATCAATATTAATACACTAAAATAGTTAAGTAATTGTTTTAAGCCAGGACAAAAAAAAAGTTTGGGAAACGCTGTTCTATATTATTGTGTGCTTACTATTTGAATATGTTTTAGCGTTTTTTCTAAATAATAAAGATAACATTACTGAAATAGTAATTAAGAATGCTGTCCGAAGAATAAATTTATTAAATCAAGCTGGTCCTACAGTCCATCCCATTATTTATCAGTCCCATAATGATATTTATAAAACTGGACAACAGTGTAAGTTCTACTTTTAAAATGATTTGTCTGTTTTTAATATCAGGTGTACAACAAGTTTTTTCCTCCTAGTGTAGTGCTGTATTTTTTTTTTTTTTTTGACAAGTTCACGTATGTTCCTTACTTCACCAGTATCGTAATTATTGGATATGATTTTCTGTCGATGTCTTTCACTATATATAGCTAAGGTTGATGTACGATCAAGACTAAATGACAATTTGAAGTATACTGATTAAGTAAGAAACCTTTAAATTGTTAAAAGTCTACAGGATCACACTAGATAAGAGAACTTTTTGTACACACGGTCTATTTATTTCAGTATGTGACCTTATTGATATTCAAATTGCTGCGGTATTTGGACCAGAACTTCCAGAACATGGAGATTTTGTCCGCGCAGTTACCTCAGCCCTTCAGATACCACAATTTCAAGTATCATGGAATCCCAGATTAGGACCACTCATGGCACAACCTCAGACAGCAAAGCCAGTCAGAGAAGGAGTATATAATTTTAATATACATCCACATCCATATTACATTGCCAAATCACTGGGTACGTTAGTACAAGATAACGATTGGAAAAGCTATACCATTTTGTATGAAGATGAAGTGTCATTATTTAGACTTCAAGAAATCTTAAAGGTCAAACCTGAAGGTGATCCAGCTGTAGTTTTTATGAACTTGGGACCCGGTCCTGATTATAGGTAAAATCTCCACATTAATCAAAAAGACAAATGGAAAATGAAACCCTCTAATTCCATTTCACTTAAATGATATATTTAATTAATTATTGGCGTTCTTCTACCGGGTGATAACATTGTGGTCTTATATTTGTGTAAAGAAATTCTTAATGTTTTTAAAATTAATCGAAAAAAATATGTAGTATGCCAAAACGATTAAACGTATGTAAAGCTAATATTTTCAAAACGACTACTCAATGTTTAAATTACAATAAATTCAATATATTTTTCATTAAACGGCGAGTCGGGCTCGCACAATTAGGGTTCCATACCAATTACTACAGAGGACAGTCAATGAACCAAATTAAATCATTTCTACTTATGTAGAAATTTAAGTTTTAATCCAAATTTTCTTGTTATAATTGAAAAATAAAAAAAAATTATGTCCAGATGTACATAGTTTTTTTTACAATCAATCCAAATATTTATGGAACTGATAACTGTGTTGATAATGTCTTAAATAAAAAGCATTCAATCTTAATTCGCAATAGGTCAATGACTAACACAGTTTATGAGTTTGTTGATTCCAACCGCAATAATTGCGTCCTGTGCAATTTAATAAACTAGTGCTAACTTTAAAGATTTCATTTATCTAAATGAAATAATGTAAAAAGATAAATCTCATTACCCAATATCTACTAACCTTAATAAAATCTGAATCTTTCCTTTAGAAAACTATTAAAACAGGAGTACGGTCATTTCTTACACATGTTGAGCGGGATCTTTAAGACTATTAGACCAAAAATTACCAAAAATATTTTAGGATCCTACCTCACAAAATGGGTTAGCTAAAACTTAATTTTTTGAAGACCAAATTTACCTTTCATTTTACTAAGAAATATTTTATTTTTCTGTTCGTTGACTGGCGGTGTTTGCCTGGGTCATCGAGAACTACCGCTGTACAGAAATTCAAATTTCTACGTTACATAGCTTTCGAGAAAAATTTCCTTATGACAGAGGGACGGACGGGATGGATGAACACGAGAGTCAGATTATAAGGGTTCCGTTTATTCCTTTTAAGGTACGGAACCCCAAAAAATACCGATTATTGAAGCGAAAACGTTAATTTGAAATTGACAATCAAAATGAAATTATTATACAGTTCATTTTCATGACCTACTAAATGAAGCGTTTTAATTCAGTTACATTCACTACAGGAATCGACACGAACAGACCCACAAAGTGTCAATTTGTCAAAATTGGTCTTCTGTAAGAGACAAAATTTGTTTGGAATAAAATTGTCTCTTTTTTGGCCGTACCCATTTATAAAAATATAATAATGGAAAAGTTCTGATCCTTAAAATAGGGAGGTGGTCGGAGGAAATTACCATCCAATATATGGTTTCCACTAAGATTCTGAAAAATGATAAGCACTAACACTCTAAGAATATTTTCCAAATAAATTTGACTTAGGATTGGTAAAGAGGTTATGGCTACAAGGTTATAATTAAAATAATTTCTTTATCTGGACAATTTTGATAGCTTATAACTCGGAAATTAAAAACTTTTTATTGCACTTTTTTTTCATAACTAGTATTTATTTATCGTCCTGAATCTACCGTCAAGCGTTGTCAGTGAAATTTTCGGACACTCTGCATATGTTGATTCTCACAAGGAATTTATATTATTTGAACCCAACAGCAAAGTGCTCAATATATTTTTATTACAGTAGAAATCCGTTGGTACCACCTCGAATGATCCGACTCCTCGGATAAACTAATCTTACTTGGTAGTACATAAATTTAATATTTTTAAATCTGCTGCTTGTGAATTTTTTTCTACGTAAACTTGCAAACAGAAGATGCCCTTGAAGCGTCCAAATCTCGTTGAACAACATCTACGTTCCTTCCCTTGTGATACTGTAACGCAATGTAAATAGATGAAATAGGATTTAGAATAGAATTGTAGAATTTAGTAAATAAAAAAAGTTTCTAGAAGGTTCTGATAAGGGGAAAGCGGCCGCGATAACGAAACAAACGGCAGATAAGCGTTCCAGAAATTTCGGCATTCGATAAGCCTTATCTGCCGAAAATTCTGGAAGAACGCGGGCCGAAACTATAAAAAGGCGGTCAGTTTTCCCTCGAGGAGTCAGTTAGAATCAGTGCAATTAGTGAGCTAGTCGAAGTGAGTTAATTGTAAATTGTTGAGTTCAGTAATAAAGTGGGTCTTATTCGATAAGTGTAATCAATCGAACCGATAAGCCCGTAACAATACATTTAAAAATATGGAATGATAGAGATGCAAAGGCATGTTATTAAAATCTTTAGCAGGAAATCGGTTTAGCTCCCTTTTAACGTTTATACCAAAAAGATTACATGTATATATGTACAGGATGAGCCATTAGAAGGGCGATGCTCGTAAGCTCCTAGAATAATTTTGATAACAAAAATCATCTACTACAAAGGTATACTACTGTAAGGTAAAGTAAGTAAGTTTGCAGTTAACTGTTTTTGAGATATTTAGTAAGATATTTAGCTCGTTTAAAATGTGGGAAACCCTAAAATGATTTTATTTTTAGGGAAGATTATTTGAAAACATATTTTTTGTGAAAATAATTTAATTTTATTTAACTATATTTGGATTTAAATAAGACGATTAGCAACCACAAATTGACATTTTTCTCAAAACATTCACACGGCAAACCGTGTATATTATTTTTTATTTCTGTTAATCAATAATTAAGCTTTGCTTTGATATAAATACTTATAAAGTTAATACTTTTAATTAGGAAGATATTTAATTTAAAATTAAAATAATTGAAATTCTCTGAATTTATTTGAATAAAATGAGTTATTTCTCAAATATTTTGGACCTAAATAAAAATCATGTCTTTAAAATGTACCAATTTAATACATAGTTCTAATTTGAATCCTATAAATTACATATTTTCAAAAATATAAACTTTCAATTAAAAAATACATTAGTTTGGAAGCTGCTTATCATCTATACCTAAATCCTCTGCACAGTTCACATTATTTAGGAAAAGAAGGATAAAACTAGTGCATGGTAAAACATTGTTCATTCTAGTGAATTCTACGTTTGTTTTAGTAAAAAAAATTTACGAAACAAATCTATTTTCCACAACAACACTATCAAATATTAATAATTAAAGTTTATGGGGCATATTTCCAAAAGAATTGTAAGTTAAACTACACTGTGGCCTGTAAACCTTTTTGCAAATTATGCGGTAAAAATTTTATTTATTAGTGATTTTCATTAACGTTAAGTAATAAATTTTCAACAACTTCCATCAGAGTTGCATTTAAATATTCAAATATCTACATTTTCTTATTTTTCAAATTTAATGTTAAATAACTCTTATACTACAAGAGTTAGACTCACAAATTTTTACATTAAACTGAAGCTTTCTTGTTACTTAAGAAAAATTTAAAAAAAAATATATGGAGTTTGCCATTCAATGTTTTTGAGAAAAATGTATTTTCGCCTTTACTAATCACCCTTTGTAACAGCAAATAATATTTAAATAAAGTTACAATATTTTCCAAAAAAGGATACTGTAATAATCTGCTCCAAGAATAAAATATATTGGACTAAAATTTCATGAATTATCTAAATATCTCAAAAACTATCAATCGCAGACCTTAATTATTTGACATCATTTTAATCGGCATTTTGTAGTAAGAGATTCAAATGTGTAAAAATACATAGAATATTCTATTTAAAAAAAGCAACTTTAGTGCACCAACCTGTATATATTCATCCTGTATAATGAATACACTTTTAGAATGTGCGCCTCGTGGTAGTGTACCTTTCAACTGAAAAAATTTTTTGTTATCAAAATAATTGTAAGAACTACAAGGACATTACCGCACTAATGACAGTCTGTATTGAAGTAATTTAGAGAATAAATTGTTTCGTAAAATTTGTCTAAATTTTTATTCACCGGATGATCTGAATTGTTTAAGGTTCAACCTGCTTCTTAATTCCATCATGTTCCGATTAGCGGAGTTCTATTGTAATGTAATATTAAATTTTATTTAATCCTAGCTTAGGCAACCTATCGATAGTTGAAAGTTTTCAAATCTTTCACTTTGGATTTTAAATTTGCAGGACAGCTCTAAAAGAAGTTAAAGCTTCTGGAACATTACAATTTATTTTAGATTGCGATACTGATAACATAATAGGTATATTGAAGCAAGCCAAAGAAGTTAAACTTTTAGAAGAATATCACAGTTACATAATAACATCCTTGGTATGTCTTTCCAATGTTTCTTTTTTCGGTCATTAGTTTCACCCCATTTTCTTATAGGATGCGCACACAGTGGACATAGAAAAGATTGAACCTGCTGCGAACATAACCACTATTAGGTTTCTGGATCCCAATAGTCCTTATATTAAACGAGCCATAAGTGATTGGCAAATGGATTATTCCGGAATAATTAATCCGAACCATTTACGAGTAAGTACATTTTTTATTAATATAACAGAATTATGCGAACCTGGAGGGTTCCGGGACATTGACAAGTTTTTAATGTTGGCGATTAAATAAAATAGTTTCTTGCTGCACTTGAAAGCCTGGCTGGCATCTAAATAGTTGCTTTTTACTCATGTCAGTTTGTTCAGCTATTTCGGGAAATAGAATTTTTTAAATCGTAATTCCTTGTCAATGCTTTCCTTCTCGGTGCAAATTCAGGCCCAAGAATACGGTATTTCAGTATTTTATTCCGTCGCTAAGGAAATATCACAAGGCACTCCAAGAAATATTTTTCCGTCCTAGGCCGAGAAAATAAGTAATTTTCTCGTAGCGGATAACAAGGAACACATAGCGATATTCAAGAAATCGATTCCATAGAAAATTAAATGAAAATGAAAAATGTCACGAATTTATAAAAATCTCCTAATCTAAATAATATTGTTTGCAGTTTCAGGAAAAGTCGCAGGTGTACCTCGTGGTAAAAACACATCCCCGGACTTGGTTGTTAGCCTCGGCCAACGCCTTGACCCCAATGTCCATCGTCGTCTGGGAATGTTTTGCTTTTACTACTCGATACATAAAATGTAGGCTTTTCATTTAAAATTCGACATTTTCCGTTTACGAAAATATCAATTATTTTCTTTGATATTTTGTTAATGGAGATTTCCGCTTTTTTTCTTTAAAATAAATTCTAAAATGGTAAAATATTTGTTCCAAACTTTCAACTTTTTTTCTCAAATTTTAACCTTTTGTGTTTCTAAATGATTCAACTATAGCCTCGAAAATTCATCTTCTTCTTCTTTTGATAATTTCTATTTTTAAGTTGGACCTTATTCTCAATATTCGATTTTTCTCTCTAAAGTTTACTTTCTGTGGGATATTACAATGTTTTTAAGCTCCGTTTTTTTTGGATCTTCAAATTTGATTTTTTTAAGGAAGCCCTTTTTCTGGAAAGGTTGATTTTTCTTTCATAATCCGACATTTTTGCTTACCAGAAATTTCGATTTTCATTCGAAATTTTTATTTTTCGAAATTTTCACTTTTTACTCGAAGTGAGATTCAAATTTTATTAAAAAGCTTAAACGTCTCTCCTTAAATTTCAATTTTTTTTTAAATTTAATCTTTTTTAGTTATGTAAATATCTAGTTTTTCTTCGAAATTTTTTTGTTTGTTTATCGAAATTTGGACTTTTGACGCCAATATTCAATTTTTTTTTAAGTTCGACTTTATTCACAAATTTCGACTACAATGTTTATCTTTTTTTATATTCGACTTTATTCACAACAATTACACTTTTTTTCTAAAAATTTGACATTCTTGCAGAAAGTGCATTATTTTTTAAATCGATCTTTTAATGAAAATTTAGTTTTTTTTTAATTTAACTGTTTTTAAATTGGCCCTATTATCGATTTCTTTAAATCTCAATTTATTCCCAAAATTTGCCTTTGTTTTATGAAAATCCATTTTTCCAAAATGTTAACTTTATACTTCAAATTTCAACCTCTTTGACAGTGTGTGTTTTTTATTAATTGTTATATAAATTTGATTCTTATGATATTTTAGGATCCGAGAAGAATTTTTCTTCAAAATTATCTTTTTCTTAACATTTCACTTCTTACAAGAAATTTTATACAATTAAGTAAAAAAATATTGGTATTTAAGATTCTTCTTTTTTAATCTGGCCTTATTCTCAAAATTTATATTTTTTCAAAATTTTAAATTTATTTTCAAAATTCGACTTTTCTTTTCGAATTGACGTTCAAATGGAAAATTTGACTTTTTTCTCCACATTTCGACAATTTTTTTCGTTTCCTATTTTTATATTTCATATTTCTGGAAAAGTTTCTCTCAAAAATCGACATTTTCTGTTTCTCGAAATTGCAACTTTTACCAATTTTTTTTTCGAATTTGGGAAAAACTTTATTAAAAGGTGTAAAAGCTTGGAAAAAATATTTATTTGAAATATCGACATTGTTTTAGACCTTTCAAGGTAACGTCAAAATTTAAGATAGAATTAGTAGAAAGAAATTATCTTATACTTTAAGTTAAGTAATATTTCTTAAATTAAGACAAAATATTTTATTTAAATTTCGAGAGAAGTATGTATTTCTTGGAAAATTTAACTTTTTTCTTAAAAGGTGTGTCGAAATTTAAACATGCAAAAATGGAAACTATTTTGGAAAATATCGCCTTTAAAAAAAATCCGCTTATGTAGTAGGGTGCCGGGGCACGCGACATACTCTTTAGGAACTACTGGTTTCAGCTACTTCAAAGTGACCGACAGTAGCTTTAAACTTAACAAATGTATTTTATACTATCCTTCTTTCAAATGTACGAATTTTTACACGAAAACCTTCACTCTCGAAAGTTATTGAATCTTGACTTTAATATCGATATTTTCCGCAAACTTTTTGAGTCTTTAAGTTTATACCCAAAATTAACGATTAAAAACAACAGGTATTAAAAATTCGACGATAATATTTATCGAAACATCGTGGAATTTTGAATATCTGTCGTCACATTATATTTGGAAAAAGGTCAAATTTCGAGCACAATGGCAATATTTTATGGAAAAATTTTATATCAAGACATATGTAGATGTAGAAACTTTTAAGATTAAAATCGACAGTTTGAAGTGGGTATTATGAAGCTAAATAAAATTGTAAATAAGTAATTATTTACCTACGATATAACCAGAAATTTTGTAAAGAAAATAAAAATTTGTATGCAAATCTAAATCTTTCTAAAGTATTGTTCTCTTTAAAATTTTATATATGAAAGGAAAATGTTTGGATAATTGCCAAATTTGGAAAAATTTGAATAATAGTTAGAATTTTAAGTAAAATATATACAGGCTTTAGTTGAAAGTGTTCTTAAGAAAAAATTGCCTTAAATAAATTTAAGGTCTTCAACAAAAGCCCCTATTAAGGAGAGCGAATAAAAAGTTTCGACTTTGTTGCAACAAAATGTATATTTTTTGATGCATAAATTTGTGCTGAATTAAAAATATCATGCTACAGCTTCAACCGCATTTTGAAGCTAGATTTAAAACTCTGTACTCACAAAATCCAACAGTTTCTGAGTAAAGTCTTAAAACTCCTCAATTTTTAATTCTAAATTAACATTTCTTAGCATAATTTGATACAACTCCCTTCAAACACTTAAAGTGACAGCTATCCTTTAGAAATTTTTAATGGCACAAGAGGGGGTATGTTAGTATAATAGCTCACTTGAAATGATTGTTATTTCTCTATTCCCTAATATAATATTTTTTAAATTTATCTAATTTTTTATTGAAAAAGTTAAATTTCGGTTTTGAATAATTATGAAACAAAATTAATTATAAAAGTCGGATTTAATAGATAATTGACACATACATACAGAGTGCTTCAGAAAGAATGGGCCAACGCTAAAGTGAAGATACTAGACACCAAAATATTACGACTGAGCTTAAGATGGCTTATAACAATGTCACTGGTTTAAGAGATACAGGGCGTTGAAAGTTTAAATTTTATTCTGAAATTTCTTAATAACTGAGACACTTCTGATGCTATATAAATTTAATAATTGGAAATTTTATATTTTTTGATGTGAGAATTACGAATTTTGGGTTTATTTTGACCTTGCTCCTAGAGGATGCTAATTTCGCAATATAATATATGTAAATTAAAACATATTTTTTTTAACTGTTATGTTATGTTAAAAATAATTAGAGAATATAAAGGAATAATAAAGTCTATCGGTTTTTAAGTTATTTAAACCTTTCAATGTTTTTTGTTATGATGGTTTTTTTTTAAATATGCAAAGATCCGGAGAAGCAATCAAAGCAACAGTAAATAACAATAATAATTATTGGTAATAGAGACAGTGAGAAACCTTAAATCCATTCTTGTCTACCACCTATTTCACTAAATTTCAAATTTCACCTTTTTAAACGTCATAATCAAAATTTTTGTTTTATTTTTAAATGTATTTGTGGCGTCTTGGATTATTTACCGTAACTCCTAAAGAGAATGTATTTCTTTCTAATAAACTAATTTTTTTAAATTGAAAAAATATAGTAATAATCTCGCCTAGAGGAACCAAAAAAAAACACATTAAAATTTTAAATGCAAATAACTTGAAAAGGGATAAATTTAAAACAATTAAACAAGATACCTATTCTTTTCTTTGTCGAATTGATTGTTCTTTTAGATTCCTTACTTGCTTTAGGCGTGACTCAACAGAAAAAAGAAATGTTTTAATAATTAATACGGCGAAACTAGCGCCCTCTAAAAGCAAGGTCAAAACAAAATAATTTATTCTCACATCAAAAAACATAAAGTTCAGAAATATTATATTTATAGCCTTAGAACTGCCTCAGATATTAAAAAATTTCAGAATAAAATTTAAACTTTGAACGCCCTGTATCTCGTTAACTAGCGACACTGGTATAAGGCATGTTGAGTTCAATCATAATATTTTAAGGGCTTATATCTCCAGGTTCCGTTGGCCCATTCTTTCAGACTCACCCTGTATGTAAGCAGAGATTAATATACATTTTCAAATTTAATCTTTTTGGTAAATATTAATAATATTAAAAAACAGCGGTACACTACTAAGTACGGGATTAAAAACCATTTCAAATAAGCTATGAATGAACTGAAAATTCATTTTTAACAAAAAAGTGCTAGGTGCAATTAAAAACAAAGGGGGGGCAGAGAGAGCTGATTTCTTCAGCGTGGTAGCAGCAACCACCAAAGTTTTAAGACAACGTAATAGATTAGCTGATGCCATTCAAATATTTTTTTGGTTCCATTGGTCTCAATCTTGTCGACCTCACCTAATGAAAACATCGTGGGACACGCTCTAGATCTGATATATGTATGTATATCAGGTGATGTGATATTTATAAAAATATCATGAGATTTGTCAACCCTGACATGAAGTGCTAATGTGGTTAATTAAAAAAATGTAACATCACTAAGTTTATTTGGATTGATGATGAGAATTTTTATAGCACTTTTCTTTTATTGACCACGATTTTCTTGCAGAATTGTATAAAAAAATGCAAGAGGTCAAAATTTTGGATTTTTTCCCGGCTAACTAAATGATTTTATTTAAATTTAAATTTTCCCACCGGAAAAGTATATTCTGTCAAGAAAAGTGTAAAGCTCGCTTTGTCACCCCTATAATTAGATTTATCTTATTTTTGAAGTCAAAAATAATTCAAGTGCTTGCAAATTTTCAGAAGATGTAATCAATAACTCTAGTCACAATTTATTATAAACGATTTTTCTCAAGCAACTTTCTTCGTCTGTAGCTGAAGGGGGTATCCTTTGGGGTGCATGTATATTGAAAAAAAAATCTTATTTTCGCCCAAGAATACGCTCTTAAAATAAATACATTAAAATTTGGATGACCCTATATTTAGCAATAAGAAATAATATAATAGAAAAAATGGTTTGGTTAATATTGATTTGTTAGTTCTCTTATAAAATATAATGCACTGCATATACAGTATAGTTTTTTTAAACTTTATTTAAAATGATAGACTGGTACTTCTAATTGCAAAGTTGTAGGAATTAGCTTAAATAAGAAAAATGTAGCAAAAATTTTCCTCTGTTGCCATATTTCTTCAGTAGATAGCAAAACAATATTTTTTTAAATACCAATACTGCATTTTTCTTAACATATTTTGATAGATCTTTAAATTCTAAACAAAAAATTTTCCGTTACTTTTTTTTATTTGAAGTTGCCGTTTTCCAACAATCAACAAAAAAACTAAAATAATCTGCAGTTGGGCAGAAATTAAAAGAAGCTAACATAACAATACTAAGCATTAAAAATTGAACAGAAATTGTGTTGCTTGAAAGAAGCATTGATGATAATGCTGTCAATGTGATATTTGAAAACTGTTGCAAATGAATGTGTATAAGTACAAAAACAGTTGTTTAATAATAATTGATTGTTCGAAAATGGTTACTCCAAATAAAAAATGTAACAAAACACTTTAGGTTTAGAACTTAAAGATCTATCAAACTATGTTAAAAATGTTGTTTTAATATCTACTGAAGAAATATGGCAACATAGGACAGTTTTATTGGTACATTTTTCTTAATCAAATTATTTCCTACTACCTTGCAATTGAAATTATTCGCCTATTATTTAAAATAAAAGAGTTAGCCAAGATTAAGTTTTTGAAAAACTACACACATTCAAATGCAGCAGCTTTCAAATATCACAATGACAGCATAATTATGAAGGCTTCTTTCAAATGACGCTGTTGTTAAATTTTCCATGTCTACTATTATTATATAGGCTTCTTTTAATTCCTGTCGACTGAAGATTATTTTAGTTTTTTTGGTGATTATTCGAAAACGGCAACTTTAAGTAAAAAATTTGATTGAACATTTTGAATTTAGAATTTGAAGATTTAGCAAAATATATTAAAAATATGCATTGTTGCCATTTAAAAAAATGTTGTTTTAGTATTCACTAAAGAAATATCTCAACATAGAAAAGATTTTTTGTTACATTTTTCTTAGTCAAGCTATTTCCTACAACTTTGCAATTGAAAGTAGTAGTCTTTTATTTTAATTAAAAAAGTTGGCCCATGTCAAGTTTTAAAAAACCTTTACTGTAATATTGAAAATAAAGAATATTTTACATTGTTTACGCTTTTTACAAAAATGGTCTAATTTTGGTGAGTAAAAAATTATAATACCTAACGGTAAATAATTGCATTACTTTTATTGTTTACTCTGCATATTTCCCATGTTCATTTTAGATCTTTAATACACTTTTTTAACAGAAGAATTACTTCTTAATATTATTTTACTAATTTGACTTGACTCTTCTAAGAATGTTTTTAGTAGCCGTTTTCTCCTGCTGACCTGCTTCAAATAGGAGAAAATATCGATTTTTAAATGTTAGGATTCTCCTTAATTTCAGGAAATTTTTCCCCTTATTAATTAAAATTTATAACCAGCCATCTATGTCTTAACTTTTTATTCAATGATAATGTAATCGTCTGACTCCAAATAATTAATATAAATGTGCGTATATGTAATTGAAATTATACTCCATTTCAGATACGTAGTAAACTTCTAATTTTGTAGTGACAATCACATGAATTAGACATATTATTATATTTAGACATGATCGTGTGGCAGCAATCACAAAACATATGTGTATTAAAAAGGATAGGTACGATTTAAAGCGAGAACAATGAACTGACAGCTTCACCAGTCAGGCGGCGCCAAATTCAAATTTAATTCACAATTAGTAATTCCTTATAATAATATTTAAAATATCTGTCAAATTTTATTTTTGCATGATAAATATTTGAAAATTGCGTTTAAATATTTAAAATACAAAAATAAAACATCAAATATTTTAACTAAAATGGACAAGCTCAGTTTTATGTAACGTAAATTATATGATAAAAGGTATAATACAAAAGATGAGGCAGAAAAATGCTTTATTAGTTCACTTTTACAAATGAAACAAAAATGTATCCATTTTTTTACAAAAATGTAAAAATTTTAATTTAATTAATATACTAACGGAAATCTATTTTTATAAATTCATATCTCTTAAAACCAAGGCTTTAAGTTACTCTAAAATTTCTTCTTTTTGGTTGTAGTTTGTAGTGCTCCCAAGACTAAAGCCTGAAAAAGCAAAAGCAAAACAATTAGAAAATTTGGCATAAGAAAATTATCATTTAATTTGCAAAACTACTTTTTAATTATTACCGAATAAATATTTACTACAAAAATTACTTACCGCCAAATTATTGTTTACATCGAATGAAAACCACCATTTTATCGTTCCTCATATCGTTGAAACGAACAAATGGCTCAATGTTGCCAGAAGACCGAAGAATAAATCGTCCACAACACCTCTTATTTTCTTGCCAAATCTGGCCAAGATGTTGAAAATTTTCCAGGTGCCAGATTTTGACTGGTACATTACAACACCGTATGTTTCAAATGCCAATTGTCAGGCTAGTTCAGGTAACCAACACAAAATATTTGCAGCTAAGCAACATTAAATATGAAAAAACACTTAATCTGACCAAAAACTAGAGCCACAAACTTGCCTGGCGAAAGTTTTTGTTTCTCCCCGCTTCTGCTGCCTGCACCACCATGGCAGCAATGTGACATTTCCTAACTTTGTTCTATGTTCTTAAAATTCTAACCTAAATATCATTAAATATTGTGATTTGTTATTGGCTGTTTTAAGAGTGATTCTTTTATATTTCAGGTCAATGTCTACTGAAAATTATTACAATGCTAATAATAGCAATAACAATAATGTAGCAACATTTAGACTGATTATTTCTGCCAAACAATCCCTGAAACATTGGCAACAAATTAATCATCAAAATGTTTACGCGTGAAGCTAGCTTTAGTTCTGGAGATTTGTTAGTAACTTATCTAAAAGTCTGTTTAATACGGCCTACTTTTGTACATGTTTATCTGAAATGGAATATACCCTATTTTTACTATTTTCCAGTTTTATCTCTAGTTTTAGCATGTGATTGTAACTGAAAAATATGATCTTTGGTACTTTTTTTTAAAATAAGACAATATGCTTGGGGGCTGCACCAAATAATTTCAAGGTTTAAAAACGTTCCTTTCTTAAAAACACAGTAACATTAGGGTTGTCAGAAGTCCGGATTTCGGCTGTCTGTTCGATAATTAAGTATAATGTTCATGTCCGGAATTGAAAGTTGACCAGACATAGATATGTTCAATAATTTAGAGCTGGCCGAAGTGAGGACTTCGTTTCTCTTTTTTTTTAATAGTCAAATATTATTTCAGAAGTGCCCAAGTAAGATCATATGAAGCATCAAGTATTATATCGGAAATCCAGCAAGTATAAAAAGTAAAAATTATATCTACAGAATTCGTAAAATACCAGCCACATCCTAAATCTCCAGATTATTTGCGAGTGGCTTAATAATGTTTTCACATATTGTATGTAATAAGACTAATAAGTTAAAAAGGTTTATTATATTTGAAAACACTGTTACTGACCACGTATCTGCAAAGTAAGGGGAAAACATATACCTATTATTGTTTATTAGCATAGTCTGCGCCTAAGTTCAGCATTCCTGTTTACTCTACTGTGTATTTGTGGTTGCAGATGGAGCCTGTTCTTCTTTATGATGCAATCAATTTATTTATAACTACTTACACTGAGATGGAAAACAAAGGACTGAATGGTAGAAAAAAAGCCACATGCATGAGTCCCATAAGGAAACTACAGAATGAGTTAGCTCCATATCTGGTAATTATTAAAAACATGAGACAAAAATAGCAGTTTTTGTTCTTAAACCAATAAGACAAATTTAATAATTCCACAGTCCCCAGTTCGAGTAGTTTATTCCACAAATGTTAAAGAAATTTCAGTTCTCGAGCGTCATATTTTATAAAAAATTCTACTTGATTTAAAACCGTCTCAAGATAATTATTTTTTCAATTTTATGTAGAAGAAGTGGGGGAACTACTAACACCCAAGGAAGATGTTTAATACAGCCAACGAATTTTGTAATAGGCATTTTCTCATTGCGAGCACGTCCCTAAGTGATATTTTAAATATCACTCACCCTTATATTATCCCTACTGGGATAATGACGAATTGGTCTAATTATCAATTATCAGTCTTCAAGTACGATAAATGACAAATCAAGTAGATACTTTGCCGATGGTGATCGATCATCTCAAGATTCCCCGTGTGCCCAATTTTTACTTACAGGATTAATAGGATCCATTCGTTATATTTAGAATTTTGTTTACATTTTTCATTGAAAAAAAATACAACAAGGTTTTGGGAATTTTTTTATTATTTAAATTGTTATAAAAGTTTTAAATAATTTGGAAATTTTTCATAATTTTTGATGCTCTCATTGGGTATTTCTTAGTGCTCAAGATTGCCCCAACCCAGCTCGTTCGCCTTTACCCTTTATACTGGAAAATTGAAATAAAATATATAATTTGGCGACAGATTTTATTATGCCATTATTTTCATTCGTTAATAAGATCTTGGAATAGAAAATATTTATATCTACAAATTTCGTATTAGATTATTGCCATAAATTTATGAAAAAATTACATCCTAGGTAACAACATTTTTAGAAAATTCATAATTTGAATAATGTGTGCAGTACTTCCTTCCGTTTTTGGTATAGTATAGAACTGAAATAATGTTTGAGATGAAGTTAAGCAAAAGGATGCATAAGCGCAGTGTTCGAAATTTCCCAGTGTTCGTGTTTCCGCTACAGGATATTCAAAAATGTTAAAAATGTAAAATCAAGGAGACATTACCTTAAATATTATTTAAATTTCAAATTTTATGCTTAGGTACGAAAGCATAACATATTAGTCAAAACTAAACATTTTGAAAAATTATAATTAGAGTAAAACCTCCAATATTCGTACTGCGATTATGCGAAATCAGTATTATCCGAATGCGATCACACAATTTAATTACATAATTTCTCCATTTTAACAGAAAAGGTTCCAGAAATTTCTTAGCATTATCCGAAATGTAAACTATAAGTACATATTGCAAACAGTTTTGAAACAGTTTTGTCTTCAATAAACATACAGGAGACTGGGGATAAATGTTAAATTTTGAGGAACATTTAATCTGCATTATTTTCCGAATTGTGACAATTACAGTAGCTGCAATTTTGACCGTAGCTCTCAGCTCCAGAAATGAATGTCCACGGTTATGTAACAGTCAACTCAATGCTTACCATAACAACCTGGAATGTATTTTGACCGCGGCATTCTAAATGTTTAGACTGGCAAAAGTTTTAATCTTTTGAGAATATGTTTAGATATACTTTTATCAAATAAGGTACTTTAGTTTAATTTGGGTACGCTGGACACGAATCTGAATCCGTTTTCTGTATATTTTTGAGCATTTTTTGCGAGCTTGTTATCGAAGCCAAAAATACATATTGAGGCTGAGTGTTAAAAAATAAGTAGGGCTAAATGTTAAATGTTTTTTACTTCGTGTTCAAATTTTTTGGGGTGTTTCGTTCGATTTGTGTATTCATCAACTGTTACATCAAGTGAACATAAACCTCATTGGAAATGATACATTTTTCAGTGGGTGAAATTTAGTCACATTTCTTGAATGGCAGTCCATAATGCTGCGTTGGAGAGCAAGCCAAACCGGTATCCGGTAAAGATTTTCGAAAACTAAAATTTTCTTCAGACATTTATTTCTCGGACTAATTAGAGAATGTTATATCGGTTAGATGAATGCAGCTTTAAGCGCCCGATCTAACAATCTTTGGTCAATTGAAGGAAGTGGTTAATTATTTTGCAAACGCATGGATCAATGCTAATGTGGGCATCCGATATCAACCTAAGAGATTATACTGATTGTTTCTTCAGCTGTGGATGATGGGAAAGAATCGCATCAATATCATTTTCGACCTTAAATCAAGACAATTTTCATCTGGGAATGGATTCATTTTCGACAGCACTGACTTATGGCTCTCCGAAGGAACCGATCAGTCAGCTCCGGAGCCTGATCTGGGTCAAATCGAAGAAACTTTAGAAACGAGGCAAGGGGCGTGTCCAAACAGCCGAAAAAAGATCAACTCCATTATTTACGCCTTTTACATTGATACCTACACCAGAAAAAATATTTTATTTTATTGTATTTTGTGCCCAATTAGAAACCATTGTTCTCATATCCTTCACTTATGCTGCCTTGTTTAGTTGGACATTTATAAAAATGTCCCTATAGTTAAAAGATAATTTATCAGTAATATAAATCTAAGGCAAGAAATGTTACCTTCCACACGCAACACAATTGTCTTGTAAAACTAAAATTTGCAGGTAGCATTCTTATCATGAAAAAAAAACGATGATCGATTCGCAAGGAAGAGTGCGAACTAACACAAGACAGCCAAATAAAAAAAACAACAAAAAGAAGCAAAAACTGCTCCGAAGAAAAGAGGCTCACAACGAAAAAATAGGAGAAACTGATGAATTTTCATTTTTCTTTTCTTATTACATACTTTTCAATAAACAGGATCATTTTTCTTTACTAAATTTAACGATTCCATCTATTCTGACTTTTCTTATTCTTAAAACAGCGCAATTGGTAGTTTTGGCCTACTGGGGAAGTACGCTTTGACATAAAGCCCTCATTTTTAGCATTTTACCCTAGCATGGGTCTAAATGTTAAAAAAATTGAAGTTTGGGGAAATGAGTAAAATATGCATTTTTCGTAAAAACATTACAAACCTGTGTTAGAAATATTTGTTGGTAAATTCAGAGTATTGCAGAATAGAGTGACAGATGAAAGTTATATATTTTAAATAAAACACCCTGTGAATCTCTGAAGAATTCTGAATAAATTGTACCACTTATATATTTAACATTTTCCTCTAATGCAAAAAACGAAAAAAGTTAAGATGGAGGGACATTATAAGTGATAACCCTGGACATTTAAAACAGTCAACAAGGAGACCATAGTTCTCATGATGAATTTAAAATAATAATTTTGAATTCAGGAGAGAAAAATTCTGAATTGAAATTCTGAAGGAGAAATCTGAACAAATCCATATTGGCTAGGCATTTACTCAAAGAACATTTAAACTCAGTGCACACGTTAGTAGTCTGTAATGGTGAACATCAATCGGACTTATGTTTAGTAATAACAGATAAACGTTTACGTAAAAGAATTATTTTTTTATGAAAGTTCTTTTCCTTAAAAATAAAATGGCATTGTAGCAATTTTTTTATTCCCAATAAAGATCTACTATTAGTAGATGCTGTTGTGTTTTTAAATTTTTAACATTTTTAAACATCCTGTATATTAAATTGAACAAATGTTTTGTACTCTTTTGATTTATTTTTAGCGAAATTTGACTGATGTTAATAATGGAATACTCTTAGGACCTCTATCGGGATCTCTTGAAATAGATCCAAGTGGTTTAAGATCCAACTTCATGTTGAAAATATTTGTATTGGATGACAAAACGTACAAGTATACTGCTACTTGGAGAACAAGCCAACCAAATGAAATAGTATCAACACTAAGTGAAAAAGAAAAGCTAGAGCAGACTGCTAACGACTTAAAGGGACGACATCTAAGAGTAGTTTCAAGGTATTTTTTGAAATTCTTATTATAGCGTTAACGTGAATTCTTCGTAGGCCGTCATATAAATTATACTAGTTTGTTAAACAGAAGTAACTGCGTAATAGTACGCACTCTATACTACTTTGCCTCCAGGAAGGCAATAGAAAAAACCTAAATTTAATACATCCAGAGATATGCGCTAATATAATGCGACCTAGAATAATAGGCCCGTCAAATTGGAATTTTTTAATGAATTAATTCGGAAATAATTTTAGTGCTTTTATTTGATGTTTATTAATAGTAGTTATCTGAGTTTGAAGGGTCTGAAGAGATGAGCTTAACATTGTAGCCTAAAAAAAAACCGCGATATTAATGCACTTTTTTTCAATTTTCCAGTGATAACTCTTAAACGTAGCTTTCACGGAAGAAAATAGTTATTACAAGAATTGTAGCGCATTACATTTCGGTTGAAATCGGTACCTTAAAATTGCAATTGGATGTAGGAGTATAGCAGCAATTGACACCCAAAAAGGGCACTTTTTGTCCCTTGTACGAATTTTGTACTACCTCAATATCCATGCGTACCTAACTTTGAAACTTCCATTCTGACTTAAAAAATTCATGAAAGAAAAGTTATAGATCATTAAATTTTGCATTTAGGTAGTGCCGGAATATTTAAGTTGGAATAATTTTACGTATACATATGCACATAAATCCAAAATGCCAACCTAATTAAATGTTCCCTAATTCGCATTCCCTATGTGCTTGGTATTTAAATTACCTCCAGCTGTATAATTAATCAAAATTAAATTCAATTATCTAGTTAAAAATAAATTTTCAATTAAATAACAATTTTTTAATTCTTGTAAACTTCCAAGAACAAAAAAAATGTTAAGTTATATTCATACCGTTTTATAGGCATTTCTGTATTAAAATCATAAAGTTCTTAGCATTCATGCATTTTACTCACCGAGAAAAAGGATCAAAACATGGGCAGGGATATTTTTATTTCTTCTTTCACTTTAGCCTCTAATGGTGGGATAAGTTTCAGATATGTTGGTGAAATGGTGCTTTTAAGCGCTCGAGTACTTTCCTCTAATTTTCTTTTAATTTGAAAAATATTTAGTTCATTGCCCTAACTCCGATAAGCTTCAGATACTATGTTGTAAAGCAGAATATCTTATTTTCAGGCTTTAAGTGAATGCAACATTCTTTTGCTGAAGCGACTTCGGAAGTTACTGAAAGTTGTATCATAATTAACGAAATCATAGCAGTGCAAGTTTTTAAAGATAAAGACATTAGACACTACATAATGCCATCGCTTAAAACATACATCAAGTTGGCAAAAAAATTAAGAAACCGTTTATTTTTTAATTAATTGTTGATGGAGACGAAAACAGGCAATTTCTATTTCAAGGAATTGTTCTCCTAACAATATCTTGTTTGAATTTGGTGGCATGACTGCAGGAAATACTGATATTGCTGCTTCAGTTGAGGGCAACAAGGTAAGGTTGGAACCCATAGTGAAATACAAGACTAATACGAATGTTTTAATTGTAGACACTATACAACTTTCACTAGCGACTTTATTCCTAAAAAACCTGCATTGTCTCGAGTCCCTCAAAGATGAATCTCTACCAGTACCCTCGAGAACTTAAGTTTCCTTTAGAAAAAGAATATCAGCGTGATTTTACCGAGTACCTCAAGTTTCTACAACCTAAGAGAATAAAGTATATGCTCAGCAGACTAAAAAAATTTCAAAAGAAGGCACTCGGACACCTAATACTAACCATTTCAACTATGAGAATTAGAGGCTATAGCAATTGATGAAATAAAAAATGTCCGTCTATCTACTTGGTGGGAGAGATACGTGAATGCCAAGAAATCGATGTTTTCGGAGAAGAATTGTGTACATTCATCAAACTCTATTAATATAATTCACCAATTTCTTCTGTTTTCTGTGATTTAAAGGAAACAAAAAATGTTTATTAAATTGAAAAAGTAGTTTTGTATTGGGTAGTATATTTAAATTGTATTTAAATTTAATTAACAATGGAGCCAAAGATAATTTACATGTACCAAACATGTACGGAATGCGAAGGAAACATCTAATTAAGTGGCCATTTTGGATTTATGTGCATTACCCCAATTTAAATTATTTGGCAATCCCCGAACACAAAATTTAATGCTCTGCAACTTTTATTTTATAAGTATTTTAATTTAAAATAGCGATCCCAAAGTTATCTATGCATGAATAGTGAGTAAGTACAAATTTCATACAAGGAGCAAAAAAGTGCTGTTTTTTGACTGTTAATTGCTGGTATATCTATAACTGCATCGAATTTTAAGTTTCAGATACCAAAATTTAAAGCTCTATAATTCTTTAAATTGTAATAGTTATTTTTTCGTGAGAAGCCCTGCTTAAGAATTATTAATGAAAAGTGGAAAAAAAGTGCAGACAATTCGTGGTTTTTTTTTGGCTTAGACTACTTACATCAAATAAAGGTATTAAAGTGATTTCCAGCTTTCTTCGAATTATTTCACCATACGCCCTATTTGGAATCTTATCTGACTGGTCCAGTAGTCCATTTCAGATAAATCTGTATCGGAGTAGGCACTAAACTTCCTTCTGGTTTTGAAGTGGCAACAGCGAGAATTAGTAATATTTGGACTTGGTTCTCGTGGCAGCGCTGTAACATTTCTTAATGATATGTATTCTTAAAACCCAAACCTAAATGTTATTAAATATTTCGCTTTGTCGTCGATTATTTTAAAATTCTTTTATATTTTATGTCAGTTTCTACTGAAAATTATTATAATGCTAGTAATAGCAATAACAATAATATAGCAACATTTAGATTGACTATTTCTGCCAAACAATCCCTGAAATATTATTAAGTTGTTAATAATGTTAATAAAAACAATATGAAAAACATGAAGTCCGATTATTTCTGCCAAAGAATATCTGAAATGTAGGCAACACATTAGTCATCAAAATATTTTACGCTTGGAGGCAGCTGTGGTTCTGGAAATTTTTTGTAGTAACTTAACTAAGGGTTGATTTAATACTGCATAATCCACTCTTATGCATATTTATCTGAAATAGACTATGCACAAATATAGCGCTCTGTGTATCCAGACGCATAGTGCAGAACTTAGGTAGCTGAACTACCAGCATAGATCTGCAGAGTAGTGGCGGCCGAAAAGGTCCTCCGAATGATAAATCAGATATTCTAGTGTACTTAATGTACAGACCGATAGGCGAGGCATTCATTAGATTCGGAGTTTGGGATCCAGAGATCGTCGGTTTCGATCTGTTATATCTCTCTGAGTCTGGAATACCCAACCCAAATCCAATAAATGCGCCACTGTCAGCGATTATGTTAGTTACTTGAACCTTACGCAAGTGCAGTAATTTCTATAAAGCTCCATCTATCGGGACGTGAAAATTCATAGTTCGACAGATATATTACCATTTATTTGTTATAAGTACAAAGTAGAATAATTTATAATCTTTTAGGTCTGGTCTTCCTTATTTGATGGAAGATTTTAGTAAACCACTAAACGATAAAGCTAGATATCAAGGTTATGGGGTAGACTTAATCGACAATATTTGTAAAAAAATCAACTGCCAGTATAGTTTTGAAGTAGTTCCAGATGGTAGTTATGGAAAATACGATGAAAAAACCTAAAAAGTGGGATGGCATTATTGGATATATTTTGTCAGGGGTAAGAATTACTGACATATTTTTTTTAACTAATTAAAATTGATATAACCTATGTCTTCTGTAGGTCTCCATTCAACCACTAAATCTATTTAATGCATAGCGATTTCCAGGAATCTCGTTTTAACTTTGCACCAATAATAATGAATATTACAACATTCCCATTTACTCACATAATTTAAGACTCAGTTTAAGCTTGAGCGGAATTAAATGAACAGGAAGTCTAAACTCTCCTGAAAATATTTGATAAAAATTTTTTAACAGCAAGATTTAAAATGTAAAACATGGGGTGTGTGCGATTGATAAAAATGATGCATTTGTAGATCACAAAAATCCTTAAAAAATTTATTATGCCCACGTGTTATGTGGTATAAATCTGACAGATATTTTCATACCTATTAAAAATTTGTTATAGCAAATTTAAATATACAAAAATATACAGGGTATTTTCTTTAAAAAAGGCACCACTATGTATAGGTTTACCTTGGATGGTGAAAAATAATTTTAAAATATGTCTCTTATGCTAGTGTACCTTTGCATAAAGTAGAATTTTTATTATTGGAGAAATTGTAGGAGCTACAGGACTTTACCGTACTGAGGACTTACCCTGCATTTATTGAAGCAATTGCTAGTCATAAATAAAAACATGGGAGGGTCGACTAGGAAGCACTCATCTTCATATTATTTAAGCTTGTCCAAGCCAAGAATATTTTATTGCATTGCTTCAGAAATGTAATCCAGAAATTTGCAGGAATATTTTTTTGTGATCCAAAGATTTTCGATACTAATATAATTTTTAAAAAGTTGAAAACCGACCGCTTGTAGCGAAACACTCACTGCTCTTAATAGAATGGATGGCATAATATCTCTACAAAAGTGGTGTGTGATATTCCCTCTTTAAAAGGGCGAATACGCCCCTACTTCTGTCAATGTAACAATGTTAGCAGAACACGTACCTAGATTAGAGCAGGGAACAAATTAATATTGTTAACAATTCTATTCTATTTGCAAATTTTTTGAATTGATATTATCGCTTTTACTATTTAACTACTTTGATTTAACGTTTACACTAACAAATGTCTTAAATCAAAAAGTAACTGAGAAAATGATAAGTATGAACGAAAAACTCTTGAGGTAAATCGTTATTCCCATTATTGAAGACAGGACATACCTGTCTATGAACAAAAAATATTAGAAAAATCTTTTCTTGTAATACAACGCCACTTATGTAAAATGAAGGTATCCGAATATTTTCGTAACTGAATTTAAGCAGATTATCTATTCGTTTTGCAAGTATTAGTTTTACATACATTTAATTGTTTCGGCATATACTCCAAACTTACCTTAGGTGACAACAGGAGAAGGCATATTGTTTAAAGCAATTATGTTTTCCAATAAGAATAAATTTAAAAACTAGTAAAATTATTTAATATTAAGTGTGCCTTTTATCTCAGTAATCAAGCTTTTTCACATTACTTAATAACATGAAAACACTAAGCAACAGTTTGTTTCCATCGTCCATGAAATGCAAAAGTTAAGTACATAACACTCACTTCACCAACCCTAACAAATGGATATCAAATAGCCATTTTATTTGAAAAATGGCTACCTGTAGTTAGTTTTTTCAAGAGACAAGATTAATTTGCAATAAATTGACCTCTTATTTAGCGCTGCCCAATTAATAAAAATAGGACCTTGGTAAAAGTTCTAATGATTAAAAGAGGTGGATGAGCCAACAAAAGTTCTACCAGTATATTGCTTCCATTAAGATTATGTTTTAAATTTTGACACGATCGGTAAAGTGGTTTTGGACTTATAAATAATTAATTAAAATTATATTTTTCTTGACAATTCTGACAGCTTATAACTCAAAAACTAAAAACTTCTTATTAAGTCTTTGTTTTTCATAAACTTATTTATTTATTATCCTTAATCTACTGTCAAGCGTTGTCGATGAAATGTTCGGACACCTTGCAGTTTACCAATTTTGCGTTAATCTCTCTAAACAAGTAATTAAAATTTCATCACTACGAAGGAATATCAAAACTAACTTTAAATTAATCTCGCTTCTGTATTTTAAAGTTATTAGGAGCAACAATTTCAAAGGTAAATTTATTCTAATTCTATTATAAATTATCAAAGATACATAATTTCTTACAATATTCGTGCTTTTAACGCATGAATGATGAATTACGTATTAACGTATCAATAGGCAAATTTATAAGAACTAGTATCAGTCAACCGGTGCTATGAGCATTATAAAATTAAAAACCTATAAATCATGGTAGGAATGGGATTAAAACCTTGTTTGAGAATTAGGCAGGTATTCCGATAGATTTCGTTTGAAGATGCCGCTCGGCTGACTAATTAATGCTGCTATATCATTTACCCGATTATTTATGTACGTATTTGTTTCCAGAAGGCTGACCTTGGCGTATGCGACCTTACTATTACCTACGAGAGACGTAAAGCCGTAGACTTTACCATCCCCTTCATGAGCCTTGGTATGTGTTTATCTGTAATTACGAATTATTTTATGTAATCTGCCAATACCTCAGAAGAAATTGAACAATAGGAGAATATAAATAAGGGTGTTTACTAAATGATAAAGTAAATTTAACCCGGCCGTCTTTATAATATATATTAATCTGTCTTAATTTAGGGGCAAAATATTTGTTATCTCACAGTGTAATCCCACAATAGAGCGTGAAGAGGACTTTAGTTTTTATTTATTATTTTCACGAGAAAGTCTTTCTTTATAAAAACACTTACCCTTACTCTCTTTATTTCTTCTACAGAAGTTCAGTTGTTGTTTGGAAATTGTCAAACATAACCAGAAGTAAACTGCTGTTTTTTGGTAGAATAGAAAAAAATATTTGGAAATTGGTTTAGAACAAAAACTCCCAAATATTAAATTTTAGTTTATTTTCAGAAAATTAATGAAAATAGGCGGATAATTTGCGGCCCTCCTAGAACATTATTGAGTTCTGCGAGATTCATTACACATTTGTGACTTTCTATTTTTCGTATTAATCTGGCTAAACATTTCTTGTCGACTAAAAAAAGTTTCCCAGTTTCTCCTTCTTTTTTTAATACTTTCGTCCAACATTTCTTATTAATCAAAAAAGTTTTCATGCAGCCCGCGGAGTCATGATGTATTTCTAAAGTGGTCCGCAAGATTATTTCTATTGGCCACCCCCGGTTTAGACAATAGGCATTGGCTAAAAAGAAAGTTATATTTTCAGAAAGATGGTCACTCCTTCCATTTAACTATAATGATTGGAGGGTGGTTAAATGACAAATTTGGCGATTGCTGGTTAGGAAGAAATGGTCCAGTTCAGTGACCTCCCACGAGACCAAAATTGACAATTATTGACTTCTTTTTGGGGTTTATGTGGAACAGTTTTGTAATAAGGTGAAAAAAAGGAAATGATTACTTCAGCTGTTAACAATATTCCTCTTCAGCAGATCCGAAATTTCTTTGGAGAACTTATAAAGCTAGTAGAAATTTGTGCAGAAGTAGGTCATAATTGGTGACCGGATTTTAGACCTAAACAAATAAGACAACAATGTGAACAAAATGCTAAATTAGACAAAAACGACCAGCTAAAATAGACACTAATAAGGTAAAATACCTCAAAAGAGGCACTAAAAGGCCAAACTCACAATTAAGAAGAAAAACATTAATTCTAAATTTTGAACTCGCAACTTTGAAAAAACAATTAAATTTTAAGTTATACTTAAGACATTCAGAAGAAATATAATATTTTAAAATGAAAAAATTCTTAGAATTTCGACTTCATTCTCGAATTTTCACTTTTGAAATTTCTTTTCTATTCCAAATTTCGATATTACGTTTTAAATTTTATGAAAAAAATGTCGAATTTTTCAGGTTAAAAATGTCAAGCTTAAATTCTGCATTTTGAGAAAAAAATTCACATTTTAAGAAAAACTGAAAATTTATACGATCTTTCAAGACTTAACACGAAATTTAAAGAAAATCTTTGATTTTGTGATAATATTCTTACAATTTTCCGAATTTATAAATTAAAAGTTTAAAGCCGGTATTTGAATAACATTTTGATTATTCAACTCTACTAAAAATTCAAAATCTATTATTAAGTCATAATTTGGAGAAGACATTTTTTAATAAATTTTTTTCAGGACAAATTGTTGTATGTTGCTAGTTTTTGTTAATAAATTAATCTTTTGGAAAATAGAGATTTTTTCTAAAACTCCTAATTTAAACTTGTCTTCAAATTTTTATAATTTTTCTTTTTTTCGAAAATTTTGTCTTCAAACCTTTTTTTCCAAAACTTATGATTGCTTTTTTCTTGAGATTTAGATAGTAATTCTAAATGTCAGCTTATTTCTAAAATTTCGCATTTAAAGAAATTAAAAGAGATTAAAAGTAAAACACAAAAAGAAACCATGAATAACTCTACAGCAACATTTTTTCACGAATTTCCGAAGAATCATGTCGACATTCCAAATTTAAATAGAAAATACTGGAATTTTAAGAGTGCTAAAATAAAAATAACGTAAGAATTAAAGTTAACCAATTAGAAAATGAGTTGGACGCTAAGGGGAAACTTGTACTTAAAAAAAAGTCTAATGTTCCACAATTTAGAAAGAATATCCAAATTTAAAATGTTCAGGTGCAAAATTTAAATTTAAGATACAAGATTATTCTAAAAGTAGTACCATAAATTTAAGTTCGTGTATATAAACCAATGTCGTAAAACGATTTGCTTCCGAATTACAAAGTGTGGAAAGTTAGTTCCCGATTATAATGTTTAATTAATAGTTGCGAAACGTGTACAGATAATTGAATGAAATTTGACACAACTCCGCAGCATTCGCGCCCTTTCCAAAAATCTAAGATTTAATTAACACAACTTATCCAGTTGCGGGAGCAGTGCTTTATTCATTTTTTATGCACTTTTGTCGCAGTTGCTTAGCAAAAATATAAACTAGCAACCTTTTTACAAAAAAAGGTACACTTAGCGAATTTCGATATTTTAAGCGGTTTTCGAGTAAAATGCATTCTTATATCTCGATGCATTAAAAGCGCTCGCCCAAAAATATCAGATGTAACACATAAAATGCATTTTACTCGACAACCGTCGACAATATCAGAATTCAGTTAATGCACCTTTTTTATGTAAAAACGTTTGTAGTTTATATTTTTGTTACTAAACTGTGACAGAAGTGCACACAAAATAAATAAGGCACCAGCCCTCTGGATATACCCGTCACTGGTTAGGTGCAGTTAATTAGTTCTTAAATTTATGGAAAGGGCACAAAAAGGTACGGAGCTGTACCAAATTTTATTCAATTATCTGTACACGTTTCGAAACTATTAATATAAAACTACGAGGGTGGTTCAATAAGTACCCGTGTTAGAAATGAAGACACTATTTTTTTCAAAAAAATGTTTTTTATTTTTCAACATAGTTCCCTTTTAGAAAGATACACTATTTCCAACGTTTCGGCCATTTTTTTAACCCCTTCAAAAAATAGGATTTGTCGAACTCTCCAAAATACGCCTGTGTCTCGGCGATGACTTCCTCGTTTGACCTAAATTTTTTCCCGCGAGCCATTTCTTCATGTAAGGCAACAAGAAAAAGTCGCAGGGAGCCAAATCGGGTAAATACGGGGGGTGCGGCAGCGATTCATACCGCAATTCATGCAGTTTGGCGGCGACAACACCACATGAATGTGCTGGTGCGTTATCATGATGAAACAACACTTTTTTTTTGCCAAATGCGCCCGTTGTCGAAGCGGTTCAATAACTCACTGAAGTATTGTCCACTGATCGTTCTTCCTTTTTCTAAAAAATCCACGAGGATGACGTCTTTCGCATCCCAAAAATATTCGCCATGACCTTACCGGCCGACGGGACCGTCGTCGCCTTCTTTGGTGCAGATTCACCGAGAGAAATCCATTTTTTTGATTGTTGCTTAGTTTCTTATGTGTAATGATGAATCCAGGTTTCATCAACGGTGACAACTCGATGCAAAAAGTCCTTCGGATCTCGCTTAAATTGCCCCAAACACTGCTTCGAACTTAACAGCCGCATCCGTTTGTTGTCCAGCATGAGCAATCGCAGCACCCATCGGGCCGACAATTTTTTCATCGCCAACTTATCATGTAAAATATTAATTGCCATTCCGGTCGACACACCTACGGCCTTTGCTACTTCGCGCACTTTCGTTTGTCGATCAGAGAGAATTATGTCGTGGACTTTTTCAATGACTTTCTCGGTAACCACGTCTGCCGGGCGTCCTGGTCGCTCCTCATCAAAAACGGATGTACGCCCACGTTTAAATTCGTTGAACCAATATCTAACTGTGGTCATAGATGGCGACGTGTCCCCATAAACAGCATCCAACTTTGCTTTTATCTCCTCGCATTTTTTCCCATCCAAAAACAAAAAGCGAATTACCGAACGATACTACTCTTTTTCCATCTTAGCCAAAATCACGAAACACGTCTGACTAGGATGGCTGTCAAATCGAAGCTAACCTATCAGACAGTCTGAAATTTGTACTAGCGTCGTCTGATAGATGGCAGCACACGATGATAACACTAACTTTACTGAGGAACGTCCTGTGTCTTCAGACACGGGTACTTAATGAACTGCCCTCGTATAATCAGAAAGCGTTTTACGTCATATGTTTATATAGACTTTTAATCCTATTTTGGGCTCTAAAATACGGTCCTGCATTTCTGGTACTACTTTTAGAATTACCCTGTAGAAGTTAAAATTGAAAATTTAATTCGAAATTTGAAAAAAATTACAAAAAAAAACAACGATTTTTCTCCAAATGACTATGCGACTATATGTACAGGTTATAAAAGACAATTCAAAGATAAATTGTAGAAAAGGAATATCTTTCTAATAATTTTATCATCTCACCCACATATCTGTAAGATAAATAGACAACATTGTTCAATTGTCCTGCGTCAAAATCGCAGGAAAAACTTAAAGATGACACGGGGTGGATCATAAAAGTAACTGTAAATGTATGCTTGATGCTTCTTATTGTTATTATAATGGTTTAAATTTCTATTTTATTGCTTTATTTTATTGAGTATAGATATTTCTGTTCGAATTCTTCAGAGGTGTATATGTATTGGGGAAAACTCTTAGAAACGGATAAGTAGGCACGAAATTTCAGAAAATAGTTCCATATCATGTATAAAAAGGCAAAAAGAACAAGCTAGCTTAAAATTGATCCAATAACGCATAAAAATCGTCAAAAGAGGTGAAAAGGTAGGGTCATAGGATTTTACCTAAAATCCGGTCTCTAGCGATAATAGCTTTAAATGACACTCTTTTCTTTAAATCCCTTTTATTATAATTAATTACCAAATTTTCGTTATTTCTTATTTAACTTTGATTTGTAACTTATTTTGTTTAATTCTTATGAAACATACCAATATATCATGCTCAAGCATTATTTGCCATTCTAACCTGCATTTTTGAAAAGTATATTTCGGTACCACCAAAAATAATAACCATTTCTTGTTGTTCTTTTTTTTTAATTTGCAGATAAACGACATCCCTGTATAAAAAATAAGAAAATATTGTCATTTTCTATGATTTTAGATCCACAACGGTAATTTAAAAAGAATAACTTTTTCTCATAAACCCACAAATAAAAAAGAAATTCCTCTACAGTACCTACTCTATTTTGGGACATACTGTATATACAGGGTCCGCCATTAGTGTGTGAACGGAGGATAGAGTGTAAGTCTAAAAATATACTAAGATGAAATCTTGTTTACAGGCTAACATCTGTAGGGAGCATATTTTAAAATTATTTTCATCTTATTCTATTAGTCATATACTGAGGGTTGACCTAAACTTGCTTTATTCTCAATAGAACACCCTTAGATTTTTGAATATTTGAATAGCATTATCAAAATGCAGAAAAAAAAAATAGGATCCATAAGGGTTTCGATCGGACGTTTTCTAGTAGAGGCTCATAAATGCGAAGACAGGACTCGGCAGTCATTTGCAAGCACTCTTACGTTGTATGTTTTCCTCTGCTACGCGTCGGCAAACAAACACAGTTCGAGCTCTTCTACTATTTTTTCTCTAGTAATAACTATTTTTAATCGGACCAAAGATGACGAAGTTACAGCAGATTTTAGAAAACGACGTTTTTTACTTTTTTCTTAATAAAATCTAAACAAGCCAGCATTTACCCGTATTCACCCTGGCATGTTAATGGACATACAATTCCGTAGTACTTTGCCCATTAATGGCAATCTATTTCCACTAATAACAAAGTTACCCATGTAATACCATGTCCAGTGGAACACACCGTATAATGTAAGAAGTTTTATTTTTATAAACATGATCATTATTTGCAGGCGTCAGCATTTTGTATGCGAAAGCAATTAAGGAACCCCCAGAATTATTGTCTTTCAGTCATCCCCTATTTTTGGACGTGTGGCTATACATAGCAACAGCTTATTTGATAATTTCCTTTTGTCTCTATTTAGTCGCACGGTATAAATTAAAAAGTTTAATTTTCAAGTTTAAATCTCTTTTGTATTGCAGGCTTAATCCAGATGAATGGGAAAATCCACACCCATGTAATGCAACCCCTGATGAGTTGGAAAATATATGGGATATAAAAAACTGCTGCTGGTTAACCTTGGGATCTATTATGGCTCAGGGATGCGATATATTGCCAAAGTGAGTAAAGATACAAAAATCCGTTATTCATAAAATATTGGCAAACGTTAAATCTCTCGGTATATATTATGTTAACTGTACCCTTCTTGCACAGCTAGTTAGTGGGTGGTTAGAGAGCTGGGTTCGCGGGTCCATATCTCCAAATCTACTTTCTAAGGGAAATAAGCAGATGAGTCTTTGGCTACATATATTTGGTGACTACTTGTCAAAAATTTACCAAGTATCGAAACTGCCATTGACAGCTCCAACAAAAATAAATAAATAAAAATGAATATTATTTAGCATTAAATCATTGTTCCAAAGTTCAAACAATCAATTGAAGTAAATATAAAAAAGGATATTATAACAATCAATTAAATACTAGGTTATACTTTAAAAGTTATATGCATAGAAAAGAATTAAACTAGACAGTGGTCACGGTGGGCCAAAAAACGGCCCGGTTTATTTTATTGTTTTATTTTGTATACTAACAATAAAACAATATATAGGCTTTTAGGCAATCAAGTCAAGAGTGTTATATCTGCAATAAATTTTTATACAGAGGCTATCAAAAATATTTGTCAAGTTAAGTATTTCGCAAAAAAATTACGAATAATTAAAATATAAATGGTGCTTTCGAATAGGATGCTAATATTTGAGGAGCATAAATCTTTGTAGGTAAAAAGGTCTATAAAACATAGGTCCGGGACCGTTTTATATTTAAGATACAGGGCATCAAAAATTTTTTTTTAAATATTTTGAAACTTCTTAAAATATTTTTTGAATTTTGGTTAATAAAAACTAGACATGAAACCGCCTTTTTTGCAGGAAAAATATTTGTTATACTTCTATCAGTGGCATTTGCCTTAACATGGCCCTAAGTATTCTTAACCAAAAAAATAGGAGGCTACTGCTTTTCTTCAAATTAAATTGAAATACAGAACTTGTCCCCTAAAACCAAGAAAGATTAAAAAACACAACAAAAGTTGCTCTAACGCGTTTTGACAGCGAAGCTGTTATCTTCTGGGAGTTTCTCTCTGAAGATGACAGCTTGGTTCTCAGAAGATGACAGCTTGGTTGTCGAAACGCGTTAGAGCAACCTTTGTTGTGATTTTTAATCTTTCTTGGTTTCAGATTAAAAGAGAGTTTTTCTCTGAAGATGACAGCTTGGCTGTCGAAACGCGTTAGAGATTCCTTTGTTGTATTTTTTAATCTTTCTTGGTTTTGGGGAACAAGTTTTGTATTTCAATTTCTGAAGATAACCAAGGACCAGTCCTTTCCACCAAACAAAAAAAAATCAAAATAAATACCACCTATCTTTTTTGCTCACCGAAACTTTTACCATGGTTCTATTTTTGTTAAACTGGTAAAGCAAAATGAAGGATCAACTTATTCCAAATAAATCTAGTCTCTTAAAAAATGACCTACTGGTAGCCATTTTTGAGATAAATGACTATTTGATGTCTGTTTATTGGGGTTTGTGAAGTGAATGCCATGGATTTAAATCCTTGTATTTAATGTGCAGTGAAAAAAACTGTTGTTTGGTATTTTCATGCAATTAAGTAATGTCAATATAGTTGATTACTAGGATTGAAGGCGTATTTTTACATTTTAGTATTAAATAATTTTGCTAGTTTTTAAAATTGGTCCTATTGGAGGATATGATGTCCTTAAACAAAGTGCAATAAAATACCGATCGCCCTCTTTAATTGCCGCCTAAAATAAAGGAATCAATGCCTAATGTTCTTAAAATAAGCCCAAAAATGGTTGTAGTAGGCTAGAACAATTAAATGTTTCTAAACCTTATATTTAAAAAACAAGTAGATACTCTCTTTAAATTACAATAAGTGGAATACATTTTTGATAAAGAATGACTAGTTATTGAAGCTCGAATGTTAATTTTAAATTAACAGTAAAATGAAATTATTATACGGTCCATTTTTATGGCCTACTGAATAAAACGGTTCAATTTAGTTACATTCATTAGAGAAATCGACACAAACAGACCCACAAAAGGTTTATTTCTCAAAAATAGTTTTCTGTAAGCGATTTTATTAAGAGACAAAATTTGTTTGGAATAAAATTGCATAATAAAATAGAATCATGGAAACAGTTCTGATCCTTAAAATAGGGAATTGGTCGGAAAAAATTACTCAGTATATCGCTTTCACTAAGATTCTGGGAAATAATAAGCCTTAACCGTCTTAGAATATGTTTTAAATTTTGAGACTAACGGCAGAGGTTATGGAGTTACAATCAAAATTATCTTTATTTCTGGAAAATTTGTTTCTTTAAAAAACAATTTCAACTTCCTCCCACTTCCGGTAAGACCGAAAGTGGACATCAACTTTCTTATTTTAAATAGCATATTTCATTTTTAATTTTAATTTCACGTAAAAAAATAAGGTGAGTTTATGTATACATGTTTAATATCATCATTGATAGTTTTAAAGATATTTTAATTTTTTTGAAATAAATGGTGGAAAAGAGGGTTACTTTGACTTTTTGTATCTTTGCTATTATAAGCAGAGAAAAAAATATAATTTAGTTTTAGGTCACATAATATTATGGAGACTGTAAGGATGTGATCAGAATTTATATTTAGTATACAGAGTGACGGAAATTTTATGATTTTTATTGTTTTTGTTTTAGTAAAAAATTTCTGTTATTTAAAATGGGAATTACATGTTTTTTAATCATTTTTGGATTCTTGACTTCAAAAAGAGGAAAAAGTTATATGACTATTTTTTTAAAAATTCTGCACCCTTATAGAGATATAATTTAATATGAAAAAGAAATATATATCGAATTTTTTCTCTAGAAGCAACTTGGCAACAATTTGAAAAAAAAACATAACCACAAGGCCTACAAATTTCATCTTCAATAGTATTTTAAAGATAACACGACAACACGAATAAGCTATTTGGTTAAGTGTAACAGACATTTCATTTTTAAAGTAATAAAAATTGACAACAATTATATCCCTCCTTTATCTGTTAGGCTGTTGGCTTAAGAACTTAGGATTTGTAAGCATTAAATTTTATATTGAATATTAAAAAGGGGGAATATTATTTACGATTTTTTTAATCATAAATCAATCCTAATTTCATTATTTAACTGAAGTATACAGAAATATTTTATGAGATATTGAGCCGCATTTGGAAATTACATCCTTAAACTAAGCAAATCCTAGATTTTATTAACACTATGGAGCATCGACTCATAATGGTAAAATATACAATGATTTTCTCACATTTTCGCACGTACTGCTTCAAAGCTATCAAGAATAGCAATAAACGTGTATACATAATCTTAATTTATTTTTTTTATCAGCAATCCAAATAAAAAATAAGTTGCTATTTAAAATAAAAAAGTTGTTGGCTACTTCCAGTATAACCGGAAGTAAAATGAAGTTAAAAATACTTAAAAAAGAATGTTTAGTTCCGATCAGCCTTATTTACAAAATTAGTTTGTCTTTATAATAAGTATTTCTCCGTATCGTGGTAACCTTTCAATTAAAATAAATACCCGATATATATGGCGTTTTTTTTTTTTAGTGGGAGATTACTTTTATACGGAAAACCACTTATTATGAAGATAAACTAATTTTGTAAATAGGAAATAGGGGGGGTACATTTTTTCCTAAAAATATTTTCAACTTCCTCCCATTTCCAGTTATACCGGAAATAGACATCAACTTTCTTATTTTAAATAACAACTCCCAATTTTTATTTTATATTTAAATTTCTCGTAAAAAATAAGGCAAATTTATATATACATGTTTATTGCTATCTTAATAGTTTTGAAAATATTACAATTTTTCGAAAAAAAAAAATGACAGAAAAGAGGGTTGCTTTGACTCATTGTATCTTTGTTATTATTTGCTGATGATTTTCAAATGTTTTACATAAGTACTTTGCCAGATATCGATTGCGGTCATTCCCGGTGGGACACACTGTATGTTTATGTCTTAGAATTAGAATTATGCGACAGACAGATAAGTGCTTTTTACTGAATATTTCGGGCTCACAAAAATGAGTGCCACATCAATATCACTATGACAAGAAGATAAAATGAGAAAATGACACGTTGTCTGCACAGAGAGATGCGTCGGCCAAAAAGATAGACATCAATGTGGGGTTCCGGGAAGCACGTGCCTCGTGCTTCAAGATGCGCTAGTGTTAAGAACTCCAGTCGGTCTTAGTTTCCAGTTCCTTGTATAGGTACTTCAAAGGTGCCGCAACGCTCAATGTAACTGACTGCTTAATGTGTTCTGAAAGGTTAAACTTCTGTATATTGTACTTTGATTGGAGATGAAAACTGTGACATGCAGGTAAAACATTCCGCTGTTATTCGTATATGATACATACATTTAGGTTGCCCTACACAAGTTCAATTTTCTTTGCTATATTTTTTCAACTCTTACAAATTATTTTACAACCATTTTGCAATGTGAAAATCGTTGCTAAAACCAAGTGCCCACCACGAAAATTAGTTTTATAGTTTATATTAAATTTTCGCAGAAAAGTAGAAAGTGAGTATTCAAACTCAACACATAAAGGTCTACTTTTGTCTCGAAAACTATTTCCAACATAAACACACTATCGTATTTCTTATCAGATAGTAAATAAGAAGATCCAACGCAATCGCTGTTTGCGGCAATCTGAAACAAATTGCCATTCCTTAATAGAAGGTACTGAAATTTAGGATTGTGAAAGGAGTGACCGGCGAAGAAAAAACCAATAAAACTGCATATAAATAAGAAGGTTTTGTTCAATAATAAATATGTATCTTGTAAAACTGAAATACAAAAATTATCCCCTGAAACCAAGAAATATTAAAAAACAGAACAAAGGTTGCTCTAACGCGTTTCGACAGCCAAGCTATCATCTTCAGAGAGATAGTAGTATGCTAGTATCTCTAGCAACGAGAAGAAGCACTGGAATCTGCTGATCATGATGTGATTTGGAAATTTGCTCCAAAAACGAAGTTATATTCATTTGTTCGCTTTATTTCTCTTCAGACGATCCCTCATACAGACAGCTCTTCTCTTATCTCTCCGTAACCATTGATCACCTACAGACGAATTACTCAAAAGCTGAGGTTGTCTTTCTCGGTGAATTTAACGTTCACAACATCCCCTGGTTAAGGTTTTCTTCCCGAACTGACGACGCGGGAATGGTGGCAGAGGCATTCGCCATTACTTGTAAACTATCGCAATTAGTTGAGGAACCCACAAGAATTCCTGATGTAGATACCCATCAACCTAATCTACTCGACCTTTTCCTTACAAATTAACCAAATTCGTATAACATCTCTGTGACATCACCGCTTGGAAATTCGGATCACAAGCTTGTAGCAGCCTCTCGCTCGCTTCATTACCACGACCTTCCCAGACGCAGTCCCGTAGGGTTTGGCACTTTAACTCTGCAAACTGGGAAGAATTAAGAAACTTCTTTGCATCTTTTCCATGGCAGGAAGTCTGCTTTAACTCAAACAACCCTTCCTTAGTCACCGAATTCATCACGGAAACTATCCTGATTGGTATGGAATGCTCAATTCCTCACTTCCAAAAGAAGTCTGCCTCCAGTAAATCTTGGTTCAGTAAAAAATGTGCTCGGGATGTCTCCTGCAAAAATCGCGCATATCGTCATTGGCGAAATAATCCCTCAGTCGAGACTCGGGCCATATTTGTAGATGTACGAAATTCTTTTAAACAGGTTATTGGCGAGTTAAAAAGTGATTTCGATCGTAAAATGCGCCAGAGTCTTATCAACTGTCCGAACGGTTCCAGGTCCTTTTGGGGATTTGCAGAGTCGATTGGAAAGAATTTTACATCTTCAAATTTTCCACCTTTATTCGATGAAAATAGCAATATTTTTATTACCTCCAAGGAAAATGCTGACATGTTAGCCTTAATGTTTGCTGAAAATTCCAATCTTGATTCTTGAAACGCAGAACCACCTATTCTTCCTAAGGTTGGCACTTCGATGGATGAAGTTGTTTTCAGATAACGCATAATCAGGAAGATTCTCCTTGAGCCCGACACCTCGAAAGCTTCTGACCTTGATGGTATTCCCGCTATTGCTCTTAATAAGTGCGCCCCAGGGTTGACTCCTGTCCTAAGCAAATTGTTCACACTCTCTTACAACAAAGGTGTATCCCCTAGCATCTGGAAATCTGCTAGAGTGCAGCCTGTCCCTGAAAAGGGAAAAAGGAATCTGGCTAACAAATATCGCCCTATATCTTGGTTACCCGCTATATCTAAAGTGATGGAAAAGGTTATCAACATCGAAATTCTTAAATATCTGGCGGAAAATAGAATTATCTCCGACAGGCAGTACGGTTTTAGACAACAACGTTCCACTGGCGCCCCACTGGCATATATTACTCACATCTGTAACTCAACTATGGAAAAGCATTGTGAGGCTAGGATTGTGGCATTGAATATCTCAAAGGCCTTCGACAAAGTCTGGCACCAATCTCTCCTCTCCAAATTTACAGCTTATGGTCTTCCTCCTGCTATTTGATATCCAATTTTCTTGCTGACAGATCTTTTAAGGTCGTCGTCGATAACATTTCATTCGAGACATTTGCGATTAACGCAGGGGTGCCACAGGAGTCTCTTCTGTTTCCTACTCTATTTCTGTTACACATAAACGATCTCTTAGCTTCAACTTCTAATCTACAGCTACGCAGATGATAGCAACCTTGTATCATCTTTTTTTCTCCGACAAACCATTATCTATCGCTGCTTCAGATCGACTAAGGGAACAGCAGAAACAAACGATTAATCGGGATCTCAAAAATATTCTGGAATAGGGTAAAAACAATTTGGTCGACTTCAACGCTTCCAAAATTCAGGCCGCGATTTTCTCTAAAAAAACATGAAAGTATAATGCAACAAACATACTAATGGACAGTAAAATCCTTCTGATGGGATCTAATCTATCTATCCTAGAAGTAAATCCGAGCACGAACTTCTCTTTGGACGATCATGTGCGCGCCATTGCCAAATCAGCCTCTCAGAAGCTGGACTTTTTTTAGAGCTAAAAAGTGCTTCACAGCTCATCAGCTATTAACATTATACAAAGCTCAAGTTAGGCCAACACTAGAATACTGTTTTCATGTTTGAAGTTCAGTCCCAAAACACACTTTAGCTCTCTTGGATTCAATTCAAAGAAGAAGAACGATTCGCCTAATTGATGACGAGAGTCTGACCGATTCTCTCGAAACACTAGAGCACAGACGTACTTGTCTCTTTTCTACAAGTACTATCATAGAAAATGCTCGCAGGAACTAATAGGATTGATCCCCCTAAGGGCAAGATTCTTGAGGCGTACTAGACAGTCGAAAACAGCAAATTCCTGTGCGGTCTAGCTTAACGCAGTGAAGACTTCTGTCTACGGAGACTGTTTTTTCTACGGAACTTCCAAGTTATGGAACTTGTTACCGAAAGGAATTTTTTCCAAAAATTACAAATTATCCTTGTTTAAGAAGGCGGTTCATCGCCATCTATCCTTATTTCTGCATCCTACTCGCAGTGCTTTGAAAGCATAATGGGGTTACCTTTTGCGAGGGGATCAAACTTAAAAAAAAAATTTAAATAATTATTATTTCTAGTTTTTTTTAGAGATTAGAAATAAGAACAATGTAATGAATACACAATATAGACAATTAGAATATGTGCATTTTGACATATTCAATTTAAATTCAGTGCCGCAATGGTAGAGCGATCCACTAGCGTTTTTTAGTAACGCAATACCGAGATATGTGGATTAGATATACGGCAATTCCTTCCATTTTTGCCTTATCTTTAGTCACTTACAGCGTCTAAAGATATTTTCATTTTACAAATTACAAAAATGCAAGAAAATAAATGAAAAAAAAAAAACAATCCCAATCACCAGAGCACTACAATCAGCGTGTCCACTATGCCATAGGCGAAACTTTTCTGAAATGAAAATTGGCAGAAATGACACGATTGTTTAAACAGAAAAGCAATGTAACTCACTACCTCTACCATACCAGCGGCGAAATTCTTCTGAAATGGACAATCAACAATGGCACAAAAAATAGATAAAAAAGAGTGTTTACAAATGGCTCCATCGAAGTTCAATTTTCGGATTTAGGAGCCTCTAATAGGAAAATAACCCATCAAAACCCCCATAAACCCAATATTATTTTGCTGCATTTTGATCCAGATGTGTAAAAATATATAGGGTGTGCTATTTATTTTATTTATCTGTATATGATTGGTACAATAAAATAAAAATAATTTTAAAATGTGCTCCCTATAGATGTACACTACTGGACAAAATTTCATTTGGAATTTGGATATCTTTTTAGGTTTAGGAGCTATCTTCCCTCCACGCGCTAATGGCGGACCCTGTATAATATCTACAAAAGGTTTAAGGACCTGAGATTCTTAAGTTTAATTTTTCTCTAATAAATTATGTTTTTCTTTAGTAAAATTTTAACCATTTGACCAATTTTCACCAAAATCATTAGGGCTCTACATTAAAAAATTACAAATCAGCAGAAATAAGAATGGCAAAAATCTCTTAAAATTTGCGACCTGTAGCGTAGTTATAGGCACATACTGACCACAATCGTTTTTCAATGATGAATTTTGGAGTTAATCGCAATTTTGAAATATACCAAATATTACCATCGTCTATAGAAAGCTTTCCTCTATCCAAAATTTATATTAGAACCGATTTGGTGCAAAATTACGCGAGAAGTCTACTTACGGTCGTGGGGTGTAATTGTTAAATTGAATTCATATTATTTTGCCATATTCTATAGGAACTAATATAATGGCAGCTAAGAGATTTTTACGAGCTCAACGTCAATGAAGTTCGTACCTTAAATAATTTCAAAACATATATTTTGTAAACTACATTACGAAATATTTACTAACAATTTTTAACAAATTTTTATTAACAAAAGGAAGATTTATCCGCACTGAGGAGTAACCAGTAAATAATAGTAAGATCAGAAAAGCTAATATTGGAACCAGAATTGGTTCACCTTGATCGAAATGAATTTATTTCAATCGGCAAATTAAATATATACCCATTAGATAATTAAAACATAGATAGGAAGGTACATATGTCTATCTTTATCAAAATATAAATATATGTTTTCTTTGCAGAGGCATATCAACAAGAATGGTCACTGGAATGTGGTGGTTCTTTTCTCTCATTATTACAGCCTCGTACACAGCTAACTTGGCAGCTTTTTTAACCGTAGAACGCATGGGACCAACAATTAATAGTGCTGAAGATCTCGTAAACCAAAATAAAATTAAATTTGGTTGTCTGCAAGGTGGTGCTACGTGGTCGTTTTTTAAAACCTCAAATTTTTCCACATATCATCGAATGTGGGTACAAATGGAGTCTGCTGATCCAAGTGTATTTGAAAAAAATAATCCCGATGGTGTAAAGAGGGTTCTTACATCTAAACGTAAGTATGCTTTCCTCATGGAGAGCACTCAGATTGAATATGAGATGGAGAGGAAATGCGATCTTAGGCAAGTCGGCCACTTACTTGATAGCAAAGGATTTGGAATTGCAATGAGAACAAGTAATGGGGACAAACCATATAGTAACTAACACCTTCTAACGTGCGTCATTTTGTAGATGCTGAATACAGAAAAGCATTTAATGCAGCGATTTTAAGTTTACAAGAACAAGGAACTTTACATAGTCTCAAGGAAAAATGGTGGAAACAAATGAATGGTGGAGGTCAATGTAAGGTAATAATGGCAACGTAATTCATCCTTCATCTTGTACTTATTTTTGATAAAATTTCCTTACTTACTTAAGTGCAAAAAATGGTAACAATATTTTTTTCAATTTTCTGAATACCGTAAAACCACTTTTATGAGCAATCTCAAGAATTCTATTAAACTAAATTAAAAATCGATTAGAATCTGTTATTTCTTATATCGTATACCTCAAAGGTCGCGAAACATGGTTTATTGCGAAAATCTCCTATAATTCGCAGACGAAGGTCAGTGAGGGTTACTAGGCAAGTCATTAAATTATTTACGAATACATTCCGCCTATTGAATAACGCAAAGGTTTTGGACTAATATATTCCTATTTCCATAATTCCCTTGCGAATTTTCTGAAATTTCTGATGTGAGTTGATTGTGTCTGTCCTATTAAAAGAAGCAACAGATCATCACGTCCTCCCATGATGTCTGCGGTTCTTCAGATTCTGCAATAGTTACCTCAATAATGACATGATTATTATTGTCCCTGACTTCTTTAGAGTGACGTTTTATTGCATTAATTTGATTAAAAAGATTTTTTATATCTCATTTAACTATTTGCCTCTGTTATTTTTCTCTACAGATTACATTTTGCAAGTTTATTTGGACAAAAGAGAAAAGTGTTGTGTCGAAGATCTGTATGTTACCTTAGTGATAAGTGAGTGGAACATTTTCTTTAACTTAAAAAGTAGAATTATATAAATAGACATTATCGTAAAATCATTAATTATATATCACTTCAGATATGATAGCATAGGATGGTTTTTTTTACTTGATTTGGAGCAATAGTACTTTTGTTTCTTTTTTTTTTCACAATGTTGCTTTATACAAGAAATGAACACAGAAAATCGAAGAGACGATATTAACATTTTATTTAAAATAAATGGAGCAGCAAGTTTCAACACAAATTTAACTGGGCCGAAGAAATGTTAAATAAATCAAAAAAAACATAATATTTCTGGTCAATAAGTGTCTACCATAAAAAAAAATTTAACGTTACACCAGTTTATCGATGCGCAAATATTTTGATGAATTAGGAACATCTAATACCAGAATATGCACCATGATGATGATTCCTGTAGAGAAATGCACTTACTCATCTCTTTTTAAGTAAATATTATTTGACGAACCAAGAGTACACCTAAAATTATTGGCTTATTAACTCTGCCAATGATGTTAAAAAAGGATGCGTCTTGGATTGAACACGGTGTACAGAGTGAGCGAAACTCGACGTCTCAGCTCTATTATAAGACAAGGAAAAACGATATGGGAAATCTTAAACAAGTTCTTAAATTGGATTGAATAAGGTCCATTCTAGATAAAATTTGCATATTTTTCCACATCTGGAAACCAATGTAATGACGGCATTGAACTTTTTTTTTCAGAAACATACCTGTAATTTTGCATATTCAAAAAAACTAGTTTTTATAAACAAATTTTGTCAACAAAAAAAATTGTATCTTATTTGGCTAAAAAGTTATAAGTAATTTTGTCGTAAAAAGTAGAATATTATCAAAAATTCGTAATTACTACGATTTAAACAATTAGCCCTTGGAAATGCAATAAATCAAAAATCAAAGCATAGGAGCATCTGTCAATAATTGAACCAATTGTTGACAAACATTTTTTGTTGCCATTTGACTTTGAAAAACGTTCACGTAAATGATATACAGGGTAAGTTAGAAAGAAAACGCCAACGCTAAACTGGAGATACTAGACACCAAAATATTACGATTGAGCTCAACATGCCTTATACCAATGTGACTGGTTTAAGAGATACTGGGCGTTGAAAGTTTAAATTTTATTCTGAAAGTTTTTAATAATTGAGAAAGTTTTGATGCTATAAATTTAATATTTCAAAATTGTATGTTTTTTGGTATGGGAATTACGAATTTTGAGTTGATATTGACGAAGCTCTCAGAGGGCGCTAATTTCACATAATCATTTACGTAAATTAAAACATTTTTTGTTGTTGAGTTATGCTTAAAACAAGTAGATACTATATAAGAACGATCAATTTTACAAAGAAAAGAGACTCTTGCTTAGGTCGTCTAAAGCCAACGGTTTTTAGGATATTTTCATTTAAAAGTTTTAATGTATTTTCTTATGATTTTTCAATATTAAATTTACAACACCAAAACTTTCTTGATTATTGGGAAGCTTCAGAATAAAATTTAAACTTTGAAGGCCCTGTATCTCTTAAACCAGTCACATTAGTCTAAGGCATGTTGAGCTCAATCGTAATATTTTAATGTCTAGTATCTCCAGTTTTGCATTGGCCCATTCTTTCTGATTCACCCTGTATTATTTATTAATTATGGGTAATTTCAAAAGAACCCTAGAAGAGCGGGTGAATACTCTCTGAGATACCCCGAACATGTTATTTCAAACTAACGAATATTCAATAGATTTGTCTCCAAAGGTTGTTTGATTAAATTGGGAGTTTTTAATAATACATGTTTTACAAAAAATTTGCTTATAACTTTTGAACTGAAAAAGATACCAAATATTTTTGTAAACAAAATTTGTTTAGAAAAATTAGTTCTTTTTAAATGTGGTAAAGTATAGATATGTTTCTGCAGAAAAAAATAAAATGACGTCTTTACTTTGGTTTCCAAATCTGGAAAAATATGCAGATTTAGCCTAAAATGGACCTTATTTAATCCAGGGTAAGAAACTCATTTCAGATTTCTTACATCGTCTTTGCTTTTCTTATAACGCCGAGACATCGAGTTTCGCTCACCCTGTTCAGTGCATCTCATTTTCGATGGTTTTGCCCTATTTCTACATTTTCAGCAGAGATAGAGGTAAGGCATTGTAACTGGTGTCGCCTTTGAAACATTAACTGCTGGTTGAGGAGTCTCGTTGGTAGGTTCCTCCAAGTTGTTAGTGACAGTGACCGTACTCGACATCACGCTGTACCTACCGCTAGTCGAGGGAGACTGTAGCTCACTTTTCGAACCGGACCCTCTACCTAAATCCGGATCGCGACAAGAGGTTATGGTAGTACAATGTCGATTCACCCGATTTATTCCGTAAATTATACATATGTTTAAATTTAAGTAGCATTTTATCACCTTCTGCCAGGTTTGTTTTCAGCCGCCCCTTGCTTGGGGTACAGACGCTGTCTGTAACCGCCCTTTTAGGATCAGACGTTACTTGCTAGTTTTGGTGCGCCCCGGGTATTTTATTCCCCGGGTGTCATCCATATATGGAAGGCGTTCCCCTGTCCGCCACCTGGGGAGGCGCCCGATGGGGGACTAGCAACCCCTCACGGGTTATTGTTATTATTAATATTATTATTATTATGTTTTTTTTTTCATTCATGGTGATGGGTGGTTTTAAAGACCAATACGCATAGATATCAAGCATAGTCTTTATTCTGCACGGTCATTGTAACTGAGAAATTTTCTTGCAAGTGAACACGTGTCCAGGATTATTGATTTTTGTAGATATATATACGTGTTTGAAGAAAGTTCCAGTGTCTTTAGTGCTTGGTGGAGGTTTTTGGGTATAACATATGTTGCTGACATGATAATAGGGATTATTTTAACTTTTCTTTGGTGCTACATTTGCTTTATCTCTTCCGCTAGCTGTATATATTTTTCGATTTTCTCGCCTGTTTTCCTTTGCACATTAGGTGTATTTGGTATATATATTTTAGTTAGGTCGGTTGTCTTACTAGCTTTATCTATCAGTGTGATGTCTGGTTTATTATGTGGTGTTGTCCTATCCGTGGTTATACTTCTATTCCAGTACTGTTAGATATTATTGTTTTCTAGTACGTTTTGTAGTTGGTATTTGTTGTACGTTGTATGGAGTTGAACTAATTCGTGTTTCATTGTTAATTCTTGGTGTATTTGCCTGGCCACGTTGTCATGTCTTTTTATATATTCTGTGTTTGCTAGAATGTTACGACCCCCTGTTATGTGGTCTATTGATTTTACTTGTTGGTTACATAACCTGCACTTATCCGTTGTTGCATTGGGATTCTTGATGATGTGTTTACTATAGTATCAAGTGTTTATTATTTGGTCTTGAATTGCTATCATGAATCCTTTTGTTTCGCTAAATATCGTTCCCTTCGTTAGCCATGTATTGGATGCCTGTTTATCTAGCTGAGGTTGGAAAAAGTAATTGGAGTGTTTTCCATGTAGAGTTTTCTGTTCCAATTTCTCTGTTTTTTCTGTTAAAAAATTGCGGTTGTTTAGTTTAAACGTGGTAGCCGAGGATATCTATATGTGCTATTGGCCTATGGATTGCGCTTTCCTCTGCTGGTTGTGTGATATATTTTCTGAGTTTATTCACTTGCTTGCAGTTCATGTTCTTAAAATCAATAACACCTCTTCATCCTTCTTCCCTCTTGAGAGTAAACCTCTCTACATCTGAGTGGATATGATGTTTTTGTCGCTTGTAGTGTTCCATTCGAGTTAATATGCTGAGTGCTATTATAATATTATTATACATATAGAAACAACTTTGATACAAAAATCATAGCCCAAATTTCATCCTCTAATGTGGCGCTGTCATCCCCTAAATATTTTTAAATGGGAATGGGAATTAAGTGATACGTCATTAGAAACAATTTTTAATTCTCTATACGCTAGCACTTTGATTTTAAAATTCAGTCAATTTATTTAGAAGTTACGAACATTTGCATTCATATGGACATAATAGACAAATATATCGATATTCCTTTGTTTGTCGAATACACCAATTAAATAGGTGTTAATGCATTTAAGAAACTGATTTATTTGACAATTCTATATTTTCTCCAAATCCGATGTTTTTTTAAATACTTTCTATGTCAAAAGTACTTATATGATTCAGATGGTTTTGTCTTTTCATAATAAAAAAAATCTATTCTTGTAATTTTTAGTTATTATTTTGAATGAAGTTTTTTAAAAGACAGATTTCGCTTCATGTGTTTCGTATAAAACTATTTAAATTTATTAAAAGTGTAATGTTGTCGTTCTACATCATTTTGGCAGGCAAAAAAGAAAAGGTGTTTATCTTCCAGTAATAGCTAATAATCAGTGAATTATCGTTGCATACTAAATAGATGACTAAAAACACTTCATCCTCAAAATACAGAAGATTTCCTGTCAAATGCGGGAATACTTGAGAGGGCATTTTTTTTACAAAATACGGGAAAATCTAGAAAGTAGGGAAATCTGGCAACCCTATCTCAATAGCACTAATTTTCAGAAAGAAGATGCAGCATCCGAGACTTCTGCAAATGAATTAGGGATGTTACATGTTGGAGGCGTTTTTGTGGTGTTGACTCTAGGTATGATAGTAGCACTAATCATAGCAATATTTGAATTTCTCTGGAATGTTAGAAAAGTTGCCGTTAAAGAACAGGTAGGAACTGTTTAATATATTAAAACAGAAACAAGTTATTATGACGGCTCCGTATCTTTATTTTGTACTTTATTTAATTGTTTTCAAACATAGATTGGCGAAAATTTCATCAATAATGCTTAAGATTAAATTTAACCAAAATAAATATTGCCTCTTAAAAAAATAACCTTTAGGACCTCCGGATTTAAATTGTGTTTAATGAACAATGCAAACAAACTACTGTTTGGTTGTTTTCATGCCGACAAGTAAAATATTAATATGGTCCTTTGAAGGCTATTTTTGTATTTTAATGTTAACTAAATTTGCAATTTTGAAAATGAATTTTATTAGACAACATAGCTCCTTTAAATAATATGCTGCTATAAATAACGATCGCTCTCACAAATTGCTTGCTACCTTATTAATATTTATTCTTAATGTTAAATTAAGCCAAAAAAAGAGTTGCAGTATGCCAAAACAATTAAATCAATATAAAACTAAAATTTGCTAAGGCTATATATAAAAAACTTGTTTAAATTGAAACAAATCGAAAAAAGACACATAAAATCACCAATTATTGAAGCCCAAACATTGATTTTAATTTGCTGGTGGAAATAAAATTGTCCTACAGTTTATTTTCAAACGCTTTAATTCCATTACATTCTCTTCAGAAACCGTCAAACAGGCATTCTCAAGAATGATTATCTGTGGGTGATTTTATCAAGAGGCAAAATATATCTTTGTTTCGCTCCGGCTTTAAGAAAATACAATTACCAATAGGGGAAAGGTGGCGTAAAGTGACCACGTTAACAGAAAATGTTTTTTTTTTTGGAATGCAAATAATAATTAAAAATAAAATATTTAAATAGCAAAACACAGTGTAATAAATATTGATTGAAAAAAATATATTAGTATTTAATGTATTGACAGATGTATTAGATATAATTTTCTTTGATTGTGCACTACAAATTGTCCACTTTATCCAAATGGGTGGGTAAAATGGCCAAGGTTGGCGGAATTCATTTAATGGGGAAAAAATTCATCCTATTAATGTTATTGAATGCTGTTTCCCTTGCAGCAAATATGGCCCCAAACTTTTGTAAAATCACATTAGGATGCCTAACATTTAAAATCTTTTAGCCAAATTTTTTGTAACAACTCGTTTTTCTTTGTTGAAGTTAATCTAGAGTTTGTTTTTTCTACTAATTCAAAAGTTATATGTTGTAAATCATTACGGGTAATTCCAAAGAAGCCTCAGTTTCATATCCAGAGGGTAATTCACAAGCTCTTATTCTTATTCTTCTGTAAAACAGATGCCTGACCACTTTTCTCAAACAGCCGAAAATCTGCTTAATATCAACTTTGTCATACGAGTCGTTTTAAATTCGAATTGAATACATAAAAAACGAGCCCAAAGTGCAACTATTCAACTTAAAATTATTTAGTAAATAATAAAATGGAAGTTGTCCTACCTAATAAAAAACTAAAAAATGACACTTATTTTGGATCAACATTTGCAAAATACACATTTTAGCTTAACTCTTTTAAACAGGTATTACAAATGGCTTCTTTGTTCACTACAAACTTAAAAACGACCTATTAGAAACTGTTATAGACCTCATCGAAAGATAACTACCTCAAACAGGGTTCCAAATCGTCAGTGATCACCTTTCCCGCTATGGCCACTTTTTCCACCTTTCCCCTATACTTTAGTGAGTAGCAAGGGTATTAAAATGTAATATGTACCCTGACGACATGTTTGACGCATTTGCAAAAATAAAGCAGCTATTTACTTGAAAGCATACATGGAAATTGAAAATAATTCTTGAATATGTTTTTCAGATTACTCCAGTTGAAGCACTTAAAAAGGAATTGAAATTTGCTCTCAATGTATGGGTTGACAAAAAGAAAGTTTACTCATCGAGGCGTGCCACAATGGAAATGGATAGAAAAGACAGTAATGGAACCAAATCTAAAATGTACATCGAAAAGTACAAACAATAAGAGATAACTCATTTGTTTATTTGAAGTTAAGTGAATTAAAATAATAATGTTTTACTGTTTTATTTTGTTGCCCCATTTCTGAGGACTTATTATACCGAGTGTTTTTTTTTAGTTGGGAGGTTACCTTTATATGGAGTACCACTTAATATAAAGGCAAACTGACTTTGTCGGTGTGGCTAATCAGGGCTACTCGTTAAACCGGAAGTGGACATCAACTTTCTTATTTTAAATGGCAACCCCCAAATTTTATATTTATTTGGATTTTACGTAAAAAATATAAGGTAAGTTTATGTATACATGTTTATTGCTATCTTTGATAGTTTTAAAGATATTTCAATTTTTCGAAAAAAAAATGACAGAAAAGAGGGTTATTTTGACTCTGTATCTTTTTTATTATTTGCAGTAAAAACATAAAATTTAAATTAAAGTCACGGAATATTATAAAGACTATAATAATGTAATCAAATTTTACATTTATTATATAGGGTGATGGAAATTTTATAATCTTTACTGCTTTCGTTTTATGCAAAAAAACTCTTTTTTTAAATAAGAACTTTATGTTTTTTAATTATTTTTGGATTCTTCATATAGAAAGAAGAAAAAGTTATATTACTTATTTTGTAAAATTTTGTACCATTACAGAGATATTTTACATAAATCTCAAAATAAAACGAATCAAACATCTCTTTTTTGTTCAAGTAGGAAATTAAGTGTAGTCAATAAAAGCTTAAAAAGCTTAAAAATAAAATAATTGACAAAAAATTTACATCAAGAACAACAAGGACGCTCTTCTGTTTCAATACATTTAAAGGCATATTTTAAGATTTCGAATTGAGTAACCTTTTTAAGCACATCTGATTGTTCCTAGCAATATGCTTGTCATGCAGTAGTCGTAAAAAAATTCACTAAATAATTTCCATTTCGATTTTAATTATAAAATTTAACGCTTACAAATCCTGAGTTCTAATCTAACAGCCTAATAGATAAAGGACGAATTTTCTTGAACATTTGTTGTTGATTTTTATTACTCCAAAAATCAGAAGTCTGTTTAACAAACCATTTTCATGAAACTTACATTCGTGGCTACCTAAACATTTTTCAGTAAGTATTCTAAAAATTAGCCAAAAACGTATTCGTCTTGTGCGGTTATCTTTTAAATGTTATTTGGCCTAAAATTTTTAAGCCTTGTGGTTGAGTTTTTTTTGAAAATTTTGTTGACTATTATCAAGTTGCTACTAAAAAAAAAGATATATTTTTCGTTTTCATTTTGCATTATATCTCTGTAACGGTGCAAAATTTTAAGAAATTAGTATACCTTTTTTCTTCTTTTTACGTGAAAAATCTAAAAATGATTAAGAAACACATAGATCCTATTTAAAAAAAACAGAGTTTTTTTGAATAAAACAAAAACAATAAAGATCATAAAATTTCCATCAGTGTAATAAATGTAAAACCTGATTACGTTATTATAGTCTCCATAATATTTCATGACTTCAACCCAAATTTTATGTTTTTACTGCAAATAATAAAAAAGATACAAGACGTCAAAATAACCCTCTTTTCTATCATTTTTTTTTTTTCGAAAAATTAAAATATCTTTAAAAGTATCAAAGATAGCAATAAACATGTATACATAAACTCACCTTATTTTTCTACGTAAAATCCGAATAAAGTATAAAATTTGGGGGTTGTTATTTAAATTAGGAAAGTTGAAGTCTACTTTCGGTATAACCGGAAGTAGGAGGAAGTTGAAAATATTTTTGAAAGGTAGTTTAGCTTCGATTAGCCGTATCGACAAAATCAGTTTGCCTTTATAATAAGTGATACTCCATATAAAAGTAACCTCCCAACTAAAAAAAAACACCCGGTATAATTAGGTCATATGTGAAGTGATTTCAGTTGACTTTATCCATTGTTTTTTATTGAAAATGTGATGACGCCTTAGCCCAAATGTACAGGGTGAGCGAAACTCGATGTCTCAGCTTTATTATAAGAAAAGGAAAAACGATATAAGAAATATGAAAAAAGATTCTTGAATTGGATTGAATAAGGTCCATTTTTTCATATCTTTCCAGCTTTGGAATTCAAAATAATGACGTCATTTAAGTTTGTTTTTTAAAAACATACATTTATTTCTGCATATTTAAAAGTACCTAATTTTTCTAAACAAATTTTGTAAAGAAAAAAATTTGGCATTTCTTTTGGTTAAAAAGTTATAAGCAATTTCATTGTAAAAAAATGAATATTATCAAACATTCCTAATTACTACGATTTAGACAAATATCCTCTGGAAAATGCAATAAATTAAAAATAAAAGTATAGTAGCATCTGTCAATAACTGAACTAATGGTTGACAAACAGTTTTTGTTGCTTGAAAAAATGTTCACGTAAATGTTACATAGGGTGAGTTAGAAAGAATGGACCGATGCTAGACTGGAGATACTAGACTTCAAAATATTACGATTGAGCTCAACATGCCTTATACCAATGTGGCTGGTTTAAAGTTTAAATTTTATTCTGAAATTTTTTAATAACTGAAACAGTTTTAACTCTATAAATTTAATATTTGGGAATTTTATGTTTTTTGATGTGAGAATTACGAATTTTAATTTTATATTGATGCTGCCCCTAGAGGTCGCTAATTTCACATAATCATTTACGTAAATTAAAACATATTTTTTATCTGTTGAGTTATACTTAACACAAGTAAACAGTATAAAAGAAGGATCAATTCTACAAAGAAAAGGTACTATCTTTTTAGTCATCTAAAGCTAAAGTAAGCTAAAGCAAAGCTAAAGTAAAACTAAAGTAAAGCTAAAGTAAGCAAAACTAAGTAGGTTTACTAAAGTTAAAATATTAAATTTATAGCACCAAAACTTTCCCAATTATTGAGAAATTTTAGAATAAAATTTAAACTTTGAACGCCCTGTATCTCTTAAACCAGTCACATTAGTATGAGGCATGTTGCGCTCAATAGTAATATTTTGGTATATGTATACTGTATAGTATTTCCAGTTTTGCGTAGGTCCATTCTTTCTGACTCACCTTGTATTATTTATTAGTTTATAGGGAATTTCGAATGAACCATACATGAGCAGAAAAATAATCTCTGAGATACCCCAGACATGTTATTCTAAACCTAAGAATATTTAATAGATTTGTTTCCAAAGGCAGTTTGATTAAATCGTACCAATTGCGAATTTTTAATAGTATACTTTTTACTATAAATTTGCTTATAACTTTTTAACGAAAATAGATATTAATTTTTTTTGTAAAATTTGTTTAGAAAAATTAGTTCTTTTCAAATGTGCAAAAATACAGGTATGTTTTTTAGGAAAAAAATTCAATGACGTCATTACTTGGGTTTCCAAATCTGGAAAAATATGTAAATTGGGCTTAAAATGGAATTTATTCAATCCAATGTAAGTGTTTTTTTTTCAGATTTCTGATATCGTTTTCCTTTTTCTTATAATAGCGCTGAGACATCGAGCTTCGCTCACTCTGTACACTTAGCTTTAAAACATTATAGATGTATAAATATCCAGAACATTACGTGAAATCTAACAAAAAATGCTAAGTGTATACTATTTAAAATAAAAAAGTTGACATACTTATCTCCTACAACAGGAAATAAAAATATTCTAGTTCATCGTTCTTGGTGATAATGGTATAGTTTTAAGTTTGTCAAAGCTCTACTTTTTGAGAAATTGATTGATTAATAAAGACCGGAAGTTTAGGCACTAAAAATCTTTAAAATAAGCGCTTATATTAGCACTATAAAATGGGCATTTAAGCATTAAAAACAATATTTTAAGCATTTATTTCCATGAAATATATATGTATAGATACATTTTATACTTATATATATTTTTCTAACATTGGTCATCATTAACATTATTCTCATTTATATTACAAGTGGTTACTAAATATCGCTTTAGGTTTTCTATGGTAAAATTTTGGCGTCTGTCCGAAACAATCTATTCTAATTTGGAAAATGTTCTTTCTACCTCCACAGATGTAATAGTTGCATATTTAAAACATACAATTTTGTTCACTGGTAATTCAACATTAGCTTCAATCCCACAAAGAATTTCTGAAATATTTTTTAAAGTTTGGTATTCAGTATTTGCATCTATTACCTGTTGCAATGTTTGAAAAATCCTATTTCCTTTATCGCCAGGAATTCCAGACATTTTTTTTATTATATCTTCAAGAATTTTAACTGAAGCTGTTAACAATTCTCCTTGTTTTTCCAAAACTCTTATTGATTCACCCAAAACATAATAGTTAGCAGCAATAAAACTGAGAGCATTCTTAACACTTTGTTGTTGAAGAAGTTCTTTAACGATTCATATCAATGCTGCGTCATCTTCATCGAGGTGGTCCACAATTTGTTTAAATGTGGCAAAATTTTTTGAATAGTATAATGAATAGTATACAACAGCTGAAATCCATGTTCCCCATCTTGTTAATATTGGTTGAGGAGGCGAAACTAGGTCAGGAGCCATTTCTTTAAATACTTGGATTCTCGAAAGGGTCTTTCAAGTAAATTTTCTTACCATTTGAAATTAGTCTGTCTTCTTCGGCGACTCTGTGTAAGGCATGGGCTAAGCAGGTAGGTCAAATGCATCATTTTCGGAAAAATCACTTTCAAGCATTTTGCCGCCTTTTTCATGTAAGAAGTCGCATTAGATATGAATAAAAGTACACGTTCGTGTTAAATCCCTTCTAGCCAAAGTGTGTTTAACGATGAAATAACCAGTTGAGCAATGCTACTGCTATCAACTTTTTCTAGGAATTCTGAAGTTAGTAGAGAAACTGTAGGAGGGCTTTCGGGGCACATACTACCTATGACTACATTAGCCCTATGTCTCCCCACTGCATCAGTACTTTCATCTATTGATACTCAACTGTTACTGTTGCCAATGCCTTGACGTATTTGAACTAATTTTCCTTGATAGGCCTTCTCAAAATATTCTTTTCTTGAAGAAGACTCACAGGGAAATTTTTTTTTAGTGCACTTCAAATAAATTTTTTATTGATTTGTGTTATACTTTCCATAAAGGGATACCGGCTTCAACAAACGCTGTACATACATACATCCATGGAAAACTGAGACTGGAGCTTTTTAATCTCCGTAAACGGTTGTAAAGGTCCTAGTTTTTTAAAACTTTTCTTCTTAATTGCAGCCCCCTTATAAAATTTACCATTTAAATGCTGCGTGATATGGAATTTTTTTTTCCATTAATACTTTTCTCACACACTTTACACAAAAGCACTTTACCATCTGTTGACAAAATGTCTTTTCCGAATTCGGGAACGAATTTTTGTAATTTGTCTTCTAATGAGGACGCAATTTTTGGCATTTTTTCTGAAATTAAGTACAAAGGAATTTCTAAAGGAAACAAACTTACATTTAGAAGGTAGTACACACAAAATATTAATGATAAAATAAATATATCTCCAGAATTGAAATATACCTGAAATCGCACCCCTACTGAGATATATTGTATTGTATACGGTAAGGCCTAATGGATAGAAGAAAATAATGTATTTAAGATATTATGAGATTATAACGTAACCCATTATTATGTTTCTATAAGCAAATATTTTGTGTTATAAGCTTTTTAAGCAGTAACCTCTTAAAATTAGGAAAAATAAGCATTTTAGGCATATTGCTTAAACTTCCGGGCTTTATTGATTAATTTTATTGTGGTACACCCTGCCTTTATAGTAATATAAATTCGGGGCAATCTGGTTTTACTTCAGCCTTTTAAACAGTCTGGAATATTTATTTCTGGATTCTATAAATGTTAAAATTGAATGTTAAAATAATTGCAAGGTGCCTAAAGAATATTTCTTGCATTATTTTTTGTTAAATTCATAAGCCGCACCGAAGCTAGATAACTGTAAACGCCCTTCGTGACTAGACTTCAGATTCACTAAAAAAGAAAGTACCCGAAATGTACCCAACCGATTTATTTCATTTTGTGATATGGTATAGTACATAAAAAATATTGGACGCGTATTTTTTTCAGATGCTAACTCGGCGATTTAAGTGGTGAAACCACCCCTTAAAGTTAACCCCAAAAAACAGTTTTTCTTTAATAACTCAAGAATTAATTGGAATTTTTTAATGAAAAAAACGCTCTGTCATTTCTCATAAAAAAGCACTCCTAAAAACATATCAGTTATGTTAAAAAGTTGCAACCCCTAATTTTTATGGGGATGAGTTTCATTTTTTTTTCTTATATATCAACTTTTGAACAACTGAGTTTTAATAAATTTAACGATTTTATTAGGAAAACTAAAAAATAAAATTGACCTGTCTCGACGGTTTGCAAAAAAAATATTCTTAAAAGGGGTGATTTACCGCTTGAGTTAATTTTTTTCTGTACAGTGATATGGAAAATAAAACACAACATATGTTTTCAATTTTATTTCTATAATAATTATTTTGACATATATTTTGTATTAACAGTGAAATAATGTAACACCCCTATTTTTATGACGCTTGGAGAACCCCATGGATTTGATCTTTATTAGATTGCGAATCAAAACATTTATTTTTTCACATTTAACTTATTCTATGTTGATATATTATTAAAATAATGTATCAACAATTTTTTTAGATGCTAAATTTGTGATTTATGTGGTTTACTCTCCACCCCTAAAGAGAATCTTCAAAAACAGTTTTTGTTTATTATCTCAAGAATAAATTGGAATTTTTCGGTAAAACAATTGTTACGTTATTTCCCATAAGAATGTGCTTCTAAAAACGTATCAGTTCAACGTGATTTTAACACTTAAAAAGTATCTTTTGTTTACAAAGCTTATATAGAACACAGCATAGATTCAAAAAAATTCATTCCATCCTAAGTCAAACCAGTGGGATTCTACTCTACTAGAAATAAGAGAATCAAATCCATATCACATATCCTAAGCACATAGTGCATAAAATCAGCAATTACACCATATACAACATTTTCATTGCAAAATGTTCAAATGAATGTGAATAAAATACTATTAGCTTCATTAAATAAATTATTGTATCAATAATGTGTCTTTGATTGCTCGAGTTATAACGGAATACCCATATGAAGGGAAAATGCCATTCACTTGAATGCTTTTAAAATCTTAATTAACATTAAGAGGTAAAATATACACTTGGCAAAATCCAAATAGCTTCTACGAAGCATTAGCTAAAGCGAAACCGCAATGCTTTTAATCGAGAATTTTTAAAATAATTGAAAATGCCTTCCTTACCTAACCTTGGGTATCACTTAAAAGGTATATCAGAGACGCCAAAACGAGCATGCCAGAAAATCTTTCTATCTCACGCTATAATTGTTCCGAGAAATAAAAATTCTTCAAATATCGCAGTTCTCTGTCTCTTCGGTATATCAAAGGGTGTTGGAATAATACTGTTAAATTAATTCTTGTTTAATTTATTTCTGTTTTACTTTAAAATGTTATAACGTGTTAACATCATCGATTAAAAAAAAAGTTCTTACGATGACAAAATAAATATTTCTAACCTTTAGTTGGTAGGATTGTTCGATATTCATAATGTAATTTATGCTTAACAATAAATTGAACAAATAGATATAAACATTCTACTAATTTTGGGTATATTCTTACTTTTTTCAGACCGATTTCTCTTTACAATGTCGTCGGTGGATTATACTAAATATACAATACGTTGTTCGACAATTGTTTTGCCAACGGGTTTCATGGGTTTATAGACTGTCAATACTCCATCTAATCTGAACTCCCATCCAAAGTTTCTATTAAAATTGCCTCCAGTAGTTCTAGCCGTTCGTTGTAAAGATTTTTTGTTTTGTTAAATTAACTTTGTACACTAAGGTATGTTTTTGTTGCGATGTTTGTCGTCTGCGGGCGTCCGTGACTTTTCGCAGTAATGGACGTCCGTTGCGTTCATATGTTTTCATTGCAACGTCCGCTTTCGACATTCGGCAGTCGTTTCTTCTATACGAATGGCGAAACATGAGCTCAAAAGACTCTTCAAAATAACTGATAAGAGTTAAATTTTGTAATCTAATCGTAAAATTTCATAATAAATAGGATACTGAAGCGAAATCGCAATTTAATAATAATTTTGTTTAAATGTTATTTAGAAACTGTGATTCTGATTTTTAATTTCAAATATACTTACTTTTATCGTAAATTTATTGAAAGTTTTAAATTTTGTAGAATCAATGGTAATAAAGAGCCCTTTAGTCATAAATATGACTTTTAAGCAGAGGATGCTTTAAATTTTTTAATTGAATATAAATTCCTTTTTGATCAAATATTGATCAAATTTCGAGTTTCTTTGGAACTTTCATAAAGCCTTACAAAAACTGTTTTTCATATGGTACTCTCGTAAATGTAAACTTGAATCCCTTGATTAGGATTTACCCGCAGACGAATTTGTTGATGGTAAAGTTCACTGTTTACCAACTAATCGCAAATAGAAAATTTTTCCTGTTAAATTACTAAAATAGCATGCTTTTAATAATGATTAAAGCAATGGAGTTGCGAAACAGTTTCATATTGCAGAAATGTGAATTTAATTACTACGTCGTCCCAACATGTTTTTGTGAAGTCAGGACGTGGGACGTTGCCGATGGACGTGGCCTACCCGGGATGATCCGCTTCAATGAAATCATTCCCATTAAATAACATTGTACAAGTGCTCGATGTACGAATATCACGGATGTCCGCAGATGACAGACGTCGCAACGAAAACATACTTTAAGAATTCCTCATAGTGGTATATTGGCTAATATAATTACTACAATCGTCTAAGTTACTCAAAATAGCAACTCTATTGGCTAGTTTATAAACTAATTAAACAAATAAGCAAGAAACAAGAATGTCAAAGAGCAAGACTGAGGTTATATACAAATTCTACCAAGAATTATATCGTTTATGTTCAAAAATATTCGCCGTGAATTGAAGAAGCGACGAATACAGAAAGTACACTTTGAGCTGGAGATAAATGTTCATTTTTTATTTTTTTGATTTTGACTTTTAGCTGCGTTTTAGTAGAATGTGTATTCAACAAACTATATCAAGTTCGTGTGGAACCTTAGTCGCGATGGCATTGGTGATAAGCTCCCTCTGAATGTTTTAATGGATGAAACTTAATCTCATAGTTTGAACCGCAATCCATAAAGCTGCGCTGCAGTTTTGTTGTTTTTTTTTAATAAGTTGACTACAGTCATTTAGAGATTGCCGTTAGTTTCCTACTCTAAACTTCTTTTGATTTCAGCGGTCTTCTGCAACTTCTTCATTTAAATTAAATCGCTCGTGCTCTGCTCTTTTGCGGAATGCTCAGCAAATGACATCTGGAGTAGATGTATGGTCTGTCTCAACTCATTACGTTTTTTAAACTTAAATTGCCCTATTAATGCAAACCTAAGGTTCCTTATTTAATATTTCAAAAAAGGTTATCAATAAAATACAAACTACTATTATTGTAAATCAGGCATATGTATACAGGTTGGATCATAAGTAATGATACGTAGAGCAGAAGTGGATTTTTTGTATAAAAATAACGTAATTTTGCTATATTTACCTTATACCAAAAGTTGATATTAACAGATATAGAGGGTGCCAAAGTTGAAAATAAATTTTGCTTTATTGGCATAACTGATGAACACATTTTAATATACACAAAAAATTTTGCATAGGGGGGTTTCTTTGCTCGAAAAGTTCTAATTTGCTAACAGATTAACCCATAGGAAGCGCCACCTGCGCTACTCTGTATTATTCTAAAGCATCACATCTTTTTTGTTCCTACATGTACACTTATTTTAAATAGATATTTTATTTACCTACGTTTTTTACATAAAAAAAACTTTCTGAATGTTGATACGAGCAAACGTTTTCAAGATATTTGCCGTCAAAGTTTGCCGTATGTTTATTTTTATTTCAAGTTATGTAAATGTGAATTTTTCGGAGTAGGTTTCAAAATAAAAGTAATAAAAAGTGACTATAAAATAGTTTATATCAAATATGACTCTACTGACATTAATGTTACACATATGTTTTAAATTTGTAAAGAAAATTTAAACAAAATACCGAAACAAAGTATATTTTTAAAAATAAGTATGCGAGAAATGCCCTTTGTCATGTCTATACAAGGTGATTCTAAATGTAGAACCATAAACTCAAGATCGTATTTTAGAGCACAAAATAAGACGAAAAGTCCTTATAAACATGTCGTAAAACGCTTCGTTTCCGAGTTACAGGATGTGGAAGGTTAGTTCCTAATTAAAGTTCTTAATTAATACTTGCGAAACGTGTACAAATAATTGAATGACATTTGTCACAACTCGATACCCTTTCGTGCCCTTACCAAAAATCTGAGAATTAATTAACACAGCTTAACCAGTGGCGAGTATATCGAGGGAGTCGGTGCTTAAAAAGTGCCTTATTTATTTTGTGTGCACTTTGGTGGCAATTTCTTACCAAACATATAAACTACAAAAATTTTTACATAAACAGGGTACTTTCACCGAAATTCTATATTGTCAGAGGTTTTCGAGTAAAATGCATTTTTTATATTTCGATGCATTAAAAACGCTTGCTCAAAAATATGGAATGTAACACATAGTTGGCATTGAAATGAAAGAAAATAAATAGAATTGTAATTTCCATGTTTTCTTGTCACCAATGGCCATTTTGACTAAGTTCTGTAAATAAAAGCTAATTGTTTTAAATTTGTTATTTATTAAATATTTATGTAACTTTTTTACTTAATTATTAGTGAAAATTAGTTTTTTTGTTAATTACATTTTAGGTAATAAACATATTATAGCTTTTCGTTCATTTTATAGCCAACTTTGTGTTACATCCCAGATTTTTGGGGGAGTGTTTTTAATGCATCGAGATATAAAATGCATTTTACTCGAAAACGGCTGACAATATCAAGTTTCAGTAAGAGCATCTTTTTTACGTAAAAAAGGTTGTGGTTTACATTTTTGTTACGAAACTGCGACAAAAGTGCACACAAAATAAATAAGGCACATTTTAAGCACTGCCCCCTCGATATACCCGCCACTGCTAAAGTTCTGTTAATTAATTAATATATTTTTTAAAAGGACACAAAAAGGTGTCAAGTTGTGCCAAATTTCATTTAAATATATTTACACGTTTCGCAACCATTATTAAAAAATTATAATCAGGAAGTAAGCTTCCACACCATGTAACTCTGAAACGAAAAATCTGAAAAACGATTCTTACATTGGATTCAAAACGGTTGATTTTAAACTTAATTTGCATATTTTTCCATATTTGGAAACCAAAGTAATGACGTCATTGAATTTTTGTCTTCAGAATCATACCTACATTTTTGCACATTTAAAAAAAGCTCCCTTTTTTTAAACAAAGCTTGCAAAAAAAATTTAATATCTATTTTGGTTAAAAAGTTATAAGCAAAATTTATTGTAAGAAATATATTATCAAAAAATTCTCAATTTATACGATTTCGAAACAAATCAATTAAATATTTTTAGGTTTAGAATAATATGTTTGGGGTATCTCGGGGAGTATTTACCTGCTCTTCTAGGGTTCTTTTGAAATTTCTCATAAATAATACAAGGTGAGTCAGGAAGGATGGGTCAACGCAAAACTGGAGGTACTAGACACCAAAATATTACGATTGAGCTCAACATGTCTTATACTAATATGACTGGTTCAAGAGATACAGGTCATTCAAAGTTTCATTCTGACATTTCTCAATAATTGGGAAAGTTTTGGTGCTATAAATTTAATAACTTAGCTTCAGACGACTTAAATTTACTTTAGTTTTACTTTAATTTTACTTTAGCTTTAGACCACTTAAACAAGAGTACCTTCTCTTTGTAGAATTGATCCTTCTCTTATACTATCTTCTTGTTTTAAGTGTAACACAACGGATAAAAAAAAATATTTTAATTTACGTAAAAAATTATGTGAAACTAGCAACGTCAATATAAATTCAAAATGCGTAATTCTCACACCGGAAAGCATAAAGTTCCCAAATATTAAATTTATAGCATTAAAACTCTCTCAATTATCAAAAAATTTCAGAATAAAATTTCAACTTTGAACGCCCTGTATCTCTTAAACCAGCCACATTGGTATTAGGCATGTTGAGCTCAATCGTAATATTTTGATAAGAAAGTATTTTATCAAGAAAGTATCTCCAGTTTACCATTGTCCATTCTTTCTGACTCACCCTGTATATCATTTAGGTGAACATTTTTCCAAATCAAATGACAAGATAAAATGTTTCTCCTTTATTAATTCAGTTATCAACAGTTATTGCACTTCCAGGAGCTAATTGTCTAAATCGTAGTAAATACGAATTTTTGATAATATTCTTTTTTTACAATAAAATTGCTCATAACTTTTTATCCAAAAAACCAAATTTTTTCGTGTACGACATTTGTTTAGAAAATATAGATCTCTTTAAATATGTAAAAATACAGGTGTTTCTGGAAAAAAAGTTCAATGACGTCATTACTTTGGTTTGCAACTCTGGAAAAATATGCAAATTTGACTTAAAATAAATCTTATTTAATCCAATTGAAGAAGCTTTTTGCAGATTTCTAATATCGTTTTTTCTTTTCTAATAATGGAGCTGAGACTTCGAGTTTCGCTCTCCCTGTACATTGATTGTAAACAATTAAAAATCTAGCTGTCTCTCATTGGAATTCATATCCAAATATCTTCTTTGACCATCCAGACTATTAAAATTATCTCGTGCGGACTCAGAGATTATATTTTACATCTCTATATTAGAAAATAAATTATGTCTTAATGTTTTGCATTTTCTTTATTGAGATTTTCAAAATCTAGGTAACAAAATTATCAGCAAAGTAATATTTGACATAAATTACTTTGAAAACTGTCCACGGCTAACGCGATAATACGAAATTAAATAAAATTTTTACAAAATTCTAAATTTCTTAAAAATTATTGGACGGGGGTGGCAATACCTGGTACCAAAAAAAAAGGTACTTTAATTTCGCATCCGATAAGATAATCCAAGATAGGTGGTTCCATTTGAAAAAATTAAGTTATGCATGTTTGAACAACTGAAGAATTGAGTCGTCGGATGTGAAGAAATTTACAAAATCTTGCTAACAACAAAGACGCAAACAAATACTCCATTTCTTCCTGAATTCAAAACCGTATGCCACACAACTCTGAGTCATTGTGTTTGGAAAATATCGTTAATGGCGTCAAGCTCCGAAATCGTCAAATTTAACCAAAAAAATTAAATTACGCGAAAACGGTTCAACTAAGGGCCTATGTTGTCTTAATAAATTCATATTCATTTTTAACAAGAAATCCAAAAATGTAAAAATACATAAGGTGTTCTATTTAAAATAAGAAAGTTGTGTTCATTTCCGGAAGGCCACCATATTTGGTAATAATTTTAGGTTTTGGAGAACTTTATTTCGAACAACTTTTATTCAAAACATTTTTCGATATTTTAAACGATACGCCTACAAAAGAGCGATTTTGCGCTTAGTGACTCACCCTGTATTACAAAAAATTGACGAAGCTAGCGTTTCGTAGGTAAGGTGTATGATGTGACTACAGTGACTATTTCTGGTCTTTTAGCGATTGAATTGTTAGTATTGATAGCGCCCACTTCATTTGAGTAGTCGGAATTCTGTCATTGCCTTTGGTAGTTTTCCACTATTCTCTTCAGGTAATTAAGTTATAACTAAAAATTATCTGGCACCCCATTTTATTCTTAGATCTTATTCTATAACCGTCGTGGCGCTTATTGTCGAATATGTTTCACCTTCAACAGCGATATTGACTTATTGTTAGCAGTATTTTTATTAGTATATTTTCAGACTTAGGATTTTAATTTTGTAATTAATTTTTGTTATCACGCAAGATTGATGAATTATTATGACCTTCACGGGTGTGGATCGATTTCCAGCCTCTCTTTCTTTCCCCATCGTTAGGTACCATAGGAAAGAAATTTTTCGGCACTTAGTGGCGCATGGAAAATTTTAATTAAAATTATTTCTTATTTCAACCAAAGGGAGGACAACCCACATTGTATGATACATTAAACTTCCAAATATTATAACCCATTTTTTTATTTCCCAAGGGAACTAGCAACTTTTCGGTTCATAATTGAAAGCATATTTCGGTTCCCTTTCAATTAATTTAAGATTATTGGTACTTATTGCTATCAGTTTTTGAACAATTTTGATTTATTTGTATTTTTTCTACAATTGGCAAAACAAAATTTTTAAAAAACAACATATTTCAACAAAAGGCATTCTAAAATATTGCTTTTAGTTTATTTCTTGAGCAGTTTGGAACACGCGATCTGTGAGATTTTCAAAACGTAGAAGTCATGTCATGGTGAATATCTAGTATTAAGAAGCGTACAAAAAATGTACAATAATATGTACTACAGTAGTAGTGTGTGTTTTTCAGCTTGAGAAAAATTTGGTCTCTTTTCAGAACTTTCTTCAAATAAATATTGACAGAATTAATAAGAATAATATGCCCATAAAATCGTAAACCTCGACTAGGGCTACACACTTTCCCTCGCGTGGAATATGAGCTATTCGATAACTTGTTGTAGTATGCAGGATGAGTCAGAAAGTCAGAAAGTATGGGCCAACGCTAAACTGGAGATACCACACACCAAAATCTTGCGATTGAGCTCAAAATGTCTTATACCAATGTCGCTGGTTTAAGAGATACAGGGTGTTTAAAAAATTACGAGTTTAAGGATTATTTTGACCCAGCCCCTAAAGGGCGCTAGTTTCACATTATTATTTAGATAAATTAGATCAATTATTTTATCTGTTGAGTTATGCTTAAAACAAGTAGATATTATAAAGAATGATCAATTCCAAGAAAAGGTATTTGTGTTTAGGTTGCTTAAATCTCTCGATTTTTGAGTTATTTGCATTTAAAAGGTTCAATGTAATTAACTATGATCTTTTATTCCTAAAATATGGAAAGATGCGGGAAAGCAATCAAACTAAAAGTAAATAACAATTAAAATTATTCGTGCTAGAGACAGAGACAAACTTCAAATCCAATGTTGAAAGTGTCTACCACCTACTTCAATTAATTTCAAATTTCACTTTCTTAAATTTCAAAATAAACATTTCTCTAATATTTTTAAATGTATTTGCGGGTAATAAGATTATTTACCACGGCTCCTGAAGATAATTTAATTGTTCCTGATAAACTAAATTCTTCAAATTTGAAAAAAACTGTAATATCTGCGTCTTAACAGATTGTAAAAAAATGCTTTAAAACTTTTAAATGCAAATATCTTAAAAACCGATAGATTTAGGCCACTTAAACAAAAATACCTTTTTTTTGTAAAATTGATCATCCTTTAATATTCTCGATTTGTTTTAAGCGTAACTCAACAGACAAAATTTTATTGTAATCTACATCTATAATATGGCGAAACCAGCGCCTTATAGAAGAAAGCTCAAAATAAGCTTAAAATTCATAACCCTTACACCAAAAAAACATTAAACTCTCAATTTATTCATTTATAGCATCAATTTTTTTTTTCATTATTGAGAAATTTCAGAATAAAATATAAACTTTGAACGCCCTGTATCTCGTAAACCAACCACATTCGTATAAGGCTTATTGAGCTTAATGGTAATATTTTCGTATCTAGTATTTCCAGTTTAGCGTTGGCTCATTCTTTCTGACTCATCCTGTATATTATTTTCTAACAAGATTATATAAAATCCCTAAAAGTTCATAAAAATCTTCAGAATAGATTAGAATTTTAAAACATGAGGCTTTAAATAAATACCTTAATTTTTACATGCAACCATAAGAACAAAAACAAATTACTTGATATCCTCCCCATAAATGGCCTCTGATCCGTCGAAAGGCGAACAGAATATAATTCTAAATGGCGCCAGAGCGTAGAATTATTTTGAACGGGTGCTGGAATAATATTTATTTCATCACAATTTTTAGTCCTAGAATGTGCAATTTCTATCATAGTATTAGAGAAAATATTTTACACTTTTACTGGGATGCCTAAAAAAATATAAGCAAGTTTTGTGAAAAAATATATATTTTTTCAAGTATCTCATAACATAACGAAGCTGTGGAATATTTATTCTAACGTGGGATACACTCTGTATAAGGGTTATTTACTTTAGCTTGATAAGGCCATTGCTTTATATTTGTAAATGTGTAAATGTGCGCTAGAAAATATGTTTATTAATATTCTTCATTCCCATTATGGAAAGTGCGTTTGCTTTGTTAATTCTTTTGACCAAAACAAAAAAAATTAACTATAATGCACTAATGTTGCATCGTTAAACTAGTTTTACCCTCATGTTCTTAATAATTTGAACCACGTAGATGACAGAATATAGATGCATGTGATTCAGGTTTAGATCAGGGATGAGCAATCTTTTTTTACAGCGGGTCAACTACAAAGGTAAAAATTTTGCGCGGGCCGCATGTCAGAAAAATATGAAGGCTAGATTAGATGATTAATACTAATTATCAAGTTTCTGTTATCAAAACAAAAATAACAAAAGCACTATAAGAATTTTCCAATTAAAATACATAATAGAAATTTAAAAAAATAATATGAGAATAAAATCATAAACAAATTTTAATGAGAATTTTGGAGTTGATTCTTTGCAAGGTTTGCCACAGCAGCTTGCACAGAACTTTTCAGTCGTACGTTATTTAGTTTGCACCTGTGGTCCCTTTTAACTATTTCCATTACGGAAAATAATTGTTTGTAAACATAAGTTCTTCCAAAATTATAGGCCCAACTAGAATAGGACAAGGTGGGGCGCTTTCTACCCCCTGGTTTATGCAGCAAAAAAAATATATGCATTTAATAGGAGAACTCTCGAATTCTTCAGAATTCATCGTTTCCTTGAAACATTTTTTCGAAATTTTTATTTTTTTCTCAAATTTCGCATATTTTTTTCAATTTTTTTTCATTTTCTTTTAAAATTTCGTATTTATTTATAAAATTTTGTCAAAATTTGGAATTTAAAAGTTCGTAGTTATCTTTCGGAAATTTCGCCATTTCTTAAAATTTGACTTTATGAAAATTTCGAGATTTTTAATTCAAGAAATTTTAGCTTGCTTATGAAAATTTGCCTTTTTCTGAAAATTTGGTCGATCTTCTGGCAAAAAGGTATATTTTTTGAAAATTTAAAATTTTTGTGAAAGAACAAAGATTAGGAAGAAAATCTTAGTAAAATCCAACCCCTTTTAATCCAAATTTCTGGAAGTTTTAACTTGTTTGTCACAATTTCGATGTATATCAAACTATTTGACATTTTCTTACGCTCGTTGAGGCAAGGTCTTCTTCTGACTCAAGGAATCCAAAGAAAATAAATATTCTTTCTTTCTTTGGACAATTTTTTGGGCATTTAATAGTTTTCTCAAAATTTTGCTTTTTCTACAAATTTCAATATTTTTCTTAACATTTAGCTGAAAATATCGATCTTTTAGAGTCTGATTTTTTAGAAATTTTGACTGCTTTCCTAAAGTTTGCCTTTTTCAGAAAAACTTTATTTTTTTCTCAATGTCCGATATTTAATCTATCTAAATTGATCAAAATGTTAATAAAAATGTAGCAAAAAATAGATTTAGAGGTTTCGAGAAAAAGATTTCTTGTAAATTCAACATCTTTACGGAATTTTAAATTTTGAGAAAATTTGACCTTACTTTTGGAAATTTGGAGTATTTTCTAGAAAGTTCGACATTTTTCTGGAAATTGCCACGTAATTTTCGAAAATCGTAAATTTTTTCGAAGTCTTTATTTTTTCTAATTTTTTTAAAATTTGATTCCCGATAATTTCAACTAACCGAAATTGAGCTTATTCTCCAAATTTTGATTTTCATTTCAAAATTCGATATCTTTTTCTAGACATTTTCATTTCAAATTAATTTTTCTTGAAGATTTAAACTTTTTCACAAAACTCGTTTGTTTTTTTTAAATGACTTCAAAATTTTAATAGAAATCTAAATATCTGAGACGAATATTTGTAGGAAATTTTTGGAAAAAGATTTCTTGAGAAATTTCAAGAATATGACCAAACCGAAATAAAATAAAAATTGTGAGAGATTTATAAAATGTTTATTAATTCTATTTAACATTTCTACGACCCAGTTTTTTATTGTCTTTTGACAATATTCTAAAACAGTTTTTGAAATATGGCACGTAGTCATATGCAATCAATTGCCTCATCTATGTGAACTTTGCAATTGCAATCTAGTTTTCATTAGATTCTAATGAAATTAGATTTCAATTGCATCGTAATAAACTGGTATATATTCGTGTATACAAGGCTTATTATCTCAGCAGAGAAGAATGCTTCAATTAACATGAAGCGAAAATGTTTGCGTAATAAACCGTTAAAAGTCAGTTACAAGTCACAAAATAGGGGCTTGCACTCTTGGATACTTATACGACTGTCTAGCGACTTTAAGTTGGAAGTGTATATACCACCGTACCATACTGATGAGGACAAGGAAGACCGAAACTATTCTATGGTTGCGGTTGTACATATTTTCAATTTTGAGCACGTTTAACTATTTAATTACAGAACATTTAATTGGTCCCTTGTCGAACTAGATGAAAGTAAAATCACGCCGAGGACGTTTGTATCAATGGATGTTGCAATGCAACCCGTGATACAAGCTTTGTCTCATCTACGTGAACTTTGCAATTGCAATCTAATTTTCATTATATTTTAATGAAATTAGATTTTAATTGCATCGTAATAAACTTATATATATTCATATATACAAGGCTTATTATCTCAGCAGAGAAGAATGCTTCAATCTGTTTGTTTGTTAAAAGCAGAGACTAAATAGACTGAACATTTCAATGTTGTCTCATGCGTAGAGTTGAAGCTAAAATCCGGGGAAGTGGGGAGGTGCATCCCACTACTCTTTGATATGGTCGGATTAAGTAAAATTTATAAATACGAAACTTGCCGCGTAACGGTTCTAACGATTTAGATGAAACTTTAGAATTAGGGGCTTTTGGACCAATAGGATAATTTTTATACGTGCTTTTTGGTAAAAGTTCAGGAGAACCATTTTCAAAGACATCTTGGTTTAATAGTAAAATAATTTTCTTTCAATACGCGACGCCTATGTGCAATATTGTTAAGCCGGTGCTGTAAACACGTCATGATTGCAGTGAAATGGTGACGCGCGCACGCCGATAATTGAATATTTATATATTTTATTTTTACCTACCCAAAGAATGAAACTCTTGATTTTCCTTTACTAATGTGTTCACTGAGGTTTCAACAATAATCCACAATGCACCTCCCTATATTTCCACCCCATTTTCTTTAAAAAAAGTCGATGTTACCTTCGCAAAGGTCTGTCAAATAATAAGAAGGCGTTGCGAGCTAGATCGAGCTAGGCTTTAGCCAGGCTTTCAAGTGGCTTCACTGCTTACCGTGTTAGGTTCAGTCTATTTAGTCTCTGGTTAAAAGTCAGTTACAAGTCACACAATGGGGGCTTACTCTCTTGGATACTTATACAACTGTCTAGCGGCTTTAAGTTGGAAGTGTATACACAACCGTACCATACTGATGAGGACAAGCAAGGCCGAAACTAGTCTATGGTTGCGGTTGTACATATTTTCAATTTTGAGCACGTTTAACTGTTTAATTACAGAACATTTAATTGGTCAATTGTCTAAAATGTTTTGCGTAATTTTTACATATCCTTCATCATTCAGGGAAAATTCATAAATGGAAGATCCAAAGATTCTAAATGAAATTATCCCCCGCCATACCTAAGGTCTAAAATGAATTTGAAGAGCTCATAGCTTAGTTATTATACATCTTAGCAAAACGTTTATACTAACTACTTTTATTCTAAACTCCATTATTTTTCATAAAACATAAAATATGCAAGGTGTTCTAGTTAAAAAAATTAAAATTTTGTCAAATATCTCAAAAACGCGATGTTTATTTGTTTTTTTCGTAATGGCATTTAATCAGGGTCAAGAACTGTAATAGTTTGCTGATTGAACCAATTTTGTACCTTTAATGACAACAAAGTTAGTAATGCTGCCGACTTAATTTGAATCCCCCTGTATTCAGAAATGACTTAGAATAAGACTACAATGAGAAATTTTTTTATCGCAGTAAATCACATCACATTGCAATTTAGACAGTAAGTTCTCGAGCGAAGCTGGGTTGGGTGGCTAGTTTATTATATTTGTTGAAGACCCAGGTGTCCCAAGAAGTGAGTGTGAACTTTTAACAAGCTCCAAAATGTCGGTATTAATTACAAGTACGCATGTAACTACGCGTACAAAGTTTTACCATATAAGCACAGATAACCTACACTCTTTTTACGCATTTCTAAATCATTCGGAATCATTTAGTTTAGGCAAAGGAAAAAGTAGATCTTTAATTAAAAAAAAAAATAATGCCATTTCAGTGACTTACACTGAATCAGATATATTTTTTTAATATGTGCCAGGCAAATGTGTACATGGTAAGAAGAATTTCCAATAATATTTGACAGTAACTGATTAGGGACCAACCCAAGCATTAAATCGATCTTTACCCCAGGATATGTCACCGTCAGTATGGAATGCGACCTGCGACAACAGCCGGAATAACCGAAAGACAGAGACGGGCATTGCCGCTACACAGTACGGGTCGTTTATTAATTGCCGCCGACGAAGTCATCCATCAACCTAGAACTTAATCACCATTGGCCGCCGCCGCTCATGGACCTTACTCACAATATTTATATCGCTGTGGTCACGTTATGAAAAATGAGACTTCGGTTTCTTCGAGCTGGAGATTCAAAGAGGTTGCTGCTTGCCGACTTCAGCGGCACTTATTTGCTGATACCTATCTTTCTACTGTCATCTGTAAACTGGAACCGCTATGTAGCGTCGATGAGATTAGAAAAAGAATGAACCAAATAAAGGAGTATTAATCATGAGTTCATGATAATGGAAACTGATGGGTCATTCGTCTATTATATAATTTTTCCAGAACTGCTGGCACAACAATGTACAGGGTGCGTCATTAGTAATGTAGCTCCTACAATTATTTTCATCAGCAAAAATAATTTTAGTACAAAAGTACACTACCACAAGATGCCTATTTTAAAATTATTTTTTACTGCACTGGACGAACTAAGGTTGCCTTTTTTTTAATTAGAACACCCTATATATTTCTACATATTTTGAAGTTATATCAAACAATGGGGGTTTGCAATTAAAAGTTCCTGAGATATTTAGAAAAATCATGAAATTTGAGTCTAATGTGGAAGCTCGTTTGAAAGACCGGAAACAATCAGATCATTTTATTCTTAATGCAGATTACTTACACTATGTCCTTTTATTGGAAATTAATATAATTTTATTTAAATAATATTTACCATTATACAAGGTGATTGGTAAACGCGAAAGTACATTCTTCTCAAATAATTCAAACGGCATACACTGCATATTGTTTTCTATTTTTGTTGATCAACATCTAAGCCTTGATTTAATGTAATATTTCGTGGTTCTAGCTCTTACAGTTTGAGAGTTACTTAAATTTAAATTTAAAAAACAATGTGGATATTTAAATGTTTAAAATGCATCGCTGATGGAAATTGTTAGAAATTTAGTTTTTAATGGCAATGAAAAACACTAATAAATAAACTTTTTGCCGCATAATTTCCAAAAAAAGTTTACAAAACTAGAAATTCGATATGTCTCGTTCCCACTGCGATTTTACCAATCCAAGGTAAAATATACTACTCTTATTACTGTAGTTTAGCTTGATTTAGCCACACTGTAGGTTTAACTTACTTTATTTGTGAACAAATGCTCCATAAAATATATTTATTAATATTTTTTTAGTCTCATTGTGGAAAATGGGTTTGCTTCGTTAATTTTATTGAAACAAACGTAAAATTGACCAGACTGAACGAATTGTTTACCATGTACTAGTTTTACCCTTATTTTCTTAATTAATGTGAACATGGTATTTGACTTTATTTTTAAATTGCCTTAAAATGTTCACACTGCTGTACTAGTACATATAGATTTTTATTTTCCTTAAATAAAACTGCTTTACACGACAAAATGTGTAACATAGAATTCACCTCTTTAAATTGGCGCAAAAATGGAAGCCACCATATTTAAATATATGATGACGTCATTTATAGAGAAACCAAACAAGCGCAAGTAACTTTCGGTATCATATATTACAATTTTCATGTAAAATAATGAGTTTTTGACATTATGTGATGTCTACAAATGTAAGGACACCACAGTAATTGCTTGTGATACTTTTAGATACCATTAAAAGGTTGGTTGCAACTTGCAAACAAAGATCCAAAACATCAAGTAAAAATGTATTATATTTTTGTGAATATAACTTTGATATTGGTTAATACCATATAGGATAAAGTAATTTATCCTAAACATCCGACATAATTAAATAACATTATTCGCTTAAGCTTGATTCCAAAGTAACAAACATAATATAATAATGGTGCGAAAAACTCCACTTAGCTTATTCGCCCCATTAGCAAACAATAACAAATAAAATTATACTTACATCAAAGTGATCCTCACAAAAATTCAATATATGTACTTTTAGCCGAAGGGTGCAATAGCTCTAGGCACCAGGTGGCAAAAGGGCTCTAAAATGGGGATTAATATGGGGCGACGATCCTACATTGTAAGGATAAATTACAATTATTGAAGAGCACAAAGGAGGTAATATCGATAAGTTGAATTGAGGACCTTTTTTTTTAGTTGTTAATATTTGTTAGGGTAGGGAGTCCGTTTTTTTTTGTCGAAAATATTTACAGAGTATTTTTCATAGTGGTCCCTTTAATGGAACGAACGGACTCCACAAATGGTGAGTGCTTCTAACTACTAAGCTGAAAAAATTTCGGCTGTTATGAACAGTAATCAGCAAGAGCATGTAAGTTCGACTCACAAGTGTAGTTCAGGGCCAGAATGATTATTAGCCCTCGAAGTAGTTCTTTCTTTTGTATCAGGTTTCAAATATTTAAATTTTTACAACCGTAAATTATTGATGAAACGTCTTTCATGTTAATTTTTTTTATATTTTAAATTATTGTTTTTAAATATTTCTTCCTCATGGTTCCCTTTCCATGTTATGCACTGCTGACGAGCTCAAATGGGGGTAAAACATCGATAACCAGAGCCACAACCTTTTTTCTACATTTTTTTATATTTTTACAATTTATTTTTTAAAAATTTTCATTTCTAATTTTGGTCTCCTATGTTTAATTTTTTCCTATTCTATGTAAAATCAACTAACCTATTTTTTGTCAACTGTCATGAGGTGAGTTTTAAATAAATTTAGATATCACGTATATAGTCATATTTCAAAAAATGTTTCAGAATATTGTCAATATTCATTAATAACAATTTAAATATTTTCATACTGGTTCGCAAAAATGTTAGATAAAATTAATAAACATTTACAGGGAAGTTAAGCATCTTTTTTGTTCAAGCTAAAATAATTGTTCAGGCGAAAAGTAAGTTATTTTTTCCTTTTCCTTTAAATTTATTTAGACAGAGTTGAATTGTTATGAATTTTATTAGTCGCCAAACTTTATTGGGACGAAATAGAACAATTAATATGTTGTGAAGGACATATTTTATGAGAGACGACAAATAATAATAATCTCGATCTACACTGTCAGAGATCTAGGGCCAACGTGTTTACACAATACTAAATTAATCCATAATTCCATAAAAAAGAGCGAAAGTATTACAAAACGTATAAAAGCACGATAATTTAGCCAAAAATATAAATAAGCGACCTGGCAGAATTTCATTAACCTGAACAAATGACGTCACACTTAAAACCATTATGGTCAGTACCGTTTTGTAACATCCTTTCACAGAGCAAAATACTGCAATTTGAAAATTGTAATAATGAACTAATCAAGCATTTTTATAAATAGAAAGCGATAATGTCTTATTTCTTACTCAAAAATTTAACATCATCCAGTAAGTTATTTAGTGTCAACTGCCCTACTATGAGAGAACATAGAGTATAAATTCATAGAATTTAGGTAGGGCAGAGCCGGGTCTGTTGCGGCGTGGGGTCTAGTGCGCCGCCTGTAGTAGGCATGTACACGGTGCGTAATATCTATGAGCGTGTAGCATTAGACGAAGCGGGGAGATGAAGGACCCAAGCAATTGTTGCTTAAGTTGCTGGCTGGCGTTTGTTTTGCGTGTGAGTGCGTAATTTTGCAAGTTTGGCGCTAAAAGTAAAAAAAAAGATCGCTCCACTGAATGTTGGGTTAAAAATTACGAATTTCATCATACGGCCATCAAGTAAGTGTGTTTTGATTTCAAGATGATTACTGTTAATGGCTTAAGTCCCAAAAATAAATTATTTTCTACTGATTTTTAGTTATTTAAAATATTAAATGTAATTCGGGAAAGGGGTCATTTGAGCCAAAGCAATGGGGGTCGAATAAGTCATGTTCAAGTGACCCCTAATATATAGTCACGCTACGCTTGAATATTTCTACATTAATGTTCTTTTTATTTTAGGATGCGAACTTACAAAAGAAAAACAGAACGTGCTAATATCAGTAAAGATTTGATAAAATAAGCTGTAGATGAAGTAATCAATGGTACAAGCATCCGTAAAGTGGTTAAAGATAACGAAATAGACCGAACTACGCTTTCCAGATATGTTAATAAGTTTAAGGCTTACCCTGACTCTGATGTATTTAAGGACTACACAAACGGCACTCCAAGTGTTTTCAGTTGAACAAGAAAAAATATTATAAGACTATCTTATAATAGTTGCATTATATTTTATGGTTTAACTCCATTAGATGTACGTGGGCTTGCTTATGAATGTGCCGTTAAATATAATTGAAAAACACCTGACAGTTGGCATACAAATAAATTAGCTGGAAAGGATTGGCTTACCACTTTTCTTAAGAGGAATAGTGAACTGTCTATTAGAAAACCAGAACTGACCGGCTTAGGAAGGGCGACATCATTTAATAAAACAAACGTCAGTCTTTTTTATGACAAGCTGGGCGTAATTATGGATAAGTATAAATTCCCAGCTTCCCGGATATGGAACTTCCACGAGACTGGTATTCTGACAGTCTTGAAACCGCGTAAACTAATAGCAGGTAAAGGAAAGCATAATGTTGGCTCTGTAACATCAGGAGAACGTGGCACTAATGTAACTCTAATTGGAGGTGTATGAGCAATTGGAAATACAATTCCTGTGATGTTTGTATTTTCTCGGAAGAACTTTAAAGACTACAATATGGCAAATGAACCACCTGGATGTATAGGACGCGGTAATGGAAGTCGTTGGGTAACTGATGACGAATTTTTTGATTTTATGCAGTACTTTATTAATCGTATAAAACCAACACCAGAATCTCCAGTTTTATTATTGTTAGATAATCATTCGTTACATCTAGCAATTAAAATAATTGAACTTGCCAAGGAAAATGGAATGGTGATGTTTCCACCCCATTGTACCCACAGATTACAGCCGTTAGACAAGCTCTGTTTATGAGCCCTTTAAAAATGTTTTTCATCGGCTCATGATACATGGCTTCGCAATAATCCAGGCAACACTATTTCAATTTATGAAGCACCAAATTTGGTGGCAGCTGCTCTTCCGTTGGTAACGAGCCCGATAAATATAATGAGTGGTTTCAAGGAAGCAGGTATTTACCCTTTTAATAGCAACACTTTTTCCGAAGAAGACTATGTAATCATACGTATCTGACCGTCCAGAATCACAGTCTCAAACACAAGAACTCCCGTCACCAGAGACAAATGCTGAGCTTCAATTTTTCGAACTTGAAATAAGAGCACCTTCAACAAGTGCTGAGGTGGAGGTAGAAACATCTGAGTTTTTGTCATCACCCGTTACAGTGTCAGCTTCTCTAAAGTAAAGTAGTGGCAAAGAAAACCAAACACCAAATCTTGAAATACCATCTACATATAGAGACTATATTCCATTTTTTTCAGTATTTGAGACCATTGCCGAAAGCAGGGTCCAGAAAGCAGCAAACACGAGGAAAAAAAAAGAAGTTGTGTTCTTTTGACAGACACTCCTGAGAAAGATGCGCTTGCTTTAAAACGATGTAAAAGAAAAACTAAAACTCTTAAGAAGATAGAAAAGTCCAAGGAAAAAGCACTGAAAAAGCAATTTTGGAAGTTCTTCAGAGCCTGATGAAGAGAATCACTTAAAAAAATTAAAAAATTAAAAGATCAGTAAGAAGAATAAGAAGAAAAATGTCAAGAAAACACAATTTCCTTCAGACACCAAAGAGAATGATTCAAACAGTCTTCCTGGGGAAGAGTGAGTACAGTGCACTAGTTGCCGAGATTGGGCCCACATTAAGTGCATTTCTAGTGTGAGTGCAGTTTATGTTTGCATTAACTGTGATAATAACTAAACTAATTAGGTTACTTTTTTTTAATTAAAAGTTTATTTAAGTTTATTTTTGTTTCAATGAAGAATCTCAGAAATTTTATTATGTTTTTCTTCCCTTGTTTCATAATAGGTTTTAATGTGCAAAGGTTTGTACAACCTATTGGCTCATTAGACCCCGCATGTGGGGTCTAATGAGCCATATGACTTTTTTTATTATAAGGGAAATTTTGTATAGTAAACAACGGATTTGCCAAAGTTTTTTAATCTCAATATGCGGATAAATAAATAAACGACTGATTTAAGAATAACTCTTTTCTTATTTTTTCTTTAAACGGACTGTCCGCTGATTTGAACAAAATCCAGATCAAGTGACCCCGCTTGCCTTATAGATAATAAGCAGCATCCAAACCAGTGTTTTCTAATTGGGAGTTCATATTTTTGAAAATACCTAATTTATACGATTAAAATTTAAAAAAGCATTTTTAGGACAGTGTTTTTGTTTAGGTCCAAAAATCTTTAAAAAAACGCATTTTACTTTAATAAATCTAGAAAATTTTAATTTTTTTAGTTTAAAATAAATAGCTTCCGAACTATAAGAATTAGCTCCATAGATATTGATATCAAAGCAAATCTTAGCTGATAATTAACACAAATAGTTAATAATATTTAGTGTGCCATTTGATTTTTTTGAGAAAAATGTCATTTTTCGTATGCTAATCACGGTCCATTAGTCCAAATGTTATTAAAATAAATTACATCATTTTCTAACAAAAGCATGTTCTGAAATAATTTGCACGAAAAATAAAATTATTTGGATCTTTTTCACTTTTCAAACGTTCTTACAATTTAGGGTTAATTTTCTCGACTTTTATTAATATTTCAAAAACCATTAACCGCAGACCCCTGTTGTTTGATATCATTTAAATCTGCATTTTGTCAGAAATTCAAATATGTAAAAATATATAAGGTGTTTTATAAAAAAAAAAAACCAATTTAGTGCACCACTATGTAGATGTTCATCCTACAGTGTGTCCCACCGGGGATCACCGCGATCGAGATCTGACAAAGTACACATCTGAAAAATTTAAAAATTTAATTTGAGCTCACCTCTTGAGACCGTGCAAACTCAGATTACTGATACTTAACATCAAATAAAGGTATTAAAATGATTTCCAACTTTCTCCGAATTATTTCACCAAACGCCTCATTTTAGGACTAATTTCACTGGCCTATTACGAGATAGGGCTATTATGTTTTTTTTATGTGAAATTGAGTTTTTTCATGAAAGTAATGTGCGTTAACTTAAAAATTAAAACTTCACCCAAATTCAATATTTGATGCAAATTGTTATGTCTCTTTTCGAGATAAACTAAATATATTTATTTATACAGGGTGAGTCATTAGTACGGTAACGCCTTGTAGCTCTTACAGGTATTTTGATAACAAAAATCTTGTTAATACAAAGGTATACTACCACGAAGCGCATTTTCTAAAATTATGTTTTACTATACAGGATGAATACACAGTGTGTCTCACCGAGAATTGCCGCGATCGATATCTGACAAAGTACTCATCTAAAATATTTAAAAAATTAACAACTTATTTTTTTTAAGTTTAATCTCCTTTCAAAATTTCTACTTTTTTCGAAAAATGTCGCCTCTTTCGGATGTCTACTAGATACCTGCAGGAATAAGTAAAAATGTAATCGGATTTTAATCACCCATTACTTTTCCGAAATATGTAATCGATGACATCGCTTTGTTACTCCTGCTCGGCAATGAATAGCAATAATTGCAACCACACATCCTAAGAATACTGTATTGGTAGCGCTAAAAACGAATAAATTGTAATTGTAATCCTAAAGAAGAACTAAATATTTTTATTTTAGGTTTCTATATTTCGAGACTTCAAAAGCAAATATTGCAAAAATTAATAGATAGGTTTCAAAAAAAATTGCAGATAATTAATAGAGAACTATACAAGCTCTCCAAAAAGGTTCTACTTGGCCTATCTTCCCTGTTTAAATTAAGGGGGTGAGAGAAACTTATCCCCGCTAGGAGTTGAACGCCTCATATGCCGTAAGAACCAAACAAGCTTCCTCTCGGAAGCAAAATCGACCTGTTTTTGAGTTTTTCGAAATTCTTAGCAGCTCTCGAGAAAACTGGAGTGCAAGCTTTTAAAATGGACACTATGTACATATGTGATTACATATATGGCAATATCATCCATTTGTTTCCTATCTTTAGTCACTTAGCGAGCCTCAAGAAGTTTTCGCTTCAAAAATAAAAAAAAAAAATAAAAATAAAATCCTATTGCATATTAGTGTATGGAAACAGAATATTCATCTCATTTAGAGTTTACACATTTCTTAGAGAATCATATCTGCATATTTCCCGTAACAATCATACTGAATACATAAATGCTAAATAAGTAATCTTCAACACCCCTGGGATACACACAATCATAGCTTACTGATCCAACATAAGAAGCTTAGTAAAAGAGATAATTTGGTCGGTCCGAAAATCTTTATAAAGTCAAGTCACTTCTTAGGCGGCCTTTTTCATCCCTACTTAACTGGAATCGGTGTATTGATAAATATGTCAAGTTAAATGTTTCACAAAATGCTGAACGTTTTTAAGAACATTTTCACCGCCTATATCTCAAATTCTACAGAAAATGTCTGCAGATGCTTTGGCAGGTATGAAAAAGATTTATCTTTCCACGAGGATTTTGCAATTGGGGCGTAAATACATTTTTGTTTCTTCAATAATTTATACTCATATTTTAACTATTTTACCGAACTCAAAGTGGATAATTCTATCAAACAATAAACTGGGTTATCAAAGTTGGATGTACTTATTTTACGTATTTTTGGGACCAAAATAAGACCTTTTCTTTCTATAAATATGTGCCCCAAAGTCCATTCCCTCCAAGCTACAGCCATCGAATATTGGGCAATATCTCAAATTGTGACCACAGTAATTAATCAAATCTTCTGAACATTGTCAACTTCTTTTATTTCAGACACTATATTTTAATTCTTGCTTTAGAAATAAATAATCTAAGACCAATTTAAAGGTGGCAAACTTTGAATTCGAATAAAATCAGCTAATAAGCCATTAAAAACACTAAGATTTTTTTGATCTGAATTTTTTCAATAAAATTAAGCATTTACAAGAAAACCAAAAAGGGAGTATTATCGAAATAATCATCATTAATCTAACCAAGCTCAGTGGGCTTGTTACATTTTTTGAATAAATTACATTAATAATGTTTTTTTTCGGTGCAACGGACTGGTTGGTTATCTAAAAAAATGGAAATACAAATCTTGTCCCCTGAAACCAAAAAAGATTAAAAAACACAACAAAGGTTGCTATAACTCGTTTCGATAGCCAAGCTATCATCTTCATAGAGATACTAATTCTTCTGTAATTTTTGATATCAGTCATTAATAATGAGTTTGTCAACTCGCTCGTAATAGTCCTTTTTATCTAGAATAAATATGATAGCTTGGCTATCAAAACGCGTTAGAGCAACATTTGTTGTGTTTTTTAATTTTTCTTGGTTGCACGGAACCACGATTTGTATTTCAATAATTTAAAAACAAACCAGAATGGCGAAAATCCTTTAAGAATTGTAGAGAGATATAATTCGCTCACACAGACTGACAGTTATTTTTCAATGAGGAATTTTGGAGTTAACCGCAATTTAAAAATATAGTAAATGGTATCATCGTCTAAAGGTGTTTAGTTTTCATGTCAATGCCCTACATAGCGTACCGTAAAGCGGGGCTACTTCAACATCCGGGGCTACTTGAACACAACGGGTGCATGTTCAGATCCCTCCATAGAAGTTTAATTAAACTGTGCATTTGTTAATTTATGTATTCTTTTTATCATAACAGATAATTGAATGTTTTAAAAATGGTGTGTAGATATAAAAATACTCCAAGGTCAAAACCCTACGTCAATTACAAAAAATATTTGGAAAAAAGCTGTGGATGCTGTTCAAGAGAGAATGTGAAAGAAAAAGGCTCCATGGACATTCAAAGTGCTTCGGGCAACGTTTAGTACGAATGATGCTTGTAAGAAAAATGAAATCCATTGAACACCACACTGTTTTAAGGAAATCTAAGGAGCACCTAGTTTCTGAAACCCTGGCTATCGTAGTGAATTGGGGATTCTCCCTGACCCTTGACCCCTTCAATATGTTTGTTTAATTTTTGGTTTATTATATTGCTTAAAGTATTTCTAAGGTTAACTTATATTTTTAAAATAAATTAAATTTAACATTAAAATTAAATAAATACAGTTAATGTTTACTTTGTATTATTCATCTTTCATTCAGTAAAATATAAATTTCTTACATAAAAATGCATCCCTGAATCTTTTTGTTACATTTTATAAAGGAACTTGACCAACGGGCGTGCAGAATAAGGAAATTTTTCACAAAACATGTTAAGTCTTCAAGTAGTAACTGCCCAAAAACGAAGCTCTTCAAAAAGCACTTTTTTAAGTTCATAGAAGGTTTAACCCCTTTAACAGATCGGGAATTGAACAAATATCTACGAAATTATTTGTTTACTTCCGATGTGGTAAAGGGATAAAACCTTCTGTAGACTTAATCATAAGCCACAGTGTTTAATTCAGTGGTCTTAGTAGACCACTGTTTATATAAATAATTTTGTATGTATTGTATATTTCTAATGTTTTATAATAGCTATGTAATCCAACGTTTGGGTCGATATAACGAAAATGTTTTTATTGTCGCAGCTTCATTTTTTCACTCTGTATCTTAAAAGTGTGGGAAAAATTTATTCAAGTAGCTCCGCTTTACAGTTGTTTATTTGCCTATATTTATGTGATGTGAGTGAGTGTTTTAAATAAGAAAAAGCTTGAAAATTATAGAAACACATTTTCGAAGTGAAACATATGCATAACAATAAAAAGTTCTGTTTTTATATTTTTTATAATTTTTTCATTTTTTCAGTTAGTACATCATACAAATAAAATTCTGTTCAAAGTTGTATCCAATCATTTAATCTAATATATAACACTATATTAAGAAAAAAATTTATGCAACCTTTATTTTGAATGTTAATAAAAAGATATCGCGCCATCTAGTGCCACATATTAGTTAGGTGCGCTATGCGTTTTTATTAACTGCCGACACCGCGACCTGCAGTTACTCAGTAAAAATCGAAATAGAATGCTGCTTTTATTTTATATATTATAAACTAGTTGTACATACACAAGATAATATTATGAAACACTTTCTCCATGAATATTTTTTCAATAGTTTCACCACGTTTACATAGTTTATTAATAATATCTTAATATGCCCAAACAAATTTTCAGATGCGTCCTACACATTTTTTTTGTTGATAATTTTGAATCGCCCCGGGGCTTCGCCCAGCTTGCTGTTGGCACAATTTTCAGAATATGGGGGACTAGCCCACATATATGTACAATTGTACACCCTAAATATAACATAGTATTGAAATGTCAGTTTTTCTGACTCGTGCATTTTTGGTATATCAATTACCGGGCCCAACCTTTTTCTAAAATTTGACCCGCTATTATATTAATACATGCGAAATTTTGTGCATACTTGAAATAAGGAAAAGTGTAACTGCTTGACAACATAGAAGTCACAGGTGCATTGATGCCCGTCGTAGTGGCTTTAGTGGGGTAAAGTGGAGTGGTAAGCAGCTGCGGCGGCATCCCTTTGATGTTCGCATTGCGCCTGCCTGATATTGTTTCCGGCTGCCGAGGACCTCTATTATGTAAACAACGCGGACGTTTGAAGTTGCCGCCGCTCTGGATGATCGTAAACCATCCCGCAAATGAGATACGGCGGTTTCTTAAAAATAATGCTGATATGGCTCGCATTCGGCTCAGTCCCGCATTGATTCAATCCAATAAAAGGTTGAATATAAAATGAAAGGGTTTGTAATAGAAAACGTAGTTAAGTAGACGAATTGGTTGAAATAACTTTGGCTACTCTATTTACTTTTTATTCTTGTTTTGATTGTGTTTGAGTCTGGAAAGTAAATTGATATAATCGCTGCCATGAATGCTTCCTTTGACAGACACAATGTATAGAGGGTTGTCACTGGTCTGCAATACATAGACCAAAAGGGATCATAAGGCATTAAACAATTGGACGAGTCGCGTAACAAATATCTTTTATCATGCAGAGTTATTGAAATTTACTTTCTTAAATGGAATATCCTGAGTTCCTGAGAGTATTCCATTCGTAATACAACAGTGCCAAGTTTTTGAAATTTATACGCTCTGTTGGGAAATTATGTCAACTTTTCAGAGGAAAAATTACAAAGCGTAGGTTTCGATAGTCGGACCGATAGGGGATATAAGTTTTATCAGTTATATCTTAATTTTAACTAAATATTATAGTCTAAGTGTCTTGCAATAATTTTCGCATAAAAAAATTGATGTTATATTTTACACGTAGGTAATTCGTGGTAGAACAAACACTGCTTCCTTTTTATAGGGCGTAAGTAAATTTTTAATGAAATGTCCACTAATTTTATTTTCAGAAGAGCTTCGCCTCTCGTATGGTACACATAATGAGTTACCGTACTCTTCGGTCTAAACAATTTTGTCTTTGTGCCATTATCATTTCGGAAGTTTCCCTTCTGTTGAACTAAGTTACCGTGCTCTGATGTCTTCTCTTCTTCTTCTTCTTTTTCCTTTTCTTCCTCTTCCTTTTCTTATTCTTCTTCTTCTATTTTTTGTAATATTCATATATTTTCTTTCTGTGATCGTGAAGAAGCCCCCAACGATGGAGACGGAACTATGAAACAATTTATTTTAGTAGCGTTCATAACCAAAATAAAAATATTTTAAAATTTCCAGCTTTAAATCAAAATGTTGTACATAAGTACACACAAATGATGAAAAGTGATAAATTTTGATTTTAATTAAAATAAAAATTTTCTGAACTAAAATCTAAATTTGAAGAAAAATTTCGGAATTTCGTCGAAGTAGGTAAATAAATTGAAAAGTTTGAATTTTGAGGTTAAAAAAAAATGAACGTTCTACATATTCAGGAAGAATTTCAAGTTTCAGTCGAAAGTTACATAATTGAAATAGTATTATTTAACATAAGATAGTCAGAAAAATATTTGAGGGTAAAATTGTGAGATTTTTCGAGTAGCTTGATTACTGTTCACCAGCAATCCAAATTTCATGTCAATAGAAGAATTTTTATTTATTTTCCAAACGATTCTTTTTTTCTAAATTATTAAGATGCTAATTCAATTTCACGAAAAATTAAGTTAAGATTTGTCTTCAAATTCTAAAAATTGCACCTCCAATTCACGTCTACTCATCTATTGAAAACCATTTAATTTCAAGGTACTATGTAGATTACTAGACTCTAGTTCTTGTTTTCAGTTACAGGCTTTTAAATTGATCAAGCCATTCCCCGAACTGATAATGCGGTGAACTTTATAATATCAATAACGTACTTCATACATATAGGCCCCATTTTTTACAGTTCTGCTGAACTTTTCGAATTACTGTTTTACTTGAAGAAAATACATTTTTTCTGCACTCTACATTCCACCTAAGATCGTAAAATGAACTTTTAAATATTTTATGCATCTTAACGTAACTTTTGCTAAAATCTTATATACATATCCTTAATCCCTAACTGGATAGATAGTATGACTAAAAGAACCTTTGTTTTACAGATCCTGATCTTTAAGAAATATCACAATTTCTGGGATCTGTCAGTTTAGAAAGTATAAAATTGTTCAATTCTTAAGTTCAAGATAATTTTCTTAGTAAACTAGTTTTAATAAAAATTTTACCTTTTAATCAATCATTTATACTATAAAAAAGACACAGGCAAAGAACCCGCTAAAGCGCCTACAAATCATCTTCCTAAGGGCTACTACAAGGGCTATATTCACCACTCCAACAAAGCTCTAGAGGTAGCGCTTAATATCCCTCATTTAGATGAATGCATTAAGGCAGAGGCCAAATGAGGGGCCTGGAGGCTTAAGTGTTCAAGGGACTGGAGGGAGACAAGGGTAGGTCATAATACATTTTAAATACCTCAACAACAGACCTTTTACCTTAAAACAAGATTGCACTCTTTGGAAATTCTGTTGAGACGGAAATATAACATTCTGATCCCGAACGGAAAACATTGAGAAAAACCAGAAACCGATCATGATAGGCCAAGAAACTGACATCTAGTTCATGGCCGGATCCAGTCTCGGTGAAAGATACGAAGCATGGATATAAAGACCAAGCCATAACGGCACTCCAATAGGAGAATATGCTGGTGTCTTTATGATCCAAGTATGAGCCATTGAAGAATTCATGAGTTTTCAACTCAACACGACGCCTCGTTGCAGCATCTGCATTTGCACGGATAGTTCGACCGCAGTGTGGGACCGTGAGAAACCAATAAAGTCACAATTGTTGGGTGGCTGTGCAAAGCAACATACACGGGAATGAAATTGCCGTGTATGTTGCAAGAGTGGGCTCTGTGGAAGTTTCCACCGAACAGATCGTAGATGTGTTTTGTGCTGTAGATAAAAGCATCATAGGTGGAGAAACATCAGACAAGCAAGATTGCTGCTAAATAAACACTTGCAATCAAGGGCTGAAGTATTATTACAATGGATAAAAGTAGACTAAGCAAAGCACTAAGGCTGCTGACTGGCCGCGGAAACTTTAAAACACACCTGGTTAAACTCATTCTACAGAACACGACCGATATTGACTGTCTGGTACTAAAAAGGGAACAAGTTTACACATTGTTCAACACTTGCCAAATACGGATATTATCTGAGTACCAAAGAGCAGAAAATCTAGGAGGAATGAGTGTAGGTCATATGTTGAACCTGACCGCAAAAGTCGGAATATACAGGATCCACCATTAGTGTGTAGATGGCAAATAGTTCCTAAGCCTGCAGAGATATTAAAATAAAATTTTGCTCAGTGACGTACATTTATAGAGAGAACATTTTAAAATTATTTTCATTTTATTGTACTTATCATATACAGAAAGTTGTTGTAAACTTACTTTTTTTTTAAATAGGACACCTTGTATATTTTCATATATTTGGGTTGCTCTATAAAAATGCAGCAAAATAATATAAAATTTATGGGGGTTTTGATAGATCGTTTTCTTAAGAGAGGATCATAAATCCGAAGACTGGACTCCGATGCAATCGTTTGTAAACGCTCAGTATATAGTCTTTTCGTTTCCATAAACCATAAACATGTTGTCCTATGTTCTATGACTAAAAAAAATGTTAAACGGAATAGCCTATTTTTATTAACTAGTATGAGAAGAAGATGGAATTAGCTTTTAATACTACATTTATGTTGGATTACTTTTGATAGATTTCACGCAAATTAACTTTTCATTTAAAATTGTTTAATAAATATTAGATTTGCAAACCTAGATCACCTGTATAACTAAAGAATATACCACAAAATTCCTATGGTTTATAAATCCTGAGATAGGCATCCGATTCAGTCGTTTGTAAACACTCACTATGATGTAGTATTAAACAATCTTCAACAAGAAAAATCGTTGATAGTCTTTTAATTTTCATAAACCATAAACATTTTGTCCTATATTCAAATCAACTTTGCATTTAAAATTTTTTAGTAATTATTAGATTTGCAAACCTGGATCACTCTGCATAATTAAAGAATATACGACAACATTTTCATGGCTCATGAAAACTTAAGACTACCAATGATTGCTTATGTCGCAAATTAGTTAATGCTACATCATATTGAGTGTTTACAAATGGCTGCATTGGATTTCTTTTTCGGATTGAGGAGCCTTTACCAAGAAAATAAAATATTAAAACGTTCTAAATTTACGTAAACACTCTGTATATAATAAAAAGAAAATGATTTTAAAATGTGCTTTCTGCATGTGCACGTTAATGGTCAAAATTTCATGTTAATATCCCTTTAGACTTCCGAAAAGTTTTCATGTTAACGAACCAGTGAATTAGATATTTTTAATTGTAAATTTTTCGGGCACCCTGTAGGAATATCTCCTTCGTCCCGATAATTATTTACGAATGTTAGCAATTTGTTTATATTTTAATATTAGTAAATATTTATTTAATTTCGTTATAATTACAAATAATCCTAGTTGCGATTACTAAAAACTTAAAAACAAAAATTAAATAATTTTAAAGTTAATTTGCATGAAACATATCAAAGGAAACCCCATGTGATGTGATATTATTGGAAAGGTAATTGTCTCTTCTTTTCATATTAGGTAATAAAAATTGGTCATTCTTTTTAAACTTTTGTACTAATTTTTGAGTTGGCAAACCTTTATCACTCTGTACAGCTAAAAAATAAAAAACATTTTAATGGTTTATGAACTCTAAAAAAATATCAATAATTGTTTATGTTGCAAATTGGTTAACACTACATCTTACTGAGTGTTTACAAATGGCTGCATCGTACTCCTGTCTCCGGATTTATGATCCTGTTTAAGGAAAAGTGACGCATCAAAACCGCCATATTATTTTGCAGCATTTTTATAGAGCTATCCAACTATGCAAAAATAAACAGAGTATTCTATTTAAAAAAGGGAACTTTATATCAACACTCTTTCTCTGTATATAATTAGTACAATAAAATGGAAACAATTTTAAAATGTGTTCCTTACAGATGTACGCCACTGGACAAAATTCGATTTTCATATCTTCTCAGGCTTAGGAGCTATCCTCCGTCCACACACTAAGGGGAGACCCTGTATAATGCTGACTGTGAGACTCGAACTAACTTTTGGAAGTTACAAAGGATTTTGAATCTAGGTTCCAGGGCCAATAATAGCCCCCACAAAATTTGAAAAAAAAAATTATTTTTTTTCAAAATCATTATTTATTCTAATATATTGTAAATCAATGTAATCTACTTTATGGCGTAAATTTGAGTCTGGAATTGTTAATCGTAAATGAAAAAAATCTTAACCTGCAAGATTGAGATGTACTGGGATTGCTCTTCGACAATATACATGCTTATCCAAGTGTTCGGTATTGGTAACTTAATTATTATTAAAAATACAAACCTTAGTAATATTTTTAACCTACTTTAAAATAGAAGAACGAAAAACCAATTAAGCATTGCGATTTCGACCATAAGGGTAAAACAGCATTTTTTACATAGGTTTTAGTGATGGTTTAGATTCTCATAACTGATACTAAAGACGGTAAAACAATAGTTGAAAGCACGGCGGCCAGTGGAAAAATTTGCTTATTATTACCATATTATCTGCTTATTGCTGCCGATTCAAAAAATTTCTTAATTAACTGACAGCCACTGAACTAAATATATGTGTGAATTATATGGAGTGTGTTAAATTTTAACGTATATTAAAAATGTACTCCACTAAAGAACATATAATATATCATTATAAAACTAATAATATACAGACCAATCCAAATTAAGTGGCCACCATTGCAAATTTTGTTATTATTAAAGAGAAAAAATTGTTTTAATTATTACACAAGTGGTATTTTTACGGCTCCTTAAGATAGTACAATAAAAAAAAACCATTGAACATACCGTGGTCGACTACGGGAGCTAAACATTATTTTTTTAATTGAAGCCCTGTATATCGTTATTTTTTTTCTGATAGAACTTCAAATTCTAAACAGTAAAGTTTATCATGAATTTTATCATAAAGTCAAAAATAATGCCGCCATTTTAATTTCAAAATATTCCACAGATAAAATGGCAAATTTTTGATGCCACTATAACTACTGATAAATCGCAGAACTGGAGATCCATGGACATCCATTTAGAAGACTTAAGAAAACAATGATATCTGTACTGGTTACACATAATATGCTCTTACACACACTCTCACACTGTTCAAATCCATCACACAACATGGATAATATAATTTACGATACTCATTCTATAAAGGTGTTCATTTTAATGACAATTATTAGGCCAAATTCATTTAAGATTTTCAAATTCGTTTCTTGGTAGTTGTAAGCATAATTTGGAGCCAAACTTGATATTTACAAATGGATCTGTTAATCTTAGTTAATCCACAAGAAGGATGGGTCCTGGATCCACCTTCCACCCACTCGCACAGGCCTGTTGATTTCCCTCTTTCCTAAGATATCCGAGTACCAGATTTTTTATAGATAGGATAATTTATTAAAAGAAAATAAACCATTTCATTATTTTTATTATAAATTATAACGAAAGAAATAACGATTTGGATGACAAAGTTTCATTCATTTTCTTATAACGCGTTTACTTACTGCGACAAAATCATGCACAAGACATTACGTAGAAATGTTGTGGCAACGCGGTAAAAATCTAAGAATGTTAAGAATTGCCCCAGTTCTGATAGTAGAAGGACGGCAAAGCGTTGGTCGTGCTCTACACCACGCGGTTAGTTCCCTTTGATTCTTCGCCGACAAAACGTAGCGCATCGGCGCCGCGCATACTCGTTCAAAGCAATTAATACCCTTTATTTACTAACAAGTGTGTACCGCGCGAATGACCCATTTTGACCTCCGTCTAAGTCTACAATATTCGTACCTTTCTTGATTTCCTTTCCAAACATGACAATTCTTCCAATATTTTTCAGAACTTATAATAACAGAGACTAAAAAAATAACACCATTCGGCTTAAGCGCCACTTTGAAATATTAGATGCTGGTTTTCAAATTTACACTGTAATATAAAAGTTGAAAAATCTTCTCTGGGCTCTGACAATATTTTCGTTACATCATAAAATGGCAGAGTAAATTGTTTAAATTCAAGTTCTCTTCTGATGACTGCCTAAAAAGCCTTCTAAAATATATACACTGTTTTAGTAGCGACATTTTGCTTAAAACTAATTTCAAATGTTAAAAGCGACATTGGTGTAGACACAGTATAGTTGACATCTCCAACTCTTACTTCGTCGAATTCTTTAATATTCATAACTATTAAACGCAACAAAAGTTAAGAATTTCACAAGGTTTTGATGAATATTTGCTAACACCGGACCAGGTTTCGCATTACTGCGGTCATCAGGCGGTCATACCAGCAATTTTTTAGCCATTGTTATGCTAACATGCTCCATGGATCACAGCCTCCTACGAATATGGAGCTTGTTAGCCTAACAACGGCTAAACAAATTGCTGGTATGACTTCCGATGATGCAGTAATGCGAAACCTGGTCCGGTGTTAGCAAATATTTATCAAAACCTTGTGAAATTCTTAACTTTTGCAACTTTTTGATGCAGTAATGCGAAACCTGGTCGGGTAAATATTTATCAAAACCGTGTGGAATTCTAGTTTTTGTTGCGTTTTTATCGTTAATAAAGTTTAATAGTTATGAACAGTATAGTTGTACCATAAGCATCCGAATCACTTCTCCACTAATAGAACTGCCTTTGATGGCACTCCTAACTTCTCCTTCATTATCTCATTTTTTGCCCTGTCTATTCTTGTGACTCGTTTTACCTAGGGTTGCCATATTTCCAGCATTCTATTACCAAACAGCAGTAGCTGTTGGAGCAGATTGGGCTTTTTAGGTGGCAACCCGGGGCTGAAGAAAAAAATCCTCAGCTAAGGGAATAGTTTTTGACGCCCAAAAGAAAATACTTTGCGTACTTAGTATTACCCTTCGTAGTTACTAATTACTTCATTAGAGTGGCTTCGACATTTCTCTCGTGGATCGAATATACCTATGGTCAGCCCATCTAATGGACGTCAAATTACGACGCTATCTCGAGAATTTCAGCGCATATATTTTCCTCGCTGAGCAGTTTCCCTCTTCAAACTTTGAACGGTAAGCGCAACGATGATATCCCTTAGGGGCTACTGTTCTAGTTGGTACGTTGGCACGTCCCCTCTTCCAGTTAGATAGCCTTTCTGAGTGTCTCGGTCACGTGACCCATGTTCCGAATTTCTATTGGCAAATGTTACACAGAGTGACTAAATGTAATAGATATTAACTACATTACATCTCAACTCTACATTTCTAACATTTTCTGGTGGTCAGTATAATATTTGTTTACTTTTTTAAATACTCTTATTTCTAACGGTTTTATGACCATCTTCCAGAACTGAGGCAACACCAAATTTCAAAACAATAATTAGCTATTAAATAAATGTGTTATTGCTGTCAAAATTGATCTAAGTATGATGATGATGTGGGGTTGGCAGTTATATTAGGTGTAACAGGATCATTGTACACCAACTATTTTCTCTTTATTTACGAAGATCAAATTTTTAATTTGCTACACTTAATGTACTTATCGAATGGCAAATTTTGGCATAAAAATGACATACCTACTGCTGTCACTTTCGCTAAAATAGGTACTAACTTTTGATTTTTAAGTAAAATGCCCTTTTTATTATATTTTTTTGGAATCTGTACAATTTTCTGAATACAATACATCTAAAATAAGTGATTTTAAAAAAATCAAAATTCTTTTTCCTATTTTATTTTTCAACCCACAATGCTATGACTCGTTTTAATTAATTGAAATGGACCAGATTAACGCTACAAAAATCAAATCACGTAAAAACAGGAGTATTTCAGTCTTTTATCAAGTGATAAAGTTAACAAAATTGGTTCCTCTCATCATAATTTTATTTTCTTAAAAATGGCACCACCATAATGGCACTGTGGTACCATGAAAAAGTATAAGTCAGGTTGCCCAACTAACACCCGGTTCCTAATTACGTCCACTTGACAGTATTTAGAAACAGACAAAAGCTAAAAGTCATTGAGCGCTGGGGGTTAGTAGAAGTTGTGGTATGTAGTCGCCCCAGAGCAATATATGACATGAAGCTCTCGCGCTTTGTGATTTTATTATTATGTCTTAAGTTGGAAGGTAAGCCATTTACAAAGTTTTGCTTAAACTTTCAATTTTTAACTTTGAAATAACGGGATAGTTTTATATGTTATAATTTTAATATAAAAAAATTTTATTTGAAGGAAAATATCTAGAACAAAAGTGCGAATATACAGGGTATTTCATAATTGCATGCTGAACCAGCAGGGGGATATTCCTTGGGCAATTTTAAGACAACATTTTCATATTAACATAGGTCCGGAAACGCTTCATTTTCGATATACAGGGCGGTAAAAATTGAAGAAAAAATCGGTTTTTCTTCAATATTTCTGAGACTGGTTTAGATATTTTTTTTGATATTCAGTACACGATATCTGGGTATAAAAGCAAGTATTTTGACAAAAAAACATTTGTTCTGATTCCACCAGTGGCGTTCCCACAAACAGGTCGATACACATTTTTGAAAAAAAAATGTGACGCCAATGCTATTTTTCAAAATAAGAATTATTTTCCTAGTCCTTGTTGTGTTTCTATCAAAAATGAGCTCTTGACTTGTTGTCCTACGACGGCCGGTTTCCGAATTAAAAAATAAAAATCATTTACTTGCTATGCCGCTATGGTAGATTAATTTATTAATGAAATCTTAACAATGAAATTAATTAAATCATATCAGGTGTTGAAAATGTCCACCACCTGCAAGTATGCACGCCTCAACTCTTCTTCTCATAGATTCGCGTACTCGTTGAAAAATTCCTGGCGTATTTCTTATAGTGTTGCAGGAATCTGTTATGCGATTTCTCAGTTCTTCTTCAGTTTGGATTGGGGTGCTATAAACTAAGGTTTTAAGATAGCCCCATAAAAAATAATCTAGACTGTTCAGGTCAGGGGATCTAGGCGGCCATAATTTTGTTCCTGATCTGCCTATCCAGCGATTATTGTAATTTTGGTCCAAATTTGCACGTGCCAAAACACTAAAATGCGCAGGGGCACCATCGTGCATAAACCACATTCGATTTCGGATTAAAACGGGGACATCTTCTAACAGCACTGGTAAATCATTTTCAAGAAAGTGACGATAATTTTCTCCATTTAATCTTCTTGGCAGAAAAAAGGGTCCAATTAAATAGTCGTCAACAATTCCTGCCCACACATTTACCGAGAATTGTTCTTGGTGATTGACTTCGACCATGGCATGCAGGTTCTCTTCAGCCCAAAAGTGATTGTTGTGGAAGTTTCTAGTTGCATTTCGGGAAAAACCGGCTTCATCAAAAAATAATACTTCTCTGTCAAATAGTGGATTTTCAACAATTTTTTGAATAAACCATTGGCAGAAATTTATACGAAATGGTAAATCCCGAGGCAGTAAGGCCTGAACCCGTTGAATATGGTAAGGGTATAACAAAAAATCGTGAAGTATCCTCCAGACTAAAATATGGGAGATATTTAAATTACTAGCAATTTTCCTTGTGCTTATTTCGGGGTTTTGCTCAACTGAATTAAGAACAGCTATTTCAGTTTCTTCTGTTCTTGCGGTTCTTTGTGCCCCTTTTAAGTGATGATCGGGTTTAAAACATCCCTTCTCGCGTAGTCTTCTATGAACGCTTGAAAAAGTTCTTGCATCTGGCACAATTCTTTGCGGAAAACGCTCTGCATACAGTCGCCTGGCTTCAAATGCATTTCCATCCGCAAGACCGTACATGTAATGAATATCAGCAAACTCAGCATTCTCAAACATATTTTCTTATACTTATCAAACACTCACATTCAGATAAAGTATTGAAGTGAAAAATTTGACACTTGATTGTAAACACAAAACTAAATCTCAGTGGCCTACTAGATTTTCATTAATAAATTAATCTACCACAGCGGCATAGCAAGTAAATGATTTTTATTTTTTAATTCGGAAACCGTCCGTCATAGGACAACAAGTCAAGAGCTCATTTTTGATAGAAACACAACAAGGACTAGGAAAATAATTTTTATTTTGAAAAATAGCATTGGCGTCACATTTTTTTTTTTTTCAAAAATGTGTATCGACCTGTTTGTGGGAACGCCACTGGTGGAATCAGAACAAATGTTTTTTTGTCAAAATACTTGCTTTTATACCCAGATATCGTGTACTGAATATCAAAAAAATATCTAAACCAGTCTCAGAAATATTGAAGAAAAACCGATTTTTTCTTCAATTTTTACCGCCCTGTATATCGAAAATGAAGCGTTTCCGGACCTATGTTAATATGAAAATTTTGTCTTAAAATTGCCCAAGGAATATCCCCCTGCCGGTTTAGCATGCAATTATGAAACACCCTGTATAGCAGACTTGTGCCTAATAACGCCCATATCAGATGAGTAGTGGGTACTATTAAGATCACGTAAAATATTTTATGTATTTGTGTCTCCTTTGTTTAAGATATTTATTTATTAATAAAAACAAACGACAAATAGGTAAGGAGTAGACCAAGGAGCACCTTGTTGCAGCTTTAAGCAGTGTAAAACGCAGTAAGGTTTGGAACCGTGAACTGTGTGTAGGAATGGATAAGAAACATAAATATTTTAATTTTCTAAGAAGCTGTAATTAGTTTTGATGTAATAAAAATGTTTTATCATTGTGATTTGTTTTAGAAAATTATTTTATTTGATGTTATTTTTTTCATTATTTTAATGTGGGCGTTATTTTGCTCTGTGGTGCTCAATAAGGCCGCTTGACATAGATTTCTTTTCTTTAATTTAAGTAGAAAAATTTAGTTTTTGTGTTCCACCAAAATCGATTTTTTTTAATATCTTAATATTTTTTTTAAGTTTTATCCACTCGCAAAAGATAACCCCATTATGCCTTCAAAGCACTGCGAGTAGGATCCGGAAACAAGGATAGATGGCGATGAACCGCCTTCTTAAACAAGAATAGCCTGGAAATTCTATAGAAAAAAGAGAGACAAAAGAGACAAAAGTCCTCACTGTGTCAAGCTGGACCGCACAGGAATTTGTTGCCTCCGACTGTCTTGCAAGGCTCAAGAATCTTGCCCTTGGGGGGATCAATCCTATTAGTTCAGAGCATCTTCCATGAGACTACTTGTAAAAAAGAGACAAGTCACCAACCAACCGCCTGTGCTCTGGTGTTTCGAAAGAATAAGACAAACTCTCATCATCAATTAGGCGAATCGCTCTTTTTTGAAGTGAATCCTAAGGAGCTAAAGTGTGCTTTGGAGCTGAACTCCAAACATGAGAACAGTATTCTCGTGTTGGCCTAACTTGAACTTTGGTCAGTGTGAGAAGCTGATCTAGAGTACCTTTTGTCCTAAAAAGAAAGCCTAGCTTCTGAGAGGCGGATTTGGCAATTGATTTACAATAATGAAAGTTCGTATTTTATTGGTAACCATTTTTGAAATATTAAATAATGAACTTTAGGTGGGTTAATACGGCGACCTAACGTATTTTCAGTTTGGCTGTGAAATTAATAGAACCGAAGTTACAGCCGAAAAAATTCAAAATATTCAGTTTCAATTTATTTGAGGATTTATGCAATAAGCACATAAGATAGCTATGGAAAACAAATTTAACAAATTGACACCTCTTACAAATCTTGTTTCCTGAAAGCAAGAAAGATTAAAAAACACATACAAAGGTTGCTCTAATGCGTTTTGATATCCAAGCTATTATCTTCAAAGAGATAGTGTTTTTTAACTTTTCTTTGTTTCAGGGGACAAGATTTGTATTTCAATTTTTGAAGAAAACCGAGGACAGCCCCTTTCACCAAAACCTCCTATTCTTCCTAAGTTTTCCTGATTTAAACTTTTGCAGCGTTAATTTAGTCGGCTAGACTTAATTAGGATGAGTCATGACTTTCTAGTCTAAAAGACTAAAATTAAAAAATATTTTCGATCCTTTAGAAATCACTTATTTTATGGATACTGTATTAAGAAAATTGTGCAGGTTACAAAAATGTAATAATATACAGAGTGTTTCCTTTAAAAAGCAAATGTTTGTATCAGTTTTAGAGAATGTGACAGCAGTAGGAATGTTTTTTTTATATCAAAATTTTACCTTTCTAATTATATTAAGTATAGCAAGTTTGCCAATTTTATTTTCATAAATACCATGATCCTCTTGGACTCGATATATCAAGCGATATACAGGCTGAACCAAATTTGATTTCCACTACATTGACCTCGTAAACTATTAGAGATGCAAGGAACCTTGGATGGGAAAGGTAATGCAGAATCTAATGCCTAATATTATTCCGCTGAGAAAACAATTGAATTCCAATTCGTCTTGATTTTATTTAGAAAAACCTGAAAGTCGCAATTTTACACAATCAGCTGTAACTTGTTTATTTTAAGTCCGATTGAAAAAATTCGCCTCTGGTATGGTGAACATACTGAGTTACCGTGCTCTGATGTTTTGAAATTGGCCTTTTAATTTTTCTTTTTTGCATATTTCCTCATATTCCTCTTTTCATCTATTTTTCTTTCTTTGTTCCTGAAGAAGCCTCCTACGATGGTGGGCGAAACGTCGAACACTTTTAGTAGTTCTTTGACACGGTCCAATTCCGGAAGAAGTATATCCTCTACTGACTCTGGCCGTAGAAGCCTTCGTTATCATAAATTGAAGGTCAACTAATTGTAAGATAAATGGCTTCCAATATATCGTTCATTCACCATTAGAACCATATACACGGTTAATATTGATAAAGAAGTAAAAAAAACAGAAAAAAAAACAGTTTTGCAATGAATAATATGATTATATAAATGATGATGTATTTTACGCACTGACAAATTATGTTACTATTCCAGATACTCGATCCTCTGAGTAGAATATATTAAATTACACATTAAAAAAGTAAACTTAGGCTTTCATTGCAATTAAAAAAAAACACTCAACATTTTTTGCAACTCATTTACTGAAATAATTAGAAATGATTTAAATCCGAATTAAATTTGCTACAGAGTATTGTTCAAAATGGTCAATTATGATATTTTTAGACAGGACCAAAATTATTTATAGATACAATAAAACTTCAAAGAAAATGTAATGGATTTCTTAAAAATATGCAAATTCAAATTGAATTTGCTACAGGATATTCTGAATGCCCAATTATGAACCCGAAATTTATTTATAAATGTAATAGAAGGTTGAAATAAAATTTAACTGGATCCTCCAAATTAAAAATGAATAAATGCAAAGATAAAATAATAAACGATATTTATTTTATTTTTGTTTGTCAGTCTCAGATATGAAAATCTGAATAAAGCCTCAGACGAAGTTATCGAATACAAGTGTTATCCTTAAGAGGAAATATAAATTTTACAATCTGTAAACAATATTAGTGCATACCGGTAAGGGTAAAGGTCGCTACTTCAACCTTCCGGTTATTTTATTGCTTGGCAAGATAATTAGGGCATTCGATTTTCAAGTGGCCGCATTTTATGCAGCCTTACTTTGAACACAACCGTCTAGGAAGTGTTGTGGTGTAATATTTGACTATTACCTATCGAATATGTACCTGTAGATTTGTAGTTATAACGTTATAATTTAAAACCGGATTTTATTGCACCAAAAAAAATCCCCAAAATTGCGCCCTAGATTTAAAAAGTGCCAAAAATTGCAGTATAAACATTTAAAATTGCACCATAAAATATTACTAAACATTGACTAATATAGACAAAAAATTTATATAATGAAATAACATTATATTTTAGTTCAACTGATATGAATATAGGCAATTATAATTGCAATTTACCATTGTATATATTTTTCAATTTTCTTTCACTAGGAATATTTTTTTCCATATACATGACTAAAAATTCTTTTAGCACATCAAAATCTTAATTTCTTACAAATGTCTCATAACGTAGCTCTCGGTAAAATTTGGTTTTTTTCAGCCGTTACAGGTAACATTTGTTTGCTAATAGACCTTGCAATTTTTTTAATGCTGTTTTGAGTATTTCAGCAAAATTTTGTTTTGTGAATACTGGGCAGTAAAATATAACAAAGTGAAGAGTTTTATTGTCTATCAAGTATTTTTTAGTTGTACCGACAGTTTTTCACAGCACGTCCTATGAATTACATTTCCATCACTAATTCACTAATTTTGGTAGAAGGTGATGAAAAGATTTTAGGCGTCTTGCAATCAAATAGAGGTCCTAACAATATCAAGTTCTTATGAAGACCTTTTCAATATTTCCTTCAATAAGGTATGTAACTCAGAGGCAATTAAGTCAAAGTAAAAAAAAGTTCCATCAGAAATGGGAATTTCTGAATAGGGTTGTAATTAGGGAATTACTAATACTATAACTTATTAGTAATTATTGCCCTTGCTGCTCAACAATTACTACTAATAGATCGAAAATTTTATAAAATTGACAAATAATTGCCTTTTTGACTAAAATTGCACAAAAATTCTCATGACACTCAAAAATGACAAAAATTGCAATTGCCAATAAGAGTCGGTTTTTAGTTATAACAATAAAACTTTTAAACTCATCTTTGTGCCCAATTGTGGTCTACTCATAATGTTTTCATCGTCAAAGTGGCAAATTTTTATAACTCTAATATATGGGAAATTTTAGCTTGTCAAAAGTTAATCTCATCAATAATAATTTCCCAAAGGACAAAAATTTAATTAAATTAATATAACTTCAAACTTCATATCTACATCATTGGGTAAAAGAAGAAATTCACATGGTAATTTTCGGTATTTACTACATATACAGGTTGTTCAAAATGAACTTAGTACTATTGCTAACTTTCTTATTATTAAATATACAACTTTGGTTAAATTAGCAAAGTTATGTATTTTTTAATGCTGATTATTATGGTGGTACCAAAAAAAAACATTTGCACATCCTGGTTTTGAGTTTTATCATAAAGTTTTAATTTTTTAAATAGAACACCCTGTACATTTTATGAAATGAAATTTAGAATAAAAATAGTTATTACACATTTGTTGCTAACCTGAATAATAAAAAAGCAATGAGGACGAAACGTATATTATAAGACATCGAAAATTAATGGGAAATTAGTTTAGCAGGCTACTCTTTGAGTGACAGTGTTTAAACCGAATTTAAAAGAGTTTTTAATTTTTGATCTAGCAATATAGTTTTTTCAACTTACTGTTTTTCAAAAAAATTAAATTTCAAAATTTTAAAATGTGTTTGAAACGAATGAAATATAGTATATCCTAAATTATGCCTATAGGCCAAATATCTGTCAAATCAGACTCCTAATTGATTTTGTGTCATGGGAATAACTATTCAATTTAAATATCCTTTTCTGATACGCAGGTGGCAACATAGTTGAACAGAAAAAAAACTGTCTCTTTTTATCTATCAGGGAAACTTATACATGTTTTGTTTTTTATAAATAAACTTGCTTCAGGATTTTACTCACAAGTTTTAAGTTACGTCGATGATGAATTTATGGGTTACTTTTAGACCTTTCTGTAAAGAAGTAGACGTTGAATAACTCTTAATTCCATACTTAACAGCTTCGTTGTGTGGCCCGAAGGGTTCCTCTGATAACAGTGCGCGCCACCCCCGTTAAGGGTGGTGGGGCTGCTATATACACCTATAACACATTAGTTCTTTGGCCCAGTCGACTTCAATCTTGATTTCAGTGTAAGGTAAAGTGCTTGTGAGTGAATGTGCCGGATGGTGTGCGTTTGCTACAGGTGAAGATTACTCTCGCAGATTCGTCCTCACGTAGACATGCGCGCAATCGCTCAGGTAATTTAAATAGGACTACAAACATGATTCTATATTTATAGTAACGACTAACTTATTATGATATTATTGTAAATAAGAATTTTTATCCTAAACTCCAAACTTATAAAAAAAGCGTTGTTAGGCTTCAGATTCATCACATTTATAATTATGATTAATATAAACATATATAATGCTTACCTTTTAGTGAAACATACGGTCCACAAAAAAAATCCTGATCATATTGTGTTTACTACATGATCAGTGACAGTGGTAAATTTTAAATTTAACTTTAAAAAAATCAAAAATGTCTTAATTTATTTCAATAAATTGCATTATTTTGCATATTTCTTCCCAACCAAAAAAACATTTTTTTAAAATACTTGAAAATTAATGCGTGGAACTAATTATAACCATATAAATTAGATATTTTTAACGTTGTGAACAGTCAACTGTAAAACATGGGATAAACCTAAATTTTATGCGATTTAAGTTCACATTGTTTAAGGTCATAATAAAATGCTGCACAATAATGCATTTTAGTCAATTCTACTTCAAAAAATTAATGAGGCAAATGCACTTTTCACAAGCAGTAATAAAAAACATTAATAAGTCAATTTTGAAGCCTATATTTCCAAAAAGAAAATGTGTTAAATATAGTGTGGGATTATCAAGTTAAAGTAGGTACCATAAAAAAACTCTTATATTGTAGTTTAGCTTTATAAAGCCGCAAGAGTGTCGAAGCTTGTCGAATTTGTTAATTTAAAATATTTTTTTGATATAGTGCTACAAAGTTTATTAGTATTTCTCATTGCGATTAAAAAAATGTGGTATTTCTACAAATTTAAGTCGGAGATGCATTTTACAAACACAAGCTTCCATTTTGTTTTTTTAATTTAAAGCTATAAACAACTCTCAAAGTATAAATACTATACCCACAAATATTTATACTAAAATAAAGCTTAGTTGATTGCGTAAAAAGAGGCAAAATAATTTAAAGGATATAACATTTGTTTTTTTTTTTTTGAGAAGAATTTTGCGTTTGCTAGTGAGCGTGCGTTTATTTAAAGATAACTACAAAATTGTCTAAGCGGAGAATATATTGAAAAATCAAATCATCTAAACTAAAAAAAAAATCATTAAATATTTCCGCTGTTTGTGACGAGATTCCAAATCTGGCCAAATTTTCATGTTTTTTTTTATTCTAAATATCTCAAAAATGTGACTCCTGTTGTTTAATATCACATTAATCAAAATGTCAGAGTATATTTATATATATGTCAAAATATACAGGGTGTTTTCTTTTAAAAAGGCAACCCTTAATGCATCACTCTATATACATATACTCACCATGTTTAGTAAGCTATAATTACATTGCTTTTGTTATTAAAAAGATTGTAAATTCTATATCGCTTTACCTAACTAATGGCTCATCTTCATGAACATTATATTAATAAATGAATTATATCAATTGTTATACAGAGTGATCGAAATTAACTCGGCAGCATTGCTAACCTTGTTACTATTAAAGATACAAAATTGGTTAATTTAGCAAACTAGTACAGCTCCTGATGCTGATTAAGATGGCATTATGAAAAAAAACCAGTTGAACATGGCGTTTTTGAGATTTTTGACAAAATTATAATTTTTTAAATGCAACACCCTGTAAAGTTAATGTTTTTATGAAAGGTAATGATATTTCAAATAAAAATAGCTGTTATAAATGTTTTGCTAATATGAATAATAACTAAGCTATAAGCTCCTCAAATTCGTTTTAGTCTTTAGGTACGGCGGGCGATAATTTCATTTGGAACCTTTGGACCTTTCATTTATGAATTTTCCTTGAATGATGAAAGATATGTGAAAATTATGCAAAACATCTTTAACAATAATTTCTTAGATAAAATGGATTTATTATGTAGGCAGCGTGTTATGTTCCAGCAGAGTTGTGCTCCTTATAGGAAAACCCGTCATCTTCTAAGACATGTGAATTGGAAATAATTAAATTATTGAATGGCCTTCAAGGTCACCTGATTTGACTCCATTCGAACTTTTCTTGTCGGTTTATCTTAAAAATCTTATTTATACAAAGCGAGACGATAATATAAATAACCTAAAAAATGTAGGTAGTTCGAGAAGAATTTATTAAAAACGAGATAGCAGAACTGTTTTAAAAAGTATTCATGCTGTGCTGAAATGAATAGAAATATGTATTGAAAAACGAAGAGACATTTTCAAAGAACTTTTGAAACCTATTATTTTTAGGATTGAATAATAATTAAATAATGTTCCCTACTTGGTAATACTTACTCTAATATCCCTAAGACATACATACTAACCTGTTGACATTTTGTTTCATGGTCTACTAAGCTAATTTCACATTAATTTTCGATTTCTTATGATGTACCTTTAAGTCCTCATATCTCCGTTATTATTCATCTCAGCAAAAAAGTCGTAGTATCCATTTTTATTATAAATTCCATTATCTTTCACAAAAACGTAAAATAAATGGGGTGTTTCTATTTAAAAAAACTGTAACTTTGTCAAAAATCGCAAAAACGCGATGTTCCATTGTTTTTCCTATGACGTTATATTATTCTACGTCAAAAACTATACTATTTTGCCATTTTAACCAATTTTGTTTCTTTAATAATAACAGAGTTAGCATTGTGGAATCTATTTGGATCATCCTATATAAATAGAAGTTATATACAAAAATACAATATTTCCGATTTAAGTTAAAGGTTCTTTATAAAAGTTATCGAACTTCAGATTTTTTTGAGCGAGTCATATTCAAAACAGAATGTGCAGGGCGTCTTTTAGTTGTAATGTCATTAATTTTTAGTAGACGTATTCAGAAGACCTAATAAAAACCTAATAAATCGAGAAAAAAAGAAAAGTACTTTTCAGCAATGCATAACTAATTTTAATAACAACAAAACATCAATATCTCATGCTATGGCTACGGTATTTTTTTTGTATTTTTATAATGCACTATTTGCTCTATTACCGGGAAATGCCAAAAACACCACTTTTTGGTTAATTTTGATTGGAGGGCATTGAAGGTTCTAAGGAGTTGGATAATAAATATTATTTACTCAAATTTAAGTCACATTTCATTCACAATTCATTGTTAAAGGCACATGTCATTTGAAAGAGGAATTATTGCTCTACCAAATTCCGTTTTTAGTTGACTCCTGGATTTAATTTTTTTGAATTTTTATTTACTTGGATGGAATGTCAAGTTGGCAAAACTGATCATTTTCGGCACTTGACGAAAAATTGGCAAAACCCCTCTATCTGCTCCAAAAATTTGTGCTACATGTCGTGATGATGTTATGAATGAACGAACGATCCTTCGATGGTGTTTCGCGTTAATTAAGTTAAAAGCTTTGTTGGATGACTTTTTCAGTCAAAAAACTGGAAAAACAGAAGGAGCATTGATAAACTTGTTGAACGTTCATAATAATAATAAATAACTAAGAAAGATACATATGTAGATCATCGATTAACCTATTGGTAACTGTAGAGTTAAAAATAGAATATTTTAGATTTTAAAAAAGCGGACATTGCTTATTAGTCAACCCAATACATGTTTTCATCTGCACTTATTTGGCAATTGGGAAGCCGTTGAATCTTGAATCGTAGAATACAGACGAAATAACTTTTTCAACCAACTTTGATAAAAATCAAAAATGGACCTTTCATGTTTTCTTTGCATTCCGTAGAACCAATACGGAACGAAACCTTCTTATGCATCTAAGAGCAAAATGTGGTATTCAGCGTTTTCAGCATAACAGGGGTCTTGTGTTTCGCGATCCGTGATTAAGGAACGGAAGTACATCGGCTGAACCGATACGATAATGCCTATCGCTAGCGGAGAGGCAGCGAGAGTCGGCATTACTTTGTGCCGGTAATGAGGGCTCGGGCGAGACGTGTCGTGCTAATTGTAAGATCAAACGGTCCGCCACAATAGCTGTACGGCCTCCAGTAACGAGGTGCTTTACGCGGCATCTCCATTACACAATAACCGATGCGTTCTGCTTTGCTCTATGCTACGCGTTTCGGCTTAAAAATATTAATTCCTAGTAAACTTCACGCTTAGGTAACAAGAGGCATGTTATGTCCGCTATTTGTACAAGTTATTTTTCGACAAACGATATTCAGAAATACCTGTGGTACGAGGGATCTTTTACGTCGAATACTTTAATCCAATTTTTTTAAGTAACGAACAATGAAGTCTGGCTAAATAATACACGACCTGGACAAGAGGGAAAGTTATGTATAAATCGATTCATCTAACGAAGGCTATAGTAACTAAATCTGGTCACTTTTTGAGTTATATTCACTGGGTACTTAATCTCAAAAATAGTTTTCATTGGAGAATATCTTTTATCACTATATAAAATATTTCCCAACCACATTGATGCATTAGCAGTATCTAGAATCGACCCAGTATATTCCATTGAAAACAATGTTATTTTGAGCTTCTTGCGCACCAAATTCAAGACGTTTCAAAAGTATATTTTCACCGTACTGATTTTTCATGATTATACAAATACTTTAATTTGAATTATTTCAATTCTGCAAGTGTTGAATTACTACAATTTTCGTTGGATGAATCGAATTAATATTGGCACTAGGACTCCGAAGAGATTCTTAGAAAATTCCTTTTTTTGATATCCTAATATGCGACTGTTTTTACTGGAAATATATCTTGTGTGTATGTCTGCTTGTTTGTCCGCTTTCAACGACTCAATTGGTGGGATGGTTTTGGTCAAAATTGGTATAGACATTCCTTGCAAAACGGTTCCGCTAGTAGAATACGTTTGATCGCGGTAAACTGTTTCAGATACTCCCAACCTAATATTCATTCAAGAATAGTAAATAATCTTTCTCCATTTTCTATGTTTCTTGATAGTAATAGCCTGACAGCGTCATCTAACGAAATAGGACCCAACTTTGCTATAACTATATAGATGGAGACGTGTTAGGTAGCTAAGTATATACACTACGGCATGAATGAATTTGAACCAAATCTTTTATGAAGCCTCCGCAATATTTTTGAGGACTAATAAAAAAATTCGTCGTGCCTATAAATATGCTAAAACACCTTTCAGTTCGTGTGAAATATTTTAGCCCAATAAAAAAACTTAGGATTTTCTATCACAAGCGATACGCATACCCCACTTTAGTTTATAGCACGTAGATAATTGTCACCTCCAACTGACAGTTTACCAAATCAACAACTGGTCCATAGGAAAATCCGATAGGCCTACCTTCTCCTTTTCGCTTAATTTGTTATTTTGTTAATATCGTAATAGTACTATTAATTGACCAAGCAAAAAGTGTCATTTTTTTACATGATATTTTCTTTCTATAGCTAGATACCTTATATTTTACTATACAGGGTGAGTTACTAAGCGGGAATCGGTCTTTGGTAGGCGTATCGTTAAAAATATCGAAAAATGTTTTGAATAGAAGTTGTTCGAAATAAAGTTCTCCACAAACTAAAATTATTGCCAAATACGGCGGTCTTCCGGTTGCACCGGAAATGAACACAACTTTCTTATTTTAAATATAATATCCCATGTATTTTTACATTTTTGGATTCCTTGTTAAAAATGAAAATGAATTTATTAAGACAACATAGGCCCTTAGTTGAACCGTTTTCGCGTAATTTAATTTTTTTGGTTAAATTTGACAATTTCGGAGCTTGACGCCATTAACGATATTTTCCAAACGCAATGACTCAGAGTTGTGTGGCATACGGTTTTGGATTCAGGAAGAAATGGAGTATTTGTTTACGTCTTTGCTGTTAGAAAGATTTCACGATGACAAATGCGCAGTCTCTGTAGCAAAGAATTGTTCACATCCACCAAGATGTTTTCACTGATATTTTGGAAAGCAACACGAACCCGGTCCATCATGTCTTCTCGGGTAGTTGGTGGTTCCTGGTACACAACTTGCTTCATATGACCCCACAAAAAAAGTCTGGCTTAGTTAAATCCGGTGATCTTGCGGGCCATGCCACTGGGCCTCCTCTTCCACTTGTTAGGGAATTGTGTATTGAGGAACTCCCTTACATCCCTTCCATAATGTGCCGGTGCCCAATCATGTTCGAACCACATTTACCGCACGACAGCAAGAGGCAAATTGTCTATCATTTCGGGCAATTGATTTTGCAAAAAATGCAAGTAATTGTTGGCATTCAAATGTTCGTTGAAGAAGTGTGGTCCGACAACAAATCTTCCTATGACACCACCCCAAACATTTAGAGATGGTCTAAGGGCCTTATCCAATGAGGATTTTCAATGTGGTAGTAATGGGAGTTGTGTTTTCCCACGAAGCCGTTCTTATGAAATGTACATTCGTCGTTAAATAGTACATTGTCCAAAAAGTCATTTTGTTCTTGTAGTTTTCGTAACGCCCACTCACAAAGCTGCATTCGATTGTTGAAATCAGCTTGATTGAGTTCCTTTACTAGCTGGACACGATACGGATGAAACTTATTTTTACGCAAGATTCGTGAAATCGAGGTTTGATTTATTTGTAATTCCATGCTTATTATTCTGGTACTTAAATGCGGATCTTGGACAACAGCAGTCGCTACTAAAACTTGGTTTTCTTCATGCGTCGTTGGTTTTCTACGCTCCTTTTTCTCGTATTTCGTACTACCAGTTCGCTCAAACCTCTGTCTCAATTTAGCGAATGCCGCTGAATTTGGATGTCTCCGATCGGCAAAGCGTTGGGCACAAATTCTTGAGGCAAGAAATGGATTTCTCTCAGCACTGCCCAAGGCGTAAACCATATCGACCAATTCTTCTTGAGAAAACATTGTCTTTCAGTACTAATACCAAGACCTCGCGACAACAATGAGTTAAACTGCCAGTTATTGCCGGATAAACGAGACGAAACAAAACCGCGACATCCAGGGCTAACGCGATAATACGAAATTAATTAATTTTTTTTAAAAATTCTAAATATCTCAAAAATTATTGGACGGAGGTGGCAATACCTAGTATTAAAAAGAAGGTAATTTAATTTCGCATCCGATAAGATAATCCAAGATAGGTGGTTCTATTTGAAAAAATTAAGTTATGCATGTTTGAACAACTGAAGAATTGAGTGAAGAATTCTGAAGACATTTAAGAAATCTTGCTAACAGCAAAGACGTAAACAAATATTCCATTTCTTCCCGAATCCAAAACCGTATGCCACACAACTCTGAGTCATTGTGTTTGGAAAATATCGTTATTGGCATCAAGCTCAGAAATCGTCAAATTTAACCAAAAAAATTAAATTACGCGAAAACGGTTCAACTAAGGGCCTATGTTGTCTTGATAAATTCATATTCATTTTTAATAAGGAATCCAAAAATGTAAAAATACATAGGGTGTTCTATTTAAAATAAGAAAGTTGTGTTCATTTTCGGTGCAACCGGAAGGTCGCCATATTTGGCAATAATTTTAGGTTGTGGAAAACTTTATTTCGAACAACTTTTATTCCAAACATTTTTCGATATTTTGAACGATACGCCTACCAAAGACCGATTCCCGCTTACTGACTCACCCTGTATACAATTTTCTATAGACTATAGCAAATTGCCATATACAGATGTTTCAAAACTCGATGCGCAAATTTTACGAGCGTGTTTTTGGGATTAAAATAATATTTCGAGTTACAGGCATCATAAACCGTCCAAGAAAAATCGATAATATCAGAGTGTGGCTGCAGTTACAGATTGAATGTTTTGAAAATTTTCAAGAAACTGTTTTCTAGACGCTTTATTCATTACTTATTTTAAAAATAATATTAACCTAATTTTAAAGGGTTTTCGCATTTTTTGGTCGAAATTTTATATTTTCAACAAGAAATTTGAAATTCAAATAACCTTATCTAGTTAGTCACGAAAATATTTCGGCCTATACAATGTGTCCCATCGCCAACCGGTGCGATCGATATCGGGCAAAGTACTAATGTATAGGATTTGAACATTTTGTAACTTAGAAAAGTCGATGAGTTTTAGTACTTTCGCCTATATCGGAAATTGACACCAACTTCGTTATTTTAAATGAGCCACTCTGCATATGTTTGCGTTTGTGGATCCTACATGTTTAATATTTCAAAGTTATTTTGTATTAAAAACATTGTTCTTAAAATTTATAGTTTTTGAGCTAATTAGATTTTTGTGAAAAACTTGACAGAGGCAAGGTTCCACGAAATTCTTTGTAAGATACTCTAGAAACCAGATATTAACTTTATATTTGGTAGGTGAGTAAAGCACATATTAAGCTACCTTGCACAACTTTCATAAATTCAAATCATTATACCGAATAAAGAATTCACCACACAAAATAACTGTTCAAATCACAAAACAAATGTCTCGGCGTGAAAAATATCTTTCTTAAATTTCAAAATACAACGCACGGTACAATTTTTCATTGATGCAGATCCAGCTTTGGATGTGATGGAGGTGAAACATTCGCAAGTTGTGAAAAATATAATCGAGTGCGTTGAGGAACAATTTCACGCAAGACAGTCCGGAGAGGTTTCGAAGATGAAAGTCAAGTGCTAAGAATGAATATCTGCTAGTAATTCCCTTAACACTTGAACGTAAGGTTACAAGCGAGAGTCTAATAGTAAATATGGTGGCGGGGTGGCAATCAGCTGACACCGGCTACTGTGCATGTCGGCTACATCAAAGGGGATATCCTTCCCACACCGACCATTCTTTAAAACAGAGGTTCTCAATATAAACTTGATATAATTATTAGACTGACCAGAATTAAATTATAATTTATACTTAACGTTACTTAATATTACAATAAACCAACCCCCTGTTGAGGGGACCTTTTAAGGGTTATGCATGCATTATTTTTTATTTGTCACTGATAGTCAAAAATTACTTAACAATTTTCAGGTAAGTAATATAAAAATATGTCAATCACAAATGGCATAAATATAAATAGAAAACCTGGTATATTAAATACTGGATCCTACAGGAAATGTTGATAAGAGATTGTAATTTCTGTAATTTAATTAAAAGCATGTCAGAAAATTGCTAATTGCTCGAGATGATTATCGCGATCGTGAGGTGGATTCTTCAGGAACAACTAAAACAAAAAACAGTGTACATCCCTGGTAAGTTCGATTTCTGCTTTTCTGAAATCTATTTTTGTTTTTGTTGAAGAAGTCTCTTGCTATAATGCTCAATACTTTAAAATAAAGTTATACAAAACCAAAATTGTTTTTTCTAAACTTTTCTAAACATATTGTTACGTGCGTTATCGGTTCGAATTGATACACGTGATGGATTATTTCCACTTTATTACTGAACTCAACTTTGATCACCACAATGGACAATTAACTCACTTATTATTGACTTGTACTAACTCAATAATTACACTGATTCAAACTGACTGACTGCAGGGAAAGCTGACCGCCTTTTTATAGTTTCGGCCCGCGGCTTCTAGAATTTTTGGCAGATAAGGCTTATCGAATGCCGAAATTTCTGGAACGCTTATCTGCCGTTTGTTTCGTTATCGCGGCCGCTTTCCCCTTATCAGAACCTTCTAGAAACTGTTTTTTTTGTTCTAAATTCTACAATTCTATTCTAAATCCTATTTCATCTATTTAAATTGCGTTACACTGCCTCCCCCTTAGGAATGATCGTCCCGATCAGTTCCAATCAGTCACTTCGCCAATAAATTTGCATAGTCTGTTCAGGTGTACCTCTTTCATTTTACTCCTTGAGCTACGCTGAATCCTGTATACCAAGTCGTTGATCCTCTTCAGCACTTTGTACGGCCCTTCCCAAGATGGCGTAAACTTTGGCGAAACTCCTTTTTTTCGCTGAGGGTTGTATAGCCATACCAACTCGCCCTCACTGAAACCATCCTGATTGGCATTCACGTCATACCTGGCCTTCATCCGGTCCGTCGCCAAGTTGATCTTCGCCGCACCAGAGCATGCGTCTGCAATATCGCTTCCCTCAAGTCGTCTGCGAAACTCATCGTTTCCCTGGGGATCTCCCTTGGTGATCCAAACACCAAGTCACAGGGAAGCCGCAGTTCCCTCCCGAAGATCGCTTTTGCCGGAGTCTGAGGATAAGAAAACTCTTCTGAAGAGTTTCGCCTCTGGTGTGGTGGACATACTGAGTTACCGTGCTCTTCTGCCTAAACTTTCTTTTGTACCAAGTTTCAATTCAGAAGAGTTTCGCCTCTGGTATGGTGGACATACTGAGTTACCGTGCTCTTCTGTCTAAACTTTCTTATTATTGTACCAATTTTCAATTCAGAAGAGTTTCGCCTCTGGTATGGTGGACATACTGAGTTACCGTGCTCTGATGTTTTGAAATTGGCCTTTTATTTTTCTTTTTTGCATATTCCCTCATTCCATCTATTTTTCTTTCTTTGTTCCTGAAGAAGCCCCCTACGATGGTGGGCGAAACGTCGAAACACTTTTAGTAGTCCTTTGACACGGTCCAATCCCGGAAGAAGTATATCCTGTACTGACTCTGGCCGTGGAAGCCTTCGTTATCTTACGAATAATCTATTATATTATTGTATTTTGGGTAAAGTATTTAATTGAATAAAAGTTATTTCATGACATTTTTCCGTATTTGCCACTGGTCGCGTCATGTCGTTGGTTTTGGAAAAAACATCACTCTCACTGCGTACTTTCACTAAGGAAAGTCCCAAAAATTTAAATTCTGTCACAATAGCGACAAATATGAAAGAACGTTAAGAGTCAACTTTATCCAAAACTTGTAAATCATTTCATTTTATCCAGTGCCGTAGCATCTTAAACTTACCCCTCTTTGTGTTAGTCAGTGATTATTTAAATACCAGCATACATTGTATTCGAACAGTTCCTACGTAAAACATAAGGTAGTAAATGCCAAAAAAAATGTCAAGAAAAAACTCATTTTCAGAATTAAATGCTTTATCGAAAAACTCTATTTTATTTCATTTTGTTTAGTGGCGTACTACTTTTTTTTCAAAACAATGTCACAGATTACCCGCAACTCTGCCACTGATTGAGATAGAAACTTAATTTTCTCTTATTTTATGATCCTTCATCTACACACCATGTGTGCAAAATTTAGTTTAAATAACTCTGAAAACTTTTTTTAATTCAAATTGTAACACATTTTATCTTCTTTATTAAGAGTTTCCGGATACATGTTCATAGGAAACTTTTTCCTTAAAATTACTTTTTCCATCACCTGTTTCAATTAAGGCACTTAAAAGCCTGTATAATTGCAACATTATTCATAAACATTCGTCTGTGGGACGAGCGAGTAGCTGTAACGCCATTAATTTACGATAAGTGCACCCTGAGATGCAACACTCACAATACTAATTATTGGACGATTTAGTTCATTTCTCCGTCTGTTTTGTTTTAAAAAGCATTTACATATTTTGCGCGGTCGGTGAGATCAATACTTGTGAATCTAGGGTTAAAATATAATAAACAGTTAAAACGCTGGAAAGTACGCAAAAGTAATATTTAGGGAGGGAGAGGTTTTAAAATTTAGATCAATTAATTAATTTAAAAATAACAAAAACTGGCGGGGATTATATGCATATTTTATTTAGGTAATAATAATAGAAATACAAAGCAAATGATGGGACCATTACTGTAAAATCGCAATAACCGAACATAATAGCGGCCGAGAAGAATAACATAATTCTGTGTCCTAGTTGAGAGGTCGCTAAAACTTCTAAAAGGCCGCACTAAAACCACAATGCGTTTGACGCATACACTTTAATCGTAAATTGATCAATCCGGCGTTCTGAATAAAAAATAAAACTTGGCGATACTAAACGCTTGTCGGCATACTCTTTGAAAGACTACCATGAAAAGTCAGGCAACAGATGTGTGTTCCTATTGAAAATTACTCGTTGTGCCCAATAACCAAAATCGGTCACCTGTGCCGTTTTGTCACTGGGTAAATCAATATGACCAGGGGTTCCAAACATGCAATATTCTGAATGACCATATTAGTTCTATTCTACTGAGTTTAAAAGGAATACATTAAAGAGATATACATACAATGTTTCCAAAAAGTAACGAATTTAATTCTATAAACCGCGAAGAAAAATATTTCAAAAAAGTGTTCAGATGCTCTTTTAAAAGTTCCATTTTGACATGTAATTTTCAACCCTTTACCCTTTTTAATGGTTAGTAAAACCGAGTTAAAAAATTCCATTAACAAAGTACCTCTTGCAATACCTCTACTGACAGACCATTTAAACTGAATAAACGAAATGCTTCTAAGTATTTAGTTGGAAGTGCAGCAAAGAATTTATTATTGCATGGAAGCGGAAGGAAACCAATTTGAACATTTAATAAATTAACATTTTTTTATTAATTGATAAGTTTGTCTGATTCTTTAAATTCTGACGTTATTAGCATTTCAAAGCAAATTTTAAAAGGTTATATGCCATCTTAAGCAGAATTGAAAATAGTTTAAAGTAAGGTACCATTTAATATAGTGTGCTATTTAATTTACTTTCCTGGCTAAGGAGTAGCTGCCAAAACACAGAAACTTGCCCCATCATGTGTCCCCCTGAAAAAGAAAATCGACCTGTCGCAGTTTTTTTTTGTTTTTCTTTTTATTCCGACATTTTCCAGGTGGAAAACTTCAGCTGAAATACCATGTATAGTATAAAAGCAATTAGACTTCTTTTAGGGCCATACCTTGAAAATGTTCTTTCAATAACCACTAGAGAATGGATATGCAAAATGCCTATAGAGTGCACAGGAAATTATATTATTTTTAATAAATGCATATGCATTAGTTTATTTTGCATATTGGAGGTAAGTGTGGGAGCTTCAATTTACTCTACTGTGTTTGAACCACTGTTTTGTTGCTGTGTCGCTTGCTATTTATCGCTCTCAAAAAATCGTTCGCCAGCTTCGCCGAACCCTCACAGTTATTGCGAATATTTTTATTGTAATATGTGATTTTTAGTATTTTTTATGAAATAAAATGAAATTTAATATTGATTTCATTTACTTTTTATAATGCTTATTTTGAATACTTTTTAGAGCACATTACATGCATACTCTGTACTTTTTTAGTTCATATAACCAGTCCCTAATAATCATCACCTCCAGCTGTTATTTTCTAATTTACATTTTCCTGTACTGCATCATGGTACCGTTTTCTTAATTTACTTTTCCTTCTTTTTCCTGCTGGAATCGCCCAGCCGCAGTTCTGCCCTGCTCCATACTATGTCTTAACTATTGTAATATTGGTGCTCTAACGAATTAGGATATGAACATTTCTCTAAACATATTGTGTATTTCTCTGTTTTGGTGTCTTTCCCATATGTCATGTGCCTTGTTCCCTTCAAAAATTCAACCTAATATTTTCTTCTTGCAGACAAAGGTGTTACTGTCGATATTGTACATTGTCTTGTTTGCAGATGGTATTACTGAGGGTACTACTAAAGTTAAAAGCACAACAAAAATGTACATTGTCTTATTTGATTAATTAACATATTATTAAGATTAAATAAACTTGGAATGGAATAAGAGAGAGGAAATTTTATGGCCGAACAATGTAATATCCAAAATCATTTAGCTGCAATAAATAAATATTTTAAATATTTTATTGAAAATATAAAAGAATTAAATAAAAAATATTCGAGAACAAGCTCCAGCAGATTGAATTAGAAAATTAAATAAAGGCAATCCTGCAAAATTCATCCCATGATTTTAAAACGGAAATAAACAATGGTGATTCACTCCATGGAGGTTCGCCGACTTGCTCACATAAAAGCGACATTGCCACATCTTATAAACTAAGAAAAAAACAGTAAAAAATCAACTTTTGTTATTTATTCTCTAATTACTACTATCAAACGCTCTAAAGCTGTGCTCCCAAGTGTCTGAGATGTATAATGTGTTATTTTACTAAAATCGGAATGGCACTTTTTGTAAAATATGATGAAACCTCTGGTTTTCAAATTGTAGGAAGTGTTCTTGACCAATCATAATTTGATCCAACTTTGCAAATATTCCTAATGTTTAATAAAACGTAAAAGGTTAATGACAACCAAAATTTGTTTCCTTTTTTAAATTTTTATAACACCATATTTAGAAAAAAACTCAGGATTATGAATGCAATTTGAAAGGGATAAGATGATATTTTTTTTTTCAGGACATATTAACTGATTCAGAAGCCGCAAATGAGAAAATCTAATGACATCGTTAAGAAAAAAATACATTTGACGTAATTTTTTCAGAAGTTATTTAATACAAAAAGTAATTAACAATTTAGTGTAAAGCTTTTGAGAATCCAAGGAAAATTGCTTTATTTTAATTGGCCCCAAATAAAGAAAGTTAGAGTAAATTAAAAAATATGGTATTTCCATTTCTTTCCTAAGAAAATCTATGCAAGCCAGCATTTAGTTACCTTCTGAAATGTTGATGGGCATAAAATTTAGCGCTACTTTGCCTATTAACCGATTTTCTATCGCTACTAATAACGAGGATACCTATGTTATCCTACGTCTAGTATTTGAAAACTCGGAATTTTGAAAAAAAAAGTGAAAACTCGGTATAATAACACCCAAATTTTAATTTAAAACGATACTCATTTTCGAGTAAACACTTGTACAAGCTGATTCACGGTGGATAGAGCACCAGAAGTATATTGGGAACTGATCAACCAATCCTTTATAAATTTAATTGCTGCAATAGCGGGCCAGGTTTTATCGAACTAAAATATTTTTGAACCGGCGGTGTTACCAGATATAGTTAAACTTGGAAACGTCTTCATTGTTTTAGACGAAATATCCTGTTTAGATATCTAAAATACAAGATTATTGTTCAACTTTAAAAATTTAACACCTAACTGGAAATTAAAAGGGTAATTTTTCCCAAATTTATTGAAATTTTTCCTCAAAAGAGACTGTATTAAACGGCGGAATTCTTATTTTTCTTCTAGGTTCGATTTTTTTTATGAAACTGGGATGTTGAAATTGAAATTTTTAAGTTAAAAGTTTATGTTTGAAACCAAAATTATCAGGTTGAAATAAAATTTTCTAAAAAAATTTAAATATCATAACAAGCTCTTTGCAACTTTTTATACATATTGTAGGTTAAGTTCCTATTAAATACAGTGTAAGAAGGTAAACGTGATGCGCTTAAATTTTCGACAAAAATCCATTTATTGAAAAATGTTTTCATTCATAACAGAAATTTGTTCAAGGTACTTATGTGTACATCAATAATGGCGAAATTATGAGAAATGTATCATAGCTGACGCGTCAAATTTATTTCCTGGCATTTAATAATAATGGGATATAGCTAAGGCCCTGGAGACTCCATAATATGGTATATCATGCGGTAAATTTACTAAACAATATGTTTATTATTGAAGAAAACATTTCATTTACAATTAATGGTCATATGGGAAACATAATATAATGAGGAATATTTTTGTGAAATGCATGTGATATGCAGGGTCTTCAGACGAAAACTTGACCCACCTTATAATTAGAAAACCGTGAAATATTTTACAATTTACCGAGACTCGTCATTTTATGTTCTTGGAACGACCATTCTTGATGGTCAAACCAACTTGGTATATTCATTCCCCTGACCCCTATCAACCACCACTTTAAATTTCAGACAGAACTACCCTATTTACGATATATAATTTTAAAGCTATTGCAAATACACTGGCGCATCGGTTTTTAAAATTGGTCGAGAATTAAAAACGAAAGATTGACAAACCCACATTCTTGTAATAGTGTAAAGGTCCTTCAGTGGCACGTGGTGGCCTATAAATTGGACATATTACTTATATACGAGGTGATTCAATTGGCAGCATCATAAAGCTTCAATATTTTTTAATGGAAATAAATTTTTCTTTACGCCATGAAAAGATTTTCAAAAATATTTTTGCGCGTTATCGGTTCGAATGATTACCTTCGTAAATTGTAACAATTTTATTTCCACCTGTTTCCGGAATACTACAATTGTAATTCACTAACACTGTTTGATTAACTAACTTATTCATTGACTAACTAACTAACCCTGTTTAATGAACTAACTTATTCGTTAACAGATTAATTAACTGATAGAAAGCCGACCGGACAGCCTATTTATAGATCCCGTTTAGGGTTCTAGAAGGAACGAGCAGATAACACTTATCGTTTGCGGAAATTTCTGGAGCACTTACCTGACGTTTGCTCCATTATCGCAGCCGCTTTACCTTATCAATTTTTTCTAGGAAAATTCCTTGGGTACTAAATTCTATAATTACATTTCGTTACAATATTATATACTTGATATCTATTTGGAACGATTATTTAATTATAGCCTCTTAAATCTGCGAATAATTACTTTATTTTATAAAGAGGGCAAGTTTGCTCTGAATCACATTATGTAAGGACATTACAATACAACTATTTTTGGACAATTTTTTGAATAAATTTGCCACAAGTTTCAGTTCCTTTAGAGCACACTAGCCACTTTTATACAAAAGAAATGTAAACTATGTACCAATTTAATGGGCTATAATTAAAGAATCAGCTAAAATAGACATCAAGTAAGCTTTCTTTACCGTGGCAAAGAAACACGTGTTTTTATTTACAAAAAAATGTTAATGGTTTGTGGCCCTCCGAAATAAATCAACCTGTATATAAGCGAATATGTCCAATTTATAAGCCACCACGATCCATTTAAAGGCCATAAAATGTTTTTTAAGAAATCGACTTTATAAGGCCGAAAAATATGTGAGCCTCTTGGCGTCTCATACCGTTACATAAACGCTGGGTTGTCAACTTTTCATTTTTAATTTTTAACCGATTTTAAAAAACAATACACCGTTGTATTTGCAATGGAAAGGGCTTTAAAATGAGGTGTTACAAAGGAGGTAGATCCATTTAAAATTTTAAAGTGGGGGTTGATAAGATTTTGGGAGATAAGCATATAAAGTTAGCCTGACCGCCAAAAATGGTTTTCTTAAGGACATAAACCGACAGGAAATTCCAAAATATTTTTTGGTTTTTTAATTATAAGGGGGGTTTAATTTTCGTTGGAAGACCCTGTATGTTATGTTTAATATTAGGGACAGTTTTAAAGGCGACTGTAGAAATTTATGCGTTGAGCTTAAAGACGAGCTTTTTGTATTTTTGGGAGATTTGGAGATCAAAGCAAACATTTTCACTTTAAGGTTGACCTGTCGAACAAAAATCGAAAATTTAATTGTAAGCTTTAAAATCATTTCTATGGTGTGCACTTTTGTTTTTACCAACGATTTAACAGTTTTACTATTATTAATCCATAAGCTTCAAAAAACGCTAAAGAAAAAGAAAAGTATGGCATTAAAATATTTACGTTATTAGTCTGAAGTTTACTTAATTTTATGTACTTAGGGTAGCGATGTTCGCATACATAAGGCTGTTAACGCATATATTTGCTTTTTGTCATTATTTAGAGATCATGCCTTGTTTGTTGCAGTAAGAGAATTGGTGTTTTAAAAGCTGCTCCTACATCTATGCCTACTGATAATTATCAATAACTGGTATATGATTATGTCTCTCCATCGGATTACATATTACAAGAAGCCCGTCATTTATTAACAGATAATACAATTAGTTATTGCTTTTGAAGTGCTCTGGTTTCTTTTATGTCAAAGAAGCATTCATTAGCACCTGCACTGCATTTTCATACTGTCACTAGTAGTTCAATAAACTAACAGTAACAGAATAGTTCATATCTTGAATAAAGCTCATTATAAAATAAAAGGAATACATTTAGTTTGTACTAATAAGCGCTACAAAAGACACACGGAACTTAAACGTAGACGACAAGTCTAATAAATTGCAAAATTGCATTATAAGTTAATATCTAGGGAATTTACCGAAATATAAATTTCCAAAGTAATGTACGTCTACCGTAACAAAGATGTCACTGCAAAGGTGCAGCCTTTTCATCTCTATATAAGCGCTATGGTATTGCCGTTATCCATCCATTCGTTTAGCTTATGAGCCACCTATATAAAGGGTCAGTCATTAATACGGTAAAACGAAAATAACTGTAGAAGCTACAGAGGAGCTTCTACTGTTATTTTGATAACAAAAATCTTTTTAGCACAATGGCACACTAAAGTTGTCTTTTTTTTAAATAGAACACCCTATATATTATTAAATATTTATATGCTATACAAAATGTCAATTAATATGATGAGATAAAAAGCCTTGTATATACGAATATATACAAGTTTATTACGATGCAATTGAAATCCAATTTCATTAGAATCTAATGAAAACTAGACTGCAATTGCAAAGTTCACGTAGATGAGGCAAGGCTTGTATCACGGGTTGCATCGCAACATCCATAGATACAAACGTTCTCGGCGTGACTTTACTTTCATTTAGTTTTTGACAAATGACCAACTAAATGCTCTGTAATTAAACAGTTAAATGTGCTTAAAATATGTACAACCGCAACCATAGACTAGTTTCGGCCTTCCTTGGCCTCATCAGCATGGTACGTCAAAAACTAGATGAAAGTGAAGTCACGCCGAGGACGTTTGTTATTTTTGTTTAGCAACAACTAAGCTTTGATTTAATCAAAATTTGTGAGTTTAGCTCTTGTAGTTTGAGGGATATTTAAAAAATAAAAATTGTCGACATTTGAATGTTTAAAATGCATCTTTGATTGAAGTTGTTGGGAATTTATTTCTTAACAGTAACGAAACGCACTAATAACGAAACTATTTACTGCATAATTTCCAAAAAGGGTTACAAAACCAGAAATTCGACATGTCTCATCCCAACTGCGATCTTACCAATCCAAGGCGTAAAATATACATCTATTAGTAGTGTACTTTAGCTTGATTAGGCTACAGTTTAGGTTTAATTTACTTTATTTTTGAAAATATGGTGCATAAAATATATTTATTACTATTTTTTTATTGTCGTTGTGGAAAATGGATTTGTTTCGTTAATTTTCGTCACCAAAACAATCGTAAACTTGACTAGAATAAACGAATGGTGCATTAGTGCATTAGTTTTTCTCTTATTTGTTTAAATAATATGAACTGTGCAGAGGATATAGAGCATAGAATTTAGGTATAGATGATAGGCAGCATCTAAACCAATATGTTTTCTAATTGAGAGTTAATATTTCTGAAAGTGTTTAATTTATATGATGAAAATGAGAACAATAAATAAAATTGGAAGATTTTAAAAACTATAAGAAAAACGCATTTTACTAAAATAAACATAGAGAATTTAAATTTTTTTAATTTGAAATTAAATATCTTCTGAACAATAAAAATTGGCCACAGATGTTTACAACAAAGCGAATTTCAGCTGTTAATTGAGAGAAATGAAATAATATACAGAGTGTGAAATTTGAATTTTTTGAGAAAAATATTATTGTACGTTTGCACAACTGCAAATGTTGTTTAAATAAAATTACATCGCATTTTAAGAAAAGGATGTTTTGAAATAATCTGCACTAAAAATCAAATCATTTGGGTGTTTCCCGCCTTTCAAGCAAGCTTACAATTTAGGCTTCATTTTCATAATTTTTTTTAAATATCTCGAAAACTGTTAACCGCAGACCCCTGTTGTTGGATACAATTTTAATCACCATTTTATAAGGAATTCAAATATGTAAACATATGTTACATAAGATGTTCCCTTTATAAAAGGGCAACTTTAGTGCACTCTCTATATGTTCATCCTGTATAATAAAAAACAATTTTACGATCTGCGTGTTATGCTAATGTACCTTCGTAACAAAAATATTTTTGTTAGCGAAGAATCTGTGTAAGCTACAGGACTTTACAGGATTTTACCGTATTCGTGTTACCTTTGCAATAACCTTGAATTATTTTTAAAAGTTTATACCTTTCTTTTAATGGTCTAAAGGAGGAAAGTATTAATAAAAAGAAGTATTAATATTTACTAAAATATTACTATTATTTAAGAGTAGGTGTGCATCTATATTTCCTTTTCTGATTTTGCTGGGGTAGTCAAAGCCCTTTTGCCTTCATTGTGTGCACCTACTGAACTCTGGTTTAAATAGGTATTTTGTGACTTTTTTAAAATGTAGACCAGTTTGTCAAAAGCCTAAATTACGTTTTTAATCTTTGTTTTTTCGTGAAATCTTGATTAAAACTGAAAATTTTGACTTTTTGTAGATTTGAATTTTTACATTTAATTCCCAAAGTTTACAAAAACATTGTAAATGCAAAAGTTGCAGGGTTCCTCCTAAATTTTAATAATCTGTTAATGAAACACAAAAATAAAAAATGCAAAATGGCGGAATTTTATAAAGGTTGGGTTTTTTAAATGGATCGGCCTACGTGATATGCTGTTTCGATGTTCCTATTATTATGATATGAAATACATAGACTGTCCGCAAATTTCACAGACAACGATTGACAGTAGATTCTAGAGGATAAGTAAATACCATCTATGGAAAAAAGTTTTAAAAAAGTTTTTAGTTTCCGAGTTATAAGTTGTCAAAATTTTCCAGAAAAAAAAATAGTTTCAATTATAATTCCATAGTTTCTTTACCGATCGTGTCAAGATTTGAAACATATTTTTAGACTGCTAAGGCTTATCGGTTCCCAGAATTTTAGTAAAAGCGATATACTGATGGTGGTAGCTTTTCTTCTACCACTTCCAATTTTACTGAAGAGATTTTATTCCAAACAAATTTTGTCTCCTGATAAAATCGCCTACCGATAACCGTTTCTGAGAAAAATGACTATTTGAGGGTCTGTTTTTGTCGATTTCTGTAGTGAATGACTGAAGTAAAATGTTTTATTCAGTAGGTCATGAAAAGGAACTGTATATTAATTTTATTTTATTTGTCACTTTAACGTTGGGGCTTCAATAATTGGTGATTTTTTTAGCAAAAGATTTATTCGACTCATTGTATTTAAACTGATTTTATATTCGTTTTGCAAATATTAGTTTTACATAATTTAATTGTTTTGGCATACTGCAAACATTTTTTGGCTTATTTTAAAAACATTGAGGACTAGTTTCTTTACCTTAGGTTGCAACTGGAGGGGGTAGTCGGTATTAATGGATACAGTTTAATAAAATAATGTTCTCCAATAGGAAAAAATTTAAAAACTAGCAAAATTATTTACTGTTAAAATGAAAGAATGTGCTTTCAGTCATAATAATCAACAATATTGACATTACTTGGTAGTACCTATTAAGCACAAAGGTTTTAATCCATGGAGATGTCTTCACAAACCCCAACAGACCGATATCAAATAGTCATTTTTCTCAAAAAGAGCCTCTTGTAAATAATTTTTTGAGAAGACAAGATTTATTTAAAAAAAAATGGGTCTTTTATTTGGGGCTGCCTATTTAACCAGTATAGTATCCATGGTGAAAGTTCTCGGCAGAGAAAACTACCTCCCAGTATATCACTTTTGCTAGGATTTTGAGAAATGATGTTTCAAATTTTAATGCGATCGATAAAAATGTTACCCGCTTATAATTTAAATAATTTTTTCTTGACAGCTTTTATGACTCGAAAGTTAAGTATATTTTTTAACTTTTTTCGGTCAATTATATTTATTTATTGTTTTGAATCTACTGTCAAGCGTTGTTGGTGAAATTTGCGGACAACTTGTATAATGTGTCCAAAAAGTATGGCACAGGTATTGCCTGTAACCTTTTTAATATTGGTTTTAGAGAAAAATTATCTTAAAGAAAGTTGAATGGTTACTAATAACCATCTCTTGTCGCTTTCAAGACATGTTCATTTTCTTAAATAGCAACCTGTATATTTTTTGACACTTTTGAATACAGATTTTTTTTCTTAATATCATGATATCTTTTGTTTATTAAATATTTAAGATAAAAGTCTCGAGATTATATTAGATTAGGATGAAATGACATTAGGAAGTGCCAAATGGTTATACTCAATTGCAATTGACAATGAATTTTGAATAAATAAGAAAAAAATAAATACCAAATTTAAGCTAATAAAAAGATTTGAACTTCTCGTGATTTCGGAAGGCGACCATAGAAAATGATCACAAATAGAGGTGTGTGCGCTATCCAATGGTAGAAAGGGAACAATTGAGTGGCCGGTCAAATCTTCAGCCTTAAAACCGCTTGATTCTTTTGATGGGGGATCTTAAAACTAAAGTGCTAAATAATTTGGTAGATCTTTTAGTACAAAAATTACGAAATATATTCACAATATATCACTGGAAATTCAATTATTTTTCTCAGAAATGGGGGCGACAGATTATTGCATTGCTTAGCAAATGAAAGAGATCCATTTGAACATTTGTTGAATTAGTTCCACTTATTAAAAATAAACAATAAATATCTTTTAATTTGATCTATACTCGATTGTTTTATTATCTAACCCTATAAGCAAAGTATAATATTAAGAAACAAAAAATGTATTTATAAAAAATGTATGGGTTTCTATGAAAAAAGTGAACATCCCCCTTAGGAACACTTTTCTCCAAAATGCGTATTTCAAAAGTTACAGTTAATATTTCATACTTTGTCGACACACTGTATATGTTACTGTCATAGTAATTAATTAGCGATTATGCACAACGGCTAGTCATTATGCATAATGAATAATCTCCTTGTTTAAAATCCTTGCTGCCCTCCAATCATTTGTTGGTTCAGTTAGGTTAGGTAATAAGTATATTCAAAATAACTGGAAACTGTCAGAAATAACTAATGGTATTATTCATGTTGCCAGTGCATTATAAATAACAACAAATAAGTACATAATACATAAACTGGTTAATTCATATTTACTTCAACCAAATTTGGTCTGACATTTCACATTCTAGCTAGATAAAATGAGTAATATGATCAAATTAATCACATTGACTAAATTGGGTAGGTGTTATAGATTACTTACACACTTTGCATGTTCAACAACCCCTAGTTACTATATTAAAATATAACAACAATTTGAATATATGATTTAATTTGATTTAAAATTCTCCACTGTTTTGTTAACTATGAAATATTCCAATTTCCTAAAATCCTTTGCAATATTGGAGGACAGAATGAGAAAGACAAAATGCAATTGTTTCAACCACTCATTGTCCATTTCAACAAGACCCGCTCTAAAATTGACACTTATTTAATTTCATCTTGGTAAGTATCATCATTATTTATCAACCGATGGAAAAAAACATTTCTTTCTTGTATAAAAAGATCTATCAATCGAGGTATAGCAAACAAAACTTTGCTATTTGAATTTTTATAGCTGAATTTGCTCACCCTTAAGAATGAAGGGGTAAGGGTTGAAAATTACATGTGAAAATGTCAACTTAAATTTAAAAATTGGCGTATCAGTAATTTTATGAAATAATTTTCTTGGCGGTTTTATAGAATTTATCCATTACTTTTGGGAGACACTTTTAATTTGAAATCAGGAAAACAATAAACATGATTTTTCATATAAAAAAAAACAACATATACACAACTCCACTGCTTTTTTCAAATCTAGGACGAACCCGGCAATTTTTGTATATGCAACTTTTCATAATTTTATTGAATAAATTCTGTAGAGGGGTGGCAAATTATAAGAAAAAACCCTGTACACATTATTTTTGTCAAAATCTACACTTTAATCTCAATATTTGAACATTTTTAAAGTCAAACCACCATTTGTGTTACTTTTTGACAAACATAAAATTACCCTTTTGGCATGTATTTAAATTATCGTTCGATGATTTATCAGAAAAATAAAAAAGAGGGAAACTTACAAGATCTACTCTTAGGAGCCTATATCAGAAGAAGAAAAGGTTACAGATAATATCGAATATGTATGGCCTTAATTATACTTTCATTTGTTAAAACCTAAAGACAATCATTTGTTGTTATTTAGTCACCAGTTTCGGTGGAAATTGGAACATTGTTCATAAAAGTTAATATTGATAAAAACTGAATTTTGAAAATCATTTGATTATTACTAGAGTCCGGACTTTAGGTGAAATCTTCTTTGCCATTTCTCATGTGTTACTGATTGAATTTCAATGATGCTGGTTTTTTCCTTTTTATGCATGATTCGGATATATTTTGAAAAATTTCATGCCTATTTATTCCTTTCTTTGAGTTTTTCCAAGTATATTTATATGTCTGAAGAATTTAAGCAGAAATATGTACTGGATAAAATAAAGGCAATGACATACGCAGCGGTCTTTTGACCATTATAAAAACAATAATAAAATTCAAGTATAAATTTTCAAGACGTGTAATTTTAAAACAATTACTGTTATCTTATGACTTATGACCCACCCAATCCCTTTTAACTTTTGCCTCCTATTATGGCGTAGGACAATTGAACTGGGTTGCTTATGTTTATCTTAATTTCTAAGTAAAAACAGATGTTGGGGTAAAAGTGTTTTGTGCAAAGTGCACTTTTATGAAAAATGCTTCCAATAGGATAAAGCGGCATAATTAACCAGATAGTTTGAAGTCAACTGGAGAAAAATCGTTCAATTGTAGATGTTAAAAAACTTTTTAGTAACAAGTTAAATTATAAAATATATCATAATAAACATTTTTTTTAAGAAAAAACACTGCGTTAATTTAAATTACACACAAAAAATATCATGTCATCCAATATCACATTCGCCGTTAATCAAATAAATAAAATAAAAACAAATCAATCAGTCAAGCTCTTTTGGAAAATGTGTAAACATTTTTATTAGAACTCCAAATTAATAAGGTAGTCCAAACTTTTGTAATTTTTTCATTGCAAAATCACGCGGAGAAAAAAATTCTTCCTGAAAGAGGAAAAACTAGGAGGAAGTATGTTGTCTGTGCTTTTTATGGTAATAATAATTTGTTGCATTATTTTTCTCTCCCGAAAGTAGGTCATAATAAATAAATGTGCGTTTTTTCAAAATATACATATTTTAAAGAAATTAAAAATTTTAAGTAGATTCAGTGAAAGCAACAGCTGGTACTGAACGAAAATAATGTAACTTGGACATTGTTGATGTAGACAAACACTTTTTAAATTATGCGGGTTTATTACCGTGAAGACGCAAAAATTTTACAATGAAAAATATTGACAGACATTTAATTTGTAGTTGGGGAAAAATAATATCCAAAATGGTCAACAAATTTTTCTTATTAATTGTGGTTTTGGCCTTTTAATGCCTATTTTAGAGTATTTTCCATTGTTAGCACATTTTTCTCACCTTATTACCTTAATTGATTTTGCTTAAAATCCAGTTTCTAATTATTACTAAATAAAATATAAAATCAATTAAAAAATGACTCGCCAAATCCAATATCCTAATGATTGCACTTTCACTCACCGCAACAAAGGCCCTCTTGCTAAAAACTCCTGGGATGTACCATTTTTGAGAAAAACGAGATATTTAAAGAGCCACGCTGCCTGTTAGAGAAATTTTAACTGGTACATTTTTGGTCGCGCCCCCATTGATTCTACGCTACTATTGGCGATATAAATCTATGTTAGTGTTGGCGAAATAGTTCTTTTAATACCAGTCACAGATCTTTAGTAAAAAACAATTCGTACTTGCAAAATTGTATCGACCCAGTTTGAATAGACTCAAAGATATTCTTAAAAAAGAAACATTGTTTGGCTGTCATCTTCAACGTACATTAACTCCGTGAGGAGGTATTTTCGAATATTGTTTATTACTAAATTTTTTTCATATTTTTTTTTAAGGAATCACCTCCTAAAAATAGGCGCACCTAATTGCTGGATGCGCCATACATTATCCAATAACAGTTTAAATCACTCTCAATCAATCTCGCCTTGTCGAAATTTTCCTAGAATAGAATAACTTTTATCCGATTTTTCAATTATTTTCATGGGAACGTGAACTGCTCAACCGCCATTTACGAAGACGACGGTGAAATGAATATTTCCAAAAGACTAAAAGTATTTATTAAACTTCTTTCCTTAAATAACCTAACCACAAAGAGCTAATAGGTACTTAAGGCTATTTAAAATCACCAAACAAGTTATTTAAGTCGGTAAAGTTTTACAATGGCTTTTGTCTGTAAGCGTGGATTCTCCTAATTTTCTTAAATGGTCAGTTTAATGTGGCAAGTAGGCATGCCGCCAAGGGATCCAAAGAATTATTAATCTAATAGCATTTTTTACGAACAGATGCTTTCCTATAAAAATTATCATAAAATATAATGAAATTTTAATAAGATCCGGTTTAATTTTCCTTTTTATGGCTTAAAAGATTTGTATGAAAGTAATAAAAAGAGCGGCATAATAATTTCATGTCAGGCAAATATGCGGTTCTTCTGATGTGCTAAATTTTGATTTAATTCTGTTGCACTATTTCCATTGAATTTACAATTTTCTTGATATAATTTTAATGTCATTATATCAACATTATACCATACATCATATAATGAGGAAAATCAAAATTACAGAAAAAATCGAAATGCTTTCATATTGAAAAGAAGAAGAAGAAATTTTTTTACTAAATGTACAAATTTCGGTATTTGCGAAAAATATTCCTCTCCTCTTTAAAGTAAAAAAAAATGTTAAACAAATTCAATGATGTCATCAAAATTAATGCAATGCATACATTAATTTTCCAAAAATATGTCTGTTTTTAGTTACTTTTATATTATACTGAAATATATTTAACATATGTATATGCAGTATTTACCTGACACATTACGTTCACCTTATTCAAAAGTGAATAATCTCTTTTGTTAATTAAATGATTCTCACTTAGTTCATTTCTTTTTTTTTTCTCCAAACTGTTTTAAGTCATTAATTCCTTTAGAAGTCCAAGTAGGGTCATATTGTTGGAAATTCTTTATTAAGAACACAGAGTTTTTTTTAAGCAATACCATGAATATTAATCGTTTGACAATGCATTAGTTATGATGTCCATCAACAAAATATGATTTTGAAGAAAAAGTAATACAAGCTTTATTTTTTTAAACAATGTTTGTTTTTGTGCAATTTAAGTAGATCATTGTAACGATTGCAATTATTCGTTTCAGCTTCAAAGACAATATTTTTGAAAAAGTAACACAATCGTTTATTTCCTCAATATTAATATGGTAATATTATTTAATAATTTAATAATGATTTTCTTGACCCGCTTTTATTAGTTTTAGTATTGTTTAATCATTATCTAGGAAGACCTAAGTTCTTTAATTTTATTTTAATTTCATGAGCCAGTTCCTTATTTTTATCAACACTCCGATTATGTTACTAGCGCAATTCATGTCACATGCGTAATTCAGTGTTACTAAATAAGCGGAATATCTCGCACGCTCATCAAGGCGATGAGAGTTGCTTATAAATTGCAGGCCGCTGCAGCAGTAAAATCTGACAAAATTACCAGAACTTTTTGAATATTACTATAGAAGTGATAGGATACTGTTATAAAAATGGATAAAATAATATATTTGGAGTTTTCCTGTATTAGGGTGATTCCTGTTCAAGATCGTATTAAAAACAAGGGAAAGAAATTGTTTAAAAATAACCATGTATATGAAAGTTTTGAAAGATAATTAGCAAATGATTCGAAGTGTGTCAGCAACTCACCATTAATGATACATTGTGTAGCATTTCGTAGTATCGCAGAACTATTATGATGCTATTTAAAAACAATGCTGTTATGGCAAAATTCCATTTGATTTATCACACGGTGAAATAATGAAATACCCCTTTTTCACGGAATTTCATTTTTGTTGCGTTATGTGGTTCATTAGAATTATTTAGGATGTCATAAATTGAAAAGTAAAATGGAACGAGAAAAATGTATCAATCCTTTAAGAATGACTTATTTTATATCCATTGTATTCAAAAGATGGTGTAGGCAATAAAAATCCAATAGTATATAGAATGTTCCTTTTAGAAATGAAAGATTGATATGAATTTTAGGTTAGAATATTAGTTTAGAGACTAAACAATAATGTAATTTTTTGTCAAAAATTGACAATATGAAAATTTTATTTTTATAAGTAAGGAAAAAATAAGGAGTGTACTATGAGTGTGTGCGATATATTATTGAACCATTTATTATTCTGTATTTTATTACATATTACTTTACCGTGTTTTATCCATAACAAACGTAATTTTCAAATCACATAATATTGTGATTAATTAATTAAAAAATAGACATTGTTTTTATTTTTTTATTCTGAACATTTTTATTTTTTTATTGAGCACAATTTTTATGTAAACAAAGTGCAATAATTGAACAATTTAAAAAAATTAAAACACATAATAAATCTAAATGCTTTCCAATAATTCATGGACTGTCATTGGGGAAATAGTCTTGTTTCATTTTCGTTTCTTGTTTCATGGTCACTGCTTCAACCTATATGTATATTTTCGTTAAATTGAATCTATAAATTTACGTTTGACGCATTCCTGATAGGTCACATTGATAAAATTCTCTGAATAAATCTTCAATCATCCAGGTTAGATAAGTGAATAAAAATGATTGTCCATGTTAGGCACTGCTGTGGATGAAAAGAGAGGACCGACAATGATCAGTCGCTCATGAAGGAAGTAACCGCTTTGGTTGAAGCTTTTGTGCCGGCCGACAGTAGCACATAATAAGAGGTTTACAGAACCTTTGAAGTTGCCGCGCTTCACCTACACTGTTTTCAAATTAAATTACTCATTTCGTATTATCTCCTTATTTGATAGGAACTGTTCTTTGCCATTAATAGAAAGTCAGAGAAAAGTACCGAAATATTTTAATATTCAGGTAAGTAAAATATCCCGACATGATTCATTATGGCTTATTCTTGAATTGGGTTAGCTAACACAAAATTAAATTCATCACTGTATCGTTTAGACACGTGTTTCTGAAAATATTTTAAGATCAGTCAATATATGTATATTACTAATTTGTGTAAGTTGCAAATAAAGGAATAGATTATTTCCCTTTGAAATTAAAAATAGTCCAAAATGTGTGTGTGATGACAGTTTACAATTACGAAACGTTTAGTCACATAAAAATTTGATACATCAGTGAAGTCGGAGATTCAAAAACTATACAAAGATGCAATAAAAATTACATGTCCGTATTTAAAATAAGTACTTGATGATACTAGCGAAAAAACGAAACGTTTAACCTGTTAACCGGGGAGTTCCCGTTCAAATTATGCAACATGTACCGGGCGCGTATTGTTTCTCTAGGACATGTCAATACGTCACGCCCGGAGACCGTCATTTCATATTTCTATATTTTTATTTATACATAAAATAAATGAAAAACTATTAGATATATATCGTTTATTAATATTTTTGAAGTTCACAAGGAATCACAAAACAAGTAAAAGCACATAAACAAAATAGAATTACACAATAGGTTCATATAAAAATTCAAAAGTTAATTTCTTTGTGATATATTTTAAAACAATTATTAATACATAATGCTACATTACAATTCGGACACCAGTAAGTAGATTCTTTTCTCACACCTTTTTTGTAACACACTCGACATTTCCGGAATTTAGTTTTTCCTGTATAACTTTTCATTTGCTCTGGAAAATGCCTTTCCACTAAGCGTGATGGTTTAGGTGTAGAGCTGCTTGTTGATGGCTTTGGGTGGGTGTTCACGATATTGTTATCAACTAATTTCTCTATACACTCTAACAAAAAATGAAGTCGGTCCAAATGACCTTTATCCTTTTTGTACAAAATATATGATGCATTTAGGCAGCACATATCAATCAACCGTAGAAAAAATTTTTTATAATATTTTTTTACTCTATTACGAGCAGCCGTGTAAGTCACCATAACTCCATCTCCCAAATCTACGCCGCCCATATTCTTATTGTAATCGAGGACAACATTAGGTTTTTCTTGACTTCTTCCTCTCTTTTCAATAATTGTCTTTTCATCATTATGAATTGAATTGAGCAGCAATACGTCCTTTTTGTCCTTCCACTTTAAAACCATAAGTTTACCTTTGTATCTTACAATATGTTCATTGTTTTCCAATTGTTTTGTTTTTATTTCAGTGGGGATACCGATTCTTTTTATTCTCATTGTCCCAACAATGTCGGTGTTGTTTTGACACATGAGTTCAGCCAAATGAATTGAAGTATAGAAATTATCTAGGTAAATTCTATACCCTTTATTCAGTAAGTCATTTACTAACTCCAAAACAATTCTTGATGATTGTTTTTCTTGTGGGTAATTTGAACCATAGTTTGTGTCCTTTCCTCTATATAAAATGATGTTTTGAACGTATCCAGATTGGCTTTCACTCAAAATGAATAGCTTCATGCCAAATCAAGCTCGTTTCGTTGCTATGTATTGCTTCCAGGATAGATTCCCTTTCCACAATAAAAGAGACTCGTCGACATATATGTCTCCTTCACAAACATAAAATGTTTTGAACTTTTCTGTCAAATTATTTATAATTGGATCGATTTTGTATGTTTTTCTATGAGATGTTTTAGGATCAAAACTTAGATTGTCTGTAAAATGTAAAAACTTACATAATAATCCAAATCTGTTTTCACTCATAGCTTCAAGAAAAAAGGGGGTTTCAATAATTCTTCTTCTAGAAAAATAACACTCCAAAGTTGGTTTTCCAATTATCCCTTGTAAAACTAGGAGCCCCAAAAATATCTTCATCTCAGCTTCATTTGTATCCTTCCATTTCCGAAGTCTCGAACGTGGTTTCAACTTCGGATTATTGGCAAAAATTTGAGCGGCATACAAATTCGTTTGTTCTGTTATTAATTTTATAAGGTCGTCATCTAAAAACTTCTCTAGATAAAATAAAGGAACTTTTTTTGAAGGAGTATTGAATGTTTTTCCGGATGTGCTGTGAAGGGAAATGGTGGTCTTTCTACATTTTGAGGCACCCATTCTTCAGAGACATTGTTGTTGCTAGGACCAACTTCATCCACTTCTTCATTATCTTCACACTCAGTATCGCTCAATTGTGTGTCGTAGTCAAAATCGTTATTAGATGACTCCGATGACGAACTCATAATACGTCTCCTTCTTTTAATTGCCGGTACATTGAATTCATCATCACTGATATCGCTCTCATTCATTTTGATGAACACTAAAAAAAAATTTATAAAAAGATTGAAAATAAAAATAATATATAATAGAAATATTTTTATGGCCATTGTATGTATTTGTAAGCATTTAATTAAATAGATAAATAAAATAGGTGGTAAGTGTAAATACGTACCCGTTACTAGTCACACAAAACACTTCTATCAATCACGATAGCGAAATTGTACTGATTCCATGCGCATATTAAATTCATGTCTAGACATGCATGAATGACGTATTATCATAGTCGATCGAAAATATACGCTCCGTCCGTTCCAGGGCGCAAATAAATTTTCGAGGACGTATTCATATGTCCTACCCGTACCCGATATTGTTTACGCCTGACGCATTTATGCGTCTTGCCCGGTTAACAGGTTAATAAAAAAACTATTTAGGCTATCTTGTGAGGGATAAAAAACGCCAATGAAAAAGTGTTTTTAGTTTCTTGTTTACTCTTGAAATAATGCCAAGGAAAACCAAAATCAAAAATTCAAAATTTTACTTTTTCTCAGAAATATCAAAAGCAGCAAGAGATATTTTTGATTTCTCAACGGCATATTACTGGTCGCCAAATTGTGCAATTTTTCTCCAGTTTAACTCATGCTGTATCTTTTATCGTTTTCGAGATCTCTGTACTGAGAAGCAAATTGTTTGTTACAACCTGTACAAGTTGTAAGAAATTTTCTTCTCTATACAGGAATTTCGAAACAGATTAGAAATACAGCATGTGTTAAATTGGGGCAAAAATGCATTATTTTGCGATTAGGAATATTCTATGGAGAAATCGAAAGTATCTTTTGCTTTGCGATTTTTGAAAAAAGGTAAAATTTTCAATATTGGTTTTTATTATTCCTTACGCTTATTTGAATAGTGGTACAAAAATAAAAAACCACTTTTTTATTGGCGTTATTTATCCCCTATAAGATACCATAAGAAGTTTCTTATTTCAAGTACTTCATTGTAAATAGGGACCAATAATTTTTATTAAATTTTTGTTTAGCTTTTGAAACTCCGAATTCATTGATGTATATGGATAAAGGTGCCGTATCTTTAAACCGACATCAAGAAAAGAAAACACTTTTTTTCAGATTACTTTTATTTCCTTTTCTTAATTAATAAGTAATTATTGCTAACAATGAAATTTTAAAATTTAATTCATTGGTAAGAGCACAAGGTAAGAGTACAATAAATTTTAACAAAGAACAGCAGATTTAACCATAAATTACTGATCATCAAAATTAAAGAATAATAATTACGGACAAAGCAACTATGGATATTTACAAAACAAATAGCAAATAAAACAGTAACTGCCACATTTTTCTTGTCGTATTTTATTACATTCTGGTTAACCATTATTCAAATATACAAAATACATTAATCTGAAAAAAAGGTTCTTTCTCTTGATGATAATTTACAATTACGAAACGTTTAGCCATTAAAAAACTCGAAACATCGGTGAAATTGGAAACTCAAAAGCTATACAAAAGTGAGGTAAAAATTACAGGTCAGTATTTAAAATAACATACTTGATAATGTAGCGGAAAGACGAAACTTCTAATAAAGAATTTTCGTAGGCTACCTTTGAAAGGATAACAACGTCAACAAAAGTGTTTTTATTTTTTTGTTTACTTTTTAAATCACGCCAAGGAAACAAAAACAGAAATCAAAAATTTTACTTTTTTTCAAAAATCTCAGGAGCAGCAAAAGGTTATTTTGATTTCTCAACAGCATATTCTTGGTCTCAAATTATACAACTTTGCCCTAATTTAAACAATGCTGCATCTCTGACCGTTTTCGAGATCGCTGTAACGAGAAACGAATTTGTTACAACCTCTACTATATACCGGGTGTTTGTTTTAGTTGGGAGGTTACCTTTATATGGAGTACTACTTATTATAAAGGCAAACTGATTTCGTCGATGGGCTAACCGGGGTTAAACTATCTTCTAAAAATATTTTCAACTTCCCCCACTTCCGGTTATACAGGAAGCAGACATCAACTTTCTTATTTTAAACAGCAACCTCTAAATTTTATATCATATTTAAATTTTACTTAAAAAAAAAGGTGAGTTTATGTATACATGTTTATTGTTACCTTTGATAGTTTTAAAGATATTTTAATTTTTCGAAAAAAAAAATGACAGAAAAGAGGATTATTTTGACTCTGTATCTTTTTTATTATTTACACTAAAAACATGAAATTTGGGTTGAGGTCAGGGAATATTATAAAGACTATAATAACGTAATCCGATTTTACATTTATTATACAGGGTGATGGAAATTTTATAATTTTTACTGTTTCTGTTTTATTTAAAAAATTAACTGTAGGCAATAAGAGCTTATTGAATTAATCATAATAAGTAATAGGAAAATAAAATAATTGGCAAAAAATTTACATCAATAACAATAAGGACGGTCTTCTGTTTCAATACATTTAAAAGACATATTTTAAGATTTCGAATTGAGTAAACTTTTTAAGCACATCCGATTGTTCCTAGCAATATGCTTGTCATGCAGTAGTCGTAAAAAAATAGCTAAATAATTTTCATTTCGATTTTCATTATAAAATTTAACGCTTACAAATCCTGAGTTCTAATCTAACAGCATAACAGTTAAATGACGAATTTTCTTGAACATTTGTTGTTGATTTTCATTACTCCAAAAATGAGAAGTCTGTTTAACAAACCATTTTTACGAAACTTACTTTCGTGGTTCCCTAAACATTTTTTAATAAATATTCTAACAATTAGCCAAAAACTTATTCGTCTTGTACGGTTAATTTTAAATGTTATTTAGCTAATATTTTTAGGCCTTGTGGGTATGTTTTTTTTTTGAACATTTTGTTGTCTACTGCGAAGTTGCTACTAGAGAAAAAAAAAGATATATTTTTCTCTTTTATTTTGAATTATATATCTGCAACGGTGCAGAATTTTAAAAAATTAGTCATATAACTTTTTTCTCCTTTTTATATGAAGAATTCAAAAATAATTAAAAAACACATGGTTCCCGTTTTTTTGAATGAAAAAAACAAAAAAGATCATAAAATTTCCATCACCCTGTGCAATAAATGTAAAATATGCTTACGTTATTATAGTATCCACAATATTCCATGACCTCAACCCAAATTTCATGTTTTTGCTGCAAATAATAAAAAGATACAACGAGTCAAAATAACCCCCTTTTCTGTCATTTTTTTTCGAACTTGAAATATCTTTAAAACTATCGAGGGTAGCAGTAAATATGTATACATATACTCACCTTATTTTTTAACGTAAAATCCAAATAAAGTATAAAATTTGGGGGTTGCCGTTTCAAATAAGAGAGTTGATGTCTACTTCTGGTATAGCCGGAAGTGAGAGAAAGTTAAAAATGTGTTTAAAAGGTAGTTTAGCTCCGATTAGCCCCGTCGACAAAATCCGTTTTCCTTTGTAATAAGTGATACTCTTATTTTGAAAATTACACTTCGAAATTGATACTAGTCTCATATAATTTTTCATTTTTCTATTTGGTTTTAACTACGCAATTTGAAGTACATATTTATTATTGTTAATGGTATCATATTTGTTTCAGATCATCTCGTTGTGTCTTAGTCTGAGTGCAGCTTTTCCAACAAACGATCCTAATTTAGAAACACCTATATACACAAACATTATTCAGAGGTTTATACATCCACATGAACAGCGTCAAGAGGAACCCAGACCACTAAAAAAAGTATTTTTGTCAAATAGATCAGTCACCTGTAATGATGGATCTCAAGCAGGGTAGGACTCAAACTTCATCATTTTATCATCTAGATTTTTAATATAAAGTTCCTTGAATAAGACCCTTAAAAATTAAAATCTTTGGTAGAGCGAAAAGTTCACCTATAGCAGATTGATTGTATAACTTAAGCTTTTTAGTTTTAATTTCTATTATTCTCCCAAAATTTTAACTTTAGGTTCAAAATTTCAACTTTAAATTTCTGTTGGAAGAAACTTTAAAGTTCGACTTTGAACTAGACATTTCTACTTTTCTGTTAAAATTTCGAATTTTTGGGCAAAATTTTATATTCAATATAGAAATGTTTCGTAAACTTTATCAAATGTTTCACTAAAATTTAAATTTTTTATTTTAAACACAATACGATACAAAATAGGTTAAAAGTAAATTCCATTGGAATTAATTTTTTTTTACATTACCATGTATGTATCTAGTTTTTGATCAAATTTTACGCTTAATCAGAAAGTAATTTTTTCTTAGATTTTCTAGTTCAACTTTAAAGTTACGACACCCGATAAAAAGTCATAAATTTGTCTGAAAACTTAAAGATTTAAATTTTATTTTAAACATTTTTAATTTAGTTTAGTTTAATTACGAAAGTTTTGATGGCGGACTTTAATATGAAATGTGTACTACTAGTACGCGGGGATCCGATATCATTGTTAAGATAGTATTTTTGGTTTTAGAATTAACAGAATTGAATAAAAGTGGGCATATTGGTAGATTATAATAAAATTCTGATCAAGTTAAATTTTTGAAGTGCTGCAGAGAACCAGTAGAAACTTATGACATTTAAAATTTCACGTTTTTAACATTTATTTCTATGAGAAGCCAGATATTTTATCAAATTTCAGCAAAAAGGGAGAAAACGATAAAAAATAACATCAGCAGAAAATTTTTGGATACTTGGAAAGTATAGCTTTAGGGCATGTGATAGAAATAGTTAGGCGAATAAATATTAAACATTTATTTTTTATCTTACTTTTTTCCTAATATATTACATGTGGCAAGTCTTGTTTTTATGTAACCACGTTTTTATGTAACGACTGATCATCGGACAATCATCGACGACCCTTTCTCAAATCGATTGTCATTGTTTACTTCCAGTTTTAGGGTTATGTGACAAAGTTTCAGGCTTTTCCCATTAATTAATTTGCCAATTAAACTTACTATTGCTTGTTCTTGAATGTTTTTTTTTTATGTAACTTCCTTGCTTTTCCAATGAAATATTTCTTTATTATTACTGAATAATTTTGACTGCATACACTGTTCGGTTATAGAAATTCCTCTATCTTTTCATTTGATCGCGACGTTGCCTACTCTAAATACTACGTTAATGAAACGAGTGAATTTATATTTATGACTGTGGTTTTGACTCTAGCAGAATCGACAGTACCACCTTAAGGAAAAAGTTCTCCATTTCATTTTTTGCAGGGTTGCAAGGATGTCTCAGCTCTACAATTTACGAATAGTTTCCTGTTCGGTATTTCTTTGGTAGATGGTACCAACCAATACAGTACGTCTCTCCGAGAATCGCCACGATCGATATCTGGCCAAGAACTTATTTAAAAAAAAAACATTTGACAACAAGCAACAACAAAAAATTATAAAATTTGTCTTATTTACAAACATAGAGTAGCTTTAGGTGTTTATTTATATTTACCAAACCGTCAATGAAAATTGTTTATAAAAAGCTTTCGTTGTTAAATAAGATAGGCGAACACTTCCCAAAGTTTGGCAAAGTAGTTTCTAATTATCGTCTATGGAAAACGATTCGAGTAGTTCGTAGAAAATTTGTGACTTTCCAAAATCATATTAGCATCTATAAAATTTTATAGACAACCATATTTTACTCCAACAAATCTAAATCAAATATTTTCAAAATTTCCTTTCCAAAAATACCAGAAGCTGATGGTACCTTTGCATTTTTGAGGGAAAATTTCAATTTCGATTTTATACTAAAATTCTGTCACAGTTTTAGACGCATGTAAAAATTTCAACAATTCAGCTTGGCCTTTTAAAAACCGAAGTCAATAACTTAATTTTACGAAAAAGGTAAAAAGCTTTCAATCAAAATTTTCTTACAAAATTTGAGATTTTGAGATTGAAGCCGAATTTGGAGGAAATCAACGATTTCAAAAAGGCAATTAAAAATTACGAATAATTCTGAGAATCAAAAAAAAAACTTTATTTTTATAAAATACTCAAGATTTAGCTAAACAAGAAAATGACTGTCGATCAGCTTGAAACACAAAATTTAAAGAATGATGTATAAATAAGTTAAAATGAGAATTAAAATTTTATTCCTTTCATTTTGATCTTAAAATAAAAAACAAAGTTTAAATTCGGAATTTCGAGAATTTTGAGAAATAATGCAAATTTAATAAATAGTTAAAATTTCAATGTTTAAGTTCAAATTCCGACGTTACAGACATTTGAAAAACACGTTTAGGTTTCACCAAAGGTATTAAGAAAAAAAAAAGTTAAATTATATTGTCTAATAAAATACCCCGTAACATACCCCGTATAGTTTTAGTTATTTGGATAGAGAATTGCATTTCCTTTACGAATATAAAATATTTGGCACATCTTACATTCAACGTTTCTGATTTAAATGGTTTTTAAAACTTAAGTGAAATAAACTAAGTGAATAAAATCACTTCAAATGGCTCTGAGTACATTATGTTAACTAAAGAAATAAAAAACATGAAACTTACCTTCGACAAATTTTCTAGTGTCTATTTTGGGTTTCTTTAACATATTACCAATCAAGGGTTGATTTTGACTAACTTGTAAACTCTACGCATAATACATATTTTCGTATTATATTTCCTGTGATAATTTGGCAATGTGAAATATGAGCTATTGCAATAAAACAGATTAGGTTTAAGAATGTGTCCTTTGAATGCAATGCCGCTGCCGAATGTACTTGCCGATAGAAATATGTAATTGGTTGTATAAAAATCAAATGTCAATTTTATTTAAAATCTCTACAAGGTGATTTTGAAATACAGAACTTGTCCCCTAAAACCAAGAAAGATTAAGCAACGTGTTTCGACACCCAAGCTGTCATCTCTCTGAAGATAACAGCTAGGCTGTCGAAACGCTCTGGAGCAACGTTTGTTGTGTTTTTTAATCTTTCTTGGTTTCAGGGGACTGAGTTCTGTATTTCAATTTTTGAAGATAACCAAGGACCAGTCCGTTTCACCAAAAAAGAAAGGTGATTTTGCTTATCTAAGCTCAGTAGTGGCAATTTGGAAGATTATTTATGTTTACATGCCTAAAGATATACATCCAGCCGTATTTCTACTGTTTCTTTTTAATTTCGAGGGGGGTGGGGTCAGGGTAACCACCTCCTGGCTACGTTTGAGTTTGATGATAATTGCAGCTTAGGGAAATGCTAACCATCCCTGGTGTATTTTTCAGGCATAGAAATATGCAGTATCCCAAGATAAAGTACTGGAGAGGCATTTTTTTTTATTTTTGGATTCATGATTCATTCATTCTTTATAAGAACTCTTGCTTGGTATTAAATTACTGAAAATGACATTATTTTCTTTATTTCTTATACAGCAAGTTCATTTATTTGAAAATTTTGGTGTTATATTTGGTAGTATCGAAAATTATTATCTAAAAATATGGTTTAAAATTACAAAAAAGAAGTTATAATTTATTTTCAGGAAATTTTTCATATAAAATAGACACGGAATGCAATAACGCAGCCTTCTAAAGGTATGCATTATTGCACTTTGGATGCAGGTACTCTGATTGCATGGTAATTGTTGGAGATATTTCATAGTTTTCTCCACAAACCACTAGGTGGCTCGTTACTTAGAAATTTGGGAGATAACACGGCAAATAGTGATTCGGAATATTGAAATAAAATTTAAATTTAATTACAGTTGACAAGAAAAGTGATTGTGTAAGGTAATTTTTTATTACTAACAATAATATTTTTCTTAATAGATATCATCACCAAGATAATTATTATTTTCTTAATTTCTATTACACTCAAAAATGTTTTTCCTTTCCAGACAGCACAGAAGATTCAAGGTCGCTGCAAATTACATTTGAGAACATTTTTTTAGTGTATACCTTGAACCAAAGCATTTGTTAGATTCGAGTTGTCAATATCTAATAAAATCGGAACTGGGATTTGTTTCCCAAACTCTGAGCTTGAAAAATATTCAAATTTATCGATATGTGCATTAAAATTCGGAAAATAAAACTGCAGATACGAAATAACTATGGGGAATTATAAAGAATGTAGAAATTAGGACATACGCAGGTGGTGATATCTTTGAATAATGTTGTTTTAGTTTAATCACTTATGATTACTTTGAAATACCGTTTCATTTTTTTTTCTTTCATTTTCTTTTCTTTAGCCTGAATTATTTCATTTTGAGGAAATAAACCAAAATTTGGTTTTTAGGTAGTCCTTGTAATTGCAAACTACGTTTCTTAGTAACAATTTTTGATACCACCAAAAATAATAAGTTACTCCTGGACATATTTTGAAATATCAACAATTGAACTCCCTATACAATTAGGAAATATAATGTCTTTTTCAGTGATTTAAGATCCAGCTGGAGTTTTCGTAAATAAACAAATAAAATCAAACCCCTCTTCACTACTCTTGGGGCACAGTGTTATTTTACTTTTTACTTATTGTTTTATTTTCATCATCAAATTGAGTGCATATTTGAAATTTATCATGCTCACTTATAAAGTGGCACATTCAATTCAAAGTCACGTATTTTCCACATGTATTATCCAGGTTTTCAAAATGAACTCGACACTATTACTATCGTTCTTGTTATGAAAGATACAACTTCGGTTAATTCAGCAAAGTTGCGTATTTTTTAAAGCTGAATATTATGGTGATAAAAAACCAATGAGCATGGCAATTTTGAATTTTATTATAAAATTACAATTTTATAAATGAAACATCCCGCACATTTTATATTTTTAGGAAAGATAATGCAACTTAGAATAAAAAATAATTGTAGAATTAGCAAGAACGTAGTAGAAGTAGAAGTAGTTGTTTAGGAGGAAAAAGTACGTAAACCAAGTTGCGTCCTGGGAAAATGATAGTCAACTCTTTGGTACAGGTAAATTGTTGTCCTAAGGGACGATTAAGCGAATTATTCGACATAACGTCTTTCTCCAGGGCGCCATTTGGTTTACGTTATTGTTCCTTTAACACACCTGCTTGTCTGAGAGTAGGTTCTAATTGTACAATTATACTTGTCTAGCAGAACACTTTAGCAAAGATATTGCGTCACTTCCAGTCCAGAACCCTCCTGATATAACTACTTCAACTTATATTCAGACTACCTCAGAGCATATTAAAATGTTGACGTTTGCTTCCATAGCCCACTAAGCTAATTTTCCCTTAATTTTTAATGTCTTATGATACACATTTATGTCCTAATAGCTCCGTTATTATTCATCTTAGCAAAAAATTTATATTCATTTTTATTCTAAATTTCATCACTTTTCATAAAAACATGAAATACCTGGATGTTCAATTTAAAAGCTGTAATTTTGTGCTAAAATTCAAAAGTGCGATGTTCAATTGGTTTTTTTTATAGCACCATAATAATCAAAGCTAAAAAATACCCAACTTTGCTAATTTAACCGAAGCTGTATCTTCAATAATAAAATAGTTACCAAAGGTGAATACCCTGTATATTTCAAGTTTATTTATTTTAGTCGGCAATATCAGTTTCTGTTTGAAACTTTTCATGTTTACAAAAATGCCGATGGGGTAACTGACCTTTTTAAATTTCTATTTAAAATCATAATAATTAAAGATGTAAAATATATTATTTTTTATCTTCAGATTTTATCTTCGAAAATCTTATACTAGTAAAAAATGGATCATTTTTCTGGAAGGCGGATGGTACTGTTATGATCAGCATACTTGTCGAAATCGTTGGATACGGCAAAGGCATTACATGACCTCATCGCAATGGCCTGAAACCAGAGACGGTAAGGCAATTCCTAAATATTATAAACATTTTGGTAAATTTAGGCCTTTTCATAATAAAAAGTTTTGTACTTTAGTTGGTGGAATTCTGTCACCTAACATGAAAGAAAATCCTTTCTGGTGGAACAGCAATCACGTGTTTGTTCCTTATTGTACAAGCGACTCCTGGAGCGGCTCAAAGCCACAAAAACCTGGGGAAATGTTTAGCTTTATGGGATCAGCAATTGTTCGTCAGGTAATCAAGGACCTGGTTCCGTTAGGGCTTGAGAATAGTACCGATCTCCTACTCACAGGGAGCAGTGCAGGTGGAGCTGGTGTCATGATCAACTTGGATCCTGTTCAAGAAATGCTACAGGATGTTTTGGGTTTAAATCACATAACAGTCAGAGGAGTTGCAGATTCTGGTTGGTTTTTGGATAGAACGCCATATGCACCGACAATGAAGCCAGTGGTAGAAGCTATCCAAAAGGGCATGCAACTTTGGCAAGGGAAAGTTCCGAGACGATGCCGTGAACAATATTTTGACGAACCATGGAGATGCTATTTTGGTTACAGGATTTATCCTACGATGAAAGGTACTATTTAATTCAAATTTGTATCCAAATATACAATATTCATAGACAAATAATAAAATGTTAAATTTCAAAACTTACTAGTTTGTAGAGAAATAAATTCTTTTTTAACCTGCCCTCTGAAGATATTTGCAGCATACGCAGTGTTAAATGTTAAATATTAATGCTAATGTACGGGATATCCTTAGTTCGGGCTACCTCCACTCTATATTAAGGATGGACAAACAATTTCATTTCTCGAGAGAAGGTTATTCTCTATAAGATATTTTGCTTGATTTGATATCTTCGGCAAGACAGTGATATTATTGGATTTAATTATACATATTAAACATTTAAAAACAAATAATAGTAAAGTATTTTATATCTTCACCTTACGTGGAAGAGCTATTAAGAAAAGTTGCTCTGAATTTTTATGCCTAAATGCCAAAGCATGGGCTACTAGTCAGTACTCAATATTTTTTTGGTTATCCTTCAATAATTTTTGTTTAACTGCCATGGAGTTGTTTTTCCTTTGAAATGTCTTATGGAAGAAATATGTTTGCATTAAAAAAGTTCTTTTGCATAAAATCCGTCAAGTTCAAAGCATATTTTCAGTCTTCATTTATTTACTCATTCCATCCGGCAATTGCCTAGTTAATCTTGGTTTCCAGTAAATCGATCTGGTGGATTTAATGTAGAATGGCTTTAATGTGGGTGCGTAATTCGTCAGGTTTCATTTTAAAAAATAAATCTTTAATTATTTCAAAATGTAGTTCTATTTGTATAAAAAAATAAATTCTGAGCAAGCAACTCTATGCACACTTTCTTAAAAAAACCATCATTTTTAAAAGGGAACAGCACTTTTGGAATATCTTAGAAACAATTAAATTTATAGGATAGAGATTTTCAGTTAAATAGTATGGCATAAGGTTCTCGTCCAAGAAACTCCTTTTCAGACTTTTACGTACCTCTCAAATTTTGGGAGACACATTCACATCAAATTGGAGGAATAACTATCTTGCCAAGGGTTTTAGAGCAAACAAAAATTTATATGAATAACTTTCTCGAAAATTGATTTTTTTGTCCATCCATTGGCGTTGTTAGGTTTTTTCCTAGTGGCGGGGAACAATGTAAGGTTATAGATTGACAGCATTCGATGCCCACTAGGCAACAACGACTAGCTAAACAACAAAAGCCAATAAGGCGTGTATGTTATGCTTTCCGTACTTCGGCTTGGAAAATATTTTTTGACGACCAAAAAAAAGGTCTTCAATTTATATATTTTGATTTTCCGCACTTAAGCTTCAAGAATTTTTTTCGGAGACCTAAAAAAGTCCATAAAAGACTAAAAGAGTATGTGTCTGAGACTGGAAATGAGACCTGTACGGTGAGCATCTAATGAATTACAAGTATAAATAATGTACATGGTGATCAAAACAAAAATTCACATTTTATTTGGTTGACTTATTTTTTTGTTAGAGTGTTGTTTTTCTTAACAACAAATAATGTACAAGCTTTAAGGTAATCGACTCAAAAGTCCTTCAGCTACAATAAATTTTAATACAGGGTTTACCGAAAACATTTCTCACTTTGAATAAAGACAGTTTAGGTACACAGGTTTAACCAAATTTGATTTCCACTACAGGGATCTCTGTTAAAGATGCAAGGAAGCTTAAATGCTCAAAGTAGTACAGCATTTAATGTTTAATAACATTCCGTTGAGAAAACAATTAAATTCCAACTGTTCTTGATTTTATTTATAAAAAACTAAAAATCGCCATTTTCAACAATCAGCTGTAACTTGTTTATTTAAAATCAGATTTAAAAAATCAAAAACTGTTATTGGCTGTTTTTCAAGGTCTTTTCATTAATGTACCTTATTTTTTTTCTTAATTCAACTGTTTTGAAGAAAATTATATCAACATAATTATTTCTTATGCACGCTATATTTAATTTTTTTATTTTCGAATTCAGCATATTTTTCTGATTAATTTGATAAGTGAAATGCCATACTTCAAAATTGACAAAGTAGATTAAATAAAATATTTTTTTATTTTTAAATAAAAAAATTATAGTAGGAGATGCAAATGCCATAACTTTTTATAATAAAAATACAGGACCTAATTATGTAACAATAATTATTGAAAAACCAAAAATATTATAACCAACTGTGCAATATTAAAACAATTCTTAGTATAATCATAACATGCATACACCCCTTTAAATGGTGTAATTCTATGAAAACGTGAAGATGTTCTAAAAATTTTGTCGGCAATTTTTTCAAAAATTCTTTTAATCTTGAATACGTAACGTGAAACATTTAACAAACTAACATTAGAAAGAACTCTTATATTTATGCACATTATCCATCTTAGCATACTTAATTTCTAGAGAAGTCTAGAACGCACACTTCGGTGTGAGTCATGAGAAAGTCGCTCCTAATAACATTCTTAGAACGTTCTCATATTTACAACATTTAAAGGGAATCATACACATTACGAGAATTAATAAATATTTCAATATTATACAGTTTGTTACAATATTTTTGGTTTTTAAGAATAACTATTGCTTTTTTAGGAACTGTATTTTTTATTATTAAGAGCTGTAGCGATTGCATTACCTACTAAGATTTTTTTTTAAATAATAAACCAGCTTATTTAATCCATTTTGCCACATTTGAAATATGGCATGAAATAAATCAAATTAAACAAAAAGATATGCTTAATTTGAAAGTGAAAAAATTCAATATGGCTTCTATAAGAAATAACAAGGTTTGTATAATTTTTTCAGAAACAGTTAAATTTGGAAAAAATTAACGTTCGCCAATAAAAAGGCCCTAAATAATAACTAATTACGGTTTTTGTTTTTTTTTTTGATCGGACTTCAAATAAAAAAGTTACGGCTGATTATTAAAAATGGCGATCTTCAGTTTTTTCTAAATAAAATCAAGACGAATTGGAATTAAATTGTTTTCTCAGCGGAATATTGTTGGGCATTAAATTCTGAAATACTTTGTCCATTTAAACTTCCTTGTATCTCTAATGGTTTCCGAGTTCCCTGTAGTGGAAATGAAATTTGGTTCAACCTGTATATTAAAAAGATTAATATTTTCCGAATGTAACTTACTTTTATTTTTTCAAACTCAGATTTTAGTCAATTTTATGATCATTTTAGTGCAGTCGACATAATAATATTTTACTGGAAAATTTTGGATCCCTTTTAAATGCCTCCAATCACAGACCACACTTAATAGTTCGTCTAACAGACGATCTTTTAATATCAAACGACTTTTCAATAACTTGGCAAATTGACTAGGCTTCATACATTTTATCGTACAATTATGGTACATATTTCTTTTTTCGCTTACAGATTTTGGTCACCAACTTCCTTTTTCTCATCTGGTAACCTTCTTCGTTTTGTTTAATTTTTGTAAAAAAACATAATACAGACCTTATACACCAGTTTTTGTTGGGCAATCCTCCAACACTTTTTCTGGCTCTAATTTATTTTTTTCCAACGGAGTTTTCATTAAAATTTTATCGTTCTCGCTCTCTGGTAACAACATTAGCATATTGAAATCAATTTCAACGCTGCAACAAAACAATTATTTGACAGTTAGATATGTTAGTTATTAATTTCAAAGCCCACTGCTGTCTGTTGACAAAATATTGCTCCGTCGAGTAAAATTTTGTGACTGTGTACGACTTAGAGAAAAATTTCCATAAAACAGGCAGAAATAAAGATATTAAAAAAAAAAATAGTATTCAGGCAAAATGCTTTTGAACATAGAACTAAATTATATATAATAATAATAATAAGTGACAAATATTTTTGAAAAGTCTTCCTATAAAAATTGATTGTAGATGTGATACTTTAGATTTGTTTGTCTAAAGGCTTATATACTTTTTGTACATTTAGTGAAAATTTTATTAAAAAAACTACCCACCAATAATAACACTAACAAAGAAAATTAAACGTGGACATTTTCTTTTGGCGACTATTTATATGTCTATTTTTTTTTGGGGTGGGCAATGGGCCATCTAGGGTAAGCATTATTTACCCTAGAAAGCGCATTGCCAACCCAAGAATAATGTACATACACACGGTCGCCAAAAAATATGTCCACATTTTATTTTCTTCACCATAGAAAAATCGACATATACATTATTTATACTCCAGCAGGCTATGCCAGCGTGGCCATCTGTCGTAGAGGCAACTTAACCGGGATACCTTATACATATGTTAGTAATTTTACCACTTTAAGTCCTTCAGACTTTTATTATTTATGTAGGGCTATCAGAAATGGCAGGTCTCAGCTGTTATACAGTTTATTCAAATAAGTTAAAAATTGTAAAAGATCTTTAAAATATATATTTTTCGATCGACAGGATACAAAAGTTAATGTTTTTAATAAATATCATCCATATATATATACATGTCGGCATAATTAAAAGCAACTTTGATGATATCGAAAATCACCTTTTTTTATCTTGCAGCATTTCTTGATTAGATATCAAAAATTTCAAAACCAAACGCCTTAATTTTTAAAACAAAATAAAATTTCATCATTTACGTTTAGTCCTCCTTTGCAGCTCAGCTTTTCGTATTTCAATGGCTCTTTGATGAAGCACAAATGGATGCAGATAATGTTGGAGCGCCCGTGTCCAAACAGCAGTGGGATTATATACATAAGATGGGGGACGCACTTAGACAAAGTTTCGAAAATGTTTCAGCAGTTTTTGCTCCCTCATGCATATCTCATTCTGTCCTAACAAAGAAGGATTGGCAAAATGTGAAAATCGATGATATATCTATTGCCGAAGCTCTTCACTGCTGGGAACAGAAAACTAATAGAAGGAGGACTAAGCGAATAAGGAATCTGCATATGTTCAATGATCAACCAAAGTTGGGTCGGAGACAGAGAAAAAGAATACGTAATTTGAATATAACAGGAGGAAATGACAAAAACTCGACTATTTTGGAAGATAGGGAAGAAAACACAGAAATTCGAAGGAGAAATAAAAAACATAGGAAGAGCAGCAAAGGAAGAAGAAAAAAAGGTAAAATTTTATTGGTACAATATCCTTTATTTTCTGAAACTATATATTATTCCAATATGAAAAGTTTATTAACTCTAAAAACTAAATTTATATACAGAGTGAGTCACTAGTACGGTAAAACTCTACAACTCCTACAGATTTTGCGCTAACAAAAATATTTTTGCTACGAAGGTAACATCAGATATCAGACTGATGCACTAAATTTGCCTTTTTTTAAATAGAATACCCTATATATTTTTACCTATTTGAGTCTCTTACAAAATGCTGATTAAAATAGCTAACAGTTTTTGAGATATTTAGAAAAATCATGAAAACTAGGCCTGAACTGCAAGCTCTCTTGAAAGGCGGGAAACATCTAAATGATTTTATTTTTAGTGCGCATACTTAAATTTTATGCATCTGTGCTCTATATTCTCTGCGCAAGTCACATTATTTAGGAAAATAAGGGTAAGATTGGTGTATGTTACAACACTCGTTCATTGTAGTTAATTTTAGGTTGGTTTGGTCAAAAAAATTAACAAAACAAATCCATTTTTCCCACCGACAATAAAAAAATATTATTAAACATATTTTATGAAGCATATCTTCAAAAAAAAAACAAGTTAAGCCTACACTGTGAATCAAGCTAAAGTACAATAATAACAGTTGTACACTTGACCTTGAATTGGTAAAATCACAGTGGGGACGAGAAATGTTGAATTTCAGGTTTTGTAAACTGTTGTGGAAATTATATGGTAAAAAGTGTATTTATTAGTGTTTTTCATTAACGTTAGGAAAAAAATTCCAAAAACTTCAGTTAGAGATTAATTTCAAACATTAAAGTATCGACATTTTAGCTTAGTTGTTGCTTAACAAAAATAGAGAATAACATGCAGGGTGTGCGGTTTGAATTTTTTCCGAAAAATGCAATTTTTCGTTTGCTAATTACCCTGTAGAATAGCAAATATTATTTAAATAAAATTACATTATTTTTCAAGAAAAGGGTATACCGTAATAATCTGCACTAAAACAAAATGATTTGATTATTTCCGGCCTTTCAGATTTGACTGTAAAATTCCTGATTTTTCTAAATATCTTAAAAAATATTAATCGCTGATCCCTACTGCTCGATATCGTTTTAAGCTGCATTTAAATATATGAAAATATATAGATTGTTCTATTTAAAAAAAAAGGTACTTTGGTTCACCGTGGTGTATATATTCATCCTGTATGGTAAAAAATAACTTCAGAATATGCGCTTCGTGGTAGTGTACCTTTGTACTAAAAAAATTTTGGTTACTAAAATAACTGTAGGAGATACCGGGCGTTACCTTTCTAATGACTCACCCTGTATACCTTAGAGGGATGTTTATTTAACTGAATTGATTTTGCTAACTGGGATAGCAGCCATTAAAATCGGTCTATACATAGAGGATAGTTTAGTTATTAAGCCGTTTAAATATTCGAAAGAGCTAATAAGGAGAGAAAATAAATAAATTTTTATTCGGTTTTTCGAAAAAAAAAGTTTATTAACACGGTACTGTTGATTCTCAAATCCGGACCTCAATCTATATGGTGCTTTCCAAAGGTAACGGATAAATTCTACAAAATTGCCAAGAAATATATTTTATGGAAATGCTCAGACTTCCAATTCTAAATGGCGACTTCAACCGAAACCTCTTTGCTTCTAACAACGCCAAATTTAAAAATTCAAATATCCAAGTACCCTCTTTGTTGGCTTGATAGAAAGGTTTTTATACTGAATACAAGAAATAAAGCTTTTCTAAATCAACTAATAAATAACTGAGATATTTACTAAAATATATTAAATCAAAAGTGCCAATACTCCAGCAGGGGTTTTTGACGCGACCATAGTAAATTCAACTTGTTTGCGGTTATGTCAAACATAAATTTGTGGTTTGACCTGCAAGATCGTCAGATTTAACCTCGTTAGAATATATTTTCTCTGGTCTTATTTGAAAACTAAATCTCGTTTTAATAGACCTGAAAATATTAAGGTATTAAATGAAATGTTTTACCGAGAAATTAGCTCTATAATTTCACAAGTGGTAAACAATGTTCAACAAGACTTTAATGAACAATTTGAAGATATTATTTAATTTATAATTTTTCACTATTTTGTTATTCACTAAAGACAGATTTTAAAATTTTGCTGCTGCAAACTCAAAACAGTCCATGTTAAAATAGCCCCGACAAAACCTTTTCAAAAGCGGTATACTTGTCTTAATAACTCTGTGGCTTGAATCTAAAAGTGCCAATGTCAAAAATACACATTTGAAAAAATTGCAATTTTCGTTTAATTGTAACTGATTCAAGGTAAACATTTTAGTTAAGGACTTTGGAAGTCATTGATATGTTTGCATATTATTTGATTGCGTGTTTTAAATTAAAAAAAAAATCATATTGTGGCACTTGTTGCATGAATTCCTGTTTATTTTATAATTTTTTGCGTGACATTGGCCATTATAACAACAAAAATAACAACCAGAAAAGTAGTATATTGTAAACATATTTTTATATTTTTACAAATTCATTGTGATGAAAATTGAATGAAAATTGTCATTGTAACAATCATCTTCCTCGTTAATAGCCGCTATGTTATCACTTCCTGTTATTTGTTCAATAAAGAGATTGTACTACAGACGATTGGTTTTGCCAGTGTATGGCTAAAGTGACTTTATATCATTTAATTTATTTGTAATTAAGGGAAGTGCTTCGTGTTAAGTGGTTGAAGTTTGGGAAGACTATACTGTCGTCTGAATATATTTAAAATTTCAAGCTCTCTTTCAAACAAATGTTTATAAAAAATATTAGAATTTCCAGTTGAATACTGCATTCACTTAATTTTCAGCCACTGAACTTGTTCATTTAAGGTATTCTTTTTATGGATCACATAATGTGTACTTTAAAGATGTTTTGAAGCCTAAAAAGTCATTTTGTTTCAATTCTATAACCTTAATACGGGGGTTTCTTGGCACCATACGTATTAAATTTGCTTAACCTCGCGGCAACTCAATGTCAGCAGTAGTATGTTTTTTGTTTTTTTTTATTGCCCCAGGGAGAATGTCTGCCTCCCTGTGAGTATAGCCAGCTTCAAGAAATTTATGATTGACAGTTAACTTTTTACCTATGGCTTTCAATTCAGAAACAGTTTGCATTGTGGGAAAATAAATATTGCGGTTTTGTCCTCCGCAGGAGTCGCTATATATGGTTACTGTGTGTATATTATTATTTTCTGCAATACTATGCAGGTAAATTTTAAACACAAGAACTCACTTCTTGCCCTTCACGAATATATATTGTCTCATTCCATAGGTAGCACGAAGAAGCAAATTCCTTTCCTATAATTTGATAAATAGTGAGGTTAAACGTCCAGAGTTTGCGTTTGTAGAAACTCTTTAAAACTTTTAAGATAGGGTGTGTTTGTAAACATTTTTGTAGGATGAAAGACATACCTAAATTATTCAAGCATTTTACTTTATCTTTTCTTTTTGACTTGTATGCCGACTCAGCCGAATGTTTTTTTCTTCTTCTATTGATGTACATTTGATCTCGTCTTTGCAGCATTTCAATTGTATAGCAAACCTTTCGCCTTTTGAGCATATGCCATTTTTAGGTTTAAGGAAAGAAGGCGAAACTCTTCTGAAAGAAGAGTTTCGCCTCTGGTATGGTGGACATACTGAGTTACCGTGCTCTGATGTTTTGAAATTGGCCTTTTCATTCTTTCATTTTTGCATATTCCCTCATATTCCTCTTTTCATTTATTTTTCTTGTTTTTTCTTTGTTCCTGAAGAAGCCTCCTACAATGGTCGGCGAAACGTCGAACACTTTTAGTGGTTCTTTGACATGGTCCAATCCCGGAAGAAGTATATCCTGTACTATATAAAAAGTATTTTGCATTCTAATTTTTATTTATAATTATCACACCATATTAAAATACGAATTACATAAAAAAAATATTTTGAAGGATGAAAGCTTCAACTTATTTATTTTTCAAGGTGTTGCATCAATTTTCATTAAGTGAATTTTGTATAAATTATACGATAGTACTGTAACATATATTAATTTCGAGATTATATCTCAAATGGAACAGGAAAAACTAAAAAAAAATGGTATTAATTTATTAAGTAGCTAGAATTAATTAAAAAATATAAAAAGTATATATAATTTATTTCAAGGCATTAGCTAAAATATGCCATTTCATCTTTGTAACTGATTTAGTTTAAAAGATATAAACAATAAAAAATTTTCTTAACATGACAATTTTTGTTTAATATCTCAGTCACCGTGAAATATTGAACCCACATACACATAAGGTTTCTTCATGTGTCGAGGTGATAACTTTCCGAAAAGATTACTATAAGTTCCCATTTGGGGGCCACTTCGCCATACTTATTCTGCTAGAACCTTCTTATTATATAACAGGGTTTCTTTAAACATGTGTTATAAATAAGGATCGCCTCCTCCAGTTGATACCTAAAGTAAAGAAATTAATTCTTAAAGTTGCTAAGCTAATTATAAGTCTAAATTTTAATTTAAAGAATAATCGTTTTTGACGTTGACATTTCCTTCTTCATAATAGAGACGGCATAGTCAAGGGCACATTAAGTGTGGCTAAGGCCCTCTTCCTGGTGCACAGAACTAGAACTTATGAGCACCTTGAAATCCGCTTCTCACAGTGCCATGGTGCCTCTTCTATTTTAACCATGGTTATAACTTTTATAATGCAATAATATAAATAGAATAATGTAGTAAATCTAATATTATACAAGTTTGGTTTCAGCTTTCTAAGCATCAACTCCTTAAAAGATCAGTGACAGTCTAAATAGGGGTTTAAGTTAGTGTTGGGCGATTTTGAATAATATGCCCGAAATATTTCGATTATGTCCACGTGATCGACCAATCGATTTCTGTAAGTCGAAAGATTGTTAATTTGAAACTGATTAGAACGGTATTTTGTTTTTTGAAAGATTTGCACGGTCACGCACGCATTATTCGTTTGAAAACGATTATTACTAATGTTTCGTATTTCGAGACATTATTCGCGATTGCGTACACCCGTACACCTACCAAGTTGGCGAGATATGAAGGACTAATCCTTTCATTCGTTTCAAAACGATTATGTATATGATTGAAGTTCTATATTTCGAGTCGTGTACTATCGTCATATTTGGAGACTTTCATCAGAAATAATTCAGCCATGAGCGAGTCGAGGCCGCACAATTAGGAATCCCTAACGACTCCTACAGTGAACATGATAACGAAGGCTTCCACGGTCAGAGTCAGTACCGGGATATAATTCTTCCGTGCTCTTCTGTCTAAATTTTCTTATCCTTTGTACCAAATTTTTAATTCAGAAGAGTTTCGCCTCTGTTACTGAGTTACCGTGCTCTGATATTTTTTCATTTTTCATTTTTGTATATTTCTTTGTTCTTGAAGAATCCCCCTACGATGGTGGGTAAAACTTCGAACACTTTTAGTGGTTCTTTGACACGATCCATCCCGGAAGAAGTATATCCTTCCTACAACGAACAGTTAAAATACCAAATTAAATCATTTTTACTTATGTATGAATTTGAAATTTTATCCAAACTTTATTGTGTTATAATTGAAAAATATATATTTTTTAAATTTGAAAGGACACTTTTCAAGCATAATTTTATCCATTTTCCTTCGACTCTCTTAGAGTGACGGCCACCTTTTTGAAATGTTGAAATTGAACTACGGTACGAGTATAGTTCGGTTGAAAGAGTTTTTGACCTTCTTTCAGGCCATTTGAGATTTTTTAAATTTCAATAATATTCGTCAAGGAAATTTGAAAATGTGCTTAATATGTATACAATCAAATGTATCCTAATCCTTGTTTATGTGCTAAATATCTTATAATTTATTTTATCTCATAATTATTAAATTCAAATTTACCCTTTTTTGGATAAGCTGGTAGTAAAATACAGAAACAGGAGAAAGAAGTAAAAAGTATTTCCTTTTACTAATCAGGAAAAACTATACAATTTTTCTTTATTTGCAATTTATGAAAATACATTTTAATTGAATAACTGTAAAACAAAATCAATTAGAAAAGTTACATTTGACAGATGTTCGGCTTATAGCATAGTTTATAGAATAAATTTGATTATATGCATTTCTAAGACATATATTAACATTAACAAAATTTATATGGCTGGAAAAATAATTAAAAAGTCTTTCAATTTAAAAATAGTAATGGGGTAGCTCTCTCTAGAAGGCGGTTAAAGAGGGAGGCATCAAATTATGCTCAAAAAATGTCATTTTAGAATTAAACGTTCTTTCAGGATTTTACTCATAAATTGTTAATTAGGTAGATAATGAATTAATGCCTTAGTTTTGTATCTCGCTGTATAATTCATAATCAATCATTTGAATGATCATTCGACTATTTAAATCGATTATTTCTATTCATTCGATTATTATTTTTTAACACAAATGTGCATAAACATTTTTTGATTGCATACTCCTTAGATATTTTTCTGCCGTTGTCTAAAATTAACGACGTGATGAATGAATCACCCTGTATAACAATTTAAAATTTATGGACAATTTGGTAATTTGTTCATCCAAAATTTTCGTTTACAGATCATCGACAAAGGAAGTTGAAAATATTAATCCAAAGTAGTGTCCCACTATCGACAGATAGGAGACCTCAGAGGTCGCTAAATCATCGTAAGAAAACTGGTTCAACTACTAAGCACTGCACTCACAGACGGCTGGAGAGGTGTTCTTGGCCACAATGCAACCATTCTTGCCCTAAGTTACATAATCCTTTTACCGGAGAGGAAATGGATTTCCTAGAACTTCTACAATCTTTTGGTTTAGACATGGAAAGTGTAGCAAATGCTTTAGGTATAGATATGCAAACTTTAAACAATATGGATCAATCTGAATTGCTTAATTTATTAACCCAACAAAGCAGCTAAACATATTTATAACTAACTATTCAAATGCCTGCTTGCTTTAAAAAGAAATATTATTATGTCTCATTCGTGCTTGCACTGTAAGGATACACCCTTTTTTGATCGCTTATTATTCGAAAAAGTTCCTAATTTTTTGAATTTAACTCACAATCGTTAGACCGTTTAAAACTGTAATTATGCCTGGCTCCATTTTCTTAACTTAACTCAGCTAACCAGCTTACCATTTTCAGTCTGATAATTGCTAAATATAAATAGAAAATCTGATTTTTATTTAAAAATTTTGTGATAAAATCTTAGGAAATTTTAAGTTAAAATTGCAATTTTTATGATGAAAATTTTTTTCATATTTCGAGATTTCTTTCTTAATGTACAAACGCCGATTATTTTCTAGAGTTTTTTTTGTGCCACAGGTGTACGGGCTAAATGTTTGGATTGGTTTATTTCCGGTGTGTCTAATGTCATACAAATAAAATTATAAGGAGTCAACTAGTATACAGGATCAATTTGAGGGATTTCTTGCCAACATTTTAAACATAATCATGCAGATGAGAAAAATTTCGACTTTAGGAGTTTTGGTTGATTCAATTTGACTAATATAATTTCAAACCCCTTACAACCACTCTATTTTTCCAACAACAAAAAATTGATTTACTAATTTTATATTACTTTTAGCTTGAATTATCTCCGAATTATTTATTTTTTTTTAATTAGTTAGGTTAGGTTAGAAATACTCAACATAATTTCAAGGGGATAATGTTTTTCATATTTTTTATGCAGTGAGCAACTATCATTAAGGAAATCTCATATTTTTCAAAGTTTTGGCTAAAAATTATTTTTTTCGATCCACTGTGGAATGTAAGCCAGTGTTGCTCCTACTTTAGATGATTAAAGGAAACCCTGCCTTTGCTGATTATGTAAGGGTTTTCCTTTTTAAATGCCCTTGAATAAAAATAATTAAGTATGTTCATCTACCACCGAAAATCTGCTGAGTAAGACTAATAATAATAATACTGAATGCAGTCATTTCGTCTATACATTCAAAATGTATATAAAGAGCGAGCACTTGAAGATGCCCGATGAATTTGCGGCGAAAGGTCGTGCATTAGGATGTAGACCGGGAACTTTCAAGATAAGTATTCTTACCTCCGTGAAATCTCAAAATCTAACAAAGAGCATATAAGCATATATCCAAGATTTTCAGTAAACACATATGCATTATTTCAATTTCCATATTTGAGGCTTTTTTAATCCAATACCAAAGGCTGCCGCCAGTTAGACATGGGACGTCGTGTTTTGAATTGAATATTTGACTTATGTATGTATTTGAAGATAACAGAATAGTCATTATCTAATTTTTTTTCGCTAAAGCAACCTTGGGGGTAAATATTGGTTAAATAAACTTAAAGGCGGATTTTCCATTGTTATTGGTCTACCTCCTTTTTCAGTTCGAAAATTCTAAATGAGATTTAAGTATAGAATTTAATTACTTAGTGGAAATTACAATGGTCTTGCATTAGAGGGTGACATTTTAGTTATTTATGTATTGTAATGCTCTAAAATTAAGTATATTTAAAGGACAAGATTTTGTTAAAAATGTATTGGCCAGGCTATATCCCATCCTCCATGAAAACGATAGTTTTTTAAAGTTATAAACCTCTTGTAATGTGTATCGAACATTTCTACAATAGACGACATAATTTAACGTCTAAAAATATTGAAAAGTGTTTTTTAGTTAGTTAATTTTTTATATTGCATATAATAAATTTTTTAATGCATATTCTGAACACTTTTTAGGGCATATTCCATGCATATTTTGCACTATTTTGGTGCATACAATCCACTCTCCAATTATGAGTGAAAAGAAAAATTGAAAGAAAAAAACAAATTTAGGAATGTTATTTTTGAAGCGGAGAGATCTCCCGAAAAACTCAAATTTTTGCCCAAATTTAAAAAAAAAATTAAATTTCTGATATCAAGTTTAGATTCCTAAAAAATCTTTTCAGACAAGTCTAGTTGAAATAAAAAGGTGAAACATTTAAAACAAACTTATTTTTTAGAGATTGAAAGAGTTTATTCGCAAAAGTTCGGGCTTTTTCGAAATTAAATTTAAAATTGCTTAGAAAACATTTTTTAGGATTTCAGGTTTCTAAAAATAATGTATTTTATAAACTGATATCAGCTTTTTTTTAATGTCGATGTTTCTCTTTGTATTCCGTAAAACAATTGGAGGTTTTAATTTTAAATTAAAATTTTATAAATGTTTCCAATATAGAAAAGTTTAACAAAAAATATTTCAGAAGTTACGAGTATTTGGCAAAATGTATTAAAAAAAAGTTGTCCACATATAATATACCACTTATTTTAATATAAATTTGAAATTTTAGGAAAGGTTGAAATGAAAAAAAAACTCTGAAATTCTTAGGTCGCAAAGAATTGTCAAAATGTCTATTGTTTCCAATTTCAAAGTCCAATATTCATATTTGTTCTACCAATTCCGATTTTTAAACAAATAAGTTTAAAAACATTATCTGGAAAATAAAAAACGAAAAAATATTAAAAAAAGAGAATTCCAAGATTTCTTTTTCTCTAAATAATGACATACTATGTTTAGTCTTCTCTCCAATATTTCTGAATTTCTAGAACAAATTAAAATTTCGATAATAAAGTCAACACTTAAAAATAATGAATCCTCTATAATTTGAAATATTGGAATTTTTTAGTTAATTCCAACTGATTTTTCTCGAAATTTTTACTTTTAGACCCGTAATTGGCTCAAACTTAAGAATTATTTTCAAAAATTTGGGTTACGTTTACACCAGGCATTTTATTCCGTACATTTTATCTGAGATAAAATATATTTAGTGTCAACTATCCCGAGAGAAGCTATCCGAGACTTATTTACACAGCTCAAATAAATCATTCGACACAAAATGTTCAACAACAACAGCAAAAAGGAAGAATAATTGCAAAAATAAGGTTAAAAGTAAAATACAATAATTTTAAAGCTATCAGTCAGTGATGATCGAATATTTGGCTGCATAATCAATTCAACTTCAGTTAACGTGCAAATAAATTAGAAACACTTCACTGAAGCTTCTACCATGGCAACAACTTATGTATTAGGATACGATAAGATTAACACTTCCGTGAAATTACACATATTTAAATATCCTCATTAAAACTGAAACTTGATAAAAGATAATATCATATTTATGGCCGAAAGAATGCATCCGCCACATTATGTTTTTTTTTCTGATACGTAATTGCGATCTATACAGGGCGCATAAGGAGTATTCTGTCAAATGGGAATATGTAGAAAAGGCTTGGTGGGGTTAAATTAAACATAAGTACTTATATTTTGATATGAGCTTCAGTTGTTTGGCGTGACTGGTTTTTGCCGTAACCAGCCATTTTAAATTTTTTTAAATGACAACCTAGGTTTAGGTTGGTATAATTTGGCAGGTAATTGATTTGGAAATGTAATGCAGTTATATCATCATAAACTTCTTTATTCTTAAATAACAAAAAAATAAAAAAAATAATAAATACTTTTTCTATTGAATAAAAAAATTTACCACACAAACGTTGAGTTATTTAATTGAAGAAAATCATAATTGTTCAAATTTCTATCCATTCTCTTCTTAACAATATCTAAGTCTATTAAAAAAAGCGCCCAGTATAGTAGAAATATTTGTGATCGCAATTATAATTCATCATTTTGATTCATCGTTTTGGGCCTGTTACGATACATAACGTTTCTTAAATATCCCCAGAAAAAATAGTTCATGGGAGTCATGACTGGAGATCTAGAAGGCCACTCAAGTTTGGTTTTAAAATTTCTTTCGTTATTTCGATATAAACAATCTTATGATGTACCGTATGGTTCCTTTAAATTAATTACCTGTCAAATAAAACCAAACTAAATCTAGGTTGCCATTTAAAAAAATTCAAGACAGCTGCCTCTGCCAAACACCAGTCGCACAAAAAAAACGAAACGCATTTTAAAATATGGGTTATTTATATTTATTTTAACCTCACCATACATCAATTCTAAACATCAAACCGTTCCTACATAATCCGATTTGGAGCAGTAGTTTTTACGCACCATGTATATAATCCACATACTTTATAAAGATACATTAGATTCCAGTTGAATAATATACTAAAGCAGACATTTGATTATGTTTTTATCACCAAATTATAGTTTAACTCCCTAGTGATAATATTTGTTGAAATGTTTACAATTTTGTTATCTATATTCTAAATAAGTAGTTTTTATATCTCCTAAAGGGTCCCTTCAGATGAGAATTGTTTAACATTGTATACCATTATTTTTTAAAGCGAAAGTGCTCCCACCACATTTATTCTTAAAATATTGCAATGCTGTTTTTTAATGATTATTGCATTCAATATACTTGACATTTAAGCGACATTCCATGCAATCTTTTAAGATGTATCATTTAAAATGATGACGCAGAAAAGAGGGCAACTTTTATTGCCCATAATATAATTCTGTTACTTGTCTATAATTATATTAATGCGAATATCCATTGTACATATTTTTATTATTTATTGTAGAGATATTTTTATATATTATTACGAATGTATTTGTAATCTTTTTTTTTTTTAATACAAGTGTAAATTTTATTTCAATGCACAAAATGCAGCATGCAGATCCAAAGAACCACTGCCCATTTAATAACAATAGGACTGATAATTTTTCTACCTCAATTCTTGTACAGATTTTATAGTCAATAGTAGATATTAATTGTAACATATTAGTTTGTAACTTTATTTATGTACGAGATGAAATAAACATAAATGTAAGATAAAGGTTTGGTTTTCTGCCTTAATAGCGTGTCGTGCCTTTTATAAATCGAGAAACTGATTCGAAAATAAATAGCAAATTTGACATTGGGCCAGACGAATTTTTTAAAGTCAAATGAATAATCATAAGTGCCTTTGATTTTTTACCCCCTTACATATATTACGTTGCATGTTGTTTTATTTTTATTACCCTCTTTACCGACTTGGACCATTTTTAGTGGTTTGGGATGTTTTTGTTGAATTTTTGTGACTATAGACTTTTTCACTTGAACTTATGTATTGTTCCTCATCCTTTATAGTGTGGACGATTATCTAGTTTACATTAGTAGCAAATTATCATGGAGCGTTATTAATACGTTATCCATGTTGAAATTTCAATTATTTAAAAAGATGGGAGGACTGAATATCTCCAAGATTTTTCGACAGTCACAGTTAACTTCTTGCCAAAAGAACCTTTTATGAATTTTCGCCGGATCTCTATTATTTAAACAAATATCCCGTGAAAATTTATGGCTTTAATACTGAACTAACCTGTGGTACTGTAACTTATTCAAAGGCCGGCATGTAGCGTGACACGTGAACTTAATATTATTTGTCACCGTGATAAAAGGGCTTATATTTAAAATATTTAGGTAATGCCAGATAATTATGAAAGCCCCTTCCAAACAACACAATTTTTAGTTAATTTTCAATGCCTACCAATGTAATATTAGCTTCTTTTAATTTCTGCCGGGGGGCCAATATCTGAGGATTTATGGTATACGGGGTTAGTCTTATTAAATGGACTCCCCTTTATTTTCGTTATTATTGACTATTTTGAATATTTAAAAACGAAATCGTACATAGTTTTTCCTGAGTTTTTTAATTTTCTATAAAAAATGTATTTCCAAATGTGTATACAGGGTGAATCAATATCAAGTCTGTTTTTTCTTATAGAACACCCTATACATTTTTGCATATTTGAATTCTGCTAGTTTTAGAGAATTCATATATATATATATATATATAATTGTTGCATACTTCATTAACAAATAGGCAATTTATTTGCGATTAAAAACCTACTTTTATAAATCCTATCCTAATGGTAATCTTTGGATTCTACTGAATGGTTTTGAAAATTAAATTGGCTAACGCCTGACATACTAATCGCTTAACATATTTTTTATTGGGAGACAGTTGTTAAGAGAAATTTATCTTTCCTGGGAAATGAAGGGATACCATGACGATATTATACATATTATAACTTTCTTAAACGATGGAGAAGGACTTTTAATTAGATGAAATATCATATCATTTAAATTTTTATATTTATTATTAATAATAATAGTTAATTAGTAGTAGTAGTAGTAGTAGTTATTAATAATAGGTAATTAGTTTATAATAGTTCCTATTTATTACACTCAATTTTTTTTATCGCAAAGTAATTGCCTATTTGTCCATGGAATATATAACAATTATATATATTTGGATTCTGGAAAACTGACAGAATTCAAATATGTAAATTTTGTAGGGTGTTCTATAAGAAAAAACAATCTTGATATTGATTCACCCTGTATACTTACACCAAAATACACTTTTAACAGAGAATTCAAAAAATTCGGGTAACATTATGAATAACTGCATTTTAAAATATTCTGAAATTTCAAGAATAAAGAAAATAAAGGGGGGGGGGGGGTCCAATTAATAAGACCAACTCTGTGCAGCTTGAAGGATTTACTGGGATTTGGGAGGATTTACTGTAATTTATTAGAATTATCGGGGATTTATGATCATTTATTGCTCATTTACAATGATTGACTTGGGATTTACAAAGGGTTTAAATCAGTTTTTGAGGTATGTTGTTGTGCGAAGCATAGATCTCTGGCATCTAGAACCGAGATAACTCAAAAGTTAACTTACATTCTGACACAATTTTTTTTCGATAAATTAAAACACAAAAGGTGTTGATGACATTAAATTAATGCAAAAATATGCTGATGTAAAAATATACCTACAGGCTGTAATTTGAATGCGTTACAATATTTCAAGAAGAATTTCCTAAGTTAATTCTAAGAAAAAAGTTTATATAAACCTATGTCTGAAAATCTGAGATGCAGAGTATTCAAGGTAAAATTTTATTTTCGATTTTTTTTAAATAACTTTTACAAAAAATAAATTCTTTGCACAACATTTAGCAACCTGGGTTTTTTGGGGGAAGAAATCATTATTTGTTATTAATTTTGGAGCAGCACTTAGAGAGCGCTAGGTTTATTGATTTTAATTTGCCCTAACCTTTTCGATACTAATTTTTTGCAATTTTTTATCATTGGGCCATATTCCTAACATTTTTTAATCAAAGCGATACGTCATTAATAGCCCTAGAGGTCACCGTTTTCGTGAAATTTGCTAATTTCTGCATCGGGGCAATTTGCCAAGTCCCTTAAGCGTTAAGAATTTTATAAAATCTTTTAGCTGCTGCTGTGATAATGATTTTGCTAAATTAGTTGTTTTAATTGCCTAATAAACACCATAATATTTGTCCAAATAAAATATTTATTTGCATTTCTTACTTAACTAGAATTTTAGCAGTCTTTGTAAAATTCTCAATAACTTCATTTAACGCCGATTCTATCTATGCGAAAATTTGCATATCTCTCGAAAACGGTGACCTCTAGCGTTATTAATCACGTTTACTTTTTTGCCTAAAAAAGGGGTTGGAATACAGTTCATTCATAAGAAATCTCTAAAGTTTACTGTCGATCAAGGTAGGGTAAATTAAAATTATAAATGATAGCGTAGGCAGCTCCTTCCAAGTTATGCAGAAAAATGAATATTAAATTATCACTTCCTACCTCAAAAACCCCCCATTGCCAAATTTTGTGCCAAAACTTTATTTTTGGTAAGTTATTTAAAAAAATTGAATATAAAATGTCAATTTCAACACCCTTTATTTCAGAAACGAAGCATTTCAGGACACATGTTTATATAAACTTATTTTTAGAATTAGATCAAAAATAGCCAGCCCAATGAATTATTATAAGGTACTTAAGCGACATCCTGTATATAACAGTAAATGCCGCCTGGTAGAATCGTTGGTATATATTCATAGAATCAAAGGCTTTCGAATGGAAAAAAATCATAATTTTTAATGAAAAAATTGCCAGAAATAAGAATCAAATTTTCGGACACTTAGGCGTTAATCGGTTAAAAACTATTAAATAGCGTCCTCGCATCCTTGAACTACCTTCCTACCTTTATTAGACTTCTAATCTTTGTCAATCTGATTATATTTTAAGACAAATTGGGTATAACTTTATAAGTCATAGATGATTGCAGAAACACCTTATCAAGCCAGACTGCAAGTATGTCCTACTGTGCTACAAAAACAAACAAAAATTTTGGAATTAACAGTATATTTATGAATAAAAGTCCAAAATGGTTAAATTTCAAATTTCGCTTTATACAATCGCAGATTAGTAGAATCTAGTCTCGACCATCGTGGTTGTATTAATCGGCCCATTGAAAACGTATCATAAGGCATAGCTGACAGGAAAGGATCTTGTCGAAAAAATGCTGAAACCGATCCATTTTAGATGTGAGGGGGATCATTTTTGAGACAGAAATCATAGCCCAAATTTCACCCCCCTATGCGGGGGCATCAGCCAACATTTTTCGTTTGAGGATAGATGTCAAGTGATACGTTATTAATCAGTTCCTGCTGACGGTAAATTATTTGATTTCTTTCACTGACTATTGTCTACTCCAAGTAAGAAATGTTACAGAACGCTTCTTGTGTAGAATTTAAATATCTTTCAAACCATTTTAAAGAAATGCGGTCTCACCATTTAAAAATAATATATTGTTTTCGTATACAGGATGTCCACCTAGTGCGGAATAGTAAGATATCTCAGCAGTGACTACAGTATTAGAAAACTTTTAAGAGGTAACATCTCCTCTTTCCCAAAGCTCTACAAAATAAATTATGGTGGACTATGCAGAGCGTTTATTTTCCCTGTACGGGCACCAAATTAAATTCTTATAATTACAACCTAATTTTTTTTATTTGATTTTCCGATTGCTTATGAAAAATAAAGTGCACCTTGTAAAAAACTTTTTCGAATATCAAACATTTTTCGAGTTATTCAGCTGCTTGTGCAAAAATGGCAATTTACCGCGTCGTGTAAAAATAATCCATTACGGCTACGACATACAAAAATGGCCTTCCAATTAAATCCTTTATTCAGATCATCACAGTGGTTATGTGGTGGTTATGCAAAGCTCATCTGTGGAGCTGATTCCTATTTTTCGATGTTTTATTTAGGTCCTTTTCGGCTACGAACATTTTAATATTTTATTCCTTAACCGTCGTGCCGCTTATTACCGAGTCTTGTCCATCTATATAAGGGAAGCAGGGACTAGGCTAGGGCTGGTGATTATGAGCTTTACAGGGGTGGATCGATTCCCAGACTGTAACAAGAAGAGGCCTTTGCTCATCCCTCAACGCTAGCCGGCGATAGTAGAGACAATTTTGTGATGGCATTTATAATGTATGGGTAATATTTCTCTACTGAAAAAAATGATGCAATACATTAAGAGTAAGTCATGAATTGTGAATGCGTGTATCGAACACGTTCACACAGATCATCTAAAGGAAACAACTTCTGTGGAAAATTTAGGAGTTACTGATAAAATTTAGAAAATCGTGGTATTGTTTACTAAACGTTCTCTACCCTTCCAAATTCTGCGTTTCAGCTGATTTGTTGCTTGCAAATTTTAAATTAGTTTTACACAAAAGCTATATCACCTTGTGCTCTATTCAATAATAAAACAAACCTGTCATGCCATGGTGTGCAATTAATTATATTTAGTTGAGATCTAATGTTGTTAGCTTTTTCAGATATTCCACGGAAAAAGATGTATGCTTTATTTCAGATTACCCCTCGTCAGCCTTCGAATGCATTACCGAAGCTAACCAAAATAGTATGAAATATATAATTTGTTTTTCAGCATCTAGTCAATCTTGATTCTACAAGAAAAGGACTTGTAAAACTTCTTTAAAGAATGGCGTCAAAGAACTGTGAAGCAACTTCATAACGAGAGGAAACTTTGTAAGCAGGTTACTGATTTGATAAAAGTTGTAAAATGCGTGAAAGAATAGACCTATCCGAGGTGTTTTAACTCACTTCGGAGACCTGCAAGATCAGGCGGAAGTTGTTATTATTCTTACAGATATAAGAGTTGTAAAATGCATGAGGGATTAACATCCTATGCGAGGGGATTCAACAGGTTTTAAAGACTCGCAAGGTTAATTGCACGGTGCTTCACTTCTTCGAATTTCCCTTTTCTGTTTAATTATCTCTACACTCTTGTTGCGTAGTCCAGGGCGTGAATAGCAATCTCTTGTTACCTTGCGGATGCAGATGCTTAAAAAATCATTGATGTCTCTGTGATTGTCCGAAGTTGTCTAGAAATAATTTAAAATATATGGGTTTAGAGTTCCACATATGAAAGATAACAGGGTATCCCTGTTAATAGGTTTGTTCCTGAACTGATTTAATCGTAAACAGATTATTTACTATTTTTACTGCAGACACTCTAGATTCTACTGCAACTTAGCTTACTAAAGTATAATAAAAAAAATATCAATATCAACGTTTCCAACTATCTGGAAGTCTTAACAAGGGCTTACGGAATTATTTACACAAGTTGCCAAAATATATGTTTTTGTGGAACACTGGAATTTGATTTGATATGAAAATACTAAATATTTTACAAACGTTATAAGACGCTTTAAAGAATTAGCCTTATCATTATTATGGAAACATGTTTAACCTAAAATATTTTACATTTTACAATTGTTCATTTAGATTAATAATGCTACCATAACTAAATTGTTTTAGAAGATAAAGGAAAACATTTGCCTGGATTAGTATAATACACAATTTTGCGAAAGCAAACGAATATAGGTTAAATTGATAACATTTTTAAATTTGATTTAAAGAAATTGGTTTCCTTTCATAAAACGTTGCTTAATATCAAATAATTAGATAATGGTAGATTCATTTGCTACATTTGATTGCTGTTAATGTGGTGACCTACTGCTGCAAGATGATATGGTTTAGATTGACCTTCTTTATATATGTGACCTATAGGACAAGTGAAGCAGGTAATCTATTTTATTCATTGCAGAAAGTATTTAACTTAAGGCAATAAATTTCAAAAACTATTTAAAGAAAAATAAATCATTTACAAAAAAAAAGCGAACTACATTTTCACACAAATATTAAAATAATTATTTGGAAATATTATTCTATTTTAACAATAATGCTGAATCTGTTAAATGAAATCTTTTCTAAATATTATCCAAACTTGTGCAAATAATAATTGTTGACAGGCATATACTAAGAATGATTTACATTTATAGAAGTACTTATTCCCCAGTTAATTATATTTTGGCCAATTAATATTAAAATAATAAAACAATTTTCCTTTTAAGATGATATCCACATAGGGGGAAGATGTCGATTAAAGAAATATCTGGATGTGGACCTCATTTTTCACTACGAAATTGCAGTAGATTTACTTAAGTCTTTTTCAGAAGAAATTTTTTGACATTTCTAAAGAAGCAATCTTTTGTTTCAGTTTTTTCACGACTAGGTATAAACATGCATTACATAAAAGTCTCGTGTAGTATAAAATGCTAATCACATTGACAACGTTCAAGTAATAATATTTCAGTAACAGTTGAACTTAGAAATAGGGTATATTATACACAATATTTGTAAAAATTTCAAGAGAATTTTAACACAAAAAAGAATAATTGGGGAGGGTTAGGAAACTAAAATTGACTTGGGTTCTGGAAAATACAACACCCTGTCTACTCCAAACTAATTTCAAATAAAAATTTAAGCGGTTTCTAGAATCCTTTGCATTTAACAATTGTCGTCTATACTAATATTATAAAAAGAAAACCTCTTATCGAATGGAAAACTTATTAAAACTTATTTATCGACGCACAGCCGTAACTACTGAAGTCAGAAATATGAAATTTAAAACGAAGACCCGCTTCATGATGCCCGTGAGCAATAAGATGAGATATTTAGAAATATCACAATATCTCTTTAGAGGTAAAAGGGAATGAAATGAAGAATTAAAGTTTCGAAATTATCATGGAACAGAGCTAATCTTTTAAAACCCAATTTTTCGTATAAATATTCTACGAAAAGATATCAGACCCATGCTTGGTCGATTTAACAATTCAGCGCAAAAAGGAGAAAAACCGAACTCTGAGTTTGGTAAGGAACTTTGTTCCGTTTTATGAACTGAAATTTTGTGTGTCTATGAAGAATCTGTGAATGAAATAATAAAACCTTTCGCCTATCTATATTATTACAGTTCTGTGGCGGTAAGCAAGGGTAGCAAAAGGTAGCAAGACAAAATATTAAAAAATAACCCAAAATTTTATATAAAGAATATATGAGATAAAGAATTAAGCATATACTTGGGCGATTTTAATATTCAACATTTAAAAGGGGAAAAAGAGTATCAAAGTTTAAGTCTTGAACTGAATTGAAAATAGTGTTTAGTAACTCAAAACTCTTCACTGCTAACAATATTTGCTAAAAAATATATCAATAACTTAATTAGTATCTTTATAATCTCATGATACAATGCATTGAAGATACGATGCCCTTATGAGACCATTTGACTTCATCCTGTAACGTCAAGTGGCAACTAGATCCAGAATTATTTGTAATAAAGCAAAGCCTAATTGTTGCTTAAAACTAAAAGAGAAAAAAAATATATGGGCTATGCCACTTGATTTTTCAGAAAAATGATATTTCATGTTTGTCGATCCGCGCGTGTATAATGACAAGGGATATTTATAATAAAGTTTACACTATTTGTAAAGATAAAGATATGCAAGTAGGATTCTAATGCAAAAAACTTCGAATTTAATAAATGTTCAAACCTATTGGTCTGTGCATTAGAATCCTTGTCTTCTGGGAAATTGTTCATAGAGAGCAACCGCCTCGCTAAGTGGCAGTGTTTCAACTGTTAGTAGTTCAGCTACCTATGATTCACTATACACACCTGGAAGGCTGCATGAATTTGTAGTCTAGGTACGAGGCGTTAAATACCGCGAGGCATTCCAAAAGTTTATTGGGTACAATCCATCACGTGATCTGCTGAATTTCTATTGGCTGAATGGATATCATAAAAGCGCGGGTTTCTTAAAACCCGTATACCTTCACCTCTCGCAAAAACATACCAAGTTAGTCAAACTGCCTAAACCTCAAACTAACTGATTATGTTTTTCAAACGCTTTCTACATTTGGTATTTTAACTGATTTGAATAGTAATGCAGTCCTATATTTTTAAGTGTTTCATTTGTGGTAAAATCTTTATTACTTATTCTGTTATTAGTTAAATTTGAATTATTATTACCGAGATAAAATTTGTCAGTAGTTTTCAATTATATTCTTTAAACAAGTTATTTTTTTTTCAAAAAGTTTATATTAAAAAATATATTCAAAAATGAGAATTAAAATATTTTTTTTATCAAAAATGTTATTTATTTTTTTATGAATAATCAATAGAAACATTTTTATATCTGTCAGTTTTTTTTAAGCGACTAAATAACTCCGTAATGTTTTCAATTTGTAAATCAACATTCAATTATGTGAAAAATGACCAACATTCAGGCGCACGAAGTAGCGTTCGAGGCTAGATGGCACTATTGTTCAACAACAAAACAACAACAAAAATTTTAATTATAGAGATAAAAGTTTCGGGAAATAAAACTTTTTTATTATTGAAAATTTTTCTCCTTAAAAATCTTTTTTCAAATTTCTCAAACGTTAATAATTTTGAAGCTATTCGTGAAAAACTAAATCTGATTTTTTTCAAATTTTTATTTGTTAATAACTTATGCGATTGTTCATGTGAAGGTTTTAAACTTTTTTTACACGCTATTCTGCACCAACTAAGCCCTCGCCCATATTTTTATTCGCTATAGCAGCGAACATGTTTATAAACTTGTGGATTAGAATTTAATTAGACTAGTAGGAATTATTGTAAAGTCGATGGAAGACGCAAATATCATGTTTTAAAAATCGCGCGCTTGTCAACTTATGAATCCAACCAATGGAAATTCACAAATCACGTGACCAATTTTAACCAATTACCTTTTGGGATGCGTCGCGGTATTTAACGCCTCGTGTCTAGGTTGCATTCTACTTGCATACGACATTGTCGGCGATGGTCATAGTTTCTCTATGGACCAATAGGTGGTAGTACTAAGAGTCACACGCTTGACGTCTGTGAATTCTTTAGTACTTACTTGTCGGAACGTTTGTTAACATTCGAGTTGGATATACCAAACTGACGAGATCTAACAAGATCGAAACCGGTCTTTGGTTTCCAAACTTCAAATCTAATAAATGTTCAAACCTATTGATCTGTGTATTAGAAGATACAGATATACTAAAACCATCTGCACTAAAAACTAATAGTCACTCAGCGTTCTAGGTGCGCTTCCAATTACATTTTCATGATTTTTTCCAGATATCTCAAAAATTTTTCACGCACACCTTTAGTTTAATATCATCTCGATCAGTATTTTTGGGCATTAATGCACCAAAGTGTATAATTAAATATTCATCCATAAAAGTAATTTTAGAATGTGCGCCACATCCAAAAATATCATTTCATAAATACATCCAGTGTAGCAACTTTGAAAATCTTATCTTTAAAAGTAAAGAAAAAATAGGGGGTGTACCATGATTCTGTTGCACCTGAAATACATTTGTTCCACGAATATTTTTGTTATCAAAATAATTATAGGAGCCACACAGCTCCATCGACTAACTAACCCAGTATACAGTGTGTTCACAATGAACCTGGTAGTATTGATAACTTTATTATTATTAAAAATAGAACTTCAGTTAAGTATGATTTAACGCTGATTTTCATGATGATACAACCAAGACAATTAAGTATTGCGTTTTTGAATTTTATCACAAATTTATGGAGCTAAAGCAGCATTTGGTTAAATGAATTACAAAGTATAATAATAATGTATAGACAGTTAATAACAATAGTAAAAAATAATATATTTATCTTATTTTTGTTTAAAATAGATCAGAGATCAGACATTCTAAATTTAATAATTTATTCTCTGGTTATTTGCAATTTAAAATAATTTATTTGAATGATTTTGTGCATATTTGCTTAATTATCTTTCGCACATACAGTAGCGCTCAAAAGTATTTTGACAAATACATTCAATGATTTAATTAAAAATATATATAAAACACAATAATCATTTATTTATTTATTCAACAGCTTTCAACCAATCTACAGAATAGTGTCAAAATAATCTTTGTTCGTAACAATAGAAAGTTTAATTTTTGAAATATTAGAAAAATGACGGCTCAAAAATATTTTGACATTGTTAAAAAAAAAACAAATTCAACTCATAATTATTATTTATGACAGTAAATATATCAGTATTTAGTAGCATATCCCTTGGCCTTTATGACAGCCTCACAGCGCGCTGGCATTGAGTCAATTAATTTTTGTAATCGTTCGATTGGAATTTTATCCCACTCATTTTTCAAAGCTTCAAAGAAAGCATTTTTATTTGAATAATTTTGGGCTTTTATTCTACGTTTTAATTCTTCCCAGAGATGCTCTATCGGATTCAAGTCGGGACTTTGACTTGGCCACTTGAGAACTTTGACTCTTTCACGATTTAATAAGTTCCTAATATGCTGTGATCTGTGTTTGGGATCATTGTCTTGTTGAAAATACCACTTAGCTGGCATGTGATGTTTTGCAAATGGTAGCATCTGAGACTTTAATATACTTGCATACATAAACCGATCCATTTTTCCTTCTATTCGAACTAAGGGTCCAACTCCAGACCGTGAAAAACATCCCCAAACCATCACACTACCACCTCCATGTTTAACTGTAGGTATTTGATACCGATAATCATATTTTTTGTTTACTGGACGCCGAATGTACTTGATACCATCAGATGACATTAAATTAAATTTACTCTCATCACTCCACAAAACTTTAGACCACTGTGAACTTGACCACGAGATATACCGTTTCGCAAACTCAAGACGGGACTTCCTGTTTTTCTTAGATATTAAAGGTTTTTTAGCCGGTCTTCGGCCATGTAATCCTAAAACCTTTAAGCGTCGTTTAACAGTAGAAACATGAATGTCTACGTTGTATTTTTCTTTTAATTCATTTCTTATCATTACAGCAGACATCCGGATATCACTTGCTGATAACTTTTTTATAATATGATCCACGTAAGAAGAAGTTTTTCTTGGACGACCCGTTCGAGGCTTATTTTCGACAGTTTTCCGTTTGTTATAGACTTTATTCCAGCAGTTAACTAGCTGTCGAGACACTTTAAACATACGAGCAACTTCTATTTGTTTAAATCCTTGTTTTAATGCATTTATTACAGCTTCTTTAAAGTCACAAGAATATTCCTTACACTTAGGCATATTGAAGTAATCACAATAAGTAAATATACGTCGAAAGAAAAATTATGGAACAAGTGATCTGCGAGAGTTCGTCAACTCAAATGCGTGTCAAAATACTTTTGAGCGCGCCGTAAGTCAAGTTTGTTCGGCGGCGCGGTGTGTAAACAAACAAGTCGTAACTTGATACGCTTAAAGACTCGCAGTTACACTGCTCCACATTCTACTCAATACATTTTTCCGATAGGCTTTTATTTCAAAGAAATATCAAAAAAAATTATGTTGTCAAAATACTTTTGAGCGCTACTGTATGTACATATATTTTTCAATCGGGAAGAAAACCTTCTTTCAAAATGTTAAAAAATATATACGGTTTTCCATTAAGAAGAAAACCTGTTAATATTTATTTCGTCTAAATCCCATTTATAAACCTTTTTTTATTTTGGATTCTGTTTCTTTTAGTAATCAAGGTATGAAGAGTTAAAATTGGATAATCCGTAATAAAGCATCTACAAGAGCTTGAAGTGTTATTATAAAAATTAAGAATTTTTTAAATTACTTCTAATCGCATTGAACTTGCTCCATGCAATTTGTTAAATAAAATAAATTCCTCAAAATTAAAATATTGTAATTATTTGAAATAAACAACATGTTCTTAATTGTGACCAGAGGCGACTGCACGTTTATAATGAATCCCTACTTCATTTGCAATAAAAAATATTTCCTGCATTTCTGTATATCTATACAAACATACGTAAAAATGTATTTTAAATTGAGGAAATATTTAAACATTATTATAGTAACACTTGATTCAACTAAACCTCCAAATTGGTTGAACTCCTAAAATTAGTATTCTTGGGTACTTTATTTTATTCAGCGTATTTCATAAAACAATCTGATGTTACGAAGTTATCTAAAAATGTTATTAATTTTTTTGTAAAACACATTACTTTGTGTCTTCCCAAGCAAAACTTCAAACGCCATTGTTTATAGGAACTTTTTGACTTAAAATTCTGGCGACAATTACCCCCTGAAGTTTGTCAAACTACTTTTGAATCATTCTGTTTCTGCAAAGCAAATATTTGCCAAATCAAAAATATAAAATGCGGTGTGCGGTTTTTGCATCTAACATTCATTATGACAATAAATATTACAAAAAAGTTTATATTAAATTCTTTATATATTTTTAATGAATAACTCGAACATATGTCAGTTTTGGACTAATTAAAGCAACGAAAACAGTCCAAAAAAATCTCGTAGCAAGCATACTTAATTCAAACCAAAACAAAGAGTTGGAATAAGAAATAGGGAAAATGTGATAACCAAATTTTAAAGGCACTTACCTCAATAGAGTAAGTTATTATTGCATAATTTAGTATGATATAATTTTTGCCATTGAACCCTAAAAAACCGCTAATAATGCTAATAGTATGAAATGAAGAAATATATCTAACATTTATGATATGGCTCCAATTAAAATTGCTAAAGATGTTGGGAATTCTTTTTATTTTTTTTATTGAAATTAAATTGGATGATTTATAGAAATCAAAATTTATTTTATAAATTAAATCTATGTATTATATTTATGTTAACACCATTGTTTAAATATTTTAAACATTGTCTTATATTATAATTATTTTTCTATATTCCATGCAGTGTGTCCCTCTAGTACTCGGAGGGCTGTTATATTCGTTAACGACAAAAGCATCTTTGTTCATTTTTTAAAAATTGCCAAACTACTCAAAATTTACAATTTAATTAAAGTTTCAGTTATACAGGATGCTCTAAACTTATGTGTTAATTCGTTTATTCTTAAATTATGACCCATATATTTTATGTTTTTTTCGAATGCTACATATCAATGGCAAGGTTTGAAAATAATAAGAAGGATGTATTTTTCCTTAACAGAGACATCAGAACTGCGCGAACTCGTAGGCACACTATACAGGGTCTCCCAAGAAAAACTTGACCTCCATATAATTTGAAAACGGAGAAATATTTTATAATTAGGAAGTTTCCACTAATCAAAAGTAGTACTAATTTTAACGTTAGGTTATAATAAATAGTAAACTTAAAAAAATACGTAAAGAATTATTTCAGTATCTTTAAATTTGAATAAGTTATTACACTTTAAAATATTTATGGTACAGACGACTCGGCAGGAAAATGTTGTGTGACGTCACTAGCCACGACACGGGATGCTGTTACTAATTCTAATCTAATTAACCATAGGGTTAGTGTGAATTCAATGAATTGTTTTACTTTATTGTTGTCGAGAAATTATCGACAATTGAAGAAGGTTTTGTTCGTGGTGATTCCAAAAATTTACCGGAAGTGGATGTACAATGATTATGAATTTAATTTTTTCTCAAATAATTCACTATATATTAGTGTAGAAATCCGGGGTGCAAAGGTTTTAAAGTAAATAGACTATTTCACCATTCTCTTAGGAATTTTTGAACTGACTTACATAAATAATTAGTTTAAATTATGAAGAAGTATTACTAAATACGAAAAATATTATTGTTAATTTTTTAACAGTTAACAATGAAAGGTTTAACATACAACTGTGTCCCAAGATAGAGTACTGAAAAGTTGTTTCTTTTTTGTTTGTGGATTTACGAGAACAAAATCATTCTTTATAAAAGCTCCTGCTTGATCTTAAATCACAACAATAAAAAACAATTTTCTTTTCGGAATTTTTTGAAATTTTCAAATAATTGAACCCCTTGTAGAAAAAAACTCGAAAAAATTTGTCCTTTTCAATGACTTAACATCAAGTAGGAGTTTTTATAAAGAATGACTTTTTCCCATAAAACCACAAATAAGAAAACTCCCCCTTCAGTACTCTATCGTGGGACACACTGTAGAATTGACAAAAATCATCCCTGTGAGAAACGCTATTAGTTTAAACAGTATTCTGAGCAATCCAAATTGATTAGTGTATAGTAATTGTTATTTAAGGAATTGGTATGTATTTAGTTAGGGATATAGTGATATGACTGTTATGCAGTATGTCGATGTCAATGTTTGGTGTTGGTGCTATAAATTTAATATTTTAGCTTTGGACGACTTAAACCTACTTTAGCTTACTTTAGCTTGACTTTAGCTTTGTTTTAGCTTTACTTTAGCTTTAGACGACTTAAACAAGAGTAATTTTTCTTTGTAGAATTGATCGTTTTTTTTTTCATACTGTCTACTTGTTTTAAGTAAAACTCAACAGATAAAAAAATATGTTTTAATTTACCTTAATCATTATGTGAAACTAGCACCGTCTAAGGGCAACATCATCATAAATTTAAAATTCGTAATTCTCACATCGAAAAACATAAAATTCCCAAATATAAAATTCATAGCATTAAAACTTTCTCAATTTAAACTTTGAACGCCCTGTATTTCTTAAACCAGCCACATTGATGTAAGGCATATTAAGTTCATCGTAATATTTTGATGTCTAATATCTCCAGTTTAGCGTTGGCCCATACTTTCTGACTCACCCTGTTCATCATTTACGTGAACATTTTTTCAAGTCAAATGGCAACATAAAATGTTTGTCAACCATTAGTTTAAATATTGACAGATGCCACTATACTTTTATTTTTAATTTATTGCATTTCCAGCGGCTATTTGTTTAAATCGTAGTTATTACGAATTTTTGATAATATTCTTTTTTTACGATAAAATTGCTTATAACTTTTTTTATCAAAAAAGATACCAAATTTTTTTACAGACTTTGTTAAGAAAAATTAGTTTTTTTTAAATATGCAGAAATGCAGGTATGTTTTTGGGAAAAAAGTTTAATGACGTCATTACTTTGGTTTCCTAAACTGAAAAAATATGCAAATCGGAGTCACCTAAACTCATAACTATTAATATTTTTTGCATCTGCGCACCCCTTGTCAAAAAGTGACCAGCCGCCGCTGCTTATTACTCTATATTTTTTCGCAGCAAGTTTACGAGATTGCGCGCAGCTCTATATCACCGTATCAGCTGAAGGACAGCTATACATGAACTGGGATTTTAGAAAATGCGAAGATAAACCAGATACCTTAATTGTGTCTAAATATGACAATTCTTGGCAGGTATACATTTTTAATCAAGCATTTATTATACCCACTACATAGTTTCAACTCTTTTAGGTACTAGCGCAATATTCATACCGACTGGCTGAGAAGGAAAAACATTGGGGCTATCATCCAACAAGTTTTAATTTTAGTAGTGATGAAAGTAATAAATTACTCAGTAACTGGACAAAACGGAGCAACAGCAATTGCTTGAACTATGTAATCGAAAGCAGACAAAATGGAAGTATGGTTGATAGCAATTGCCTGATGATTCATCCGACGTGGATGGAAAGGTGGGTTAAATCTCATGTGCACTCAACATTAAGCATTTCTGAGACTGACTTATAAATAGCTATAAGTTGGAATTATTTATAATGACCGTATATACATTTTGGTTAATTCAAACAGCGATAACTTTCTTACTTCAAATGGAACATCCTATATTTTTTTTACCTATCTAGAGCAGACTTAAATTATCTTTCAAGTAATGTGGGCATTCCGGGGGTTTCCTATCCAATTTTTGGAGATAATGTCTATTTTAGCTTTTAATTTTTTAATTCACAGTCATTGAATTATTAGTGAATAACATATCAGTGACATCATATAATATAATAAAATATACTTCAGAAAAAAGAAACAATCGGTTTCCTGATATTTAATTGTCGATAGAGAATATTTTTACTTATAACGTCACTGATATGCGACCCGATAAGAGTTCATTTAATGTGAAACGCGAAAATGAAAGTAAAAAATTGCAATTAATTTTAAAACTTGTAACAGCAACCCTTAGAAAGCTTAAATCAGGTGAACGATAAATGAAATCTGCATAAGATAGGCCAAAAAACATAGAATGTTCTATTTAAAATAGTAAAGTTACCGCTGTTTGAATTTACAAAAATGTAAAGACGTGAATCCAACCCTCGGTAAAATATTTTTGAACTTATAAAGGTTATACAGAATAGCTTTGTATGTGTTTTACTTAATTACCAAAGATGAAATGAATATCTGGTTTCTGGAAAAAGATACAAAGATTTTCGTGTGACCTTGCATCTGGCAAATTTTTTATAAAAATCCAATTATCTGAAGAACTATAAATTTTAAGAATAATTATTTGTTATCCAAAGTGGCCCTAAAATATCAAATAAAATAAATAATTGCAGAAATATATAGTGTGCCTTATTTAAAGCAACGAAGTTTGTGTCAACTTCCGGTATAACCGGAAATATTACAACTTTGCGAATATTTAAGTTGTGCTGGCCTCGTCGACTTTTTGCTAAGCTGTTAAATACTGAAATTTTGTAGATGAGTACTTTGTCAGATATTGATCGCGGAGACTCCCGGTGGGACACACTGTATATGCTAAATGTGAAAATTGAATGTTTTGTATTTTTTTGTGTTAGAATTAGAGGGCGTTAGTTGCACGTTATTATTAATTAGGGGAAATTAAAACATATGCCTTTATCTGTTAAGTTATGCCTAAAACAAGTAAAGGATATAAAAGAATGATTAATTTTAGAAAGAAAAGGTTGTCTTGTTTATGTCGCCTACAATAGATTTTTAGCTTATTTGCATTTAAAGGGTTCAATGTATTTTGTTATGATTTTTTTAATTCTTAAAGTTTGCGAAGATACAAGAAAGCAAACCAGTAACAGCAAATAGCAATAGCAATTACTTGGTAATAGTGAAAAAACAATTTTCGAATATTGCAAGGGTCTGCCATCTACCTCAATAAATTTTAAATTCCACTTTCTTAAATGTCCTTTTCCTATTATTTTTACATATACTTGCGTCTTCTTGGATTATTCGCCGTAATTACCAAAAATAATTAAATTATTTTTGATGAACTAAGTCCATCAAATTAAAAAAAAAAATATAGCCATATCTTGGCAGAATACACTAAAACTTTTAAATGCAAATAACCAATAGATTTAGACAACTTAAACCAAGAAATGCGTTCTTTTAGATTTTTGACTTAATTTAAGCAAATAGAAAAATATAATATTATTATGTTACGTAAATCATACGGAAAACTAGCTACCTCTTAGAGAAAAGTTAAATAGGCCTAAAATTTATAATTTTCACATAGAAAAACATAAAACTCCTAATTTTTAGATTTATTGCATCAAAACTTTCTTCATCATTAAGAAATTTTGGCTTAAAATTCAAACTTCCAACGCTTTTTATCTTTTAAACCAGCAGCATTGGCGTAAGGCATGTTACCTCAATCGTAATATTTTGGCGTCTAATATCACCAGCTTAGTGTTGGCCCATTTTTCTGAGCCCCCTTTATAATAATAAATATTAAAAATTTCACGATGTTTGGACAAATATTTAAATAAATATTTATTGATCATAAAATAGTGAAAACGTAGATCTTAAAGAAAATGAGAAAATTTGATTTTATGCAGAACTAAAATATAATAATAATTAAGAATGAAAATTCAGAACATTAAGAGAAACATGAAAGTTCTATAATAAACCAGACATTTCATTAAATGAAAAATAACTATTCCGAAAAGAAAAAAGTAGTCGTAAGTCGTGAAAAATTTTCCAAGAAAATTAAAATTTGTGTGAAATCCAAATTTTAAATCAAGTCAAAAATTCAGCAAAATAAAAGCAAATGTTTCAAGTATTAAACTGAAATTTTAAAAAATAGGTCGAAGTTGCGTAGAATACCAAGCGAATCTTTGAAAAAGTAAACATCCAATATCCAACTTTTGAGTTTAATAATAGGATTGCTTTTTGCGAGCGGTCTGAACCTAAATAAAATCGGGAATAAAATTACAAACGATATGTTGTTCAAAACATCATCTTAAAATATTTATGAAATTACATATTTCGACATTGAGTCCAAAGAAAAGAAAAGTAAAAATATAAAACTAACTTGAGAATTTGAAAAAAAGAAATCCAGATAGCCATCATTCGGAAAATTTTAAAGTCTATAAAAAAACAACATTAGGAGAAGTTGAAAATAATTTCAGTAATTAATTCATTTCTAAGTTTTAATTTTAAAGTAGGAGTTTTTAAAGAGAAATAAAACAATAGAATTTCGAGAAATATACGAAATTCTGAGTTTTGTGCCTAGATTTTTAAAAAACTTTTTAAATAAAATCACTGCATAAGGTAAAGTGAAACTTGAAATTTTGATAAAGAAATCTCATAGATGGCTTAAGACTTAAAACCAAAAAAATAAATGTTTGAAAACTAAAATCTGTGGAGGGACGTATAAATAAAATGGAGGTTTGTCGATGAAGCATTTAGTTTTCTTTTCCCCCGTTCTTACATTGCTACATTGTAAAACGACAACCAAAAAAATGGACACCTTCCAAGTTGTATGCATTGTCAGTACGGCCCAACCTTTATATTGCTGATTGTATTTAATCAACGTCTATAGTCATTACTTGTTAGTGGCGAGCAATTTAAATTCAAATTTATTTACTATAATTCAAAATGTCTAGAAATATGTCAAATTCTAGTTTAAAATTGAAATTTCGAGAAAAAATTCGACATTTCCGAAACAGCTTTAAATCTGCGAATCTCTAATAAAAAGTTTGACGAATGAAACGAGTTTCATGATGGAAGATATTACGCAGATAATCTTAATTAAATAAAAATTATAAAAAAATGCATCCTGTTACTTCAAAACAGGAACGTCCCATTTTGACAACAGAAATACATGGTCATTGTGAATTGAAATTGAAACCCAGTACCTGTGTATAGTTAGTGTCGATTAACTATCTCATGAACGTATAAAATGTGAAGTTGGTCCTGCTGAGGCGCCCTCTGGAACATAGCACCTAGAGTGCGGTCTATTTGCCTCATATTAGGGTCGGACCTGCTTCCGTCATGGATAATATAAAGCAAAATCGGTTCAGGCAATTAAAGATATTTATGACATTGTGGTTGTATTTATAAAATATTAATAACAAAAAGTAGATTTTCAGAGCTAAAATTGTCAGATATAATGATTCCTGGCTCACATAATTCCGGAGCATGGGGGTACAATCCATCAATACTGGAAAACTATGTGTTTAATCAAAATATGGGTATAGGAGTCCAACTAATTTTTGGCCTAAGATATTTCGATATTCGACTAGGAGTTTATCCTGAAGGGTAAGATCAAAGTATACGTTTGAGTAAATCGGAAATATGTAAAACTCCTCCCAGAATGACTATTAATGTTTTAGTACATATTTTGTTCATGGTCCCGTGAAATGTGGGGAATTGTCTAAGGAGTTGACAGATATTGCAAATTTCTTAAAAAGTTTTCCATCCGAAGTAATTATTCTAGATATTCATGAAACTGCAGACAGAAGTTCAGCAAAAGGTCATCACCACGGAATTGCTTTAAAATTGATTTGGGATATATTAGGCGACTATATTTATCCAAGAACCCAGAATACGTTTCATCTGGGAAAGGATAAGGATTTAACTTTAGCTGACATTGTACAATGTCAAAAACAATTAATCGTTAGTTATTACAAAGAAGATATTGTTGCAGGTAATAAAATATTCATTATTATTGGTAATAACATTTAACCTAAAGAGGAGACCTGCTGGTAGTTCGTAAACAGAGACCTGATTATATGTATTTGCATTATTTGCACATGCAATTGCTATTTTTTATCAGTTAATTTTACATTTTATACAAAGTCGATGAATGAAGCCCTACTAGACTATGGCACTTTGTCAGTTGAAAGCGTTTAACGATTCTACCATAAAAAAAGTATATCTTTGATAAGCAATAAGCACTCGCTTTTCCGACATAACTACGAGTGTTAAAAACTTTGATCACAAAATAAGTAACTTATTTTGTGCTTTCGCTTAGCTGAATCTATTCGATGAATTAGCCACATTTCCAAATAAAGCTGCCAGTATTTTCAAGGTTACTGATAAATAAAAGAAGTTGATCATTTACTATAGGAAATAATAAAAAACTTTATAATCATTTTTAATATTTATTCAAAGTAATTCATGTACACTATGAATTGTAGAATAAAACATTTTACAAATTTACAACCATCAATATATCTGAAACAGTTAAATTTAGATATAAGGTATGTTATATAAAGTACATGTAAAATTTACAGGAAAACTCAAAAATGAAAAAATAATGGGAATTTCTATTTAGAAAATCAAATTAGATTTGGGTTCTAGAAAACTAAACACCCTGTATATCGTTAAATTATTTCAAATAAAAATTCGGGCAATTTTATAAAACTTTTACATTAAGCATTTCTTGTAGATTCCTAATTATTATAAAATCAGATCACATTGATGGTTAACAATTGTCAATTTTTCGGAAATATTTGAATTTAAATATTGGTAAGCTATATAAAACATGTGTAGAATTTTCAGGAGAATTCAAAAATAAAAAAACCAATTGGGGTATTCCATTTAAAAACCAAAGTTGACTTTGATTTTGAAAAAACGTAGTTCCCTCAATATCACAAACTTATTTCAAATAAAAATTTAACATGAGTCTAGAAACTTTGGTTTTTAAAATTTTTTGTATCTATCATATTTCGAAAGATAAATCTGGGGGAGTGCATTTATAAGCAAAGACCCTGCACAATGCAGCTACTTTCTAATTGCGTGCTGTGTTTGAAACTAAATTTTAAATATGACTATTTTTTAGTCATTTCAAGTTGCATATCTTGACACTTTTCATGTCTGTTTTAAGAATTTTTCGTGCATGTTTGACATTTGAATGCGTATTTTATGCTTTTTATATTGCATATAATCCGGTCTCTATCCATACAAATTTAGTTTTTTTTTGATTAGTTCACTCATTCTTTGATTTTTATTTTTTATCGGAATTTGCCGAAATGCATTATTTCTATATAAATTGGGTGAAACAAATTAATCCTTAGAAAAAATAGAATATATGATGTGACAGTAATTATTTTCGTTATATTTTTACAGAGTAAACACTATAACGTTCTTATTTTTGGCTGTATCAAAAATTGTTACTAAGTAAGCTAGATGCGCCAGTAACCGGTCACTCAGCAGTAGTGGGCCACCACAATTTTAATTGTATCTAAGAAACTTATTTATTGAAATATATCCTTTTTATTCGATACGCCCGATCTAGAAAAAAACATACTTGTTTTTCCAGGCAAGTAGACTGGTCTATTTACAGTCACCGATAAAAAAATTAGAAAAGATTGAATTATGCTTTCGACTACTGGTCCATTTTTTAAAGTGGTTGGTCACTGGCTCTATTACCCTATTTACAATTGCAAAAATGTTTAAACATGATACTTTGGTTTATTTTTAAAAACTAAACACAAAGGCTGGAAATCAGACTTAAACATAAGAAAATAACGTAGTAATTACTACTAACAATATTCTAAGATCTAATGCACTGACCGATACTTTGGAACCTTTATCAGGTTGAGCGTTTGGAAAACAATTACCGATTTCAGTTTAATTCGAACTATTTAAAGTGTTCGACGCTTAGATCACTATTGCAGTGGATTCTTCAAAAACACTTTTTTTCTACGAAAAAGCTCTATTGGTAACCAGAGCTTTTTAAACTAAAAATATTATTTTAGATATTTTTACATTTTTTATATTTTTTCTCCGAAATTATTCATCAATTTCTATTAACCTTAATAATTGGTGTTTTTTATACAACTAAACGATTTGGAGAAGAGTCGTTTTGTTAAAAATTAAACATCGTAATTTTTTTGATGATCCTATGATTGTCAGCCGATTTATAATATACGTTCTTGGTAATTGGATCGTCTCAGAGAAGTATTTCAAGTGTTGGAAATTTTACCCACAATATTTTTACGTAAATGGCACCAACCTGAATCGTTTCCCACTCTCAAAAGAACCCCTAGTGACCAAGTTTGATCCAAATCGATACAGCAATTTAAAAAAAAAACATTTTTTTCCTAAAAAAGTTTCTTACAAGAGTAATCAAAATGCTGATTACTTTAAATAGTCCTCTAACATGCCTAGGTCTTGGAAAAAGTACCTCTTTAATAGTTTAATAGTATAAAGCTGCAAAATGTAAAAAAAAATTATGAACAAAAAGTTATGAAAACGGAACCTATTTAGAATGTTTTGCCGGTTCAAAGCCCCGTTAGCAAGTTTTATTAAAATCGTTAGAGCTGTTTCGAAAAAATTATGAAGATAAAAATTATATTTTAAAATTATCTGCCTTTCTGCTTCTCCTTACTCATCTTATGACTCACGATTATCCTAATCGGTATTGTTGTGCGGTAGTTAAACGAATATTTGTACCTGTAATCAGACTATGCCATACTAATTCGTGCAGGTTTCTGAAGTATAATAATGCACACCTTTAGAGGGCTGTATTAGGTAGTTTCGGTTATTCACTTTTTATAATTTTCTGAAAATAAACCAAAGCTTGAAAAAAGGCGTTTTTTTTTAAATTATTAACCATATTTAGTTTATTTCTGGTCATTTCCTACAATTTTAAAATAATTGAAATTTCTATATAAAAATAAAGAAAAAAAATGACATTTACAGTGGTTTGAGGTCAAGCAGAAATTAAACCCACAAATGAAAAACCAATATTCCTTCAGTTTTCTAAATGGCTCACACTGTATATTTTTCAAACAAGCTTCAGCCACCTACTTTAGGATAAAAAATTCGTGATGTAGTTTTTTTATTTAATTTATATCATTTTAAAGGAACTGTTAATTTAAAGAATATTAAATAAAATAACAGAGACTTGTCTATACCTATATTATTCTACTTTGGGGACAGAAGCGTATTGCAGCGATGGTTAAGTTTCCAATTGCTTCTTTCTCTTTATGTGTCATTGTAATGAAAACGAAAAATCGAAGTCCAATGCTGCAAGCATTTTTCATTTTTATGTCTATCTCTATTTCACCGGAGTAAACATTTTTTCACATTAAACTAATTCTGCTGGAGCCTCTCTAAACATCTAGCCGTCTGCCCCTTCGCGTTATTCATTCGGAGTAACCAGCGCCAAATGATCTGTCCTGATGAGGAATTCTTGTCCATACAAATACTAGTGAAAGTGTTCCATGGCCTTCACTATCGTAAGAAGTTCCTTCCTGGTGGTGATAGTTCCTCTCTGTCTTTGTCAGGATCTTGCTATAATATTCAATAACTCTTTCTTCACCACATTGAACTTGAGATAGCACAGCCCCAATGCCAATGTTGCTGGCATCTGTGTCTAACACAAATTTTCCATTCTGCTGATAAGCCAAGATAGGGCTTGTGCACAAGGCTGAATTCAGTTTTCGGAAAACGGTTTACAATCGGGAGTCCAGACATACGGCGTTCTTTCTTCCGTTAGTCAGTGTAATGGTGCAGCGATGTTGACGAAACCTTTCACAAATCTTCTGTAATAGATGCATTACCCCAGGAAACTCCTCAGTTCATGTTTATCTTTGCGTCTTGAGCAGTCACCCCTTCGCACTTGTGATTGCACAGTTCCAATGCAGACGTTGTTGGCATCAATGTCTAACACGAATTTCCCATTCTGCTGAAGATAAGCCAAGATGAAGCTTGTGTACAAGGCGAATTTCAATTTTTGAAAACGGTATCACAATCGGAAGCCCAGACATATGGTGCTCTTCCTTCCGTTAGTCGGTGTAAAGGCGCAGAGATGATGGCGACACCTTTCACAAATCGTTTGTAATAGGTGCATAGCCTTAGGAAGCTCCTTAATTTATATTTATCTTTGGATCTTGGCCAGTCACAGGTTGCTTTAGTTTAGCGTGCCGGAGTAACCATGGCTCCTGTGTCCACTGTTGCCCGTACATACCTTTCATCTAGGCTGACTTCCACCACCAAACTCTCCTTGTTTCTTTTTATCTGTTTGATTGGAAGAGTTTTGGTGGCTGGGTTTTTTCAGATTAGCCAGAGAATGCTTTTTTTTCTGGCTGATTTTTGTTTTTTCGCTTTGGGGTATGTCGACTTCTTGGGGGTTAACCTGCAGTCCTTCTTAAAGTACCCCGGTTTGCCACAGCTGTAATATGTTATGCTTCTGCTGGATCTACTTTTAAGAGCTCCCATTATTTCTTTGATGCTCGTGTTTATTTTCTTCATTTCCTCAGGTTAGCACTTATGTTTACGTTCATTTCCTGTATGTTATAATGTTTGCGAGATCGGGGTCATCTTTAGTTATTCGGTGTGACGCCTCTGGCTCTAAAACCTTGTAAGCAGCTGTAACCTTTCAAAGATCTAATCAGTGCCCCTCTGGATGTTCAAAACTTTGACAAGCGTATCACTCTCTAGACTTGTGGGTCTTTTATTCCCTCTATGAAAATTCTAGCTAAGTGAAGTTCTAGAAAGTCGGTTGGTGCTGTTGGATAGGTGACATACGCTAGTCTTTTTACGTCAGCCTCGAATTCTTGCAGCATTTCGCCACTTTTCTTTTTCTTTACGAGTAGTTGCATCTGGGCGACTTGCTGCAAATAATGGTCTTAAAATCTCAGCTCTTGAGCCCTAACTAAATCTTCATAGTTAGCTATTTCATGATGAGATAGAGTTCGGAGGGGTTCCAGAGTTTTTTTGCGCAGGGATACCACCAATGAGGTTATCATTTCGTTTTTCATTCACCGATTGGCTCTAGCAGCAGCTTCAAACTGTTTTCTGTAGGTCTGGAAAGAGGTCGCATAGCAGAGGTCGGAGGTTTCACTTTTTGGGAAGAAATAGTAGGTGCACTTTCGGATTCATGTTGTGTAAATTGTTGATCTTTTTTTGTGTTGGTTTGTCCAAATCCAGTAGCTTGTTATTGAATTTTTCTGACTTTGTTTATCTCCTCTTTCATTTCTGCAATTTCTGTAGTTCTTATTTTTAATTGAAAAAAGTAATTAAGGTAAGTAAATATCTTGCATTTCAAGTTGACTCAATAATGATTTTTTCTACCATCCAAAGTATTAAAAAAAACTTTAAATTTGGCCGAAATTAATATCTACTTTTAGTAACTTTGGCCACACATCTAGAATTACAAAATAACCGTAATATAGGATGTTTTAATTAACATTTTCATCGGAAATATTTTGAAAAATAAAGAATTAATTTTTATTCTGTAGAGGGTAAGATTTCCATCGTTAGTCTTAAGGAAATGCTCATCACTTGCTTGCAATCAAGTTTATCAAAGAAACGAACTTTAGAGTAATAGCGAGATGCTTTAAATAATTTTTTATCATTTCGCAACTTACAGCTGCACGAGGTCTTTTTATGTTTTCTCCAATTTCTTTGAAAATAGGAAAGTGCCATAAGAAAAGGTTCATCATCTACTTTTTACCAAAACAGTTTTAATTGCATGACTTACTGTCCAAGCATTTCTTGACCAGGTGTCGTATATCGGTAGTTCTAAGTGAAAATTCCTACTTGGATAATGCCATCGACAAGAAAAATCTCCTCCTGAAGTGATAAAAATTGAAGGCAACCAATCTTTCCAAGGATGAGCAAATGGCCTTTGTCCTCTAATGTAAAATTTTGCATTGCGTTTTTGTTAATGCCTGGCGAATGCTAATTTGTCCTTTTCTAAACCTTAGAAGACATTTTCTAAATAAATTGGAATATATCTTAATTAGTTTTGCCTTGAATATTTTTAGGATGAAATTGCACTTGAATATTGAACATCTATACATTTTGTCCATTGAAGAGGCAGGAGTGTGCGCAGATCGACAAAATCGAGTAAAATTGTTAGGAACAATTCACTCAACAAGATTATAAAACATAAACGTCCGAAACATTTACTGCTATTTGCGTGGAATAATTTGTTGTTTTAAATTTTTGTTCAACACCAATGACAACTTGGAAGAATTTTGAAAGTATGGAAGGTTCTACATAACCAAGACAACTTGATACGTAAATTACAAAAATTCCCGCACTGTCCATAAGAGCCCACTACCCATATTTTCACAAAAATTAAAAATAGCTGAAGTTACCAGACTTGACCAAAGTTAGGCGATCTTACGGTATGAGCAAATGAAGCAAATATAAGATCAAAGTCAGTCAAAGAAGACAAAGCAAAATAAGAAGGTAAATTCTCTTAGCATTAATATTTACTTTTTTATTAGTGCATGCTCTCTGAGAGGAAGATTCTGTCAAAGATTTATTATTTGATTTCTAAGACAAAAAGAATATAGATTATTGTAGGAAATAAATACAAGTTTGCCTGAAAATAAGTTTTGTTTGCAAAAAAAACTTGATAGCGATGTTGCTGTAACTTTGCTTATTTGTACAAAGAACAAGAAACTGAATTTAACTTTTTCTTATTACCTATTAATTATACGAAACATTTGTAATATCCTCAACTTATTGTGAGAGCATATTTTGAAACCATTGGCATATTTTGTATAATAACATCCACCCAAAAAAAGTACAAGAAATGCTCTTATCGCTATGGTACTATGAAAGTTTTTATTTGTGTGTTTCATTTAAACATTTATTTCGGGATGCTTATCATTTTAGAAATTGCAAAATGAAAGTTTTGACAATATTGCCTTTATGATGGTTTTGTCTTTATATTAGTAAAGCAGAATTGCATAGTCTATCAGCAAATATAACAGAAAAGATGAAAGTAGACTTTGCAAAAATAAAAGAACAAATTCCAGGAATGAAAGAAGAAATTGGAGAGGTTAAAGAAGAATTTAATAACAAGTTTTTTGATTTGGACAATATAACTTAGAAAACGATCAACAACATCCAAAATGAGATGAAGAAGTTGCTAAGTGGACAAATTATACAACACTAATCCAAAAATGTATCTGCTATTTCTTCCCAAAAAGTAAAACCTTTGACCTATGATGGAAAAAATCCTTCCAGACCTACAGAAAGCAGTTCAAAGCTGCTGCTAAGGCCAACCGATGGACGGAGGATAAAAGGGCATCCTCAGTGGTGATATCCCTGCGCGGAGAAGCTCCGGAACTGCTCCGAACTCTATGTGATCATCAACAAACTAACTATGAAGATCTAGTTAAAGCTTTAGAGCTAAGATTTGAAGATCACCATTTGCATCAGGTTGTCCAGTCGCAACTGCTAGTGAGAAGGCAGAAAAGTGGTGAAGCGCTGCAAGACTTTGAGACTGAGGTGAAAAAACTGCATATGTCGCCTACTTAACATAACCAACCGACTTTCTGAAACTTCACGCAGTTAGAATCTTTATATAAGGAATAAGAGACCCAGAAGTCTAGAGAGTAATACGCTTGTCAAATTTCCGAAGATCAAGGAAGGCACTGATTAGAGCTTTGGAGGTTGAAGCTGCTTACAAGGATTTAAAGGCAGGGTCACGAAGAATAAGAAATTTCGACATTTAAGAAGCTGCAAATGGCCCTGATCTCATATAAACGCTATTATAAAGGAAATAAACGTGAACATGAAGAAAATGAACGGGAGCATCAGTCGACAAGCCCCACAGCAGAAAAACTAAAATCAGCCAGTGAGAAGGGGCACTCACTGGGGTCAAAGGGGTCAAGCAGCCAGCCCCCAAAACTCTTTCTATCATACAGATAACAAACACCATGGAAAGTTTGTAGCGGAAGCCAGCGTAGATAAAAGGAATGTACTGGCCACAGTGGACACAGGAATCATGGTTACTTTAGCACGCAGGAACATTCTACCATCACAACTGACGGTTCTGTCGCAAATAATGCTCCCCAGAACAGTTACGGTTACGGTGCTTAGGTAGACCTTATGATTTGTCTGGCAAAACTATAAATTCTGCATCGGGTGTTGGTGGCAGATATCGAAGATGAGCTGATTCTGGGGATGAATGTTATCAGGCAACACGGCTTTACTTTCGGAGGTAAGACTGTTTGCCTGCAAAACTGCTGTGGTGTAGGAAAGCAGCGAGAAGACGGTTATGGCTGTAATGGAAGGAGATTTGGGCTGCTGCGTTGGAATAGTGGAACAGACTTATGACATTTGCAAGAATTTACTAGTGGCGAGTTCCGTGGTTAGAACATCTCAGAAGGTACCTGTAAAAATTACCAACATATTTTCAAAAGCACGCTCAATCAGGAAGGGTAGTATTCTGACAGTTTGTACTTCGGTGGACCAAATAAGTTTCTTGGGTGACAATTATGCACCTGTACAGGAAGCAAAAATTAGGCAAGACAAGTTAAATGTGAACTTGAAACACCTGTCCAAGGAAGAAGCAGTTCTGGCTATATCATTTTTGCAGAAAAACCATGGCGCTTTACCGATGGGGACCAAAAACTAGGAAGGACGGATATAGTTCGACAACAAAATTGACACCAGCGATGCAATACCTATTTGTCAACCACCAAGAAAATTACCTGCAGCCAAGCAATATGAAGTCGCGGAACTGGTTAAGAAGATGATGAAAAATTGAGTTATCAAGGAGTTCAACAGTCCATGCTCTTTCCCTGTAGTCTTGGTTACAAAGAAGGATGGGTCAAGAAGATTCTGTGTGGACTACCGGAAATTAAACGACGTCACTAAGACAGCTATTTCTTACCAAGGATTAATGACACCCTAACCATCTTGTCTCGGTCTACCTGGTTTTTAACTTTGGGCTTGAAAAATGGATATTGGCAAGTAAACATAGATCCCGACGACAAAGAGAAGATAATCTTTTCACCTGAGAGTAGATTATGTCAGTTTACGGTTATGCCATTTGGACTATGCAACGCATCTGCTACGTTCGAACGTCTAATGGAACTGGTACTTCTAGGACTCACGTGAAAAACCTGCGTGATTTACTTAGATGACGCACGGTGATGGGCAAGAATATCTTAAAAATCTTTAAGAAGTCTTTGACAGGTTAAAGCAAACTAACTGAAAACTGAATCCAAAGAAGTGCTCCTTGTTCCAAAAAAAGTAGAATTCTTGGGTGACACTGTATCAGCCGCAGGGGTAAAAACAAATATAAGCAGCACTCAAGCAATCCGTGACTGACCAAGATGCAAAGATAAGCATGAACTGAGGAGTTTCCTGGGGTTATGCATCTGTTACAGAAAATTTGTGAAAGGTTTCGTCAACATCGCTGCGCCATTACACCGACTAATGGAAGAAAAAACGCCGTATGTCTGGACTCCCGATTGTAATACCGTTTTCCGAAAACTGAAGTCCGCCTTGTGCACAAGCCCTTGGCTTATCTTTAGCAAAATCAAAATTTGTGTTAAAAACAGGGCCAGCAACATTGGCATTGGGGCTGTGCTATCCCAAGTTCAAGGTGATAAAGAAAGAGTCGTCAAATATTACAGCAAGACCCTGGTGAAGCAAAAGAGAAACTATTGCACCATCAGGAAGGGCAAGAATTTCTCATCAAGACAAATTATTCGGCGCTTTCTTGGTTAGTTTGAATGGGGAACGCAAAGGAGCATACGGCTAAATGGTTAGAAAGACTTCAACAGCATCACTTTAAGGTGCATCATCGATCGGGACGACAGCGTAACCAACGCTGATGCTTTGTCCAGAAGACCTTGTGGGGATTGCAAATACTGTAGATGAGTTGAGGATCATGAAGTCATGCTGGATATAAGAGTCATGTCTGTCCAGCCAGAAGATGAATAGACCCTTAAAAATCTTCTGGAGATACAGAAGAGCGATGCTGATATCGGACCCATATTGAAAGGGAAAAAAGCTGGAAATATACCTAAATGACAAGAAGTTTCCAACCAATGTCCAGTTCTTAAGAATTTGTAGACCCTATGGAAATCCTTTTAGGTAGAGGATAAGGTGCTGAAGAGGGCATGATGATGTCAGCTTGCAGTTGGAGGTGCCTCAGGAGAAGATTATACAGGTTTTGTGGGAGGTGCACAATGGAATCTCTGGTAGATATCTAGGGATTAACAAGACTTGAAGAAGTTTTAGAAGATTCTAGTGGGTTAACTAAAGGGAAGACGTCGAGCAGAGGTGTCGGAAATGTATCACCTGCGCTGCATCAAAGGATCCTCGTACAAGAACCAAAGGCACCCTAAAGCAGTATAGTGTTGAAGCTTCATCAGACAATGGAAACAAGTACTTCCTGGCGGCCATGGACTATTTCAGTAAATGACCTGAAGCTTACGCCATTTTAAATTAGGAAGCTGCCACAGTCGCAAGGTCACTTGTTGACCAATTTGTCTATCGATTTGGTGTTCCTTTGGAACTACACTTGGACCAAGGAAGGAACTTGGAATCGGGGGTCTTTCAGGTGTGGCGCCTTCTTGGAATAAAGAAAACTCAAACGACACCTCTTCATCCACAGTCTGATGGAATGGTGAAAAGATTTAACAGGACTTTGGAGGAACATTTTTTAAAGGTCGTTTCTAAGCATCAGAGAGACTGGGATCGACAACTACCACTGTTTCTAATGACCTATGGCGCGGCAACTCATGAAACTACGGGTCATACTCCGGCAAAAGTGATCTTTGGAATGGAACTGCGGCTTCCGTGTGACTTAGTGTTTAAATCACCAATGGAGACCCCCAGGAAGACGATGGGTTTTGTAGATGGCTTAAGAGTAGCGATATTTGAAACACATGACCTGGTGCGGACGAACCGACGGCGACGGACCGAATGAAAACAAGATATGACGTAAACGCCAATTATGGAAGCTTCAGCGAGGGCGAATTGGTATGGCTTTACAACCCTTAGCGCAGGAAAGCAGTTTTGCCGAGGTGTACGCCATCTTGGGAAGGGCCAGACAAAGTGCTGAAGAGGATCAACGACTTGGCATACAGGATCCAGCGTAGCCCCAGAACCAAGATAAAAGTGGTACACCTCAACAGACTAAGCTAATATAATGGTGAAGTGACTGACTGAAACTGATCGGGATGATCAGTCTTAAGAGGAAGGCAGTGTAACAAAATGTACCTAATTTTAGAATCTAGGATCTAAGAAATTTGAAGTGAGTTACAAACTTGTTGTTCCGAGTTCAATTTGGAAATTACGCAGTATTAATCTTCGAGTCGATAACGAGCAACAATTTTTTAATTAGTGCTCTTTTTGATATAGGGAAATTTGATACAGAATGTCGCAAATTTAATATATGACGTCATCGACCTTTTTTTTAAATCAACCCTATTTTTTCTTGACTATTCTTAAAGGATATATCAAGTTACACATGTGTATCAAATTTCAATATTTTACTTCTTGTCATTTAAAAGATATTTAATAGAAATTAAGTAATTTGAAAAATCCAGAAATTTGTTTCAACTCAATAACCTTTCTTCAATAAATGTTCAAAATGTTTTCCATCTACTAACTGACAATACCCTTAACGGAACTGATGAAACTCGTTTTGAATATTTCTAGTTACTTCGGGGGATATTAGTCTACACTCCTTTTTTATTCGTCCTTTCATTATTTGCAGGTCTGGGCATAAAAATTTTGCTCTTTAAATGCTCCCATAAGAAATAATCCATAAGTGTTAAATCCAAAGACCTGTATGGCCACTCAAAAGGTCCGCTTTTACCAATCCATCTGCCTGGAAATACATCATCCAGATAATCGCGGACAGGTTTTGCAAAATAAGGACGGGAACCGTCTTGTCGGAAACAGATGTTTCTATTCGAGACATCAGCCTCGACCGGATCAGGAAACAAAATAGCTAAATCCGAAATTAGCTCTTCCTGCAGGAAATCTAAATATCCTGCCTCATTGAGATTTTTTTGAAAGAAAATTGGTCCTATAACTTGATCACCAACAATCCGTGCCCAAACATTGATTATCTTTGGATGTGTGTCCCTCATTCAGTGTGGGTTGTGGTCTGGCCAGTAACGACAATTTTGACGATTTAGGTCTGTTTAACATAGACGTTGATTTATCTGAAAAAAGGATATTTTCTCTGCTTAGAACATTTCTGTCCAGTAGATCCATCATTTGATCGCAAAACTGAAGTCTTCTATGCAGATCATCTTCTAAGAGTTCATAAAGTTCATTTAATAAGGATGAAATTTTTGCATTTTCCGAATTCTTGCAACTGAAAACTGGCTAATTTCGAGTTCCTTACCTATCTGACTAGTGAGAAAATGAGGATTTGCTTGGACAGAGAGAAGTACATTAATTTTGACATCTTCACTGAGCGCACTCTGACGAGTATTACTTATTTTTTTTAAGTGCTTATTTTCGCGAAACTGTTTTTCAATCTTCCCTACAATATTTTGCGATATGGATGGTAAATCAGCATACTCCTCTCAGTTAAGTACGGCATTTTGGTAGATTTTTTAATAAATGGTGTTTCGCACTAATCGATAAACTAATAGCTTCTTCGATCACGATACGACTCTTCTTATTTGTTTTTAATAACCTTTTTATAAGATTGTGAGACCAAGTTTGACAAAAAATGTCAAACGAATACCTTCTGATACGCGATTTTTAAACTTTATGAAATTTGTATTGAATTGAATCAGATTTCTTGATTTTTCGAATTAGTTACTAAATTTGTAAATATCTTTGAAATAACAAACAATAAAAAATTTAAATTTGGTACACATGTGTAACTGGATATACCCTTTAAGAATAGTTAAGAAAAAAATAGGGTTGCCATTTGAAAAAATTTACGATGACGTCATATCTTATATTTGAGACATGCTTACAAAATTTTCCTACATTAAAAAGAGCGCAAATTAAAATATTAACCGACGTGTCCAAACATATTTCCGAAAATAAACTGTCTTTGATTTATTGAATTTATTCCGAATTACAGACTAATATTGTACAAGCAACGTAGGTTGTAGTTATAATGGACGCACGGAAGATATACTTTACGTATTTTGCCATTCGATTTTAAAGACGAGTAACGCATTCGCATAGCAATTTGCACGTCGTTAATTAATGCAGCTGTCGATGACATAGAACTCAACTTTCGTATAAATAAACAAAAATTTACGGTGCACTATTATAAGTCTATTAAACGTACTCAATTCTCAAGACCTTTAGCAGGTAGTAGACTGGAACATTCAGTCGTCCGAGGTAGTACCATCCCACGTATCACTAGGAGGCGGTGAAATGATGCTTACGTCATGTTTTTTCCTCTGACACGTGAGTTGGTTCCTGCTATTCTTCTTTCCTCATCCTGTCCTATTTTCTTATTTCCTTTTTTCATCTACCCTAATTGTTTTCTTCTTATTATTAAAAACAAAGATAATGGATTCTCTTCGTGTAAAAAATTTCGGACGTAAACTACCCTCCCGTTTGGATGTGCGGATGGAGGGTGTACGAGAAACTCCAAAATCGACGGAAAGTTTTAATGTACCACTTTCCAAGTTTCTTTCAACAAATTCATTCAAAATTCAATTCTGCAACATTCGGGGTCTAAACATAAATCTAAACTCGGTTCATCATTACCTTCAAAATGAAAGACCCCATGTGCTGTTTCTGACAGAAACCCAAGCATCCCCATCCATTAATACAGTCCATTTGCTTTGCCCTAACTACGACTTGCACACAAAATTTTGACACAAGAGGTAAATTTGTACTTTTACGCAATGCGACCTGTTCTGTCAACGAGAAGAACACTGAAACCTGCTGATCGTGATGCGATTTGACTGAAAATCTGCTCCAAAACCGAAGTAATATTCATTTGTTCACTTTATTTATTTCCAAACGATCCCTCATACAGACAGCTCTTCTCCTATCTCTCCGTAACCTTGGATCATCTACAGACGAATTATCCAAAAGCTGAGGTTGTCTTTCTCGGTGACTTCAACGTGCACAACTTCCCCTGGTTAAGGTTTTCTTCCCGAACTGACGACGCGGAAACGGTGGCAGAGGCTTTCGCCATCACTTGTGGATTATCGCAATTAGTTGAGGAACCCACAAGAATTCCTGATGTAGATACCCATAAACCTAATCTACTCGACCCGTTTCTTACAAATTGACCAAATTCGTGTAAAATTTCTGTGACATCACCGCTTGGAAATTCGAATCACAAGCTTGTAGCAGCCTCTTACTCGTTCATAGATCACCTTCTTTCAGATGCATTCCCGTAAAGTTTGACACTTTAACTCGGCAAACTGGGAAGAATTAAGAGACTTCTTTGCATCTTTTTCATGGCAGGAAGTCTGCTTTAACTCAGACAACCCTTCCTTAGTCTCCGAATCCATCACTGAAACGATCCTGATTGGTATGAAATGCTCAATTCCCCACTCCCAAAAGAAGTCTGCCTCCAGTAAACCTTGGTTCAGTAAATAATGTACTCGGGCTGTCTCCTGCAAAAATCGCGCATATCGTCGTTGGCCAAGTAATCCCTCAGTCGAGATTCGGACCATATTTGTAGATGCACGAAATTCTTGTAAACAGGTTATTGACAAGGAAAAAGGTGATTTCGATCGTAAAATGCACCAGAGGCTTATCAACTATCCAAACGGTTCCAAGTCCTTTTGGGTATTTGCAAAATCCATTGGAAAGATTTTTACATCTTAAAATTTTCCACCTTTACTCGATGAAAATAGCAATATTGTTACTACCTTCAAGGAAAAGGCTGACAGGTTAGCCTTAATGTTTGCTGAAAATTCCAATTTTGATTCTCAAAACACAGAACCTTCTATTCTTTGTAAGGTTGGTTCTTTGATGCCTGAAGTTATTTTTAGACAACGCACAATCAGGAAGATTCTTCTTAAGCTCGACACCTCAAAAGCTTCTGGCCTTGATGGTTTTCCCGCTATTGTTCTTAAGAAGTGCGCCCTAGAGTTGACTCCTGCCCTAAGCAAATTGTTCACACTCTCTTACAACAAAGGTGTATTCCCTAACATCTGGAAATCTGCTAGGGTGCAGCCTGTCCCTAAAAAGGGAAAAAGGAATCTGGCTAACAATTATCGCCCTATATCTTTTTTACCCGTTAGATCTAAAGTGATGGAAAAGGTTATCAACATCGAGATTTTCAAATATCTGGAGGTAAATAGAATCATCTCCGACAAGCAATACGGGTTTAGACAACAACGTCCACTGGCGATCTACTGGCATATGTTCCTCGTATCTGTAACTCAGCTATGGAAAAACATGGCGAGGCTAGGATTGTGTCATTGAATATCTCAAAGGCTTTCGACAGAGTCTGGCACTATGGTCTTCCTCCTGGACTCTGTCATTTGATATCCAAGTTTCTCGCTGACAGATCTCTTCAGGTCGTCGTCGATGGCATCTCATCCGAGACATTTGCGATTAACGCAGCGGTGCCTCAAGGGTCTGTTCTGTCTCCTACTCAAGTTTTGTTACACATAAACGATCTCTTAGCTTTAACTTTCAATCCCATATACAGCTGCGCAGATGATAGTAACCTTGTATCATTTTTTTTCCCCGACAAACCATTATATATCGCTGCTTTAGATCGGCTAAGGGAAAAGCAGATGCAGACGATTAATCGGGATCTCGAGATCATTCTGGAATGAAGTAAGAACAATTTGGTCGATTTTAACACTTCAAAAACTCAGGCCGCGGTTTTCTCTAAGAAAACATCAAGGGGTAATGCAACAAACATACTAATGGACGGTAAAATCCTTCCGATGGGATCTAATCTATCTATCCTAGGAGTGAATGCGAGCACTTACTTCTCTTGGGACGATTATGTGCGCGCCATTGCCTCTCAGAAGCTAGGCTTTATTTTTAGAGCTAAAAAGTACTTCACACCTCATCAGCTATTAACACTATAAAAAGCTCAAGTTAGGCCAACACTAGAATATTGTTCTCATGTTTGAAGTTCAGCCCCAAAACACACTTTAACTCTCTTGGATTCAATTCAAAGAAGAGCGATTCACCTAATTGATGACGAGAGTCTGACCGATTCTCTCGAAACACTAGAGCACAGGTGTATGGTTGGTGACTTGTCTCTTTTCTACAAGTACTATCATGGAAGATGCTCGCTGGACCTAATATGATTGATCCCCCCAACGGAAAGGTTCTTGAGGCATACTAGACAGTCGGAGACAGCAAATTCCTGTGCGGTCCAGCTTAACACAATGAGGACTTATGTCCATGGAGACTCTTTTTTCTATAGAACTTCCAAGTTATGAAACTTGTTACCGAAAGGATTTTCCCTAAAAATTACAACCTATCCTTTTTTAAGAAGGCGATTCATCGCCATCTATCCTTGTTTCCGCATCCTACTCGCAGTGCTTTGATAGCATAATGGGTTTTCCCCTTGCGAGTGGATTAGACTTAAAAAAAAAAGAGAAACCCGATATACATATTATTATTTATGCAACTTTCATGTTTGTAAATGGAAAAAAAGATTGAATTTATGTCTTCCTCTCCACTCACTGAAGCCCATAAATGTACAATAAGGATGATTATTAAATATGAATGTTGTGGACCTCCCTTTCTCCCTATAACGTGTGGTTTTTAATTACTAAATTTTTGTACCAAGATACTTCGATCCAAACATTGCTTAGTTATGAATTTCCAGATTTTATTTGTTCAAATCGACTACTTACTTAAATCCATTGAGTCTGACAGATGATGATACCTTTATATTTAACCAGCTTTGACAAATGTTCTTGGTTGTTACTGGATCATATTAAATTTGATAGTTTCATTTCGATACAAGATACTTTATAAAGGTAATATACAGGAGATTTCGCTCCATGGGGTAAACTTCAGAGATCAATCAACGAAAAACAATATTAAACATTATTTAATAATGTGAAATATCCCTGTAGTGCTAACATTTCCTTGTTGAAGCTTACTGACATCACCATTAGCGTGGGTCTCGAACAACAAATATACAATTTCTTGGATTTTATGACATTTTTGATATTACATTGTTCCCCGAAATTTCCACCATGAAAAGCGGACCTGCCCTGTATATTTTAATCTAAAAAAAGAAAAGCTGTTATTTATTTTTTTCACGAGTCTACTAATTCCCTGTGGTTGAAAACGGACAATCGCTATGCAAGATTAATGAATTTTATGTTTTCAGATTATTCTTGGCTGTGGGGCAAAATTCAAAGAAAGTGGGGAAATCATCAAGAGCTCGACGAATTAAAACAATATATAATCAAAGAAGCAGAGTCACAAACTACTGATCAGCAATTAGTTGTATTGATGGCTGAACTAACACCCAATCCTTGGTACATCCTAAGAAACATGGATAAAAGTTTGCGATATATGGCTGATCTAGTTAATCCGCATTTGTCGTTCTGGATACGAGACCAATGTAGAGCCAATAATATTAATATAATCGCGTCGGACTTCTTTCTGGGAAATGACTTAATCAACATAGCTATTGAAACAAATAAAATAAAATTAAAACAAAAGAAGATGGAAAAACTTGAAAGTGCAGTGATATGCAGAATTCAGAAGGTACAGTGATATACAAAATATAGTGGAATTCGTTGTCTTACATATTTTTAATATATTTGACTATAATAGGTTATTCCAAATATAAGATTAAAAATCAGTGTTTTTTAATTTATTCTTTTCAGGACAACCAATATTGCACACCGGTTTGCTCTATTATCCAAAAACACAGAAAAAATCAACTTTTCGAAGCATAAATTGTTATATCTCAGATAATTTTGAACCAAATCATTCAGTTGTAATATAGCTTTTTGGATATATGGGAGCTTTCCCTAGACGATGATACTATTTGCAACATTTTTAAAATTCCTTTGCTTTAAAAATGATCTTTAAAAAATATCTGTCAGTTTGTGTGAATGTCCGTTATCACCAAAAGTTATCAGACACAAAGCAATTATTCCGCATGGGCCTTGAGCCTTCCTTATACCAACAATTATATCGACAACAAAAAAAAAAAGGTCCATCACCACATTTATTTCTGCAACTGCTCTTGGGCAACACGGTCTGTACATCCAAATATGATTTTTTTGGGGAGCCCTCAAAACGATGGGGCTTCTATGGTATATATAGCTTATACGTAAATCCAGCGCTCCATGAAAATAAGATATTTTGAAAATAAAAACTGCACAAATAAAGCACTGACATTTGGTTAAAAATTTTCCTTTAAATTTTTAAAATAAGTTCTTTGTACAAGATTTTTATTAACAAACAAAATATGTAACTGGTCATCTGGGAATTGCAATATGATGAGTAGAGAGCGGATTATATGCATCTTGCATATGCATGCATATTCTGCATGTTTTTGAGATGCTGATATATTTCTAATAACTTTGCATACTTAGGGATATTTTTATTGCATTCGAAAAAACAGTGTAAAAGTTCCGCACTAAAATAAGTTGTTACCAAAATGAAAGTGATTAGTTTTTAAAAAGATAGACTTTACAGGTAAAATTTTTGCCCAATGATAATGTGAATGTCCAGTTCCCAGACTGCTTATAATGCAGTTATTAGTACATATTGTATTTTTATCCCGTAATTTAAAAATTTGCATTTTTGTCTTCCATTAAATTTCAATCCTGTAGTTTTTGCAATGCAAAAATATTGATATAAACACCAGAGTTCGAATTTATCTCTAGTTAGTTCGGGTCAAGGACGTTGTTTTTGCCAGTTCTACAAACATATTATAAGTAGATAAATACAATATATATTTGGCTCATTTAGTGTGGTCATATCATAAAGTGATGGAAACAAATAAATGTCCTTTATTTAGGAGTTAAATTTAGAGATTTTGGGTTGGCTTAATTAATATTTTTAAGTGAAATTACTCTAATACATCCTTATGCTTCTTTGACATTTCTGCGAGGCAGTAAGAGTAACTGAAGCAACTTTTCTTGTGAAAACTTTTCTTTCTTTCTTTTTAAATGTTTCTATCTTCATTTAAAAGACATGAAAAGTAATGCAAATGTTTAAAATTTTACCAAAACCTGATGTTGAATTCAGAACTAATGTGGCTCTAAAATTTCCATTACAAAAGGCTATTCCTAGGAATCATAAATTACCATAAAACTGACTGATGGTTAATTTTTGGTATAACTTTGATAGTATAAGAAAAATTACATGAATAATTAGAACTACCTAATGCTGTTAAAATTCCAAGCAGGATTTCCTCTACAGTGTGTTCTACCGGGAATCGCCGCGATCGATATCTGACAAAGTACTCATCTACAAAATTTCAGTATTTAACCACTTAGCAAAGCCGTTATTTATTACACTCAAATTTTTTGATCACAAATAAATCACCTATTTGTCGATGGAGTATATAAAAATTATATATAGCAAAGTCGACGAGACCAATACAACTAAAATATTCGCAAAGTTGTATCACGTTCACTTATACCGGAAGTTGACACCAACCTCGGTATTTTAAATAAGACGCCCTTTGTATTTTTGCATTTTTGGATTTCATTTGATATTTTAGGGCCACTTTGAATAACAAACATTTTTTTTTTAATTTATATTTTTTGAGATAATTGGATTTATATAAAAAATTTGGCAGGTGCTAGGTTCCACAAATCTCTCTGTATTTTTTTTCCAGAAACGAGATACTGATTTTATATTTAGTACGTAAGTAGAACGCATACGACCCTACCTTCAAAAACGTTACACCGAGTATCGAATTCACCACTGAACATTTTGATGAATTCAAACAGCGGTAACTTTGTTATTTTAAACGAAACACCCTTTTTTAGCCTATCTTATGTAGATTTTAATATTCTGTAACGCAATGTTAATAGATAGAATAGGATTTGGAATAGAATTGTAGAATTTAGTACGCAAGAAAAGTTTCTAGAAAGATCTGATAAGGGGAAAGGGGCCGCGATAACGAAGCAAACGGCATATAAGCGTTCCAGACATTTCGGCAAACGATAAGCCTTATCTGCGAGATTTTTCTAAAACCTGGAAGCCAAAACGCTATAAAGCGGCCAGCTCTCCCTCGAGTAAGTTAGTTAGAATCAGTTAGTGTAATTAGTGAGTTAGTAGTTAGAAGTAAATAAGTGAGTTCATTATTTAGTTTTAGTGTGCCGAGTTTACTTTGGTAATAAAGTGGGTATTATTCAATTCACTTGTTAATAATCAATTCAAACCGATAAGCCCTAAACATCTGGTTTCAGAAGCGGGATTATTCGTGGATTGTGCTTTATTACTCAAAAAAAAAATTCGTGCCAGGTGCCGCAGTTGACTTTATCTCGACCTAAACTATTAAGTAGTTATACGGAGGCAGAAAAAATCGTGAACATTCTAAAACGCTTTATGGATACGAGATTAAAATCGGCAAAAATGGAACAACAATTGCAAGCGTCATTAGCAATGTTGAAAGATCAAGTAGAACAAATACTTTAAGAAAAAGAACAGTAAGCAGAACAAAGACGACAAGAAAAAGAACAGGAAAAAGGACAAAGACGACAAGAAAAAGAACAGGATGAAGAACGAAGACGACAAGAAAAGGAAAAAGAGGTAGAACGAAGACGACAAGAAAAGGAACAAGAGGAATAACGAAGACGACAAGAAAAGGAACAAGAGGAAAAACGAAGACGATAATAAAAGGAACAAGAGGAAGAACGAAGACGACAAGGAAAGAAACAAAAGAAAGAACGAAGACGACAAGGAAAACAAGAAGAAGATCAGAAAAGAAATACAAACAAGCAAGAATTGCATAGTCTCTTAGTAAATATAACTGAAAGAATGGAAGTAGACGTTGCAAAAATGAGAGAAGAAATGCAAGAAGAGATTGGCGAAGTCAAAGGAAAAATTGCAGGAAAGAAAGGAGAGATGGGTGAAGTCAAGGAAGAAATTGGAGAAGTAAAAGAGGAATTCAATAACAAGCTTCTTGATTCGGACAAAGTAACACAAAAAAAGAACAGCAACATTGAAAAGGCTATGAAAAGGTTGCTAAGTGGACAATCTACACAACATGAATTTGAAAGTGTGCCCACTATTTCTTCCCAAAAAGTGAAACCTCCGACCTATGATGGAAAAACATCCTTCCATACCTACAGAAAACAGAACAAAGAAGCTGCTGCTAAGGCCAATCGCTGGACGGATGAAGAATAGGCGACCTCATTGGTGGTATCCCTATGCGGAGGTGCCATGGAATTACTCCGAACTCTATCCGATCACGAAAAAGCCAACTATGAAAATCCAGTAAGGGCTTTAAAGCTGAGATTTAGAGGCCACCATTTGCAGCAAGTTGTCCAGTCGCAGCTGCTAGTGAGAAGGCAGAAAAGTGGCGAAACGCTGCAAGAATTCGAGGCTGACTTGAGAAGACTGGCGTATATCGCCTAGCCAACAGCAACAACCGATTTTCTGGAACCTTACGCAGTTAGAATCTTCATAGAAGGAATAAGAGACCCAGAAGTTTAGAGAAGGATACACTTGTCAAACGTTTGAACATCAAGGGAGGCGCTGATTAGAGCTTTGGAGGTTGAAGCTGCTTACAAGGTTCCAGAGCCATGGGCGTCACGCAGAATAAGGAAGCCCGACATCGAAGAGGCTGCGAACGACCCTGATCTCGCAAACATAAGCTCCAACCTAAATGAGATTAACGCGAACCTAAGCGCTATCCTAATGAAAATTGATAGGAGCATAAGCGCTAACATGAAGGAAATGAAAGCGAGCATCCAAGAACCGCTAGGAGCTCTAAAAGGTCGATCCAGCAAAAGCATAACATGTTACAGCTGTGGCAAACCGGGGCACTTCAAGAAGGACTGTCGGTCAACCTCCAAGAAGTCGACAAGCTCCACAGTAAGAAAACAACAAGACAAGAAGGAGAACTCACTAAGTAATGACAACAAAGAGATAAAAAGGACCAAGGACAGTTTGCTGGCGGAAACCAGCGTAGATAGAAGGAATCTACAGGCAAAAGTGGATACAGGAGCCATGGTCACGCTGGCACGCGAGACTCAAGCAATCCGTGACTGGCCAAGATCCAAAGATAGACAGGAATTGAGGAGGTTCCTGGAATTATGCACCTACTACAAGAGATTTGTGAAAGGCTTCGCCAACATCACTGCCCCATTACACCGACTAACGAAAGAAAGAACGCCATATGTCTGTACTCCCGATTGTGATACTGCTTTCCGAAAACTCAAGTCCGCCTTGTGCACAAGCAATGTCTTGGCTTATCCTCAGCAGAATGGGAAGTTCGTGTTAGACACAAATGCCAGCAACGCCGGCGTTGGGGTTGTGCTGTCCCAAATTCAAGCCGGTGAAGAAAAAGTCATCGAATATTACAGCAAGATCCTGACGAAGCCGGGGAGAAACTATTGCATTACCAGAAAGAAGTTTCTTTCGATAGTAAAGGCCGTGAAACATTTTCACAAGTATTTGTATGGGCAAGAAGTCCTCATCAGGACAGATCATTTGGCGCTTTCCTGGTTACTCCGAATGAAGAACGCAGAGGCGCAGACGGCTAGATGCTTAGAGATGCTTCAAAAGTATCACTTTAGGGTGCATCATCGATCGGAATGACAGCATAACAAGGCTGACGCTTTGTCCAGAAGACTTTGTGGGGATTGCAAACACTGCAGATGGGTTAAGGACCATAAGGACACGGTGGATATAAGGGTCGCGTCTGTCCAGGCAGAAGACGGATGGACTGTTGAAGGTCTTCGGGAGCTACAGAAAAGCGACGCTGATATCGGACCTACATTGGAATGGAAAGAAGCTGGACCGGAATGGAAAGAGGTTTCCGACAGAAGTCCAGTTCTTAAGAATTTGTGGGCCCAATGGAAATCCCTCCAGGGAGTGGACGGAGTCATGAAGAGGGCATGGGAAAGCGCAGATGGAAAGCGCGGATGGAAAGCGCGTCAACTTGCAGTTGGTGGTGCCTCAGGAGAAGATTCCATAGGTCTTGTGGGAGGTGCACAATGGGACCTCTGGTGGACATCTAGGGATGAACAAGACTCTGAAGAAAGTTCGGAAACAATTATTCTATTGGGTTAACTGGAGGGAGGACGTCGAGCGGTGGTGTCGGAAATGTGTAACCTTCGCTGCATCCAAGGGTCCCCGTACAAGAACCGAAGGGGCCCTAAAGAAATATAATGTGGGAGCTCCATTTGAAAGAATTGCAATCGATGTGGCAGGACCATTCCCAGCATCAGACGATGGAAACAAGTACATCCTGGTAGCCATGAATTATTTCAGTAAATGGCCTGAAGCTTACGCCATTCTGAATCAGGAAGCTACCACAGTCGCAAGGGTTCTTGTGGACACATTTTTTCTATTTCTTATTCGCACTCTTTGTTTTCGTTTGGATTGACTATGCTTGTAACTAGATTTTTTTGGAAGGCTAACATTTAGCCCAGTATTAAGCTTTATCAGGCGATAATTTTTGGGATTATATCCTAAAAATTTATATTTTAAGTTGGGAACATAAACTGATTTTTGTGAGCAGCAAATATTTTCGTTGCTTTAATTAATCCAAAACTGATATATCTTCGAGTTATTCATTGAAAATATGTAAAGAATTTCATATAACCTTTTTGTAATATTTACTGTCATAATGGATATTTAATTCCAAAACCACAAACCGCATTTTAAATTTTTTATTTGGCAAATATTTGCTCTACAGGAACAGAATGATTCAAAAGTAGTTTGACAAACTTCAGAAGGCGATTGTCGACATTATTTTAAGACAAACAGTTCCTATAAACAATTGTTTGACGCTTTGCTTCGAAACATCAGTCTGTTTTATGAAATATGCTGGATAGATTAATATACCCACGAATGCTAATTTTAAAAGTTAAACCACTTTTGAGGTTTAGTTGAAACAAGTGTTACTATAATAAATATTTGAAGATTTCATCAATTTAAAATACATTTTTACGAATGTTTGCATAGATAGACAGCTAAGAAAATAATGATCTACGCTTAATCACTTGTTTGTATCAATAAATGCAAGAAATATTTTTTATTGTAAAGAAAGTACGGATTCATAATAAAAGTACGGTCGTCACTGGTTAAGATTAAGAACGTGTTTTTTATTTAAAATAATTATAATATTTTAAATGTTAGGCCCTTATTTTATTTAGCAAATTTCATGGAACAAGTTCAATGCGATAAGGAGTAATTTAAAAATTCTTAATTTTTTTATTACAATTCAAACCGCTGTACATACAGGGTGATTGAGTATGGATTATTTGATTTCAACTCTTCACATCTTGATCACTAAAAGAAATAGAATCCAAAATGAAAAAGGTTTATAAATGGGATTTAGACAAAATAAATGTTAATCGATTTTCTTCTTCATGAAATATCATGTATATTTTTTAATATTTTAAAAGAACGTTTCCTTCCCGATTGAGGAATATGTGATACATATGTGTTCTCCATAATTAGTTTTGGAATAATCGAACGATTTTCAAAATCAAGTACATTAAATTCGAATACTTTTGAGAATCGAATAAGTAATCGAATTATGGGATAATAAAATACCTACTAGAAAAATTGTCTGCGGCCTATTCGATGTATGTGGTGGCGAGATATGACTTTCGATTGCAGTACTTCTGTACCTATGCCCGTAATTGGCAATTTCCTAATTGATTATATATAAAAATTTTTTAATATAAATAAATCTTGCAACTTTAGAATTCACATATGTATCTTTAACTTTGATTGGATTCGCATATTGGCACTGTATTTTCTGATATTGTAAAATTTCATTATTAAAATTGAGAGCCAGATTTTAAAAGGTACTTAAGCATTTCGTTATTTACTAATTTTATGAGAAGGATGAAGCAATAAATTAAAAATTAGGTACATATTCGAATATACAAGCAAGTACCTGAGAACTTATGAATCATGCGATGATGAGATGTTGCTTGCGCAAGGCGAGAACCGATTCTATTCATATTCTCATTTCAACTTACGGAGTTTGGGAGTATTCGAATACTTCAGTTGAGAATCGGATGTATTCGAGATCTTGGTAGAATCGAATACATCTCACAACTTGTATTCGAATAGCCCAACACTACTTTAAACCCAAGATTGTGATTGCAATTTGGATATTTCAGCTTTAGTCCCAAAATTTCAATAGTAGCTTTTAATCTATCTTGATTATAATCCCTAAAAAGCATCAATATAGAAAAAAGTTGAAATATTTCGATAAAAAAAGAAAGGAGAATTTGAAACATATGCTGATTGTATAAAAAAACACGAAATTTAAAAAGAAGCCCAACTCTAGAAGAACTTACTAAAGTATTTTAATTTTTTAGAAATTTAATATAGTCTTGAGAAAAGCCGAAATTTCTGGAAAAATTAATTTCAACCTAAGAAAAATATGATTTCGCTTTTGAAATATTTTAAATGCAAGCTCAAGAAGTTCAAACTTTCAAGAAGCTGGTTCAATGTAAGAAAAAAAGAACAGAAAATTTGAATTTAAAATCGAAAGAAGAAAATGTTTAAATTATAGACGAAAAGCAATTTCGAGAAAAATATTTTAAACAAATTCTGCCGGATTTTTTATTTGGTGTCAACGATTTAAAAGTGAAAAGTTTATGTTTATTCGTAAGAGAAAAGGTAATACTGAAACTTGAATTTAATATCAGAATATCAACTTTATCTTCAAACTTTTCAATCTGTTTACTAAAAAGTCTGCATTTCAAAAAAAGGATGAACTTTGAAGCAATGATTGATATTTGGGTTTTAAAATCGAAATTTTGGATTTAAACTTAACGTTTTGAGTGTAAGATTAAAAGTAAAATAATATCAGTTTTTGAGAGAAACTGAACATTCTCAGAATGTCAGTTCTCCAAAATTTTTGACTTTTTTCTTCCCTTTTTCGACTTTAATACATGAAGTGTTTACCCTATCTAACCTCAGAAATTCGAGAAAAAAATCTTAAAATCCAAACATTGATATTTCAAGTTTTTTAGAAATTTCTTTTACCTTGAAATTCATTGTTTTTATTTACCATAAAAACTAAAGAATAACGAACCATCCTATTCACAAAAGGACCTAAACGTTGGTTAAATTGAAATATTAATAAGATAATTGCATGTAGCAAAGTAAACACATGTAGAATGGACAATGTAATGACAGGAATGGTTATCCTTCATATAAAAAAACCAAATGTAATGTAATATATAGTAGGATGTATACCACTTCACAAAGGTCAAATCTCAAATCTAATCCCTGATGATGAAGCAAAAATACAGCTTCGAAAGCTTGGAAATAAATAAAGAATATTCTTTACCTGTACCTCTACTGATCGACTTACCCTAAAACAAAACTAATTAACATACCCTACGATCATAAACAAATACTAATAATATATGTATATATATATATATATATATATATATATATATATATATATATATATATATATATATATTAGTTTTTGGTTTATGATCGTAGGGTATGTTATTTAATTTTATATACATACGCAACTGTTTAAAATTAATTATTGGTGACAGAGTCCGTTTTACAGACACAGTGTTTTTATCCTAATTCTTCTTTTTTGCGAATCACTCAAGATCACTAATATCTTTAAGGCCCTCTGCATAAAAATTTATTATGGTTGTTATACTTTTGACTTGATTGCATAAAACATTATCGTATTATTAATGTAAATTTGGTACAAAAATAACACATTAATAACAAAATAAATCAATCAAATAAAATGTAGACATTTTTTGCTCGCCTTGTAATATACAGAGTGTTCCATTTAAAAAAGTATAACTTTGGTTAATATTTCAATAATTTGACGTTTTAGAAAATAAAACTGACTATGCCACTAAAAATTACATGAAAAACTATCAGGATCAATTTTTGCCTTTAAGACGGTAATAATTTGCTTGCATAAAGGGTGAACATTTTCAAAGCATACTGTAGTTTAAAGGTAGCTATGACAAATTCGACACTAAAATATTTTATTTAATTAAAAAGTGGGACACTCCAACGTTTAAGTGAAAACCGTAACACGACCTTTAACAATAATTTCAATATCTCTGAAAAGGATCAAATATGGAACAATCCCCACTGTAGTATAATAGTCATGGAAATTAAAGCTGCACAAATTAGGCACTGACTTTTAAATAATAATTTAATTTTTAAATTCTTGCATTAAGTTTATCAAACAAGATGCTTACTAGCAAACAAAGCTTATTAGGTTTCCGTATGTTAAAAGGAAGAATTGGAACCCTTTTAATCTCATTCTCGTGTCCGTACACTCTGTTTATCAGAAAAAGAATTTAAAGTAATACATATCTGCTTACTCTTAACAAAAATACAATGAAATTAGATATAAAAACCCAACTTCCTAAGAGAAAATAAGAAGAGCCTCATTTATCTTTATTTTAAATTATCAACATATGACAAAATTACTTTTTTTAACTCCCTTGAAACAAAAGAATTAGGGAGGTAGCTTACAATAGGCTATATATGTATTTTATGAATAATATCTGCATCTTACATCCTCCAAATTGCTTATGCCAGAGAATGTACAACATACTTAAGGCCAAATAGGTGTAGGCATGAAAAATACGGTTGCTACGGGGAATGGGATTCTGATAAGGCTGCGCATTCCCATTCATTCTTAAATTGAAAAAAAAAATAGCTCTTTCCATAGAGGTATAAATAGAGGTTCATGTGAGGTGATATCGCGATATTAGGGGTTCTTGTGCAAAATGATATACTAGATTCAGACAAACCTCTTGAGGTTCTTCAGATAATTACTAGAGACGAACAATATATTGAACGATTATTATAATGTGGACCCAGATATACGAAATCGTATTAAAACGTCTTACGAAGCTTCAAGCTAGTTAGCTAAAGAAATAAAGGTGATACAATCATTTTTATTTAAATGGGAAAATTTTATTTTAATTGTAAAAGGTAACACGCAAAGTAAACGTTGTTTTTTCTTATAAATTTTAAAATTTCGCAATTATTATTATTTTTTCAAATGTATAATTTTAGACAAAATATTTACCAACACGTCACTCAAACACATGAAACATTATGCGCTTCCATTAAATTGCTACTGAAATCCAAGAAAAATTTTCCTCCTGACTGCGCCGTTGTTTATGTTTGTTTGTAGACTGTTTCTTTTTTAAGTTACGTTTGTTTTTGGTAAAGTTCCTTTATAGATTTTTTATTTGCGCAATAATTGTCTTGATTGGATTTAAATATTGCACCATCAACTTTTAGGCTATGGCTAAAGTTTCAAGTCTCTAGCTGATAGCGAAGTTAGTTTAAATGCCATTAAGATATTGAGCCATGACACAATATTGGTTGGATCAGTTTTGACTTCGTTTACACACATACCTTTGTAAAAATTGCTTTATTAACAATAAGTAGGAAACAAATCATTAAAAAGGCAAACGCGTTAAACTGGAAAATGCATTCATCACCTAATTATTTATCAAATACCTGGAAACGTCATTCTTTGCAAAGTTGGAGCGAAAAATGTTTCCTAATTTATATAATGGTTAATGTGAAGGCTGAAGGATATTATCCATTAAATAACACTTGGTCAACATGCATTGTTAAAACCATTCTATGAATTTTCCCTAAAACTTAAACTTCTATTTTTCTCAATAAGTATGCTTAAGGTCACGCATTGAAACCACTTAATTGACATTATCATTTATTATTTAAACTTAAAGCCAGATCTTTACTGCAGGCATTAGCACCTAGTTTAATAATTAATCTGTTTCAAAGCACGTTATTTCTGTGGACAATTGAAAAGGATAAATATAATTAATGCATGGCTTGTAAATATTTTTGTATTTTCTCAATAGAAGTGTGTATTAATTAATATATGAATAGTGTATTAGTTTATTGAAAATATGTAGCGAAAATATTTTAGTTGTTTTTTTCATGGCAAAATTATAATCGTCAAATAGGAAAATGATAAATTGTTTTTACGTTAAAAACACGTCCTTTTTTAAAGAATGGACTATGACGCTTTGCAACTTACATCTAATTTACCAAACCGTACGCAGATAAATTAAAATCAAATTGCGGAGGCTCGGTGAGCAGAGATAAAAATATTCGTGGGGAGAATTATTCATGACATGTAACTCATGTTTATAGACATTTGTAAGTTTAGTAGAGCATTGCTCTTCGTGCGCTTCATTGTAAATAAGTTAATCAAATTAGATGCAAGTGGTTCGATATCCATAACATATTTATAATCTGACCGTTTATCGATAGGTCAGATTTTACCAGTAGTTTTTACGTACTTAAAATGCATAGCTCAACCTTATGGATTTTTTTATGTGTTCTATTAATAAAATGTTTTGCAGAAAAAGGTAAGGAAAGAAATAAAACATGTATGATTGTGTGAATAATGTAAATATTACTAACGCAAGAAAAGATTTAGTTTCACTTTTCTAAGATAACAACAATCATACATGGAAAAATAACAGGGGACGAATATTGCCCTCTTTGAATATTCTATTATCTTATTGGCAATGAGAGATAATATTTATTTAATTCCATTTATTTTTCCCTTAAGTTATTAAGGAAAAAAATGAACAAAATGTTATTTATGACAGTAACCTTTTATATGTGTAAGCATAGATATACATATATGAAAGTGTCAAAAACGGATTCATATCTTATATTATCTGTAGGTAACAAACATTCAAGAACTCTTTAAATATGATTGTAACATTTAAAATGAGGAAGGGTCATAAATATACTTATAATAATAGTTTTATTTGGCTTATGTGACGTAAGCCTGTAAATATCTTTGTACCATCTTTTTATTAGTACTACGTTCCCTTGATCTGATTTTCATTTAAAATATAGCTAATATGTCAAGCATAGTATTACAATTTTTTTGTGTCACCTTAGGGGTCACAATTCTTATAACAAAAACAGAAAAAACAAAACACAATCACCCATTTTATTCCCTTGTTATCCGGGAGTATTACAGAATTGTAATTCATTAATTCAATTGGCAAAAAACAATAAAATAGACTACCTACGATGTCACAGTTTCTTAAATACCTCGAATTATTTGAACCTGTTTCTAATTAAATCTTTCTTTATATAAGTAAAAAGTTTTGCCTGTTTTCTCTCAACCGAATATGAACTACTTCATTTGCCACACATACCCAATTTCATGTAAACTAGAGGTATACATTGCAACAATAAACAGAACTGATCTAGTACCTTTGCAACGCATAACAAAAAGTTTTAGTCAAAAAAGGAATATACATAATTTAGTAATTAAATAAATAGCCTACAGCTCTTTGGATGTATATTCTGATAACATCACTAATATATTTATGTACCAAAAAATCCAAGCCATAATTTAGCAAATAATTGTTTCGCACCATCAACTGGTCTCGAACCTTTTATATTTTATTTTACATGTTGGTACCTTGGTTGCTGATTGTTTATATGTTTACGATACAAATACAAAAGATATTTACTTTTCTTTTTAAGTGCACTTCTGATAACTATCTTAACCATTTTTTAAATGAATTCTTCGAAATAAGACAAAAAAAGGCAAATATCAACATTTCATTTTATCCCCAAACCAAACCCCCAGCGGCAAAATTTAACCTTTCTCAGTGTAAACATGTGTCTGTGCCCCTACTTACTATAACATTAAGACAAGAAATTTATCAAAAAAAGAGTGTAAGCACCTATGATAAGTAAAGGCGATGTGGGTGCCGCCATCTGCTCTTAAAATATTGGTAAAATTACCAATACAGGGTGTTGCTAGATTATGTCTAAATGATGACAATGCTAAAATCATTAAATTATACTAGCGGCATCGACGGTTATGAAAAATTTGTTGCCTGATTCGCTTTTTTATATGAAAATCTTATAACAACGAATTGCAGCCAAAAGTTACGCGAAAAAGAAAAGTGAAATCCGAGATGGATGCAAGCGTCGACATCAACGCTAGAAGTCATAAATTAAATTCGCTGTAATGGGTGCAAGTGTTAGAAAGTGGTTAATACTCGAGAGTTATTTTCAGACGTTTGGAGTTTTCTGATCCTGTAAGAAAAATATGTGATGAGGACGGAATTTTTTTAAACAACGTGTTGTTTACTGACGAATCAACATTTTTTTAAAACACCCAAGAGTTCTCAAATAGTTCGGAAAAGAGACACTCAAGTATTAATGTATGTAATCACATACATTGCACTTGTTCTAACTGTAAGCTATCGTTGACACTTTTTATATGCTTCAAAATTCAATAAACCAGTGCATCGCATCGTTATTTATTTTTTAGAATTAATATTTTAGTTCGAGTCATTTGTGTTCATTTATTCCTTGAAATTGTATTTTAATTTTTGTTAGACCAATTGGTTAACGAAAAAAAAAAATAAAAGAAGGTAAAAAGTTTTAAGTGTATGGGAATACAAAATATTCAATTATCAAAATAACTAATTAAGATTTGTTGCCTATTAATCAGTGATGTTTCGCACTGGCCAACCCTCCTTGTCACTGCAGCTGGTGAGTAGATGATAACGTGATAAACTTCTGTTGTCCCAAGTTATTTAATGTGGTCAGTATGGGCGAGCTTTGAATGGTCAATAGGTAAATATTAGCCCATTGTAAAGCAGAGAACAAAAATTTTATTTTTTTTGTCGATTTTCTGCCTTTACTCAGCTTTTGTATATATAGTTTCAAAACTATTATGACTAAAACACCCCGTATAATTAGAACAAATACCGCTAATTCGCAGCGCAAGTCTCTGCTGAAACATCAACGAGGCTATTCCACTTTGTTCTGCGAGTTTGGTTTTCAATAAATTCTAAACAGCTTATACCTTCGAACCTCAAATGCTCATCTGAATTCTTATAATAGAACAGCAACAATAATTTAAGTTTTAAGAACCGCTAGCAGTATAAATTTAATAAAAATTGTACACCGATAAAAATGTAAGAGGAAAAAATGGAAACTTCTTTTCTGTCAAGTATTTTAAAGTACAGAAAACGCATTCTATTGCCCCGTTGCAAGCATAGCTAACGATCTAATTTTATGATGCAATATGGTATCATCTAGTCTCTGGTATCATCCCTCTCACACCTTAAGGCGGCACGAGACATGCTATACAGGGCTAGTCTTATAACTTGGAATACATTCAGTAAATCAAGGATAGTTTTTTTTTCGGAAATAGTTTTGGAGACGTCAATTAATATTTTAATTTTCAGTCTTTCTGTGGTAGAAAAATTTTCTACAGCATGTCCCAAATTTAAGATATGACGTCGTCGACAACTGTTTTAAATGATGACGCTATTTTTTTCTTGACTATTCTTAAAGGGTATATCAAGTTATGCATGCGTACCAAATTTGGAATTGAAAATTTAAGTTTATTAAGTACCTATTTTTTTAGTATACCAAAAGTCTGGAAATGTATTTATCACAATATCATCATTAAAAGAAAACTTTATAGAGCTAAACTGGATACCTCCGAGGGGAACACCAAATGAGACCGTTCCTTTTTTTATAACCTTAACGGACACCGCGGTGAGTTAATTTTTTTACCATAAGTTTTAACATAATATACTGTAACCTGTGGAATAAGATCATAATGAGCTTTTAAATTAGCGATACTAGAAACGAATAACTTGGCAATTTCTTTCATATAGGACGCCTGGGAATAACGTGCGTATATTTTAAAAGTTGATTCCTTAGGTCAAAACAAGAAAAAATTTATAATAAATAGAATCCAAAAATGCACCCTTTAATATAATTTTATTTTTCACATTTTAATCTAAGGAATCAACTTCTAAAATAGTTATTGTATTGGTGCATATTTTTACCGTTCTAAATAAAAGCACTTGTCCCGGTTTCTTCGTAATCCCTACGTAAAGAGTATAAATAATTATAACTGTTTTAATTCTTTTACTTTAAGCATACTATTTTGCTTTACATTCAGTCTAATTGTGCCCTTTATCTATGTTAATCTTAAAAACTATGAATGTCAGCGATATTTTGGGGACTTGTTGGGAAACTGCCCTGGTTAAACAAACGGACATACGATTTACAAAATGATTGCAAGATATTTAACTTATTTTTCGTGCTGTGCCCCTTATATTTTGAAAGTTTGAAAATTATTTTACTAATTAAAATATTTTTCTCTCTTAAATTTTAGAATACTCAGAAAAAATGTATATATATATATATATATATATATATATATATATATATATATATATTGTAACGCAATGTAAATAGATGAAATAGGATTTAGAATAGAGTTGTAGAATTTAGTAAATAAAAAAAGTTTCTAGAAGGTTCTGATAAGGGAAAAGCGGCCGCGATAACGAAACAAACGGCAGATAAGCGTTCCAGAAATTTCGGCATTCGATAAGCCTTATCTGCCAAAAATTCTGGAACCCGCGGGCCGAAACTATAAAAAGGCGGTCAGTTTTCCCTCGAGTCAGTCAGTTAGAAGCAAGTGCAATAAGTTGGTTAGGAATTAGTAAATAATTAGTAAGTTACTGTTCAGTTGAAGGGTGCCGAGTTAATTCAGTAATAAAGTGGGTATAATCTATCACGTGTATCAATTCGAACCGATAACGCACGTAACAATATATATGAAAGCGTTTATAGGTTCATAGGCCCATAAGCCCATAGGCCCATAGGCCCATAGCTTGATAATCTTCTTCCAATACTCTTTTCTCTTACCTTCTGGAATGGTCCAACCGCAATTAACCGACTACATTCTCAGTTTTTGCTTTATATAATATACCCTATTCCTAAATTCAACTGATTTAGAAATGAAAGTTACTTAAAAATTGTCAATGTAGTCATCATCTTCTACTGCAACCTCTGGAGATTCATTTAATATCTTTTTTATAGTTTTTTAGTTGGCCTGAATAAAATTTAAACAAAAGACCGCTATGTTAGATATTTAGAAAAAGTGTTTTTAAATAGTCGTTTCGTAGTATAAAATGAAAATCACATTGATCGCCTTTAAGTAATAATACGTATGTTCTATGAAAATGAAAAATAATTGGGTATTACATTTAAGAAACCAAATTTAGTTTTAATTTTTGAGATTGCTGAATTTTTAAGGCATAAACATTTTTGTTTTCTATAATTGCAATACTGCATGATATCTAATAAACAATGTCAATAAGAGTCATACAGTGCTGAGTCAAAGAAACTTATATTTCGGAGGAAATTGTTATAGGTACATAGAAGACCTAAACTTTTCTTTTAGTTCCAAATGTTTGACTTAGCATTAAGATAAAATTGAGACAATTTAAATTTTAAACTGTATTATTATTTTCTTTTTCAGAGTAATGAGCAAGTCGTTAAAATATTCGCAAGCTTCTTTCCTGATGGTTACTACCGTACCTCCATATCGTTCAAACTTCCACTACCGGGATATTGGCCCTACGAGTTTAATGTAACAAATATGCCTTCTGGGCCACAATGTATACACTACATGATAAGCTCTTTTACGTATATAGGGGAACTTATAGATAGACAATGCCTAAAGATCCAGCCAACTTGGATGTATGATAATAGGTATAATTTAAAGGTATTTTGATCACTCTCAAAAACTGATATTTTAATATTCAGGGTGGTCAGAAAAAATGAGCCAATGCTAAACTGGAAATGTTAGACACCAAAATAATACGATTAAACGCAACATCCTTCATACCAATGTCGCTGGTTTAAGAGATATATGGTACAACCATCAACTATGCTGAAAGACGAAACCAGATCCGGGCATATCAAATATTTATAGAATCATCGTAGAATATTTATTCTTTCTTGTTGTATTTATTGTTAATAGATTTTAGTAGATAAAATGTAGGGCGTTTAAAATTTAAATTTTATTTAGATATTTCTCAGTAATTGAGAAAGTTTTTACGCTACAAATTTAAAATTTAATAACTCTATGTTTTTCGGTGTCAGAATTACGAATTACGTCTCATTTTGATCCTGGCCCCTGGAGCATGCTGTGTCCAATTGTACACAGAAAAGGTACTATTGTTTACATCGTCTAATTATATCAGTTTTTAAGTTATTTGAATTTAAGAGGTTAGATGTATTTGGCTAGGTTTTTTTATTGAAAGTATTGATACACAAATCTTGTCCCCTAAAACCAAGAAAAATTAAAAAACACACCAGCAGTTGCTATAACCCCTTTCGATAGCCAAGCTATTCAGAGAGTTACTCTCTGAAGATGATCGCTTGGCTATCGAAACCCGTTGGAGCAACTATTATTGTGTTTTTTAATCTTTCTTAATTTGAGAGAATAAGATGTGTGTATCAGTTTTTCAAGAAAACCAAGGGCCAGTCCGTTCCCTCAAAATATGTACGATACGTAGATATCTAAAGCAATTAAAGCAACACCACACCACAATAACAGTTATTGGCAGTAGAGACAATGACAATCTTCAAATATAATGTTGAATTGGTCTGCCACCTACATAAATAAATTTTAATTACAATTTCTTAATTGCGAAAATCAAAATTTCCCTATTACTTGTAAATGAATTTGTGGCTTCTTGGAATATTTGCCGCAACTTCTGAAGAGAATGATAAAATAAATCCTTCAAATTTGAAAAAATATGTTAACATATGTTCGTGAAAAAATATATTAAACATATAATGCAGTTGGATTTGGATGGATTAAAGAAGAGAACTTTCCCTTTGTAGAATTGATCATTTTCTTATATTTTATACTTCATTTAAGCGTTACTCGAAAGATCAACAAAATATGTCATATTTACCTAGATAATAAACGGTGAACCTAGCGGGCCCTAGGAGAAAGGTCGAAATAAGTTCTAAATTCGTAATTTTCACACAAAAAAACATAAACTTTAGATTTTTAGATTTGTATTATCAAAACTTTCCTAATTATTGAGAAATTTCAGAAAAACAAAATAAAACTTTGAACGCCTGTATCTCGCAAAGCGACAACTTCGATATAACTCATGTTGTTATATTTTGGTATCTAGTGTCTTCAGTTTGGTGTGGGCTAATTCTTTTTGACTGACTCTGTATATAAATTTTATCTAATTGTAAGTAATGTCATTACTAGCGATCTAATTAAATATTGAACAGAATTATGATAAGGTAATTGTAATATTTCTCACGAAAGCAGCATGCACTCTAAAAATAATTGCAGGTACTAAATAAACCTTTCTATCAGGAAAATTATTATTACCAAAAACAAGTATTTTGGTGGGTGATATTTGCCGATATTAAGCCCAGACCGTTAAGTCTCTTGAAGGTACAATTGCATTTATACACGGTGTCTACCTAGATATCTCATCAGCGACTGAAATTATGAAAAACTTTTAAGGAGTAATTCGTCCTCTTTTCCAAAGCTCTACAAAAGTAAAATATAGCAGAGTACACAGGGTGCATAATTTTTTTACTCAGGCACCAACTTCATTTTTTTATAATACAACTTGTACTTTTTATTTGATTTTCTAATTCCGTATACAAACTAAAGGGTAGTTGTAGCAAAAGATTTTTTAAATATTTACCATTGATCAAGTTATTTAGATGGCAACTTATCGCGTAATGTAAATGTTTTAGTACATACTTGTCGGAACATTTGTTAGCATTCAAGTTGGATATACCAAACTGACGAGATCTAACAAGATCGAAACCGGTATTTGGTTTCTAAACTTCGAATGTAATAAATGTTCAAACCTATTGGTCTGTGCATTAGAATCCTTGCCTTCTGGGAACTTTCTTAGAGAGCAACCGCTTCGCTAGTTAGCAGTGTTTCAACTGTTGGTAGTTCAGCTACCTATGATTCACTATACACGCCTGGAGGGCTGCATGAATTTGTTGTCTAGGCTGCATTCTACTTGCATACGACATTGTTGGCGATGGCTGTAGTTTCTCTGTGGACCAATAGGTGGTAGTACTAAGAGTCACACGCTTCACATCTGTGAATGTTTTAGTACTTACTTGTCGGAACATTTGTTAGCATTCGAGTTGGATATACCAAACTGACGAGATCTAACAAGATCGAAACCGGTATTTGGTTTCCAAACTTCGAACCTAATAAATGTTCAAACCTATTGGTCTGTGCATTAGAGTACAAACAACTGCTTAAATAAATCCTTTATTTAGGTTTTTAAAATATCACAGAGGGTGATCAATTCCCGTCTAAAGAGTTTCGAATGGCCAAAACACGCTTATTTTTAAAGGAGCACCCCTTATTTTCTTCAGTGATTAAATCGCATTTTTAACTATCTACAACTTTTTTTAAATACTTTGTATGCCATAAATTACTGGTTATTTAAATATGTATTGTTACTTTTCTCGATCAGACGATAAAATTCTTCAACGGCAACTAAAATTTGAACCTATTATTATATTTAAATACCTAATAAACAAACACTCTAGCTTCTTGTGATAAAAATTTGTAATTTTTAAGTATAATATTATAAAAAATGTTACATATTCTTTGTATCTTCTTTGCGAAGTATGATTACTTTCATTCACATTTTATTTGCTTGTTTTATAAATGTTACATGTATCACAAAAAAAGTAAATTTAAAGCAGCATTATAAAATTGTTCAACATGTCTTTGGTTTTCTTCTATGCATTTTTGACTCCTATTGCGAAATAATCTGAAGACATTTCTGAACATTACCGAAGATCTTATAACGTTGCCGATTTTGATTTTCACGCAATTTTAATATTTGCATTTGTCTTTGCATTTAGAAGCAGTACATTTTATGAAAAATAATATTCTTTTGGGAATAGTGTACTTTATAATTTTTTCATATTAATATTTTTGTTTAGAGTCAATTAAAATTTATTTGATATTTGACAATTAAGACAAGCAACGGTTTAACGGAATCTCTAGGAAAAGCTGCTTGTCGAAATTTTAGTTGCAGCTAAAGAATTTTTTCAGCTAAAATTTAATAATGAATAAGCTGTTAAATAGATTAACCAAGGGTTTTTATTCGATATTCGACAACTATGGCAAGTAACAATTTAATAAATTTTTTTTCAAAGCCTGCTTGTCAAAATTTTAGTTGCACTTGGTGAATTTTATCGACTGATCAAGCAAAGTAACAATACGTCGAAAACCAGTAGTTTTTTGCATTGAAAGTATTTAATAAAAGTTGTAGATAATTAAATAAGAGGTTAATTTAACCACTAAAGAAAATATTGGGTGTTCTATTTAAAATAAGCGAGTTTTGGTAATTCAAAGTTCTCTAAAAGCGAATTAATTTTTTAAACATCCCATATAATATTTTAAAAACCTAAATACCGGATTTAAGTAAGCACTTGTATGTCAGTAATTCCTAAAAAAAGCATTGATTCATGATTTCTTTCTAGCCGTAATAGCTCTTTTTACACCATGCAAAAAATTGCTGTTTTTGCACAAACATCTGAATAACTCAAAAAATATTACAAATTTGAATAACTTTTTTTTACAGCGTAATTTTTATTTTTACGAGAAATTAGAAAATGCAACAAAAATTTTGGGTTGCTATCTAAAAAGATGAAGTTAGTATCCACACAGGGCAATTTAAACACCCTGTATGCTCCACCATATTTAAATTTTGTAAAGCTTTGGTAGAGAGGAAAAATTGCATCGAAAATATTTTTTGCAACTTCAGTCACTACTGAGATATCTTTTTAGAGAAAGTATAGTCTACAACACGTTTGGAATGGCATATTCCACACTCGCGAAACTTTTCGCTCGTGTTGAATATGCCCCAATCCATACCTTGTTGTAGAATATACTATTCCATTGCAGCAGTCATTTATCATTGACAACTGCCATAAATGCCAAATTTTACATTAATTCAATTGTAGGAAGCCAAACATTTTCTAACAAATAGTCCACGTGAATCACCCTGTACAAACGTACCAGACCAAGTTTTCATGTTTCTGGATCTTCACGTTAATATTATGGAAAGTAACGCTGCAGAAACTGTACTGCAAAAAGTTGTTTTTCATATTTAGTTAAATTGTTAAACAACACAACCCCTATAGAATTTAAATAAAGGTGTTAACTGAAAACCTCTTTCAGAGAAAAAATTGGTAACCGGAGGCTTGGAAATATGGTAATACCTGGCACACATGATTCTGGTAGTTATGGAGATATTCCTTCTGTTTTAAGAAGTATTACTCTAACCCAAGATAAAACAATATATGAACAACTTGTATGGGGTATTAGATATTTGGACCTCAGAATAGGATATTATCCAGATGGGTACGTTAGGTGATATTTGTATTTAGGGATTTTAATATTGTGGCATAATTTGTTGCAGATTTTACATAAATCATGATATTGTCAAGATAATGAAGGTGAAGCCAATATTTGATCAGATTAAAAGATTCCTTCATCTGGCTCCAAGAGAAGTTATAATTTTGGATATTCACAGATTTCCATTTCCTTCCACTATAAACACTACAGTATTAAAAAAGTTTGCCAATCTTCTAAATGATGAGTTTGGTTCATATATTTTACCTCGAAATGGGAATGACATAAGCAAAGGTCCAACCCTTGATGACATTTGGGCTGCCAATAAGAATATTATAATTTGTTTTGCAGATAAAGCTACTGTATTAGGTATGTAGAATAATATATTTTTTGTACGCCAACATGCAAATTTTTAGGTTTAATAATAACTTCAAATGCTGGATTTAAACATGGATATATCCGATTTACAACCCATTAATGTAACTAAATAAGTATTAGGTATTACAATAATTCATTGTTCGATTTTATACCGAAAATTTTAAAACTGTGTATTATCATTAATGCATAGCTCCACGCCAAAATTCTTAGTTATTTAGGTAGTTCTTAATATTTGCCCTTATTCTCAAATCCTCATTGGTGCCCGCCTGTAAAAATTACAAACACCTTCTACATCCGGGAGAAATATTTGAAAGAGGAAATTACAACTAATATCGAGTGTTCAAATTAAAAACGCATCAACTTTTCAGATATACCGGGTGTAGCAGGATTATGGTACACCCCCTGTTTTCTTTTTATTTATATAGAAAAAATTTTCAAATTTACTACCCTTGACATGCTGACCCGAAAGTGACATTCCTACTGCTGTCACTTGCACTACAACCGATACCAACTTTTGATTTTTAAATAGAACACTATATTATTACATTTTTGGAATCTGGTCCCATTTTGTTTTTTAACCTAGAAAGCTATAACTTATTCTACTTAATTCTAATGGACTACATTAATGCTACAAAAATTAAATTACGTGAATAAAGGAGTATTTCATTCTTGTATTCCATGATAAAATTAACAAAATGGTTCTTATGTCATAACTTCTTTTTATTAAAAGGCACCTAATAGTACTGTAGCACCACGAAGAGTGTAATTAGCGGCAAACCTAACCATATTGTTATTTTTGATGTAAAATCAATAGAACTAAAGTTACATCCAAAAGATTTCAAAATATTCGCTTTCAATTTCGTTAAAGATTTATTCAATAAGAACATAAAATTGCTGTGTGTGGAAAACCAATTAAAAAAATTGATGCTTCCAAAATTTTCCTATTTTAATTTTTCTTGTGCCGTTAGTGTAGTCGGTTAGAATTAGTTAAGGTGAATTATGACCTTCCTGGTTGGAAAATAAGATGAGACCAAATATATTTTTGATGCTTCAAAAATGATTCATTTTATGAGTATTGTATTAAGAAAATTGTTCAGATTCCAAAAATGTAATAATATACAGAAATCAAAGAACTGTTTCAGTTTTAGTGAAAATGACAGCAGTGTAAATGTTATGTTTATATCAAAATTTGACGTTTCATAAGTACAAAATTTTATCTTGTTAAATAAAGAAAAAATACAAGGTGATTCGTGTTCCTGTTGCCCCCAATAAAAAATTGTCACGTTATGACATATGTCTTGTCATTAATCCAACGGCAATTAAAAAAAAACTACTTGTAAGTAATAGTATAAAGTTTTTTTTATAAAAATTATTGAACGCAGACTATTCTGTGTGTTCCACGAGGAATCGCTATGGTCGATATCTTGCAAGGTATGCTCATCTAAAACTTTTGAAAATTTGGCAACTTAGCAAAGTCAATGAGGCCAACCCAACTAAAATATTTGAAAAGTTGTAGTACTTCCAGTTTTACCGAAAATTGACACCAACATTGTTATTTTGAATGAATGCATGCCCTATATAATTATAAATTATTAGATTCCTTTTAATATTTCAAGGTCCCTTTATAAAACAAACATTGTTATTTACATTTATAGTTTTCAAGATAAGAAGATTTTGATAAGAAATTGACAGATGAAAGTTTCCCAAAATTCTTTGCATCTTTTTTCAGAAACCGGATGCTAATTTGATATTTGGTATGTGGATACAACACATATGAAACTATTTTCCAGAACTTTTACAAATTTAAAAACATTATACCGATTGTTGAATTCATTACTGAACATTCTGATAAATTCAACTAGCTACAACTTTGTTATCTTAAGTGAACCTATATTTTTTAGCTTATGCTAAATTATGTGAGGCAACCATTTGTGAAATTACTTAAATGTGGTTTATTTTATAGTGTGTGGTGAAGCTAAAATGAAAACATGCCTGACCTTTTTTTTTAGTAATGAGAATTATTTTAAATTCTTTATTATTTTCGGATGATGTAAGAAAGCAATATCACGAACATTATATATAGTGATAAATTTGCTGTTCGATATCCAGATAAAATAAAGCCCTGCTGAAATGCAGCCAAGCAAATGGTAGAAAGTTTCACGACTTACTTCTCCGTCAAAGAGAGATCAGAAGAAAATCTGTTGTGGATATAGAAAATATCCAAATAGCATTTCCGATTATGTCAATTGATCATGTTTTAATTTTAGCTTTACCACATACTACCACTATAAATAATTTGATTGGTTGTTTCATAATTTAATTGTCGATAACCATGTTTTTTTTTACTTTTTATTTGTTTGTTCTCATTTTCACTGATGTGCTACTTGATAATAATTCAATCACTGAAATAGAAAAATAAAAGTTAAAATTGTCGTAATTTCTAAAAATTGTAACAACGAACCCCACCGTGCGTATATCGGTGGAAAGTCGATTCAAATGTCCACAAAATAAGTTAAAAAAAATATATGGCGTTTCCTTTAAAATGGCAAAGTTATCACTTTTTAATTTATTAAAATGCAGAACAGTGGATTCAACTCTCGGTATAATGCTTTTGAATTTAAGAAAGCTGTTCAAGATACTTTTATATGTGTTTCATTTATATACCAAATATGAAAATAATATTTAGTTTCTGGAGAAAGATACAACGAATTTCGTGAAATCTTCCATCTGATAATTTTTTTAATAAAAATTCAAATATATCGAAAATTCTAAATTTTAGGAACAATGTATGTTATCCTGAGTAGCCTTTAAATTCATACCTATTAAACTTTATTAACGATTAAAACAACAACAGATATTAAAACTCTAAATAACATCCCAAAATGCAAAAATATATAGGGTGTCCTGTTTAAAACAAGTACGTTGGTGTCAGCTTCCGGTATGACCGGAAGTACTGCAACTTTGCGAATATTTTTTTTGTTTTGGCCTCACTGCTATGTTGCCAAATTTTCGAATGTTTTTGAATCTAAAATTACCATCGCGGCGATTCCAGGTGGGACACACTGGACGTTTATAGATGCTTTATCAACACTTCAAGCTTTCAGAAAATGAACGATTATAAAGTCAAAATTGACTTTCCTAGTCGTCAAGTTTAGGCTTCAATCATTGATTTTTTTTACAATTAAGCTCCTGGACAAAATTAACGCACCAATAACATTTTTTTAAAACATTCAGAGGGTATGATAATTTTTAATCTATCAAGTGCCTTCATTATAAGTGGAATTTGGGCATTGTCTGATTTCTTAAGCCATTGTAGTTTTATTTTAAAATCGCATACGTCAATTACCCGTTTTTAACAACAAATGGTTTAAAATCCGTTCAAAAACTGCTGATTAAGGTATATTATTAAGCTCATTTTTGTTAAGAGTTGTATCAGATATGTGTTATAACATTTGTATACCAGTCTCTTAAAGTAAAAAATGAATCGCCAATGAAATATATCCCTGAAAAGGACAGCACGGAGATCAACTCTGCTGGATAAGGAATACTTGATGCATTATGTTGCACTATTAGCATAAATCGCATGTTCAAAGGATTTGGTGGAACAATATTTCTTTTTGGAAGGCCAAATTTAAAAAAAAATAATATATCAATCAAAGAGGTAATCCTTTTCCCAAATAATGAGCTGTCAGAAAGCAGAGAACTATTAACCATGTATTAAAAAATGAAGTATCAGCGATTCGAACAGTTGTACTATCATCTGCTGAAATTATGAACAAGGGACCAGCATAAAAGTAATTACTTGCCCGAAAGTATAACATTAAAAGATTGAAATTTTCCAAAAATCATCAACATCGATTTGCTATAGATTCTAGGAAGATTTCATTTACTCATTAGCTCAAAATCTCCTAAAAGAGATTGTTTGAAAAAGGAAAGGAGAAAGATTTGCAAGCTCCATAATTCTGCAAGAGCCTCGTTTGATGGCGGTTCTTTAATGTTTCAGGAGGGCATTCGCTTCGTCGATTATGCAGAGTTGGTTCTTTTATCTAAGGGAACTATAAAACTAAAATATTAACCTATAAAGCATCGATTTAAATGCATGATGCTTTTTGCTCCTTTTGTGGCAACAAATTTTTGATTATTGCAGGACAATGCGCCCCTTTACTTAGTTAGACAGGTCATGAATTACCGGGATGTTATTGGTAATCCGTTTGTAAAACAGATACCTTAAATTACCCACCTTAATCCCACTAAACATTCATGGGACTATCCTACAAATGTTCGAGGTCATAGACTCTCACTTGGCAATCACAATCATCTGACGAATGCATTAACTAGAGAATAAGAGAATATTCCCAAGAATAACATTGCAAATTTTCTCACTAAGATACCAAGGCGTAAGGATATGGTAATTAGGACTAAAGAAAGACTCGCAAGTTATTTGACGTCCATTGAATCCATTGATTCTATCGTATTTAATTTTTTAAATCATTTTAGTTTTGGTTTTTCATATTTTATTCATTTTTTACAAAATAAGTAAACAGTTGGCTATAAGAAATTCTAACTGTATCCGATAGGAAATTAAATTCTTTAGCTGACGTTGACATAAAATACAGGGTGTTTCATTTAATAAAAACAAGTTTTTAGCGTTTATAACTTCTACTTACTTAGTTATCATTTTTGAACATCCCGTAGAACATAATCAAGTTTTTAGATGTGCAACACAAAATCCAATAAATTCCAATCAAATAATAGACCTTAACCTGAATTTGGTTTTGATAACCCAAATAAGTGTTGAAAATTTAAACCTTAAATTTCTTACTACATTTGGACAAAATAAAAAATATCTTTAATCCTTAAGGTTTACCTCAGTTGAATCTTTATGAAAATCGCTTTTATTTTGACTTTAAAATGCAAAAATATAAAAATATATGGAGTGTTTCATTTAAAAAATATTCTACGTTGATATGTCTCATGTTGTTTGGACATCCTGTAGATCAGGGATGAACAACTTTTTTTACAGCTGGCCAATCTCAAGGGTAAAAATTTTACGCGGGATGTTAGATCATAAACCCTTATTATTATCTGTTTATTAATAAATCAAAAATAACAAAAGTGCTATAAAAATGAAGTAATAGTTATTTATGATACAAGTGTTAAAAGTGCCTTTTTATTTTGTGAGTGGGGAGTATTGCGGAACGAGCGTAGCGGGCGAAGCAACCCCACGAACAAAATAAAATCACTTTTAACAAGCGTATCATACAATATTTTTGTAAAACTGTTAAATTAAAAAAGAAAGTGCTGTCTCTAGGGTTGAATTTTCGATTTATTGTTTGCGTGTTGAATTACATATTTGACAATTACAGCTGACAATAAAGTCGGGTACTAGATAGAGTGTAACTAAGTAAAACAATTGCTGTTTAAGTTGTTTAATGTTTATTAGTAACCACAATTGAACCTGTTCTAAAATATTGTAAATTTTATGGCTAATAAATATAAATTTTGAAAAAAAAGATTGGAAATTAAAGCAATTTTATTATTCCACCAGATGTTGGAGAAACATCAAATACATTAACTGAGATTTATTGATCCAGAAATCGAGACAACAATATGATGGTATGAAATAAAGAATCTAGCTGATAACTTCACCGAAAATATGTTTTTGGTTTACGACGAAGGAAATTCTAAGTTATGAAATCTCTCTATGATAAAAGCTATTTTTCAAATCAAGAATAACTAGGATATAAGCAAGTATTAAAACAAGCGTATAAGATTTTTTTCAATGAAGCTCCAGACACACAAATATGTAGTAAAAAGTTGCGTTAATTTTTGGATTATTTGGAGTATGTGGCCGTGAAGAATTTTGTAAATTAATACTGGATGATATTGAAAAATTAAAAAAATCTTTTTTCATATTGTGAAGACTAAAAGCAATATCCGTCGTTGTTTTTGGATGGATTACTAGCATAAATACCTCTGCAATTACTTCTCAGGAAAACTAAAATTTCGTTCAGATTGTAATAGTAATATTAATATTATAAATAAATCATTTATAACTATTTGAATATGTTTTAATGTTTGGAAACAATATTACACAATAATCAAGGACCAGTCCCTTCAACAACAACAAAAAATCTTTCTAATTTTACCAGTACAGCTTTCTATTATTTGATAAGAATGCATATTGCTATTTATCACTGTTTCCTAAATAGTGGGTCACGACCCGGCACCGGGCGACAAAAATAAAATACCGGGTTGCAGAATTGTCTTCATACTTACAAATGATCAGTTTTTATACATTAAAATATAATTAAAACATCTTTTAGTGGGTCGCGAACGAGAAATATTAAACACAACGGGGACAGGGCAAATAAAGTTTGGGAAACGCTGGTATATTTACTTTTAACACTAGTGCAAAAAAACTTTTTCGCAATAGTGTGAAAGTGTTTTTGACACGTGTCATAAAAGTCAATTTTTAGTTCACTTAGTAATGAAATAAAAATGTCACTTTTAATGACAGTTTTACAAAAAATAGATAATAGATTTAATACAAAAAAGGTAATTATTATGGGGGAAAATTTTAAACAATATTTAATAGGTAGTTTGGAATTACTTTTTTGTTACTAGATGGTCCATATTTGCAGTAGTAGACGACTAGACGCACACAACTTCCCAGTAGTACATTATTTAATCTTGATCGGCGGTTGCTTTGCATTGCGGTAAATAATTACTTGCTAAAATAAGTTCTTCCAAAATATTTCACGATTTGTATTGTATGCCCGACTAATCGGGAAAAATTTAATAAAAATTATGCAATTTTAATAGAACATTTGAAAGTAAATATCGCGAAATTTAATCCTCAAATTAGTGTTGTTTTGTAAATCTATTAATTCCATTTGTACTCATCAGGAACTGTTTTTTATGTTTATGTTAAATGACCAAGAAAAAAATATGGAAACTAGAAACAGTTTATTGGGATCTAAATATTTTAAAACTCGATTTAAATTAATCTAATAATTTTTACATTTTCTGGCCATATTTATTTGTCTCTGAAGAAATTTTTTTTCAAGAATGAAATAATTTTTGTGTTTTTTGACAAATTTTAAGTTTTTTTTCATCAAATTGCTTCACATTTTCTTTTCCAAAGCTTTTATGTCAAGCAGTACAGCTGGGGAGGGTCGCACGTAAAAATGAGGCGGACCGCATCTTGCTCATTCCTGCTGTAGATTATGAAACGGATTTTAAAATGTACCGCCAATGGGCCTCTATGCATCCTGAAAACAATTTTTTTTAAGTCAAATAATGCAGAAAGATTCTTCCGTATCGCATTTCGTGAATAACTCGATATATCTAGAACTTTCTTTTTTAAAATTTCATATTGAAAATTCTGCTATAAATTTTATGTTTTCGTTTTTAGTTTTGAAATATGTCAATTTGTGTGCCCGATCCCCTTCTCCAAGCGTTTCTGTCATACACTACATTCTCAAGTTTCTTCTTTCCATATTCCTCCTGAGCACATCAATCCAGGATCTTCTAGGGCTTCCACGTTTTCTCCTACCTGGTGAAACCTATTGGAGTAGCTTCTTAGGCCATCGGTTATCCTCCATCCGCATAAACTATCTTAGGCTCAATCTCTCTATACGATCTACGGGATGTTCTTGCCGTCCAAGATAATCCATCTCGACGCCCGTGAGCCTTCTTTCTAAACCTTTGTTACTAACCCAGAGTTTGGATTTATAACAGACTACCGATTATGCTAGTGCCCGTCCTAGTCGTTTTTAATTTATTGTTGATAAGTTTTTTTCCCACCAGACACTATTTAGGCAGCCTACGAGTTTCTTTCCTTGATGAATGCGGCGTTTAATTTCTTGTTCGCCTATACCGTTTTTTTTTTCGATCATCACTCCTTTGTATTTAAAATCAGCCACTTGTGTTACTGAAGTGTCCTCACCGATAAGTATCTTAGATTTTGCATTACTGTTCACTACTAGGTATTCGGTTTTCTTTAGGCTAACGGCCACTTTCCATTTTTTTATATTCTTGATATAGTCTTCGAAACATAAATTCTAGGTGATACGCATCTTGTGCTAAGGCTACTTAGGACGTTGGGAAAATTTAATAAAACTCATTGACTGGAATTCCTATGTTACCACAGCTCCGCTTTCAGATCTTTAGCACTTTTTCCAGGTATAAGTTGAATAATAGGGGAGGGGGGCAGACTGCACCCTTGTCGAAATCTTCTGGTTGTATTAATATGATAAGGAAGTTTCTTTCCAAGACGTATGTATGATATGTTATTATGATACATTTCTTAAATTACAGCAGTTATATGAGCATTTACTCCCATATGTTGTAGTACATTCCATAGTTTCTTTCGTGGAATGATGTCGCAGAATTTTTTCAAATTAACTAACGCTATATGGATCTCATGCCCGTTAGAGATCATTTTTTCTGTAAGTTGTTTGACAGTAAAGAGATTAACGACACACGATCGGCCCGGCATAAAACCACTCCGATATTCACTAATTTAATTTCCAATATCTTATCTTAGTTTTGTCTCCAATATTTTGCCGAATCGTCTACTCATACTGCTGGACTCTAGATTCGTTGTGGGTTGCCTAAAGTTTAGGCCAGCACTTAGGCCACCCTTTCCGGGCCCATTGTGCTATCCCCGTGATTGAGGTGTCTTTGGTCATTCATTCAGCCACCCAACCTTGTTGAGAAGCTGAAGAACGTCCCTTGGATGCGCCTCTCTCAAACTGGCCACACTAGCTCAGAAGTTCCCCAGTGTGGATCCTCAGATTGATGCTAGTGCCGGGCAGTGACACATTACATGCTCGACACTCTCATCTTCTTCTAAACACCCTCTGCAACTCATACTGCTATTTAGGTTGAGTTCTCTATAGCAGTTGGGATCATTGCTACATCCTTTTTTAAATATCGATGTTATGTAAGATGTTTTCCAATCCTGCGGGATCTGACATCGATAACAGTAGTTGTTTATTAACAGTGCCATTCTTTTAGTTAAGTCATCTTCTCCATACTTTATTAGTTCACCAGGTGTGTTTCCCGATCCCCGGGACCTTGAGTTTTTCATCGATTTTATATTGTTGCTTGCTATCGGTTCGAAAATTAAAACATTGTGAATTGCAAACACATTTTTTAAACGTATTTCGGAGCAAAACAATTATTATTTACTTAACTATCACTACTACCTAACTAAATAACTGTCTGACTGAGGGAAAGACACCGCGTATTTATACCGTTCCGATCTTCTAGAACGGATCTCCGTAAAGATAAGATTATCACTTGGGGAAACGTCTCAAGCGCTTATCTTTCATATGATTCATTTTAGCGGCCGCTTCCCATTATGAAATGTTTCCAGAGAGTTCCTTCCACTACACTAAAAATTCAAATTTTATAACTACATTTTGTTACAATATGTTTCCGCACATCGCCTTCCGGTAATTCAGTGTTATTGATCTGTATATCTAGTAGGTCTCTCGAGTTATCACGTTCATTTTTTCCTTCTGGATCTGTTAATAAAATGCTGTTGTGTCTTTCTTAATCTTAATTATAAATTAGTTGATCGTATCGGTTCATTTCGTTAGACTTGAGATGTTAAGTAGTTCGCCATATTTCTTCAGATTGCCCTCCTCTAATTAGGCTTTTAACTTATAAACATTTATTATCCCAGAACTGATTTTTTATTTCTTTGATTTTATTCTTAATTCTTGTTTTTTTCTTTATACTGTGTTTTTCTCTTGAGTGTCCTTTGGATCAGCCGTTTGTTATGCAGTCTGTTTTTTCTTTTATAGGTATTTGTATTTCTTCCCCAAGCCAAAAATGTTTTTGTCTCATTCTGCTTTCTTCTATTGTACCCTAAGCTTCTCCTGCAGCTTTGTGTAATATTTTTTCAATATTTAGATATTCAGTTTTCACATCTTTGTGTATTTCCAAGTTTTGCATTTCATTTTCTTCCCGAAAATCTAAATTGAAAATTCCGACTTTTTCTAGAAATTTTAACATTTTTTGAATTTTTGTTTGTTATTCTAGAAATTTACCCCTTAAATTCAGAATCAAGACTTGCAATATTTATTTTTATTTTGTTTAATTTTTGACTTGGTCTTAACTTTTGACTTTACATAACTTTTGATCTTGGGCAGACTTTTATGAAGGACGTATTTTTCAGATATGTTTACTTATTTATTGAGAGGCTGGTTTTAATTATTTTTACTGTAATATGGATTTTTATTATCGCTTTAATGTTTGATGGAAATTTTACCCTTTCTTTACATTGCAAGATTTAACTTTGTTATCGTTTCGAGTCTTAGCTAAATTTTCAAATTTCTGTATCAAAATTTTCTATAAGTCTAGATTTTCACTGATATTTAAATTTTTTTATTTATTTTTTTTTGCCTAATGCGCCTAAAAATGGGGACAAACAAATGGTTTCGCGTTGCCAAAAACGACGGTTAAATGGATAGATTCGGATAACACCATGAGCAAAGCTAGCTAGTATTATTCGTATATCACTTGAGTGCAACATAAAATTTTAGATATGTACCTCGTAGATATCAAAATATATAAACATTTTAGGTTAGTTCCAGAAAAATGTAATTACTTCATATTCAATAACATCCGGAAAAATGAACTCTGCCAACCATGCAAGGAATAGTTTTAATCTATCAAAGACTACATCGTATACAAATATAAAAGATATGACAATTAGAAACAATAAATTCAATTTACAAATGAATCCCAATATTGCGCCTTTTTCTAGAGATGTTGATGTTTTTATTTCCAAATTTTAATTTTAATGATAAAATTTTACTTTTACATAAATTTTAAAGACAGACCAAAAATTCAATTCGTTTTTTTTTTCGTAATACTCGATTTTCCAAGAACATTTTTGCTCCTAAAATTAAGGATAAATCTAAAATGTTTAAGGCTTTCCTTTAAATTTTGACTCTAAAATCAAAACTTATCGTTTTTTCTTATAAATTTGGATTCTAATTTTAAGCACGAAATTATAAATTTACAATCGAAACGACTACATTAGAAATATAGAAATGGAATTATCTAAACAATCATTAAAAGTTAAACAACTTACTTTCGCAGAGATGAGTCATTAAAGTAGGTGGTAAAACTCATTAAAGTTGGACTGCAGTCAATGTAAGAAAAATGTAAGAAGTCCGGTAATTCGCAATTCGCAGAAGTTGTACCGAATTCGATGAATAAGATTCGGATTTATTTTACAACTCACTGCAGAAAGGAGTTGTGGTGCAGTGTACGCATTTAAGCAAAACATACATTCTACTAGCCGCAGTGCAGGAATATGTGCTCTGATAGATAGATAGATAGATACTCTAAAATGATCAAGGCACACGTACTTAAAAAAAACAATCGCTATCAATAATTTAACTATGAAGCAACCAGCAAGATTATGTATAGTAGGTCATGCGTGGTGGATCTAAAATTAAAACATAACTAATCGAATAATTGAAAATGCTATTTCAGCATTTTCATTGCCTACAACAGATTTCCTTCTGTCTGATTTCTGTTTGACGAGCCGAAATTTGTAAAATTTTCTATTATTCACTTCACTGTATTTCATGAGGGCTTAATTTTATCTGGATATCGAGCAGAAAATTTGTCACTTACCATAGGTTCGTGATATGTTTTTGTTACATTGTTCCAAAATAATAACAATTTAAAATAATTCCCATTTTTGAAAAAGATGGTCAGGCATGTTTTCATTTTAACTTCATCACACATAAAATAAACTATAAATAACTTGACAAATGGTTGCCTGATAGTTTAGTCGTCGATGAAGATTATTTCTACTCATTATGTCACTGATATGCACTCTGATAAGAGTTTAGCTAATGTAAAATGGGTAAATAAAAGTCAAAAACTGCAATTATTTCTGAAAGTTATAGCAGTAACCCCTATGATGCTTATATCACGTAGAAATAATTTAAATCTACATAAGATATGGTAAAAAATATAGGGTGTCCCATTTTAAATAATAATTGCTGTTTAAATTTATCAAAATATTCAGTGGTGAATTCAACACTCGGTATAATGTTCATAAATTTTTGAAAGTTGCAAGATAGTTTCGTATGTGTTCTACTTATATATCACATATGAAATTAATACCTGATTTTTGAAGAAAGATACAGAGAATTTCGTGGGACCTTGCATCTATTAAATTTCTTATAAAAATCCACTGATCTCGAAAACTATAGATTTGAATTGAAATAGTTATTGAGAATGGTCTTAAAATATCAAATAAAATCCAAAAATGCAAAAATATATTGAATATATTATGTAAAATAGCGAAGTTAGTATTAGCTTCTAGTAAAACCGGAAGCACTACAACTTTGCAAATATTTTAGTTGCGTCGGCCTTATTAATTTTACAGTTGCTAAGTTTTAAAACTTTCTACATGCGCCAGATATCTATTATGGCGCTTTCGGGTGGGACACAGTCTATAGATTTCATCATTTTTTAGAATGTTATTTTGCAAATATAACAAAGTATTTTAGGCGAGCTTTTTTTTTTCGCAACACTCCTTTTACATTACTAATTTCTAAGTTATTATAAGTACTATTAACAATAAGTACAACAAGATATACACCACCACGTTCTATAAATTTTTGTTTTGACCGTACTCGATTTTGTTTTTTAGCATCGTCGGCAATTATACCTCTTGTTTGTTTAGCCGTTATTAGACTAACAAGCTCCATGGATCACAAACTTCTACGAATATTCCGTCAAATGATAAGAATTCGAATTAGACTGAATACTCGTATACTTTGCATATACAAGTTGTACATAATCCGCTGTCTACTTATCTAGTAATATATCGTCTTTTTTTGTTGTTACAGACTCACCCTGGCTTTGGTTTCCACTAAAACAGTCATGGGCAGACACAAATAAAATCTCTGATTTAAAGACATTCCTAGATGCAGCAGTCAAATTAAATTATCATCCGTTTTCAGCATTGATGGCCGAACTTACTCCAAAACCGTTTGATATAATATTTAAAAACGCCAATCTCCGTAAAATGGCTCAAGTTGTTAATGGTAACGTTACTGTATGGGTGAGGGATGAATGGGATGACATGGCCAATATAGTTGCAACAGATTTCTTTTTGGGAAATAATATAATAAATACAGCCATAGCAATTAATGTTAATAGATAATCAGTTGCTGTGATATTATAATTAAACATTTCGTTTTTAATTTCTACCCATAGCTTCCTTTTTTACTAAGCCCTCAAGAGATACTCTTCAAATCTAAATAGTGTCACTGTTAAAAAGAGTGATTTGGTCCACATTTAATTTCCATACGTTGCAGTGACTATTTTTGCAGGGCTGGGGCATTAAAAGTTCAAAATCAGATATGTAAAATCTTACCTTAAAATTATTTAATTTATTAATTAAAAAAAATGAATGAAAAACATATTTATGTTTCTAAGACATTGAATATAGAGGAGTAAAAATTAAAAAAAAAAACAGGTTATTAATTTAAAAATTTGATTAATCGGTTATTGTTAATAATTAGCAGTAAATATTCGGTAAACATGGTAAATAAGAGTTGTTTATTCAATTTCCGGTGGTTATTAAGAATTTGGATTGAGTTTGGTTAACGTAACAAAATTCGGTTTAATGCTTAGGAATTATTTATTTAGGAATAATTATTGACATTTTGAAAAATACCTAACTAAATAAAGAATTGCGTTGTACAAAAAATGGCCAATAGAGATATTAGATTAAAAAATATTATCACGAAAAAAATACTGCTACATTATTTGTTTTCACAAGAAAAACTTTCGTGAATTATAGAAAATATTTGATTTTGTAAATTTGTTTCTTATATAAAATTGGCTTAAAGTGTTCTGTTCTTACTTTATAAAAGCTTAAAAAAATTATTAATGTCTTAGGCGTCTTATTTAGAAGTGCACAAAATAAAATATCAAATAATAAATGTTCTCAAAAAAACAATAAAATTACATATTTTCTTTGTTATTTCAGTAGCCTTTGATATTTGACAATATGATATTTAACTTTTTTATTTGATTTTCTTTCCTCTACATCTTCGAGTTTGGACGTTTCCTCCTCATCACCCGGTAGAAGAAATATCTTGATATTTATCATAAAATGTGCTGCTATCTTAACATTTGACACTTTTCATTTTAATAATTACAGAATGTCTACCTTATTCCAAATCTTTATTAAATGTATTATATTTTTAAAGGAAATCATTCTTAGGGAAAAAAGAAATCTCTCAAAAAACTAAGATGAGCGTATATAAAACAATATTTGTACCAATTCTTATCTTTGCATGCGAAACATGGTTACTAACAGCAGACAGGAAGAGCAAACTGCAGGCCATGGAAATGAAGTATCTTCGAAAAGTAGCTCGCGTTACCAGACTGCACAATATAAGAAACATAAAAATAGGAAAGCGCCTCATCGTCGAACCCTTGCTAAAAATAATCAAGGACCACCAGCTCAAGTGGTTCGGGCATCTAACCAGGCTAAGAAACGAAAGACCGGTTAAACTAGCATGGGAAGCGAGAAGACATGAAAAGAGGGGTAAAGGAATAAAAAGAGGCACGAACCTAACTCAAGTAAGAAAAATGGTAAAAGACAAGAAGGAGTGGAGAAACCTTATGTAGGGTAGTGCAGCGCAATAAGTACAAATGCACACCCTACACCTTCCGGGTATTTTTTTTTTTAGTTGGGAGGTTACCCTTATATGGAGTATCACTTATTATAAAGGCAAACTGGAGCTAAACTACCTTTTAAAAATATTTTCAACTTCCCCCCACTTGCGGTTATACCGGAAGTAGACATCAACTTTCTTATTTTAAATGGCCCAAATTTTATACTTTATTTGGATTTCACGTAGAAAACTAAGGTGAGTTTTTGTATACATGCGTATTGCTATCTTTGCTAGCTTTAAAGATATTCCAATTTTTCGAAAAAAAAAAATGACAAAAAAGAGGATTATTTTGACTCTTTGTATCTTTTTTATTATTTGCAGTAAAAACATGAAATTTAAGTTCAAGTATTATAGAGAATATAATAACGTAATCAGGTTTTACATTTATTACACAGGGTGATAGAAATTTTATGATATTTATTGTTCTTGTTATATTCAAAAAAACTCTGTTTTTTTAAATGGGAACTATATGTTTTTTAATCATTTAATCAGAAAAAAGTTATATGACTAATTTTCTAAAATTCTGCACCGTTACAGAGATATAATTCAAAATAAAAAAGAAAAATATATCTTTTTTTTCTCTAGTAGCAACTTGGTAGAAAACAAAATTTTTAAAAATAAAACATAACCACAAAGCCTAAAAATTTTGGGCTAAATAACATTTAAAAGATAACCGTACAAGACGAATAAGTTTTTGACTAATTGTTAGAATATTTATTGAAAAATGTTTAGGGAGCCACGAATGTAAGTTTCGAAAAATGGTTTGTTAAACAGACTTCTCATTTTTGGAGTAATGAAAATCAACAACAAATGTTTAAGAAAATTCGTCCTTTAACTGTTATGCTGTTAGATTAGAACTCAGGATTTGTAGGAGTTAAATTTTAGAATGAAAATCGAAATGAAAATTATTTAGTGATTTTCTTACTACTGCAAGACTATATTACTAGGAACAATCGGATGTGCTTAAAAAGGTAACTTAATTCGAAATCTTAAAATATGCCTTTAAATGTATTGAAACAGGAGATCGTCCTTGCTGTTCTTGATGTAAATTTTTTGCCAATTATTTTTTTTCCTATTACTTATTATGATAAATTCTTTAAGCTTTTATTGCCTATAGTTAATTTCCTACTTGAACAAAAAAGAAGTTTGATTCTTTTTATTTTGAGATTTATGTAAAACACCTCTGTAGCGACACAAAATTTTAAAAAATAAGTAATATAATTTTTTCTTCTTTTTATGTGAAGAATCCAAAATTGATTAAAAAACATATTGTTCCCATTTAAAACACAGAGTTTTTTTGAATAAAACAAACAGCAAAGATTATAAAATTTCCATCACCCTGTATAATAAGTGTAAAATCTGATTATATTATTAAAGTCTTTATAATATTCCGTGACTTCAGTTCAAATTTCATACTTTTACTGCCAATAACAAAAAAGATACAAAGAGTCAAATTAACCCTTTTTTCTGTCATTTTTTTTCGAAAAATTGGAATATCTTTGAATCTATCAAAGGTAGCAATAAACATGTATACCTAAACTCACCTTATTTTTTACGTAAAATCCAAATAAAATATAAAATTTGGGGACTGCTCTTTAAAATAAGAAAGTTGAGGTCTACTTCCGGTATAACCGATAGTGCGAGGAAGTTGGAAAAAAAAAATATATATATATATATATATATATACCGGGTGTTTTTTTTTAGTTGGGAGGTTACCTTTATATGGAGTATCACTTATTATTTTGTCGATATGGCTAATCGGAGCTAAACTACCTTATAAAAATATTTTCAACTTCCTCCCACTTCCCGTTATACCGGAAGTAGACACCAACTTTCTTATTTTAAATAGCAACCTCCAAATTTTATATTTTATTTGGATTTTACCTAGAAAAATAAGGTGAGTTTATGTATACATGTTTATTGCTATCTTTGGTAGTTTTTAAGATATTTCAATTTTTCGTAAAAAAACTGACAGAAAAGAGGGTTATTTTGACTCTTTGTATCTTTTTTATTATTTGCAATAAAAACATAAAATTTGGGTTGAAGTCATGAAATATTATGAAGAGTATAATACCGTAATCAAGACTTACATTTATTTTACAGGGTGATGGAAATTTTATGATCTTTATTGTTTTTGTTTTATTAAAAAAAAACTCTGTTTTTTTAAATGGGAACTATGTGTTTTTTAAACATTTTTGAATTCCTCTCGTAAAAAGAAGAAAAAAGTTATATGACTAATTTTTTAAAATTCTGCACCGTTACAGAGATATAATACTATTATAGTAATTGGGAATATTGGATATAATTAAAATATTATCAAAGAGAATCTTATGTCCGGTCTCATTTTGATGTTCGGCGATGACTGACTGCAAGAATAAACCAGACCTAAGACATCTTTGGTGCTCGGATATTCGCGTCTTAAATGATCGCCTCGTTTCTCCGATGTACACTGAACCACAAGAACAAGGAACTCTGTACACACCATTAGAACAAAAGGATGAGATTTTATCTTTGGGAGATGGAAGGAGCTGTTGGGTCTTTGAGGATGATGAAAAAATGTTTTTAATGTTGTGTTTTCTCAATAATTTTCTGATTTGATCTGTTACTCCGTGAACATAAGGAAGAAAGGCTTTAGAAGAAATTATTGAATTTTGTGTAGGACGAAGGGTAGGGTAAAGATGTCGTTTAATGACAGTTTCAATGTCGTGCGATTTATAACCATTGTTGCTAACGTTGAAACGAATTTTGTTCAACTCGTCTGAAAGATTTATCGGTTGTGAAATTGCTACAGCTCGTGAAATCAGTGAATTTTTGACAGAACGTTTTTGGAAAGGGTGATGATGGGACTCTGTATGCAAATAATGATTAGTAAGGGTGGGTTTTCGATAAACGGAATAAGAAACGCAACCGTTTGGTAAACGGGTCAAGAAAATCTATTATTGATAATAAAAATCTCTCGATACAATTTCCAATTATGTCACTAGTCATGTTTTAATTATAGCTTCATCACACACTGTGAACTGCTATAAGTAATCTTACTGATTGTTTTATAATTTAAACGTCGATATGGATTGTTTCTTGTTTTTTAAATATATTTCATTCGTTTCTTCTCATTATATCACTGATATGTTCTTCAATAAGAATTCAATGACCGTAAGTTAACAAAAGTAAAAATTGAAATTATTTCCAAATGTTGTAAAAGAAACTTCAACAATGCCTATAATAGTTGAAGGATAAGTTAAATCTGCATTAAATAGGTAAAAAAAATATTTGAGATAACAAAGTTATTGCTGTTGAATTTACCAAAATGTACAGTTGTGAAATAATGTTTCTTAATTTCTGAAAGTTGTGCAAGATAGCTTTGTATATGTTCTACTTACTTATTAAATATAAAATAAATATCTAGTTTCTGAAAAAAGATACAAAGAATTTCGTGGACCTTGCATCTGCCAATTTTTTTATAAAAATCCAATTATCTCAAAAACTATAAATTTTTAGAACAGAGTTTGTCATTTAAAGTAGCCTTAAAATGTCAACTAAAATCAAAAAATGCAAAAATATATAGGATGTCTCATTTAAAATAACTAAGTTGGTGTTAACTTCCGGTATAACAGGAAGTATTACAACTTTGCGAATATTTTAGTTGTGATCACCTCGTCAACTTTACTAGGTTGTTTAATTTTCAAAATGTTTAGATAAGTAATTTGTCAGATATCGACCGCAGCGATTCCCGGTGGGACACACTATACACATCAGGAAAGTCAAACACTGTCCATAGGGAGAATCTTAATGAGAGGTTTAACATTGAGAGCTAATAGTGGGATATGGGCGGTGCCTTGTATTCTCCTACACCGGTGTAAACAATTCAACGCAGAGGGCAGCGATCAGTGCTGGTGAAGATTTCAGTAGTACATCATAGCTTCTAACATGTTTTGTTACGGGATTACTACTGGCAGGCAACAATTTTATTAAAATTTGCGTACCACATGTTGGTTGTTCTTTTAGTCCGTTGATTTAATCAACGTCTGAAGTAAAATAAGACTGATATTCTTTGATAACCAAAATAACTAAACGAAATCTCTTAAACCAAATTAATAATAATTTTTATGAAAAATATAAAATAATAACTCTTTAAACGTAACAATATAAGGAGTTCAAATAGGCCGCTAGACTGTGCTAAACAATATTTCTGTCTGTTGTAAAACTCTCGACAAGTTTTTTCTGACATCTAAACTGGAAGATACGAGCATGCTGCGTCAAAGTAGGGGAATACATTCAGCGGCCGTAGAAAACTATGGAAGGGACAATTCTTAGTGTTTTACATGGACAATGAAAATGTTTCCTTATCTGTATACATACATCGAAATATATATTTAAGGAAAATTTTAAAACCTCAGAAAAAACTACGTAGGACTGCATTTTCAATTTTTCAACATGTAGACATATATATTCTCTTTTACAATAAAAAGTTGGTTTCACTTCAGGCAAATATCATGTTCATATCAGAAATTGACGTTTCATGAGTACATTGGGTGCAGCAAGTTTAAAGATTTTATTCTTCTTACTATTAAGACAAAATAGAGGATGCACCATTAGTCTGTCACGTTAAAGCGCCACATTAATAAATTAAAAAGGGTTATTAATTATTTATAAATTAGAAGCTTCTGTAGCACAAAGCCTCAATTATGTTGCGTTAATTTTTGCTTTATTAATAATATACAATTTCAGGATTAATATTGCTTAATTACTGAAGCTGATTCTCACCCTTGCGAAATGTTTAGTAGTATAATTCCGCAACCAGTTACTCACCATAAAAATCCAGAATGTGTCAAAATATTTATTTAACCGGTTCCTAATAGTGTGTGTCAAGAACTTTCAAAATCAGTCTTTGGAACCGTTAAAATTTTCTTTCACATGTTAGAACTCCAAGTTTCCAGAACCTATGCAAAATTGTAAAAAAAAGTGAAATTGATTTTACTCGACCATTATCCTAAATTCATACTGAATACATAATTCCTTAACCGCTAACTAGTTAATTCATTTATAACATCAACATTTAAAAAAAAGGATGTAACTATACAGCAACATATTTTATACAAGTAGATATTTAGGAATTTATTTAGAAAAAATGTAAATAAAAAGGAGCGTGACGTGTAGAACAAGATGACTGCAACAAAGTGTGCCATGTAAGCAAACTGACCAATTAGGCAGTGATGCTGCTGTGCGACTGTGAAAGATGGCGACAAATAAAACGACCAAATTATTCAGTCATATATGTAATACTTCTATATGGCCAGTTCCTCGTTTCTTATGGGAAATACTTCTCTTTCTCGCTGACCTTCACATGCATTAATGAGTCGCAAAGCGCAGGTGTTACAAATCATCTGTGCAGGGCCAAAGTCAAATGTGTACGGCCAAACATAAACACCTGTTTAACCCGCGCGTAGCGATTGGTTCATTTCGTTCATTCATGCGCAATACTCGCCATTTATCCATGTTCCATCTTTATCGGATTTGGTCTGAACAAACTCGCGAAGAGAATAGGGAGCTGGCCATATAGAAGTATTACATATATGTATTCAGTGATGTTGATGTGTGACCCTGCAAGCTGCAGACAACAGGGTATGCCAAAAGGGCCTCATTTAGAAAAATATAAATAAAATGACCAATTATGCATCAATGTTGTTGCGCGGCTATGTGTCTGAGGGGCGGTGCTGCATGGTTCTTCGAAACTAAGTCACGCTGACACATTCTTGTTCAAAATTGTGTTTTCACCCCACTAATAAAATATAACGCATGTTGTAAATTTATCGCGAAACACGTCTTCCCTGCGGTTAATTATTTACTCTAACATCTGAAAAACAAAGTAACGTGACTATTAATATATCATACCCGATTTGAAAAAAGTTTATTAACATATAAATGTCCAGTAAGTTATTATGCGTTATTGACATATTTATTATAATTCATCTTCAGTAATTATTCTTCATTCGCTTTTATTTTAATTTCTGATATGTTTTAAATTATGAAAACTTGTCATTCTTGTATTATTTTTGAGGTGAAATGTTACACTAAAATTGACAACAAGGTATAAAAAAATTAGTAACAATTATTTTGTTTTCAATGGGAAAAGACTCCGCTGATAAAATATAACATAAGCTACAATGTTATCGCAAAAGATGCTTTTATGCGGTTTTCTACATTTGTTAATAGTGTAGGGTATGGGAGTTTTGACCTCACATTACAGGTACAGTGAATGAAATTAAATAAAATATATAGAATGTTTAACCAATAATATATGTAAAAAAATTTACCTATTAAAAATTGTGACCTTTATTGAAAGTAATAATAATAATAGACCAAGCATTCTAAAATAGGGTCCTAAGAAATAAAGTTTATGTCAACATAGGCCCGGGACCGCTTTATCGCATAAACACACGTGACAGAAGGGGTAATGTGAAGAAAACACCAAGGAAATAAAGGAAAAAAAATTAACACTTGAAACATTAAATATGCCAGACATTACCAAGTTATTATTTAAAAGAATGGTATGAATGAAAATATCAAGCAATAATACTATCATGCTAATCGTGGGTCCTGCTTACAGTTTATTGATGTGTGCTCCATCTGTCGGTAATAATTGGATTAAAGAAACTGAATATTACAGTTTTACCCAAACTAATTACACAATCACCAAAAGATTCAGTTATTGTAATTATATTATTACTTGATGCGAAATTCAAAACACATATTGAGTCTCAATTTGCTACTGATTAACATATTATTTTTCTGATGGTTAAAATGTTTTGCTGAATTTTAACCACAATTTCATCCACTAAAGTAAATTTGTTAACAATTTATTGATGTGATGTGACACAATGGATGATGTTCTTTAGAATAAAGTAACACACAGCTAAGGTAGTAAAGTTACCTGTTTAATTCAATTTAAAGAAAATGTTTAAGTAATTAGTACGCCTACCATTCCATTTAAAATAATCCAATTTCGATAGAGAAGAAATCTCGATTTTATCTAGATTCATTCAAGATTTCTATACAGGTCTTTTATATGGAAATCTCGACTCAAATATACGCAGAGTCGGGATCTCGACTAAAATCTCGACTCGTCACTCGTTCTCGAAATTCTGGTTAATGTATTTTCAGTTTCAAATTAAACGCACATCTCGAATATCAATCCCTTACTAATCGAGACGATACTATTCTTATGGAAAAAATGTAATGCCAACCTGTAAATAGCTTCATTTTTTATTATATTTTAACAGTTTCTAGTTGTCTAGCTGTCGATCATTAGCTACCTAGCAACTGGTTATTTGCTGTCTAGCTGAGGGTTGCTACCTGTATAACTCTTGGCTTTAGTTGTTTGTTGTCTAGTAGTTGATTGTTAGTCGCCTAAAATTTGTGCAGCAGCTTGATATAATATATAATATATAATATATAATATATAATATATAATATATAATATATAATATATAATATATAATATATAATATATAATATATAATATATAATATATAATATATAATATATAATATATAATATACAATATATAATATATAACATATAATATATAATAAATAATATATAATATATAATTCAGTATAATATATGATATACAGGTTAAACCAAATTTGATTTTCACTATGGGGATCTCGTAAAGAGAGAGTTACAAGAAAGCTTAAATTTTAAGGTTGTGAAGAATTTAATACTTAATATTATTTCGGTAAAAAAACAATTGAGTTTCAATTTATCTTAATTTTATTTAGAAAGAACTGAAAATCGCTATTTTTAAAAATCTTCTGTAACTTGTTTATTTGAAGTCCGATTGTAAGTTAATTTTTTGTAAATTTAACTGTTTCCGAGAAAATTACGTCAACTTTATTTCTTATAAACGCCATATTGGATTTTATCTTTTTCGAATTGGATTGTCTCCATGTTAGATATTAGGAGAATCAAAGAAACTTTAGGTAGTGATCCAGTTACAGTGAGCGCAGCAAGGGATTGTCCCCAAGGAGCTGTTTTATCTCCGCTGCTGTAGTTCATCGTGGTTGATAACCTCCTAAATATACTGCATTACACGGAAGTTGAAGCATCAGGTTATGCAGGTGATATTACTGTCATTATCAGGGGCAAAAACGATAAAATCCCGTCGGATTTAATGCAAAAAGACCTAAACACCATTAACAACTGGTGTTCCAACCAAGGGTAAAGTGTAAACCCAAATAAAATAATTATAATTCCTTTCACGAAGAGAAGAAAGCTAAATCTAACAGCTCCCACTATGAATTGAGTTCAACTCAACTTCTCAAGTAAGACTAAATATCTAGGAATAGCCCTAGACCAAAAGCTCACCTGGAATCCTCATTCGATTAGAACTATCAAGCGAGCCACGACAGCGTTCTGGACATGCCGCAGATTGTTTAGCAAAACTTGGGGTCTGAAACCGAAAATTATCCATTGTTCAATTTGGATGATAATTACACCTCTGATCACATACGCTTCTTTAGTATGGTGGCCAAAAATAATGAAAAAGACAGCACAAAACCAACTGAACATAGTTCAAAGGTATGCATGTCTGGGCATAACAAGCGCAATGAACACCTGCCCAACAGCAGCAATTGAGGCAATGCTAGGCCTAACTCCTCTCCACCTTTTAGTGAAGAGGGAAGCGATCAAAGGAACCTCAAGATTACTGCAATTAAAACAAAATTACAATTTAAAGAAGAAGACTTCGCTGGTTACATGGGAATCCTCAAGGAATGTAGCCCTGTGATTTTAGCAAAATCTGTTGATTACATGCAACCCAGGTACGAATTTGATCATTTTTTTGAGGTGGACTTAGATAGCTACACTGACGCTCAATCAGTACCTAAAGAAAAACACAAATTATTATTATACAAATTATTATTACATATTATATGGTTTACAGATGGATCAAAGACAGCACATGGGACTCGAGTCGAAATTTATGACCCTAACTAAAGGTTTTCTAAAGCGTTGGGAAAACACCCAACTGTCTTTAAACATGCGATAGAACTCTGCGCCTACGAGTGTCTTCGAAGAAGCCTGAAATGGACAAAGATCTATATTAACTCTGACAGCCAAGCGGCAATAAAGGCTCTCAGCAGCTGCCTTGTCAAATCCAAACTAGTCAACAAACGTTAAAGCAACTGGCTAAACACAAGAGGATCAGCCTTAAGTGGGTGCCAGGGCATAGAGAACTACAAGGAAATGAAGCTGCAAACCAACTCGCTGGAAAAGGATCTGCATCATAATTTCTTGGACCTGAAGCGGCTTTTGGTATTTCTAAAAGTCAAATCAACAATGAAGTCAAAAAATGGGAAACAAAGTCAAGAATCTCCCACTGGAGATTATATCCAGGACTACGGCAGGCGAAAAGATTCATATCTGGAACGCTTGAAAAGGCCAAGATCTACTTAGAACTCAGCAAATCCGAATTAAGGATCCTAACCGGCCTCTTAACAGGACATTGCCCTATGAGATACCACCTCAAGAAAATGGGTCAGGCTGAAACAGACTTATGTCGCTTTGGTGCAGAGACTGCAGAACACGTGCTATGTAAGTGCGATGCGCTTGCACGCAAAAGGCACGTCCAACTTGGATAGGCGTCCTTGGACCCCTCACATGTGGAAAAACTCAATCCCAGGTCCATAATAAACTTCTACAAGAGTTTGAACCTGAGAACTACTTAGATCAGGGTATGCACAAAAGATCTTCTTAGGTCGAGGTGCGGGGTGGACGAACAGAAACACGCAACGACCCATATATAATGTAATCTAATCTATTATATGAAGTAAAAAAATAAAATTTGGGCTGAAATCATAGAATATTTTGGAGAAAAAATAACGTAATCGGATTTTACATTTATTATACAGGGTGACGGTAATTTTATGATATTTATTGTTTTTGTTTGATTCAAAAAAAACGATTTTTTGCCTTGAGACACGAGATTGAAGTTTTCATGACTAAAAAATTAAATTCAGTTCCTGAATTTAGCGACCCATTGTGGCTTTGAGAGTTAGCAATTTTATGCGATTTGATGCAATATTTGAATGAATTTAATATCAAGCTTCAAGGGAAAATTAAACTCATCTGGCATTTCAAGCCAAATTGCAACTATTCATACAATAAGCTGAACGGGAAATATTGGTGCATTTTCTAACGTGTTCTGAACTGAAGAAGAAACAAATCAATGTTTGCTTCCCAAAGAGAAGAATGTTTAAACTGTTGAAACTTCTGAGCGACCATTTCGACGAGAGATTTGCGGATTTTCATGAGCTGAAGAATGATATCCGAAATTTTGAAAATCCATTCTCAATCGATGTTTCCGCGGCACCAATTGAATTACAACTAAAACTCATTGAGTTACAATGTCAAACATTCGTAAAAGGTAACTTTCAAGAAAACGATTTATCGTCGTTTTATGAAGAACTACATGCAGAGAATTATCCTAATTTAAGGAAACTAGGGATGAAGATGATTACTGCCTTTGCCAGCACATATGTATGCGAACAAACTTTCTCAGTGTTGAAGAGAGCCAAACCGTGTCTGCGTTCACGTATGACAGATGATCATCTTCAGTCAGTACTAAGAATGACCGTATCAAATTTTAACCCTAATATTCAATTATCGGATTTCACATATGTCATGAACAATGAATTATATAATAATTATTAATATTAAAAATATACAATATATTTGATAAATTTATGTCCTGTAGTAAGATTGTCTTATAAAATTATTTTATCTATGCATGGATTTGGGCAATATATAACTGCAACCAATGTGGCTCGCGTACAAAAAAAACTTTGGACACCACTGGGATAAAACAAACGCCATAGTTGAGCGGAAAGATTTTATATCTTTCATCTTTACATCTTTACATTTTAATATCAATAAATAAAGAAAGATACAGAAAAGAATTAGATGTTTTAGAGTAAGTAATTATTTTTTACTATTTTTTTATATCTTGCAGTTAATTTTAGTATAACATTTCACCTCAAAAATAATACAATAATGACAAGTTCTCATCATTTAAAACATATCAGATATTAAAATAAAAGCGAATAAAAAAGAATTCTTGAAGCTGAACAATAATAAATATATCAATAACGCATAATATCTTGCTGAGCATTTATATATTAATAAACTTATATTAAATCGAGTTTGAGATATTAAGTCACGTGACTTATGCAACGTGTCTCACTACTAGGAGGCCAAGCCATATCTTCGTTAAGGAAAAAGGCATTCATCTAATTTTTTGTCAAAATAGTTGCGAATATACAGGATGTTCTGTATATTCTGGAGAGATAAGAACTTTATTATTTTTTTAAATTATTTATTTATATTTTTAAATAGCATGACATAGTTTTCTTTGCATCATTGAAAAAACCGTTTATTTCTGGATATACAGCGTGTCTATTAAAGAATGGGCCATAGTGTAAGGGAGATTCCTGGAGTCCAAATAAGCTTATTTAACCAAACTTACCTATGTATAAAAGTTGATAGTAATAGATATGCAAGGGGTCAAAGTTACGAATAAAAACCGTTTTCCCGGTGTAATTTCTAACATGCAGTGAGAAACTTAAAAAAGCAACTTTATCGTGATGGTGGTTTATAATCGGAAAGGAAACTACATCCAGACATTGCTGCTTGCTTTACAATATGTGTTTTCGAAACTTTACCTGTAGGATTGGCTGGATATATTTCGGAAGGTCCTGCTCGGGCCATTCCACTAGTAGTAGATGGTCGAACTACTCCAGGACTAGGGAACATGCTTCCTACTCTAGAGGTAACAGACGCAGCAGCTGCCCTAGAAGTAACAGACACTGGACCCGGTGATGCCGATGTTTCCGTTCCATCCGGGCCTGATGCTGCTGATACCATAGATGTAGCAGGTTGCCAAGACATTCTAATGTGATGGGGATTTGGAAAGCCTCTTCCCATATTAGGAGTGACTGGTCTTTGGGAGGATAATGAAGACAAAGTTGATCGTCTATTAGAATTTATGGAAACTGCCAAGTTGATGATATTATTTCCGCGAAAGTAATCTGTAGCTATAATATTGGTTTCGTCAATCCAATTTTCCCTAACCCATTTAGTTACGTGTTTGTTGAGCTTTTGCGCCATTGCTCTAGTTGTCTTCATTTTAAGAAATATATCGGTCTTAGTTCTAGTGAGTTCTACCATTAAAACTTTTAGAGGTTCATTTTTATAATATTGCAAAGCGTCTTCTAACTGTTCTTTCAAAGATTGTACCTTATTTGTCTTTGTATGGACTTTTTCTATGGAGTGCCATAGCCATGGAGTACCTAAAATGAGTCTTCAATTAACGAAAGTGTTGACCTCACATTTCAACAAATGAATAATTTCCTTATGTGTCGACTTTTAAATAGTACGACATTGGTAATAAATAGAAAATTGTATCTCCCGTGGTTTCAACAAAATAACTTGGCAACGTTTAAGCTAGAATAAAATTTCTATAACGGTCTCTAAAAGTTTTAAAAATACTATAATTGTTTTTAGTGGAGTGTCAGCATTAGAAACCCAAAAACCTGGGATTACAGTTACAGTAATTGAAATTAAATAAAAATATATGGAATGTTTAGATAATAATATATGTAAAAAAGTTTACCTATTACCCATTAAAAATAGTAATAATCAATAATGAACCGGGGATTTCAAAATAAAGTGATGATACTGAAGGAGCATAATGCTCCAGCGATTTTAAGAAAAAAAATTTAAATTACTCTCTTTATCGAAATGCAAATAAATGCATTTTATTTTTTTATTTAAAAATCTTTCGTCGGATGAAAAAATTAAGAGAGAATTGTTACAAAGGATAAACAGTCTTACTAAAAGTCACATTTATTTTGAATAAAAAAAAGCAGTGGCGTGATTTTATAATTGTTTTTAATAATTAATAAACCCATAATTCAAAATAAGTAAAGATAGTTTTTAAAGCTCAATAATTGTTTTAACCGAAAACCGTCCATCAGAAGAAAAAAATTTTAAGGGAGCAATTTTACCAAGAAATAAAGGTCGCTTAGGAAATTAATACCTTATTTGTGAAAAAGCATTAACCTACCATTTTTTCGTTAAGAATACTCAAAGACATATTAGCATGGACGCCACTGATGGCGGAAAATCAAATATTTTTCCTGAAAATAAATCGTGTTTATAACTAGTTAGTATCTACCAAAGTTGAAAAAAATATTTCGAGTGGTTTTTTTCTTAATATTCAAGACCATCTAACTAAAAATAAAGCGTTTCGGGACCTAGCTGACAAAAACTTTTTTCTTAAAATCGCTCGAGGATTATGCTCCTTAAGTATGGACACCTTATTTTGAAACACCCGGTTTATTATTATTAATATTATTTTTAATAAAGATCACAATTTTTTAATAGGTAAACTTTTAACATTGGAAATGTTTATGTTGAGATATGGGGTGAAGTTTCGGGTTTTCGTTCAAGCTTGAGAGAACAAGATGTCGGTCGCTCTGACATAGTCGCCAGTCGAGCGCTCTCGGCGTCGAGAGGCCGGCGTGAAAACTATGGGAGAATGTTAAGTTTACAGTTCACCGCAGTGCACCATATTCGTTTAATCCAGTGACGTTTCATAGGATAAGGCTAACAGCTATGGATATTACGAATATGAAAAATAGCGAAAAATGTAAGATATATCGAGAGCGCAAAAAACGTTTACGAGAGATTGAAAATAGAGAATCTAGTGAGTTAAGTAAGAAAACACCGCTAACAAAAACTGAACACAATAGTCGGTATCGTGAGCATGTAAAGATGCGCAAACTTAAAGGTTCTGAAGTTTACACGGGCTACCCAAGTCAACGGCCCTTAACTGAGGGGTTATAATTCCATTATAATGCTGTAAACTCTTACCCTAAATCCAATTCACGTACTGTCTTGAAAACTTTGAAGTACTCAGTAAACGAATGTGGTAAAATATCTGCACTTATAATTTTTAGGGCTCAAATAAATGTAAATTACTTTTACAATAAAGTTGACAAATTTTTGCTTGTAGCTCACTTGCGCGTTGTCTATTTATAAAAACCTTTGTTATTTTAATTATTACGCAATAATATAGAAAACTATAAAAAAACAGCCAACGGCAATTTGACATTTGTGGCTGGCGATATGTTTTGCTCCCACTCGTACTAATCTTTCCATCGGTCTTACAACATTGACGCATCGTTTTCACAGGATTATTATAATTACTACTCCACCGAAAATAATCGTCTAAATATGTTATTCTTTTAAATTGTTTACCAAAACCGTAAAGTAATTAATTTCCACTTTTTTTCGGCTATTCTAAATATATTACTATAACAAATACCGGGATATCAAAAATTATCTTGGTCAAGGGTGGTTGTGGAATGTAAAAGGTGTGCCATTAGGACTCGTTACTTAAAAAAAATTAACCGCTTCTTTCTTCTTTGTCATCTTTGTTCCACGTTATACATTGCTGACGAATTCTAATAATAACCAAATATCGATGGCCAATGCTACAAACATTTTTTTTTCATTTTTGTATCTTTAATTTTAACAAAATATGTTTTTTTTCATTCTTATTGTTATTTTGACTGTTTTATTTAGGTTCAATTTTTCGATCATCCACACTTCAATCCATTTGATTTCGGTTTTTATGTAACAAATTAACAACCTATTTTTGTTAGATATCATGAGGTGATGTTTTAAGAATTTTAAATACCTTATATTCCTGTGTCAAAAAATGTTTTCAAAGGTAAAATATTTCGTTAATTTTATTAATAATATTTTAAATATATTACACGCTGGGCTGGGTAAAGTAAAATAAAATTTTTGAAATAACACAGCTAACACAAATAATTAATTTACAATAAATGAAGGACTAATTGGTGGTTAAGATAAATAATTTGATATAATGTCAATTTCATTTTTCTTTCCTTAATAAACTAAAATATTATTATATTAAACTCTTATAACAAAATTTATTATCAATTAAATATATTCCGTAATGAAACAGTCGAACATGCTACATTTGGAAATATTTACAACTAGACCGGTTTCGTCTTTTTTTGGTACGATCGCTGTAAAAATTTCCTTCTTTTAGTCTATTAGTGAACCACATATATATTTAAGAGATTTAGACCTCATCGAATGATATGTAATTTACTTATACATTTGAAAAACGTTGTTTTAGTTTAATTATTTACCTTTTATTTATTGTCAAACCGTTCATAGTTTTCTTTTATTTAAGTTTTATTACTTATTACTTGTTTAATTTTTATGAAAGAGAGCAAGATTTCCTATTTAAGCACCCCTTGCAATCCTAAATTGTATTTTTCGATATCGCTCGACACAACATCAGTTTATTATGTCATTTTTTTAAATTTATAATTAATTGAACACCGCACACAAAAATAATAAAAAAATAATTTCATTTGTCGTAATTTTAGATCCAGCAGCAGTTTTTATAAAGAAGGTCCTTTCCTCATAAACCCACAAAAAACATTCCTCTTGAATACTGTATCTAGGTACACTCTGCGAGTCAAAAACTCTAATATACAGCTACCGAAGAAGCAGCACTTTAGTTCACAATTTCATGTTTTATAGTGTTTTATACAAATATGAAATCAAAATTAAATACTTTTATTAAGAAATAAAGATAGAATTTATCTAGGGTAGTTCGGGAAGCTCCACCATTTTCAAAATAGCTCCTTTAGATTTGGAGTAATTAATTATGGCTGTCTACCAAATTTCTTATTAATGGGATTTGGCAACTTTAAAAATTTTTTAACAAACAATCCACGTGGATCATCCTATATGATAATGGCGCCAGTAATTCTCATTATTAAACTTGTGTCGAAAAAACTTGATGCATTTTTTGATATCGCAAGGGAAACATTAGTTTCTTTGTTAGGAAACCATCGCTTGTCACTTAACAAAAAAAAAAATATATTTTCAATTGCCAGTGTCATAGGCAAGTTTTGCAATAATCAATCATTGTCATTAACTTCTCAAGCAGTTTTCATCAAATTTGGATCATTAGTTTGCTTTTAAAAAAAATAATATAAAGAATAATTTATTATTTTTAATGGTGGACTCTTATGGTGTGTTTACACTAGACACTTTATTCCGTATATTTCTCTTTAACATAAATGGCAGCTATTCTGAAAAAAGCTATCTTTTCCCAGCTGTGTAAATAAGTCTGATAGCTTCTCTCAGGATAGTTGACACTTATATCAGAAAGAAATGCATGGAATAAAGTTCCTAATACAAAGGCAGCCTTATTGGTCGAAAACATTATGTTTATTACATTTATTTAAGACAAAAGACATGGAACACGACTTATATGGATCACAGAAGAACATATGGAAAATGATAAATAGACAAGGCAAGGATATGAATGAATTCACATAAATAAACTATATCATAGAAGAACAATGGACTAAACAGCTCACAAAACTATATGAAGAACCAGAATCAGATGATAATGAAGATGATAATGAAAATAACAAGACCAGCAATGATATATTTTAAATATCAGAGAAAGAAATGAACACCCAGATAAAACGATTAAAGAACAGAAAAGCTCCGGGTCCAAATGAAATATGCAACAAACTTATCAATTATGGAGGAAAAATATTGTGCACATGGTTTCAGAAACTGTTTAACAACATAATTCATAGCGGAAAAGTACCAGCAGAATGGGAGTAAAGCGTTTTGGTACCAATAAAAGAAAGGAGACAGGAGAGAACAAGACAACTATCGAGGAATCAGCTTATTAAATACCATGCTAAAGCTGTTAACTGCAATAATAAAAAATAAGATAGAAGAAAGATTAGACATAGCGAGGGACAACAAAGTTGCAGAAGAAACCGTAACACTATAGATGCTAAGATGCTAGATGCTAAGACAAATAGTTGAAAAGTCAATTGGATAAATACAACGAGCCCGCATATACACATCAAGAAAGTCAAACACTGTCCATAGGGAGAATGTTAAGGAAAGATTTAACATTGAGAGCTAATAGCGGAATAGATGAGCGGTGCCTTGTATTCTCCTACACCGGTGTAAACAATTCAACGCAGAGCGCAGCAATCAGTGCTGGTGGAGATTTCAGTAGTACATCATAGCTTGTGACGTGTTTTGTTATAAGATTACTACTGGCAGGCAACCACTTTATTAAAATTTGCGTACCACGTGCTGTTTGTTCTTTTAGTCCGTTGATTTAAGCAACGTCAGAGGCAAAATAAAACTGGTATTCTTTGATAACCAAAATAAATAAACGAGATTTCTTAAACAAAATAAATAATAATTCTAATGAAGAATATAACAAAATCACTCTTTAAACAATACAATATAAGGAGTTCAAATAGGCCGCCATACTGTGCTAAACATAATTCCTGTTTGTTGTAAAACTCTCGACGAGTTTTTTCTAAGATCTAAATTGAAAGATAGGAGCATGCTGCGTTAAAGTAGGGGAATACGTTCAGCGGCCGTAGAAAACTATGGAAGGGACAATTCTTAGCGTTTTACATGGACAGTGAAAATTTTTCCTTATCTGTATATGACGCCCTTGCGCATTATAAGCGTGCGTTTAGGTTAGAGTCCTATTTCATGATAGAAATTTCAGGTGTCTGCGACTAAATTTCCTTGCCCGTTTACACTATGACACAAATGTAGCTGAATAAAATTGCTGACACTTCTAGCTGAGATAAAGTGTCAACATAAAATATCTCTGCTGCTTTAAATAATCACATTGTGATTCTGGATATTCGATTCTGCAACCAATGCTTAGCAAATATTAAATAGCTTATGTCTAACTGAATTTGCATTTTACTTATATGGAATAATATCTCAATATTAAAAGTGATATACAATGGCTAATCACATGAAATATACCGAGAGAAATTAGACGACTACAACTTATGAGATGTATGTCAGACAATGGCTGAAATTTGTGTCGACATTTTGTGTCGACATTTTGCGTCGACATTTTGTGTCGAGTAATTTATGTGATTAGTCCCAGATAGCTTCTTTCAGAATTGTTTACACTTGATATATTACTATGTCAGGGAAAAATATACGGGATAAAGTGTTTAATCTAAACGCACCCTAAGTTTATAATACCTCATCATGTAATCATGTTGCTGTGCAACGGTGGCGTTTAAAAATAATTCTCTTTTATATCAAATCATTTTGGCGTAATAGATGTCACAAATTAGTTAATCGTAAATGTTAAAAAGGAAAAAAATTGAATTAAATAGCAGATTTGTAGGACATTAAACGTTGAAGGCACCACTGGTGTTAAACGATAATAACGCCCTCGCTCGACGAACACCCCTCGGGCCAGAAGCCCCAAGAAAGTACACTGTCGACGTTAGTGCGTTATTATCTTTATATCATCCTTAGTACCTTAATAACTATAATGGTAATTTTTTAGATTCGCAGTGTCTATAATTAAGGGAAAAATTAAAACTTCACATTCAGTTCATTCCAGCAATGTCAATCAACCTAGGCTAAATAAGATCTCACGGATGAGAAGTAAAAAGAATGGCAAATTCGATGATTATAGTATTAGGCTCCAATGATAGAATTGTAACAAAATTTTCAATCTGCTTGTTTGTTGATTAGTCCTACATTAGTTAGTAATGTCTTAATACAGCAAAATCCACAAGATATAAATTTAAAAATACTTACTATTAACAGTAACTCTATCCGAATAACAAACTATCAGATTTTTTCCTGCTTGCCAAATTTCATTTAAGGTTGGACTCATATTAGTTTCGCTAGGGGGACGAGGGTAAGCGAATTCTCCAAATTCCCATTTTATAACTCTCAAAAATTTTTGATGTAACCTATGAGTAATCTCAGCAGGATGATAATATCCGTAAAAATCAATTATAATTATTTCCTTTGGCGCCAGTTGTAAGAATCTTCGAACTTGTTCAAACAGAGGTTCCAGCGGTTGTATTTTTACCTTGTCATGATCTATGTAAAATCTGGAGGATTAGAATCAATAACTGATCCAAATAAACGTAAAGAATCATACCCTTTATTGTCGTAGTATCCTAATTTTATCTGAAAGTATCTAATACCCCAAACCAGCTGCTCAAAAAAGTTATCCTCCTGTGGTAGTACAAAATCTTTTCCAAGTGCAGGTCCTCCTCGGTATGAACCAGAGTCATGAGTTCCTGGGATAATTAAATTACCAATTTGAATCTCGCCTAATACATTCCTAAAATAAATTCAATTGTTGTTATTGCAAAGAATACATATCCTTTAATCTGCGAAATCCCTCTGCAATAATAAACATATTACTAACAATTTAAATTATGTTCCCAAATAAAGAAAACTGCAGCTTTTGATTGATTAGGTATCGCAGGGGGAATGTCTTCATTGCCCACTTCAATCCTCTATATTATTTTACCACAGTGAACCAAATATGGGTAAATACCTGAATGCATCGCAAATATCTCAAAAAGGACATCATTAACCACAACCTGAAGAATTCGCGTTTTATAAATTAATCTGAAAGGGAAGAGAACGGGTCGAAGACCATAAGTTAATAAAAAAAATATGTTATAAAAGGCTTTTGAGATATGCAATGCAACAATAGAAACATTTGTTAAACAGGAAAATTTTTGTCACCACAATTTCTAACGGGAAAGTAAAATATAAATAAGGAAGATCTAAAACAAAAATTCTATATCCATGATATAATAAAACTATGGGCACTAAAAACTATGTAACTACCTTGTAGATGAGAACATTTAATGGTTTATTTCAACAAGATAAGACAGAAAGTCGGGAAGATTGCACAGTGATAAGCAAAGGCAGTTACATATCGCTTTATATCTTTCGAAACCTCATATTTGGACTTGAAGAATAAAATTGAAGGTGTAATAAAATATATATTTCTTTCAGAATCTGACCATGTCAAAAAGCTACTAAAAGTGTTTCACGGTTTGTCCACCATCTTAAGGGACTTCTTCAGGAACAAAAGAAATAATAAATGAAATATAATTAAAAAATTAACCAAGAGCGGGTCGGGCTCCCAAAATTGCTACAGTAAACAGTCATTAGACCAAATTAAATCATTTTTACTTACGCATGATTTCGAAATTTTATCCAAATGCACACTTTTTCTACAATCAATCGTAATATTTACGGAACTAATAATGTCTCAGGTACTCGTAAAAAGTATTCGTTAGCATTTTGCAATGAGTCGATGACTAACATAGTTTATGAGATCACATCGAATCGCGCTGAGATGTTCGATTCCAACTACAATTACTGCGATGCGCGCAATTTAATAAACCTCTGTTAACCCCGAAAGCATTAATCCAAATCAAATGAGGTAAAAAACTGTTTTGCATTTCATCCTTCAGCTAAATCAAGTTATTAAAAAAAAAATAAACACTATATGGGTGAAAAAGTTTTGGAATGCAAACAACTATTTTTCCATAAAATATTTTTACCTTTGGAAATGTTTATGTTCCGATATGGCGCCAAGTTTCAACTTTTCGTTCAAGGCCAAAAGTGCTCGGTATCGCTCTATACATTTGCCACTCGACACCTCGGCATTAAGAGGTACCTACGCTGGCGCGGAACCTTGGGGTGAAATGTTCAGTTTATAGTTAACCGCATATTGAGAATATAACAAACGATTACGAGAGATAGGGATTATCATAGGTTTGTTCCAACCGAACATTTCTGATTCGTTTCCGACTAATTCATGAACTAGTTCGTACGCATGCGTGCATTCCGTATTATACTCCGACTGGTTTGGGATTGTACACGTTAGAACGCTCTTTGGGATTTCTCGGAAAACCTCTGGTCTTCGCCGTCTGTCTCAATCGAAAGCGATGAAAATAAATCTTCATCACATATAAATCCCTCTACGAAATTCATTGTTGTTATTTTTGAGCAAATATAGTGGATGAAAAATAGAATTCAGAACTTAACAACGCAATTTACTGCCAGTACAAGCTCTCGGCTGCTGACTGTTCCGATTGATCACAAATCAATTCACGAACTAGTCAAAGCACTGTTGGAACACCGGACTGCCAGTTGGGTTGGAGTTTGCACTTGGTTGGAACGGTAACATGCGCCGGACGGTTGCAAACTAGTTTGATGTTCGGTTGGAACAAACCTAATGAGTTGAGTATAACAACGCCGTTAACAAAACTTCCATAAGTAAGTGTTAACGTGAGCGCGTAAAGGTGCTCTTGAAATTTCTGATGTTCACTTAGATAGATTTGATAATAGTGAACGCATTATGCTTAGGAGACGAAGACGCCTAGCTAAATTGTATATGTCGACGAAGCCATGTTATCTTAAGTGGTTATGTGATAGTTTCCTAGTAATAAGTTTTGTTTATCTTATATGACTCCAGCAGGTCGAAAAGCCGGCCCGCACGTAGTCAATAAATTAGGGGACCGGTCTTGTAAGTTTGTTTCAATGTTTAGTCTAGGATAAGGAACAAAGAACGCACTGATATTTTTATAAAGGAAATATCACGTTGAGTGGAACGGGGCCGGGGAAAAAAGGGATTTGGTTGTGGAAAGTAGAGGTAGTAAATTGAGAGATCTGAAGGCAATCGGAACCGGCTCCGGATCGCTAGTTCTTTGTTCTTTTATTTTATTGTTTAAAGTCTAGTTTTAAAAGATAATTAATTTACGGTTCTCGTGGATCGCTGTATCCGTCGTTGTAGTGTTTGTTGCAATAAAACTAATTAATCGTGTCAAGGTGTTTGTTATTATTTTAAATTACCAAAATAATGGATGACCGGCAAACCCTCAACCCTTCAGTTCCGACATCAGAAGTGGGATCGCCTTTACAAAAAGAAAATGCCCAAGTAAATGAAAACATCACTAATGAAAGTGTATCAAATCAAATGGAGGGGCTGTTGAAGAAGATGATTGAATTACAAAGTCTTCCAGGGCCATCATTTCAGTCAACGACTTCTGCTCAGCAACTACAATTATTACCGAAGTTTGATCCAAGTTCGAAAATAGCAGATCCGGAGGGTTGGTGCTGTTTGGTAGATGAATTTGTGAAAATTCACCAATTATCTGGAATCACGCTCGTAATAAGCCTCTCGAATGCACTTAAAGGTGAAGCTGCCGATTGGCTAATTCGCTGTCGACCACTTGGAAAAGAATGGCAGGATCTTCGAACCGAATTTCTTTCATCATTTTCCAAACCAACTGATTTGATGGATCTTTTCAGTGAAGCCGTCAATGGACGACCGCAATCTGAAAGCGAAGCAACACTTTTAGATGAGGGTTTGCATGTATTACGTTTAGCATTACATTTAATTAAAAACCGCGAGAGTGACGAAGCCTTGGCTACTCTGTTTGCTTGTCATATGGTAGGTAGCCGATCTGAATCACTGCGTAAGCGGCTACAGGTGGATACTCCGAAGGACTTAAAAGGTTTTTGTGTCGCGTTGCGTGGCTCTTTGGGTAAACGATCGGCGCTATTTCGGGCAGATCATCATATTAGTCCGAAGCGTCGTGCTTTTACCTCGCAGGGACAAAATGACCGTTCGTTTGGGGGAACGTGTCATTCTTGTGGAAAAAAAGGCCACAAATCATATCAGTGTCGACCTATTAAATTCGAGCGAAAGCCTGGTTCTTTCAATGCTAGTGTCACCTGTTTTTCATGTGGAAAAGTTGGCCACGTATCTACGCACTGTCCCAATAAGAAGCCGTCATCAACAAATAAATCGGCCGATGAAAAGCGAATTAATTTGGTGGCCATAGAGACTCTCCCAAAAGGACAATTAAAATTGCATAATGGTAAGATTTTAGCATTTATTTTTGACTCTGGTGCTGACTGTTCTTTGATAAAAAATAGTACTGCCATTCTAATTGATGGAAAATGGCAAAATTGTTTAATTTCTTTGAAAGGTATAGGCGATAATTCCATTCTTTGTACTTTGCAGAAATTAGTGTTAGCTGAGATTGAGAACATTTCTGTTGAACTGTTGTTACATGTAGTACCTGATGATAGTATTTCGTTTGATATTGTAATTGGTCGAGATATTATTGCTCAAAACATAAGCGTTTCTTATGGTCAAAGGGGGCTTAATTTTACCCGTGAAAAGTTTATTGCGGTCTGTGAAAATACTTCGCTAAATTTTGAACAAATTGATACAGACTTATCAGAAACCGATAGATCTCTATTAGTTGAAGTCCTATTAAAATATAAAAATTATTTCGTTAATGGTGTTCCAACTAGTAGGGTAAACTCAGGTACTTTAGAAATACGTTTAAAGGACCCTAATAAGTTCGTGCAGCGAAGACCGTATCGCTTGGCTCCTCTCGAAAGAGAAATTGTTCGATCCAAGATTTCTGAGTTGATTGGAGGCAAATATTATTCAGCCTAGTTGTTCACCGTTTGCGAGTCCTATTACGCTGGTGAAGAAAAAGGATGGATCTGACAGAATGTGTTGCGATTTTCGTGAATTAAATCGCAATACAGTCCCTGACAAATATCCATTACCTTTAATAAGTGACCTTATAAATCGTTTACATGGAGCGTACTACTTTAGCTCTTTAGATATGGCTTCCGGATTCTATCAAATTCCTATAAATCCAAATAGTATTGAAAAAACTGCATTTGTAACACCGGATGGTCAATACGAGTTTTTAACTATGCCGTTTGGGCTTATGAACGCTCCATCTGTTTATCAGCGAGCCATTGATAAGGCACTCGGTGACCTTCGCAGTACAATTGCTGTGGTCTACATGGACGATGTCCTCATACCATCAGCTTCAGTTTCTGAGGGAATCGAGCGGTTAAATTGTGTAATTAATGTCCTTGCTAAGGCGGGTTTTTCGTTTAATCTTAAAAAATGTAGATTTTTAAAAATGCAGGTTGAATATCTTGGCTATTTAATTCGTGGTGGACAACTTTTTCCAAATCCTCGTAAAGTTTCTGCTTTAAATAATTTGCCGGTGCCGAAAGTCCCTACACAAATTCGTCAGTTTCTTGGTTTAGCATCATATTTTCGACAGTTTATTCCAAACTTTGCTAAAATCGCAACCCCATTATATCAGCTGACAAAAGATAGTGTTAAAACAATTAAATGGCTGCCAAAGCACGAGGAGGCCCGTGAAATTTTAATTAAAGCCCTCACTACCGAACCGGTACTTACTATTTACGACCCTAGCCTGCCTATCGAATTACACACAGATGCCAGTTCTGTGGGATATGGAGCGGTATTTTTACAAAAGCAAAATTCTAAGTGGCATGCTGTCGCATACTTTAGTAAACGAACCACCGAAGTCGAGTCAAGATATCATTCATATGAGTTGGAGACTTTAGCAGTTGTCAATGCCGTGAAACATTTTAGGCACTTTTTATATGGAAAACACTTCACTGTTGTGACAGATTGCAATTCTTTAAAGGCTTCTCGAAATAAAATTGATTTAACGCCTCGAGTTCACCGTTGGTGGGCATTTTTGCAAAGTTTTGATTTTGACATTCAATATCGAGAAGGCGTGCGTATGAAACATGCCGACTATTTTTCACGCAACCCTCAATCAGATTTAAATGATTCTTCAAAATCATCACTTTGCCCGAGATTTTCTCCTGTTGCAAAAATTATTGAGCTAATAGATTTGCAAAAGGATTGGCTTCAGGTTGAACAACAACGAGATAATGAAATTTTTCAACTAATTGGAAAATGGAAATCGCATGAATTACCTCCTGCCCTGGAGAAGACATATGATTTAAGAAATCATATCTTGTTTCGCAAAATAGAGAGAGAAGGTAGATCAAAATGGCTACCAATAGTCCCTCGTTCTATGGCTTGGTCAATAATTAATCATATTCATGTCGATTTGAAACATTTGGGATGGGAAAAGACTTTGGATAAATTGTATGAATTTTATTGGTTTCCGAATATGTCAAAGAATGTCAAAAAATTTGTCGATAATTGTTTAATTTGCAAAGCATCTAAAGGTAAATCTGGTAAATCTCAAATTCAACTACACCCTATTCCCAAAGTTGCAAAACCGTGGCACACTATTCACGTTGACATCTCTGGAAAACTAAGTGGTAAAAGTGATAAAAAAGAATACGTTTTTGTTATCATAGATGCTTTCACTAAATTTGTTGTTCTATATCAGATCACCACACTTACTGGCAAACAAGCAGTAGCATCGTTGCAAAATTTTACGCACATGTTTGGTGCTCCATCTAAAATAATTTCTGATCAGGGGAAATGTTTTACAAGCTCAGAATTTAAAAAATTTTGTTCTGATAACAACATTGAACTTCATTTTGTTGCTCATAGCGCAAGTCGAGCCAACGGTCAAGTTGAACGTGTTATGCAAGTTTTAAAAAATGTCTTTACTGCCATTGAGGCTGAAGGAAATAAAACATGGCAAGATAGTTTAGGTGAGGTTCAGTTGGCATTAAATAGCACAAAACACAAAACTACAGGATTTAGTCCTGCTGAATTGTTATTTGGAACAAAAATTAATTCGCTACATTTAAACTCAATAGTTCATCAACTAGTTATTGATGACGAGAACAAGCAGGTATCTTTATTAGAAATTAGAGAAAAAGCTAGCGAAAACTATATTGAATGCTGCAAAGTACAATAGAAAGCGTTTTAATTTTGGCAAAGCCAAAATTGGATTATTTAATGTAGATGATTTTGTTTATGCTAGAAGTAACGAAAGGACGTTATCAAAATTAGATCCCAAATTTCGAGGACCATATAGAATAATTAAAATTTTGCCAAATGATAGATACGAAGTGCAAAGGGTTAATGGGAGAGGTGGTATTAGTAAATTTGTTCATGATCAGTTAAGAGCAGTGCCGAGTGGTCAAGAGCGGGAAATGTTTGATTTTGCAGGAAGTTCTGAAAGTGATTCAGAGTCTCCAGTGTCGGAGCATAAAGATATCTGAATAACTTGAATTACTTTGTTTAATCTATAATTATAGTAAATTGTGGCAAGCTTGGCAATGCCTAAGAATAAAGTATCAGCTGTTGTGTTATTGTTTTTTTTGTAAACACTATGTATGGTTTACTAAGAGCTGTTGCGATAGCTGTTGTGTAGTTGAGGAAGATTGCTGCGGTGATCTGTCCTAGAGGCTGCTGCGGTAGTCAGTGTTATTGTGTTTGCGAACACTATGGTTTACTAAGAGCTGTTGCGATAGCTCTTGTGTAGTTGAGGAAGATTGCTGCGGTGATCTGTCCTAGAGGCTGCTGCGGTAGTCAGTGTTATTGTGTTTGCGAACACAATAATGTTTATTGTTGAAGAAAAGATTGCTGCGGTAATCTTTTGTTTGTTGGTTTAGCGTTTGCGAGCGCTGTGTATGTTCTAGTAAGAGCTACTGCGGTAGCTGATAGTCTTATTGCCTGTTTTGATTTGTCAGGAAGGACGAGCTGTAGTTTATAGCTTATGATTTTCTTGGTTCCAGGTGGAACATTAGAGTAGCGCACGAGGACGTGCGATAGGTCAGTATGGCCGTGTCGACGAAGCCATGTTATTTTAAGTGGTTATGTGATAGTTTCCTAGTAATAAGTTTTGTTTATCTTATATGACTCCAGCAGGTCGAAAAGCCGGCCCGCACGTAGTCAATAAATTAGGGGACCGAGATCGGTCTTGTAAGTTTGTTTCAATGTTTAGTCTAGGATAAGGAACAAAGAACCCACTGATATTTTTATAAAGGAAATATCACGTTGAGTGGAACGGGGCCGGGGAAAAAGGGATTTTGGTGGCAGAAAGTAGAGGCAGTGAATTGAGAGATTTGAAGGCAATCGGGACCGGCTCCGGATCGCTAGTTCTTTGTTCTTTTATTTTATTGTTTAAAGTCTAGTTTTAAAAGATAATTAATTTACGGTTCTCGTGGATCGCTGTATCGGTCGTTGTAGTGTTTGTTACAATAAAACTAATTAATCGTGTCAAGGTGTTTGTTATTATTTTAAATTACCAAAATAATGGATGACCGGCAAACCCTCAACCCTTCAGTTCCGACATCAGAAGTGGGATCGCCTTTACAAAGAGAAAATGCCCAAGTAAATGAAAACATCACTAATGAAAGTGTATCAAATCAAATGGAGGGGCTGTTGAAGAAGATGATTGAATTACAAAGTCTTCCAGGGCCATCATTTCAGTCAACGACTTCTGCTCAGCAACTACAATTATTACCGAAGTTTGATCCAAGTTCGAAAATAGCAGATCCGGAGGGTTGGTGCTGTTTGGTAGATGAATTTGTGAAAATTCACCAATTATCTGGAATCACGCTCGTAATAAGCCTCTCGAATGCACTTAAAGGTGAAGCTGCCGATTGGCTAATTCGCTGTCGACCACTTGGAAAAGAATGGCACGATCTTCGAACCGAATTTCTTTCATCATTTTCCAAACCAACTGATTTGATGGATCTTTTCAGTGAAGCCGTCAATGGCGACCGCAATCTGATAGCGAAGCAACACTTTTAGATGAAGGTTTGCATGTATTACGTTTAGCATTACATTTAATTAAAAATCGCGAGAGTGACGAAGCCTTGGCTACTCTGTTTGCTTGTCATATGGTAGGTAGCCGATCTGAATCACTGCGTAAGCGGCTACAGGTGGATACTCCGAAGGACTTAAAAGGTTTTTGTGTCGCGTTGCGTGGCTCTTTGGGTAAACGATCGGCGCTATTTCGGGCAGATCATCATATTAGTCCGAAGCGTCGTGCTTTTACCCCGCAGGGACAAAATGACCGTCCGTTTGCGGGAACGTGTCATTCTTGTGGAAAAAAAGGCCACAAATCATATCAGTGTCGACCTATTAAATTCGAGCGAAAGCCTGGTTCTTTCAATGCTAGTGTCACCTGTTTTTCATGTGGAAAAGTTGGCCACGTATCTACGCACTGTCCCAATAAGAAGCCGTCATCAACAAATAAATCGGCCGATGAAAAGCGAATTAATTTGGTGGCCATAGAGACTCTCCCAAAAGGACAATTAAAATTGCATAATGGTAAGATTTTAGCATTTATTTTTGACTCTGGTGCTGACTGTTCTTTGATAAAAAATAGTACTGCCATTCTAATTGATGGAAAATGGCAAAATTGTTTAATTTCTTTGAAAGGTATAGGCGATAATTCCATTCTTTGTACTTTGCAGAAATTAGTGTTAGCTGAGATTGAGAACATTTCTGTTGAACTGTTGTTACATGTAGTACCTGATGATAGTATTTCGTTTGATATTGTAATTGGTCGAGATATTATTGCTCAAAACATAAGCGTTTCTTATGGTCAAAGGGGGCTTAATTTTACCCGTGAAAAGTTTATTGCGGTCTGTGAAAATACTTCGCTAAATTTTGAACAAATTGATACAGACTTATCAGAAACCGATAGATCTATATTAGTTGAAGTCCTATTAAAATATAAAAATTATTTCGTTAATGGTGTTCCAACTAGTAGGGTAAACTCAGGTACTTTAGAAATACGTTTAAAGGACCCTAATAAGTTCGTGCAGCGAAGACCATATCGCTTGGCTTCTCTCGAAAGAGAAATTGTTCGATCCAAGATTTCTGAGTTGTTGGAGGCAAATATTATTCAGCCTAGTTGTTCACCGTTTGCGAGTCCTATTACGCTGGTGAAGAAAAAGGATGGATCTGACAGAATGTGTTGCGATTTTCGTGAATTAAATCGCAATACAGTCCCTGACAAATATCCATTACCTTTAATAAGTGACCTTATAAATCGTTTACATGGAGCGTACTACTTTAGCTCTTTAGATATGGCTTCCGGATTCTATCAAATTCCTATAAATCCAAATAGTATTGAAAAAACTGCATTTGTAACACCGGATGGTCAATACGAGTTTTTAACTATGCCGTTTGGGCTAATGAACGCTCCATCTGTTTATCAGCGAGCCATTGATAAGGCACTCGGTGACCTTCGCAGTACAATTGCTGTGGTCTACATGGACGATGTCCTCATACCATCAGCTTCAGTTTCCGAGGGAATCGAGCGGTTAAATTGTGTAATTAATGTCCTTGCTAAGGCGGGTTTTTCGTTTAATCTTAAAAAATGTAGATTTTTAAAAATGCAGGTTGAATATCTTGGCTATTTAATTCGTGGTGGACAACTTTTTCCAAATCCTCGTAAAGTTTCTGCTTTAAATAATTTGCCGGTGCCGAAAGTCCCTACACAAATTCGGCAGTTTCTTGGTTTAGCATCATATTTTCGACAGTTTATTCCAAACTTTGCTAAAATCGCAACCCCATTATATCAGCTGACAAAAGATAGTGTTAAAACAATTAAATGGCTGCCAAAGCACGAGGAGGCCCGTGAAATTTTAATTAAAGCCCTCACTACCGAACCGGTACTTACTATTTACGACCCTAGCCTGCCTATCGAATTACACACAGATGCCAGTTCTGTGGGATATGGAGCGGTATTTTTACAAAAGCAAAATTTTAAGTGGCATGCTGTCGCATACTTTAGTAAACGAACCACCGAAGTCGAGTCAAGATATCATTCATATGAGTTGGAGACTTTAGCAGTTGTCAATGCCGCGAAACATTTTAGGCACTTTTTATATGGAAAACACTTCACTGTTGTGACAGATTGCAATTCTTTAAAGGCTTCTCGAAATAAAATTGATTTAACGCCTCGAGTTCACCGTTGGTGGGCATTTTTGCAAAGTTTTGATTTTGACATTCAATATCGAGAAGGCGTGCGTATGAAACATGCCGACTATTTTTCACGCAACCCTCAATCAGATTTAAATGATTCTTCAAAATCATCACTTTGCCCGAGATTTTCTCCTGTTGCAAAAATTATTGAGCTAATAGATTTGCAAAAGGATTGGCTTCAGGTTGAACAACAACGAGATAATGAAATTTTTCAACTAATTGGAAAATGGAAATCGCATGAATTACCTCCTGCCCTGGAGAAGACATATGATTTAAGAAATCATATCTTATTTCGCAAAATAGAGAGAGAAGGTAGATCAAAATGGCTACCAATAGTCCCTCGTTCTATGGCTTGGTCAATAATTAATCATATTCATGTCGATTTGAAACATTTGGGATGGGAAAAGACTTTGGATAAATTGTATGAATTTTATTGGTTTCCGAATATGTCAAAGAATGTCAAAAAATTTGTCGATAATTGTTTAATTTGCAAAGCATCTAAAGGTAAATCTGGTAAATCTCAAATTCAACTACACCCTATTCCCAAAGTTGCAAAACCATGGCACACTATTCACGTTGACATCTCTGGAAAACTAAGTGGTAAAAGTGATAAAAAAGAATACGTTTTTGTTATCATAGATGCTTTCACTAAATTTGTTGTTCTATATCAGATCACCACACTTACTGGCAAACAAGCAGTAGCATCGTTGCAAAATTTTACGCACATGTTTGGTGCTCCATCTAAAATAATTTCTGATCAGGGGAAATGTTTTACAAGCTCAGAATTTAAAAAATTTTGTTCTGATAACAACATTGAACTTCATTTTGTTGCTCATAGCGCAAGTCGAGCCAACGGTCAAGTTGAACGTGTTATGCAAGTTTTAAAAAATGTCTTTACTGCCATTGAGGCTGAAGGAAATAAAACATGGCAAGATAGTTTAGGTGAGGTTCAGTTGGCATTAAATAGCACAAAACACAAAACTACAGGATTTAGTCCTGCTGAATTGTTATTTGGAACAAAAATTAATTCGCTACATTTAAACTCAATAGTTCATCAACTAGTTATTGATGACGAGAACAAGCAGGTATCTTTATTAGAAATTAGAGAAAAAGCTAGCGAAAATATATTGAATGCTGCAAAGTACAATAGAAAGCGTTTTAATTTTGGCAAAGCCAAAATTGGATTATTTAATGTTGATGATTTTGTTTATGCTAGAAGTAACGAAAGGACGTTATCAAAATTAGATCCCAAATTTCGAGGACCATATAGAATAATTAAAATTTTGCCAAATGATAGATACGAAGTGCAAAGGGTTAATGGGAGAGGTGGTATTAGTAAATTTGTTCATGATCAGTTAAGAGCAGTGCCGAGTGGTCAAGAGCGGGAAATGTTTGATTTTGCAGGAAGTTCTGAAAGTGATTCAGAGTCTCCAGTGTCGGAGCATAAAGATATCTGAATAACTTGAATTACTTTGTTTAATCTATAATTATAGTAAGTTGTGGCAAGCTTGGCAATGCCTAAGAATAAAGTATCAGCTGTTGTGTTATTGTTTTTTTTTTGTTTTTTTTTGTAAACACTATGGTTTACTAAGAGCTGTTGCGATAGCTGTTGTGTAGTTGAGGAAGATTGCTGCGGTGATCTGTCCTAGAGGCTGCTGCGGTAGTCAGTGTTATTGTGTTTGCGAACACTATGGTTTACTAAGAGCTGTTGCGATAGCTGTTGTGTAGTTGAGGAAGATTGCTGCGGTGATCTGTCTTAGAGGCTGCTGCGGTAGTCAGTGTTATTGTGTTTGCGAACACAATAATGTTTATTGTTGAAGAAAAGATTGCTGCGGTAATCTTTTGTTTGTCGGTTTAGCGTTTGCGAGCGCTGTGTATGTTCTAGTAAGAGCTACTGCGGTAGCTGATAGTCTTATTGCCTGTTTTGATTTGTCAGGAAGGACGAGCTGTAGTTTATAGCTTATGATTTTCTTGGTTCCAGGTGGAACATTAGAGTAGCGCACGAGGACGTGCGATAGGTCAGTATGGCCGTGTCGACGAAGCCATGTTATCTTAAGTGGTTATGTGATAGTTTCCTAGTAATAAGTTTTGTTTATCTTATATGACTCCAGCAGGTCGAAAAGCCGGCCCGCACGTAGTCAATAAATTAGGGGACCGGTCTTGTAAGTTTGTTTCAATGTTTAGTCTAGGATAAGGAACAAAGAACGCACTGATATTTTTATAAAGGAAATATCACGTTGAGTGGAACGGGGCCGGGGAAAAAAGGGATTTGGTTGTGGAAAGTAGAGGTAGTGAATTGAGAGATCTGAAGGCAATCGGAACCGGCTCCGGATCGCTAGTTCTTTGTTCTTTTATTTTATTGTTTAAAGTCTAGTTTTAAAAGATAATTAATTTACGGTTCTCGTGGATCGCTGTATCCGTCGTTGTAGTGTTTGTTGCAATAAAACTAATTAATCGTGTCAAGGTGTTTGTTATTATTTTAAATTACCAAAATAATGGATGACCGGCAAACCCTCAACCCTTCAGTTCCGACATATAGTATATTAAAATACAAATTTTGTCCCCTGAAACCAAGAAAGATTGGTTTCAGGGGACAAGATTTGTATTTCAATTTTTGAAGATGACTAAGGGCCAGTCCGTTCTACCAAATGTATAGTATATTATAATTATATATTAAGGATTTAGGACCAAAGACTTCAATTCTATCTCATATGCATTACCGTAATGTCCAAATCGATAATCCACAATACATTGTCAACTCTTTTATAGAAAATTTTGCCAGTGCATATACTCGAAACAATAGTTTAAAAAATATTACAAATGAATCGCCTGAATATTTTAATAAAATTAAAAATATTTGTAACATCGATGAAAGTGACGTAAAGCTATCAAAAAGCTGAAAGCAAACTTTAATGCCGGAATTGCTTTTTTTTGTAAAAGACTGTTCCCCAGCTCTACTTAAGCCCCTTTGTATTCTATTTAACCAAAGTTTATCCACAAAGAGATTTTTACCTGTTTGGAAATGTACAAGAATTTGTCCTATATACAGGATGAGCCACGCTGAACGCTATGGCCTCTAGGAACTATGGGGTCCCATATTTTAAAAAATAAACATAATAGTTAAATATAGGACCCTAGGATCTATATGCTAAATATATTTTCAAATATACAGGGTGTTCCAGAAAATTGCTACATATAAAATGTGTGATTTTTTAAATAAGATCCCATGTTTTTCTTTTCATTTTTAAATTCAGTGCAAAAAATAACGTCAATGTTATTCAAATTTCTCTATACCAAAACCTTATCCTTTTTAAGATAATCAGCTTTTTTTTAAAAAACACAAGTTTTTCATAAGAAAATTTTACTCCTAAAAGTAAAAAATTTTGATATTGCCGTCTTTAAATTTTTATTTGGCATACTTCTTGCTTAAAAATGCAGTTGTGATGAATACCTAACTTTACAGCAGAATGTTTTAAATTAACTGAAACATTTACTCAAAATTCAGACTCCAATTTCTTTGTTAATTTAAATAGAATGCCTAGTATTTATTTTAAATACTAGAAAATTTAATTAGATGCATTTATTATACCTAAATTTAATGGTGTGAAAGATAAAACCCGTTTTTGGCGAATTGTGCAGCTTTTAATCCGATATCCAACATAACAATTCAACATAGTTGGCAAAAAATGTGGAGCTAATTAGACAAGGCTTCTGCTGATTTTCACAGTTTTGTAAGAGAATATTTAAACACGAAATTTCAAAATAAATGGATTGGAAGAGACGATCCTCATAACTGACCACCCAAAACGTCGGACCTAACCCTAATGGACTTTTTCCTATAGGGGTGTGTAAAAAACATCTTCTACAATGTTTTCCCTACCACCCCAAAGACATGAAAAATCGAATACAAAATGCTATTTAAACAATTGACGAAATTATTTTAACACATGTTAAGAACGATTTTGAAAAAAGAATAAGGCTTTGTTTAGAACAAAATGGTTTCCACACTAAATATTTGTTAGGTAGAGTAGAACTTTGTTTTTTTATTCGTGTCGGATATTTGATTTGCAATTTTAAACTAAACTAAACTAAGTATGTAATTGCCTTTTTTTTGTAAAACTATTTATAAATTGAGCTAGGTTGAAATAAAACAAATAAAATTAACTTATATAATAGTTATCATAATCTACTGAAGCTTGCCTGCCATCCTTGATCAAAATTGTTTTCTTTTGGATAACGATGAAAACTAGGTAGTACAATTCGTGAAAATAGCTATATCACTTGAACTATTGAATTTAGGCATAAAAAACCTACATACGAACTTAAAGATAATTGAATTTCTCAATATTCAAAATAAAAAGATGTCACGTATTCTATTTAAATTGAGGAGATTACGACGTCTGAAGTTTAAGTAAATGTTCCGGTAAATTTGAAGCAACCTGTATAACATTTAGAACTTGTTCAAACTACATTTTTTGGTAAATGGTATGCCAAAGAAAATTTTTTTTTTAAAAACTTCATATTTAAAGAAAAAGTGGATTATCCCAAAAATAGTAAGGTTTAGGTATAAAGATTAACTTTAAAAGTAGGGATTAATTTAAAAATGAAACGAAAAACATGGTGTCCCATTTAAAAAATCCCAACTTTGATATGTAACAATTTTATGAACACCCTGTATATTTAAAAATATTTTTAGGATATTTACCCCATATTTAATCATAACATTTATTTTTTAAATATGTATCTTATAGCCCCTAAAGCCCATAGCGTTCAGCTTGGCTCATCCTGTATAAAACCTGAGATAAAAGTAATATCACAAGCTACAGACCAATATCTATCTTAAAAAATATTGCGAAAATATTTAAATGTATCTTGCATGATCAATTACAGTCTAAAATGATAAATAAATTTTCACTATATCAGCATGCGTTTATCCCGAAAAGATCAACTGTAACTAATCTAGTAGCCACAACTTAATATCTATGTGATGCTCTTGATCAAGGATATCAAATTTACGTCGTATATACTAACATAACAAAGACTTTTGATAACATAATACACAAGCTACTACTACAAAAATTGGATCGCATTGGTTTCTCCAATAGTCTGCTTAAATTTATAGCCTCTTATCTTGAAAATAGAAAACTACGTGTCATTTACAACGGTTTCAAATTGGAATTCTTATTACAATACTCTGAAGTACCACAGGATTCTAATCTAGGACCATTACTCTTTGTTATCTATATAAATAACATTACCGGAGTAATCAAGAACTCTAAATATCAGCTTTTTGCTAACGACCTCAAATTGTATGGAATCATTAGAAATGCAAATAATTGTATGGCACTTTAGCAAGACATTATCCACATTTCGGTCTGGTGCACCAAAAATGAGATGAAGCTTAACACAAATAAATGCAAATTTGTTACTTTTGAAAGAAGAAATCCAGTATTGGTTTTGAGTATACAATTACCGATTACAGTATTGAGAGGAAAACAGGAATAAAGGACTTAGGAGTTCATTTTGGTAACAAATTATCTCTTAAGGATTACATTAATGAAATTTTCAACTCCTTGAATTGATAATTTTGGGGAAGAAATTTTGGTGCCAATCCGTTCAGAATGTTGGCGATCATTCTGGCTATTGTAATCTTGTTGACGGCTGTTCTAAAGAGCTGGCTAGTTGTTAACCAAAACCATGTTCTCAAGTTTTTTAACCAAGAAATTCTTCTACAGACTGGAACTCGTTTGCCTGGTATTTTCCCTGTAGTATTTGCTGTAATAAACTATATCTCTTTTCTTTCCTCATTGTGTGGCCTAGCTATTCTAACTTGTGCGTTTTTATGATAGTTAGTTAGGCATATTTCGAACGCCTCTAAAATTTTTGATGTAGCTTCAGTTAGGGTACAGGGTAAATTAAGACCTTTCAAAAGTGCTGCCATTTTAATGAATACAGCCCTTGCCTTTTCAATACGACATTTTATTTCTTGAGACTGATCCCATTGGTAATTCAGTAATCATAAATATGTATATTTGCTGACTCGATTAATGCGTTGACTATTGGAAACCATCAGATCTTCAGGAGGTGTATTATTTTTGCTGATCACCATATATTTGGTTTTGTTTAGATTAATGTCGAGCCCATACTTTTGACTAACCTCCCTTTACCCTTGTTATGATTTCTCGTAAGTCTTCTAGATTATCTTAAATTATTTAGGCGTCCTTCATTTACCAGTATTCCTGCATAATGGTTTCGAGGGCTTCTTTAAATATATACTCAGAATATATATTACGTAATAAAGGCGATATAGCACATCCCTGTCTTACTCCCCGCAATATGTTTATTGCCTTAGATTTGTCTTCATCCACATTTATAAAAGCGGTTTAGTTCCAATATAGATATGAGGCGATTCTTAATTCTCGGTCGTCGATCCCAACTTGTTCTAATATTTGCAGGAATTTATGGTGTTGCACTTATCAAAAAATGAATACACTCATTAAACTGTATTCTGCTAATTCACCAATGTCTTCTGTTCTTTGACGTTTGCAAGGAATAAAAATTTGTTATTAAGTTGAAGAGTAGTTTTTTATTTGATAGTACAATTAAATTGTATTTAAATTTGATTTACAATGAAGGTAATTTATACATGTGTCAAACATGTACGGAATGCGAACTAGAAAATATCTAATTAGGTTCGTTTGGGATTTATGCTCGCTAATATGTTTAAGTAAAATTATTCCAATTTAAATATTTTGGTACCCCCTAGATGCAAAATTTAATGCTCAACAGCTTATATTCTTTAAGCTTTAGCAGTTTCAAAGTTACGCACGCCTGAATAGTCAGGGGCCAAGGGGCAAAGAACTGCCCCTTTTTGGCTATCAATTACAGCTATACCACTGCACCAAATTTCACGTTTCAGATACTCATTCCAATCATAATTTAACGCTCTGGAATTCTTGTAATAACTATTTTTTTCGCAAGAAACGCCATTTAAGAATTATCACTGAAAAATGGAAAAGAAAGTGCAAAAATTTTGGGGATCTTTGGGCTAGACACTTAAGTACATTTCCTTAAATCGTGCGAACTTAGATTACTCATATTTGGCATTAAATATAGGTATTAAAACGATTTCCAGTTTTTTTTCGAACTATTTCTCCAAACGCCATTTTTGGATCTAATTTGACTGGCGTAATTGTAATTAGTCTATGTAGATTTTTATTATTATTAAATTATTTGAAGTTCACGCTCTATTGAGTACACTCTATTAAAGCCAGTTAGCTACCACTTACTAGTTTATTGTATTGTGATGACTTACAAACAAGATCTATTTATGATCCACTTGTCATAGGACCAAAATCTAAAAGTAAGATGCTCGAAATTAACTCAGCAGCTGTAGAATTTACAAAGAAATCGTAACGTACCACCTCTTTTAAGTAATTTCAATGCAAACTTGATAATGTAATAAATAGCTAAATAGCTAAGCAATAAACGAATTACAAGAAAATGGTATAATTATGGTAATAAAGATTACGAATGGAGATCTTACATTACCACACTAATACAGTCAAACCTGAAGGGAATTATAAAATATTAGTTATTTCAAGTAATTTGCTCCAATTAGGTTTCTCATTTAGAGGTTAGTTTGGACTACGATTCGTTTTAACAAGCATTTTTCGGTTCTCTGCGACAATTAAGCAACAATTTTTTTGTTTCTCATCCTTCGTAACTTTAAAACTAAGAACAAGGACAATCAGCAGTGTTTACAATGCTTGGTATCAAACAACAATGATTATCTTGCCGAAACTTTAAGGTATCCGAACCTGTCGAGACATGAATTATTGTGGAATTGAGTGTAAATAATTGATAGGATACGTTATGTAAAGGTTATAAGTTGAAAAATTTATTAAATGAGGTAAATAACGCTTTCTATTTATATTCTGCACTGATTGAAAATTCGTTATAAAGAGATTTTTGACAAATATATTCGTGACATAAACGTATATTTTGCATTATCTCTTACGGAGAGTTCTACAGGATTTCGAAAAAATTGTTAAATCGAGGAAATCGAGAGTCGTTATATTCAGGTTACACTGTATTAATAAAACTGAAATTAATTAAAACAGCATTTTAAATGATAAACAGGGTTTTTCAATTAACATTCGCACAGCGGATATCTCAGAAAATAAAAAGTATACAGTGCTTCCCAAAAGTAAGAGATAAATTCTATAAAACCGCGAAAAAACATATTTCAGAAAAATCGTCAGACATGTCTATTTTTTATATTTAAATTGTCATTTGGACCTGTTATTTTCAACCACTCACTTCTTCACCCTTAACGACTAGCAACTCCAACTTTAAAAATTCAAATAGAAAAGTACTTCTTGCGATACCTCGCTTAATATATCTTTTTTTTATTCTTAAGGCAAAATAAAAAAATGCAAAAGATGTTAATAAATTACGGAGCTATTTGCAAAAATTACTTTAAATAAGTGTCTTATATTTTCGAGCGCATTTGTTGAAACCGACATAACAAATAACGATGAATAGTGAAAATAATTGCAAGTTGCAATTGTTTCAAGTTTAAATTACTTATTGTCGTGGTCGCGTCAACAAGATCTGCTCGAATATTGGCGCTTTGGATTTAATAAATTTTGCAGAATATAACCATATTTTATTAACCGATTATGAGGTATGTTATTAAACTAATATTTAAAACTATCGGGGTCGTTGTTAGTTTAATCTTCCCAAATTGTCTTGTTTAAGTATGTTGGCTCTGATAAACGCCCATATTCTGACTGAACTGAATCCAACTTTTTAAAAGAACTATACAGTTTAAATAGGCGTCTTCTCAGCATAATGCATTTACCATTATCAAAGAGAAGATCTAATAAGTAAACATCAGAAATTTCAAGAGTATCATTACACGCTCGTGTTAGCACCTATTTTGTCGAATATTTGTTTTCATACTCAACTCACTAGAATCCCTATCCTTAATCTCTCGTAAACGTTTATTACGTTCTCAATATCTGCCACATTTTTGATATTTCCCAAACTTTTAGTATCTACAGCTGATCGCCCTATACAATGTGGCTGGATTAAACGAATACTGTGCCCTGCGGTTAACTGTACACAGAACTCTCGCTTCCTCGCTTCTAGGTTCCACGCCGGCGTCAGTCCCTCTTAACGCCGAGCTATCGAGTGCCGAATGAAACACGAGCGACACCATGCACTTTTGATTTTGAACGAAAAGGTGAAACTTGGCCCCTATCTCAACATAAACATTTCCAATGTTAAAAACCGAGTCCCACATAAAGAGGTTGGACCATAAATAATGGTACACATAGCAAGAGTGGATGTGATTTAGCTGTATTTACCTTACACCAAAAGTCGATATTAACAGAGATACAGGATGTCAAAATTAAAAAAAAATTGGATTTTTTCATATAACTATGGAATAAATTGTAATATAGGCACGAAATTTGGCACAAGGAGATTTCCTAAGTCAACGAACTCTAATTTGCTGGCATATAACCAATAGCAGAGGGGGGCGTTACCTGCGCTATCCTGCATGACTCCAAATCATCATAACTTTTTGGGTACCCACGTACATTTATTTTATTTGTTTAATTTTATTTCCTCATATTTTTAACGTAAAAAAGACATACTTTCTAAAGGTTGATACAAGCAACCCTTTCCAAGATATTTGCCTTTGAGATTTGAAGTGCCTTTCTTTTAAATTACTAAGATATTAAATATTCGAAGTAGGCTTAAAAAAATAATAGTAACACAGCTTTCAAAGCATTTCATATCAAATATTACTTTGCTTATAACATTATTACCTAAATTTTAAAAAACTCATTAAAGAAAATGCAAAAAATTATAAGGCGCCGTTCAGGCCATAATTATTATTCGTTAATATTTAATAAATAAAACAATATAAAAGTAGTTTTCTAGAAATTACAATTTTCGTCCTTGGTGCTTTTTTCAGACCATTATAAATGATGAACGTGGCCATATTATTTACCAAAGCATTAAAATTAATTAGTTTTATTATGAACACAACATATAACCTTCCAAAATTTTAAAAACGTTATACTGAGTGTTAAATTTACGAGTGTACATTTTAGTGAATTCAAACAGCAATAGCTTTGTTATCTTAAATAGAATACCCTATATTTTTCTAGCCTATTTTGCAAAGATTTAAATTATCTTTCTCCTGATATAGACATTGTAGGGGTTATTGTTAAACCTGTTAAAAATAATTGCAATTTTTGCTTTTATTTTTCTATTTCGCAACTCTCAAGTGGCATACCATTCGCTTGAGTAGAAAACAATCCCTTTCGACAATTAAATTATCAAACAACCAATCAATTAATTGTCAAATTATTGATACTTAAGCTGAACCAGAAATTAATCTTCCCTGCTCACCGTTTAAATTTTAGCAATGAGGATTATTTTAATTTGTTTAATATTTACGGACAATGTAACAAAGTAATATCACGAACATGTGATACTTTCCTGCTCGATATCCAAATAAAGTAAAGCCCTCACGAAATACAATAAGGCGAATGGTAGAATATTTTATTTAAGAATTTTTGGCAGTATCAATGATAATTCAGATAGAAGAAAACAGTTGTTGACAATGAAAATGTGGAAATAGCTATTTTGGGTTATTTTAAAGCTTTTACAACTATGTCGATTAGGCAAGCGGCATTGGAATCTGGTTTACCCAAAAGTTCAATTGAAAGAATCTTTCTCAAGCACAAGTTTCAGCCATATTCTATCCATATGGTGCAAAAATTAAATGAAACCGATTTCGTAAGGAGGGTGCAGTTTTGCGAGTTTATGTTGATGAGATGCCAGGATGACAATTCCTTTTTGAACAATGTTATATGGAGCGATAAGTCAAAATTTACAAAAAATGGTTTACTTAATGGACATAACTCACATTACTGGAGTGACACCAATCCCCATGGAATTCGTGAAAGAAATTTTCAAGATAGTTGGCAATTTAATGTTTATTGTGCCATAAGGGACAATGAGGTGGTGGCATTGGAATTTTACGAAAATAATTTATATAGTAACTGAAATAATATTTTAAAATGATTAAAACTTCAATAGTTATAATGTTTTATTATGGGTGAAGGATATTTGCATATATTACAAAATCTTGACAACAATTATTTGGAAAATTTAAATTTAGAAGAACACAGGAATCTCTTTTATTAGCATGATGGTGCACCTCCACACAATGGATATGTAGTTAATTATTTCCTTCAAAATACTTTCTATGATCAGATTGCAAATAATGGACCTTTTCGGTGGCCTCCTCGTTAGCCAGATTTATCTGTTTTAGATTACTTTGTTTGGGGAACCATAAAGAACAAAGTCTACGAGGTTCCATTAACTACAAAGGAAGACTGCAGAGAGTCAGAAATGCGTTTCAAAATTTATTCCCAATTTTAATTAAACGAGCAACCCATAAAGGATTTATTCATAGATAAGAAAAATGCTTGGAAGTTGAAGGCCGTAATTTTGAACATTTATCATATTAGTTTGTTAAATCCGTTTCTGAAGTTTGTATCAAGTTTCTATCATTCACTTTACTGTAATTTTACGAGAGCTTTATTTTATTTGGATATTGAGCAGGAAAAGTATCGCATGTTCCGCATATTACTTTGTTACACTGTCTGTTAATAATAAACAAATTAAAATAACCTGAATTACGATGTTCAGATTTTCTTAAGAGAATTTTCTAATTTCAGCTTTACCATATACTGTAAATTATAAATAATTTGATAATTAGATGTTTGATAACGTAATTGTCGCAAGCGATTGTTTTCACTCACCATGTCACTGATGTGCGATTTGATAATAGTTCACTTATTGTGAAATAGAAAAATAAAGATTAAAATTGCGATTATTTCTAAAAGGTTTAACAGTAATCCCCACAATGTTTATATCAGGTGAAAGGTAATTTAAATCTTTACAAGATAGGCTAGAAAAATATAGGGTGTTCTATTTAAAATAACAAAGTTATTGCTGTTTGAATTTATTAAAATGTACACTCGTAAATTTAAACTCGGTATAATGTTTTTGAAATTTTGGAAGGTGCCTAAAGTAGATTGATATGTACTGTACTTACACATTAAATATGAAATAACCAACTAATTTTTGAAGAAACATACAAAGAATTTCGTGGGATCTTGCATCCGTCAATTTTTTTAAAAAAATCCAATTATCTCAAAAACTATAAATTTTAAGGACAATGTTTTTTTTCAGAGTAGCCTTAAAATAATAAACAAAATTTAAAAATGCAAAAATATATAGGGTGTCTCATTTAAAATAACTAAGTTGTTGTCAACTTCCGGTATAACCGGAAGTACTACAGCTTTGTTAATATTTTAGTTGGGTTGGCCGCATCGACCTTGATAATTCAACAAATTGTCATATTTTTTAAATGGGTAGTTTGCCAGATATCGATTGCGGCCATTCCCGGTGGGACACGCTGTATATATGTACAAAATAATGTATGCTATTTGTAGAATATATTTATATATAGCAGTGGCGGCTAGTGCTAAGGTTTGCAGGTTTACGCAACCTCCAAAAAAACGTTGGGATAAAAAAGAAAGTAAATTGTCCTTTATGTTGTTTATTTTATTTATTGATAACAGATTTATCGCTACCAACCATACTGCTGAATATTGCGGATTCCGCCGATTCGTAAGCGTTTGATGACATATTGGGTCCACGGTTTGCAAAGTTTGCAGGCTAGACTGCAAACTTTGCTTTACACATATGCACCTGCGCCTTAACTCATAATTTGTTCGCTTAAAACACTTGCCCATAAGCAAGCATTAGGTTGCACTTGTGGGTGCAAACCAAATATCGATTCGCTATTATAATCTATCATCGGGCAATGTTCCGAGTCTTGAAACACAAATAAAAATGAATTCAGTGCAAAGTTTAATTGCACAGCCATTCTGCAACCGATCTGTCGAAAAAACTGGATATTAAGCGGCGTGGATGACCTATTCCAGACTTAAATATTGTGCAGACGGTGTTTTGTAAAAAGCGAAAATTTAACAGAAGTAGTTCGCGAAGCTAAAGAAGTACCTATGCGACATTGTTATCTGCTAAGCTAAAAAACGATTCAGCTTCACTGGCCTTTTAATTGTAGCAACCTTATTATTTTTTTCTGAAAAGTTTACCCAACATAGAATCACTTTTCCTAAAAAGAATTTTGAAGAAACCGTCAAGGTTCATCCATTTTTTAATTTACAAAAACTAAGAACTAAACTAACCCTAATTTACGAAACAGAAAAGTTTAAATCGGCTTTTGGTTTACTTGTACTCTATAACATTCTTTCAGAAAATAGTGAGCTTAGTGAAACTCTAAATCTTTTAAAAATCTTGATAACTATCGCAATGGCTTCTGCTGAAGCAGAATGGTGCTTCCTCAGTCTGGAAAGAATAAAAACTCTTTTAAAAAATACATTATGCCAGGAAAGATTGTCCGCACTAACGGTGTCTTCAAAGAAAAGGACTTAATCCAAGGAATATTCGCCTTCAGTAAAAAGTTATTGATAAATTTGCAGCTGCCAAAGTTCCAAAGATGGCAAAAGATGCCAAAGATGGACTTCCTCTTGTTTTTCTTTCCGTTTTTTGCGAAAATAAAAATAAAATATCTCTTAATTCCTCCAGCTTAATTGAAAATTTCCAGTTTCGGCACATTTTTGCAAATGTCTCTTTGCAACCCCCAAATTTTATTAGCACCAGTCGCCACTGATATATAGGATATTGTAGAAATGAGTGATGTATGAAAGTTACATATTTTAAATAGAACATCCTATACAATGCTACTTCTTTAAAACCTTCAAAAATTTCAAATATTTTTTCCATAACATGTGCTTTACCTAAATGTAACAATTATCCAAATATTCGCATTTTTATAATCAATAATAAATATTCTAGATTCCTTATTTTAGGTGGCCCTGAGTTAGGCGGTCAGGAAAAAAATTACTGATATTGACGTATTTAATAAATGCATAATTTTTGATATTGATAAAGATATCTTTTGCACAAAGGGAAAAACAATTTATTTTACAAACTTTTATAAAAAATTAATTACAATAGTTTTATATTGCAAATATTTTGAAAACTATTAAATTTAGGTATGGGATATATTATAGAACAAAATATTCGGATTGTTTAAAACTAAAAAAATAACAACAAAGAGGCTCTTCTAATAAAAGAAACATAACTTTTATGTCACTCACTTCTGCCATAACCTGTATATACATAAATATATTCTACAAATAGCTAACAGTATGTTGTACATTTTTTCCAATGAAAAAAAAAACAAAAAGTTACTATCGAAGACATTAAAAATAATCAACCTGTACACTTAAAAATGTATTAAAACTATAAATGAAGGCTTCTCAAGGATGAATTGTGGAATAGAGACTTAATTTATCATTCGTTAAGAACCATTTATATTTGATAGATAATTAAATGTATGATGGGCAGATAAAAACGATATATTGATGTAAAAAAAAACATGGGTGCATATTTGGTAATGGATCTTAAGGTAAAATGATTAGCTTATACATACTTGTGGTTGTCCATCCATGTAGGTTGAATTTTCAAACTCTGAATATCAATAATTTGTTTGCTCTTAAGTGATGCTATCCAATATGGAAGAGAGAGAGGCCCTGGCTCAACTGTTTGGGTATTATCGCCATATGTCCAACCGCCAGGAAATTGTTTGCGAAACCTAATATTAGTCTTAAAGTATCCATCCGGATAGGCTTTAGCGTCGATCTTAACAAGCGGTTCTTCTTTAGTTAGCTATAATGAAAATTTGAAAAAGCGACAAACGATAGAATCCATGATATTGTAAAATTTACATTTTTTATACCACTAACAATTGATGTATTTTTTTTAAGCTAGGTTTCAAAAGAAAAATCAACTAAAATAAGTATTGGCTCAAACAAACCATTTTGATTCTAAAAACCGGTAATTTAACCTGGTGTTCTTTAAAGAAGTAGCCCAAATAACACCTCTATCTAATAACTAAAAGAAACAGGTTTGAATAAACATAACCTTAGTAAGTTGTTTACTCCTTTGGAGATGGAGCTTCACAAAATTTCCAAAAATATGGAATAGTGGTTGTACTTTAAATACCAAAAAAGGTATAACAGTCAAATTTTACACAAACTTATAATTAGTGCATGTGAAACATTTCAACAAATTTTCGGAAATTCTTGTTTCTAGAAGAGCGTTGAAATAAACCAGTATATCCTAGTTGCGTCCCGTCCTCTTAATTGCTGGCATTAGTGTCCGAGTTTCGTCCAGGCCCATCAAACCCTCATTCATATTTCATCAGCAAAAACAAATAGCTCATTATAGATTCTACGGAAAACTTGATTGGTGTTGTTAACGGTATTAACTGAGGGGAGGAAAATTGCATATAAATAGTCGAACCATGGGCTTTGGTTTTTCTTACTATTGTTACCGCTTTGAATTGTGTTGTTATTCTGCTATTTTCACTGCGATTTTGACGATGACAACGGAGATTGGAGCAATTACGTGGATATGGAGCGAGAAAGACAAGCCTTTGGCAGTAATAGATAGGTTTAAATTCCGATTTCATAAAGAATTAGCTAATGGGGTTGAAAGGTTTACATGTACGAAAAAAAAATGTCACGCATTTTTCAAAAGAAACTCATATAATAATATTTAAAAAAAAATCTTTGTCACAATGACCACCTACCAATACATCAAAATATTTTAAATCGGCAACTAGTAAGTAACTCCGCGAAAAGAAAAGCTGTAGACGAAATAAGCATACGTCCGCAAAATTAATTTGTAAAGAAGTTTGCGATTCCAACATAAACACCCTCAACATTAATGACGTTCGTTTGATTGGTAAAAGCATTAGTCGCGCTAAATTGTCAAAATTCCCAAAACTTTCAAAAACGGTAAGTAATTTTCAAGAAAGTTTAGACAAAATCAAAATTTTAACAAACAACGCGGAAGATTTTTTGTTAGTGAACAACCATATTAATAAAATAGTTGCATTTTCTACAAAAACAAATTTGAAATTTTTATGCAATTCAAAAACTATTTTCGCGGATGGAACTTTTTATAGCAGCCCAAAACATTTTACGCAACTTTTCACAGTTTATGGTTTTCAAAACCAAATGTACATCCCTTTTGTAGTTTTTTTTCTACCCAATAAGTTACAGGCAACCTATAAACTGGCTTTTTAGCATTTAATATCAGAATGCAACAAAATTGATATTTTATTTTCACCTGAAAAATTTTTTGTCGATTTTAAAAAAGCGATTTATTTAGCTATTGACAAGATACTGCCGCATTCTGAAGTGCAGGGTTATAGATTTCATTTAGGGCAGAGTTGGCACCGTAAGATCCAGCAACTAGGTTAAAGTGTCGAGTATCAAAGTCGCGATTCAGAAATAGGAAGATTTTTGAAACTGTTTTTTGGTTTACCGTTTTTGAAACCGGAAGAGATCGGTGAATGTTTTTTTGAAGATTTGATGTCAGTTCAACCGAACGATGATAGAGTTCAACAATTTTGTGATTATATATTAGAAAATTATATTGAAGATGCTCCTTTTCCGCCGTGTATATGGGCAAAATATTGTGAGTCAACAATGCGCACAACGAACTCTTGCGAGTCATTTCACGCAAAATTTAATTCAATGTTAAACGCCGCGAGTCCAAATATCTATTGTTTTTTAGAAGCTTTGAAAGAAATCCAAACCATGGTAGAAATCAAACTGCGAAGCATCGGGGGAAAATAGTAAAGCGTTAGAGAAGCAGCGATTTATTTCGGAAAAGATAAGAGAATTAGACTTGAAACTTACTTCAAGGTTTGAATTTGTTAAGCAAGTATCATATAAATTTTTGCCGGTTAAAATTTAATTTTTTCCAAATTCGCTAAAGGCTTACACCTACTCCACAACAAACAGTCATTTTTATGACTACATTTTTAAAAACGCCAATTAACTGCCAGTCCTAAGCCTGTGTAAAGCGGGAAGGAAAATGTTTCGGAAAATTTTTAGGCAGATTAAATGGGACGCAACTCGGACATTTCCTTATCTCCGGACCCAACCAGGGTGCGTCCGATTAAAGACGAGGCGTTAAATACAGCGACGCATTCCAAAAAGTTATTGGTTTAAATTGGTCACCTGATTTGTGAATTTCCATTGGTTGGATTCACAAGATGAGAAGCGCGCGATTTTTAAAACATGATATTTCCGTCTTACATCGACTTTACAATAATTCCTACTAATCTAATTGAATTCTAATCCACAAATTTATAAGCATGTTCGTTGTTATAGCGAATAAAAATATGGGCCAGGGCTTATTTGATGCAGAATAGCGTGAAAATTTGAAAAAAATCAGATTTAATTTTTCGCGAATAGCTCCAAAATTATTAACGTTTGAGAAATTTGAAAAAAGATTTTTAAGGAGAAAAATTTTCAATAAAAAAAATTTTTATCTCCCGAAACTTTTATCTCTATTATTAAAATTTTTGTTGTTGTTTTGTTGTTGAAAAATAGTGCCATCTATCCTCGAACGCTACTTCGTGTGCCTGAATGTTAGTCATTTTTTTACATAATTGAATATTGAATTACAAATTGAAAAAATTACGGAGTTATTTAGTAGCTCAAAAAAAATTAGATAAAATCTGACAGATATAAAAATGTTTTTATTGATTATTCATAAAAAAATAAATAACACTTTTGATAAAAAAATATTTTAATTCTCATTTTCGACTTTTTTCTCGAAATGTCGGTTTTTTTCTCTCAATTTACGACTTTTTTTTCAAATACCGACTTTTTTTAGACATTTTGATCTTAACATTTGGACATTTTTCTCGAAATTTCGATTTTAAACTCAAAATTTCGACTTATTTTCTCGAAATTTCGACTTTTTTCTTGAAATCTCAACTTTTTTTCAAATTTCAAATTTTTTCTCAAAGTTTAGACGTTTTCTTGAAATGTTGACTTTTTTCTCGAAATCTCAACTTTTTTCTCAAATTTCAATTTTTTTCTCAAAGTTTAGACGTTTTCTTGAAATTTTGACTTTTTTCTCGAAATTTTGACCTTAATATCGAAATTTCGACATTTTTCTCTAAATTTCGACTTTAAACCCAAAATTTCGACTCTTTTTCTCAACATTTCAAATTTTTTCTTAAATTTCGACTTTTTCCTAGAAATTTCAACTTTTTCGAAATGTTACAAAGGCGCAGAAAGAACATCGATTAAAAAATTCGACTTTTTTCTCGAAATATTGACTTTTTTCTGAAATTTCGACTTTTTTTTCTCAAAATTTCGACTTTTTCTCGAAATTTCGACTTTTTTCTCAACTTCGACTTTTTTCTCGAAATTTTAACTTTTTTTGTCAAACTTCGATTTTTTCTGGAAATTTCGACCTTTTTCTCGAAATTTCGTTTATTTTCTCAAATTTTAACTCTTTTCTCGAAATTTTGACCTTAATATTAACATTTCGATATTTTTCTCAAAATTTCGACTTTAGACTCAAACTTTCGACTTTTCTCGCAAATTTCGACTTTTTCTTCTCGAAATTTCAACTTTTTTCTAGAAATCTCGACTTTTTTCTCAAATTTCGACTTTTTTCTCGAAATATCTCGAAATTTCGACTTTTTTCTCGAAATTTTGACGTTTTTTTCAATTTCGACTTTTTTCTCGAAATTTTGCCCTTAATATCGAAATTTCGACATTTTTTTTCGAAATTTCGATTTTAAATTCATTATTTGGAGTTTTTTTTTCAAAATCTCGACTTTTTTCTTAATTTTCGACTTTTTTCTTCAAATTTCAACTTTTTTAAAATGTTACAAAGGCATAGAAAGAACATCGATTAAAAAAAGATGTTATTTTTAGAAATGTCGACTTTTTTTCTCAAATTTCGATTTAAGGCTCGAAATTTCGACTTTTTTCTCGAAATTTTGACTTTTTTCTCAAATTTCCACTTCTTTTTCTCAAAACTTCGTCTTTTTTCTTCAAATTTTGACCTTTTTCGCAAAATTTCGTTTTTTTTTCTCCAATTTATACTTTTTCTCGAAATTTTGACCTTAATTACGAAATTTCGACATTTTTCTGGAACTTTCGACTTTAAAGTCAAAGTTTCGACATTTTTTTTCGAAATATCGACTTTTTTTTCTCGAAGTTTCGACTTTTTCCAAAATATCGACTTTTTTCTCAAATTTCGACTTTTTTCTCGAAGTTTCGACTTTCGAAGTTTCGAAATTTTGACTTTTTTTTTTTTCTCGAAATTTCGACCTTAATCTGAAAAGTTCGTCTTTATTCTCGAAATTTCGTTTTTTTGTCGAAATCTCGACTTTTTTCTCGTAATATTTCAAAATATCGACTTTTTCTCGAAATTTCGACGTTTTTCTCAAATTTCGACTTTTTTTCTCGAAATTTCGACCTTTATCTGAAAAGTTCGTCTTTTTTCTCAAAATTTCGTTTTCTTTTTCTCAATTTTCGACCTTTTTCTCAAATACCCATTTTTTTTCTCGAAATTTTGACCTTAATATCGAAATTTTGACATTTTTCTCGAAATTTCAATTAAACTTAAATTTTCGACTTTTTTTTCTACAAATTTCGACCTTTTTCTCAAATTCGACTTTTTTTTTCAGAATTGCGACTTACGTTTTTCTCAAATTTCGACTCTTTGTTTTCGAAATTTCGACTTTTTTTTCAAATTCCGACTTTTTTCTCGAAATTTTGATATTAATCACGGAATTTCGATTTAAAACTTGAAATTTGGACTTTTTTCTTCGAGATTTCAATTTTAATATTGAAATTTCTAAAAAAAAGACCAAAATTTGCTGATTAAAAATAGCAATTATTGAACGCACCCTACTAGCAACTGTCAAGATTGTTGGGAAAGAGGAATGGTGGGACGTAACTGTCATCTACCTCATTTAACCATAGAGAAATTTCGAGAAAAAATTCGATATCAAAGTCGAAAATCCAAGATTAAAGTCGAAATTTCGATATTAATCTCAAAAATTTTAGGAAAAAAGTAGAAATTTCAAGAAAAAGCCAAATTTTCTAGAAAAAGATCGAAATTTTGAGTGTAAACACGAAATTTCGAGCTTAAAGCCGAAATATCGAATTTAAATCCGAAAGTTTAAGATTAAAGTCGAAATTTCGAGAAAAAAGTCGAAATCTTTAAAATTATTTTTTTTTAATGAATGTCCTTTCTACGCTTTTGTAAAATGTCGACTTTGAACTCGAAATTTCGACTTTTTTCTCAAAAATCCTACTTTAACCTTGAAATGTCAAGAAAAAAGTCGAACTGAACGTACCCTAGTGGTGTCAATATTAAATTGTAAAAGGGTTGGTGCTTAAAATATAGTCTTATATTCTAAGGGTTGGTGGGGCTTAACTGTCATCTGCCCAACTTAACCATAAAATAAGAAATCTTGACTTATCTCGAAATTTCGTTAAAAAAAGTTAAAGTTTCCAGATTAAAGCCGACATTTCGACTTTATTTATGAAATTTCCTTAAAAAAGTCGAAGTTTAGAAAATAAAGTAGAGATTTCCACTTTAGTCTCGTAATTTCCAGTTTAAACTTCATATTTCTAAATATATGTTTATAAATGAATGCCCCTTCCACATTTTTGTAAAAAAACCAAAAATGCATAAATAAAAAACAAAGCAGAAAACAAATATGTATCGGATTTTTCTAATTAGGAATAAATAATTAAAATATAAATATTACTGTTTAAAATCCAAGAAAAAACTTTCAAAATTAAACTACGCCAATTCATCATTATCATTCAATTTTTTTTATTAGAAATGTTTAAAAATTTCACCAACAAGCCAATTAATCGGAAATCGATCTTTCAGTACCCAATTTTATCGGGAATCGATACTTTTGCTCACGATTCGAATCGATCCAAAAATCGATTATTCTAAAAAGGAATCGACATCCCTAAGGTGAAGGTATACGGGTCTTAAGAAACCCGCGCTTTTATGACATCCATTCAGCCTATAGAAATTCAGCAGATCACGTAATCGATTGTAACCAATAAACTTTTGGAATGCGTCGCGGTATTTAACGCCTCGTGATTAAAGCGGGTAGACGGGACGCAACTAGAACATGGACGGTCAGGTAATGGGACGCAACTCGGACATTTCCTTATTTCCGGACGCAACTAGGGTGCGTCCAAATAAACAGCCCCTCATTTATTTAATATAACTTGTTTGACAAAAATTAAGCAATTCGAAATCAATTACGAGTGTTACGGTTTAAATTTCCGTTAGAAATAGGGCTTGTGGCTAGGCCACCAAACATACGTTGGTTGGTTTTATAAGTGCTGGCATATCTTCTATCAGTCTTGGTGTGGGGGAAATCGGCCATCTTCTCTCTTGTCGTTCACTTGGGTGTCATCCTTCTCAAGGTGAGGTTACTGAGTTTTCCCAGTGCATAGATGTTTTTCCTGTGAGGCTCTTGCTCTTTCCCCAACGCAAGCCGGCGATAGTGAAGGAAATTTTTTCTTAGTCTGATAGTGGCACTTAGGAGAATTTCTAGTAAATTATAAATACTTAGCCACGACTCCTTCACTGGGGAAAAACTCCGTAACACGAGATAACGTGGTTTATCTTAAATCTCTTATTCCTCTTACTTTCTGCTCTAAAACTGACGTTTTCTTAGCCAACAATTACACCTACAGTCATTGCGCGCGATCTTGGATACTTGGACAGAGCCAATCATGCTGTCGTCGATCCTACATGATTTTAACGCATTATATTTCTAAGTGACAATTTTGCATTTAAACTGACATTTTATTCGCTCGCGACGTGAAAGGCGAGCGCTAGACCTGCGGCAAAGAATGTATGTGTAAAGGCCCCTAGTAAAACTTGCAAGAGTGCAACTAGAAAATATTAAAATTAACGGCTGTCACACTAATTTATTCCATTCAGATGTCTTGAAAGTCTAGGCGTTACATTCTTTTTGCTGTGGCACCATTTTTTGACCTTCAGAAAATACTGTTGCGGACTTATCGGATTGAAATTACGCGTGAATTGTAACCACTTTATTTCCAAACTAAACCCGAAACACTACAACTGAATAATTAACTCACTTCTAACTATGTACTAATTCACTAACTACACTGACTTCTGACTGACTGACTCGAGGGAAAGACAGGCGCCCTCTATAGTTTTCGCTTCCGGGTTCTAGAAAAATCCAGCAGATAAGGCTTATCGTTTGCCAAAATTTCTGGAACGCCTATCTTCCGTTTGCTTTATTATCGCGGCCGCTTTCCCATATCAGATCTCTGTTGAAAATTTTCTTACATATTAAATTGTATAATATTCATTTCGCTACACTGCCTCCCCCTTAAGACTGATCGTCCCGATGAGTTCCAATCAATCGCATCGCCACTATACTTGCACAGTTTGTTTAGGTGTACCACTTTCATCTTAGTCCTGGGGCTACTCTGGATCCTGTATACCAAGTCGTTGATTCTCTTCAGCACTTTGTACGGCCCTTTCCAAGATGGTGTAATAAACTTCGGCGAAATTCCTTTTCTTTGCTGACAATTGTATAGCCATACCAATTCGCCCTCAGTGAAACCTCAATGGTTGGCATTCACGTCATACCTTGTCTTCATCCGGTCCGTCGCCAAATTGATCTTCGTCTGCACCAGGGCATGCGTCTCCGATATCGTTTCCCTCAAGTCGTCTACGAAACTCATCGTCTCCCCGGGTGTCTCCCTTAGTGATCCAAACATCAAGTCACACGGAAGCCGCAGTTTTCTTCCGAAGATCACTTATGCCGAAGTCTGACCTATTGTTTCATTAGTTGCCGCGCGATAGGCCATCATAAACAGTGGTAGATGTCGGTCCCAGTCTGTCTAATGTTTGAAAACGATCTTCGAAAGATTTTCCTTTAAGGTTCTGTTTAATCTTTCCACCATTTCATAAGACTGTGGATGAAGAGGTGAAATGTCTGGTTTCTCTAGGCTAGGGAATGATTGGTCGTGGCTATCACAATGTTTTCTGTAGAACTGCAATTTTCGTCTAAAATTGCAATTACGTAGTTTCGCAAATGACCGATTCAAATAAATCTGAGTAATATATGAAAAACGAGTGCTAAATGAAAGATGGAATCATCAACCGTATGTATTATGCATAAGACCCAATCACACGTACGTTCAATAACAATAAAATCTTTCAGTACCTATATGTAGATATCATTCCAAAATAACTGACCCATAAATTTGAAATTTTATTTGTAGGTTCAAGCTTTACTAATACTTCTTCAAATATGTTTGCAACGTTTTGAAGTTATGATCTTCAATTATTTCTGTGTTCTTTTCTTATCATGGAGCAAAGTATAAAAGCAAATAAGATAACATAGATTGAGGTTTCAAGACTTACAGCAACTTAAGTTCAATCAAATATCTTTAAAAATTAGCTTACTTCCAATGTTCTAATATCCCTGTCAAAAAGGACAATTGTGTCTGGAACTTGTTCTTCGGGAGTTAAGTCTTTTGGTGGTACCCAATTTAATTCTACAAATTGACCTGCGGCAGAGATAGTTATACATACGTATCCGCAGTGACAATATGCTAGAAGACGTTTATTCATTAGAAGTCCATCATTTAACGGCTACTTACTTGGTACGTCGAGATTGTTATCCACTTCCATCGAAGATAGTTATAATTAGGAAATAGAAGTATCGCACATGACTGGCATGTTTTGAAAATGAAATGTTTACTTTCTTAATTTAGTTTAGTTTGAAAAAATATGTCATTCTTATATCAAAATATAATGAAATAGACATGACAACTTATGTTTAGTTCCATAGAATTATGTAATATTCAAACTTTTTCACAACAGGAAAAATGGTAGTGAATTCAAATTTAAATGCAAAAATAAGTTTGCACATTATTAACACACATTTGTCTGATATTTAATATGTTCTGAAAAAAGCTAAATTGCCAAATAAACGTATAAACAGGAAAAGCCGCTATAAGGTACAAATAGCTGTCTATTTGTTATTTGTAAATAAAATTGACTAACAATAATTGATATTTTTGTTTTATAGATGATAGAATAGGGTATTTAACCCTTATTTTTAAATTGTCTTAAAATGGTTGCCTAAAAATGAAATGATTTATAGTATTCTTCTCCATAGGAGAGGAAACACCTAAAAATAATTTCATTTTCTGGCGACGGGTAGAGAAATGAACTGCTCGAAATATTAAATTTGATTCTTGGTCATATTTATGGTTAATTTTAATGATAGTTTTAAATGTTTTTTTAATGAGACTTATAGACCAAGAGCTGACTCCGAAAATTTCAACCGATAAAGTTACAGGATAAAATGTTTTAAAAACGTTAATATACAAAGCAACGATGAAAAAAATATGTTTGTATCCGGCCAACATTTTGCACATTAATTGAACCAATTGAGTTACAACTTAAAATTAGTACCAGAAGGTAGCAATTATAAAGTTGTATTGTAAAATATGTTTCTGCCTTACTAAATCCTGTTACAATGTTTTAAAACAAGCATTGAATAACATTTTTGGGCTGTTACTATACCCATAGTTACAGTTTAAAATCACTGCCATAAGGTAGCATCTATAAATTTATATTAAAAAATACTTTTGTGCCTCATTAAATCCTGTTAAGTTCTGGCACAAAATTTTTTAAATTTTTTTCGGCCCTTACTCTTACATCGAGTTACAACTTAAAATTAAAACCAAACGGTAGCAATTGTAAAGTTACATTGAAAAATATATATGTGTGTCATTAAAGACTGTTAGAATGTTTTGCAACAAGCGTTTTTCAATATTTTTTCGGATTGTTACTATACCCATCGAATTACAGCTTAAAACACTACCAAAAGGTAGCATCTATAAAGTTATATTGAAAATTACTTTTGTGCTTCATTAAATCCTGTTACGTTTTGGTACCAACAAAATTTTTTAGTCCGTTACTATACACATCGAGTTACAACTTAAAATTACTACCAGAAGGTAACAAATATATGTTTGTGATCCATTAAATCCTCTTCCAATGTTTTGGAACAAGCACTTTTAAATGTTTTTTTTAAGTCGTTACTATACCTGCAACTTAAAATTAATGCCGAATGAAAATTCGAAGACATTTTTAATTAAATACTTATCTCAATTTCATCTCAGCCTGTTAGAGATATATGAGGCAAAACCACGATAGACCAACTAAAAGATACAATATTACGCATTGAGGGCGGAGTCCACTTGGCGCGCTATGACGTAGGCAACAGAGTAATTTCAAACTTGAACTACGTAAAACTATTACTAATACTTTTAAATAATACCTATAAAACATGATATTCAGTTATTTAAGCTACCCTTAAAATTGATACTATTATGAACATTAGTAAACATGGAACAGAATTGCAGCAACTCAAAAATAGATATACATATTCATATGTTATAAAATAAAAAATAAATACATCAAAGCTATTTATTAAGCTATGCGTTTGTTGCATCTGGACAGGATAATAACAATTGTTGAAATTTTATCCTCTGTAAAATTTTTAAAACTTGACATCTAACAATGGCATATATTTAGTTTCTCATGCTTTACACAAGGACTTAAAAAACTATAACGTTCTTAATAAATGTTATATCTGAACTTAATGATTTTATGGTGATTGTAGTTGAACAGCAATTCAAACATTGTATATTTAAATTTCAAGATTTTTCATTGACATCTGGGCACCTGGGGACTTAGTTTATTTATTACTTCCATAGTTGATACTGGATATTAGGGGGTAAGGAAACCACGTGTCAGCAACTGCAGGTATAGAGTATAGGAAGTAAATTTGCCTAGAAATGTCTATAATATGCATTTTATGCTAAAGTATATTTTAAATGAAGAAATTTTAAAAATTATGCATTTTAGGCGATTTTTTTTATAACCCCATATGCTTTATTTTATTATAATTTATCTAAAAAGAAAATGATATTGTTAATAATAAACAATATGCTTTTTACATAAAATCCTAATCTTAGTGATGAATCAGTATTCGAATTTCATTTCGAAAAGTAAAACAAAAAGTTGCGTTTTAAGTTGTCTACTAATACTAATTGCTGCAAAATATGTTTTGTTCTCCTTATCGGTTGGTCAGGAAACTGTTTCGACTATTTATGAAGAAAGTTATTATTTCAAAATTTTCTTTATTAAAATTCGGAGTTCACACTTTCAATGTTTAATATTTTGTGGTTTAAAGAAGAACCATTTAGAAAAACAATCGAAAATTTGAAAGTAAAGTCAAAATTTTCAAGAAAAAACCTAAACATTTACCATCTTCCTCGAAAGATAATAAAACAATGATAAAGTAATCATTTTGTTTTTTCGAAAATTCGAAAAAAATCGGTTCTGTGTATAAACCAAAAATCTGAGAGAAATGTCGAAATGATAGGCTGATTTTTTTTAATCTAATTTTTTTCCAAATTTTGAGACAAACTCAATAATTTTTGTATATATTGTAAATCAAAAATTTTAAAGAAATATCGAAATTTTAACATTATAAAAAATATTTTTTTAATAAGAGGTTTATTGGAAATGGGGTGTGTATGAACTATTTAGTTCAATAAAACACCACACTTTAATTATCGAGACTTTATTTATTCAAGAGGTCTCGGAAGGTGTGTGTTGTCGCGACGAAATTATAATCTCAACTTCACAGTCGAAAAGGAATCTTTTCGTAATATTTCCAAATACATGTGGTATATTTCATGATACACTGCTAATATACATGTCAACGTTAATCCCTTAAAACCTATATTCAGAAAAGGGACTGACCAGCGTTCTTAGAATTAATCATCCACCTAAGAGTGTTCCAAATAAGTTGAAGTACCCGTATCAGATTTCACTTCGTAAAAGATACAGCGAAACTCATAAAGCATTCGAGGGTCTAATATTTTACTTTAAAATAAGTACCGATAGATTTTTGCTCTCACGTTTTAAACGGGATTTCCAACAAGGTTCCTACGAAATAAATAACGGCAAGAGTTATAAATGTTAATAAAACCAATTTTTTTTTAATTTTTAAAACAATTTTTTTATACATTTTAAGGAAAACTAGATATTTTGTGTACAACTCGAACATTTCAGAGAAAAGTCAAAATTTCGTGATTACAAATATTTTATTTAATAATATAATTAAATGCACCTACGAAATAAACAATTGCAAAAGTTTCAAATTGTTTCTTAGAAAAAACAAGTTTGAGAAACTCCGACTTATACATTTATTTATCCAAACTTCCATAATTCTTTTGATTTATTATTTTCTCAATAATCACAATATCTGTGATTTCTGTAAAACACAGATTTTAAATCCTACTTGCTACAAATACTAGATAGACAGCTAGTTGTTACATACTATATATTATATTGTACATAATATATTTATGTAAATAAACTTAAGGAACGTGTTAACTCGTTTACTACAGCATCAAATTTAAGTTATTGAATAGACTAAAAGTGTATTTTTGTGAACATTTATTTGTTTACCTTCTTCCATTACATTTTTAGAGTGCAATATATAAAATAAAAATTCCATTATACCTTATTTTAGAATTTATTTGCATTAAAAACCAACTTCCCTATCCTAAGCAGTGGACAATTTTGAATTCCACTCTGTTGCTGACGTCACGAAATGAAGGCGCAAAGCCGGGCGAGTTTTGGTATTAGGAATATCAGGCACTGAGGCAAAACTTTGTATTTCTATAAATAAGCAGAAATTTTTACTCCAATATACAGAGGGCTTGGAGAAGTTGGTATAAAACTTAGGAAGATGAAAGTAGAGCCAAAATTAGTAAAAAAAAAACTATTTACAAACATAGGTTCTGTGGAGCACAATTATTCAATTATTTTTGGTTTTTCAAAAGTTTTTCGAACTATAAATTGATTTTTGAACATAATTTTGCAAATGTAATGTCTTTTTTTTTCTTTAATATTACAATATATAACTACTCTGACCTTGCCTAAAATTTAAAAAGTATTTTTCTTTATTTTTCAAGTTAAATAATTTTAAGCTGAAACTCTGAATTTTGAGTTTAATTTGAGTTCAAATTTCAAGAAAAATCTGAACCTTATAAAAAGCATTTTCAAGTTTAGAAATTTTAAGTTTAAATTATTATTCATTATAGACTCCTACTGATCAAAAAGATTATCATTATTAATTTTATTTAACATTTCTGCGATAAATATTTCCAAACAGAAATGTTTAATTTAAGTTCAAACTCGGAATTTTCATAAAAATCTTAAATTATAAACCCAAGACTTAAAAAGTTCTAGAATATACGAAATTTGGCGATGAAAATCGAAAATTTGAGAGACTTTTTTTTTATAATTTTGGTTTTTTAGTGATGTTTTGACTTTGATTCGCTTTTTAGAACAAAATGGATTTTTCTTGTTTTGACTTTGTTTTCTTGAACTTTGGATTAAAAAGATCAAATTAAAAAAATGAAAGCGACCAAAAAATATGAAATAAAAAGTTTTAAACTGAGATTTTGATGAAAAAGTCAAAATTTCGAAAAAAGAACTTCCAAATTAAACAGAATAATTTTCAAAATGTTTACCTTAATTTAAAATATTGACTTAAACCCAAATATTCGATTTTTTTCTGGAAATGTTGCTTAAAAACTTTAAAATTTCTAAAAAATGGAAAATTTTTTAGAAAGTTTTGATTAGTGTATTTACTTTTTAAACTTTTTTCTTTTGAAGTTTCAAATTTAAACTTGTATGTACTTTGTATTATTATTTTTTTTTAATTTCGACTTTAAATAAAATTTAGTCTTTCCTTAGCAGGTAGAACCATTTTTATCGACATATTGACTTTTATTCTTTAATTCTAGACATTCTTCTCAAAATTTTGAGTAAAGATTTGGACTGTAAGTTTAGGTTTGGAACTTTCGACTTTTACCTTGAAAATTTAAAATTTGCAGGACTTGGAATTGTGAGATTAATTTTGAAAAATTATTAATCATAAATTTAGTTGGTTTTTCTCAAAATTTACACTTTTCCCAAAAACGTTAATTTTTTTCTTAAAATTTGGATATTCTTTCGAGATTTTAAATTAGGATTTAAAATAAAAATTAATATAAAATATATACATTTAAATTAGCACTTTTGCATTTGAAATCTAACTTCTGCTAATATTTTTAGCAATAATTCGAAATGTGTATGCTAAATGAATCCATAAAAAATGCAATTTTAATTATTTCTAAACTTCAGTTTTCTACGGAAAAATGGATATTTCAAGATCAACGACAAATAAGCTGAAAAAAAGCAAATTTTAATTTTAAAGACGAAATTGTTGGTAAAATTTTAGCTGCATCTAAAAAGTTTGTGAATAAATGTAACATTTCGAGATTCGATTTTTGACACAAAGGTTCAAAAAGTTTCGCGAAAACAATTAATATCTAAAAAACACATAATTTTGACTTCTAAATTCTAAGCAATCTGAAAAAAATATCGCAATTTCGAGGCGAAAGTTTTTTATTTTGAGAAAAAAATTAAAATTTTCAGAATAAAAATTACCATTTTAAAGTAAACAAAATTGTTGGAAATTTAAATTAGACATTTTCTAAGATGTCATCATTTACAGTTTACTCTAAAAATTTCGACCCCGATTTCAAGATTCCAGCTTTAAATTGGAATATTATGTTGTATTTTTGCTGAAATTTGTACACAAAACCTAGAAATTTCAAGGTTAACTTTGATATAGCGAGATTTCATCAAGCATTTTATTAAAAAAATTATATCTTAGAATTTTAGGATGTTTTGGGGAGTCGGCAGATTCCAGAAAAAATTGAAATACTAAAAGAGGTGGAACTTAAAAGAAAATATTAGCCAAATATCGAAAATTTAACTAATAACTTCAAAAAATAGAGTTATCAAATTAGGAAAGGAAAATCGAAGTTTAAAGAAATAAGTAAATTTGGAGATTTCTAAAGAAATTTCAAGTTTTCAGAGAAATTTGAATTTGCAAATATAATTGTAAGGAAAGCCATTTCCCTAGCATGAATGACAAACGCCCTGCTGCTTCATTCTAAAGTTACAACGGAGGATATTTTTTTTTATTTTAAACTCGAAATTTTAAGGGAAGGAAAAAAATATTTCGAGTAATTTCAGATTAAAAAATTTTAGATAAAATTCGAAATTTGAAAAAAATATCAAAAATTTTGATAAAAGATTCAAGTTAAAATTTAAAATTTTAATTTGGATTGGAATTTTGAGAATAAAGTCAATATTTTCTAGAAAATGTGGAAACTGTTAATTTCTAATCTAATTTTTTAAACAGAAATGAGAGATGGAAAGTAAACTCCTAATTTTGAGGTCAAAGTTGCACAAATTTGTGTAAAATTTTGAAAAAGCAATTGAAATTTGTAAAAAAAAATTCAAAACCTAAGGGTAAAATAAAAACTGTTTTAAGTACATTAATTCAACGAACCGAAATAAACCGATATTTTTTCCGGTTTCGCTCCGGTTTTCGTCCCGAAGAAAATAACGGTTTTTTTCGGTTTCCGGTTTTTGGTTTAGTTCCGCAGAAGCCCTGGTTTTGTAGCTCCTCTGGACATTTAACTTTTTTCTCAAAATTAGGTGGTTAGGTTTAAAATTTTGAGGTGAAAGTTGAAATTTCGACAAAAAAAGTCACAATTTTCAAAAAAGTTTGATTCCTTAAAGAAAAATGCTTCACAAAAATTTTAATTTGAAATTTTAGCTATTTCAACAAATGTTTTACTTTAATTTCGAAACTCGAAAATAGGGCCGACATTTTAGGACTTTCTTAGGTGAGTTTCTTCTGAAAATTGTGGATTCAAATTTAAAGCTTGACGTTTTTTTATAAATTTTCGATTTAAAATATGAAATCCAGAATCCTTTTTTAGAGATTTTAATTTTTAATCTCAAAATGTTATCCTAATCTCAAACTTTCTCGAAACTTCAAACTTAAACTCAAATTTTAGACCATTTTCTCGAAATCTTGTAATAGAATTAAATTCTTGTGAATATCTTTTATTTATTTTTTCGAAATTTTGATATTTTCCAAAAACGTTGTGCTTAAATTTTAGAATTGAAAATTAAAGAATGGTTTTGTTATGAGAGCTTATCTTTTTAAGATTTGCAACAAATTTTTAACTGAAAGTTAAAAATTATAGATGTTAAAATTCCAAATATTTTACAGATTTTCTTTTTGAAAATTTTTTTTGATAATTTTGAGTTTTAAACTTACGGTTTGAAAACCTGAATTTTTTTAAATGAATTTATTTTGAATAATTTCTAGCATTCTTGACTTTTGTCTTATCTTTTCATGGTAAAGATAAATTTTTTAATTTTTTTTTGAGTTTTAAAATTCAAATTTCGATTTTTTTTATGGAATGTTTGATAACATGAATTTGTTAAATAAAATGAAATACTTTTTTTCTTTATAGTCAACTCGAGTCACATCAAAAATTACTGCTAGCCACATGTGGCTCAGGAACTATGGATTAGGGACCAATGTCTTATAATAATTGAAATAATAGGAAAAGAATTGAAAATTTAAACCCAAAATTTTAAGAAAAAAGATGAAATTGTAGAACATATTCCAAATTTATTTTTCAAAAATTCTACATATTTACGTCGGAATATTTAAAAATAAATGTGAATATTTCTAGAAAAATTCAACATTTTACATTTAAGGCCGGTATGTATGGTACAAAATAAAAATAAGTTCAAATTTGAAATTTTAATAAAAAGAAAGTCGAAGTTTCAAAAAACTCGTGAACAACACAATAATAATAGTCAAGCAAAATATTGGGTTCAATTCAATACCACCAAAATTGACATTGAAGGGTAGGAGGGAGGTTTTGTTAACTGTGTACTTTTGAATCTGCTCTGAACCGAAATAAAACGATATTTTCTTTTCGGTGCGGTTCCGGTGTTCGTTCCGACACAAATAACGGATTTTTCGGTTTCCGGTTTTCGCTTCAGTTCCGGTTCGAAGCTCTGCTTATTACTTTAATAGAATTATTCAACAAGAGAAATCCAAAATCAAATAAATAGGAAACGGCATCAAATTTTAAATATACGAAGATCAAATCATTATCAATAATCTTACAATATTACATGCTACACGAAGAAAGGTAAAAACTCTGATCTTTGAAAAGTTTCTAATAATTAAAGTAATATTTAAATTAATTCTCAAAGAATAAAACAGAAAGAGTTAGCTGGCAATTTTATTGGGCGGTTTATATGGTACCCGAAGGCATTCGCTCATGAAGTTTACGAGTTATACTTTTTTATATGTGGCTGTCCTTTTTTTAAGAAAATACCATATATAAAGAGGGAAGAGTATATTTTTCGGTCGTGACTTATTTCTTAAGATTGACAAAGATAATTCAATATTTTTTATAAGGTGCCAACTTCATAAAACGTTTAAAGCCGGATCTGGATAATATGCTATATAAAAATATTATGTTAATTTTTATCCTTTCTACTTATTATTGCTGTCATGTCTCTTGTACCTCAAACTCAGCAGCTTAAAATATGCTACTTCTAAATTACACAAGGTGATTCTAAAAGTAGTACCATAAATTTAAGATCGTATTTTAGAGCCCAAAATAAGAGGAAAAGTCTATAATAACATGTGTCGTAAAATGCTTCGTTTTCGAGTTACAAGGTGTGGAACGTTAGTTCCTGATTATAGTTTTTAATTAATAGTTGCGAAACGTGCACAGATATTAGAATAAAATTTGGCACAACTTTGAACCATTTTAAAAAATCTAGGAATTAATTAACTTAAACAGTGACAGGTATATCGAGGGGAGCAATGCTTAAAATGTGCCTTATTTATTTTGTGTGCACTTTTGTCTTAGTCTCGTAACAAAAATATAAACTACGAACTCTTTTACGTATAAAAGGTGCTCCTACTGAAACTCGATATTGTCAGCCGTTTTTGAGTAAAATGCATTTTTATATCTCGATGAATTAAAAATACTCCCAAGAAAATCTCGGATGTAACACAAAGTTGGCTTTAAAATGAAAAAAAACCTATGATATGTTTAACTTCCGGAGTTCCACAGGGATCAAATCTAGGCCCATTACTCTTTTTAATTTTTATTAATGACGTAACTTCTGTCATTGAATGCGATCATTTGCTATTTGCAGACGATCTAAAAATCTACAATAACATTACTAATATTAGCGATTGCTTTTACTTACAAGAACAACTAAATAGAATTTTAAGCTGGTGCAATAATAATTTCTTAAAATTAAATATATCCAAATGCAAAACAGTAACTTTTACTCGCAAACGGAGTTATATATTATTCGACTATAATATCAGTAATTACACCCTGGAAAGATGCTCCGAACTGAAAGATCTGGGAGTTGTATTCGACGACAAACTTAGCTTTTCGAGCCATATTTATCATACCACTAAATCCGCTCACAAGTTACTTGGTTTTTTTAGGCGAAACTGGAATTGTTTTTCAAATATTAGAAGTTTGCAAGTACTGTACTTTTCGTATATTAGATCTAAGTTAGAATATGCAACTTTTATATGGTATCCTATTTACCAAAATAATATAGAGCTAATTGAGTCTACTCAAAGAAAATGTTTGAAATTTATGTTTTTCAAGTCCCAGGGTTTTTATCCTGATAGAGGTTTGACACTAGAATTTTGCTAGATATGTTTAACATGAATTCTTTATGCAATAGGAGAAATTGCATTGTATTAACGTTTTTATATAACCTACTGCATAATAATATTGACTGTATGTCTTTGATTAATAAGATTTGTTTTTTGGTTCCTCGGCAGAATTCTCGTGGAAATAACTGTTTTTATTGTCGAAATTTCCGTACTAACATTATGCGTAGATCACCAATATATAACATGTGTAATGTATTCAATAGCATTTCGAATTATTGTGATATTAATTATGACCAATTAAAAACTATAATCAGCACATATCTGGAAAGCCGAATATAATTTTAGATACATATACATTCATGTTCTGTACCGTATAATTTCATTTACTTTTGTATTTTAATAATTTAAATGTTTCCTGTAATTGGGTGTGTACATGTTGGAAATAAACGTGTTATTTATTTATTACCTAAAATTTACTTTACAAAAAAATTATTTTTAGCTAATAATTAGGTAAAAAAGATGTTTCGTAAATATTTTATAAATAACAAATTTAAAAACTTTAGCTTTTATTTACAGAAATTGCCCAAAGTGGCCACCGGTGACAATAAAACATGGAAATGTCAATACTATTTATTTTCTTTCATTTTAGTACCAAATATGTGTCACATTCCATATTTTTGGTCAATATCGAATTTCTGTAAGGGTGTCTTTTTTATGTAAAAATGTTTGTAGTTTATATTTTTGTCCAAAAATTGCTTCAGAAGTGTACAAAAATAAATAAGGTCACGAAAGGGTATGGATTTGTGCCAAATTTCATTTAATTATCTGGAGATGTTTCGCAACTATTAATAAAAAAATATAATTAGGAAATAACATTACACGTCATGTAACTCGGAAACAAACCGTTTTACGACATATGTTTATATAGACTTTTTGTCTTGTTTTGGGCTCCAAAAATGATCCTGAATTTATGGTACTACTTTTGGAATCACCTTGTACACTGACCTATACGCTTGGTAATATATTTGACAATTTGTTTGACGTTTTAATTAAAATGCAGTTTTTAAAATTATTTCGTACCCCATGAACCCATTTATGTATGAATGGTATACCATTATAAATTTAAATAACCAAGAAGATTTAGGATATCATGAAAGGTAATGCCCTAAAATATACTAATACTCCTTAAATGGCTGTTTTACCATAAACTTAAAAACAATTTTTATTATTAAATAACAATAATCCGCTTTATCTTGAGTGCGTCGCATTGTGCTTAAAAAAGTAATAAAGCTAATTTTGTTGCTAGGAACTACCGGAGAATAGAAGGATACCCCATCTTAGTTTTAATTATTGCAACATTTCTAATTTGGCTCGATTAAAAGCATCGAGCAATCAGTCATCGGAGTCATCGCGTGGTTTCTTTCGAATCACCTTTGTGTACAAAAAAATACACATGAAACAAATATTCAGCTACTAATGATCAAGTCAGTTCTAAAAAAAATGGGAACGCCCTTTACATAGTAATAAGGGCGAAGTAAACGGTGGCAGAAGCTGAAATATTAAAAAATTAGCGCCCCAACCTCAATCTTTAAACAATTTTATGGGTCGATATCACTTGCGATACCATAAATAAAAGGTAAGAACCAACGGAACGCGACAATAAAATCGCATGAAAATATCTTTATTATTAACCGAGATATGAAGAAAATGATTAACATAAGTCCCTGGAATTCTAGCCACTTTTAGTTCAATTAAATTAAATTACTATTAATAATAATTTATCTCCTAACTGACAACGCAGAACAATTAAGTTATTAGTACAGTAGTAGTAGAAATTCGGAACTTTGCAAAATAATATTAAAAATATCGGTATCGATAACGATGGCTATCATTTTTGCGTCCTATAAAGAATTATTATTTTAAATTCATGCCCTAACAGAACACTTTGTCTATCTTTCACTTAGCCGTAGACATTTGCCACTCTATATTTTATTGGGAACTTTAATAAAAAATAAGTAATTTATATTTACCAGGTATAACAGATTCGTATTACACCTTCTATTTTTTTCTTTATTTATGACGTCAAATTTTTCCAACTGACTACACATAATGTACTCATGAAATGTCAATTTTTGACAATTTTTGATGAAAATGAAATTACTACTGCTATCAGTTTTCCTAAGGCTCTTATCAACTTTTGATTTTTAAATGGAACACCTTGTTTATTATTATATTTTTGTATTGTGCACAATTTTTTGAATCAAGTCCAAGAAGGTTTCACCCCTTTACCCCATCGGCAATTAAATAAATAATTACGCGATACGTATTTCGTCAGCAGAACTGGCATTTTCAAGCGTACTAATCTAAAAAGATTAGCAAAAGATGCATCGACGTCATCTGCATTGAGATTCAAATCGATACTGGCGGTCTTGTGCTTTCTTTCCTATTTCTAATTGCTTAACACATCTGGTGCATGTAATTTTGACCTGACACAAATAGCCTTCAATAAACTGGATGCCGCCAATGGTCCTTTATCTCCGTTAAGGGTAACTGGCCTCTGATTGATATAAATTATTTCTTATGCATCAAGTTCTCTGTTATTTGTGACCGATCTTAACAATTTTAAATTTTCAATGTTAATTTTGTGTCCTGTACTTAGCATATGTAGGGCGACACTTGATTTTTCTTCTCTATTGTATCTAAAATGAGCGATATGTTCTTTAAATCTGGTTTTAATGGATCTCTTGGTCTGTCCAACATATGATAAATTACAATTGTTACAGCTTATTTCGTAAATTTCGGAATTCTCAAGCTTGTCAAATTTATCTTTGGCATTACACAATTTTTTGAATAGAATGGACACAGGATAAGTGAATTTTTCGTTTCGTTTTATTTTTCAGTTTAGAAGACCCTTAACTCATCCTAATTAATTCTAACTGATCGCGATACTACAAAAATAAAATTAGGTAAAAAAGTCATTCTTTTATCCTGTGGTGAAGTTAACAAAAATGTTTTTTTTTTATTTTCTTTTATGACATATCTACTCATATTTTCACTTTTGATGTGAAATTAATAGAACCAAAATTACAAGAAAATAATTTAAAATATTCAGTTCTAATTCATTTTGAGATTTGTCTAATAACTTTCCAAATGTGTGGAGAAAAATTGAAAAAATTTAATATATTCTAAGACTTCCCAATTTATTTTTTTTTAGCCTTGATGTGGTCGTTTAGAATTAATTATAATGAGTCTTGACTGTTTGAAAAATAAAATAAATTCAAAAAAAATATCAATAGTTCAAAAATCACTTATTTTATGCACATTGTATTCATGAAATTGAGAAGATTCCAAGAATGTAATAATATGTGTTCCATTTAAAAATCAAATCTTTGCGTCATTTTTGGCTAAGATGACAGTAGTAGAAGTATCATTTCTGTCAAAAATTTACATCTCGTAAATATATTAATTATAGTATGCTTGACTATTTAATCGTTACAAATACGACAAAAATATGGACTGTATCATAAGTGTGCTGCACCCGATAAATGAAATAAAGCCACAAAAAATCATTAACTTTTTTTAGATGCTTTATAAAAATTAGTAAGCACTGACAAAAAAATTTTGATTAGCACATTTTACAAGTGTATGAATCTTTATATCAGGTATTTGTCACGTCGGCAGATTTTCTGTGTACTCATTGCCTATATTTCTTGCACTAAATCATCGAAAAAATCTTAAAAAATATTTCTTTTAGTTTCTCGTCGAAATCCTTTGCTTCAGAAAAAATAAAACAAAAATCATAAAAATACATCCTATCATATACGTATTCGTGTAAGTGGTGTTTACCCCCCAAAAACATTTTTTTCGATAAAATCCAAAAACAGGTAAAATTATTTTTGGCGTATAAAATAACATATATTTTTTTCAAAATTTTGCTGCCGTAATTACCATTTTATGATTAAAAAACTTCTAAATAGAGTAGTTTGTCCCCATGAGGGGGTGGGAAAATTTTGAAAACATTTTTTTCTTTTATTTCTCGTCAAAACAAAACTTTTGGAAAAAAAACGACTCTAATATCATTTTTAGTATTCGAGAAACAGCAAAATCTGCATTTTTTGCCCCAACTTTGAGGGGGTAAAACTACCCTTGACACCGTTTATCAGCCGATAAAAAAACACCTGTTTCTTAGATTTTGGCCCTTTAAAACATATTCAAAAATTAGCAAAATCGGCGCCGGACCCTTCGCGACCTTTCCTTGTTAGTTCTCCCGTCTTTAGAATAAACATGTACCAAACATTTTCATTTTAACCTAATATTGTTTGAAGTAGTTCAGGACGGGTCAGTTATGATCCAAAAATGAAAAAATAAATAAATAAATAAATAAACTGGAACATGTCCAAGAAAATATCTTTTATGGAACTGCAATGAAAATTAGTTTTGCTGTTGATGATCTACTGAATTTCGACAGAGAGATAGACAAAATTTTTAAAAACGATTTTACCGGTTTTTATATCATGTAAATATCCTAAAGCGCTTATAATATTTCAAGCTTGTAACATTTTAGATTTTATTACCTTTTATGTATAATAATGAATCAGTATGTCCTAACCTGTGTGTCCCTGGTGTTCAATTTTTAAGACCCTAATAATAATAAAAAACCGCCTATAATAATCATTTTTTCAAAGTTCTTAGGCTGTGATGGAGGTCTGATTTTGTCTTTTTGTTTTGTTTCTTGTCGTCAAAAATTTGTTGGGTTATGGGATCCTTTTTTTTTGGTGGTCAAAACGAGTACGTTTAATTTTGTTTTAATTATCTTCCAATTCATGTTTATGCATCACCCTTTTTTGACCCACACAAAAGTATGCCACAGAAAGGGTTGGAAAACACTGGTATAGATCATTACACAGAGCTTCTATCAGGTGACCAAATAAAAAAATTATCAATTGTGCTGCCATTTTTTCTTACAAGAGAAGCGCAACAGGCATTATTGATTGTTGCGTTCTGATCTGTCACTTTGACGTCTTATTTATGCAAAGCATTTGAATTTTCTGAAGCAAAACAAAATCCTTTAGAAAGTTATTTTTTTGACGATATAAAGATTGAATTGATGAAATACACAAATTCATAGACTGGTGAGTCGGACAACTGATAATTTGCATTTTACATCGAGACAAAATAGGGGTCTAGGAAGAATTTACCACATCGAAGGCCAACCTTTTTGAAAGTTAACCAAAAAACTTTAAAACAAAAATAAATGTTGATAACATTTTTAACTAGAGAACTAAATACAATAAAGTAGGAATATCAAGCCAATATGAGAATTAAATTAGAAATAGTATATTGTGCATCTAGTAGTAAAAGCAAAACATTCCCGGACGACGATGTAAATTGTGGCCGAGGTGTTAGCCGCGTCTAACAAACATCGAAGTTCGGAAATGTGTTTTTATTATGAGGTACACATACTATTTTTTTTTGAAATCACAATATATAGTACTTAAATTCAGTAGTTTTTATAAATTCATGACATTTTTCATTGTCTTTAAATGTTCAATGAAATCGTTTCCCTGATAATCACTATTTGTTTGTTGTTATCTTTTTATCCGGTATGGAAAAGTTGCTTACTTTACGGATAAAAGGTTTTCGGGCTGTTTTGTGATGATTCCTTGATAATGGACTAAAATATTGGAATGACTTATTTTGGCGCCTGAAATTGCGATAAGAAAGTAGTCATTCTTGACCGATTTCAGAAAAAAAAATATTTTCAAAAATATTTTCCAACTTCTTATTGTACAACCAGCCACAATTAACTTTTTTGTGAATTATTTGTCGACTGGCTAAATCATCAGAGTACAAAAATGGCTTGGCCACTAGGATCTTCTGACTTAATGAGATATGAATCTTCCTGTAGTCACACCTGAAAAACAAAATTTTACAAACACATGTGCCTAATTTATAGCAGAAGATTTACGTCGACATATTTGAGAGCAATTTATGAAAATTAGGAATAATAAGTTATGCCGAAAAATGTTGCCAGAAGTGTGAGAAGGGGACTTTTAAATTGTGATCGGCATATTCTGTTCTACGGCATATTCGATAAAGAAGGTTCGAGCTCTACCGTGTTTTTATTTGATGATCAAAGTTGGCAGATTTGTTATGGCAGTGTGTAATTTAGATGCATTGAAACTTGCAATGACTATCACTATCTTATTATCTATTATTTAGGACATATGTGTTAGAAATATGAGAAAATATTACAACTATACAACAGTGGTAAATTTTTAATCCTATGTTATAAAAGGCGTTTTGTAATTAATCTTAATCACCGAATTTGCAGAATATTGATCAAAACTGTGACACAAACTTTACTGCCTCATTGAAGGGATATACACACGATACATCGATGTATCGAAGTATCGATATTTTCGTTTGGATATTCGACATTTTTGCATACATACTTTCGTTCCGAAATATTGAATGTTTCAATATACAAGGTGATTCTAAAAGTAGTACCATAAATTCAGGATCGTATTTAAGAGCCCGAAATAAGACGAAAATTCTATAAAAACATATGTCGCAACACGCTTCGTTTTCGAGTTACAGGGTGTGGAAAGTTACTTCCTGATTATAGTTCTTTATTAATAGTTGAGAAACGTGTACAGATAATTGAATGAAATCTGGCACAACTCCTTACCCTTTCGTGCCCTTTCAAAAAACCTAAGAATTAATTAACACAACTTAACCAGTGGCGGGTTTAACGTGGGGACGGTGTTTAAAATCTGCCTTATTTATTTTGAGTGCACTTTTGTGGCAATTTTTTTACAAAAAATTAAACTACAAACATTTCTACATAAAAAAGGTACTATTACAAAATTCGAATATTCTCAGCGGTTTTCGAGTAAAATGAATTTTTATATTTCCATGCATTAAAAGCGCTTGCCCAAAAATATGGAATGTAACACATAGTTGGCATTGAAATAAAAGAAAATAAACAGTATTTACCTTTCCATGTTTTCTTGTCACCGGTGACTACTTTGAGCAATTTCTGTAAATAAAAGCTAATGTTTTTAAATTTGTTATTTGGTAAATATTTACGAAACATTTTATTTTACTTAATTATTAGTTAAAAATATTTTGTTTGTAAAGTCCATTTTAGGTAATAAACATATCATAGGTTTTCTCTCATTTTAAATACAACTTTGTGTTACACCCACATTTTTGGGGGCGTGCTTTTAATGAACCGAGTTATAAAAGAGCATTTTACTCCAAAACTGACAATACCGAGTTTCAGTAAGCGCACCTTTTTTACGTAAAGGTATTTGTAGTTTATATTTTTGTTACAAAACTAAGACAAAAGTGCGTACAAAATAAATAAAGCACATTTTAAGCGCTGCCCCCCTCGATATATCCCCCACTGCTTAAGTTCTGGTAATTAATTCCTAAATTTTTCTAAAGAACCCATAAAGGTATGAAGTTGTGCCAAATTCCATATCTGTATAGGTTTCGCAACTATTAATAAAAAACTCTAATCAGGAACTAACCTCTCACACTCTGTAACTCGGAAACGAAGCATTTTCGTCCTATTTTGGGCTCTAAAATACGATCCTGAATTTATCGTTCTACTTTTAGAATTACCTTATATATTTTCGATGTATCGATTGGAGGAGTAATCTTAAAATTTTTCTTTTCACGTGGTTAAAAATTATTTAAGCGTATCATTGTAATAATATTCTACTGTTTTCATGTGATCGTCAACATTTATTTCGCTTTAAGAAGCATTTGGAAATTGTTATTTTAGAGTACTTTCGATAGTCGTACATTGTGGGGCATTGTATTTATATGATGTGTCGAAGAAATTTACGGATATACCGGGTGGCCAACTAAGAAAGGACGCCGGCTATACCGTAGCAACGAATCATTCCACAGCTTTGAAAAAAAAATCTATAGGAAAAGTGGCCCTGAAAAGTCGCTAGAAAATATTTTTAAAAGTGAATGGAAAATTAGGATTTTCTCGAAAATTTGCATTGTAATCCTAGAGTAATCTTGACCTGTTTTTGTTTTACGCTTTTTGTTCTATCTTTAAAAATAGAGTGTTGGGGAGATATCGAAAACAAATTTTTTAAATACTATTTACTTCAGTTAGCTTTAATAAAATTTACCAAATTTAGTCTCTGTAGAAAGGGTGCTACTTAGTCCATCGAAGTCACTTTCATATGTTTTTATTTTAAAATAATTATCTGCTACAGTGCGTTATATAAAATGGTAACCAATTTCGCCGTTTTTCTAAAAAAATTTAAAAAAATGATATGTCAATTTTGATATCTTAAAATGGACAATTAAAGCCCTAGATATCAGTGAAAACCTCAACTCGAAATCTTTTGTCCAACCGGAGATATTGGCAGGTAAAATTTCAGTGATGTTGTTTACCATTTAGAATACGAAATCAGAGGATGTTTAGAATTTCTTTCTCTTATGTAATATAACATTGAGTAAATAATGTAAAAAACTAACCGAAGAAACAAATTAATGCTCAAAAAAGTAAAAAAGGGACAATGCATTACATTAAAAATGTTAAATTAATATCGTCATTTTCATACAATAAATCCTCTCATTGACCATTCTACCACTCTAAATAGGGCTTCTTATTCTTTCGATCATGTCATTTATTTTGTAGGCTTCTTTGCAAAAACAAGGTCTTCTATTTCCCTGACAAAAAAAAATTAAGGTAAGTCAGATCTGGAGACCTGGATTGCCAAGAAAACTGACTTCCACTTCCTATCCACCTGCCACGTGTGCCTGGTATTGAACGGTGGTTCAGCATATCCTCAAGTCACAAGTCATTAGCTGTTGTTCTAGTACTTAAATGAGGATTAAATTTCACATACTCTAAAACATTTATAATATTTTGCTGGATGCGACTTCTACATTATCTTCTAAACCCAGCAAGATGCAGATTTACCGTTGTGCATATGCGATGTATCAGTCGAAGGAAAACTCTTTTCACTTGGGATACTGCACGCACAGATTTAGCAGCATCAGTTTACATTTTCATGCATTCGAAATAAATGGTTAACATGTCAAATGCTTTTTCATTTGTTTAAATCTTTTTAATTTTATAAAGAATTATAAAATAGGAAATACCAATTCAGTTATAAGAACTGCTAGTAAGCACAATTGCAACGATAAAGATTTGCATTTTTTTAAACTTCGGTTAGGCAAAAGATATCGAGTTGCGGTTTTTACTGATATGTAGGGCTTTTAATTCTCTATTTTAAGATATCAAAATTGACATATTCTACATCCTATTTAATTTTTCTTAGAAAAACGGCGAAATGTGTTACCATTTTATATAACGCGCTGTAGCAGCGGCGATAATTTTAAAATAAAAACATTTGAAAATGCCGTCGATAGACTGAATAACACTCTTTCTATAGAGATTAAATTTGTTAAATTTCCTCAAAGCTAACTGAACCAAATGGTATTTTAAAAAAAAATTTTTAGGCGTCTCCCCACCACTTTATTTTTAGAGATAGAACAAAAAGTGTAGAACAAAGTCGAAATAACTCTAGAATTAGAATGCATGTATTTTTAACATACTTTAATTTAAAAAAATTTTGAGAAAATCCTAATTTTCCATGCAGTCCTACGTATTACGCCACCTAGCGGTCATTTTAGAACTTCAACAATATTTTCCAGTGATTTTTAAGGGCTACTTCTCTTATTGAAATTTATATAGCCGGCGTCCTTTCTTAGTTGGCAACCCGGTATATATAATTGAATACTGTTGCAGTGTTTCAAATATTTTGTACTACTCTACCTCATTGTTTTAATAATTTCACCGACTATGACATAATATGTGTAGATATTCGTTATGCGCACCCTCTAACGGTCAGATGCTAAAAATACCTGCGTTGTGGTACAGCAATATGTTACTTCATTTGTAATAGTTATGTTTCGACTAAAAAAGTAGGTCACCAGATGTAGGTGTTTCTGGTAACATTGGTCTATTTGAAAGGTTGTTATTCTATTTGAACATGGATTTGTCTGCTGAGAAATTCCGTGAGTACAGAAAATAAGTTAATCGCTATAACTTACAATTATAAATAACAACATTTTTTTTGATCATTAAATTTATTATCGAATCGCAGTTTCATTCAAAAATCAAACGAATGTAATTATAAAAAAATACATTATATTGGATAAGTGGATAATATCTAATCATAAAATTAAGTTTATCAATCGTAAATATCCCAGATCAATATAAATTCATATAACATTTGATAGTGAACGTTGGAAACTGATAAAATCAATAAATATTTATGCTGGTAGTCAATGAGAATTAATAATTAGGGAAAAAATAGGTTGTCATTCTGCATCGAAAATTAGCTTTGTTTATCAGTTTTTTTCAAAGCTCTTTTCTTTATAAGTTAGTACCTTTCGAAGCTTGATGGTTAGGAAAAGGTTATGAATTACACCTTTAAAAAGTTATTTTGTAAATGTTTTTAGTGGCCTTTACCTATGGGAACTAAGAATCCTTATCGACTTCTTATTTAGATCTTCTTTGTAAACGAAAATATAAGTTTCTCTATATCGGGTGTAATAGGTTTATGGTACACACCCTATTATTTCTTTATGAAGATAGAATAATTTTAAACTTGCTGCACATGATATACTTATGGACCAAGGGATGACCGCAAAAATTCTAACCAGAGGCTAAATAGACTGAACCTAACACGGTAAGCAGTGAAGCCAGTTGAAAGCCTGGCGAAAGTCTCTGATTCTAACCCATAAGGCTACAGGAACGGACTGGTCCTTGGTTATCTTCAAAAATTGGAATACCAATCATGTCCCCTGAAACCAAGAAAGATTAAAAAACCCAACAAAGGTTGCTCTAATGGGTTTCGATAGTATAACATGTTTTTAAATCGTTAATACACAAAGCGACAATGAAGAAAATTGTTTGCGCCTAGCTGAAATTTGTTAGGTAATTCACAACAGGGCTACTTTCAGTCAACTTTTTGCACATTAATTGAACCAATCGAGTTGCAATTTAAAATTACTACTAGAAGGTAGGAATTATAATCTTACATTGAAAAATATGTTTGTAGTTTATAAAATGCTGTTACAATTTTTGACAGCAAACATTTTTAAAGAAATTTTTTTGGCCTGCTACTACACCGATCGAATTACAAATTAAAATCACTACCAGAAAGTGGGCATATTAAGTTATATTGAAAAATACTTTTGTGCCTCAATAAATCAGGTTGTTTTAGCACATTTAAAAAAAAATTTTGAGATGTTACTGTACTTTTCGAGCTACAAGTTAAAATTAAAAGCAGAAGGTAGCAAGTATAAAGTTATATTGAAAAATATATTTCTATTTCATTAAATCCTGTTACAATGTTTTGGCACAACCATTAGGAAACAAACAAAAAAATAAAATAAAATAACCACAATTCCATTTTCAAATTTTCAACGAATCAAGTGAATAATAGGTAGCTATACACACCTAGAGGGCTGCATGAATTTGCAGTCTAGGTTGTATTTTACTTGCATACGATATTGTTGGCGATGACCATAATTTCTCTATGGACAAATAGGTGACGGTAGTACTGAGAGTCACACGCTTGACGTCTGTTGCTTATTTAGTGCTTGTCGGAACATTCGTTAGCATTCGAGTTGGATATACTAAACTGATGAGATCTAACAAGACCGAAACCGGTATTTGGTTTCCAAACTTCGAATCTAATAAATGTTTAAACCTATTGGTCTGTGGATTAGAATCCTTGTCTTCTGGACTTTCCTATAGAGCAACCGCTTCGCTAGGTGGCAGTGTTTAAATTTTTTTATTGAAATTATTAAATCTACAAATATGGCATTATAAAAATTCTTTGTAACATAGCGTTTTGCGTGAGAAACAGACTTTTTAGCAGATCACAAATTAAATAAGGGTTATCTGTTAGGCCTGGTTTCTTTCAAATTTAAATTACCTAAACTCAAAAAGGCACAAATAACGGTTTCAAAAGAACATTTTAAAGTCCGATGTCGTAAATTAGGGCAATACAAGAGCTGGTAAATATCAGTAACGGAGACCGTAGCAATTCTCTCGGTAAAACCATGTGGTGGTAGACCGAAGGGATTTTACCTTCAAAAAACGCCCTTATAAACACGTGCAATTGTAAGTTATTTAAATTTCAGTTATCTAAATAAAACTTGTAAGATAAAAAGATGGATTAATTCAAGAGGGGTTGTAGTTTTATTTGCACTCTAAAAATCCTTTCAAAATTTATTTAAAAGTTAATTTGGGTTAGAAATATTTAAAAAACGATTACGAAATACAGGAGTTTTGAAAAATTGCTCTTGTTCGTGATAATTAACGTGAATGAACACAAAAAAAAACAATTTCTGTTCAACGTAAAGTTCTTGTGCCATTTGTGTCATATTTGCTATGGTATACATAAGCAAGTAAATCTTAAATTGTCTAATGATTTTATTTGATGGTTTTTCGCTCTTATATGACTTAATTAATTTTTCCTGAAAGTTGAGAAAATACTTGTTCCTAATTTTGATTAATATCGCGTTGGGGGGCGCCCAAAAAATGATAGAAAGGGATTTTAAAAAATTCCACAACAAACACGAATGAAGGAGAATGTCGTTGTTAGAAAATTATTATAGGGCCAAGAACCCTACCGTTGACTGGTGCAACTACCAGTGGCAAAAATAAAGCAAAAACAAAAAAAAAAACAAAACAACAAAAAGAGAATAGAAAGAAAAGAGACGAAAAGAAGTAAAGACAATTCGTTTCGAAAGTTCTTTATTTTCTTAAGGTCGTTCTTCGGTGTTCTGCTGTTGGAAGCTGAGTTTCCAGGGGTTCAAAAAATCGATAACACCCATCACCGCAAGCTCACTAACTGATAGCAGGCATCTATATTACGATTTGCTATTGACGTGTTGTACGTTCTGGAAAAGGAAAAAAAAGGGAAAAGCGGAACCGGTGTAGTAAAAAGGTTGTCTGAAGAACTTTTCAGACTTAGGCAAAGCCCCAAACGCAGGTGAGCTCCTGGCTGTGTCCCCTCGGAATTATACGCCTGAACACACTGGGGGCATAAGTAATCTCTCCTGGTCTCTGTTTTGGCGTATTTGCCTGGCCTGCCTTATCCGTAGATCCCCCCATCGATTACACAGTCTAAAAAAGGACTCTTCTTTATAGACGACAACACCGCGCGTCGCGATCGGGAAGCTTTTGCAAAATTACTAATCTATAGTCGCATGCCTAGATTTACGGACAAAATAAATTTACTAACGTAGATGGACGAGCATCAGTATCAGCTCTCATTAGAAGGATGTTTCGATAGAAGAAATGAGAACTCCTTGGCAGTCTTCAATTTTAATTTAAATGTTTTTTTTTTTAGTTTAACCACTTTCTGAGCTAAAAGACGCCCCTTCTATTAGATCAGTAGCCGTAGAAAGTAGATATAGTTTTGAAGGGAAATTTCCGTTCAGGAAGTTTTACAAATTTGAACAACTTTTCTAGTCTATTTTATGACACTGGTTTGAGTTCGAGTTATTGAGTAGAGAGAGAGGGAGAGGGAGAAGGAGAGGGAGAGGGAGTGGGAGAGGGAGAGGGAGAGGGAGAGGGAGAGGGAGTGGGAGAGGGAGAGGGAGAGGGAGAGGGAGAGGGAGAAGGAGATGAAGAGGGAGAGGGAGAGGGAGAGAGAGAGAGAGAGAGAGAGAGCGACCAGCGAATATTCACCGATAATCAGGTGCAAGTTAGCTATATTTGGTTTGAAAACCTTTGAGTACAAACTAAATTACTATGCTGGGGAAAAACCTTGGAATTATTAAAGTTAAGATAAACTTTGGGAAATTAATAACCGACGCACCATATACGTGCGAAAAAGTTAAACAAAGAATCCAAGACTCTTAATTTTCTAAAGAAATATTTCTCTCAGACTTGTGTCCAGCAAATTTAAACAAGTTGAAACAAACAAGTTCACCTTATTTTAGTGTATTATGTTTAGCAACACTTGAAAACCCCTGACTTGAAATTTTGTCGATTTATTTGTTGACCTCTATGGTAATAAAATGTTGAGGTCAATTGTTTGAATTTAATAACACTTCCCTGTCGACTCTACGAACTGGGGTAACAATTCATTGGAATAAACTAATTTTAAAACACAATGTAGAAAAATTGGGTCCGAAAATCGAAGATTAATCTTCGAAAAATTTAAAGATGAGCAAAATTTGACAATTTTGAATAGCTACATACAGCCTTGGGCCTCTCATCACAGTACCTTTTCTGAAATTTAAGACAAAAATTTTTATAAATTTATGTTTTAATTTAAATTTTCAAGGAAAGATTATAATTTAAAAAAATATATTTTAAACAACTCGACCTGACTTCTTATAAAATTTGCCTTAAAGTTGAATTATCAAAAAGCAATTACTAATTTCGAAACAAAAGAGGACATTTTGAGACAAAAGAAAATTTTTTGCAAGAAAAATTAAAATAGTTGGAAAAAAATAAATCTTGCATATTAAGGCAAAATTTTGAATAAATAGCTTGAGTTTTTGAGAAAAAAAGATAAAGATAAAAAACCAAGGCTCTAGAAACGGTTGAGATCTTTATAGGTTTTGCTAATAAAAGGAAAAAACGAAGTTTGAATTCTGGGATTTAAAATTTCGAAGAAATCGTTAATCCACAAAAATGTTCCCTAAATAACGAGATTGATGCTTTGAAATTAGTAAAGAGATTCGGAGAATATTCGCAGTCCTATAAAGGCACAATAGGGTTGTCCTTTACCAATCGATTGAATTTAAAAAAAAATGAAATTAAAGAAATATTTCAAAATTTGATGACTGAGATCAAAATTTTCGAAAAAAATAAAAAATAAAATTAAATAAAATTTTAAGATAAATATAAAATTGTTTAATATCAAAATTTAGCCTTTCGTAGAAAACTACTCTGGTGGTCTAAGTGTAGTTTCACAAAAGGGCGAATGGCAATTAAATATTGGGCATCGGTCCTAAAAACAAAGCTAGAGCCAGTCCGTCACTGACTCCCACTATCAACCATCTTCATTTGAGATTTACAAATTGCAAAGTTTTCATTTCCTTACAAATTTTGGTGAAATTTTCTATGAAGTCAGTTAATTATATTCTAAAGGGTCTAGATTGTCACGTGTATCTAAGCCCTCATTAATGTCAGGTATTTGGGGCTGAATAGACGTACGTCATCAAAAAGAATTAACGTAGTTCTAAAATTGAACACGTTCTTTAGCTATTAAAGCCACATTTATGTTAAGTTCTACTAAACGATTAAGTTTTGGTCGCATAAGTAAAAAATTGATTAGTATATATGGGGTGTCCAAAAAATTTGACCAAATAAGTTCAAGATTTAAACTCCAATAACTTGTTTATCTTAAATGGAATAGCCTGTATTTTATGTCAATATCAGTTGTAGAATTTAATTCTCTATCAAATTTTATTGAAAAGTCGCGTTTTCATAAAAAACAAATATTCAAAGCGGAAACAGATTTTAACAAATTTAATATTTACCATGTCAGCTGTGGCATTTTGAAAAATCAGATCTGCTTGTAATAAATGGCAGATAGAAGGGACAAACATTCAATAATTATCATTTAAATTTTAAATATTATGGATTCATTTGAATAATTAAAATCAAAGAATGTTTCAAAAACCATAATCAATATTGGTATTTAAAATGACGACCTCTAACTTAAATGAAAACATAATCTCTTTTCGAGACCTTCAGCAACATTTGTCAGCAGTTCTGGGCATTTATTTCTTGAAACTCCTCAGACACCTATCTTTATATTAGTTAGTTTTTGTTGGAGAGATGTTCAAAAATATTCATTTTACATATTCCCATAAAAAAACACAGTTGAATACAAATTAAAGGATCCCTATTTTGCGGCAAATTTAAATGAACATTTTCTATAATTTTTGAAAAATCATTATCAACCCCATTACACTTGACGTAAGGGCAATGATATGACTTAAACTAATAAATGGAACTTCATCACATTCCCACAGTGAGAACCGAGAATTCTCAAATATTAATCTTTCATAAATCCTAAATATGAAGGAATATGTTTTAGAATTGACCCCCACGATCGCTTATTTTTAATTCGCTGATTTTTATGAGGATATGTAACTTTTTTTTCTTTGACATGCTTCCAATAATATTGGATAATCTGAAGGAGCGCATCGGAGAAGATTGACGAAATAGATGCCCAAAAATTCTGACAAATATTGCTGCATGCCTTGAAAAGAGACTACACTTTTATTTAGAGTCGAGGGATCGTTATTTTAACCCTTATAATAAGCCAGTATTGTTTGTTGTATTTCCAATATTTTTTTATTTTTTCTTTAAATGAATCCATGATATATAAAATTATAATTTTTGATTATCAGATTTTTATTACAAATAGTTCTCTTTTTGAAAAGGTCATAGCTGACTTAAATATTAAATTTCCTAAATTAGATTTCCATTTTAAAAGTATGCGTTTTCCATAAAAACGCGAGCAATTAGCTAGAAATATTGTAATAGTGTATGATTATTGAAATATTGCTCTAAGTACATTTAATTAATTTCAAAAGTTTGTACTTCTTTTTTAATGATCTAAAGGAGAAACGAAGTATTAATAAAAGGGTGTCCCTTTATAGTGAAAAATGATTTATAATACGATTACGTTTGCTTTTACATTTTCTTTTCTGATTTGTCAGGGTAGACAATGCCTTTTAGCTTCGTTGTGTGCACGTAGGTGGTAAAACCCAAAATGTACACCACGGGAATTGATTTTACAGTTTACAGTGAAATTTTCGCAGAAAAGCAGAAAGTTTGTTTTCAACTTAATACATGATTGTGTAATTCATAAATCATCAGCTGTAGTTGTGTAAATAAAAGTGTTTTGTACAATAAAAAGCATTTCTTTAATATACTGACTTAAAATTTAAAAACAAAATATCACTAATAGTAGTCAGTGTTTAATTTGTGCACTTTCTATTTCTATGACAATTATACTATAGCACATTTCTTTTCGGGATTATATCCATAGTTGGGTAGTTTCTAGATAGTATATTGAATATTAGCAGTAATTATTACTCTTGGACGATGAAAATTTTGAAATAAATAAATCTGATGTGTCAACGTTGACACGCTTGCCATAATTTCGTCATCATTTAAACAAAGAGCACAAAATAATTGGTATTAAATGAAAAGAAAAGAATTGTCGTGAAATTATTTTTTCGACACTGGACAATTATTAGATTCGAAGTTTGGAAACCAAAGACCGGTTTATATCTTGTTACATCTCGTCAGTTTGGTCGAGTTGGATATACCAAACTGGCGAGATCTAACAAGATCGAAACCGGTCTTTGGTTTCCATACTTCGAATCTAATAAATCTTCAAACTTATTGGTCTATGCATCTGAAACACTAAGTTTATTTTTTCTCCAGAAAACTATATTTTCCTTTAATCAAATTTAAATTATTGGTCCAATTATTTTCCGAGTTCTATTCTCAAAAATTTTGAATTGATAGAAATGCGAATGGCATAAATCGAATGAGAATTGCGACCTGTAGCATCATATCAGACATAGGCAAACAGTCGTTTTTCAGTGACGAATTTTGGAGGCAATCGCAATTTAAAAATGTAGCAAATCCTATCATTATCTAAATAAAGCTCTGATCTATGCAAAAAGCTATATTACAATGATTTGGTGCAAAAGTTCCCAAAAGATTAATCATTTTTACGGCGAAAAGTCTTGTTTTTTGGTATTTCTCGATAATAGAGCAAACCACGAGAAACCGTCGTGATCTGCAACAATTATCAATGCATAGAAGCGACGCCCATAAGAAAATAAGAAAAAAGAACAAGTTGCCATAATTTTCTCAACAATTAAAATAATTAAGTTCCCAGCGTAAAATTTTCGAGAAACTAAACTAAAATGGTTTACAGTTGTTTTCAATCGGACTACTAATAATTGATGAAATTCAGCAGATGTTAGGAAAATATGTTTTTCACTTTTTTAACAACATCTAGACGTGGTTCGACTGTATTCCCAATTATTTAATGGGCATAAAATTCAGCACTACTTTAACCAATTAACCGTCATACCAATCTTATCCATGTCTAATGGAGCACCATGTATAAAATTTGAAATCACTTTTACTTATTTTTAGGAAGTTCTAAATTAAATCAAGTATTTTTGACAACTTCAGTTACCAATAAATTAGAATTAAATTGGATTCCCCTTGATAGTAATAAAGATCACCTGTTTGATCGGATCTGTCTTTACAGCGTAAACCCTCAAAGCAGTGATGTATAAGTGATTTATATCTTCATTACTTTTTTATAACAGTTTTTTAGCAGATGAACAACTTTAATGAAATCGAACCCGTTATCGCCATTGATCCTAAATTATATCCGGAAGGTTACTATAAAAGTAAATTGAAGCTAGAAAAATATTTCCCGGGCAACTGGGAATTCAGTAACGAAACACAAGATGCTGTTTCCGGCCCACATGAGTTTCCTCATTGGATAGTTGGATATAATAATGGAAATATTGTAGATATGCAATCGTTAAAAATCCAACCAACGTGGATGGGTGATTACAGGTATAATGTAGAAAGAGTGTTACTAAAAATTTTCATATGACGTAAAAGGTATGTAACAAAAATTTGCGAAAAAAAAATCTGATCATAATGTTATTTCATAGTGAAAGAAACTAATTCGGTATAAACGTAACTGTTTATTATTGTTAAAACGCTATTTTACTCAAATAATAATTTTCAGTTTACACATGTGGACGTGTGAAAGATAATTTAAATCTGCATAAGATATGCCAAAAGATTATAGGGTGTTCCATCTAACCTAATAAAATTATTACTGTTTGAATTAATCAAAATATGCGGTCGTGAATTCGTGTATTATATTATTTGTTTTTGTAGATGTAAATGAGTATTCTCATTGCCACTTAGCTATTTTTGCAATGAATAACATACAGTCAACTTCGGATATAACAAACTCCGCATATAACGAACTATCGCTTATAACAAACAAAACCTCTTACCTGGCGGAAACTCTATAAGCAATAATGTATTTCTTGTTTGCTTAGAGCGAACCTAGCTATAGCGGTCTCTTGGTTGGCTTATTCAATCAATTTTGCCTGTGGAAATTCGAAAGCATCCTCTTGCTTAATTTTGAAAGTACTATGTGCAATGTATAATTCCAATAGTCTTTTTGTTTTTTTTTTCACAAAATTTGTCCCTTTATATATTCGAATTTGTTTTTACAATGCTTTTATTATCAAAACCTGACTTTCTCAATATTTTGGAATTTCATCTCAAAAGTCTTTTTTTTTTCTGTCGAAATTTCACTACTCCTCAAAATTCGACTTTTTCTGAAAAATTTCCCAAAATGCCATATAAATTTGGATTGGTATACTAATATTTGTCTTTTTCTGAAAATTTACCCGCTCTTTTAATAAAAAAGTAAAAAAATTTAATTTTTGTGTAAGGGCCAAATTTCGGAATCTTTTGTAGAATTTCAACAGCTTTTAGTTTAAATCTGTCTGGGAATTCCAACTTGCTTCTCTAAATTTTGACAACTATCTCAACACTGGACCAGATGCAGCGTTCGCTTCCCTCTGTCTTAAACACTCGAAAGAAAATAAATATTTAGCCAGCGAAATTGGTCTTTTCTTAAAATGCACCCAATTTATCAACTGTTGACTAAATTTGTTCTCGAAAATTTGATCTTTTTCTCTTAATTTCAATCTTTTTTTAAACCTCAACCTTTTTCTCGAAATATCCATTTTTTCTTTAAATTCGATGTTGGTTTTTAAAATTTGGATTTTTTCCAGGAAATCCGCCTTTTCCATAACGAGTATTCTTCAATTTTTTAAACGTTATGTATCAAATTGTAGATCATTTCGTGCTATTTATAACTGATGAAGACTATTGTTACCCTACATCGCTTACAAAAAATGTTATTCTCAAAAAATTAAAAAAAGTACGAAATTTTAATATTTTTTTGAGGATTCCGGATGTAACACAAGGATTCCAATGTTGAAAACTTTGTTTTTTTACCTCTAGCTTACTTCAGACACAATGAAGGAATAATCAGCATTACCTGACCTTTTGCAAGGTAGATGCTTTTTCCGTACAATTTGACCGGGCAATTAGGCTATATTTTTGAACGAATGAAATGATATTGCAGTATCGTTAATAATGGATTTTTTTAAATCAAGGAGCTTCGAAAAAAAGTGTGTATGTTTTAACATTGGAAATGTTTATGTTGAGATATGGGGTGAAGTTTCGGGTTTTCGTTCAAGCTTGAGAGAACAAGGTGTCGGTAGGTCGGACATACTCGAATCGCCAGTCGAGCGCTCTAGGCGTCGAGAGGCCGTCATAAAAACTATGGGAGAATGTTAAGTTTACAGTTCACCGCAGAGCACCATATTCGTTTAATCCAGTGACGTTTCATTGGATAAGGCTATCAGCTATGGATATTAAGAGTATGAAAAATAGCGAAAAGTGTAAGACATACTGAGAGCGTAAAAAACGTTTACGAGAGATTGAAAATAGAGAATCTAGTGAGTTAAGTACGAAAACACCGCTAACAAAAACTGAACACAGTAGGCGGTATTGTGAGCATGTAAAGATGCGCAAACTTAAAGGTTCTGAGGTTTACACGGGCTACCCAAGTCAGCGGCCCTTAAGTGAGGGCTTATAATTCCATTATTATGCTGTAAACTCTTACCCTAAATCAAATTCACGTACTGTCTTGAAGTACTCAGTAAACGAATGTGGTAAAATATCTGCACTTATAATTTTTAGGGCTCAAATAAATGTAAATTACTTTTAAAATAAAGTTGACAAATTTTTGCTTGTAGATTAAATATATTTTAATATTTCATTGTTTTCGCTTTGTACTAAAATATTTCTTTCAAGAGCCATGAGCATAGATGCCCTAATATTATTTTAATTTAAATTATTTCGTAGTCTATTTGGTTATACGAGTATATTTCAATTTAAAAAATAATCTTTCAGAAGAAACTTGGCTAATAGAAACTGTAAATTTAGAAAAGATAAACATTGCAGAAATAACTTTAAAAATAGAAAAAAGTCGAAAGAAAAATATTTGAATATTCAAGTTTTCACTCGAAATCTCAAGTCGAATACTTCGATAGTAAGGTCGAAAATAAAAAAAAAATAGCTAAATAAGGCCAAAATTTTGAATTCAGAAAAGTTGCAAGAAAAACAGAAAAAAAAAATTTACAATTTTAGGAAAATATTCCAGGATTTCAAGAAATTCATAATGTTCTAAAATTTTAAAACATATGTCAACATTCTGAGGTTAAAGATAAAATTTTGCAACTAAATTAAAATCATTAAAAAAAAATTAAAATATTTCATTTAAAGTCAAGATTTTAAATAAATGACTTGTGTTCTTAAAAAAAAGAGTCTAGATTAAATTTAAAACCATAAAAATAAAAAAATTAAAGCTTTAACACTGATTGAAACCTATATTGGTGTTGGAAATAAAAGTAGAAAGTAAAGTTTTAATTTTGGGATTTTAAAATTTGAGAAAACCCACCACTCATAATTTAATAAAAATGGGGATCTTAAATTTCGAAAAAAAGTTGACATTACAAAATTTCGATAAAATATCTTGAGTTTTCGAGTTTATATATTTATAATTTTAAGAATTTTTTTAGGCTGTCACAATTTCGAAAATAAGTCAAAATCTTTAGAAATATTTAGAATTTATTATTTAACATGAAAATTTTAAACAAAACGTAAATATTTATTGACAGTTTAAGAAAAATAAATGACATTTTAAAAGATTGAGGAATTTTGTGAAAAAGTCATAATTTCAAGAAAATACTTAGACTCGCAAGGCTGATGTTCAAATTTTTAATCCGTTTGAAATTCGAAGTTTTAAGAAAAAAAAAACGCAAGAATTGCAAGAAGTTTAATGTAAAAATTTAAAAAATTGGAAATTGTGGAAGAAATTATTAAATTTCGGAAAAGTCCAAAATTTGTGTTTATAATTATTTTGAAAGCATAACCGCATAATTTTGTAAAGAAGAGTAAAATAGATTTCTAGACTATTTTCTTTAGGTTAGAAAATTTTAACCTCTCTGGATAAATAAGACGTCAAAATGACCCTTGACGGATCAACCAAAATAGTCAATAAGTAATCAAATGCCGGGTTCGCTACGTTCTCTTCTCAAAAACTTACAGCAAACTTTCAAAGTCTGCAATTCGAAAAGTAAACATTTTTTATTATTTATTTATTTTTTTCGTAATTCGTATTTATTAATCATTCCGAATCAACTGCCAAGCGTTGTCTTTGAAATTTGTAAATAGCCTGTATAACCTGGTATGTTAAATAAAGTGTTAATTATGCTTCTGTTTGGTGTTATCATTTCCAATGTCTCCGTTGGTTGCAAGGATTGCGAAATCTGTAAATTTTCTGTTTGGTGGTTGAATAAAAGTGTCAGTTGATGGGCTGGGTAACTGACATATTTTGGAAATTGGAATTTGGCTTTGCATGCATGGCATGCTGTCATATTAGTTAAAATGGACATAAAAATCCATTGTTTAATGAAATAAATTCTAGAAAATAAGGGAAACAAAATGCAGCAATGGTTATGTCAAGTTATATCAACTGTAATAACTTCCCCAAAAACTGTATTTGACGATATATGACGCGATTTTGGTGACCTACAAATTATATTTAATTATTCGACACCAGACTTTTTAAAAAGAATTTTCTTTTAAGTTGAAATTACAACTGACCATTAAGTAGAAAGATACCATTACAATACTATCTTCTCCAACAATGATAATGATACTAAGCGTCCTTTTGCTTATATAGGGTGGTGGTCTCTTGGGTGGTGTTTCTTGGGGATGCGAATGTTGTCTTGTCAAACATTCGCCATTTGGTGCTAAAATGATGCATCCGCGACGGATGTTTGCAGGCTTTGTTAATTCGGGGTGGTCGCTGGACGATTTCCTTTTGGTTTATTCATCATTAGGAGATGTATGTACATGCTAATGTAACTTGCATTCCTTTATTGTAAATGTTATATACATTAGTCAGTCGATGACATAATGTTTTGGAATTACCGCGCCTCCAGGACTATATATTTAATGTGTCTTATGTAGCTCATGTTATAACTTTAGTTATTGTTTCTTTTAAATCATGGTCATGAATATCACTCCTACTAACATTATTTATCTGACAATGTATAAACTTTTCTTAATTTATATATCAGCTAGACGAACTTCTGCACTAAAACTAATTATTGTATACCTGGATTAATTTTACAGTAAATTAACTGTAATGAGAAGTTTTGCAAATGTAATACCTTTTTCTAAAAAATAATGTTTTAAAATAACTATTGAATTTATTTCCTAAAAAGTTGGTATGCATACATCGTATCATATGTGATCCCGATGGAGGTTACAATTCCTAACCTATTAATTAAGCAAATAGCTTACAAGTAATTGATATTCTGAAAACATTATTATGTTATGTACAGGATGAGTCATTAGTACGGTAAACCTCTGTAGCTCCCACAGATTCTTCACTAACGAAACTATTTTTGATACGAAGATATCTATAATGCACAGACCAATAGGTTTGAACATTTATTAGATTCGAAGTTTGGAAACTTGCATACGAATATATATTAACATAAGGGACACATTCTAAAATTATTTTTTACTGTACAGGATGTTTTTGTTTTTGATGCATCGTATTCGTAGCGAAAACTCGCTGTATAACTCAAGCGTTTTTGTTGCACAAACTTCTTATATTTTCTCCTTTGCCAAAATGGTATACAATGATTAGAATATATTTGAACGGATCACATTGACAGCAAAAATAAAACCAAAAAATCTATTTGCGAAATACGTAAAATAAAATCCTAATATGTTTTAAGTAAAAACAAAATAAAACATAAGTCTGATAAGTACAATGAAGCGCATATCTTAGGTTTGGTAAACCTTTGCTTCCAGGCAGGGGCGGATTAACCTTAAACAAAAATGCAGCTACCTGCTTTTGTGGGGGCCCCAGTGGAATTACACATGCTGCACATACTTCAGTCCGTTTCTGCCTCCAAGAAAATAATTAGTAAATTTAGAATTTACGGTGTTATGTAGGTACCTTGTTTTTTACTTAAATTTAAAATTCCCATTTTTAATTTTTTAGAAACAAATTGAGGCACCAACGAATCGGGAATTTATTAATTCCAGGAACTCACAACTCTGGGTCATTTCAAGGAATATATTGCTTCTACAAAGATTTTGTCTTGCCTCAACATGACAGTTTTTATGAACAGCTTGTGTGGGGAATTCGATATTTCGATATTAGGGTTGGATATTATGAGGGTAAGGGGTAAGTAGACCGTTATAGGAAACAGTTGCTGTCAAATTTTAAATAGACTGTTTATGAACTTAGTTCATAAATATGAGTGTGACAAGTTTGACAAGAATACCCTAGATTGATATTTCCATTTAAGGAAAATTCCATCAGAGGTTTTTTTGGCTTTGCTCACAGCGAAGTATGTTGAATTGTTAAAGTCAAAATAAAATTTGTGGTTATCGATATTATTTATTTTATTGTGTCTATCATTTTAATGTACTGGGTGATTCACAAAACTGTAAGATGATCGCTTGAGTTCCCAAAGTCCTGCCGCCGCTCCAAATTAAATAATGGTGGCGCTTTTGAAAATACCGGAAATAAACGTTATCTAAGGGGGAATAGAGGGGAGTTTTCACATTTTTTTGGCCGACATTTTATCTTCCACCTAGAAATTTGAAATTCAAATAACATCATCAAGTGAGTCATGAAAATATCCAAAATTACGATCTCTGACAATTTTTTTAAATGCCGTTTGAAAGACAATCGCGAAGAATGTTTATGAAATTAGTAATTAAATTGAAAAAAAAACAATTGGGTACCATTTTTTTCAGTAAGAATACTTTAGGAAATGGAACCAATATTTTAAAAAGTTAGTACCTACCATATTAAAAATATATATATCTCAAGCTGTGTCAGTATATTTCGGGAATAACAAATATTTTTCTTAATTTTCAACACCCTGTCTTTTAAAAATATAGCGGTTCCGAACCTATAGGTTTGTTCCAACCGAACATCAAACTAGTTTGCAATCGTCCGGCGCATGTACATTCAAAATTTACCGTTCCAACCAAGTGCAAACTCCAACCCAACTGGCAGTCCGGTGTTCCAACAGTGCTCTGACTAGTTCGTGAATTGATTTGTGATCAATCAGAACAGTCAGCAGCCGAGAGCTTGTACTGGCAGTTGGGAACATGCGCAATAAGTAATCGATAAGCGGTATCTAATTTCTGAGCTGTTATTTGTCAATACGATTGTCAAATGTTTTGATCTTGTCGGAGCAAATGTAAATTGTGTTGTTAAGTTCTGAATTCTATTTTTCATCCATTATATTTGCTCAAAAATAACAAAAACGAATTTCGTAGGGGGATTTATATGTGATGAAGATTTATTTTCATCGCTTTCGATTGAGACAGACGGCGAAGACCAGAGGTTTTCCGAGAAATTCCAAAGTGCGTTCCAACGTGTACAATCTCAAACCAGTCGGAGTATAATACGGAATGCACGCATGCGTACGAACTAGTTTATGAATTAGTCGGAAACTAATCAGAAATGTTCGGTTGGATCAAACCTTATGTTGACATATATTTTTTTTTAATATTACCTAGAGATTATGCTCCTTCAGTATTAGCAAGATTACAATATACATACTTTTACCAGTTCAATTGTAGAGGTTGATTTCTAAAACACGATAATATTCTTGTAATCTAGATCAGCAGTTTAAATATAGACTCATAGGCTAACTTCTAAATCGTTTGTTTTAGGTTTTACATTAACCACGATATTATACGAGTACAAAGAATTGATGTACTCTTCCGCCACATAAAGAAATTTCTGCAAGTAGCTCCACAAGAAGTTATAATTTTGGATTTTCATAGATTTCCATATCCAAGAATATTTGAATCTCAGTGGCATGATATGTTTATCGATTTGATAAAGTCTGAGCTAGGAGAATACGCCTTTTTAAAACCATCTAGAATAGATTCACATGGACCAACTTTAGATGAAATCTGGGCTGCTAAGAAAAATCTTATTATATGTTATGCAGATTATTGCAGGGCTGAAAGTAAGTAAGAAATAAAAAATTCTCGCAGCTATTAAAATATTCGTATCAGTGCGAAGTCAGAAACATAAAATTCGGGTTTAGTAACATAATTGTTTATTTCATATTATTCTTCATTTAAAGTTTTTAGTTGTCAGATTCAACCAAATTTCATTTCCACTACAGGGAACTTGGAAACCATTAGAGATACGGGGAAGCTTAATTGGGGACAGTAGTGCAGAATTTAAAGCCTAACAATATTCCGCTGAAAAAACAAATGAATTCCGATTTGTCTTAATTTTATTTAGAAAAAACTGATAATGGCGATTTTTAAGAATCAGCTGTAACTTGTTTATTTGAAGTCCGATCGGAAAAAATTAAAAACTGTAATTAGTTGTTTTTTAGGGCCTTTTCACTGGCGTACGTTATATTTTTTCTAAATTTAACTGTTTCTGGGAGAATTATACAAACTTTTTTATTTCTTATGAAAGTCATATTGATTTTTTTCATTTTCGAATTTAGCATATTTTTTTGATTAATTTGATGTATGTAATTACATACTCCAAATGTGCCAAAGTAGGTTAAATAAGGTAGTTTATTATTTAAAGACAAATACATTATAGTAGGTAGTGCAATTGCTACAGCTTTCAATATTAAAAAATATAGTCCTCAAAAAAGCAATAGTTATTATTAAAAAACCAAAAATGTTGTAACAAACTGTATAATATTGAAATATTTATTAAAACTCGTAACGTCCATGATTCCCTTGAAATGATGTAATTCTTAGAATATTCTAAGAATTTTATTAGGAGCGACTTTCCCATGTCTCATACCCAAGTGTGTGTTCTGGATTTTTCTAGAAGTTAAGAATTCTGAGACGGATAATGTGCAAAAATATGCGAGTTATTTTTAATGTTAGTTTGTCAGATATTTCACGTTTTAACGAGTGAGTATTCAAGGTAAAAAGAATTTTTGTAAAAATTGCCGACAAAATTTTTAGGCCATGTACACATTGTCATAGAATTACGCCATTGAAAGGGCCACAATATAGCACAGTTGGTTACAATATATTTGGTATTTCAATAAGTATTGTTACGTAATTGGTTCTATATTTTTATTATTAAAAGTTATGGCACTTGCATCGCCTACTATAATTTTTTTGTTTGAAAATAATAAATTACTTCATTAAATCTATTTTGTCACATTTAAAGTATAGCATGTCATATATCAGCTTAATCAGAAAAATATGCTGAATACGAAAATAATAAAATTCAATATGGCGTCCATAAGAAATAATGAAGTTGACATCATTTTCCTGGAAACAGTCGAAATTAGAAAAAAGTAATGTACATCCATGAAAGACCTCGAAAAACAATTAATAACAGTTTTTGAATTTTTTCAATCGGACTTTAATTAAACAAGTTACAGCTGATTGTTAAAAATGGCGATTTTTAATTTTCTTCTAAATAAAATCAAGACGAGCTAGAATTCAGTTGTTTTCTCAACGGAGTATTATTAGGCATTAAATTATGCACTACTTTGTCTATTTAAGCTTCCTTGTATCTCTAATAGTTTACGAGTTTCCGGTAGTGGAATCCAAATTTGGTTCAAACTGTATACATATACAGAGTGGACCGAAAGTAATGGTACATAGAGCAAGAGTTGACTTTTCGTATAAAAATATAACGTGACTTAGCCACATTTACTTTATACCAAAAGTTGATATTAACCGAGAAACAGGGTGTCAAAGTTGAAAAGAAAATTTGATTTTTTTGCGTAACTGATGAACATATTTCACTGTAGACAAGAAATTTGGCATAGGCAGGTGCTTTCGGTCGATAAATTCTAATTTGCTAACAGATTGCTAGTGGGGGCGCCACCTGGACAACCCTGTATTATTCTAAAGCATCACAACTTATGTGTGCCTCCAAGTACACTTATTTTAAATAGATACTTTTATTTATCTGCGTTTTTGACGTAAAAAAGATAAACTTTCTGAATATTAATATAAGCGACCGTTTTCAAGATATTTGCCTTCAAAATTTGCCGTACGTTTATTTTTAGTTATATAAATGGAAATTTTTCGAAGTAGGCTTCAAAATAAAAGTAATAAAACTCACTCTAATATATTTTATATCAAATATTGCTTTATAGACACCATTATTGCATATATTTTTTAAATTTCTATCTAAAGCAAATTTAAATAAAATACAGAAACAAAATTTATTTTCGAAAATAAATATTCGAGAAATGACCTTTGTCATGTAAAGGGATTGTAAACAATTAAAAGTCTGGCTGTCTCTTATTGGAATATTTATCCAAATATCTGCTTTAACAACCCAGACTATTAAAATTTTCTTGTGCGGACTCAGAGAACATATCTCACATCTCTATGTTAGAAAATAAATTATGTCATATTTTTTTGCATTTTCTTTGTTATAATTTTCAAAATTAAGGTAAAAATATTATCAGCAAAGTAATCTTTGACATATATTACTTTTAAAGCTGCCTTATTATTACTTTTTTCTTCAAGTCTACTTCGAAAATTTAATATCTTGGTAATTTAAAACGAAGGCACTTCAAACATTAAAGGCATTGAAAGCGATTGATCGTATCAACTTTTAGACGGTGTGCCTTTTTTACGTAAAAAATATGGGGAAATAAAATTACCCATTTAAGATAAATTTCCGTGGGTCCAGAAAACATGTGTACCAGGATAGTGTCTGGTAACATGTTAGCAAATTGAAGTTCGTCGACGAAAGAAATCCCCTTGTGCCAAATTTCGTGCCTATATTACAATTTATTCGATATTTGTACGAAAAAGTTGAATTTTTTTTTCAACTTTGATATCCTGTATTTCTGTGAATATCAAATTTTGGTATAAGGTAAATATAGCTAAATCACATTATTTTTATAAGAAAAATCCACTCTTGCTCTGTGTACCATTACTTATGGTCCATTCTATACAATGCATTTTTAAAATATTTCCATAATAATTTTGTTTCCCACAACAAATATCTTTTTCGATATTAAGAATCACTAACGTGCTAAAAGGGAGTACCAAAGCTGATACGTCTGTGTATGCACTTGAGATCCATTCTCTTTGCAGCGACCCATACATAATCACTTTTGTAAAGAATATATGAATAAGTTTTATTTAAATAATCTAACTTCTAAAAAGGGAAAGAGGGAATCACAATTAGTGTAAACAACATTCATTTAGTAATGGATAGGGTAAGGTGGGCAACAGTGAGCCTCCAAAAATTCATTCATCATTCATAATTCATTCGGATGCGGAGATAAAAACGATTGTTTTTGTTGCTTTATTTTTAAAATCTTTGCCACAGAGCAATTTTTTTATCTCTTTGTATATTTTGTATTTGCAGTTCCTTATATAAAAATGATTAGATAATGTTTTTTCATTATAATCTCCTTCTCCGTTGGTTTTGTGAATAATTTTAGATCGGTATAACTATTGTCGAATATTTGTATAGTGTAAATTAAATCTGTTCTCTTCATTAATCTATATTTGCAACTCATATTCGCTCAAAGCACTGACTGTCGATGTAAGACATAACTAATTGGAATTACTTTCGGCACCTTACTTCTACGCAGATTATACCTGTAAACATACCAATAGTGCACATTACAGGGTCCGCCATTAGTGCGTGGACGGAGAATAGCTCCTAAGTGTGAGAAGACATCAAAATGAAATTTTGACCAGTGGCGTACATTTATAGGAAGCACATTTTAAATTTATTTTTATTTTATTGTACCAATCATGTACAGAGTGTTGATGTAAACTCACTTTTTTTTGAAAATCCAGAGACAGGACTCTGATGCAGTCATTTGTAAACACTCAGTATGGTGTAGTATTGACCAAATTGCAACAAAAACAATCATTGATAGTGTTTTAGTTTTTGTAAACCATAAATAGGTTGTTTTACGTTTTTTACTTATACAGAGTGATCGAGGTTTGCAAATCCAAAAATTACTAAATAATTTTAAATAGAATGGCCTATTCTTATTACCTAGTATGGAAAGAAGCTAAAATGTGGGGTTACATTTGATAGTTTTCATGCAAATGAACTTTTAATTTAAAACTTTTTAGTAAATATTAGATTTGCAAACCTGGATCTGTACGCCCTGTCTCGGTAATTTCGTGTTTATTTTAAAATTATTTGAACAGCAATGAAAGTTTTTTTGTCACTGTAAGCAGTTTTCACCATGATCGCATTTTCACTGCATTTTCGTACCGTCACTAACAGTCCAATAAACCAACAGTAACAGAACAGTTCAATACTATATATATATATTGTCTTGAATAAAGCTTTTTATAAAATAAAACGAATAAATTTGGTTTGTACTAAATAAACACTATAAAACACACACAGAACTTAGACGTTGACAACAAGACTAACAAATTGCATTATAAGTTAATATGTAGGGGATTTACCGAAATAGAAATTTCTAATGTAGTGTACGTCCTCTGTAACAAAGATGTCGCAGCAATATACACTTTGGCAAGTAATAGGTGCTGCCTTTACATCTCCATATAAGCGCTACGGTATTGTTGTTATCTGCCTATACTTTTGGCTTATGGGCCACCTCTATGGGAATATTGCGATGGAGTGTGACTGTTCACTGGAATATTACCCTATTCGTGGTAACTTTGCAATAACCTTGAATTAATTTTAAAAGTTTGTACCTTTTTAATAAATCGATCATTAATATGATCGAAAAAAGAAACAAAGTATTAATTAAAAAATACTGTGTCTGCTGAAAAAATAATTTTATTTACGAGTAGGAGTACAGAGTGAGCGAAACTCGATGTCTCAACTCTATTATAAGACAAGGAAAAGCGATATAAGAAATCTGAAAAAATATTCCTAAATTGAATTGAATAAGGTCCACTTTAGGTTAAATTTGCATATTTTTCCAGATCTGGAAACCAAAGTCATGACGTCATTGAACTTTTTTTACCAGAAACATACCTGTATTTTTGCATATTCAAAAACAACTAGTTTGTCTAAATAAATTTTTTAACAAAAACATTTTGTATCTTTTTTGGTTAAAAAGTTTTAAGCAGTTTTATTGTAAAAAAAGAATATTATCAAAAATTCGTAATTACCACGATTTAAACAAGTAGCCTTTGGAAATGCAATAAATCAAAAATCAAAGTGTAGGGGCATCTGCCAATAATTGAACTAATGGATGACAAACATTTTTTGTTGCCATTTGATTTTGAAAAACGTCTACATAAATGATATACAGGGTGAGTCAGAAGGAAAGGGCTAACGCTAAACTAAAAACACTAGACACCAAAATATTACGATTGAGTTCAACATGCCTCATACCAATGTGGGTGGTTTAAGAGATACAATGCTTTCAAAGTTTAAATTAAAAGTTTTTAATAATAGAGAAAGTTTTGATGCTATGAATTTAATTTTTGGAAATTTTATGTTTTTTGGTGTATAAATTACGAATTTTGAATTTATATTTACGTTGCTCCCAGAGGGCGCTGGTTTCACATAATCATTTACATAAATTAAAACATATTTGTTTTATCTGTTGAGTTATACTTAAAGCAAGCAGACAATATATAAGAACGATCAATTTTACAAAGAAAATATACTATTATTTAAGTCATCTAAATCCAACGCTTTTTAGGATATTTTTATTTAAAAGTTTCAATGTATTTTTTATGATTTTTGAATATTAAATTTACAGCAGCAACACGTTCTCAATTCTTAAGTTTTAGAATAAAATTTAAACTAAATTTATCATTTAAACCAGTCACATTACTATAAGGCATGTTGAGCTCAATCGTAATATTTCAATGTCTAGTATCTTCAGTTTTGCATTGGCCCATTCTCTCTGATTCGTCCTGTATTATTTATTACTTGGTAGGGAATTTCAAAAAAACCCTAGAAGATCAGGTGAATACTCTCTGAGATACCCCGAACATGTTATTCCAAACTTAAAAATATTTAATAGATTTATCTCCAAAGCCTGTTTGATTAAATCGTACCAATTGCGCATTTTTATAATATAATTTTTACAAAAAATTTGCTTATAACTTTTGAACGGGAAAAGATACCAATTTTTTTTGTTTACTGAATTTGTTAAGAAAAATTAGTGTTTTTAAATGTGGAAAGATATGGGTAGGTTTCTGGAGGTTTCCACATCTGGAAAAATATGCAGATTTAACTTAAAATGGACCTTATTTAATCCAGTGTAAGAATCTCTTTTCAGATTTCTTGCATCGTCTTTGCTTTTCTTCGAGACATCAAGTTTCGCTCACCCTGAACATTTATATTTTCTTTTCCTATTTTGCTAGGGTAGGCCATGACTTTTTTCCTTCATTGTATGCACGCCACTGGAATAACTTAATTTAGGTATATTTATCATCATCATCAGTTTATCAGACATTTGTAGGCAGAGCAATTATTAATACATAATACTTTAAGACGAAGTATTTGGCATCCGTGATAACCGAATGCCTTGTAAACATGATAGGAAATTCTCGAAAATAATCATCCCTAATCATATTTTGTGAGTTGTTTGGTACTTATCGAAAGAAAAGGGGGAGCATGGCTTTAAATAGCATACAAAAAGGACTAGAAGATCTCTCTAGCACTTCATCCTTCATCGTAATTCAATTCTAAATTGTTTTGTATTAGTATGTAAGAAATGTTAAGTTTTTAAATGGACATTTTTACTAACATGAATACACTTAAGTGATTCCGAATCAATACCCTACAGTTTACATAACATCTCAATTCTTAACAAGGATTATGTTTCTTAGCTGACTACAGCAACCAGTAGCGTTGGCTATCTAGAGAACGTGAATATGCTTACGGTATAGGAATCGTAAATATAGCAGAAAAAATTACCTTTTCTTGCCCAATATTGCTACCAGTAGCACTGGCTGTCTAGGGAATGTAAAGGTGTCACCGGGATTCAATTGTTTTCGCAGTGGTATATTGATGTGCATAAAATTCCGCACTGCTTTGCCTATTTTCACTATTTACGAAGATATCCATCTTATATCCCACGTCCGGTAGGATTACACTGTGGGACCGTATATTCAGGCGTTTTATTATCAATTCATTTACCATTTTTTCTAGTCCACAAGTTAGGCACATACTTATTTGTATGTATTTTTTTTATTAATCAATAACAGTTTGATTTCCATCAAACTGCTTTGGGATTTAAGAGCAAATGAAATTTGTATAACACTAGGATATTTTTGTTAATTAAAAATACTCTTATATACTGGTTTCTTGCTCGAGCGATAATTCATGACAACTTGTATTATTTTAGGTACTTCATGGTTATGGTATCCGATTCGACAAATATGGACGAACAGCAATGAAGTAGAAGTCTTAAAGTGTCGCCTTTCTTCTGCATTGAAAGCAGAGCATCAACCCTTCACAGCGTTAATGGCCGAATTAACTCCAGCACGAAGCGATATTTTCAAGTTAAGGACTTTAAAAAAGATGGCTCAAGAAGTCAATCGAAATGTTACAAAATGGGTGCGGGATGAATGGCCTGACAAGGTTAATATTGTGGCAACAGATTTCTTCAGGGGAAACGATCTTATTAACGTGGCCATATGTGTTAACATAAATAGATCTCCTGAATGCTAGTATTTATATAAATATTTAATAATAGCGATATATTTTTCTAATCAAAGTGATATTATTTTAAATATTAATAAAACAGAAAGCTTATCAAGTGTTATTCTTATTGCGACAGTCACCACTCTAAGACAAAAAAAGAGAATTACCGAAAAAAAATGTTTTATTTAAAAGGATTAATTTAAAAACCTACGCGGGGTGCGCCGGTGATGTAATTAATTTTAGGATAATATGGAGAAAATTTAGTACAACACAAATGCGGTATTAAAAAAAATCAGGTATATTAACGCTAAATAAATATTTCTAAAGATTAATTTAAAACCCTTTCTGGACTGCCACTGACTTAAAATCACCTAAGGCCAAGCTACAAATTCTAAGTTTACATGCAGACATCCGGAGTGCCACAAGCTCGAATTTGGGGCCATTATTGTTTTTGGTTTATATTAATGACATTCCTGCTGATCTATAATACTCGAAATGCCTTCTATATGCTGATGATCAAAAACTGTATAGAGCAGTGAAATGCATTCAAGACGCAGAGTATTTGCAGCAAGATCTAAATACGGTGCCTAGGTGGAGTTTAAAGAATGCACCAACCTTCAACATTCGCAAATGTAGCATTGTGTCTTATTCATTGCGCAGCGAAACAATTTGGTTTCAGTACATAATTGCACATGAAGAACTAACCAGATATCAAGCAATTAGAGATTTAGGGGTGCTGTTTGATGACCACCTCTCTTTTAATAAGTGTCGTAAATGCAACTCTTAAATCAGTGGGTTTTGTTATTCGAAAGTGCAGTGAATTTGATAATGCTGATGCCGTCAGAACACTATCATGCCACTGTATGCTCTAAATTAGAGGACGCCTCAGTCATTTGGGATCCACACCAGGTTTACTTGACCAACATAATGACAATTTTTAAAGTTTTTGCATCTTAAGAAATTCAATAACTATTCTCCTCGGTATATAGATCTAGCAGAATTTGCTGTTATTTAAATTCCAGCCACTACAAAATAGAAGACGTCCAAGTCTGGCTGCGTTTACCCATCAACTTGTCAATTGAACCTTGGATTGTCCTTTGTTGCTACAGAAGTTATTTTTTAATGTGCCCGGATTCAGCGCTAGAAATTCTGTTACCTTCTACATATCGAACTTTAGAACTAATATCCTTAAATACTCACCTCTGAACAAAATGATGCGCGTCTCTAATAGCATAGTAGAGAATAATTGTAACTATGATATATTCTGTTATAAACTAAAAAAACCTAAATCAATTGTATACAATTTGTAATTACGAATCATAATTTCTTTGGATGCCATATTGTTATTAGGTGCAGAACTATTTATTTTTTGGTTATATATTTGCTTTCTATTTTTAGACTATAATTAGTAGCCATTACCTTGTAAATGGTAGCCACTGTTGGGCAATATAAAATAAATAAATAAATGAAAGAAGTATCGTTTGCGCAATCTAAAGGGTGTTCCCGTTTTAAGTGCTTTAAATGAAACAGGTGATAGAAAAAATAATTTTAAGCAAAAAGTTTCCTATGAACATGCATCCGTAAACTCTTAATAAAAAAGATACAAGGTGTCAAAATTTGAATTAAAAAAAAGTTCTTACTTTTTCACTTTCAAGTTTTCTGCGATATTTAACCCAAATTTCACACACATGGTATATGGATGAAGGATCATAAAATAAGATAAAATTAAGTTTCTATCTTAACCAGCGGCAAAGTTAAGGGTAATCCGTGGTAGTCTGACAAAAGATTTTTCACTTATGTTATACATCGTTGTAATTGCATTGTCTTGGCCTATCCAAAAATATAAAATTCATGAGAAAAAAAAAAGAATTCGAACATCGCATACTGAGAACAGAGAGAGATAAATGAAATCTAATTTTACTGTTATAATAAAATAGAATACCTTATACCTGATTACCAAATTTTGTAACATTATATTTGTAAACAAATGAGCTCTTTAAAAAGATAGAATTTGACGATTTTCAGTTTTTGCAAAATGTTTCAAGAACCAAGTGAGATATTTTAAATTTGTTTTTATAAAAATATTACGATCAAAATTAGGTAACTCTTTTGTAATTAAACGATTCTGTATCTGAAATAGTTTACAAGATCCAAATAATGAGACCTGAAATAGTACTAACCTTGTATTTTAATTTAGAAAATATTCTTTCTACCTCTACAGATGTAATAGTTGCATATTTAAAATTTTGTCCACTGGCTATTCGACATTAGCTTCATTCCCACAAAGAATTTCTAAAATATGCTTTAAAATTTGATGTTTAGTATTCGCAGCTATTACTTGTTGCATATTTTGAAAAATTTTATTTCCTTTATCTCCAAGAATTCCAGAATTTTTTTATTATATCTGCAACAACTTTAATTAAAACTGCTAGTAATTCACCTCGTTTTTTCAAAGCTCTTATTGAATCACACACATCAGAGTAGTTATAAGAAAAAAAAAAACAAGGGCATTCTTAACCCTTTGTTGCTGAAATTCTTTAACGATTGCTACCGATGATGCGTCACCTTCGTCGAGGTTGTCCACAATTTGCCTAAATGTGGCAAAATTCTTGGAATAATATACAACAGCTGAAATCCATGTACCCCATCTTGTTAATATCAGTTGAGGAGGCAAAGGTAGATCACGAGCCATTTCTTTAAACACTTGAAGCCTCGAAGGTGCTTTTATGAAAATTTTCTTACCATTTGAAATTAGTTTGTCTGCATCATAGAATGTTCGATGAATTTCTTTGGCAACTCTGTGTAAGGTATGGGCTAAGCAAGTCAAATGCATCCATTTGGGAAAAATCACTTTCAAGATTTTTTACCGCCTTTTTCATGGAAGAAGCCGCACCAGATATGAATAAAAGTAGCGGTTCGTGCTGAATTATTTCTGGCCAAAGTATATTTAACGATAAAATAAACAATTGAGCAATGCTACTGCTATTTACTTTTTCTAGGAATTCTGAAGTTAGTAAGTAAACTGAAGGAGGGTTTCCGGGGCGCATACTACCTATGACTACATTAGCAAAATATCTCCCCATTACATTAGTACTTTCTTCTATTGATACCTAAATCTTACTCCTACCAATGCGTTTTGCTTTATTGGCATTCGCCAAACATGTCTTTCTTAAAGAAGATTCATAGGGAAGCATTTCTTGAGTGTATTTTTCAGATAAATCTTGTATTCATTTGTGTTGTATTTTCCATAAAGAGATACCCGCTTTAACAAACGCAGTACATACATCCATGGAAAACTAAGCACTGGCGGTTATTTATCTTTGCAAAGAGTTGTAGAAGGCCTTGGTTTTTACAATTTTTCTTTTTAATTGCAGCATCCTTATGAAATTTTTCATTTAAATGCTTCATTAATGCTTTTGTCGCACACTTTACACAAAAGCACTTCATCATCCTTTGACAAAATGTCAATTTGTAATTTGTCTTTTAATGAAGACGCAACTTTAGGCATTTCTTTGAAATTGAATACGAAGAAATTTCCAAAGGAAACGAACCTGAACAAAGATACATCTACAACTTACTAAACACAACATATTAATGATAAAAAAAATTATCTCGAGAATTTAAATAAACCTGCAATTGCACCCCTAATAAGACATATTGCATTGTATAGGGCGTGGACTAATGAGTAGAAGAAAATATTTTAATTTTGATAAACATTCAGAAAGAAATATAATTAGAAGCAATTAAGATATTACGAGATTGTGTAAAAATCAATTATTACGTACAGAATATCCTTCTTCCGGGATTGGACGGGTCAAAGAACTACTAAAAGTGTTCGACGTTTCGCCCATCATCGTAGGGGGCTTCTTCAGGAACAAAGAAAAGAAAGAATGAAAAGAGGAATATGAGGGAATATGCAAAACTGAAAGAATGAAAAGGCCAATTCCAAAAGATCAGAGCACGGTAACTCAGTATGTCCACCAGACCGGAGGCGAAACTCTTCTGAATTGAAAATTGGTACAAAGGATAAGAAAGTTTAGACAGAAGAGCACGGTAACTCAGTATGTCCACCATATCAGTGGCGAAACTCTTCTGACAGGAAAAAGGGAAAGGGAAATTTTATATACCATTCGTCTGCGCGATCACTTCCGAAGATTTCCGATGGTTGGTTTCCAGGTGGAGAAAAGCATGTAACCGTGGTCTCTGTTGATGTTTTTGGGGAATTTTTGGATTTCAGTGGCCTCGCGTATCTTCCTATTGTAACGCAATGTAAATAGATGAAATAGGATTTAGAATAGAATTGTAGAATTTAGTAAATAAAAAAAAGTTTCTAGAAGGTTCTGATAAGGGGAAAGCGGCCGCGATAACCAAACAAACGGCAGATAAGCGTTCCAGAAATTTCGGCATTCGATAAGCCTTATCTGCCGAAAATTCTGGAAGACGCGGGCCGAAACTATAAAAAGGCGGTCAGTTTTCCCTCGAGTCAGTCAGTTAGAAGCAAGTGCAATAAGTTGGTTAGCAATTAGTAAATAATTAGTGAGTTACTGTTCAGTTGAAGTGTGCCGAGTTAATTCAGTAATAAAGTGGGTATAATCTATCACGTGTATCAATTCGAACCGATAACGCACGTAACACTATTATAGTAATTGGGAATACTGGATATAATTGAAATATTATCAAAGAGAATCTTCTGTCCGGTCTCATGTTGATGTTCGGCAATGGCTGACTGCGAAAATAAACCAGACCTAAGACATCTTTGGTCGAACGGTTCTCTTTATTTTCTTGTCGTACTGGTCACCCGTCTATGCTCACATCTCTATGTTAGAGTTAGCCAAATTACGTTTTAATTTTTTGGATTTTCTTTATTGAGATTTTAAAAATTTAGGTAATACTATTATCAACAAAGTAATATTTGGCATCAATTAGTTTCAAAGCTGTCTTATGATTACTTTTTTTTCAAGCCTACTTCGAAAATTTAACACCAAGGCACGTCAAGCTTTAATGGCAAATATCTTGGAAACGGTTGCTCGTATCAACTTTCAGAAAGTTCACCTTTGTTACGTTGAAAATATGGTCAAATAAAATTATCCATTTAAAATTAATATACGTGGGTGCACAAAAAAGTTATGATGATTTAAAATTATGCAGGATAGCGCAGGTAGCGCCCCCTATCAGCTATTGGTAATATGTTAGCAAATTAGAGTTTATAGACTTAAGAAACCCCCTTGTGCCAAATTTCGTTCCTATATTACAATTCATTCCACAATTATACGAAAAAAATCGAAATTGTTTTTTCAACTTTGACACCCTGTATCTCTGTTAATATCAATTTTTGGTCTAAGGTAAATGTGGCTAAATCACTTATTTTTATTTAAAAAATCCACCATTTCTCTGTGTACCATTACTTATGGTCCAGCCTGTATATAATCCGCTCTATAGATATAAACATAGAGAGGTATTGTGTGAAATTAATGAGTAATAATTATGAGGAAAAATAATTTTAAAAACTAAACTTTATAGACATTATTTTTTAGGACTGCTTCGTTTTCTCACAGATATAAAGTTATATAATGGTTTTAATAATTTAATGCGGATTAAAAGGCATTTTTATTTTATAGTCATAAGTAAATATATTATTTAGAATAATTTTTTCTTAGTTTATATGAATTTTATCGAAATGATTGTAGTAACGAGACCGATAACCTTTTTTTACATTTTATGCTTATGGGTCGATTACGATGAAGATAAGAATAATAAAACAAAGTAAAAGTCAAGAATTGCGGGAATTCCCATTATATTACAAACCCTATAAATCTGGAATATATGTTTAATATTATTAAGAATTAAGAAAGTTTCATTGCCTTTGCATTTATTAATTTAAAATGAAAACACAATTCAAAACAATAATAATCAAACTTTTTATTATTTTGGTGTCCTGTAACTTCTCCAGCTCCCAATTTTATGGTAAGAATCCTTTCTTATTTTTATAATAATCAATAGTTCTTTTATAATTATCTGCTACTACAAAGTGCTCACAAAAATGTGCACATATTATTTTCTTCGCTAGTATTATTATTAGAAAGTAGTTTCTTAAGACATTTTCATCATAGACTTTTAAACAAATACAATCAATTTTTACAGAGAGGCTTTCAAAATTTTGTCGTTTTAGGTGTTTCGCAGAAACCTAAAAATTTACTTAAAATTAATTGGATTAAGTATGTGTTAAAAAGCATTTTTTGAGTATATTATTCCTTTGTTTTTTGAAATTTTCTAATTTTTTCCAATTTTATTACGATATTCTTGAAGTCATGTACAATAACAAAATTGTACTCGAAGAAGTCATATTTTGTGAACAGGCAACAGTGAGCTTTAAAAATAATGACAAACGTATCTGTCAAGTAATTGTTTTATTATATTGCTGAAATTAATCTGAATATGCTAATGTCGTTATTGAAAAGCAAGAACTATAAAAATGTAATAAAAGAATTTTTGGAGGAACAACAAATTCGAGATTTGTTGAAGAATTTTCCAAAAAAGCTGGTGTATAAAATCTGTATCACGTTTATTGGAAAAAATAAATATGGATGGAGATTACTAGGTAAAAAAGAAAGTGGTTGAATAAAATCTGTCAGAGTAGAATGAAAGGTCGAAATTGTTAATTTGTCAGGTTCTGGCAACATTCAACAAACTATTGAAAATAAGTTTAGTATTAAAAGATCGTCTGTTGAACGTAGAGTGGTCTCTAATTCGAAATATTTAAAAGGATTCTTGAAATTTCCACTAAAATGTTATTGTGCACGACTTCACTAAAATGGTCATAAAATTGACTAATATCGGAGTATTTCAAAAAATAAAAAAAAAGTTACATTCAGAAAATGTTAGTTTTTTTAATACATAACTAAGTTGTGTTTAAGCAAATCCCTAGTTTCTTCCAAAACACTCAAAATATCTTTGAAAGCCTTTCTATAAAAATTCATCGTAGCTACAAGATTTTTGACTTGATTGCCTAAAAGCTTATGCCTTATTATATTGCTGCGAGATTTTGGTAAAATGACAAATTACTAATAATAAAATAAATCAACTAAACAAAATGTGACTCACCATGTAGGGGAGAGTCTGGAACAATGGCCATCTTTTTGGATTTTTTTTGATATCTAAGATTATTAATTATTATAACCAATGTTGATCATTTTATATGAAAATTGCCTCAGTTGCCATAAGGATTATATAAACAAATGTCGGAAAAAATTACTTAACATATAAATTTTGGTAACTTTTAAAAAGGTCTGCAAAATGGCCACTGAACCGACAACGATGGTACAATGGCCACTATAGTATGGTACAATGGTCCCTACGATATGGTATAGTGTGCGACATTCTTTTAAACAATAAGTGTTCACAAAAACAGCTGGACACTGATCAAAACAATTTATTTTAAAAGAAAGATAAATTTTATTTCAAAAAAACTTAGTATTATATTTATGAGTATTGTATAAATATACATTCAAAAGACAGATTTAACAAAAAAAGTTAGTCAAACTAACAAATATTATACATAGATAAATTAGTAGAAAAAGAAAATAAATTCGCGGTTCTAGCAGTGCCGCCTGCTTTAAATGGCCTAGACAAGTGAAGCACAATATCCTTCGTGAAAACTGTAGCTGTATCAGCAACAACAGGATACGTAAAATTGTTACCGTTTCGCCTTAGAAATGTTACATTGAATTCATAAGTGTTTTCCAAAATTTCTGTAACGCGTCCAACATAGTATTTTAGGGTTTTTTTTGTAGCAAATTTCACAAGAACAAAAGAGTCCGGAGCAATATTTGCTATGTCATTGATGATTGCTTCATCGTCTTTGTCTGATTCAGAAAACAAATCCACATCATCGGAATCGGTCAGTTCAAAATCCAGATCGCTGTCGCTTGATTTTTCTTCAGGTTTTTTATTAACAGTAAATTTTGTTGTTGGTATTTCGTGCAAACAATCCGCCACTTTTCTTTTTAAACTGGGCTGTTTTTGTAGACTTGTTTTTCGAGTTTTATTCAGTTTTTCTTCTTCTTCAAGCCTTTTCAAAATAGGTGTGCTGGTTAATATTTCAGTTTTTTTCTTTTTCAATTGACGTCTTTTAATCGGAGCTGCAGCTGCACAAGGAAACGGTTTCAAAACAACAGGAGAAATAAATTGCTTCTCGAGAGTCCTGTTTATTAAGGATGAAGAGTTGGACGGTAGTGTTGCAGAAAAATATTGTCCCTTAGGTGAACTTTCCACTGTTTTAGTTATATTTTGTTGTGAATCTGTGACAGTGGCTGCCAGAAAATCTTCGTCATTGAAAATATGATTATTAAACGGGTATATCCCAGTGGACTGAAAACCTGAGATACAGTTTCGAGGCGTGAAAGCTAGTGGATATGATTGTCCCAAAATTTCTGCTATATCATAAATACTAATTCTTCTTCCCGGATTATTCAACAACCACGTCTCGCAGCCCTGATTGTAAAATCTTTTCAGGGGAAAGTAAACTGATTTATCCAAGGGCTGCAGCTTATGGCTAGTATGCGGCGGTAACGTTAGTAGTATTATGTTATGCTCTTTTGCTAATTTTATAGTTGCCATTGAAACATGAGTTTCGTGGTTGTCCATTACCAATAATACTGGCGATTCGAGTGTTGGTTTAGTGTGTTTAATAAAATGATTTAGCCATTGCCCAAAAATGTCAGCAGTCATCCATCCTGACATTGATGCTGTTCCAACAGTTCCAGGTGGCGCATTTTTCAGCATATAATCTTTAAAATTTTTTCTCGGGAATATCAGGAATGGTGGTATATTGTTTCCAATTGCATTGATACAACCGCACATAGTTACTAAAGTACCTCGCTCACTTGACGTTATGTGGCCAACCCGTTTTTGACCTTTCCTTGCAAGAACTTTTCCTACTCCTTGCACAGTAGTAAGGGCAGTTTCGTCGACGTTATAAACTTGTTCAGGTCCCAGATTGTACTTCTCATAAATTTGATGAAGATTATTAAAAAACTGTTGCACCACTGGTTTATTGAACCCCATAGCTCTTCCCAAAGACGTTGCTTCTGCTGACCGTCTTCTTTTCATAAAACCATTGAACCATAACCTTCCAGCAGTACAATTATCTTTCCATGAGGCAGGTATTTTTTTGCCATTTGCAACCGCCAAATCATATGCCAATTTTCGGGCACATTTTGGAATCATACCATGATGAAGCTTGGTCATGGTTTGGAAGTATTCGCTGAGAAGGTCTTCTTCTTCAGAAGAAAATATTTGGTTAACACTGTAATTAGGAGACATTCTTGGTGCCCCTTCTAAAGATGGTGAATTCCAGTTAATTTCATTTTTCTTCTCATTGCATTTTTGTAAATAATGCCTTAGTGTAGTACGGGGAATGCTGTGCCTAATAGCCGCGGTTTTAGCTGATAATCCTCCATTTACCACATCAAAAATTGCACTACGCATCTTTTCTGATGGAGTTTTACCAATTTCAACGTTTGTTTTCTTTCTGCGTGGCATTTTCTTAAGCAATCTAAAATAAAAAAATATATACAATTATTCGAAATTATTCTGAATGCTTCCTCTAAAAGAGGTACAGTGGCCACTACTTATTTATTTAGTTTAGTGGTGGCCGCTGTACCTACATTTAACCTGTCCACTGTACCAACAATCACATGCTTTAAAAAAAAGGAGGCAACCAAAATAAATACTTCCTGTATTAGAATAATTTGTATATCAATAAATATTTACATGCTATAGGTGTAAGTCACCAATCGTAATTCACTCTGATATTTTTTATTTTGTCACTAATAATAAAGATGTCCGCTAGTTAAAATTTACTGCACGCACCAAATTTTAGGTTAGATTTATTTCTAATTGAATAACAGGACACCGTTACATATAATTTCGTTGACATATTATACGTTTGTTTGGATACCTTTATGTCAGATGGCAGCACTAGATCTTCTTTAATTTGAAAATAGCGAACAAGTGGCCAGTGTTCCTGTATGGCCACTGTTGCAGACTCTCCCCTATTATATTAACTCCACTATTTACTATTGCGACAGCCTTATTAAATGATAATAATTTGGTTCGATTTAAAATAAGCATAAAGCTATTTTATGAATATAAAAAAATTGCATTTGATAAATATCGGGATAGATATTTCTAAAACCTACTCTCTCAAATTCTTCGATTTTCGTAGTATGGCCTTTAGAATATTTTCAGACTATGCGAGGTGCGATTTACCGCATGCGACAAATTGCATCGCAGCAGCATACTGCTTTTACATACTGCGATAATTATCGATTGATGTCATAAGAAGCTGAAGTGGTAAGATGCATGGTTGTCTTTTAGCGCTTGGGTGTGGAACATTCAAAATTAGAAATTGTTTAAATAATTTCGTTCTTTTTTTGGAACTTTCACCTTCATTCTTGAAAGTTAAATTTCGAATTTTTAGTTATTATTTAAAATTTCTATTTAAGTCATTTTTTTTAGCTTTTTGAAAAAAATTTAAAACTAAAAACATTTTCAAATATATAAAGTTTGAGAAATTTAGAACTTTTCGTCGAGTCGATAATTTTTTTCATGCAATACAGGATAAAAATTAACATTTCCTGCATTTAAAACAATTATTAAGAAGATATCTAATTTTTTAACAATAAATCGCCCCTAATGTACATGGAAATTGACGAAGCGGAAGCTTTTCTGAATTGGAAAACATTGTCTGCTAAATACTTGGCATATATTATATTTTTGATTGAGTATGACAAGCTTAGCGCCGCGAGCCAATTACAGCGAATACGGTTCGCCACTTTCTTCTTTGAAGTTCTCTGACCTGAATTAAAATAGCGAAAACAACAAATGGGCAACTAGACGGAAACGAAACCTGAGTCAAATCGGTGTGATATCGCACATTGTCGAAAGCGCGAACTTACTTGCATATGTCGTCAAATGTCGTGTGATATACCGCTTTAAAGGCGCTATGTCTGAAGGCAGATCGCAGTGCAATGCAAGCGTTTGAAAGCGTCTCATTCAAAACTGTGTATTCTGCCGTCATGCGATATCGGTACGATAAATCGCATGCAGTAAATCGCATCGCAACCGCGTAGTGTGAAAATACTCTTAAAGAATATTTAACAACTAACCGTCACCTGCGACTGTTTGAAGAAAAATGACTGGTATATCGAGCAGAATTAAATTAGACGTAATTATTTTGGTATTTGTTTACTGTTGCTTTTTAATATGATATTTACCATTAAATTAATATTTAAGTTAAGTACTGTTGGAACTTCGCTTAGTTCACTCCTCTAAAGGTTATTTTTCGTATAAATGAGACTACAATGAAACCGGTATTTACAGATTATTATTGGAGGGAATACACAGGCGAAATACCTCATGATGCTTTCGTTGGTGGAATTGATGTTAATGGAAAAAACACTTACATTGGTCAGGGTTACAAACATGGATATGGAATTTTTATTGGGAGATTGACTTCTGGTGTACGCACATTGAATTTGGCCGCTTACGGTAGCACAGTTTTATCTGGAGATATCAAAGTAGGTAAAAATTTATAGGTTTATTCTTTTATTAAAAATAACTTATCTTTGCTATTCGCGGTTGGGTTGCTAACAATTCTAACAGGCCCGGATTTAAGGCGATTGGAGCGATTGGGCCCAATCGGGCCCCGCACCCATCACCGCACGCATCAAATTAACAAAAAGTTGTTTTTCGAAATTTAAAGCAAATTGCTTTGGACGATAAAGGATAAATTATTCAAATAATTAAAAATATATTTAGTTTAAATTCGCATTGATGGATGAGATTTATTATTATGTTGAATCTACTAACCAAGTTTAGGTTTCTAAATCTAGAGATTTAGGTTATGCATTGCTCCATTAATACGAGTAGTTAGCTACAGGGGCCTAAGAAGGATTTCTTTCAAGGGGAGCAGCAATCACTCTGAAAAATTCATGGACGAATAAAAAAACCCTTTCGGCTGAGTAATAAAGTCGAAATTTCGAAAAAAAGCCAAACTTTAAGAAAAAATCTATCAGAAAACTTCAAGAAATGTCAAAACGGAAAACTAGAAATTTCAAAAAAAGACGAAATTTCCAAAGGTCGACTCTTGTGAAAAAAGTACCAATTTCCATGACAAGTCAAATTTAAATAAAAAAGTAATGCAACTTTTAGAAACATTTCTCTCAGACTTTATACTTTATCTAAATGGTAACATATTCTTGAAATTTACAAGAAATCTTTTCCTCAAAATTTCCTCAAAATATTGTTCTCAGATTTAGATCTCTATTAAAATTCCAATCAAATTCTTTAAAAATAAACGAATTTTGTGAAAAGGTCGAATTTTTCAAGGAAAAATTGAATTTTTAATGAAAATGTCCAAAAACAATATATCAAGTTTTGGGGTAAAACTCAAAATTTGCGGAATAAGATAAACTGTGAATAATAATTTGAATTCACTGGGAATCAAAATTAAATTTAAAAAAGAAATTAAGTAAAAACAGATAACTAACAAAAGACACTTTGAAAAAATTACGTCTTTTGAGAAATAGGTACACTTGAATGAAACTAAGAGAAAAAGATTGCACTTTTTAAAAAATATTTCAACTTTTCAAGAGAAAATATAATTTTAAGATCAAAATTGGAATCTTGAGAATAAACTAATAATTTCTAAAAAGACTAATTTCGAGGAAAACAGATTTGGAAAACTGAGAGTTTTCAGTAAATCATATTTAAAATAAAAACCTAACTTTTCACGGAAGCTCGAAAAGTGTTCAAAATTTAGAAAAAGTTAAAATTTTCAATGGTGTAAATTTGTGAAAAAGTCGAATTTTGAGAAAAAAACCGCAAATTTTAAAAACTTTGTTCTTAAAATTTAAAATTTTGTAGAGACGTCGAATTTATAAGAATTTTTTTCTCTCAATCCTCAAAAATATTTCTGTTCTTTGCTATTGCTATTATTAATGGGTAGTTTTTTATGATATTTTTACCAAATATAGAATGAGATATAATTTTCGAGAAAATCGGATCAAAAGTATTACAGTTACCGTCAACTTTATTCAGGGGGTTTGAAAAATGTTTGTCATTTTGAGTCTTTGGCAAAAATCATGTATTTACATAAAAATAATTTAGTAATGTGTTGACAAGCCTAACATTTTCTGAGTATAATATTTATTTACTTTTGATATACTCTAATTTTTATTGGTTTTATGACAATTTTCTCGAAGTCATGACAATAACAAATTATACTAGGAGTCATATTTTGTGAAGAAGCAACAGTGGGCTTTGAAAAATTCAACTAGCATAAGTAACTACAATATAATTGTTTTATTGCCTCTTCTAAATATGTTAGTAATTTTGGAGAGCAAAAAAAATTAAATGAAAGAGCTTTTTGAAGAAAAACTAATTGTCAAAAAATTTCCCAGCAAAAGGTGGTGTATAAGATATGCGTCTCCATTGTTAGAAAAATTAAACAGAATGATGAAAATTACCCGATTAAAAAAGTGAATGAGCAAAATCTGTAAGAGTAGAAGGATTTATCAAAATTGCACAGCAAAATATGCAAAGTCCAGGAATTACTAAAATGGAGTTTGCTATTAAGAGATCGTATGTTGGACACATTATTATTAAGTGTGGTTTGGAAAGGAAGCATTTAAAAAGGGTTTACAAAATTTGCTGTAAAATATTTTTATTGGGGACGACTTTACTAAAATGCTCATAAAGTTGACTGGAACCGGACTATTTTACAAAGCAAAAAAATAGTTGCCCTCAGAAAATTTTAGTCTTCCTAATACATAACTAAATTGTGCTTATACAAATTCTTAATATTTTAGCGAAACCCTCAAAGTGGCAAATATTTTTGAGCCCCCTGCCAAAAGACCATTCTGGCTGTAACATTTTTGACCTAATTCTTCAAGAGAATATGGTAAAAAACAGCAAGAAAATAAATCAACCTAATATAATGTGGGCATTCATTTCGGCCAACCGCGTATATCGGGTAAAACAGGACCATGGAACACTCCTTTTTAACATTGGAAATGTTTATGTTGAGATATGGGGTGAAGTTTCGGGTTTTCGTTAAGCTTGAGAGAACAAGGTGTCGGTCGGTCGGACATACTCGAATCGCCAGTCGAGCGCTCTCGGCGTCGAGAAGCCGGAATAAAAACTATGGGAGAATGTTAAGTTCACAGTTCACCGCAGAGCACCATATTCGTTTAATCCAGTGACGTTTCATTGGATAAGGCTATCAGCTATGGATATTAAGAGTATGAAAAATAGCGAAAAGTGTAAGACATATTGAGAGCGTAAAAAACGTTTACGAGAGATTGAAAATAGAGAATCTAGTGAGTTAAGTACGAAAACATCGCTAACAAAAACTGAACACAGTAGGCGGTATCGTGAGCATGTAAATATGCGCAAACTTAAAGGTTCTGAAGTTTACACGGGCTACCCAAGTCAGCGGCCCTTAACTGAGGGGTTATTATTCCATTATTATGCTGTAAACTCTTACCCTAAATCCAATTCACGTACTGTCTTGAAAACCTTGAAGTACTCAATAAACGAATGTGGTAAAATATCTGCACTTATAATTTTTAGGGCTCAAATAAATGTAAATTACAATGAAGTTGACAAATATTTGCTTGTAGATTAAATATATTTTAATATTTCATTGTTTTCGCTTTGTACTAAAATATTTCTTTCAAGAGCCATAAGGATAGGTGCCTTAATGTTATTTTGATTTAAATTATTTCGTAGTCTATTTGGTTATACGAGTATATTTCAATTTAAAAAATAATCTTTCAGAAGAAACTTGGCTAATGGAAACTGTAAATTTAGAAAAGATAAACATTGCAGAAATAACCTTAAAAATAGAAAAAAGTCGAAAGAAAAATATTTGAATATTCAAGTTTTCACTCGAAATCTCAAGTCGAATACTTCGATATTAACGTCGAAAATAAAAAAAAAAATAGCTAAATAAGGCCAACATTTTGAATTCAGAAAAGTTGCGAGAAAAACAGTTAAAAAAATAGACAATTTTAGGAAAATATTCCAGGATTTCAAAAAATTCATAATGTTCTAAAATTTTAAAACATATGTCAACATTTTGAGGTTAAAGATGAAATTTTGCAACTAAATCAAAATCATTTAAAATAAAATTAAAATATTTCATTTAAAGTCAAGATTTTAAATAAATGACTTGTGTTCTTAATAAGAGTCTAGGTTAAATTTAAAACCTTAAAAATAAAAAATTAAAGGTTTAACACTGGTTGAAACTTTTATTGGTGTTGGAAATAAAAGTAGAAAGTAAAGTTTGAATTTTGGGATTTTAAAATTTGAGGAAACCCACCACTCATAATTCAATGAAAAAGGAGATCTTAAATTTCGAAAAAAAAGTTGACATTACAAAATTTCGATAAAAAATCTTGAGTTTTCGAGTTGATATATTTATAATTTTAAGAATTTTTTAGGCTGTCACAATTTCGAAAATAAGTCAATATCTTTAGAAATATTTAGAATTTATTATTTAACATGAAAATTTTAAACAAAACGTAAATATTTATTGACAGTTTAAGAAAAATAAATGACATTTTGAAAGGTTGAGGAATTTTGTAAAAAAGTCATAATTTCAAGAAAATGCTCTATATTTATTTTTTTAATGCAATATCTTGGGTTAGACTCGCAAGACTGATGTTCAAATTTTGAATCCGTTTGAAATCCGAAGTTTTAAGAACAAACACAAGAATTGCAAGTTTAAAGTAAAAATTTAAAAAATTGGAAATTGTGGAAGAAATTATTAAATTTCGGAAAAGCCCAAAATTTGTGTTTATAATTATTTTGAAAGCATAAGCGCATAATTTTGTAAAGAAGAGTAAAAATAAGAGTAAAATAGATTTTTAGACGATTTTCTTTAGGTTAGAAAATTTTAACCTCTCTGGATAAATAAGACGTCAAAATGACCCTTGACGGATCAACCAAAATAGTCAATAAGTAATCGAATGCAGGGTTCACCACGTTCTCTTTTAAAAAACTTACAGCACACTTGATGACTTTTTCATTTGAACATCCGATAAAATTTTAACTGACATAAATTGAAATTTACTAATTCAATCAGACTCACTCTGTCATTATTAAACGACTCGAGATAATTATATACCATATCTGTTGCTAATTTAAAGCCCTCATCGCTTCCCATTTTTGTTTTTAGATTCATTTAAGTGGTTAGTTCATTACGACAAGCGTATTTTTGATATTAAGAAATTTCATTATCTTTGCGATTCTGTGGAAGGAGATTCAAGTGACGTTATTGAATCATTGTCATTATCAGTTAATTATTATTATTAATTAATTATGCAATAGAGTTGCTGCAAGACCGCTTTAAAATAAAAGAACAGGTTACAACCGTCCTAAACTTTTTTTAATTTAGAAGAACCACACAACTCGCGCTAAGACAACTAATTAACTGTAATAAAGGTTTCGGCAAAAAAGGGAATTATTTTTATTTATTATTCCCATAAGAGCGGAAAAATTAAATGATCATTCAAAGCGAAAATGTCAATCAGTACAACCATTACAGCTCTAGTTTTAATTAGAAATAGGTGCAGTAACTTTAAACAATGTCCAGCATTGTTAAATCCAGGGTGTCAAGCGAACATCATTACTTCAGCATTAGTTAAAAATTTGTAAGTTTCTTTAAAAGATTTTGAAGTAATGTAACATATGAATCAAATCACATCTACACGAATTCACGTGTGATCTGGAATATGATAAACAAAATCACAGAACCAACCTCAATTTTTAAGATTGATAAATTTGCCATTCAACTGCCCTCTAATGTTTTTTTCGATGATCCTGATTTCAATGCGAAATAATCTAAATAAGATTTATTAACTGAAACAAGTTTATTTTGGAAGTAATTAAAAATTCCATTGAAATCAGAAAAAATTAACTTCATTTTCAAGAAACCAAATTGGGTTGAATGCAGCTGGTCATTTAAAAGTCCATTCAAAGAAACAAAAATATGACATGCAATTCAAAGACCATAAATTCTTGTCAGGAAGAACAATTACATGAGCGGAGCAATAAATCTTAGGATCAAGAGGAAACTGAAAACAAAATACTTTTATCCCAAGAAAAAAAGGCCAGGAATAACACTTTCAAGACAATTACTACTTACGAGCACCCTGTGGTCTCTTCATTGTAACGTTGCCTTTTAAAAAGGAAAGAAGGCACATTCAGTGTCAATAAAATGATTCTTAAACTTATATCTAAGAACCACTTGTCCGAATAACAAATTTCTGAAATGTACTACTTATCCAACCAGGGGGTTCAAACAAACTGTGAAGGGCAATAAAATTTATGTGGTGTAAGACACATCTGCAAACACTTTCAACACAGTCAGCCTTAACGACATTTTAATCAGTATTAAAAAAAGTAAAAACTAAACGTAATACGTATTGTTGTAAATCAATACATATTTTATGTAATTATTATTATTTACTACTTTGAAGATACAAAGATAATTGTCGTGGCGAATTTCAAGGGGTGTCGGATAACACAAGGGTCGACGTTACTAAGATTCTAGCCTTAATAATCTAAATAAATAAAGGTTTCATATTTCAACACGATCGGTAAAGAGGTTATGAAATTATTAATTAAATTATTTTTTATAACAACTTTGAAAATCTGCGATTCGAAAAGTAAACATTTTTTATTATTTTTTTTTTTTCGTAATTCGTATTTATTTATCATTCCAAATCAACTGCCAAGCGTTGTCTTTGAAATTTGTAAATACCCTGTATAACCTTGTATGTTAAATAAAGTGATAATTATGTTTCTATTTGGTGTTATCATTTCCAATGTCTCCGTTGGTTGCAAGGATTGCGAAATCTGTGAATTTTTTTTCTTATTTATGAGAATAAAATTCTCAAATTTGCAACACTTGATGCACTCATGAAAGGTCAAATTTTGCCGTAAAATCCATATATGGGTTAACTTTTTGCAGATTGAAACATAAGTCTACTCAGCTTCTCCGTCAAAAATAAAAATGACATTCCTACTGCTGTTACTTTCATCAAAACTGATACCAACTTTTAATTTTTAAATAGAACGCTCTGTATATTATTTCAATTTTGGAGCGTCAATTGTTTTTTAATTATTTCTAAAGACATCAAAAATCAACTAAGGTGTTAAAGTTCACAAAGATGATTTTTAATTACCATTTTATTTTCTGAAAGGCACCATAATGATATTGCAGTACCACGAAAAAGTACAATTAATGGAGCATCTATCCGTATTTCTACTATTGCTGTGAAACCAAAGCTCTTTAGTTACAGCCAAGGGGTTCAAAATATTCGGTTTAAATTCATTTAGAGATTTATTCTATAAGAACATAAGATATCTGTGAAAAATAATTGAAAAAACAATTGACGCTTCCTAAGTTTTTCTAATTTACCTTTGCAGTGTTAGTAGGGTCGGTTAGAACTAATTTGTATGAGTCATGACATAAGCAATTTCTAGATTGACAAATAAAATGGATTAAAAAAATTATTATATCAAAAATCACTTGTTTTATGCATATTGTATTCAAATTTTAAAAATGTCATAAATAATAATATGCAGAGTGTCCTATTTAAAAATCAAAAGTTGGTATCAGTTTTAGAGAAACTCATAGCAAACGCAATGTCATTTTTATGTCAAAAATTGACATCTCAGGTACAGGATGTACCATAATTCTGTTAAATCCGATATACGGGGCGATTTCAAATTCAATGTACATATTTTAAGGACATAATTTGCGGTCAAAATGAAACTTTTTATTTCAATAAACATAGGTATGTCCTAAAATGCGTAGAATAATGGATGGTTGTATCGCGGTGGGGGAGGGGCAGTTCCACTATTTGTCATAAAATAATTAATTTAATTTATTTAAAAATATAAAATATCTCCTAAGCTTAGTTAGATTATTGATAATGGTTATTTTGATAATACTCTCCTTTACTTGACCACGGTTCAAAATAAGCTCTCGATAGAAGTGCGTTTTAATCGCAATCTTTGTAGAGCGTCTGCCATAGGTATAGAGCGTATTATTTAGGGTGTTTTGTAAATAATGGTCATACTTTAATGGAAGATTTCCTGAGATGAAATAGTCTGACTTATTTCAACTTACCTACCTTAGTGCTAAAGTTGGTAGTTAGTAGTTACAGATATACAGGCCGTCACACCGTTTTTTTTTTTTTTCGCTATAATTTCTGACTCGTAGCACATAAGTGGACAAATTCTGATATACGTATATGTATAAAATTATTTTGTATTTTGCACTAATTCATAAGGGGCACTGCACGCAGAATTAAATGCTATTTATAAGGCCCTAACTTTTTTTATAACTTTTGGTATGTATGTTGTGATATAAGATATCGATTCTTCATATTTTTGACAACTTTGTTAATCTCGCTGGAAGAATTCGTTGTCGAGAAAAAAGTTTTAGTCCAGTAAAAAACCTCAATCCTCATGAAACGAGCTTTATTCCCAATAATTAATATTAAAATTCAAAATGATCCAAAAGCATTACCATTTACATTGCCTACAAGTTTTAAAATAAGCTTCTCACTTAAAAAAAACTGGATACGAATTTGCAGCAATTACAATTCTTTGTGACAACTTACCACTAATAGTAATTTCAAGTCCTTTTAAAGTAAACGGTAGTCGCTTTCAATCATTTTAAATTACTATAATAATTATTTGCAGTAAAACTCGTTTCAAGCGAATAGTGATTTTTTAATAAACTAGTATTTTGTGTTAAAAATGTTTTTTTTTCTCGAAAACAAAGGCTTCTAACGAGCTTTACTAAGAATACCTTTTAGTAGCCACAAAGGATGAAGAATCGATATTCTCAATCAAAATTAAGATATTAAGAGCATCAACAAATTTGAGACTGTTTAAATGAGCATTAAGATGCTGCCTGTTGCGCCTTCCATGAAATGTGGAGTCCTATATTAGGAGAAAGGTCCGTTTACCGAATTTGAACACGTATGTAGATACTATGTGTCAGAAATTACAGCGAAAAAACGGTTTTCTTTTTGTATCTTTAGCGCCCTGTACATCTGTAATTAACAACTTTTTTATTAGGGTAAGTTGGGTTAAATCGGTCCATTGGGACTCCAAAAATTTTCCATTACGGTATGTCATATTCTTTATTAAATATTCTGTATATGTCAAGTTGATACTATTTTGAAGAAAATGTGCATCGTATATAAAATTATATGACTAACAATGACATATATTATGCGTCAAACAAATCAAAAATAAAATCAAGTGGTTAACATGAAATACAAATATTTAATGACCATTCAAATACGTAATTTTGAAAACGTATAAGTTCATACAGTATTAATTCATTGCTATAAATAAGAAATTATAAAATTAAATGTTCATAAATAATTATATTAGAGGCCTGATTTTAGGTAAAATCATTGATCCTACCTTTTCAACTTTTTTGGCATTTTTCATGTGTTTATTGCTTTAAATTTAATTTTGCCTATTTTTTGCCGCTTTATAGGTGATTTGGACCTTTTTTCAAAAATGTTTGTGCCTATTTATGTATTTCTTTGGATTTTCCCAGGTATATTGTTACACATTTCTGAGGAATTTCAGCAAAGTTATGTACTTGACATAACAAAGCAATAATATGGAAATTTAACCCATAATAATAACAAAAAAAAGCTTCAAGCACAAATTTCAAAGATATGTAAGTTTATGACAATTACTCTTACGACCAACCCAACCACTTTCAAATTTTGCCTGCTATTGTAGCGCAGGACAATTATTGAATTATGCGTTGTATATTTATCTTAATTTCTAAGTAAAACATGTTAGGGTAAAACGATAAACCTATCTGAAGAATATTCCATTTCTGATTTATTTTTGAATTGCTTTGCGTGAGTGCATTGTGTAAAATGGCTTCATAAGGATAAAGTGCTCCAATTAAACACTTAGTTTAGAATAATTGTTGAATCGTAAATGTTAAAAAACTGTTTGTAACAATTTAAATTATATCATAGCAAACATATTTTTTCAGTAAAACCATGGTGATTGTAAAATATAATGTAAGTATTTTCATTAGAAAATTAGCTAGGGGAAGCCCGGGCAAAGCGAATTAGCTAAGGAAAATTGAGAAATATACACAGAAATAATCAACCTAGTAATATGTATGGCACTTATTATCATCTTTGAAAATATAATACCACAATCAACAAATTTTAACATTTTCATAGTGACCAAAATTAAAATGAAAACAATTTTTCGCTTTGCTTCACCCGGTCAGGTAAAGCGGATACTCAATATAGGCAAAGTGATTAGGCTAGTTACTTCTGGCAATCATCTCAAAAGTAATTGCCTTGCCCACTATATGACGTACAATTTTCATGAATCCAACGGCGACACTCCGAGCACTAAATCCACTGTTCCACATACTGTACCACCCAGTCCAAGCATGAACATTGTTTTTTTTTTTCATAATATTAGATTTTAAATTTTTTTACCTAGCTTTTCTATTTCTCAATGCTTTCTCCCTTCCTGATATGTTTTCATTTCCGGGTATTTTTTCTTTTCCCATTTTGTTAATATCTAATTCGGATATTTTGGGTTATTTTTTCACTATCAATTGTCAGGTATTTCATAGACTGTTCATTTTTGATTGATTTTGGCATTTGCGTTCTCTGTTATTTTTTGCAATAGCCGTAGTTGATATAGGCCAATTTGTATGTCAAAAATGTAGCTGGTATGTAGATGAATTACCCATTTCTTGTACCTTAGGCTGTGGAGTTGTCGATTTAACTTCCGAGGACGTGGTAAAGCGTTGGTTCTTGTGTAGTAAGAAGAAAAGGTGTCACGTGTCACGAAAACGCTAATGATAAAGTGGATAACTTATTCTCTTTGTCCTGTTCGATTTGTCCAAAACCTGTGTTTTTAAATAATATATTTTTCTAAGATTTCAATACCGGCTCAATGTAATATTAATGTCCTACATAATATTCTAAAACATCATTAATCTACAAAACTTAATTGTTCCCCCGTTAGCTTAGAGTAGAACCAAATAAAACGAATACAAACCCGACTAAAAATCACAAAAAAGATACTCAAAACAATTTTTTTATTACCAAAACAAACGAACGCCTTATGTTGTTTTGAATCATCTGTCATGGCGTTGTCAGACGGATCACTCGGCTAAGCAGCTGGAATTTGTAAGGCTATCTATAACAGTTTTTTAGAAACATCAATTATCCTCTTTACCTCAGTTATTCGCTTTATCCGGGCTTTTCCTAGTTCAAATTTTCGTTATTCTTTTGGTGCAAAAATATACGGAGGAAAAACTATTTTAAATTATGCTATCAAAAACACGTTCTTTATACTTTTTATCGTGAAAATAATATGCTGCATTTTTCTCTTTTCCTAAAATAAATAATATTAAAGAAGACGCACGCTGTTTTAAAATGCCAACATCCTTAAAAAATTGGAGACTTTGACTACGTTCACGCTAACGGTGAAATCATAGCTCGTTACCGAATAATGTAAATATTGAGAAATATTTATTTGTAGTTGGAAAAAAGTAATGTTCAAGATTGTCAATAAACTCTTCTTTTGTTAATTGAGATTGTGACTTCTTAATACTTTTTTTTACAGCATTTTGCTTTTTCGGTGCCTTTTTTAACACCTTGTCTCTGCCTAATGTAACATTTTGCCCACCTTTTTACCTTATTTGATCCACTAACTAATTTAATCCAAGTAGTATCTTTAAAAATAAGAAAGTTAGAAATGGTGCCGAGTACATTTTGAACATTCTGTATACCAAAATCTTATTAAAGACTAGCGGGTAATTAAATTGCTTACATTGTTTTAAAAATTATTCTAAATCGCTTGTTTTGAAGAAAATCTTTACACTGCATTACTCCCAATTCAACATTAGTTGTTGGTAATAATTTAAGCATGGACATAACCTTTTATGTTCTTTTAAATGAGGATAATGACATTTCATCAGAAGAGTTGTTTCAATTACTTCAACACTCCCATGGAAATGTTAAAAAAAAGTCTGGTAGAGTCTAAAGATATACTGAGTATCTCCACAGAGCTCGAGATACGATCGAATTCATATGTCTGTATTTGACATATTTGCATTTCAAGCACCACACGATTTACATTTAATGGAAGACAAAAAGATAGTATTGAAATGAAAACAGGGGGGTTAAATGGTAATCTGTATTACACGGATTTTTCTACGAACCATGTTTTCGAGACTTTGTGGAGGACATGGAAATGTAAACATTAAAATAAACTAAGCACTATGTCATTTGAAGGAAAAAAGTAATTTTAATTTGAAATTGTAAGGAATTTTTAATTTTAATTGCACACCACGACCACTGGCCGTGGTTTGCTTTATTTTAGATTTTGTGCACGAAGTACCCATCCAATCTGAAATGGGTCCACACAGCCTCAACTACATTCCAACTTGATATGATGAACATACATGCTGTAATAGGCGGATATGATCACAAAGCCACAACGTATGGAATGCTTTACGTAGGAAGAAGGATGCTGAAAGATTCAGTTGTTTTTGGACATGTGCTGGCATATAGCAGCGAACCTATATTTTACTACCCGAATGATGAAAATAAGGAGCTTGTCGCCAAATCCTATGAAGTTCTGATCTGTGATCCAGTTAGTAATAATTTTAATGTGAGGCAGAACACCAATGGCACAGTAGTATATAGATAGATTTACAAATTTGTTAAGTTGTAGATCAGTTATAATATAAATTTGTTGAATTGAAACAACATTTAGATATAAACTAGGTTTATGCTAAATATTAATAAAATTACCTGGTCAAGGTTTAACGACTTTGTAAAATTTAAGACAATTTTTGTACATACACATGCATGTTAACAATTATGAAAAATAACCCAAATTAAAGTCATTATCAAATTAAATTACGCTATTAATCTCTTATTCTAAAAATTGATTGAGGCGTGTCTGTTCGGGCTCGTTCACGGTACTTCTGTAGAAGACTACTTGCGCGCTGCATTCCTGCTACGTTCTATGGCTCTCCCTTCTGAGAGCCAACTTACCACCACGTGACCATTACACAGGAGGCCCAGGAGGATACCGCTAAAATACATACGTTTCAGACCTAGGACAACCTGAATAAAGAAAATGCGCAATTTAATGCCAAATTGAACGAAGATTTGATTTGCGAATTATTTTAAATTGATTAATATTATTTTTACACGACCCTTATTTGTGTAAAATAATTAGGGTTGGAGACGGAAATAAATACTCAGCTTTCCCTAAAGCACCCCAGCAAAATTCCTAAATAACCAAATCTTGACAATATGTCTACCATCTTGAAAATTTCAAATAGGTGATAGGAAGGTGCGATGTGCGCTATACAATTTTTGTATATAGTAATATACTGCGTAGTTAATACCCTTTTATTTTTTTATTCCATTTTACGAAAAAAATATATAATATATAGCGCAGTCCAAAGGTAACGCATAAATTCATTATCTACTAGAATTAAAATGTATGTGTAAGATTGTGAAACGGATTGATTTTTAATTCTAAAATGACATTTCTTAAACCTAATTCTATCCCTCCCACTTTGGCTGACAGCTCATTTGAAAATTTTTTAAATTATATATTCAGCAGTACAATGTTGTTGAATTTAATTCGTCAAAAAATTAAATTAAAAAATATTAAAATATGTTTGAAATATACAGGCTGTTTTCGAATAAGATGCTAATACTGAAGGAGCATAATCTCTTAACGATTTTAAGAAAAAAGGTATTATCAACATATATCCGAAACTGATTTATTTTTAAGATAGAGACTGTTAAAAGCTACGACAAAATTTGGTTTTTCCTTAAATAGACTGAAACCCTTTAAAATGTTTCTTTTAATTTTGATAGATACTAACTAAACGTAAAAGGGTATTTTCTGCAGCAAAATTATTTGCCCTACTTGTATCAGTGGCATCCGCATCAACATATCCTTGAGTATTTAAAAAAAAAAAAACAAACCAAGTACCAATTTCATAAACAACTTTTATTTCTTGGTTAAAATGTCTTCTTGACTTTTTTTCACCTGACCAGAGGTTTTCCGTTAAAAAATTTTTTAGCTTTCAAAACCATAACTTTACTTATTTCATGCTGTGGGTTTAATAATTATTTAGTTACTTCCACAAAACATGTAAATCTAACTCGTTTGACATAAATTTTTATAAAGAAACCATAATGACTAAAGTTTCCTTAAAATTAAATATGAAATTTGTAGTAGAGAATATCGAAATGTCAAAAACTATTTGTCGGACGAAAAAATTGAGAGGAAATTTTTACCAAGAAATAAATCATCTTAGTGAAAACCATATTTTTCTTGACTAAAAATGTTCAAGGGCATGTTAATCGAAAACAGTTCCTCATACATATATAATATGGGGCATTTTTATCAAGAAATGAAGGGTGTTTGTGGAATAAGTACCTATTTCGAAACAAGCAGTGGTTTAACAGTTTTTTCGCTAAGAATATTTGAGGATGCCACTGATAAACGCAGAACAAATATTTTTTCTGCAAAAATCCGTTTTCATGCCTAGTTAGTAGCTACCAAAATTGAAAAAAATATTTCAAAAGGTTTCCAAATATATTAATATTAAATTTTTGAATATGTTTTGTTGTGATAGAATCTGTCAAGTCATTGTGCTGAAATTTTCTAATCCAGTTTTTGAATCACGCCTTTTAAAACACAGCACAAAATTTTCATGATAAAAGCCTATTTTCGAACGGGTGCGCTAGTTAATGGAAATTGGCAATATAGTCAACGTTTTTGTTTGGACAATTTTCCAGAGCGCTTCCCAAGCATGGCAATATTACCGGACAATTTTAATGCGTGCCTTACAAATTGTGTTGTAGTGTTTCGCGAAACTGGTTGTGTGACTCATAAAAAAGGTGCTGGTAGACCAAGAGTTCGTAAAGAAAAAGTTGTCAATGACGTTCTTCAACGTATGGAAGAGGAGCCTGCAATACCTCTGAAACGTCTTTTTCAGGAAATTGGACTTTCTTATGGAACATGTCAGAAGATTTTAAAGAATGACTTGAACATGCATCCATATAAGATGCCAGCATATCAAGCTCTTCTGATCGCAGACCACCCCAGACGCCTTGCTTACTACCATTGGTTTGTCAATAATTTAATGAATGACAATCTTCTGAACTTAACTTTCTTTTCTGACGAAGCGTGGTTCCACCTTTCGGGATACATCAATTCTCAAAATATGCGAATGTAGAGCAATGAAAACCCTCATGTTTTTGCTGAATCGCCACTACATGCTCAAAAAATTGGTATTTGGATGGCAGTTTCTCGCTGAAGAATAATTGGGCCAATTGTTTTCGATTTCACCGTCAACGCAGAAAGGTACAGACACAACTTTTTTGGCTGAATTTGTGCAACAAATAAACGATGATGAACTTCGATACGGTTATTTCCAGACGGTGCAACAGCACGTACTACACGAGAAAATATTGCTTTCCTCCGCGAGTTTTTTGATGACCGGCTGATAAGTTTGCATACAGAAGTTGAGTTTCCTCCAAGATCACCTTGTTTGACAATTATGGATTATTTTATATTTCCTTACTTAAAAAAACAAGATTTTTGCAACTCCGGTAAATAATTTGCAAGAACTGCAACAAAGAATTGTTTAGCAATGTGCAACCATAACGCCAGAAATGCTGCAAAACACTTTTCACAGCATGAGGAGGCGCGTCAACTTGTGCATCCAAGAATTACTGGAATTGAGTTTTTCTTGTTACTAAAACCGTTTGTTCGTAATTTGTAGTTCATTATTGTTTTACAACTGACATAAATAGGTATGAAATTTGTACGTTATTGATGATGTCAGTGTGATAGTAACATAATTATTTCAAACGTAAAGTAAGACACATTTTACATTCCACAACCACCCTTGACCAAGATAATTTTTGATATCCCTGTATTATGCTCCTTAAGTATTAGCATCTTATTCGAAAACAGCCTGTATACAATCAAATGTTTCCTTTATGCTTTGGCAACATTGGCGTAAAAATAGTGTGCCATAGCGAGAAAAATACCACTCCTAAATCGAGAAAGTTGCAAGCACAGAGGCATCCTGATATTTATTTTTATAAAATAGTGCCTTGCAACCGGACACTTTGTAAAATTTAGGTGATCTTGAAAAGGCTTTAAAATTTGTAAATTTATGTAAAAAGGCATAATTGTCTCGTTTTCCATAATTAGTTTTGTATCCACTTTTGGCGAATTCATTTACTAGAAGAAGATTTGCTGACCTACTCATAAGGAATCATTTCATGTTTTCAAGCTTCCTTGAAGTAAACACCCTATTTTTGTTATTTCTAACCATCCCTGTGACTACGGCTAGTGACGAGTAAATCTTTTCTAAATTTAAATTAATAAAAACTAAAAAAAATATTTAAGAAAATTTATGGAACAAGAAAGGTTACGCAATTTAGCTATTTCATCCAAGCCCATAGCCAACAACATTTTAAACTTTTGCTGAAAAACAACATTCTAATAATAATAATTTTTAAAATTGTTTTTTCAGTCCAATATTTCTACACACATTTAACTAAGGAATTATTAGAAAATCATCGAAAAACACAGCATTAAACCAGCGTTTTAATATTTACTTTACGAAACTTTTAAAATGGGTAGTTTGCCTCCATGGAGAGGTGGAAAAATTTAAGAAACAAATTTTTCTTTTATTTTTCATCAAAATAAAACTTTTGGAAAAAGAAACGAGTCAGATATAATTTTCGGTATTTGAGGTACAGCCAAATCTGCATTTTTAGCCCCAACTTTGAGAGGGTAGAAGTACACTTAAAACCATTTATCAGCCGATAAAATAAAACATATGTCTCTTAGATATCGGTCTTCAAAAATATCCAAAAATTAGCAAAACCGGCGCCGGATACCTCGCGATCTTTCCTTGTGAGATATATGTCAGACACTGGCTGATTTTGTGTCGAATAATTTATCTCAGCTGTGTGATTAGTCTCAGGTAGCTTCTCTCGGGATGATTTACACTTGATATATTATTATGTCAGAGAGAAATGTATTTACATTAATAATTTAGAATATTTAAATATTATTGAAAATATTTGGCGCAAACCCCACGTATTTATGAATTTTTTAGAAGTTTCAGCAAGGCAGACATTTAATTGACATTTCCAACCCTTACTTCGTGAAATTCTTTAATATTCATAACTATGGAGCTTTATTAATCATGAAAACGCAACAGAAATTAATAATTCCACAATGTCTCGATAAATATTTGATAACACCGGACCCGGTTTGCTGGTATAACCGCCGATGATGCAGTAATGCGATACCTGGTCCGGTACTAGCAAGTATTTTTAATTTCTCTTGCGTTTTTATCGTTAATATAGTTTAATAGTTATGAAGGCGGACTTGTAATTTCAAAATCTATAGGTGTTCCCCAACTTTAATATTTAATTATTCTGGTTTTAATTTTTCAGTATTTTTTCCATCTCACGGAGAATTTAAGCAGCAAGCGATTTTACTCCCTCAAAAGAGGAAATAAATTTAGTCTATTACTCCCTAGATTAAATTAAAATATTGTGTTGAACTCACTTCATGGGTATTGTTACTAATATATTGATCATTTTGAAGTTGCGGATCAGATATGTTGGCATCCAGACTCCATGTACTAAAAGAACATGTTGTCGTACTAAAGAAAAAGAACTTGTTTCCTTTTTTCACTCAGAAAGTAGTGTTTTTTACATTATTCTTAATAGAATTTTAATACAAATGGGTCGCTTGAAGTAGTGAACCATCAGCCAAATGATTGCTTGTAGTTCCAAGTTTTAAGCGGTGAAGGGGGGCGATTTTATCAGAACCTTAAAAATTGTTGAGAAGTCAATATTCAGTAAGGTAATAAAAGGTTAAGACATATGAAATATAATCCCATTTTCCGACACCTATCATATCTCAAAAAGTACACATATGAGGTGTGTTCAAAAAGTAAGGCGACTTTCAAGTTTCGCAGGAAACGTACATTCGATTATCGATTTTCTATTGTTGGTGTTGTTGTGTTGTTACACATGTCCCGAACATATGTTCACAGTTTCAAGTACTTAGCATACTTAGTTTGTTTTTGACAAATATAAAGGTTAGGATGTATTTTGTTGTGCTCGACTATTTTCTGTTATTATAAAAAATGGAGCAAAGTATTTGCATCAAATTTGGTGTGAAAAATAAAATCAAGTGCTCGAAAACACTTGAAATGTTGACAGAGGCATACGGTGAGTCTGCTCTAAGTAAAAAAAAAATGTTTACAAGTGATACAAGTGAGAAGAAGCCGACGACGAACCTTGCTCTGGACGCCACAGCACATCAACAACAGAAGATATCGTCGAAGCTTTGAAGAAAATTGTTTTTGAAAATCGTCGAATTACCATAAGACAAGTTGCTGAGGATGTTGGCATATCAGTCGGCTTGTGTCATGCAATTTTTTCGGATGTTTTGGGCATGAGACGTGTGTCAGCTAAGTTTGTTCCGAAACTTCTGAATTTTGATCGGAAGAACTGTCGCATGAGCATCGCTAAGGAGCTCTTGAATGACGTCAGTGATGATCCTGATTTGCTCAGAAGGGTAACGATTAGTGGGTATATGGTTATAATGTCGAAACCAAAGCCCAGTCGTCCCAATGGAAGCACCCAGGAGAGCCAAGACCGAAAAAAGCACGCCAAGTCCAATCAAATGTCAAAGTTTTTTTCACCAATTTTTTCGACTACCATGGCGTAGTCCATCAGGAATTTTTATCTGAAGGTCGTACTGCCATTAAGGAGTATTACCTTGAAGTTATGCGCTGTTTGCGAGAAGCAATACGAGAAAAACGTCGCGAACTGTGGAAAAATAATTCATGGCTTTTGCATTACGATAATGCACCTTTTTAATCATCGTTGCTTGTAACAGGTTTTTTGACCAAAAACAACACGCCAATCGTGAAAATATGAAAGACATGTAATTTGCAGTTGGGAAAAAATAATGTATAAAATGGCCAATTAAATGTTTTTCTTTTAAATCATGGTTTTATGCTCTTTTAGAATACGTTTCCTTATTATTATCTTTATAGCGGTTTGTTCTTATTTAATTTAACATTTTAAATCAGTTTTGTTTTATTTGATTGTCTTAAATTAGGCTTTTAATCGTAAGTTGTCATTAGCAAGTTCGTTATAAAACGAGCAGCTACGTGAGTATTGTATGCACATCGAGGAAAGAAAGGGAAAATAAATAATATATTTTTTTTTTGTTGACACATCCATATTACATCTAGAGTTAAATTGATTTAAAAAGAAGACATGTACCGAGAAGTAAATACTTTATTAATACTGAAACCAAAATTATGGTAAACATCTATACCGCTGTCACGTTTTTAATAACCGCATCACAGACCAGAACTTCATAAGATTTGGCGTTAAGTTCCTTATTTTCTTCACTCGGGTAGAGAAATAACGGTTCATTGCTAAATCCTTGTATATGTCCAAAAACAACCGCATCTTTTAACATCCTTCTTCCTACATAAAGCATTCCATAAGTTGTGGCTTTGTGATCATATCCACCTATCACAGCATGTATGTTCATCATATCAAGTTGAAATGTAGGTGAGGCTGCTTGAACCCATCTTAGGTTAAATGGATGTTTAGTACACAAAATCTAAAATAAAAGATTCAAATTAAAATAATTATTCACAAATTTTTCTGTTTTGCAATATATACATTTATTTTCCTATTAGTTTAATTTAGTTTCCCTTGGAGCTTTTAGGTTTTACTTTACCATAAATTATTTAAGAAAAAGAAGCAGGTTTCTGCTTGTAATGTACGTTCTCAGTTCCTGGCAATAAGAACAACAACTTTCAGGGTTAGTTATATTCTACAAACAAAATGCTCAAAACTCATGATTCAAAAACTGTACTTAACAACTAAATATGAAAATTCCTGGATTTTTGAATATAATCTAAGGTTTTTTAGATCGATAATACTTCACAACAACTCATTTCATGGATAACAAACTACTGTACTGACCAAAACAGAATTAGATTATACTCACAGTTAATAGAATAAAATTATAATTATTTGTTATATTTAGTCTTTAATATTGTTTGTCAACTTTGTATACTGAAGAATTTCACCAGGTGAGGGTTAAAAATATTAAAGTACTAAAGTATTTACGACTGGACAATTTTTAAGTTGTTTAAATGGAACAAGAACCTTAGCTATGTACTTTTTCACTTACTTTAATATCTCCAGCTAAAACTGTGCTACCATAAGCAGCCAAACGCAAGGTACGTTGATCTGACTTCAGTCTACCTATAAAAATTCCATACCCATGTTTATATCCCTGACCAATGTATGTGTTTTTTCCATTAACGTCTATACCACCAACAAAAGCATCGTGAGGTATTTCACCTGTATATTCCCTCCAGTAGTAATCTAAAAATGTAAGGCACTTGATACGATTTTCACAAGTAATTATATTCCCCTGTGATGTTTCATTCATCAGCACAACAATTATTGAAAACCAGGTGTTTTACTCTATTTTCGACAAATGCCAAAATCTCGACTGTGTATAAAACTCCATATTACATAATGTCGGGTGTAATAGACCTATGATAGACTCTATATTTTTTCTTGACTTGTGAAGATAAAATACTTTATCGTATCATTGAAAATTAAGTGTCATTTAAGTTAAATCTTTATTGATAGTTATTAACCTCATAATATTATAGCAGCTTCGTAATAACTTAGTAGCACATAATTCGTTAGTTACAATTATGATACCCTACACACATATTTCATTTTAAAAATTTGTTGATTTTTTATGTCATATGATAAAGCTTTGAAAGAAACTCGATTATTAAACAATCTGGCGCGTTCGGATGCTATCGATTATGCACGAAGTGTATATTCTTAGTATATAAGGGTAAATTTTAGAATTAGCGCTAGTATCTCTCTGAAGATGATAGCTTGGCAGTCTAAACGCGTTAAAGTAACCTTTGTTGCGTTTTTTAATCTTTCTTGGTTGAAGATAACCAAGGACCAATTCGTTCCACCAAAAATAAAAAAAACTTCTGTCAGTTTCACCAAACTGACACCAATTTTTGATTTTTAAATAAACACCGTATATTATTATAATTTTAAAATCTGCACATTTTTTTAAATGTAATGTTATAAAATAGGTGGTTTTTAACCCTTTTAGTACTGGTATCTATTGCAATGGACACATAATATTATTTAATACATCATTAGAACTATATGGGGTTTTATCCATCAGAAGTGACGAACTGCATTGGGTATTATTTGAGACAGGTACAAAAAAAAGTTATTATAATACTTTGAATTAATCAATTTATAAACTTTTACAATAATTTTATAGAAAATGGTGACGTGTATCCTAGTAATACCTTGTTAAATGATATTTGGCCAAAAGTAGGCAAAAGTAATAGTGAATAAAGTTAAATGTCCATTGCAATGGACAAGTGTACTAAACTACATTATTACTAAAAAAAATTCATATCCACCATACCGGCAAAATGGACATATTTGGTATAGTTTCAAAACTTTTCAACATGGAAAATGAAGATGTAGCTTATTTTGGATACTATACTCAATGATGACCAAGTCAATGGCAGAATATGACAAATTTTCCCAGGAAACCTGCATCCATAGCAACTACCTTTAATCGTCCCTTATTTTTAAAATATGTTATTTGACTAAAGAATTGTCATTTTACGTCAAAAATAGCAAATGTCTACAGAAGGGTGAAAACAACTTCAAAGAAACTAGGTTAACCCCGAAAAAATCTATCTAAAATAAAATAAAATCCATTGTTCATGTATTTGCTTATCAAAATGTAATAACTAAGATGTAGCGGAAAACTAGAATAGAATTTGTTTGACAAAGCTAGAATTATTTTGAACCCTATATATATTATCTGTGTCCATTATAAATAACAATTTTTTTGCAAATAAAAAATTTGTTTTTATTTAGTACCATAAATTTGGTGGAGCGGACTGGTCTTTGGTTATCTACAAAAATTAAAATACAGAACGTGTCCCCTGAAATCAAGAAAGATTAAAAAACACAACAAATGTTGCTTTAACGCGTTTCGACAGCCAAGCTTTCATCGTCAGAGAAAAGTCTCTCTTATTATTATTTTTGCAAATTACAAATAGTTATTTTTGTTTTACATACTATGTATCAATTTTAACCTATTCTGAGCTAAAAATAAGTGCAAAATAATTTACATCTGCAATTTTTGGTAATTCGGTGGTGATAATTTTTTTTAATCCATTTTATTTGTCAATCTAGAAGATCACGATATGACGCATATTAATTAACTTTAACCGATCGCAGTAACGCTGCAAAAATTTTAATTAAAAAAATTTAATCAGCGTCAATATTCTTTTAATTTGTTTTCCAAAGATATATTATGCTCTTATTGAATAAATCTTAAAAAAAGTTAAAATCGAACATTTTAAATTATTTTGCCTATACTTCAGTTCTACTGATTTTACAGCAAAAGTGAAAATATGGGTGATGTCGCCCTTAATTGTTCTTTTTTGCGGTACTATTGTACCATTATGGTGCTATTTAAGAATATAAAGTTATAATCTAAAAACCATTTTTTAAAACTTTATCAAACGATAAAGGCGTTAAATAATGCCTTTTCATGTTAATTAATTTGTGTAGCATTAATCTACTCAATTAGAATTAATTATGGTGAATCATCGCCTTCTATGTCAAAAAATAAAATGGCTCTGCCAAATTTTTTGATTCGAAAAAAAATCACTTATTTTATATCCATTGTATTTAAAAAATGTAGTAATATACAGTATTCTATTTAAAAATAAAAACTTGGTATTAGTATTAGCAAAAGTGACAGAAGTAGGAATGTCATTTTTATATTAAAATTGATGAGTACATCAAGCGTACTAGTATTGGATTTGGAAAAAATTATTTAAATGGCTTAATTTTTATTAAAGGATAATTTATGATAACGAAGACTTCCTCGGCCAGAGTTAGTAAAATATGTACTTCTTCCGTCTTTCGTGTCAAGGAATACTAAAAGTGTTCCACGTTTCGCCTCGGATACTTAGCATGTCTCTCAAATCCTTTTTCCAGGTAATTGTTAATTGAAAGTAATGAACACGGCCAGCTTTACCAAGAATTACCAATACGGAATCTCGTCATTAAATAAAAAGGTATAAAGCTAAACGAACGGATCCGACGATAGCCTAATGACAGGATATATTAGGGATGCTTCAAAAGTAATTCATAAAGGCTACAAAAATGAAATTATTTTAGCATTTAAACACGATTATCAATATTTTATTACTAGTGATCCTTGAGTATCTTGTATCGTGTCATGCAAGTTTCTGCGTCCAGCCTTACAAGTAATCTAGGCAAATCAGACAAAGGGAAAATAATTTGAAGGGTAATAACTAATAGATATGATAAGCAAACTGGCCTTTAATAAATTTAATTACCCACAATTAAAATTGATAATTATTACAAACTACTTTCAGAAAAGTATATAAAAGCCTAAAGGTGTGCATTAGTACTAAATGTTTTCTTCAACGTAATAGATAAGCTCGAATATTTATCAGATTTAGATATTAAAATTAATTAGATATTCTCATATATTTTTAGTCTTATCGTTTGGAATAGTAAATTTAGATTTGGTAAGTAAATAATGAAAAATAAAAATAGCAATCGAAATCTCAAGGAATCTTGTTTAAAGTTACAACATTTAATATTGTAGCCTTAATTTTTCTTAGTTTTTAGTTATGATAAATAATAAATTTTATTATTTATTAGAAAAAAAATGAAAACCAAGGAAAGATCTTGAGGTTATTAGATTTAGATTTTTAGACACTCTCGACTAGAATTCAACAACTAACTCCTTAATGGATGTTTTCGTTCTGTTACTCGTAGTGCTCCGGTTATAATAGCTGTTCATAATCTTATTCATAAAATTTGGCAATTGTAAGCCAGAAAAATAAATTAATAAAAATATTAATATTAAAGTGGGTATGTGAGTCGCATTAAATTATGAAATATACAGAAAAATAATATATAAGTTGTACCCCAATAATACTAATTTATAATAAATTTAATATGAATGAAGATATTATTGTTATGTGTCAGTGACTGTCGGTTAAACGGAATATTTAATAGTAGAGAAATCAAAAAAGTTAAAATATGTGTGCGAAAAAGGTTACGCTTTACTTTTTAATAACAATCTATTTCAAATTTCTGTTATGTGCAACAATACTGACATAAAATAATAATAAATAATACATTTATTGACTATGTAAACGTGATTTAAATCTTACCATAAAATTGAGAGCAGCTGAAGCGACATAACACTAAAATCACAAAAAGACCTATGATAGTTTTCATATTTAAATATTTATATTATATTAATAAATTACAACAACAGAAGGGGGTTCTCTAAGAGTAAACTTAACGTGGGAGATTTGTGCCCATTTATAGGTCATTTAAATAATAATAGGAATCCCCGAAATTCGGAATTATCCCTTGGGTACTTTTTCTTATCGTTTGGAATTTTGTGAGAATTATATTTTCTTGGTATTTTTAAAACTCGTCAACAGAAGGCGGAATATATGCAACTTTTATATTAATACTCAGATTTCGGATTTCGACTTATGTTTGATTTTTTTATTAATATTATCTCCCTATTAATTGTGCAATTCTAACTTCTCGTTTAAAAAATCTTTAAATATCATATTAGTCATTGTCGCAATTCAAACATTTACATCAAAGATTTATCAATACTTTGCCTTTTCCAAACATTTGTTCATTTTTCAAAACAGGAGGTAGATAACGTTAATAAAAATCCAAGTGGTTTTAATATGGTTTTCTAAAGTAAAGGTTTTATATGTTTATTGATGGTTGCCTTTCAAGTAATTTAATCTTCTAGATTTATATCTGTGAAACAGCAAATTTATGTCGTCAAATTTCTGCGCTAATGCTTTGCTATAAATCCTGAATCATAAATAAATGCCGTCTACAAAAAAAATTGATAACAAATTTTTACTTTACTAATTCAAATAAGAGGAAAATTTAATTAAGAACCTCATAACCTCAACTATTCGTATTGAAATCCCAAAAATAAATATATATGTGTGCGACAATATAGGTACACAAAAACAAAATAGATTACTATCATCTATAGTATAGTATACAGGGTGCCCCACGATGTCTATTTAAATTGCACTTAATCTGCAGTTCATTCTGAATACAGCCATATGTAGTATTTTATTATTGAAATTACGTACTCTCCCTAAAAAAAATAATATTAGTTGTGAATATGCAAGGTGTCCCAAGGTGTTCTTAAAAAGCCATATCTCATTTAGATAAAAATATAGAAAAATAAAATAATAATTTTTTAAATGGTATCAATTAGTCCATTATAATGCATTTTTAAAACTGTGGCGCTTGCTACCATGCACTAGGAACCATCCCCCAACCCATTTTAATCAAACAGCACAGACCCCTCTTTTTGCTGAAGATAAACCTCAAGTTTATTGTGAATACAGAGATATGGAATATTTGACAATTTATAAGACCTAGTAACCCACTGTTAAATGTAAAATAAAAGACGAGAACAGGAAGAAAATTCAATATTCCACAGAGATATTGATGACTGATAACATTCGTTGCCATTTTCTCCCTTGCCATTTTCGCCCTTGTGAATATAAAACCATTGGTTTTTTGCTATAACTTATTTTATACAGACAAGAACTCCTGCTACTATAGTAAATGATATTCTTTTCTTTAGCGATTTTAGGTTACTTCAATGATGAAATTCTATATATGGCTCTATTCAAAATGAAATGAGGATTTATAATGGTAAAAGAATTGAATGGCGCAATTTGGAAAAATGGGAGCGTGGTTTTTTTTAAGATGACAGCAACTATCAAAGTTTTGAAAGCACCTAATAATAGATTTATTGATGCCATTCAAACAATATTTTGGTTCATGTCCCTCTCTTATCAATTAACCGAGATATCGAATTATGTGGACACCATGGGGTACCCTGTATACGAAGTGAATATTTTATGATCATATCACATCTTATTTTTAAGGTACACTGCGAAAAATTATTCAGTATACCCCCCTTTTAGGTATTTGGTAAAAGTTATCATTATTAATGAAATAAATTTAATAGGTATAATTCCATTTCCGAACGCAATTGTGCATCTTTTAAAGGTAAGTAACGAAAAATTGACCGTCATCTGTGCATTAATTCATAGAATAAGATCCAGAGTGTTTACCCTCTTTAAGTGTTCTACACGTCAAATCATTGACATTTAATTAATCAACAGAAATTAAATGATTCGATATCAGCCCTGAACTTGTCAGTAAGGCTCCATTCCCATTAGGCATTTTTTCTTTCAAATCTTAAAACCATGAGTGATGAACCGGAGAAGAGCTTTCTGCAGGTGTAAAAACGCTTAAGAAAGGATACCAATGTCGATGGAACGAAACTACGCTGGGCGATTACTGTTGGCATTTAAAGGTAGAAGATATATCCCAACATAAAATGAAAGGTTTTAAATGTCAGCTGCTTTGTCTCTAATATTCGTTTTTAACATTGTATTTTGTGTGCTTCAATGCTTCAAATATATTTTTTAAAAAATTGTATAGTTTCGCGAAATAATGAAAAAAAAGGTTAAATATTATACAGGTTGTAAAAGATTCGTTTGTTACTACAGGGATCTCAAAAATGGCAAAAAATACATCATTCGTTAAATTGGGGCAACGTTGCACAGTTTGGCCATGGAGAAATATCTCTTTCTCCTCTAGATATTTTCGAATATAAGTAAAAGGTCGAATTTTGGTTTTTTTTTTCTGGGCGTTATTTGAAGACAAATCCAAAAACTGAATATATTTTTGTTGACGTTTTTTATCCTGGTCTAGATAGCCTAAATAATTTTTTATTAGACGTTTCGTTTCTTCGCCAGCATCATCAAATACATTATTTTAAATATTGACTTTCATCTTTGTGGAGCTTTTAAAACTCCAAATTCACAGATGTATGAAAATTTTTATGTTATTAAACGTTTTGTAACTGTAAACCATCATCCATAAAAAATATCTTTATTTAGATTATCATATTTTGTATTTTTGAGAAATAAATAACCAGAATGTAATAAAATACGGAAAGCAAAATCTGACAGTTATTCTTTTATTTATTATTTGGTACTCTGAACATTCATAGTCCCTTTGTCCGTAATTATGAATAAGTATTTTTGGTTTCCAGTTATTTATGATAATATCTACTCTTTGTTAAAATTCTTTTACTGTGCCAATAATTTGTGTTTTTACCTATTCGTTAAATTTTCATAATTATATTTTCAATAACAATAACTTATTAACTGCGAAAAAGTAATAAAAGAACATTAATGTAAAAAAAGGGTTTTTTTCCTTGATGGGGGTTTAAAGACGTTAAACGCTTAATATAATAATAATAATAATAATAATAATAATAATAATAATAATAATATATATATATATATATATATATATATATCTACATAACGATACATTATGCCTAAGTTTATGAAAATAGGTTTACAATGGTCTTTCCAGCTAGCGTTGGCAATGAACCTCACCGCTCTTTTTTGCAATCGAAATATTTTTATTGCATGCCACGAACCATCCGATAGAAGTATGGCATAAGCGATATGGGTATGACATGAGGAAAAATAACATGTTTTTAGAGTAGTAGCACCTAATTGATTTTTTAATCTAAATATTGCTGGATAATTTGTGAGATAATTGATCTATGTGGTTGAACCAACTTATGGTATCATCTAGAATAACCCCAAGGACCTTGACATTGTCCCCTTTAAATAAAGACTGTTTTATAGAAAGTATAAGTGTTTGAGTTTTTTCTTCTTTCAGCCTTAGTTTATTTGACGAAAACCAAGCATTTCAATTTTTAACTGAATTACATTTGCCTAAATTTAATTCGTTTATTTCATAGTTAAAATCCAAAATGGATGTATCGTCTGCAAAAGCTTTGCATTTTATAAGAGACTTAAAATGAAAAAAGTCATTTACATATAAAATGAACAACAAAGGTCCTAAAACGAAGCCTTGAGGTACCCCATGCTTAACTGATAGAAGCCCTGAATTTACATTCTCAATGGAAACATACTGTTTTCTGTTTGTTAAATAGGACTTAAACAAGTTTAATGATAATCCTTTAATGCCGTATATCAGTATCAATATCACCGAAAACAAAGTTTTAAAAGCCACACAAAGATGCAATACAAGTTAGAGGTTCCCATTTAAAATAACCTAGTTGATAATGGTAGCAAAACGACGAAACGTCTAATGAAAAAACCTTATGCGCTTGTGCTTTTAGTTTTTCGATTACTTTCAAATTACATCAAGAAATAATAAAGAGAAAAATTCAAAATTTTCTTTTTTTTTAAAGATATCAAGAACAGCCAGAAGTATTTTTAATTTCTCAACGAAACATTTCTAGTTGTCCAATTTTGCAACTTTGCCCCAATATAACCCATGCTGTATCTCCTACTGTTTTCGAAATCCCTGTAATGAGAAGCAAATTTGCTACAACCTGTATACAAATAATACCAAAACCATGGTACGTCTGGGAATATATTGTTATTAAGCAATAAGTATAAATGCAAAAAAATCAATCCAATCTGAAAAGAAAATCTCTTTTTCAAATTTCTAACGCAATTATAAAAGCTTATTATTTAGTGGAATTCAAGTAGGCGATGTAGTAGGTAGTAGTTTTTTCCGCCCTCTTCCGAATTTTCCGATCAGATATTTTACTTTGATCGTATTTTTTAAACTAACACCGATAGGCAAAACGCCAGTTTATTACAAGAACTAATTGTTTTTTAAAACAATTGGCTAAAGTTCAAAGTAACTACTTGACGTCGGTTTGTTACGGTTTGGTGTTCTTCTTTAAATCGTCATGTTCTAAGGGCGATGAAAACGAAACGAGGTTTAGTTTTTTGCTGCTAAGCAACATCATTATGATCGTTTGATCAGAATTAGTTTTCTTTTGAGTTTACTACTTTCTAAATCCAGTCCTATTAGAAAATATCGTCCCCTTCAGACACATTATTAATACTGATCATCTTCGCCAGTCGCAACTTAAGGTAGAAGAAGTTATAGTAAATATTATCTAGTGAAAATTAGCTTAATAATATGGCAGTATGTCAAAACATTCAAATGTAATACATTATCAACTAGAAAATAATCAAGTATTGAAGTTCAGAGGTTAGTTTTAAATTGCCGTTGGAAATGAGATTTTCATACAATTCGTTTTCATTGCCCAGTGAATGACTGTACCAAACGTTTTAACTTCGTGATACTCACGATAAAAACAGATCTTGCACATAGTTGTTTTTCTCGACAAAAGTTCATAGGCGATTTCCTCAAGAGATAGTTTTTTTTGTAAAGTGATTTTTCCCCTGTTTAAAAAGTATACTACCCTAATAAAAGTTCTGATAGATAAAATAAGAAAGTAGGCGGGGAAAACAAGCTTTACTAAAGTGCTATAAAACCATACGTCCCAATAGTCAAAATGTAAGTTAAATAAAAACGATCTGTAAAGGAGTTATGACATAATTAAAAATTTAATAATTTTATTTATAGGTGGCTTTAAAGGTTTATAACACGAATATTCAAAACTATTTGTAATCATAATCGTAATCAGGTATACTTAGCGTCGTAAATATACAGGTAACGATGTAGGCGAAATTTGCTGACGTCATGTATTATGCATTTTTTTAATACCTGCGTATGTTTTATAAAAAGAAGTTTGCATATAATCCGCCCTCTACTCATAAACTTTCATTTGTAATCGTAAAATACAAAAGGTTATCAATCACACTACCGAAGTCATCTCATTTAGAAGTAAATAGATAATGTAAAATGTGATATTGCTTCGGCTCAATTTTGCTTGATACCCCTCATTTGTTTCATATCTTACAATTAAAACTTAACGATGATTTAAACTCAAAATATTGCATTAAAGAAGCGACTTTAATTAACCAAAACATTTTTTAGCTTTACCACATACCACACACAGGATATTAAAAAAAAGTACTGAAAGTTCGACTCCAATTTTTTACTAACCCCTTGAAGCTAAAATATAAGTTTGAGATAAAAAATAGCTTACTGACTATCGCGTATCGTAATGAATATCTGTTAAGGTGGGATGATGTTCCGATTTAAAAAGGCCTGTAGTGCCAAACCTGTAAATTGATTTGAAATGAAGAAGGTGTAAAAAACACCTCTAAAAAACAAAAAAAATTAATTTCAATGTTTAACCCCCCGCCGGGTCCCTAAATATAAAAATAAAAGAAATAAAATTCTAACACGCCTGAGCTAGAAAAAGTTTTGTAATGCTATATTACACACATAAAGGGTGTCCTGAAATTAAGTTGAAAAATTTTAACAGCGGATTCTTTGTCCTAAAATATGTAAGAAGTTTTATATAAACATATATCGAGCGAAGCTTCATTTTCGAGATACAGTGTGTTAAAGGTAAAATTGCAGTGACGATTTTTTGTTGATTTTTTCGAAATGTGACAAGATAAATATCTAAAATTTGGCACAAACATTTAGATTTGGATGCTCTATAAAACAAACTTTAAAATATTATTCAGTGTGGATCAGTGGCGGCTAAAACTAGGGGGGGGGGTAATAAAATTATGCCTAATTTTATTTTCAATTTTTTTCATATTTTAAACCTTAAATCTTTTAGCACCAACCTTTTTACATAAAAAAGGTACTTTTACCTTACCTTAAAACAGTAGACCGTTTTCGGGTAAAATGTTTTCAAATAATGTATTGCATGTCTAGGAATTACTATAAAAAGGTTTAAAATATAAGTGGGCCATGGAAAGAAAAAAGATAATTTTCAAAGTACTTAAGTTTAACGTCCTAAAATTAAAGCAATACTTTTTCTTCGGTTTCATTTTTCAAATCTTGCTAATCGTAGGTTCAATCGATTTATTTTCGAATAGAGAATTAAGTGATATGCATGTTGTGTACGGATTCTGTAATGGGAATGCAGTGGTTGCTCATTTTAATGTAAGACTATATTGTATTCTTTTTTAAGAAAACTGTCTCTTACATTCCCTCCGAGGTTATTGCTACTAATTCACATTAGAGGTCTTTTTGTTCTCTCTTACTTCGGGGTTAAAAACCTATGGAGTAGGAAGTTTATCTGGGAAAGGTGGTGAATAGTTGGTTGTATTCAACAGATGGTTTTTCTTATCCTGGTAGGGACTACAATTAGAAATCCTATGGACGGGGTCCTTCAGAAGGTTATGAAGGTACATCGTACAAACGCTACTCAGGAGTTTGCCTATTCCTTCCATGTATATTGCAAAAAGGCCTTGTCCAGTCCAAATTTGACTGGTTAGAAAGTGAAGATTTTGAGCAGGTTTGTCTAGAACTGGAGAAAAAAACATTTGAGTTATCCAACTTTTGTACGATACGTCACAGCATTGTTGCCACAAGTCCTGAATCTTTATGTTCAGGTAAAGTTTGATGTGGCTCATTGAGTCAAAGTTATTTCGTATGATATTCTCGTCAAAAAATTTGTAGGATGAGTTTCCTTAAGCATTCACATGCATATGGTTCTCTCTCAGAAACGTAGCTACCGCCATATCTGCCGCCCCGAGCCACGGGGGTCCCCAACGTGCATAGGCAAATTTTTTTTTTATTTCATAAATGACAGAAGTCAAAAAAAGCAATTTCTTTTTTACCCGCGTAAAGTGTGCGTTCATAAGTTGGCAACACCCTACATCGGTTATCGCGGACTGCGGGATTTCCCCGTTTAAGTCATTTACTTCAACGGGGGAATCCCACCATAATACGATACGACGAGAAACCACAAACGAAGAGCAGTGTTTATTGACGTGTTTTATTTAGTTGTGCATTACATTGTAATACAATACAAACAATTGTTCTTCTGGTTTAATAGTATTAGTAGCGATTTGTAAAACACAATGAGTGAAAGGAAAAGAGATTATCCCAGCGGAGCTAAGAAAAGAAAAAGTAAACAGAAAAGGGAGGAGGTCATAAAAAAAGTGGCCAAAATTTCTTTATTTTTTCAGGCATCAGCTACTGTGTGTGATTTAGATTGCAAACGTAAGTACTACCCAACCCATTTATCTTATCTACCTGTAGCGAAGGATGAAAGGATAATAATAATCTTGGACCGTTGTTTATATCCATTTGTCATTTTCCAAAAACAAAAATTGCTGCTATTCTTTTGGTAGCTGTAATCTTTTGTGTTAGACTTAAGAGAGAAAAAGAGAGGTTTTAAAAATTAAACGGTTTTTTAATTATTTATTATTCCTATTTCATATTACATATCTTAAATAATTGTGCGTTTTAACATAGACAATTTATTTATGGAGAAAAACTTCTGTGGCCTTAAAATCTTAAAATCTCTGCAACAAAGAAGAATACTAAGGCAAAAGTTACCAATTTTATGATTATATAGTATTAGGTAATTAACTGTGCTTACCATTTTCTACAGCCTCTGGGGGTACTCCAATGAATCCTTTTCCGTCTCTAACGAAGTAAAAGCCTGAAAACGTTTCCGCAATTTGACACAACAAATTCTTCTACGACAAATTTAAAGTTTAAAGTGTATTTTATTTTCAGTTTTGTATGTAGCTACCTGGTTATTCACGACATGCGACAAGGAAAATTATGCCTACATTACTTGATTTAAAACAAGTTATGTTTTGGGGATGGCTAGGGACCGAATAGCGGTACATTTTAAAATAAAAGCGAATTGTGCAAAGGTTTGCCGCAGCTAAACCTTAAAGATTTGGAAATATATTGCATTTTGTCAAAATGAAGTAAGAATTTTGACGTTTAGATTCTCAACATTTAGTTATATTATCAAAAACAAATTTTGGTTAAGTTCTACTAATTAATTAGGTTTTGTATTGCACCTTTAAAAATTCTACAAAAATTATAACTAATAAATACAAGTTTTAAACCCTAAGAAAACGCCAAATAAAAAAAGTTGTTTATTTTCTAAGGAAGAACATGTATTTTATGTCAACATCTGCTGAAGAATTTAATTCTCTATCGAATACTTATTAAACTTCCCCATAGCTTATGGTTCGCGTTTTATGGAAAAGGTACATTTTCAAACTAAGAACCGCTTTTAACAAATTTATTATTTATCAAGTCAACTGTAACATTTTTATAAATCAGAACAAAAATTATGGATTCATTTGAAGCAGGGACAAAAAAATGGGCAGTTATAGGGGACTGCCGTCAGAAGTGATAATTTAAAATTATGATATAACAGTATTTTTTTTTATAAATTTTCGAATTGTAATATCAAAAATAAGAAGTTTATATTTTGTAAATTAAATTACTATTTCTAGTTTTTATATCTTTTATATTTGTATACAATCTAGTCTTTGATCTTGTCTATTTTAGGTTATTGCATATTAAAAAACCTGTCACACAAACTAAATTTTATATTTGCATAGCAATTTTAAAGATATTTCATAAAAAATATGTTTTCAAAGTACTGATTTTTTGTCATTGTGTAGATAATTTGATTTAAATTGTCTCAATACTGCCAATAATGAGTTACTACAATCTTCGTTGGATGAGTCAATATTTTTTTTGGTGGGACGAACTGGTCCTTGGTTATCTTCAAAAATTGAAATACTAATCTTGTCCCGTGCAACCTAGAAATACTAAAAAACTCAACAAAGGTTGATCTAACGCATTTTGATAGCCAAGCTAACATCTTCAGAAATATACCAACACCTTATCCTAAAATTAACCTTTATATAATAAAAATATTCACTTCACTAATCATACACGTCGCAGTGTCACAATTCGTTATCTATCAACCCTAATTATTTTTAACAGAGATGAGTGGCATAAAGGCCCAGCGCAACCATTCATAAGGTTGTTATCCGCCTTATAGATGGCTAAGCTTTCACATGCATTTAACATAGAATTCTTATTTACTACTCTTAACAGTTTAATATTATTATCTATCCTATGATCTAATTAAAAAACATGCCGAGCCACACTTGACTTCTCAGTTCTTCCGTATCTCAATTGAGCCAAATGCTCCTTCAGTCCGACTCCTTCACTCCGACTGAAGGAGCATTTGGCTCGCCTTAACTTTAGGATTAGGTATTGGTATCCCTCTGAAGATGATAGCTTGGCTACCGAAATGCGTTAGAACAGCCTTTGTTGTGTTTCTTAATATTTCTTGGTTTCAGAGAACAAGATTTGTATTTCAATTTTTTATGAGCCCATATGCAAAATATGTAGAATTACCTTTAAAAATTCAAATATATTAAAACAATTTTAGCTTTAAGTATCTATCAACAGGTGCTTCGTAAGCGGCTTTCCAGGCAACTTGTATGAATAAAGAAATAATTAACTCAACAACATGAAAAGAATACTAAACCTCTATCTTAAAAAAAAAAAATTCTTTAAGCTGTTAATTTCCTATGAAACTCAATGTAATTTTAGAATACGTCCTCCTGGCTTCAATTAAGCTGAGTAAATGTTCAAAACATTTTCCGTCTATTCTTAAAAACGTTTACAAGAGCCCCACAATTGCCTTGTTGAACTTTCCAATTCATTAGATTCCAACTGCCTTCTCTATAATCGAGATTTAGCTCATTAAAGCCGATCCAAATCGTTTCTTTGTAATTATCATTTGTACAAGATTTTTTTCTCAAAGATAAAGTAATTTTATAATAAAAGTAACCTCCAAACTTGACAGATCATAAACGATGTTATGTCATTGGCAGTAGGTAAAAGATCATTAGCAGAGGAGATGTTATATTGTATGTTCGCCTTTCTTGCCTTTAGTGACGTTGCCTCGCTTACCTAGCACGCCTGCCGGCTTTACAGAATTTTGCTAGCGTTTTATTCTTTTCTAATATATGCAATTTTCGCTTACGGAGAAAATATGAATAATAATAATCAAATTTAAACAATTATAGTTTACACATTTTCGCATATTCAATTTAAATTAATAGGCGCAGTGGTAGAGCAATCGACTAGAAGTTTAAAGGGCATTTTCTGGTAACAGAATATACACATCAGGAAAGTTAAACGCTGTCCGTAGGGAGAATGTTAATGCGAGATTTAACATTGAGAGCTAATAGACAGATGGGCGGTGCCTTGTATTCTCCTACACCGGTGTAAACAATTCAATGCAGAGCGCAGCGATCAGTGCTGACGGAGATTTCAGTAGCACATCGCAGCTTCTAACGTGTTTTTTTTACGGGATTACTACTGGCAGGCAACAATTTTATTAAAATTTGCGTACCACATGCTGTTTGTTCTTTTAGTCCGTTGATTTAATTAACGTCTCAGGTAAAATAAAACTGCTATTCTTTGATAACCAAAATAAATAAACGAGATTTCTTAAACAAAATAAATAATAATTCTAATGAAGAATATAACATAATAACTCTTCAAACATTACAATATAAGGAGTTTAAATAGCCCCCCAGGCTGTGCTAAACAATATTCCAGTCTGTTGTACAACTCTCGACGAGTTTTTTCTAACATCTAAACTGGAAGATACGAGCATGCTGCGTCAAAGTAGGGGAATACGTTTAGCGGACGTAGAAAACTATGGAAGGGACAATTTTTAGCGTTTTACATGGACAATGAAAATTTTTCCTTGTCTAGTTTTTCTAAAACTAGACATGGGCTAACCTTTTTGTTTGAAACCATAGACTAGTAGGTACTTTAATTGCACAGTTGTAGAAAATAATTTGACTAAGAAAAATGTACCAATAAAGCTTTTTTGTGTTGCCATGTTTCTCTAGTAGCTACTAAAACAACATTTTTTTAAATAGCAACACCATATTTTTCTAGCATATTTTGATAGATCTTTATATTCTAAACAAACAGTGTTGTGTCAGATTTTTTATTTGGAGTTGCCATTTTCATACCATCGGAAAAAGAATTAAAATAATGTAGGCATTGAAAATTAAACAAAAATTGTGTTGCTTGAAAGAAGCATTTATAGTAGCGCTGTCATTGCGATATTTGTTGCACTTAAATGTGTATAAAAACAAAAATAAAAGGTTGTAAATATTGTTGTTTAATAATAGTTGATTCTTCGAAAATGGTTACTCCAAATAAAAAATGTAACAAAGTATTGTTACGGGCTTATCGGTTCGATTGATTACACTTATCGAATAAGACCCACTTTATTACTGAATTAACTCGGCACACTTCAACTGAACAGTAACTCACTAATTATTTACTAATTGCTAACCAACTTATTGCACTTGCTTCTAACTGACTGACTCGAGGGAAAACTGACCGCCTTTTTATAGTTTCGCCCGCGTCTTCCAGAATTTTCGGCAGATAAGGCTTATCGAATGCCGAAATTTCTGGAACGCTTATCTGCCGTTTGTTTCCTTATCGCGGCCGCTTTCCCCTTATCAGAACCTTCTAGAAACTTTTTTTATTTACTAAATTCTACAATTCTATTCTAAATCCTATTTCATCTATTTACATTGCGTTACAGTATTTTTTGCTTAGAGCTTAAAGATCTATCAAACTATATTAAAAAAGTGAGTTGTTGTTAATTAAAAATATTGTTTTATATCTGCTGAAGGAATATGGCTACATAGGAAAATGTTATTGGAACATTTTTCTTAGTCAAATTATTTTCTACATTTTTGCAATTGGAATTACTTATCTCTCATTTAAAATAAAAAAAGTAAAAACTACACACCTTCATATGTAATAGCTTTCAAATGTCACAATGACAACCTAATTATAGGGCTTGTTTCAAGTAACACAATTTTTGTTTAATTTCCAATGCCTACTACTTTTATGTTAGCTTCTTTTAGTGCCTCCCACTGGAGATTATTTCAGTTATTTTATTGTTTGTTTAAAAACGGCAACTTTAAATTAAAAAAAATGTGACGGAGTACTTTTTTTAGAATTTAAAAGTCTATTAAAATATGTTTAAGATATGCAATGTTGCAATTAAAAAATATATTCTTTTAGTATCTAGTGAAGAAATATGGCAATATAGGAAAGCTTTATTGGTACATTTTTTTAGTTGAGCTCTTTCCTACAACTATGCCATTGGAAGTACTAATCCACCATTTCAAATAAAAAAGTTAACATATGTCCAGTTTTAAAAAAACTACACTGTATATGTATATAGGGTGACTCAGAAAAATACGCCAAAGCTAAACTCGAAGTACTAAATGCGAAAGTATTACAATTGAGCTCAACATGCCATTTACCAATGGGGCTGGTTTATGAGATAGAGAGCGTTCAAAATTTAATTTTTTCTGAAATTGCTCTATAACTAAAAAAATTTGGTGCCGTAAATCTAAAAATTGAAAGTTTTATGTTTTTTGTTGTTTACTGTTACTTTGAATGCTTTCCAGTATCTTTGCCTATTTTAAAATTAAAAATATCATAGTAAATTACACTGAACCAGTAAATTACACCGACCCAATAAGGAGCATCTTTTCTTTGTAGAATTAATCGCTCTTCTATAATATCTACTTGTTTTAAGCATAATTCAATAAAAAATATATTTTAATTTACGTAAATAATAATGTTAAACTAGCACCCTCTAGAGGCAAAGTCAAAGTAAACCCAAAATTCGTAATTCTCACACCGAAAAACATAAAATTCCCAAATATTAAATTTATTGCATAAAAACTTTCTCAATTGGCGAAAAATTTCAGAATCAACTTTAAACTTTGAACACCTTGTATCTCTTAAACCAGCGGCATTGCTGTAAGGCATGTTAAGCTCAATCATAATATTTTTGTTTGTAGTATATCCAGTATCTCCCTGTATACCGGGTGATTTAGTCATAATGGAATTAATTTTAACTACATGTTCGGAAGGCTTAGTAAAGACAAAATATCAAAAATAAAAATATTTGTCTTTTTAAAATAGACCCAATTCAACCCATTGACCACCAAAAGCCCGGAGCTACTGATCACATTAAATGCTTTACGGCAACAGATGCTGATCACGTTATCATCCACTCACCAGCTGCAATGATAAGTCAAACTGGCGAAGGCGAAACATCCCTAATTAATGGACAACAAATCTCTATTAGTTATTTTGACGAATAAGTATTTATATTTTCATATACTTCAAACTTTTTAAATTTTTTTGTTTTGTTAGTCAATCGGTCTGATGAAAAGTAAAACTCAAATTTAATCCGGCATGTGACACGTGGGGTGTGACAAACCTCAAGGTCTGAAAACGCATGCACAACTTTCCTAAAATTTAGTTTGCGCCCTTGCCCCGTCGATTAGATCTCAATTGTGCATTTTTTAATGCACTTATATAGAAACCGCACTCGTCTAATGCACTTTAATGAAAAAACATGGCTCTAAAATTGTCTGGGGTTATGTGATACCCCACGTGTCGGTTTTTGAAACTTTTTTAGTGGTTGCGTTTTTGGTTCTTCGTCTGCTGAACAAGGTAAGAGCGACATTTCTGCGAGTTTTTCTTGCTAAATTGATAGTGCGTTTTCTTTTGTAACTACTTATCAAGATGTGTGAATGGTAAATGAAGCAGGATCGTCTGTTAGCCTTATGGGAAGAGTCCAAGGCCAACCAACCTTTTATCGATGAAGACGACTTGGAAGGAGATGATGAAATTGACCAAATTAGTACCAACACTGGACTATCCTAACCAGAAACAACTTCAGGAAGCGAAGAGTGAAGAGAGAGATACAAGAAGAAAATGGTGAAATGGAAGAGGCAAAAGAAAACGAAAATAACTTTTATGGGAAAAAATGGAACCAAATAGAGTTAAAAGACACCAAATAAAAATGCTAGAACCAGATCTGAAAATATTGCAACTTACTTGCCAGGGACAAAGATTAATCGAAAGAAGGCTAAAACGTCAATAGAATGTTTTCTGCTTATTATACTCGTAGATGAAGAAATGATAGCAGGTATTGTAAGAAATACAAATTATCGAATCGTCAAGAAATCTGAAAATTGGAAAATTTCTCCACGTTACGTCGAAACGAGAGTGACAAAAATCGAGAAGGTAAAAGTACTTTTATTCATCTAGACTTTTTACGCAAAAAAGTATACTTTCTGAACGTTGATATAAGCAAACATTTTCAAGATATTTGCTTTCAAAATTTGACGTATGTTTATTCTAAGTAAAGCAAATGTGAATTTTTCGTAATGGGATTTAAAATAAAAGGAATAAAACTGATTGTAGAAGCCGAAAATAATCCAAGCAGAAGGCACTCTTCAAATTGGCATGCACAATGTTCAACAAAGATTAAGGGGAAATGGATCAGTTATTTCAAACACAATAAAACAGGAACAGTTTTGCACAAACTAGTTTATTTTAATGAATCAAACCCAGTAATTACATACATAGTTCCCAAACTAAGTTTTTCATATCTTGTTTTGTCTTGGTGATAATGATCGAGTTATGAAAGAAGCCGAATATGTATCATGGAAGTTTCGTTGTTGATTGGTTTTCGTAATACACTCTACTTGATTCTATGCAAATGAAACTATTTTTTAAATAAAATTTGAAATATTTTATCGAATTTGGTAAGCTTCCTACACATACAATATTAGCAAATTGCAGGGAGCAATTTGCAGACCGCGTGCAAATTGCCTGCTTTGATTCGTCCTTCCACACGATGCAATTTATGAATCATAAGGTCACAGGGGAAGGTGTGTACGTAAGTAATAAGGTTCATAATATTTTTGACTAATAGTAATCGCCCTTGATATGATACTGGCGTTTAAAAAAGAACTAGGCTTAAAGGCAGCAAAGGTGGCAATTGTATGTGTATCTAACAGAAAAGGTATATTTTTGCAGAAGTCTTCTAGGTTCAACTTTGTTTTGCACTAACTGTAAAACCAAAACTACTTTTATACAAAATAATAATAAAAAATTTCTCTAGAACTCATTAAGGCACCATAACAACTGTCACGCTAATGTAAATTTGTGGTTATATACAAACTAACACGCCCGGTCTAGGAAGTTCCTCTAAACTGATCCCCGCAAGATTGGATCCAAAATTGTTGCATGTGTAGATTGTTTTATTTAAAATTCCTTTAAATATCCTGTAAATTCTACATTGCGATATTCCGGATAATTTCAAAACGATAGTTGCTCAATTTCTAATGAATACTTACGGAGGTAATTGAGCTCAAAAATGAGGTCCAGTTACTGGGGCAAAAAGTTCTCTACATTTTAAACTCTTGTGATTTTTGTATGTAAAGATACTTAAATTTTTTATTTTACTTTTAACCAATAGAAGCCCATGAATAATTCTGGAAACGAATTCTAGCTCCCTGCAACGAATTTAGAAGTATTAGTGAGAGAATTCTTAGAGAAAATCGGTGATTAATTAAAAGCTTAAACCTGTTGCTGAAAAAATTAGACATTTGCAAAAATGATCTAAGGTTTTCCCATTCGCACGACAAATAAAGAAGTTACAGCAAGTTTACAAAATAAGATTTTTTTGGGTTTTTCTTAAAAACATCTAAACAAGCCGGTGTTTAATTGTTTTCGCAACAGCATAATAACGGGCATAAATTTCCGCACTACTTTTTACATTTAACAGATCTTCAATCTTCACTAATCACAAACATGCCCATATTATCCCACGTCCATTGAAACACATATATGCAGTAAGTTGAAAAAGTATTCGAACACCTAGCCATTTGAATAAGAGGAACGAATTTTCTCGGTTTAAATATTTCTATTTTTTTTTTTTAAATAATTAAGTCGATTACTCTACAGTCTTAGCACTTTATCTGTGACAAAAAAAGAGAAAAAAAACAAACTTTGGGTGGGAAAAAATATTTACTTTAGAGTTATCCAAAAGTCCGCACAAAAAGTATTCTTCGTACATTTTAAAAATTATCAGATAAATATAAGAATCAGCAACAATTAATACTCCGTTGATCTGCCTTTAGCTTTAATAATGGCATGAAGTCTTTTTGGAACAGAAGAACTAACTAATTTAGAAGTCTAAAAGAGGGCATCCATTCTTCTCGAAAAACTGTTTTCAATGTTTTTTACTTGAAATTTGTTGCTCTCGAAGTTTTTGTTAAGATAAGCCTACATAAGCTCTGTAAAATTAATATTGGGTGACTGAAAAGGTATTACAAGGCATTTTGGCACATTAAAAAAATTCAACTCTTACTATTCCGTGGGGTTTGTTTTGGCTCGTTATCTTGTAAAAATATCCAATCATTATTAAAACCCATTGCTGCTACACTTGAAAGAAGCTTCTTCTTTAGAATGGTAATTTAATATTTGGGGTTATTCAGGGACCATAATTCCATCAATAGATGCAATTTTTCCCACCCCTTTAGTACTCATACAACTCCAAACATAAACAGAACCTCCACCATGTTTCATCTTAGGAAACAAATTTTCTATATTAAGAGTATATTAATAAGGCAAGAAACGTTTGGGAACTGGTAATTTTTAGAGATGAATCTAAATTTAATTCTAATGGACGTCAAATGGCGTGGGTAAAAGGGAAAACCTAGTATTGAACTTGCTAAAAATATGTAGTTCCTACGATAAAACACGGTACTGCATCTGTTTGAGTTTGGGATTGTATGGGTACTAAAGGGGTAGGAAAATTTGCATTTTTTGTTTACATTATGAACCATAAACAACTTTCACGAATGTATTACCATCCTAAAAAAAATGATCTTTCAAGTGCAACAACAATGAGTTTTAATAATAAGTGGATATTTTTATAAGATAACGATCCAAAGCATACACCATGGAATATTAAGGGTTTGATACTTTTTAACATGCCATAATATCTTGTAATACCTTCCATGTAACCTGATTTTATTGTTATGGAATTCCCTTAACAACAAAATTCAAGAGCATCAAACTTCTCGTAAAGGAATATTTAAAACTGCGTTTCGGGAAGAATGGCACCCTCTTCTAACACTTCTAAATTATTTAGTTCTATGTCAAGAAGACTTCAAACAATTATTTAAGCTAAGGGGAGACCAATGGAGTACTACTTGTTATTTTGTTTTTCATTTATCTGGTAATTTTTTAAGTGTACGAATACTTTTTGTGCGGACTTTTGGATAAATTTTAAGAAAATAATACTTTTTTCGACTTCCTATTTGTTTTTCTTGGTCCTTTTTACAGCAAATAACGTGCTGTAACTACCCTGTGATTGAATCTATTATTTTTTTTTAATAATTAAATAGGTTTAAACCGAGAGACAATTCGTTTTTTATGTGCATTGCTAGGTGTACGAATACTTTTTACACTCATTGTACATGAACACAAAATGTTCACCCGCGGTAAGTTGCAAAAGGCAAAAAAAAATAAAAATACTGCTACCTGATTTTAATATAATCTTTAAAAATAGTGTGTATTCATTATACTAAGTTGCGTTTGTGTTTATAAGCCACATTTGAACAGCCTATCAAATAAAATAGAGAACTGCCATCTGAGAGTTTAGGGTTTTCAGACTAAGGGCAGTTTGTATTATGAGAGTCATAGTCTTACTTGGTACAAGTGCCTTAGATATCAAAATTAGCGATAGCTTAAAGATAAAAAAATACCGCGTTGTAATAAAATAATAAAACATAGAACACAATACACAATTCATAAATGCATTATCTATCTAAAAATCTAAACTGGAAATACCAGACATGAATTACGATTGAGTTCAACATGCCTTATACCAATGGCACTGGTTTACGAGATACACGGCGTTCAAAGATTAAATTTTATCCTAATATTTCTCAATAGTTGAGGAAGCTTTGATGCTATAAATCTAACATTTGAAAGTTTTGTGTTTTTTGGAAGGATTGCGAACTTTAAGCTTATTTTGATCTTTCTCCCACAGGATGCAAGTTTCACAGTATTATTTCGTAAATTAAAACATGTTTTATTTATCTGTTGAATTACGCTTAAAATAAGTAGATAATATAAAGGAACGATTAATTCTACCAAAAAGGTACTGTTGTTCAAGTCGTCTAAATCTATCGCTTGTTACTTGCATTTAAAATTCAACTATTTTTTTTTGATTTTTTAATGATTAGATATTGCTATAATTTTTCAAATTAGAAGAAATTAGTTTATGGGAAAAAATCAAATTTTCTTCGGAAGCTGTGGATAGTAGGGCAAGAAAATACATCTAAAATAAGAAGAAAATTTTGGTTTTAACATTTAAGAAATTGTAATTTAAAATTTATTGAGGTAGGTGATAAACACATCCAATATTGGATTTGAAGTTTTTCATTGCTTATATTGGCAATAATTGTTATTGCTTTGATTGATTCTACGTATAGTTGCATATTTTAGGGATAACAAATTCACAACAAAATATTAAACCTTTTGAATGCAAATAATTTAAAAGCCGATAGATTTAAACAACCCAAACAAGAGCACTTTTCATTGTAAAATTGGTAGTCCTTTGTTATTATCTACTTTTTTAAACATAACCAACAGATAAAAAAAAATATATTTTAATACAGGATGAGTCAGAAAGAATGAGCCAACACTAAATTGGAGATACCAGACACCACAATATTACGATTGAAGTCAACAATTTTATTCTCAAATTTCTCAATAGCTAAGACAGTTTTCATGCTATAAATTTAATATTTGGTAATTTATGTAATTTGGTGTTACAATTAGTAATTTTGGGTTTATATGTAATGTGACATTGTCCCCTTTTCGGAGGAAGGTCAAAATAAGGTTAAATTTATAATTTTCACACCGAAAAACAACAAATAAAACTGAAAGCAGCTACATATATTGGTATAAACGTTGAGTGATAAATATTTTTTCACTCAAGGCATGTTGAGCTCGATTGTAATATTTTGGAATCTAATATCTCCAGTTTACCGTTGGTCCATTCTTTCTGACTCACCCTCAATGTTATCTTTTACTTGCAATGATGGTTAATATTGTAGTAAATATTTTAAAATATCCAACAAATGTTTTAGATGGTAAAATTAAAATTATTTTTTTAATTTAAAAAACTAAAAGCAGTTTGCTTCGACATAATATACGTTATGTGTGGCCTCTTAGCTAATTAAAAAGTTTACAATTAGCGAAAACGATAGTGCACATTTAACTTTAGATTGTTTATATTAATAAGAGCATTGGACAACTAAATTAATAGCTTAAATAGAACTTTGCCTCATTTAACGATGAACAACATACATTTAATTAAATATAACACTAAACTAGTTACCTTCGATAAGCATCTTCTTAGTTTGTCTTTTGGCCACTTCACTTTTAGCCAGCATAACAAGCATTAGCAAAGCATATATACCTGAGAAAGCTAGATTGGCATATATTAATGTTTGCTGATCAGGCATCATCTTAAATGGAGTGAAATACTCGAAGTTGTTTGATCAATTTTAGTAGTACTCACAATCTAAGTAAGGTGTAACGTATAAATATCATGATAGGTAAATGCTGCGTCGAAATAAGATATTTTATATCTGATATAAATACGATAATAATACGAAAGAATTTTGTCAAAATACGCACGCAATATTTGAAGCACAGCAAAGCAATTAATACGAAGGAATAATTTGTTAATAATTTGGATTAATTTTTAATAAAATTTTAATTGAATCGTTTAGAATTAAACGTTAGTGTAAGGATTTAGGGTTTTTCATGTATTTGTCGGTAATTATACATCAGGGGCTGGCGCACAGTGGGTCAACCTATGTACAAAATCGAATAGTCAGATGTTCCCAAAATTGATCAAAATTAGAAATGTTATTAACGGGAGGTTTTAAAATAACGTTATACTTTTGGCATGTGTTTATACAGAGTGTCCCGTATCGTTATGTTCAGATTTTGAGAGCATCAACTAGAGTTAATTCTAAGACCCAAAAACCCAAAAATTGTAGATCAATCTTATTTGGTTCAAAAGTTACGGGCCTATAAAATTATCCAGACAATAAACAGAGTTAAAAGATTTTTTTTTAATTTATGTTACAAATTGTTAAGGAAAAAGAAATTAGAGATCTAGATAGTCATGCAAGAGTGCCAACAGTATGAAATTTAAATTTAATTCAAAATTTAGCAGTAAATATCTTAATATTTAGATAGAGTAAACCATACGACAATGGTAAATTCGCCAAATATTCGTTCCAGCTACTCTCATTCATTTAATAATTTACAATTCCTTACTGATGTATTACCACCTCTTTTAGAAGTTCCACTTTTTTGAGAAGGGATATGTGGTTTCAAATGGACGGCGCACCATCATATTTTGGAATACATGTTCAAAAATTTTTCAGTAACAATTATCCACGATTTATTGGTTGGGGATCCTGTCGCATGGTCTCCTCGGTCCCTTGATCATAAGTCTCTAGACTTTTATTTCTGGGGATATATGAAAAATTTAGTTAACAGTAAAGTTTCAAACACGTGAGAAAAATTAATTGAACGTATTCAGCAATCTGCTAAACAAATTCCGATAAATACACTTCAAATAACAAGTCCCACTTTATCCACTGGATTTCGCGCATAGGCCTGTATTCAGCAAGCAGGACGGCATTTAGAAAAATAAATTCATTTAAACATTTTAAGTAATAAATTAAGTTATTATTTGAATATTTTTTTTACTTACTTGATTTTAATTAAATTTCATAGGCCTGTTAATTTTAAATAAAAGAAGATCGCCCTAAAACTTATATGTTTTTTACTCTTAAAATTAAGTCTAGGTTATGCTCCCAAAATTTGAACATAACGATACGGGACACCCTGTATCGAGTGTCCCACCGGGAATCGACTCGATCGATATCTGACAAAGTAGAAATTTTGAAAATTTAGCAACTTAACAAAGTCAACAAAGCCAACATAACTAAAATATTCGCAAAGTTGTAGTACTTCCGGTTTTACCGGAAGTTGACACAAACTTCGTTATTTTAAATAAGACACTTTATATAGTTCTGCCACTTTGGATTTTATTTCATATTTTAAGACCACTTTGGATAACAAACATTGATGTTAAAATTTATAGTTTTTTAGATATTAGGATTTTTATAACAAATTTGACAGAGGTTCCACGAAATTATTTGTATCTTTTTCCAGAAGCCAGATATTAATTTCAAATTTGTTAGGTAAGTAGGACACATACGAAGCTATCTTGCACAACTTTTATAAGTTCAAAAACATTATATTTAGTGCTGAATTCACGTCTGCACAATTTGATAAATTTAATCAGCGATAATTTTGTTATTTTAAATAGAACATTATATTTTTTTAGTCCATATTATATAGATTTTAATTATCTTTCATCCGACAAAAGCTTTCTATGAATTGTTATTACAACATTTAGAAATAATTTCAATTTTTAACTTTATTTTTACATTTCACATTATATGAACTCTTATGCGGTCGCATATCAGTGACGTTATAAGTAGAAATAATCTCTATCGAATTATTTATAGTTTATGGTATGGAGATCTGTGAAAAAATGAGAATTATTTTGAATTGTCTTTTATTTTTTGACGATGTGATAAAGTCCAAAGAAGGTTTCACCCCTTTACCACATCGGCAATTAAATAAATAATTACGCGATACGTATTTCGCCAGCATAACTGGCATTTTCAAGCGCACTGATCTAACAAGATTAGCAAAAGATGCATCGACGTCATCTGCATTGAGATTCAAATCGATACTGGCGGTCTTTTGCTTTCTTTCTTATTTCTAATTGTTTAACACATCTGGTGCATGCAATTTTGACCTGCCACAAATAGCCTTCAATAAACTGGAGGCCGCCAATGGTCCTTTATCTCCGTTAAGGGTAACTGGCCTCTGATTGATATAAATTGTTTCATATGCATCAAGTTCTCTGCTATTTGTGACCGATCTTAACAATTTTAAATTTTCAATGTTAATTTTGTGTCCTGTACTTATCATATGTAGGGCGACACTTGATTTTTCTTCTCTGTTGTTTCTAAAATGAGCGATATATTCTTTAAATCTGGTTTTAATGGATCTTTTGGTCTGTCCAACATATGATAAATTACAATTGTTACAGCTTATTTCGTAAATTCCGGAATTTTCAAGCTTGTCCAATTTATCTTTAACATTACCCAAATTATTGCGGAGACTGTCATTGGCTGTGTACACTACTTTTACGTTGTTTTCTTTTAGAACTTTATTAATTTTATTAGTGATATTTGGGTAAAATGGTAATTTCACAACGGTGGTAGGAGTGTTATCTTTAGATTGGTCAAGCTTAGAGCAATCCTGAATTATTTTCTTAAATCTACATTTTCTTAACATGCTGTTTACTGCTTCTACGGGGAAACCATTAAAAATCGCAGCATCTTTAATGTAAGCTAATTCTTTCGTATATCTGGATTTACTTAGAGGAACATTTAAAAGCCTGTTGATTAAAAAACCTATACTTGCTAATTTCTGTTGTGGACAATGATTAGAATCAGCTGTGATAAAGCGATTTATATTGGTTTCTGTTCTGTATATATCGAACTCTAAAGTATTTTTATTTCTAATAACCATGATATCTAAAAACGGGAGTAATCCATTTGTTTCCTTTTCAAATGTAAAGTTAATTGAATTGTATTTTGAGTTCAACTTATCAACGAAATCTTGAACTTCATATTTACTGGTGTCAAAAACTGCAAAAATGTCGTATACGTATTGTATCCAAATTCGAGGAAAGTTTATTAATTCATTTTTGATTTCTTGTTCAAAATTATCCATGAAAAGATTTGCTAGAAATGGACTTAATGGATTTCCCATGGTGGTACCATTTGTTTGTTTATAAAATTTATTGTCAAACTGGAAGACGTTCTGCATAATGAAGTTAGAGTTAAATATTCTGAAATTACTTCTTTGTCTATTTGATTGAATGTCAAAAGTTCTTCTAAATAATTTAAAGTCTCGGGTATTGGTACGCTGAGAAAACGTGAACTTACATCAAAAGATACCAGAATTTCTGTGGGTGACAGGGTCAAATCTTTAATTTTATTTATAAAGTCAGTGATGTTTTTAATTGAAAATGATACATTATTGTTCTGAAGTTTTACGAATTCATGGTTAAGCTATTTTGCTAATTGGTAAGTGGGTGCGAAATCCACTAAGTCCATTTCTAGCAAATCTTTTCATGGATAATTTTGAACAAGAAATCAAAAATGAATTAATAAACTTTCCTCGAATTTGGATACGATACGTAGACGACATTTTTTCAGTTTTTGACACCAGTAAATATGAAGTTCAAGATTTCGTTGATAAGTTAAACTCAAAATACAATTCAATTAACTTTACATTTGAAAAAGAAACCAATGGATTACTCTCGTTTTTAGATATCATGGTTATTAGAAATAAAAATACTTTAGAGTTCGATATATACAGAAAAGAAACCAATACAAATAGCTTTATCACAGCTGATTCTAATCATTGTCCACAACGGAAATTAGCAAGTATACGTTTTTTAATCAACAGGCTTTTAAACGTTCCTCTAAGTAAATCCAGATATGCGAAAGAATTAGCTTACATTAAAGATGTTGCCATTTTTAACGGTTTCCCCGTAGAAGCAGTAAACAGCATGTTAAGGGTAAAGACACACGAAGCGGTTTTCGCCGAGTCGGCGGCCGAATCGGCACCAATTTGGAGCAAACACACGACTCGTCTTTAAAGCTGCCAACGCGCGCGGTGTAAGTGAAGATGTTGCCAGTTTTTCCTGAAGCAATGGATTCTGACGATGAATTAATAATTTTAAAACCAATTTACTATATTGTCAAATAAATAATACTAAAAAAAAACTTCGTATGTGGAAATATCCAGTTGTTCAGAAACGCAAAGAAAACAGTCAATTTTATACTCTGTTTGTGAGGACATTTCAAAGCGATGTCGCAAATTTTTTAAATTATTTACGTATGTCTTAAAATTCATTTAATGAATTAATGTTTTTGATAAAAGGGGACATATCTAAGCAAGATACAGTCATGAGACGTTTTCCAACTTGTAATAACCCCACCCATTTAACTATTTTATTGTTTTTTTTTTATTGAGCCACTTCCCTGCAAAGTGACTATTCGTTATCTAAATTTATGCAGTTACTAAAAAGCACAAGGAATATTTATTTCTCGTGTAAAAAAATCACAAAAATTGCACATGAGCAATGTTTGACACTACGTTTGATATTCACAGCTTAAAAACCGCTTGTCGTGATAACACCACGGTAAAACAGGTATAGACGATGGTACGCTTGAAGTCATAAAAACGCTAGCTGCGCCTCGTCCGGACGAGGCTACGCTCGACACAGCCTCGGCGTGACGCTACGTGTGTTCACTACCATAAAATACGATGGAATCAAATGCCGAGTCGGCTGCCGACTCGGCCGCCCACTCGGCGAAAACCGCTTCGTGTGTTATTAGCCTAAGAAAATGTAGATTTAAGAAAATAATTTAGGATTGCTCTAAGCTTGACCAATTTAAAGATAACACTCCTACAGCCGTTGTGAAATTAACATTTTACCCAAATATCACTAATAAAATTAATAAAGTTCTAAAAGAAAACAACCTAAAAGTAGTGTACACAGCCAATAACAGTCTCCGCAATAAGTTGGGTAATGCTAAAGATAAATTGGACCAGCTTGAGAATTCTGGAATTTTCGAAATAAGCTGTAACAATTGTAATTTATCATATGTTGGACAGACCAAGAGATCCATTAAAACCAGATTTAAAGAACATATCTCTCATTTTAGATACAACAGAGAAGAAAAATCAAGTGTCGCCCTACATATGATAAGTACAGGACACAAAATTAACATTGAAAATTTAAAATTGTTAAGATCGGTCACAAATAGCAGAGAACTTGATGCATACGAAACAATTTATATCAATCAGAGGCCAGTTACCCTTAACGGAGATAAAGGACCATTGGCGGCCTCCAGTTTATTGAAGGCTATTTGTGGAAGGTCAAAATTGCATGCAGCAGATGTGCTAAACAATTAGAAATAAGAAAGAAAGCAAAAGACCACCAGTATCGATTTGAATCTCAATGCAGATGACGTCGATGCATCTTTTGCTAATCTTTTTAGATTAGTGCGCTTGGAAATGCCAGTTCTGCTGACGAAATACGTATCGCGTAATTATTTATTAAATTGCCGATGTGGTAAAGGAGTGAAACCTTCTTTGGACTTAATCACAAGCCACAGTGTTTAGTTCAGTGCTTTAGTAACGATGTGATAAATTTGCTGTTCGATATCCAGATAAGGTAAAGCCTTCATGAAATTCTGTAAAGCAAAAATAGAAAATGTCACAAATTTCGAGTCCGTCAAAGACAAATCAGATAGAAGAAAATCTGTTATTGGTAACAAAAATACGTCAAAAATAGCACTTCCAATATGGATTGTTTTTTTTTTAAGTGCATTTTATTTGTTTCTGCTCATTATGTCACTGATATGTTACTCAATAAGAATTCAATGACTGTGAAATAAAAAATAAAAGTTAAAATTGCAATTATTTCTAAAAGTTGTAAAAGAAACCCCCACAATACCTATATCAGTTAGAAGATAATTCAGATCTGCACAAGATAAGTCAAAAAAATACAGGGTGCTTTATTTGGGATGAGAAAGCTATCGCTGTTTCAATTTACCAAAATCTTCAGACGTGAACTCAACACTCGGTCTAAGGTTTTTAAACTTATAAAAGTTGTGTAAGACAGCTTTGTATCTGTTCTACTCATATACCAAATATGAAGATGACATATGTTTTCTGGAACAAGACCTAAGGAATTTAGGGGGGCCCTGCATATGTTAAATTTTTTACAAAAATCTAATTATCTCAAAAACTATAAATTTTAAGAAGATTATTTGTTATCCAAAGTGGCCTTAAAATATCAAATGAAATCCAAAAATGCAAAAATATATATGGTATCTTATTTAAAATAGCGAAGTTAGTGTCAACTTTCGGTATAACCAGAAGTACTGAAACTTTACAAATATTTTAGTTGTGTTGACCTTGTTGAATTTGCTAACTTGTTAAATTTTCAAATTCTCAAAAAATTTTGAGATGAGTACTTTGGCAATTCCCGGTGGGACACACTGTATGCATGAAAGCGTTTACAGGCCTTTTAGGCCCATAACTTGATAATGCTTTTCCAATACTCGACGTCTCCAGCTGCCATTCTCCACTTTCTAATAATTTTTCCTTTTAGGTCCTTCTCTACTGCGTCACGCCACCGTTTTCATGGTCTACCTTTCCTTCTTATACCTTCTGGAATCGTCCAACCGCAGTTCTTAACCAATCTGCCTTTCTTCATCCTTTCCAGATGCCCCAACCATTTTTATCTTCGCGCCCTTACGTACTGTGATATGGACGGTTCTCCAAACATCTCTTTTTAATTTCTCTATTTAAACGTCTTTTCCAGATGTCCTCTTCCTTCTTCTCTCCAAAAATGCTGCGTAACATTTTCCTTTCCCAGATCAACAGGTTTTATTTATCTTTTTTGTTCATAGTCCATGACTAACAACCATACAGCTTCGTGGGTCCGAATATGGTTTCATACAGGTTGATTTTAGTCTTGTGGGAAATCTCTTTTGACCTTATTAATCTGCCTAGCCCGCACCTATTACCTTACGCTATCCTCAGATTTACTTCCGATTCTTCGTTGCAGCATTTGTCTATAAGTATGTTTAGGTATATAAAATTTTCCGCTTCTTCTAATTCTAGGAAATGTTTTTGTTCAATTTCAACCAAAAAGCATTCATTCGAAGTTTGTCGTGTCTTCTCTAGTTTCAGGTATTTCTTCTTGCATTTGTTAACCTTAAGCTCAACCCTGCTCGCCGCTCCCACCAGATCTCTTGTAATAAATTTTAATTCCTTCTTACTTCTGGGTAGTAACAGACATTAATAAGATTTGTTAGAAAGGGTTCCATGCTTATTTATATCACTTTCTCTTCTTTCATGTTCCAAGATTATATTAAACAATACTGTCGATAATGGATCTTCTTGTCTGAGACCATTTCTCACTTCAAACCCATGCGACAATATTCTATTTATTTTGACTGCACATGTGGTACTACATAAAGTCATTGTAGCTAGTCGAACTATCTTTTCTGGTATTTTAAATTTTCTCAATATCTCAATAATTTTCTGTATGATCACAGAGCCATAGGCAGCTTTAAAATCTATGAACATCATATAAGTCGGGATCTCACATTCATAAAATCTGTTTAGCGTATATACTTGGTCTGATGTAAATCTGTTTTTTTCTAAAACCTGCATGGTATTCGCCAATAATAGTTTACGATTAGGTTTCTAGTCTTTTCTGTGTTATTCTTGCAACTATTTTGTATGGCTATGCCTCTTTTTTTAAGTGTTTTAATGATAGCGTTGTTCTATTTCCGTAGCATAATTTCATTTTCCCAAATTTCTTTTACTAATTGAAATATCTTTGTTTTTAAAATGGCAACTTCATACGTGAAATTTTCTGCTGGGATTTTATTTTCCCCTGGACTTTTATTGCTTTTCTCCTCTATTTCATTTTTTATTTGGTTCTAATACTTCTTCTACAGTCGAATCTTGTTGATACTCTCCAAATCCTTCCCTTTTTCCAGTATTCAACAATTCTTCGAAATACTCTCTCCATCTTCCAAGAATATCATCTTCCCTTCCATGTAGAAATCACTTTTTTCCCCTGATAAATATTGCTTTGATTAGGTGTTCTTTCTTTATGTCCTTAACATCTTTATAAAAATTCCGTATTACTTTTTTATTTGTATTTTTGCTCAATTTCTTGTACTTTTTCTTCCAAAAATTTTGGCTTTTGTGCTCTGCAGGTTTGTTTTGCTTTTTTACTGTTCGTTATACTTCCTTATACTCTCTTTTGCATACGTCTACGGCATGTTCTGTCTTAACCTCAATTTTTCTTTCAATTCGGTTTTGTGTCCACCAAGATTTCTTCTTAAATAGTTTTATTTTTGATCAGTTTGCTCTCGTCGCGTTTAACACTATTCTTTCGATTGTTTTCAATTTGCCTTTAGTATCTTTCTTATTTAGTATCGTATCATTGTTGAAATATTCATAAATACTTTTCCTTTATTTATATAATAGATAATCGTTTTGTAAGTCTTTCATTTTATATTTACATTCCCAGGAATTCCTAACCTGCTAGTTTTGGATATCCCAAAGTCTTAGACTTGGTCTGAATCTGCTTCTGCTCCTCTGAAAGTTCCAATTTTGGTAATTACATTTTCATATTCTTGCATCAATATATGATCTATTTGATTTGTTTCATTACGTCCTGGAATTATCCATGTTCTCTTATGTATGTTTTTTTTTAAAAGGGTACCACTATTTTCATTTTCCCTTATATTGCGGAAGATATTAGCCTTAGAATATTGTTGTTACTATCCTTGATGTTTGCTCTCACTTTCGGTTTTGATCTGTATATATCTTCCCAACCCACCTTTGCGTTTTTGCATAAGGATTGTAATATTCTGTTTAGGCATTCCTTCTAATATCCTTTCAAATTCTTCGTCATATCTACATTTTTCCTCTTTCTCTTTTTCCTCTGTTGGAGTGCCGATATTTACAACTGTTATCATCAGGTCTTCTGTCTTAATTCTTAGCTTACCTAATCTGTCCGATCTTGGATCAAATTATTTTATTCTTTTTTGTATGGCACCATTTACAATAAATCATACACCATATCTTCTTGAGTCACTTTCACTTCTAAACAGTATATAATTTTCTAGTTCCTGCATACCGTTCCCCTTCAAATGCGTCTCTTATAACGCCGCTAAGTGTATGTTATATTTATTTATTTCGTTGACTAAACTGGTTATTGCCCCCTCTCCATATATACCTCACAAATTCCATATATCCATATTTAGTTTTGTTCCTGCCTATTTTTATTTTTCCTGTTTTTCTCCTACATATTTATTTTTTCCATTCTATTCTCCTAATCCTAAATTAATTTTTATAACGTCCTTATACTCAGCCTATCAATTCAATATTGGTGTTCCCTTTCGTTGCAGTCCTCTTCCGTGCCTGTTCCATCTTGTCATTACCATCTTTCTTGTTTAGTTTTTTGTCCTTCTTTTATCCCATTTGCATTTTCTTTGTTTTACTATTTCTTTTTGTTTCTGCCATCTTTACTGTTGAAATTCTATTAATAGCTTATTGAACCCAATTTCTACTGTTTTTCCCTAAGCTTTTTTGCCCTTGCTGCTTTCCGTATTTCTCGTTGAATTTTTCTTTTTCCTTCGTCACGTGGTTTATACAGTGCTAGTCTGTAACATAGAATAAATTCGGTAAATCAAATACAGTTTTTTTCAGAGATATGCTTGGACACTTCGATTAATATTCTAATTTGCGCTCTTTTTGATGTAGGAAAATTTTACGAAGTATGTCCGAAATTTAAGCGATGACGTCATCAACAATTTTCTTAAATAGCAACTCTTTTTTTCTTGATTATTCTTAAAGGGTATAAGCAAATGCATATTAAATTTAATTTTTCTATTCTTTGTCATTTAAAAGATATTTAATAATTTAATAACTAATTTGAAAAATCAACAATTCTGATTCAACTCAGTACAATTTTCATAAAGTTTAAAAATAGCCTGACATTTTTTGTCAAACTGGGTTGACGTCTTATCAGAATCTTATAAAAAAAGTTAATAAAAATAAATATGAGAAGTAGTATCGTACTGATCGAAGAAGCTATTAGTTTGGTGTTTAGTGAGAAACACCATTTATTAAAAAATGGACCAAAATACCTTACTTAACTGAAACCCATAAGATTGAAATTTTAATAATGATTGGCTGCGAAAATAGAACATGAACACAAAGTAAAGTTATTTGTTTATTCAGAGAAAATTATCCTGATTTACCACTTATATCGCAAAGTACCGCAAGCAAGATCGAAAAACAGTTTCGAGAAAATGTGCATTTAAGAAAAACAAGTAATCCCCATCAGAATGCGCTCAATGAAGATGTCAAAACTAAAGTACTTCTCTCTGTTTAAAAAAATCCTCATGTCCCCACTAGTCAGACTGCTTGGGAACTCGAGATTAGCCAATCTTCAGTTTAAAGAATTCTGAAAATGCAAAAATTTCCTCCTTACAAAATGACAATCCTCCGTAAACTCTTAGAAAATGATCCGAATAGAAGACTTCAGTTTTGTGAACAAATGATGGATCTATTAGGCCGAAATGTTCTAAGCATAGAAAATATCCTGTTTTTAGATAAATCAACGTTTAAGTTAAATGGTGAACAAAATAGTCAAAATTGTCGTTACTGAACAGACAACAACCCACATTGGATGAGGGAAGGCCACACTCAATATCCAGAGAAAGTCAATAGGGATTGATGGTGATCAAGTTACAGGACCAATTTTCTTCCAAGGAAATTTCAATGGGGCAAGATATTGAATTCTTGCAGGAAGAGCTGGTTCCTGATTTCGCTATTTTGTTTCCTTATCTGGTCGAAGCTGATGTCCCGAAAAGAAACATCTGGTTTCAACAGGATGGTACCCCTCCTGATTTTGCAAGACCTGTTCGGGAGTATCTATATGAAGTATTTCGAGGCAGATGGATTAGTAGAAGAGGATACTTTGAATGGCCATCCAGGTTTCCGTACTTAACACATATGGACTTTTTTTGTGGGAGTATTTGAAAACCAAAATTTTTAGGACAGAACCTGCAAATATTGAGGAGTTGAAAGGACGAATGACACTAGTAGTAGACTAATTTTCCCGGAAGTAATTAGAAGTATTTAAAACGAGTTTCAGTTTCATTTAGGGTATTGCCAGTTAGTAAATGGACAACATTTTAAACATTTATTGAAGAAAAATTATTGAGTTAAATCAGATTCATTGATTTTTCAAATTAGTTAATATTTGTTAAATATCTTTTAAATGACAAGAAATGAAAAATTGAAATTTGATACACATATGTAACTTAATATATCCTTTAGGAATAGTCAAGAAAATAATAGGGTTGCCATTTAAAAAAATTGTTGATGACGTCATTGTAGTCCTTCAGCTTACTTTTGTTCTTCACTATTTATATTTTTTCCTCTATTTTATCTAATTCCAAGAAGCAATATATTACATTCTCTCTGCTGCTGTTTGGTTGGCAGTTGTAGCAGACTCGCTGCTTAAAATATCTCCTACTTTTAAAACAGATTAAAGGAATATAAAGATGTAGCAGATTTCAGCACACATTGCTTAAAGCAATAAAAAGATCGTACTTGCTACGTTCTTTCAAGGTGGAGAACAGATTAGTAAAGTTGCGTCGTTTCGTAATATTGTAACGCAATGTAAATAGATGAAATAGGATTTAGAATAGAATTGTAGAATTTAGTAAATAAAAAAAGTTTCTAGAAGGTTCTGATAAGGGGAAAGCGGCCGCGATAACGAAACAAATGGCAGATAAGCATTCCAGAAATTTTGGCATTCGATTAGCCTTATCTGCCGAAAATTCTGGAAGACGCGGGCCGAAACTATAAAAAGGCGGTCAGTTTTCCCTCGGGGGAGTCAGTTTGAATCAGTGTAATTATTGAGTTAGTAGACGTCAGTAATAAGTGAGTTAATTGTCAACTGTGGTGATCAAAGGTGAGTTCAGTAATAAAGTGGGTCTTATTCGATAAGTGTAATCAATTCGACCCGATAAACCCGTAACAATATCTATTTATTTGAGTATAGTGCTTTCGCATAACAGTTGCAAAAGTAGAAGCAGAAGATGTCCTTCGTGTGTTGCTTTTTGCTTGGTTCCATTCCATTCAGACTTTGGCGGTGCTTGACGAATTGAGGCGGCATCTTTTCCCAGGGGACTATGTAAGGGCGTTAGGGAGTGTTGGCTATCTGAAATAAAATATTCGCTAACGCCCCTGTGCTTATTATTTATATTTATATCCTTTTTCTATATTTACTCTCTTAGAATTCAGTCAAACACCCAAATTCGGTATTTATTTATTTATAATCGTCTGTACTGTAATAATAAAAACCTACATAATTTCTTTCAGTTCTTTATAACAAAACTTAAGCTAATTGCAGTAAAAAATTAATATCAGAAAATTTAAACAATAAATAATTTACATTTCGTCATCATTTAGGATTACTATTTTTGGTCTTAAATATAATCTAATGTTATTAAAAAGCAGATTTTTGTCTTTGATATTAATAAAGCTACAGCAATAATTAGAGATTTAGTAGAAAAACTTATAAAAGCTAAAATGCGGTTTAAAAACAAACCTTACACTCGCAATAAGCAAAGACAATAACCTGATTTAATCAGTAATTGTTACCTAGCAACTAAATAATTATATCACAGATGAGAGATTATCAGTTCCGTTTTTATTTTCATGACCAACTAATGGGGGAAAGTGTCCCAAATCTAAGGAAGTTTCTCCTATGGGAACAGCAGAATGAACCAAGTTTTCTGCGCTTAAAGATGCCATGCTGTTATCAACAAATATATTAGTTTGTCTATCCCTTCGCACTGTACTTCTTCTAAAGCTACTCCTAAGTATGGAAGCCACTTCTGCAGCTGTAATGGCAGAATGTCCAGGGCTCGGCTGCAGATTCCTTAGTCTCTCAAGGGTGGATAATCTGAAATTAGATTTTCCTGGATATTTTCATAAAAAACAGATGTGCTATACATGTTAATTTGAAAGCGAAGAATTTTGAAATATGAGTCTGGGAAGACCATGGCCATATCAACGTATGTAACAAAGGTACCTCATTAAAATATTCACAACCAAAATATCCAACAGACAAAATATCCGTAGACAAAATATCCAATGGACAAAATATCCGCAGCAAAAATATTTAACGGACAAAACATCAACAAACAAAATCTCCATGAACAAAGTACTTACGAAAAATTGAAATGATAACACGGTACATACCAACAACCAAAACTTAATTATAGACACGGATTATACAAGCAAAATAGTGCAAAATCGCAGAAATCAAAAATATATATCAGAAATGTTTTCAAAATGCACTAAAATTGTTTTACAATCGATGACTTTTAACTTAAGTTTGTGCCATTTCTAAATAATATAAAAAATGTCCAAATTCAAAAACATTTATTGAATCTAAACAAAAACAAATATTGTATAAGCATTGGGTTTCATTGTGAGCTAGTGAAAATTGTACTTTTATGTGAAGCGCCCTGTATGTATATGTATATATGTATAAATGTCTGTACAAGTGTATAAGATTAATATCAACAATGCTTACTATACACACAATTAATAACAATAATACAGCGAGAATAATTATTATTATCTAAGTTAATTAATTACCTTTAATAATTAGAAAAAGTCGGCCAACATAGTCAGACACACTTAAAGTGAATAAGGATGATCAATAACACTAGGTAGCTTAGTACTTTGATCAGAAAAAAGCTGACCGTATATTTTGTCTGTCGGTTAATTTGTCATCAGGTAACTTATAGATTGGATATTTTGCTAGCGGATATTTTATTTGTTGGATATTTAGACTACGGATATTATTTCGGAGATTTGTCATCAGTCTAAAGGTCGTGCACCCTATCATATTTGTCATATTCAAATTAGTTGTAAAAGTACCGACATGATATTTCAAATATTTTAGGTTGCTTCCAAAATTTGGGGATTTTATCAATACATACTACGAAGGCTATCTTTTTAGTTTTGCATATAGCCTTAACAAAAAACACTATTTCAGATTTCAAATATTTATTCTTTTTTAAAGTACTTCTTATTACTGCCGATGCACTTTTGCATTCGCTGAAAACAGTTGTTAAAGCACTTATTTCACGCTTCAGTGTGTATGTTCTAAAGCATCGATATCATCTTCAGGTGATCCTGTTATCCACGCAATGCATTTTTGATAGTTGTGTAGCGTACCTTGTAGGAATAATGTATCGGCCTAAACAGCATTATCATTACGTCCTAATGACCTTATCGTCATTGGGATTTTACGATCTTTCTTACAAATATCATTAAAGTTTTGAGAAAAGTAATTACCCCGAAGGCCATTAATATTATATCTAGAAGATGTCAGAACCACCACTTTTAGGAAAGTGGAGAAGAAAAATTCAACGATGAATTAAGGAGTTCTGTTCGGGTTTTCAATGTGGTTACTTCATTTTTGTTATTATTTCTAGTTAATATAATGTTTAAAATATAATGTGGTTTTTGTGTTCTAAACGGACCAACATCGCTACAGTTGGAAATGTAAAAAAAATCGTTGGGACATAGGTCAGGGCTATAAGCAGAATGATCAAGCAATTCGATGTTTTGTTGCTCAAAAAATTCAATTGTTTTTCAAGCAATGTGGGCACTGGCATTGTCTTGATGAACGATGATTCGACGATGTGGGTTGCTTCTCGTAGTTTAGAAATGATTTATGGCAAAAAACGGTTTTGTATACCACACCGCATTTACCTTCCTTGGATGTTCTAAAGAAATTGTAGTCAAATGTGTGGATTTTGACACAAAAGTTGAGACCATCTTTTTGGACATACTGCGGAAACGAATGACTTTATTTGGTTCCTCTTTATCATAAAACACCCAAAACTTAGACAGATGTATATTCTCTGGTTGATAAAAATAAATCCAAGATTCGTCCTCAACACTGTACACGTTTTTGGAGCGGCCCCTTTTAAAGCGATTCAGGATTCTTCGGCATCAATTGACAGGAGCCGCCAATTGCTGCTCGGTCTACAGATGCGGGATCCCACGAGAAATTAATTTTGCCACGCCTAACTCTTCGTGTAAAAACTTTTGGATTTAGGTCTTGGAAATACCCAAGAAACTCTCTATCTCGCGGTAAATTACAATACGATAACCATTAATCAGCTCAAGCAACTGTGCTTAATACTGATTAATGTTTTCCTGGGAGACCGCTGCTTGTAGTAAACCTGGCCTAGGGCAGTGGCTGAGATTTGTACCTCCACGTTTAAATTCAGAATACCAGCGAAAAGTTGGCAGCAAAAACAACAACCAACTCGGGAAGAAATTCTTGTTGCGATAAACCTGTTTGAAAGTTGTAAAAATTTATCGCTGGGAAATGCTCTCAATTCAATTATATGCTTCTGAAAGGCTTACTATTTTTCAAAATGCACTGTGAGTAAAACAATTGTTGTATTTTGAATAAATTTTCAAAACGTATTAATATAATGTTGAGGTTAATTTGAGAACTATGCATTTTGTTACTTGGTCCCTCTATGCAGGTATATATTTAACTAAATGACAGCCCTCGTATTCAAATAAGGAGAATATATTTTGGCTTGGTCTAGTTTCGTCCATTATGCTTGAACACCCAGAGATTGTTTAGAGGATAACAGTATCCCTTTTGTATCCAAAAATGATAATCCTGCCAATGTTCCACAAGCATGCCCAGTTGAAGACTTGTGTCCAGTATTGACTAAAGTGGTATATGATAAATACTAAAAGACCGGAAACGAAGAACCGTTACGATTAGTGGTGGGATAATCGTACAATATTCAGAATTGAATAGTTTGATTTTGAATACTTTTAAGAATCGAATACACATGTAATGCAAAGTTCATGTAGATAACGGAGCATGAAATGGTGATACCGAAAATATTTAAAAAATGTATCATTTTAAATATAAATATCTTATCATTTTCGAAATTGTACAGATATGTAATAGATTTTTTAAAATTTTATTTGCATTTTAAAGTTTGCATCACTGGGAAGGATACATTTTCTTTGAAGTTTCCTGTAATTCACTCAATCATGTTTTATGTTTATTTAATAAGAAAAACTTATTTATATTTTATGTTTAGATTTCGATTTTGCATACGACATTTCATTTTGGTTGTCCAGTTACGAAATATTCTAAATAAAAACAACCCAAAATGTTTTCTTCGTCTTTCCTTGACCACTCTGCTTGCACGTTTTGATTTGGGTGTGCGATGATGCACCCATGTTTGGTTACGGGTGATGATTTTATCCAAGAAATGCCCCCATTTCTTTAAAACGAGTTTAAAGCAATTAAGAAATATGAACTTATGTAGTTTTTTAATCACCATTTGAGAACTTTTGAATCCAACGAGATTAGTTTTTTCTAAAGACCAGATGCTTTCTGATGACTTATTGTACGCTTCCGTAGCGCACCGTAAGTTCCTCCGAACTTTTATCTCCGTGAGATGTCGATCTCCTTCGATCGAACATGTTCAATATTTTCAGTAGTGATACTAGTGCGAAGACTGTATCCATTGGTGTCCATGTTGGATTTTATATCTCAGTTTAACTAGCGTTTTACTATGATAAACTTAAGACTGAGAGAGGAGTTGAAGAAACTAGTGCAGCGTTAGAGAAAGTGTATAGATGTGAACGACGATTATATGGAAAAGCAATAAGTAAAGTCAGTATGTATATGATAAAATAATAATGTCAAACAAAAAAATTTGTTTTTCTCCTAAGCTTATTTCTTATAACCGAATGGAATAGTCAAACAAATGGATGGTGCTTATAAAAGAAGTGCATTTAATTAAAAGAGGATGCAAGCAAATGTAGCACATTAACTAAGTTTATTCATCGAAAGTTCCGATATGAGATGGTACCTTAAGAAGAAAAGTAAAAACATACTACATTGACATAGATTGTATTAGGAAGGAACATCCGTTGGTTATATAAATTTTTTGTCCAAATAGATTTCATTTAATTTTAAAATTAAAAGCATTATTTCATCTATTAAATGAATTAAATTAATGTTATTTACCTAATATCACGAACTGGAGTGGTAGGTGTATTAGAATCAATCATGCTAACTGTTGTGTCAATAGTAGTACAAGAAGATTGATTCATTTCTACTAGAACTGCATCGTAGTCGGGAGGTGGAGGCTGCTGATTTTGAGAAATGGCACTTCTATGTCGATCGCTATTGCTAGTTTCTCCTAACACGTTAGCAATACGTCGTACGCTTCTCCTAATACTTTGACGAAAAAATTTCGCTATTCTTGCACCTGTTGCTGTAGTATATGATGGCGGGGGAGTATATTTTGGTGGAGGGTCTTCAGCTCCGAGGTTGATAGACGTATTTACATTGTTATTGTTTACAGAAGCTGCTGCTTCTTGAATAGCAAAACTATCCATGTGCTCTCCGATTGGTGGTCGATAAAGAAGTTGAATCCTCTAAAACAAAAAAAATGAGTAAATAGTAGGATCCGACACTTAATTAATTTGAATACGAACATGTTGGTGGGGATCCTCATATTCCTGGGATTGCATGGAATAGGTATTCAAAGAATAATCTATTGTAGAGATATATTAAACAACCACTTACCTCCAAAATATCATTTGGCCCATTATTAAGGTATCTGTAGCTTTGTATAACAGCCACTAGTGGTACACATATTATGGGAAGCAGTTGTAGGAGAGATCCAATTTGACGAGACCACAAAGGCCAGTATTCTGCTATCGGGGCGTGATGCCAAACAAACATTTCTCTAAAATTTCCATTTTTAAATGTTGCAATGCAGAGGACCTGAAATAAAAAAAATATATACAGTGTGTTCCAAGATAGAGTAATATTAGAGAAAAAGTCACTCCTTATAAAAACTCCTCCTTGAGATTTTTTGTACAGAGAGTTAAATGGTTAGATTTCAAAAACTGGCCAAGAGTAAATTGTTGTTATTTTTGACGGTATCGAAAATTCTTACTAAAAAATGTAATTAATACAAAACATACTTAAAGACAAAATTTTGGGAATTTTTCTATAAATAAGGCAAATCAGTTTACAAATCAAGGTTAGACACAACAAAATAAAGAGGTATGCGATAATAACAAAAAGTCATTAAAGTAAAACATAATCATTCAATCCTATTGCTACATTTTCCGTACAAATTTTTCTTCCCTTTATAATCCTCTAAGCACTTCGTATCTACAGTTTTATTTCCTGAATTCTAATGCAAAGACCGATAGGTTTAAATATTTATTAAATTCGGGGTTTGGAAAACAAATACCTGTTTCGATCTTGTTAGATTTCGTCAGTTTACCCAACATCAACCTAACAATTGCTTCATTTAAAAGTATATATAAAATAAAAAATTTGCCGCGACACTGAATTTTCTGTGCTGTCTTAAGAGAAAAAAAAAGGATGACTGTCACAGGAAATGAAAAAAAATCATATTGATCATCAGAAAATGAGAAAATTCAATATGGCGTCCGTAAGAATACTCAAATTTGCCATAATTTTCGAAAAAATTATCTAACACAAAAAACAATTATCTACACCACTGGAAAGCTTATTAGAGGTGAAACAAAAATAATTTTAGTTTTTGTCAATCGGAGTACAAATAAAGAATTTGCATAAGATTTAAAAAAATGACGTTTGTCACTTTTTTTTTTAATAAAATCTAAACAAGGCAATATTCAGTTTTTTTCTTAATAGCATGTTAATGGGCATACAATTCAGAACTACTTTGTTTATTTAATCGCCTTTCCATCTCCATTAATAACGAAGTTACCCATGTTATCCCACGTCCACTGGGACATATTGTATATAGGAATGCCTTTTATTTATGTTTAACCATTTAACAACAATTCTGTGCATAAGAATGATACGAGAAGTGTTGGTATAAATTACCTAATACATAGTCTCACTTTAACAGAAAGAAACCCTCACTAGAGGTGCATTAGATTGTTCAATAACTTTCTAACAACTTTAAGCGTATTGAAAGGCTTGGTGAATTTAAAAAGAAATTAAAAAGATACCTAGTAAATCTAGAACCTTATAATTTGAGCGAATATCTTGTAAATAAAAAGTAGATGTATATGTATATATTGTGACGTCATTTCATTTAATGTTTTATCTGTAATACAGTAGTAGACTTTCTTTGAAATAAATTTATTATTATTATTAGAGACGTTTTTTGGTTCTTTTTATTTTTTCTGTTACAACTGCGTATATTGTAAGTTGATCCTTGCAGTCTTTTGTAGCTTTTCTGCATCCTTTTTGTTTCCAAGTATGTTATTTTCTAAGTGGTGATGGATTTTTTTCTGTAATAATGGAGTTAAATACTTTATATATTGTGGGAAGGCAAGTAATCGGTCTATATTTACTGGGGTCTCTACTTGCTGGTATGGTTTTGGGCAGTAAATATGTGATACCTTCAGTCATGAACTCAGGTATATTTTCATTATGTATAAGTATCTTTGTAAGGAGCGATGAAATTTTTTTTTGGTGCGTGCTGTTGAATTTCTTCAACCAATAGTTGTGTATTTTGTCTTGTCCGGGTGCCTTCCAATTTTGTGTTTTTATACTACCATTTTCTACTTCTTTTATGGTGATTTTATAATTGTTCGTTTCTGCTTTGTTGTTGGTATGTCTCTTCTCCTCTTTAATCCATGGTTTTTTTTTCATGTTGTTTCTCTTCTAACCAGATAGTCTCCCAGTAACCTCTTGTACTTTCTAATCCTGGGTTTTCTTTTTGTTCGTATTGTTGTTGTGTAAGCTGCCTATAAAATTGTTTCTGGTTTGTGCTGAAATTGTAATTATCTTGCTTTCGTTGATGACTGTTCTTGTACCTTTTTAATCGTTTTGCAGTCGCCGCAAGAGACTGTTTTAGGTAGTCCAGTATCTCGGTTGGATATGTATTTTTTGTGTTTGTATATTTTTCTATAATTTTCTTTGATTTTCTGTGGGTTTTTCTACTTGTTGTTATATACGTTTTGTTTATGCATCTTAATTGCTATTACTGCTTTAATATACAGTAAAGGGCGGATATCTACTAGATTGCTGTTGTTTTAAATTTTTTGGCTAATCAACCTGTTTATTGCGTTAATTATTTCTTTCGTGTGTTTATTCGTTTTAAGTTTCGGGATTTTTGGTCTCATATTAGATGTTATGTCTGCGTATTCACTAAATGTGTATTTCATTTTCTCAGTACCACCCATATCTGGGAGGCATTCCCCTATCCACCACTTGTGGAGGCGCCCGATGGGGGACTAGCAATCCCACACACATTATTATTGTTTAATGTTTTCTCCTTTGAGGGTTTAGCTGTGTGTGGGATCCGTAGACCGTTCACACAGAGTGGACAGACAGGTAAGTTATGTTAATTTATACTTAAAACTTTTCTGATTATCCTGCACGTTTCAAGTAACACAGATTTTTGGATTGCAGTTGAAAAGCTTGAATTTAATATCTTGACCTTTTCCAGATGCTTCAAGAAGTTTTTGCTAAAGAGACCAGTTGCTGATACGACAATTGGAACCACTACAACTGTTTACTGTTTTCAGGTTGTGTATTTTACGGTACTCTTCACATAGCTCCAAATACTTGTTTACTATTTCTCTATTAATTCATTCATTAACTCATGAGATGTTGCATCAAATGCCTTACGATAGTCAGTCCAGGCCATCGAAAGATTCCGCTTATACTGAATAGAGTCCTGCGTGATACACTTGCCGATGATCAGATTCTCGTTACAGGATACGTGTGAATAACTTGTAATACCTATTGAAATAAGTAATTGGTCGGTAATTTTTTGGACTGGACAGATCTCCAGTTTTTAGTAACAGTACGGTTCGCCCTTTCAGAAACCAGTGAGGGATATGCTGCTCATTATTCAGCCATAGGTTAAAAATTCTAGCTAAATGGGGGTGGGTGGATGCAAGATATTTCCACCAGTAGTTGCTGATGCCATCAGGGTCAGGAACAGCATTGTTATTTGTGCCTTTAAGAGCACTTCGAATCTTCTCAGCAGTGATTGAATGTAGTTCTTCTGCCTGAGGAATGGAATTGCAGAAGTTTCTGAACTGTTCTAGGACTGCAGTATCTTCCTTTAGCGGACGGGTTTCTTCATATATCGATTTCCAGAAGAGTGTTACTTGATCTACAGATGGAGGATTATCTACAACACGTTTCGGTGGTTGAAAGAGAAGTGAAGGTTTTTTGCGGAATTGTGCGTTTTCCACAATGATTTTCGCTCTAACTGCTAGAAATTTTCTGACAACTACTAGCGCCCGTATTTTTTGCAAACTGTGGTGCTTAATGACCGGCAGCACTCTCATATTGAGTGTGTGATAAAGACGCTTTAACGATCTTGCTAAACGTCTTACTGTGGTAGTGAACGCTTTCCCTTCCACCACATAATTCATCACACACTGAATATGGGATGCGTGTTGTCTCTCCTTCCGGATCTTGACATCTAATAATTTAAGTCGCCTGTGGACTCCTCCGTTTGAAAAGTCTCTTACCCTGTTCTTCTTCTTCTTCTTCTTCTTATTATTATTATTATTATTATTAATATTATTATTGTTACTCTAGTAATAGTAAATATATTAGGTCTTTTTAGGTTTCCTTTTGCGTGTTTTTAAAGCGATAAGCTGTTAGCTTAATTGAAGGGTATAAGGTTTAATGTTAGGGAATATCGAGTTGATCCAAACCAAGTTAAAGTATGCCTGAATTACGAATATTTACGAATATTTGACTGACCTAATCTATTTTTACTGGCAACTGGCAGTATTGTACGTTTTATAAAAAGACGTGCTTTGTTTAAAACCTTTGTTAATAACTTTTGAAATAATTTTTATCATTTGAGACTTTTTGTACTTTTTTTTCCAGTTCTTATCTAAATCCAATGAGCACCTGCTCTTGTTTTTACACATTGTGTCAGGAATAAACACAATTTTTTATTTGTGAACTAAATTATGTAATGTTTGAGTTATTGATATTATTAATTTACCAGAATTTAGATAACTGAAACCTTATTTTCGAGTTTAATATTTAGTATAAAGTAAACATCCTTTGGCTGGGGAAGTCACAAAAAGTTGCGCAGCATCAACTGCTAATAAATCTGATAAAAAGTGGCAAAGTTTGGCTTAGGAATCTCTTAACATACCATCAATGAAACCGGAAGTATGACATTCCATGTAAATGATAATAATGCTGGAGCCCAACTGAGAAAGCATGGATGATTATTGCTATTAAATAAAGCAGTCACAACTGTATCTCCGCTGTAAGGACGTCCTCTAACCATAAACACAGCTATAATTTGTAATAGTACAATAATCAATAGCCACCAGATTCCACCAATTGTATAGTCCATGAAGTAGGCAAAATAAATTCCCAGCTAAAAGAATAAAGTAATTTTTGTAAAAGACATTCCCTGCAAAAAAAGGAAACTCACCTCAGTAGCCATGGGCAACCCTATTAGGAATCCACAAGCGCAACTAAAAAATGTTATAGTTGTTTCCCATGACTTCAATACTTTGGCCTTGATAGCTATAATTCCAGTGATTACACAATGCCAAATAGCCAGTTGTTGCGCAATTCCAAATAATATTATGATAAAATAAAATAATACTGCCCAAAATGGGGAAATCTGTTCAGACCCAAGTACAGCAAATGTGGCTGGTATCAGTTCTGTTGCCAACCGAAGTACCTGTTAAAAATGCAACATTGTCTCTATTCCATTTGGTGGCTATATTGGGCTCATCATCATGATCTCGAAAACAGTAAGAGACATTGTCAGTTAAATAGTGACAAATTTACCTCTTAAGTAGCCCAACAATATTACATCAAGAAATAAAAGAGTTTTGCATTTATTTTTTCTCAGATTGAAATACAGAACTTGTCGCAACCTTTGTTGCGTTTTTTAATCTTTCTTGGTTTCAGGGGACAAGTTCTGTATTTCAATTTTTGAAGATAACCAAGGACCAGTCCGTTCCATCAAACTTGTTTCTAAGATATTACAAAAAGCTAGTTTCTTTGAAATATATTTTTTTTTCAGAGATTATTTCTAACGATAATAAAAAACCAATTAAACCTTCGTAACCCAATTGTTTCTGGCCTATAAGTTTTTATTTTCAGTTAAAAATGTTTCGTTTTTGTGCAAATTCGAACTTGACATCACAATTACAGTGTGGGTAAAAGGTATGAAAATATGCAGATAAAATAAATACCCCAGAGAAAAAAAACTCCGAAAAAGCGAATTTTCATTCTTAAAAACCCATCCCTCTTGGTAAGTATCGTCACTCGATAGATTTTTGTTTTCGAATTGTCAAATTATATTTTTGAAATGAAAACTTCCTGAGTCGCGTTGAGCCACTAAACATAGAGGACAAACGAATGATTCTGCGTTACTATTAACGTTTATTTAAACTATCGATATACTCTACTGTTGCGTAGGTACATGTATCTATGAATAGATTCCACAAAAGAATAAAAAAAAATCGCGAAATCAGTACCGAGTTTCGAACCTCAGATCACCCTTAGCAGAAATTTTGGACTAGTGGACCACTGCAGCCTACAGTTGAAAAAGCAAATCTACCTCTGAAGTTAAATTAAATGTGAGAAAATGTATATACTATAATAATTATTATTATTCCTATACTCAAAATTTTGCTTCGTAATGCATCGTGCGAGATAAGCGAGACAACGGCAATAAAGACACGCCTCGCGCGAAACGCGGTAACTTTTCGAGGTTATTTGTATTGATATGAAATTGATTTATTTTTGAGATTGGAATCTCCTACAAGTGGCAATTACAAAAAAATGATGAACAGCTTTATTTATATAGAAATAGAATTAGACGTTAGTTAGTGAGACCTCGATTATAGAGAAGGCACTTGAAATCTAATGAATTAGAAACCTTAAGAAAGCAATTGTAGGGCCGTTGTGAACGTTTTTTAGAATATAAGAAAAATGTTTTAAACATTTACTCAGTTTAATGGAAGCTTAAATTTACATGGAGTTTCATCAGTAACTGATAACATTTTGAAATAATTATAAGTTAAAAATTATGAAATTTTTATTTTTGATATTTCAATTCAGGATTATAAAAAAAAAGTTTTACAACATAGTTTTAAGTTTTTATTTCTGTCAGCAGTCTCCATAACTGACCGTTTTTTTATCAGAGTGTGTGAAATTATGATTTCAATTATATTAATGCTATAATCATTGATATTTTTCGAGATATTCGTGTAAACAAAAGTTCAAAACTGCATTAGTTAATCGATTGTGAAATTTAATAAAATTTTTGCAAATATCAATTTAAGTAGATCTTCCAATTGCCACTTAGGTGCTTTTGGACAAAATCCAAACTGAAATTCAAAATCGTAAAGAATATTACGTATCGTGCCATTCAATTATAGCTCCAATTTCAACGTGAATTTCATGTGTCAATTGGATGACAAAATAAAAAATCTGATGAGCGAGTTACTTAATGGCATCACTTCTTGCCATATATCATATGCTCGTAGCAATCTATCTATTAGGTAAAAAATCGCTTAAATAACTTGGGAGCGTCATCATCATTGACAAATGGGTAAGAGCACCATCGTCTCAGTATTCTATAAATTACTATTTGGCAAATCGTTTGGTAAAGAACGCAAGGATTGAAATTAATCACGACTAACACAATTATACTGTGTCCTCCCTATTTAAACTAGATTATCTTAAAAAATATTCATTTCAATATCTTAAAGTGACATATAATTAGAATCGTGAATTTTCCACAGTGAAAAAAATACAAAGTTTGATTTGGAAAATTCGATTTTTAATGTAACCCCAAGTTCGGCTAAAAATCACGAAAAATAAAAGGTGGCGACAAAGAGGCTTTAGATGCAAATGCATGAAGGTTAATTAGGAGGAAGATCCGTAGGTACCGATTTTTTCGATGAAGAATCAATGTTCTTTTTCGAGCGACCCCTACGAGCATACCGATGGATTTTCATGTTAGCTGCGTATTCAGTTGGCTAGAAATTATAGATCACATTCGAAATTGTCACCTTATATGGTCGAGTTTGCGCATCAAAAAATTCAGGTGCAGTACGATATGCAGTTTTCTCGGATCGACCATTTTTACAACTATTTTTGTTTACGCTTCTAGATTAGAAATTTCAAGTTGTCGTTGACATCGCGTTTCAAAACGAAACTTCGAAAATCTAAAAACAACATCATGTAGACCAGAGGAAACTGTCATAACAAAATCTCTTTTGCTTTTAAAAATCATTACAAATAAAATCAGTAAAAAGTAAAATTATTTGTTTAAATCGGTTTTTCTGGATATGCTGAAAGAATAACGATAATCTTTCTAATTCCTTCACGCCAAAGATGGGCATCTGAAAATATCATTATGCCAGGGTAAATAATAAAATAATGTATCTCTTAGTGTTTCCGAGATCCTAATGGTAAGCATGCAATTAGTAAAGTCCATGTAATAAAAAATATTGATTTAACCTGATATCCACTTTCAGACGTGCGATCAGATCCTGGTCTATCAACACGCTCCCCCATTATCAGTGAATTGTGAAACATATATCTTACAGGTGTGTTGCTTAAACTCGGAGGTAGCGGGTTGTTATTGAGACGAAGAAACGTATATGAAGAGATGCGTTCTAGGAATAAAGTAACAAATAAGAATAAATATAAAACGTTAGATAATGCTTACATATTACAAGGGTTGGGGAATAAGAAACGTTAACATGTTTATATCAGATTATTCACGACATACGACACGCAGTATTACGCCCACACTACTTAATTTTATAAAAGTTTTGTTTTCTCGGTGGTAGGCATCCACTGGACCGTAGATTTTAAAATTAGTTTCATAATGCGTGTCAAAACAAAAAAACGTATCAAATTTGTATATTTTTGAATGGAACACCTTGTATTTTTTATATTTTCGGATTCTAGGTTCCAGATTTATCTCAGCCATATCTCAACCACACCTTAATGATTTTAAACTATTTTGATTTTTGAGAAAATGCAACAATTTTATCTTTTCAATTCAAATTTCCATTAAAAGAGGAAATATTATAACTTTACTTTAATAAAAATGTTTGTTTCAATTTCCCGTTTGAAGCAAAATCGATAACTTAAACTTAAAATCATAATTCAATATGAAATTTGAAAAAAATTTCAAAAAATCTAAATAAAAAATATCAAAATTTATATTTTTAACGTCAATATTTTCGTTTAGGTCGAGTTTATGGAGATAAGGTCCAAAACACTTTGGGATTAAAAAAAATTAAACTTCCATGTGAACCCGACATTTCAAAAGATTTAAAAGGTTTAATAATTTTTTTTGAAATTTCGAATTCTAAAGGTGAAATTATGCGTATAAGTCAAAATATCCAGATCGAGTTCGAAATATCCCAATTATAAAGTAAAGGACTAACATGGAAATTTACTCCATCATATTAACAAGAAATTTGAAGTGTAAATTTGCAAACCATGTAATTTAATAACAATTATTCTTGCGACCCACACGGACCCTTTAAAGTAATGCCTGCTATTGTGGCTCACTATAAATAGATGTTGAAGTGAAATGATAAAATTGTTCGATATTCTATTTTAATTGTTAATCTTTCAACTATTTTGCATAAGAGCACTTGTGTGGGAAAAATATCTCCAAAAAGACAAAGTGCTCTAAACACATGTTTTAGAAAAATTGCGTAATTATAGATGTTAAAAGACTTTTCATAGTAAACATTTTAAAAATTATAAATTAATAATTAAATAAAAACAAATCTAACAGGCAATTTCTTTTAAAAATGTGATGGTAAAATCTGGTGTTAAATATTTTCATTGGACGTTTGGGTAAATTTCCAATTTCCGTAATTCCTTTGATGCAAAAATATACTGAGGAGAAAATTTCCCATAAAGGAGGAAAAGTAGCTATTAAAAGTACATTGCTTATACTTCTTACCGTAAAAATAATATGGTGCATTATTTTTCTCTCCCGAAAATAAGTAATATTAAAGAAGCCGAACGTTGTTTAAAAATATCCATCTTTTGAAGAAATTAAGGACGTTAGCTAGATTTGCGTTAATAGTGAAAGCAATAGCTCGTTGCAGAATGACGTAATTTGAAAATTGTCTATCTATACAGGGTCGGCCACTAGTGCGTGGACGAAGAATAGTTCCTAAGCCTGAGAAGACATCAAAATGAAATTTTGTCCAGTGACGTAGTTCTATAGGGTGCACATTTTAAAATTATTTTTATTTTACTGCACCTACCACCTACAGAGTGTTGATTTGATTTTATTTTTTTTTTAATAAAACATCCAATATATTTTTATATAATTGGATATCTCAATAAAAATGCAGCAAAATAGTGCAGGATTTACGGGTGTTTTGATGGGTCGTTTTCCTATTATAGGATCATAAATCCGAAGACAGGACTCAGATGGAGTCATTTGCAAACATTCAGTATGATGTAGTATTGACCAATTTGCAACAAAAACAATCACTCATAGTCTTTTGGTTTCAATAAACCATGAAGATGTTGTCTTGTGTTTTTTACTTATACAGAGTGATCGAGGTTTGCAAATCCAAAAGTTACTAAAAAATTTTAAATAGAGTAGCCTATTTTTATTACATAATATGAAAAGAAGATGAAATTAGCTTTTCAACAATACTACATTATGTGTAAAAGTTAATTTGCATGAAACCTATGAAAAGAAAGTCCACGTAATTGATATTATTAAAAAGGTAACTTCATTTTCTTTTCATATTAAGTAATAAAAATAGGTGATTCTGTTTAAACTTTTTTTAGTAATTCTTGGATTTACAAACCTCCATCACTCTGTATAACTAAAAACTATAAAGCAACATTTTAATGGTTTATAAAAACAAAAAGACTAGCAATGATTTCTTAGGTTGCAAATTGGTTAATACTACATCATACTGAGTGTTTACAAATGGCTGCATCTGAGTCCTACCTCCGGATTTATTATCGTCTGTTAGGAAAAGACTTCATCAAAACCCCCATAAACTCGATATTATTTTGCTGCATTTTTATATGGCTATCCAAATATGTAAAAATATACAGAGTGTTCTAATTAAAAAAAAGTAACTTTATATCAGGACTCTGTATATGATTGGTACAATCAAATGAAAATAATTTTAAAATGTGCTCCCTATCGAAGTACACCACTGGACAAAATTTCATTTTGATATCTTCTCAGGCTATCTTTCGTCAACGCACTAATGGCATAGAGAAAAACTTTTGAAATTACAAGGATTTATTGACGTAAAAATGTACAAATTTTGCGGTGGAAAATATTGAAAGACCTTTAATTTGTAATTGAAAAAAAGTAACGTTCGAAATTGTCAAGAAATATTTTTCTTGTTAATTGAGGCTTTGATCTTTTAATGCCTTTTTAAGAGTATTTTGCCCTTTAAGTGCCTTTTTTAGCTGTCCTTTTCTGCCTAATTTAACATGTTTCTTTGATTTCCGGTCTCTAATTATTATTTACACAGAGGTTTAGGTTATGAAGCAATCCTTTAATTTTTCTGTATCCAAACATCTTCGCAGTTAAATGATTAAAATCGGCCGCTGCTTGACACAAAATTTTACTGTAAAAAATATTTATTTTAAATTTTTTCCAAAGTAACTATTATGCCCTAGTTTTCCCCCTTGGGTTGCTAAATTGATAAAATCGGCCAAATACGTGTTTAGTTTTTTTAGTGTTTGACACCTGTCGCGGTTACTTTACCCATTAGATTACGAAATATGTAAAACGAATTTTGTCATTCAATAAAATAAGAGTCCTCATATATTTTGTATGAAGGTCCGCGTTGGAGTTGTAAAGTTAGTTGAATTAAAAAAAAGCTCTTCATCTTAGAACCAATCAACAATTAGAAATAATAATTAACATCCGGAGCTCGGAGATAACTCTTGAAAACCGAAGACTCTGTATTACACCCAAAGAGGTGGGAATCCTATTATTTCCACAAAATTTTAAGTCATAAAATGTATTATTAACTTAGATCTATACTAATCGCAAAACTCCCTGACACTTCCTTTGACCCTTATAAAAGTTTAAGTGTTAAAGTCTTTTAAATAAGGCTTTAATTCTTTCTTACCAAAATCATTTACACAAAATTGAAGGTTCTAAAAATATTATTTCATGCCATTAACATTAAAACTTCATATCATTCTTTTTATTCTCTTAGAGCACGAATTTTCGAAACTTTAGTGTTATTACTCACTTGCTGTCCAAATTTGATGTTTCTGAGTTAAGTAATTACGGCACTGCCTTGATAGTTAGGCTTTTTACCCGACCAGGAATTCTCTCTTTATTTTATTTGTATATAGATGGAAATTTTGGATATGGGATAAACTAAATGAAGAAAAAACAAGTTATTCATTTTACATCAAACAGTTCAAGAAAATCATTTAAGTTTACATATACAGGTTGGGCCAAAAACAGTCCATATCCTATTTGGTTGATTTTTTCCTATTGGTGGATTGTTTTTTACCAAATCTTTACCAAAAGTACAATAATGTATAAGTTTTTAGGCAATTAAGTTAAAAGAAAATATTGCAGCTACACTATTTTTATAAAGAATTATTTGTGATTTTCCGTGATCTGTAAAAAACACTAAAGGTTTTCGTAAATTTAATTTAGTTATGTATCAAAAAAACTAACACTGACTGTACCTTTTTTATTTTTTGAAATATTCCAGCTGTAGTTAATTTTTAGGTAATTTCAGTGAAGTCGTGCATATAGAACCTTTTAAATGCTTCCAATTACAGACCATACTTAATAATAAGTTAAACAGATGACTTTCTAATATCAAACTCTTTTTCAATAATTCATGGATTTTTGCTGGAGTCTGACATACTAAGAAGACTTCGCACTTCTCCCGTAGAATTTCGATGTTTCCTTCTACTGTTACAGATTTTGGTAATCCATTTCTTTTTTTTATATGGTAATCTTCATCGTTCTGTTTAATTTTTCTAAAAAACGAAACAAACACCTTATTCATCAGTTTCTGCTGAAAATTTCTTTAGCAGTTTTTCTAGCTCCAATTTGTTTTCCTTCCAAGAGTGCTTTAAAATTTAATCATTCTCGCACTCTGATAACACCTCTAGACATTAGCATATTTTGTTGTAGTGCACGACTTCGAAGAAATTTCCATGAAAATAGCAAAAATCGGAATATTTAGAAGGTTAAGAAGCTAAGAAAATGTTAGGCTTTTCAATACATAGCCAAATTACCTTTGTGGAAATACATAAGTTTTCTACGAAGCGCTCAAATTGATAAATATTTTTCAAACCCTCTGTATTGAAATACAGAACTTGTCCCCTGAAACCAAGAAAGATTAAAAAACACTACAAACGTTGCTCTAACGCGTTTCGACAGTCAAGCTGTAATCGTCAGAAAGGTTTAAAAACCTAATCTTAAAAGTACGTCTCTGAAGATGACAGCTTGGCTGTCGAAACGCGTTAGAGCAAGGTTTGTTGTGTTTTTTAGTCTTTCTTGGTTTCAGGAGACAAGTTCTGTGTTTCAATTTTTGAAGATAACCAGGGACCAGTCCGTTCCACCAAACCCTCTGCATGAAAATTGGTTGCAACTATGGTACTTTCCAGCTGATTGTATTAGTGTATATGTAGTAAAAATTTGATAAAAAACTACCCACTAATAATAATACTAGCAAAGTAAATAAAATGTGGATATTTTTTGGCACCTCATGTATGCTTGTTTCAAATTTCTGCGTAATCGATAAAGAAATCTATTAATTACAGTATTTTTGTTCTTGACCGAAAGCATGTATTTCGGAAACTAAAATTTCTTTATTTGACTTATTTAGTCAATCGTATCTATTTATTATGTAGTGTCTGATCTACAGTCAAGCGTTTTTGGTAAAGTTTATAAATAGCTTATATAGAATGTTTCAGTCATAATGGCATTAATTTTAAGTAGGTGTTCGTAAGGTTTATTAGAGGCAAAAAATCAAAAATAAATTATCCGACATTTTAAAATTTATCCAAAACAACCTATAGACCATCCAAAGCCCGGCGTTACTGACCACATTAAATAGTTGATGACAACGGAAGTTTATCACGTTATCATTCAGTTACCAACTCTAATGATTAGGTGGGCTGGATAGAGCGAAACATCGCTCATTAATGGATATTATTAGTTATTTTTGCTAATAAGTATTTGATATTTGATAGTTTTTATAGTATTTAACAAGAAAATGGATAAACTAAAGTATTTGATGCTATGGAAAGATACTGGACCTTATCATTTGATATAAATAATTTTCTTGTCATCTTTTGATATAAATTTTACCTCTTCTTCTATCGTCAGAACCCTTTGGCCGCTCTATATATTTGAGCATACTTTTTTTACTTGCATTGGTAACTTTGATTTCGATACTTTGTACGTTTCTTTCCAAGAGTACAACTAACAATGTTGCATATTTTAAAATTTACTTAAATAAACTCATCGCCTTACAATACAAATAAATAAATTAAAAAACGACGCAAAGTGCATAGCCGACTTTGGTCACCTTTAGTGATTAAATTTAAAAATTATTCCATTCATAAAGAAATAACCAAAATATTCTAAAAAAAAACCCACAAGCACATCCTTGAGCCTCAGAGAATAGATGACTATAATTTCTTTTTGTACGGGCGAAGTTATAACGACTAAAAATTAACGCACTTTTAAGAAGAATATGGTCAGACAACTTAATAAATTATCGGGGACCAATTTTTTATTATATTAATAGATTTGGGTGACTTCTAGTATGCAGGGTTTTTAGCGAGGAATGGGGCAGTGCAATATCTCAGGAACAAAGAGTAATTTTTAAGACAATGTGAAAATATAATGTTAAATTATACCATGGGAGACACTCTTTCAGATACAAAATACTTAATTTTCTTTCCTCATGGCTAGGTGGCACCGTAGTAACATTTTTTTTAAACGGAATGCCATATTTTTATGGGAATAAATTAAACGCTCGATGTTTCATTTCCAATGCCTGTTAAATTTTTCAGTTAAATTTATTCAGAATCATGACAATACACTAAATATTCGATAAAAATAATAAATAAAATAAATAAATAAATAATAAGCGCACGATAAATGTAATGAATGCTCGATATAAAATTTGGGCGCTAATTAAAATACTAAATGTTCGATAAAAATAATAGACGCTCGATAAATACAACGAATGCTTGATATAAAATGTTGGTACTGGTAGTGTTGGTAAATATAAACTTTCGATAAAAAAATAACTACTTTCTGTGTGAAATTCATATGGTTCCAAAATTAACAAATATTTGATAAAAATATTATGGGCTCGATAAACATATTCAAATTGTTTTCTAAGGTAATACTTTTGGTTTTAAAATTACCCTTCAAAATTTCATGTAAGTGGACATATTACTAGAATATAGTAAGATAATGATCCAAATATTTTTTTGAAGAGCTACAGAAAACCAGTTAAAAGTTATTGACATTTAAAACTTGACGCTCTTAACATTGAACCTTATGAGAAATCGAAGATTTTATCATATTTTACAAAAAGTACCAATCAGGTTTAATGAAAAAAAAGAAAACGATAAAAAATAAAACATAAAATATTTAAAACGTTTTGAATTACCGCTTTAAAACATGTGATAGAAGTAATTAACAAATAAATATAAAAAAATTATTTGTTATCGTATTCTTTCCGTAGTTTATTAGATATTGCAACGTTGTTATTATATAAACGATTCGGCGAGCCTCCATAGAATAAATCACCACTGTTTACTTACGTTTTAAGGTTATGTGACAATTTTTTCAGGATTACCAGTTAATTAATTTGTCTATTTAACCTACTGTAGTCTGTTTTCGAATGGTTTTTTAGGCAACTCTTTTATTTTTCCAATGAAATGTTTCTTTATTGTGACTAAATGACTTTGATGATGACACTTGTTAATCATAGAAGTTCCTCTGTCTTTTATTTCATCGCGACGTTGCACAGAGAATGACGCCAAAAGTTGGCAAAAAATATTTTATCATGGTTTTGGGTTTTAGATTAAACACCTGGATTTGAATTTCATTTTATTTTTAGAGTACATAGTTTCAAACAAAATCCATTTTACTTGTTATACAGGGGTTAAACATTATGGTTTAGTTCTAAAAGTGCTACATTTTTTGATAGCAAAAATCTTCTTTTGTAAAAAGATATACATTCAAAATGAACATTTTAAAATTATTTTCCATAAAAGGGAAAACACATACACGGTGGTATACTAAAGTTGCTTTGTTTGCATATTGCAACAGATTCGACTATACAAATATTGTCTATTATGTTTCTTTTAAAAAAAGCAGCTTTATGCGCTATCTTTATGTTCACTCTGTAAAGAAAAACTAATGTGCATCATATATACCTTTTTACCAAAAAGTTGCTTGCTATCAAAAAAATTATATGAGTTCCAATGCTCTTCTCTACTTACGACTCAGTATGTATATAATATGTAAAAAATAATTATTCCTTAATTTTACGGAAATGGTAACATAACTGTAAATACTAAATAGTAAACTAAACAAACTATGTCATGTTCACGTCTTCATCACTTTCTGAAGTTGTTTCGTCGCTGTCGGTCTCAATGTTATTCTGCGATGTCCGTGTACTGATGAAGTACCAGAAATATTCAAATCATAACTTTCCAACAGCTGTATTACATCCAAATCCAACTTCGATTTGCGCTTTATAGGATGATGCTTACTCGTTATGAGTGGATCCGAAGATATTAATAATCGATATAAAAGGTCAGTATTGACCTAGAAAATTTTGCGGGAAAACCCCTCCCTATATCTTTTAAATATTTTCTTATTAGCTTCCTGAGCTTCTTCACTCAACTGTCCAATAGGTAATAGGGCTTTCTCTATAATAATAGGTCCATGAATCAGTACCTTGTGTACAGTAGGAGGCATATAATACCAAGAGTATGTTTTGACAAACAAGTCTGTTGTTTGCAAAGCGTAAGCTTTGAATTGGCTTATATTTATTTTAAACGTCGCACATTACTGCTTCCGAAACCTGGTTTCGCTTTGTCTATGATCAATGCAAGTTCAGTTTTAAATTCCATATGAATTCTTGTCTTGATGGATTGGACAATATTTTTATTATCATCTCCCCGAGCTTGCCATTTTTTTAACGGTAATTTGTAAGCTACATTCAAAAGACATTTAAAGAAGCGAATTCATGCATAAAGTGTCGATATACCAAACTGCAGTCCATATTCATTAACTGGAGCTTCCACACACTTTTGAATATTATTAAAATTAGTCGATGTTAACCCACACAGATAACATTTCATGGTAGAAGTCGTATCTGTTAGTGAATTACAGATCTTCCCGTCGACCATTGTGAACAAAAGCTTGTAACGTATAGTAGTACTGCGCGTACTACTGGTTTAAATACTACGTTAATCAAACGAGGTAATGTATACGTTTAATGTGGTTTTGACTCTAGCAGTATCGACACCTTAAATTAGTAAATGCTCGTTAAAAATTACCTACACAGACTCGATCAATTTAAGAAATGTTTAGGGCCAAATTCTAATGCTTCCTAAATTACTTAATATTCCGTTTTGCTACATTTAATAAATCGTGTGTCATCGTGAGCAAAATTGAAGAAAATTTAAAATGAGTGTCGTTTAAATAGGTGTATATTATCCTCTTCCCTAAGGGCTACTTCCAAGATACGATAACTTTTGTCAGCATGAACCTCCCTAAAAAAGAAAAGCGACCTGTCTCACTGTTTTGTTTTTCTTTTTTTAATTTCGAGATTTTTCAAGTGAAAATTTTTTGTTGAAATACCCCTGTGTTTGAAATGTGATATACATTATTGCCTATTTGATTGAATAGAGATTTCAATTTTTTTACCAAGCATTGAGTATTTTTTTAGACTGCAGATTGCTTTAAATTACCGAGCCCTAATTAATACCCATTTTTATTGTACATTTGGATTCCTTTTACTAATTAAACTTAAAATTGAGCAACTCGCATTAAAGTTATATTTATTATTATTATTAAACAAAAAATAAAAAGATAATAACGTACTTCACAAACCATCTTCAAAGGCTGTTCCATTCTTTAATACGCTTTCTTTATATTTCTTGATTACTATAAAACCACCAGTTGTCGCTTTTAGGGTTTGCGGAGAAATACCTGTACATGCAAGTGTAATTTTGGTTTTCGAATGCTAGCCATCTAATACGACCTTTTGTATCTATCTCTGAATTTGACTGTTAGGAGCAGGAGCACAATCTTAGTTAAAGTATAAATTATATCATGAAGAAGAAGACGAAGCTGATTCGCTGGAAAATATAAACATCATTTACCTATTAAGACACCGTTATAAAAATTTGGACCAGTAAGTCCTTTTAACTTTGATTCGGCCATCTATTAATTTTGGGTTTAATATGGAAAATATTTTATTTCGTAGAAACTATTGGTTTTAGGCTAGATGTTTTGATAAAAGTTATTAGAAAAGTTACAAACAATCAAAAATGCAATAAAATATATGGTATCCTATTTAATAAAATTTGTTACTACGGTCTCACTTAGTGATGAAGAAAGAAAATTAAAATTTTTATATCACAAAATATGTCCCTTATGATATAATTTAACATCATATGTTCACTTTGTTCCTGAGATATTGCATTTTCCTATTCCTCGCTAAACAGCCTGTATATAATCATCCAGACCTTAATATTGGAAATTTTAAAAGTACATTTTTTCATAAAGAAAAGGCACGAATTTCGGAAATTGGCCAAAGCCACTCAAATTTACACACACTAGTTTTCAAATACAATAATATAATAATAAATAACAATACTTACCAAACGAATCTGGTAGATAGCTATATCCATAGGCTCGCAAGATTTGAACACATGTGTTGGCTAAAAAAGCTACTAGGAGCAAAATAGTAAATGTGATCACAGCGACTAGACTTGAATCTCTTTGTAATAATTGTTTGTGCTTATTATGTGATGCTATCTGCATTAAAGCTGCCCCTAATAAACCCCATGTTAAAAAAGTTTCCTGAGCTGCTGCCAACCAACTCTGAAAAAGAAAAAAAATATTTAAGGTTGGTAGTGTTTAAGTCCAAAGAAAGTATAACCCTTTACCACATCGGCATTTAATGAATAACGCGACATGTTTTCGCCATTAGGACTTTCATCGTCAAGCGTATTAATATTAGATTAGAAAAAGAAAGAACCATCGAGTTCATATGCGTTGAGATTTAAACCGTAGCTAATATCAATTTAAATAATGAATTAGTTGATTAACCAAAGAAAAAGCATACAGTTCATCTAAGTTAAAATATAAAGGGAGCTAGTGCTGATTATTACTACACTTACTAAACTAATGTCAGGGTTACTTAAACCTTATGTACTTAGGTCGGATTTTTCCATAATTAATCTATTATGACGGCATACAAACCTTTGGATTAAGAAAAAATTCGCTCCATGAAGTTTCTGGAAATATGATATTTACAAATTCCGGTGGCATCATTCCAAGAATTTTAGCGCAGAGCACGAAAGTGGCAAAAACAGGAAGAAGTGTAAACACGTAAATAACTTTTCCATAAGATCTTAGCCCTTTACTGAGAGAAACAAAAACAATCATCCATACCACAGCCAAATTAAAGGCTAATTGAAATTTTATTGTTCCGTATGATGTTCCAGATGTTAAATGGCGTCTCTGTAATACCACCCCACTAAAGTAATCAGGAATTGTTTCACTTAACTTAAAGGTTCCATTCCCAGGTACTTGAAACTCTAAAAAAAAACAATAATGATAGACTAAAGAATTTGTTATCAAAATGAAACATTGTCTTTTATATTCATCCATCAGTATATTATATTACTACATTTTGTCCTCCTAACAATAATCCTAATTTTGACATTAGGACATCAATAAAATGGGTAAAAAAAGGTTATTTTCTACATTAATATGCGTTTTATACTAATACGCTTATAAGAAAAGCGCACGATTTCTAATTAAATCTTGATGAACTATACGGGTAGAGTAGGCGCTCAATATAACGAACATGGCCAATAGTGAACTACTTCATACAGGTCGAAACAGCCAAATGGAATAAATTCAATATATCAGTTATTGTACATATTTATGAAACATCTCGATAAAAGTTAATTTTAGATTATAAAATGACATCCTGCATCGCAAAAATTTCATCCCTAGATGCAACCCCTTTGAGTTACCGTTTCAACCCATAATTTTTTTAATTGGAAGTAGACGCTTGGTATACCTCACTTGAAAGGTCTTTCTATTTTCTATTTAAATAAATCATAGTTGGTACATTTATTTAAAAAATGAACAGTACACAAAATAATTTATCACCTAGATAAAATATTCTACAATAATAACTTATAGCGCCTCGTCCGGTTCGTTCTCGATAATCATAAAGGGACCAAAAACAATTTCGATATCCTTTTTTGATTTTGTAAAAAAGGAAAAGTAAAAACTAATCAACCTTATCATAATCAACTGTACTTTTTGTCGAAAACACAACAGTAACTTTCTAAAACTGTAAGAAAATTATACAGTGGTCATCGAATCGTGCTTCAGTTATCTTTTTGCAGAGTTTGATAATTTAATATGAGTGATTTAACAGAAATGCATAAAATAATAATTTTACAAATTATCGGTAGGTACGGGAGAATGACCATCACGATCACCAGACCTGACGCCTCCGAACTTTTTTTTCACGGGATTATATGAAAAGTACAGCATATAAAACCAAACCTCCCGACGTAGCTGACTTAGGAGCAAGAATAACGCTTGCGATTGCGTCAGTGACACCAGAAATGTTGAACAATGTTATGAGACATTTTTATTCACAATTAAGATGCTGCAAAGACGCTGGAGGCTACCATTTTGAACATATTGTACATTAAATATGGCTTGTTTTTTATATTGTTAAATGAAGACATTAGATTTATATTTTGTTGTTGAAAATTGAAATTAGTTTTTCTAACTGTTAATTTTTAAATTATTATAACAGTCATGACATTTTCAAATGGAGAATAAACAAACCTTTTAAACGAGATTTAACAAGCCCCGATTTTTGGTTTAAAAATTTAGGGGTTGCAACTGTAACTCAAAGAGAGTTGCATCTAGGGATGAAGTTTTACGGTGAAGGATGTCATTTTATAATCCAAAATTGACGTATCTCGAGATTTTTCATAAACTTGTAGAATAATTGAGACTCGCAATTTATTTCATTTGGCTGTTCCACACTGAAGCTTGCTATTTTGTGTTGTATACAATGGTTAGAATCAGAATCCGATTCAAATCTGATTCTAATCATTGTATACAACACAACATGGCAAGCTTCAATTTCCTTACCCATGGCCTTCTGAGCCTTCTTCTTAATAGAGAAAGTTTCGGGAAGGAGTTGAAGACAATTAAACATATAACTGAAGTAAATGGGTTCGACCTAAATATTATTTATAGAGTTATTAATAGAAAAATATTTAAATGTCAATTGGTAAATACCACCACTTTCCGAGTTGACGAAAACAATAACTTTAAGCTCGTCTCACTTCCATTTGAACCCTAGCTTACGCAATTAGGATGCTGCCAAGATGTTGGAGGTACCCATTTTGAACATCTACAGTAAGTTTGGTTTGTTTTTTATTTTGTTAAATGAAAATATCAAAAACTATTTTTTTACTGTTAATTTTTGAAATAAATATGGCAACCATATGACATTTTTGAATAGAGAATGAAAATACCGTTCAAATAAAGTATAACAAGTCCATATTTTTGTTTAAAAATTTAGGAGTTGTGACTGTCACTCAAATAGAGTTGCATCTAGGGATGAAATTTTTACGGTGGAGGATGTCATTTTATAATTTAAGATCGACGTGTCTCGAGATTCTTTATAATTTTGTAAAACAACTGAGACATAGAATTTATTCCATTTGCCTGTTCCACACTACATAGTGAACGCAATAGTATTTTTTTTCACACTTTAATGTAAAATAAAATTTCATCATAACACTCAATGAATTATTGCGTTGTTTTGTTATTGGTTTCTATGGAAAAGTCAATACAATTTTGTCATAACCAATTTTGTCAATTTTGCTGCGTTTTTGCAAGATTATATCGTTTTCTAATTGCGAATGAAGTTACAAAAAATGTTATCTATATTGGGTTGTTCGGAAAGTAATTTCGTTTTTTCTTATGGAAATGAAAGACAGTTTTCGTATAATAAACAAATACTTTATTAAATTATATATTGGCCGTTCTGGTCCAACACCTTTTGCCATCTTTCTGGTAGTAGCATAGTTCCACGCTCATAAAATGTTTGGTCTTTGTTGGCAAAAAACTGATCGAGGTGGTTTTTGACCTCCTCATTGGAGGTGAAAGTTTTACCGTCTAAAAAATTTTGGAGTGACCGGAACAAATAATAATCCGATGGTGCCAGGTCTAGAGAATATGGTGGGTGTGGCAGTTGTAAAAGCTTTTGCCGAGTGACCAAACTTGTGTGAGGTCTCGCGTTGTCTTGGTGAAACACTACACCTTTCCTGTTGATTAGTTCTGGCTTTTTCTGTTGAAGTGCATCATTCAGTTTGTCCATCATTCAGTTTGACAGTAGACTTCCGAATTAATCGTTGTTATCCGGTAAAAGCTAAAAAAAAAAACGATTCCTTTAACACCCCACCAAACAGACAGCATCACCTTTTTTTGGTGAATATCGGCTTTGGAAATGGTTTGAGCCAGTTCATCCTTTTTGCTCCATGACCTCTTGCGTTTGACGTTGTTGTATACAACCCATTTTTCGTCCCCAGTGATGATGCGCTTCAAAAACGGATCATTTTCGTGACGTTTGAGAAGCGAATCGCAGACGTCAATGCGGCGACACAGATTTCTCTCCGTAAGAACATGGGGAACCCATACATCGAGATTCGAGGATAATCCCAGACCTTTCAAGTGGTCATAAGCTAAAGAATTTGATAAATTTAACCTCAATCCGATCTCACGTGTTGTTATTCGCCGGTTCGCATCAACTAATGCCTTTATCGCGTCTTTATCAGCTTCAACCGGCCTTCCCGAACGTGGTGCACCTTCAGCATCAAAATTGCCGGATCGATATTTAGCGAACCAGTTCTGGCACTGGCGTACTGTCAACACACCTTCTCCACACACATTGGTCAGTTTCTTTCTGGCTTGAACAGCATTTTTACCCTTTCTGTAGTAAAACAGTAAGATATGTCGAAAATGCTGCTTATCGCTCTCCATATTTAAAAGGGCACCAACCAAAAACTACTGTGCAGAATTAATCAAATTTTTTCACAACCAAGTCTTGCTATGTCAGCTCTCAAAATAAAGTTGGGTGCAAAAAATACCATTAAATCCTCTGTCGGAAAAAAACAAAATTACTTGCGAACAACCCGATAATTCCTGGCTTAAATATGTTTTTTTGTTACTCGAGTGATTTATATCGCCTTCGGTTCGTGCTATAAACGCCACATTTGTAAAAAAAACACCATTTCAGACACTTGTTGTACCGGGATATCAAAAATTATCTTGGTCAAGAGTGGTTGTGGAATATAAAACGTATCGGTATTATAAAAGGTGATTCTAAAAGTAGTACCATAAATTAGGGATCGCATTTAAGGGCCCAAAATAAGACGAAAAGTTTATATAAACATGTGTCGTAAAATGCTTCGTTTCCGAGTTACAGAGTGTGGAAGGTTAGTTCCTGTTTATTGTTTTCAATTAATAGTTGTTTGCAGATATTTGAATGAAATTTGGCACAACTTGATACCGTTTCGAGCCCTTTCAAAAAATCTAGGAATTAATTTACAGAACGAAACCAGAGGAGAGTATATCCAGAGGGGCAGTGCTTAAAATGTGCCTTATTTATTTTGTGTGCCATTTTGTTGAAAATATAAACCACAAACTTTTTTACGTTAAAAAGGTGCTCTTATTAAAACTATATTGTTAGCCGTTTTCGAATAAAATGCATTTTTATATCTCGATGCATTAAAAAGACTCCCCCAAAAATCTCGGATGTAACACAAAGTTGACTTTAAAATGAAAGAAAACCTGTGGTATTTTTATTACTCAAAATTTACTTTAGAAAAATATTATTTTTCACTAATAATTAAGTAAAAAAAATATTTAGTAAATATTTAATAAATAACAAATTTAAAAACATTAGCTTTTGTTCACAGAAATTGTTCAAAGTGACCACCAGTGACAAGAAAACATGGAAATGTCAAAACTGGTTATTTTCTTTCATTTTAAGGCCAACTATGTGTTACATTCCATATTTTTGGGCAAGCGCTTTTAATGCATCGAAATATAAAAATGCATTTTACTGAAAAACCGCCGACAATATCGAATTCCAGTGGAAATACCTTTTTTATGTACAAATATTTGCAGATCATATTTTTGTTCAAAAATTGCCACAAAAGTGCACACAAAATAAATAAGGCACGTTTTAAGCACCACCCCTCTGAATATACCCGCCACTGGTTAAATTGTGTTAATTAATTCTTAGATTTTTGGAAAGGGCACAAAACGGTATGGAGTTGTGCCAAATTTCATTCAATTATCTGTACACGTTTCGCAACTATTAAATAAAAAACTATAATCAGGAAGTAACTTTCCACACCCTGTAACTCGGAAACGAAGTGTGTTGCGACATATGTTTATTTTGGGCTCTAAAATACGATCCTGGATTTATGGTACTACATTTAGAATCACCTTGTATAATAAAATAGTTTACGTAATTTATTAAATTAACAGGCATGTCGACAGGGGAGACTACGTCCCAGACCGCGGATGACAGGAGGTCCCATGAATAGAGCCCAAGAAAGTAGAAGATGTCCTTTTTTTTAGTCTCCACGGAAATTTTTAGAGCATAATTTATTGTGCGGTGATATCTTGTCTTATTTAGTTTTAAGACATTTTATTTTTTTACTTAGACTATACAAGTCATGTAGATGCCATTTTATTATTTGTTTATAATAGGTTTGTTCCAACCGAACATCAAACTAGTTTGCAACCGTCCGGCGCATGTGCATTCAAAATTTACCGTTCCAACCAAGTGCAAACTCCAACCCAACTGGCAGTCCGGTGTTCCAACAGTGCTCTGACTAGTTCGTGAATTCATTTGTGATCAATCAGAACAGTCAGCAGCCGAGAGCTTGTACTGGCAGTTGGGAACATGCGCAATAAGTAATCGATAAGCGGTATCTAATTTCTCAGCTGTTATTTGTCAATACGATTGTCAAATGTTTTGATCTTGTCGGAGCAAATGTAAATTGTGTTGTTAAGTTCTGAATTCTATTTTTAATCCACTATATTTGCCCAAAAATAACAAAAATGAATTTCGTAGAGGGATTTATATGTGATGAAGATTTATTTTCATCGCTTTCGATTGAGACAGACGGCGAAGACCAGAGGTTTTCCAAGAAGTCCCAAAGTGCGTTCCAACGTGTACAATCCCAAACCAGTCGGAGTATAATACGGAATGCACGCATGCGTACGAACTAGTTCATGAATTAGTCGGAAACTAATCAGAAATGTTCGGTTGGAACAAACCTAATGTCATTACTACTAGTCTGCAAAAGTAGTACGAATTATAGCACTGGATGTTATATCTTTGTCAGATTAGCTGTTAAAATATATGGATATACAATGAGATATCATTTTAGCATAAGAATATTTCTACAACTTTTTATTTTTCATTTTCTTTCGTATTTTTCAATTATTTATTTCAAACTTCTTGAGCATCTCGGGGGGGGGGCACTTGCCCCTGGTGTCCCCCCTCTGGATCCGCCACTGTTTCCAGAACGATAAAATCTCTCAAAATATTTAACTATAGATTTAATTATAGATACCATCATCGCCCAAAAATAATGAATTTTTCAATTTACAATAAATCATAACTACAATCTTACTTACTATCTCTATAATACATAAACGGCTCGGCCCATCTGTATTTATCCATTTTAGTAATAAAAGAATCTCGAAAAAACACAAACATCCACGATACTCCTATAATACTGTACAGGCCTATAAGAACCTGAGATAAGAGCAAAGAAACTCCCACTCCTTGGAATAAAGGCGAAATTCTCCACATGTCTATAACTCCAGCGCCCAATTGCTGGCCCAAACATATTTGTAGGGAAAACAAAGGTAGTCCAAATACCATAGAAAGAAAAAAAAATTGGAATATGAAGTTGGCGCCAAAATGAACTGTTAATATAGCAAATCTTGAAATGTTGAATAATCCTAACGTGCATCCGAGACATGCCATCATTGAACTTAAGCTGTGCGGCCATTGCCCTATGGGACTTTCCGCTTCTGGCATATCGTTTTGCCTTGGTCTTTCACATGATCTGAAAAAAAAAAACAAAATTAGAGCTACATACAAAATTTATTCTAATAATTTATGCATTTACATGTTTATTAATGGGACATAAGCATAATCACAATTTGAACAAAATCATTACTAAGATACATTTTATCTTGTTGTAATAATAAAAAAGAAGGATTCTGAGATAAGGTGGAACCTGTGGTGTTATCCTTTTTTTGCCTAAGGTGCTTCTGCCATAAGCGGCATATCATACCTATAACCCTTTGAGTTAGGCTGTTAAGACGACCTGTAGTCATACTAGAAACAATAAAAGACACAATACTACTGAAAGTACTCATGTGTCAATTTTTCTAGATGATAAAGCAACTTCTTTTAAACTCGCTAAGACGTGGCTGAAAAGATGGCTATTCTTTATATCAAAGAAACCAAATATTGAATTAAAAATACCAGTTATTCTCATTTATACATCGTATAGTATGTTGCGAATTTTTAAACAATAATCTGAGTTGAATCAAATATTTATAGACGTATTGATTAGGCGACAAAAGCTTTAATAAATTAAGGAGCCGTTTCACTAACAACGACAACCTTAATCTTTAGTAGATTTAATAGTTTTGTCGACCTTTCAGGGTAGTTGTTTCAATCATTTTAATTTATAACCAATCAAACCTTACAATTATTTATTAACACGAAATTTCGCGAAAAAAGTTGAGATTTGAAATTTATAAAAAAACCTAATTTGAAAATTCCAATGCTGAACTTACAATTTTGATAAAATAAGGGCTATTAACGTTTTACTCAAAAACTTCTAGAAAAGGCCAAAATACTAGAAGGAGACTAAATTTAAAAATTTTGGGAAAATTTTCCTAAAAAATCTAAAATTTAAAGCAGAGTTTTGATAATTTGTAATAAACCGTATATCTTTTCTTTAAAAATAATACTGGTTAGTGTTGTGAAACTTAAAAATGAAAAAAAAGCGGTATAAAAACGGCATGTTGATAAATACTCGAGTATTAGATATTATTGCGTTCCATAAAAATAAATAGTTTTAGCTAATATCTATAGTGATTCAAAGTTAAATAAAAACATTTGAACGCAACGAAATGTGTTTTTGGATCCCTTCGAGCTAATTATCGTAATTGTATGTGTATTACGTATTTAAACATTATGGAAAAATAATGGAATTCACTTCAGCTGCACTCTTTTGTTAAAGTTATTCTTCTGTTTGCTGGCGTGTGACGTCACACGCGTCATATCATCAGCACCATTACAGAAACATCATTTGACGCGGTTTTTATAAATTTAAAATTTAATACTGATTTTTGTAGGTAATACACTAGATCTCTCGGAAATATCGATGTGGTGTGCTTATTATATAATAAAGAATAATTTAAAATGATTTTATTTTCAAGTGACTAATTTGAAACCTAAATTTCAAAGCTAAACTCAAATCTTGCCTTTTTCCATAAATTCAACTCCAGTTTTGGGAATAATTTAGAAATATTTCTGGTATTTTATTTCATTGTTTGTAATTTTCAACAAATTTCCACTTTTACCTTAACAGGAACGGATCCAGAAGGAAGCAATGGGGGCAATGCCACCCCCCTCCCCCTAAGGAACCAATATTGTGGAGCAATTTTTTTGGTCATCAAAATGAATTCCAGAATATTGTAGAAGACGAATTTTGGCTTAATCTACCTTTTTTTATAGTCGTCAAATTTTATTCCAGGATATTGTAGACATTTTTTCTAGCCAATCGACCTTTTCTTTGATCGTCAAATATTATTTTATTATTTTTGAACACTGTAGTGTGGAGCAAATATTCGATCAATCTACCTTTTTATCTGGTCGTCAAATTTTATTTGTAGAAAAATATCTTTTTGCCCGACAGAATTTATTTATTTTCAAATAGATTATTTGTTGATAAAAACATATATTTTAACATTGCAAATGTTTATGTGGAGATATGGGGTGAAGTTTCGGGTTTTCGTTCAAGCTAGAGAGAATACGGTGTCGCTCGCTCTAACATACTCGCCAGTCGAGCGCTCTCGGCGTCGAGAGGCCGGCGTGAAAACTATGGGAGAATGTTAAGTTTACAGTTCACCGCAGTGCACCATATTCGTTTAATCCAGTGACGTTTCATCGGATAAGCCTATCAGCTATGGATATTAAGATTATGAAAGATAGCGAAAAGTGTAAGACATATCGAGAGGGTAAAAAACGTTTACGAGAGATTGAAAATAGAGAATCTAGTGAGTTAAGTACGAAAACACCGCTAACAAAAACTGAACACAACAGGCGGTATCGTGAGCATGTAAAGATGCGCAAACTTAAAGGTTCTGAAGTTTGCACGGGCTACCCAAGTCAGCGGCCCTTAACTGAGGGGTTATAATTCCATTATTATGCTGTAAACTCTTACCCTAAATCCAATTCACGTACTGTCTTGAAAATCTTGAAATATTCAGTAAACGAATGTGGTAAAATATCTGCACTTATAATTTTTAGGGCTCAAATAAATGTAAATTACTTTTACAATAAAGTTGACAAATTTTTGCTTGGAGATTAAATATATTTTAACATTTCATTGTTTTCGCTTTGTACTAAAATATTTCTTTCAAGAGCCATGAGCATAGATGCCTTAATATTATTTTGATTTAAATTATTTCGTAGTCTATTTGGTTATACGAGTATATTTCAATTTAAAAAATAATCTTTCAGAAGAAACGTGGCTAATGGGAACTGTAAATTTAGAAAAGATAAACATTGCACAAATAACCTTAAAAATAGAAAAAAGTCGAAAAAAAAAATTTTAATATTCAAGTTTTCACTCGAAATCTCAAATCGAATACTTCGATATTAAGGTCGAAAATTAAAAAAAATAGCTAAATAAGGTCAAAATTTTTAATTCAGAAAAGTTGCGAGAAAAACAGTAAAAAAAATAGACAATTTTAGAAAAATATTCCAGGATTTCAAAAAATTCATAATGTTCTAAAATTTCAAAACATATGTCAACATTTTGAGGTTAAAAATATAAATATAATATATAAAAAAAAAATATATAAATATAATATAAAATTTTGCAACTAAACCAAAATCATTTGAAAAAAATTAAAATATTTCATTTAAAGTCAAGATTTTAAATAAATGACTTGTTTTCTTAAAAAAAGAGTCTTGATTAAATTTAAAACCTTAAAAATAAAAAATTAAAGCTTTAACACTGGTTGAAACCTTTATATTGGTGTTGGAAATAAGAGTAGAAAGTAAAGTTTGGATTTTGGGATTTTAAAATTTGAGGAAACCCATCACTCATGATTTAATAAAAAAGGGGATCTTAAACTTCGAAAAAAAAGTGGACATTACAAAATTTCGATAAAAAATCTTGAGTTTTTGAGTTTATATGTTTATAATTTTAAGAATTTTTTAGGCTGAGGTCACAATTTCGAAAATAAGTAAAATCTTTAGAAACATTTAGAATTTATTATTTAACATGAAAATTTGAAACAAACCGTAAATATTTATTGACAGTTTGAGAAAAATAAATGACATTTTGAAAGGTTGAGGAATTTTGTGAAAAAGTCATAATTTCAAGAAAATACTCTATATTTATTTTTTTAATGCAATATCTTGGGTTAGACTCGCAAGACTGATGTTCAAATTTTGAATCTGTTTGAAATCCGAAGTTTTAAGAAAAAACACAAGAATTGCAAGTTTAATGTAGAAATTTAAAAAAATGGAAATTGTGGAAAAAATTATTAAATTTCGGAAAAGTCCAAAATTTGTGTTTATAATTATTTTGAAAGCATAAACGCATAATTTTATAAATACTTGACGGATCAACCAAAATAATCAATAAGTAATCGAATGCCGGGTTCGCTACGTTCTCTTCTAAAAAACTTAGATGCACACTTGATGACTTTTTCGTTTAAATATCCGATAAAATTTTAACTGACATAAATTGAAATTTACTAATTCAATCACACTCACTCTGTCATTATTAAACGGCTAGAGATAATTAAATACCATACCTGTTGCTAATTTAAAGCTCTCATCACTTCCCATTTTTGTTTTCAGATTCATTTAAGTGGTCAGTTCATTACGACAAGCGTATTTTTGATATTAAGAACTTTCATTATCTTTGCGATTCTGTGGAAGGAGATTTAAGTGACGTTATTGAATCATTGTCATTATCAACTAATTATTATTATTAATTAATTATGCAATAGGGTTGCTACAAGACCGCTTTAAAATAAAAGAACAGGTCACAACCGTCCTAAACATTTTTTTAATTCACAAGAACCACATAACCCGGTCTAAGACAACTAATTAACTGTAATAAAGGTTTTAGAGCTTTCGGCAGAAAAGGGAATTACTTTTATTTATTATTCCCATAAGAGTGGAAAAATTAAACTATCATGCAAAGCGAAAATGGCAATCAGTACAACCAGTACAGCTCTAGTTTTAATTAGAAATAGGTGCAGTAACTCTAAACAATGTCCAGCATTGTTAAATCTAGGGTGTCAAGCGAACATCATTACTTCAGCATTAGTTAAAAAATTGCAATTTCCTTTAAAAGAGTTTGAAGTAATGTAACATGAATAAAATCACATCTAAACGAATTCACGTGTGACCTGGAATATGATAAACAAAATCACAGAACCAACCTCAATTTTTAAGATTGATAAATTTGTCATTCAACTGCCCTCTAATGTTTTTGTCGATGATCCTGATTTCAATGCGAAATAATCTAAATAGATTTATTAACTGAAACATGTTTATTTTGGGGGTAATTAGAAATTCCATTGAAATCAGAAAAAATTAGCTTCATTTTCAAGAAACCAAATTGGGTTGAATGCAGCTGGTCATTTAAAAGTCCATTCAAAGAAACAAAAATATGACATGCAATTCAAAGACCATGAATTCTTGTCAGGAAGAACAATTACATGACCGGGGCAATAAATGTTAGGATCAAGAGGAAACTGAAAACAAAACACGTTTATCTCAAGAAGAAAAGGCCAGGAATAACACTTTCAAGATAATTACTACTTACGAGCACCCTGTGGTCTATTCATTGTAACGTTGCCTTTCAAAAAGGAAAGAAGGCACATTCAGTGTCAATAAAATGATTCTTAAACTTGGAAAAAATAGGGATGACAGAATAAGAAACACTTGCCGGAATGACAAATTTCTAAAATGTACTACTTATCCAACCAAGGGATTCAAACAAACTGTGAAGGGCCATAAAATTCATGTGGTGTAAGAAACATCTGCAAACACTTTCAACACAGTCAGCCTTAACGACATTTTAGTCAGTTATAAAAAAAATAAAAACTCAACGTAATTGTTGTATTGTTGTAAATCAATACATATTTTATTATTATTATTTACTACTTCGAAGATACATAGATAATTGTCGTGGCGAATTTCAAAGGGTGTCGGATAACACAAGGGTCGACGTCACTAAGATTCTAGCCTTAATAATATAAATAAATAAAGGTTTCATATTTCAACACGATCGGTAAAGAGGTTATGAAATTATTAATTAAATTATTTTTTATAACAACTTTGAAAGTCTGCAATTCGAAAAGTAAACGTTTTTTATTATTATTTTTTTCGTAATTCGTATTTATTTATCATTCTGAATCAACTGCCAAGCGTTGTCTTTGAAATTTGTAAATACCCTACCTACATAATCTTGTATGTTAAATAAAGTGTTAATTATGTTTCTATTTGGTGTTATCATTTCCAATGTCTCCGTTGGTTTGCAAGGATTGTGAAATGTGTGAATTTTTTTTTAGATTCTTAGTTGTCAAAATTACATCAAGTTCCTCGAAGATAAACAATATCCCTAACCAAAATCTTAAATCTATTAATTCCTCCTTTTTAGAATCATTTATAAATGCAGAAAATATAATTTTTTTAAATTATCAGTAATTTCTTAAGATCTTAAATTTTTAATTATATATACAAAACATGTTTAATAGAAATGTTCCTTTGGTCTTTTAGAAATATCGACTTAGATCTTTAATTTAGCTCTTTTTTCAAAATAATTACATGAATCTTGAAAATCAAATCTTTTCACAAATTCCAAATTTAAAAATGCCATTTTTGCCACAATTTTATCTGGAATCTTCACAATTTTCTCATCACATTTAAAAGTAATATGGTAGAAATTTCAACTAGCTCAAATATTAAATTTTTTTTTATTTTTGTTTATCGTTGTTTGTCACAAAGGTTGATCACGTTTTTGTAACTAGGACCGTTTTTATATATAAAACAGTTTTTAGAAATACAGCTTTCCTCGAAATTTTGACGTAAATATATAAATAATTTATATGAATCCAATTCCCGTAACCTTTGCTTTTGATTCGGCCGAAACCAAATTAAAAGCTCAAATTTGGTTTCACTGTGAGCAAAATCTAGTATCAATCATTGCCATTTTGAAGGTATTTATACCGGCTGTCCCGTATCGTTATGTTTACATTTTGGGAGCATAAACTGGGCTTAATTATAAGACTAAAAAACCGAAAGGTTGTAGGTCGATTTTCTTTTAATCAAAAGTTACAGGTCTATAAAATTATTCAGAGAATAAGCAGAGCTAAGCAATTTTTTTTAAATTTATGTTACACACTGTTAAAAAAAAAGAAATTAGAGAACTAGGTAGTCATACAATAGTGCCAAGAGAATAAAATTAATATTCAACTTAGATGAGTAAACCTGACGATAATAAAAAATTCGTTAAATACTCGTTTCAGCTACACCAATTCGTTTAATAATTTTTCCTACGTCGGCCTATATATTCACTGTTTTCTTCACAACTTACGAGAAGGATAGATAGAACAAGTAAATGGATATAATGTAAGTCGCATCGATTTCATATCCACACTAATGAGGATTTTTAGATTCAAAATAATACCGTAAACCCCGTCATACTGACGTATCAGCGCTTCTAGTGCAGAATCAATAAAGAGCATCCTAGATTTTTTCTCAAGCTGTAAGTAAAATATCCAAGATATTATTACCTTAGGGTGCGTAGATTAGACAGTTTATTCCGTACATTTCTCTATTATATAAGAATATATCAAGTAAACTATCCTGAGAGAAATTATCTGAGACTAATCACAGAGCTGTGAGATAAATTAATCGACACAAATTACAGCCAGTGTCTGATATTTTTCTCAGAAGTTGTAGTCGTTTACTTTCTCCCCAGATATCTCATGGGATTAACTATTGTATATTACTTATAATATTGAGATACTATCCCATATAAGTAATTTGCAAATTTACTTTTACGGAAATTTAATTTTTTTAGGAATTGTTATTAATTTTGGTCCTAAGCAATGGATTTTGATAAAAAAAATCATAATTTCTCATATAGAAGTTAATTTTTTGGGCGCATAATATATCTATCATATGCTGGGCAGTAAGCACTATTTCTGATTAAAACGAATGGTTAACGCGAATGCCCATCGTATGATCATACACCGAGTAAAAAAATGCCTAATAATATATGATATTGAAAGATTTGGAAACTTATACTGCTGTCAGAAGTATACGAAATCAATATCAACAATGAAATATATTATATAATGCAATTTTCAAAAATTAGGCCCCGATAAATTTAGCACAATGCCATGTCTAAATTGACGGCTAATAAAAGTTGCCCAAAATACAAAAAATTAACAGTTTCAGTTTTTCCGTTTTAATATAATCATACAACATTCCTTTATAAAGCTATAACAATAGCCATAAACGTTTAATTACGCTGTCTGTAAATTTTTCGTAACCTTAGATAAACATCATCATATGGTCGTTAATGGGTTAACCATTTAAAGCAGCAAAGACGTTTTATGTCGATACTTTATCACAACAAGAAGGGTCAGCAATTTTATTCAGCTACATTTGGGTCATACTGTAAACGGGCAAGGAAATTTAGTCTCAGATATCTGCGATTTCTATCAAGAAATAAGTCTCCAACGTAAACGCACCCTTCTAAATCAAATAGTAAATATGTGTATTTTGTTGCGATAAATTTATAACTTTTGATTGATACAAGGACACTTGATATAAAGTATATTACAAAATGTAAATGTCATATGAAAAATTATTGACATGTTAAATTGTATTTTTGTTTTTAATGGATCATAGTCGTAGGAAAAATTCGCTGTACAACTCGAGCGAATTGTCCATATCGCACTGGAACGATTGAGGTACTCCGCCTATGGCGTCGTGCTCAAACTTCGTTCTCGTGTAATATGCACATCACATCCGCTCTTGGTGTATAAACTACTATAACAATGAATTAGTTGCATGGCCACCTAGATCACCCGACCATAACCCTATAGACTTTTATTCCTGGGGATGTGTGAAAAATTCATTTTACAATAAAGTTTCAAACACGAGATAAGATTGAATTGAATGTATTCTGCAAACTGCTCAACAAATTCGGATACTGGGGTTGCAAAACCATCATAATGAGCATTTTAGATAAACATATTTTTCAAAAACTGACCTTTTTACAGATTACTTGAAAATTATTGAGCGAGAACTTTCTAGGACAAAAAGTAGCATATTTTCTTTTCTTTGTCTAATTTGAAGTAATTTCTGCCAATTTTTGTCGAAATCATTTCAGGAATTGAGAAGAAGAAGCAAACATGTAGGCAAACACACATTTTAGCATTCATCATCCTGATTTGGACTTTCATAATTATGAATAATTTACCAGCAAATCCAATAAATTACTTACATCTAGTTTTGTTTTAATAGTTTGCAATCTAATCGGAGGTTTTCCTTTTTCCTGAACCTTTTTTTCATAATCAAGAGATATGCTAATGTTTCATTTTTATTTACTTCTTCAATTTGTAGCAGTATTGTAATAGTTGTTGTAATTTCTCTAGAAATATTTATGAATATTTACAACTGAAATATTAAATGCTACCGGATTATAATTTTTTGACGCAACAAGTTAAAAACAAATAAGAAACGGTCAGTGAACTGCATATCTCCTTATGATTTTTAACACGAGTTTATAAGATGCACTAGTAAGCTCGGTAATCACGTCTTTTTAATATGTCACCACGAATTTTAAAATTGACACATCGTAATTCAAAACACACCTCACTTATGATTCAACAAGTCAGAGAGATTACAGGTCAAGCGACTTAGCCTGACAAAAGCACCGTAAACATAATGGTAACATCGTCAATGTGTAGCAGATGCCAAGCATGCAGTTCTGTCTCTCCAGAGAGCCGAAGGAAGCAAAGACCGTTAGAGGGGATCGGTGACCTGCTGATATTAAAATGTTCATTTACGGTCCCGTGGTGGTCTGTGGCGGATCGAAAATACATTGCTATAGTGTTTACCTATCATGTAATTTTTAGCGTTCCAACGCTTTGTGAATATCACAGATTATAGAAGGATAATAGACTATCGTAAAAAAACGGTGTCGAAAAAGCGTCTAGAAAGTAGGTAGTACCTTCTCGTGATATCTGGAGTCATTGAATTCTAATACCAATAAGGAGCGAAGTAAATAAATATTACTGCTAAACAGCTGTTGAGAAATGTCAAAACTTACCGATTCTGTTTAATTTTAATGTCATCCTTACGGCTCTTTCACACGGAGAGTCGTAAGACTCGCACTCGCGAGCGAGCGGACGGCTCCCAAGATTGAAATGCAAAGAGTACAATGGAGCTTTCACACGGGACGAACGGGCCTTTACATGGGAAGGTAGGAGCGGAAAAAGCTCGCGCTCGCGAGTGCGAGTGTGAAAGAACGTTCATATTATTTTACGAAGAAGATGATGTAGGAGACATCTAAATTGTTTTAGGTGTTTTATTTGTAGTCTTTCAACGAAATAACTGAGCTGCAAGTGCTATTATGATTTCTCGCTCTACTGATTGGGCGCTCTATACATGTCCACGGACAAATATTTTCAGCGAAAGAGAAAAAAGAAATAGTCGAAGCTGCTCCACTTTCCATACGCATTTTAGTCAAATTTCTATATATAGCCAATAACTATACGCAGTGTAATATCTTCCCTCCTTCTGTTATTATTATCTGTGGTTAGTTTACGAAAAAATTGCTAGTTTAGAGAAAATGTCGTCGGGAGATGAATTGCTCAATTTCCCAAATGCGAATGGAATCACATAAGGGTAGTTGCTAAGTTGATAAGATTATACAGTGTGTCTAAAGTACGGAATGGTAATTTTTGAAAAGTGCGTTTTAGAGAATAATACGTTTCCTGTGACATATTTACAATATGGTCAGTAATTCCAAATGATTTGGCCTATATTAGCACTCTGGTTTCAAGGACATCATCAAAAAAAGTTCAAGGGGTGTCAAGTTCGAAGATCTGGCTGGCCACTAAGTTATTCCACTCTTACCATTGAATAGCCCAAACACCTCCATTTGGGATGGTTGCATTCCGAAATTATAAGAAGTTATACTCTTTTTCATTCACTTAAATTTATTATTTTTTGTTTATTTTCTTACAAATGGATATAACAATTTGCCGCTTTCTAATGTTATTTTATTAGCTTACATCTAATATGATTTGGAAACCTATATTTGAAATTTTAAATTTTGAATTTGGTGAAACGGACTGGTCCTTAGTTATCTTCAAAAATTAAAATACAAATCTTGCCCCCTGAAACCAAGAAAGTTGCTCTTTGCAACCTTTGCTGTGTTTTTTAATCTTTCTTGGTCTCAGGGAACAAGATTTGTATTTCGATTTTTAAATTTTGAAAATAAATTTTTGACCTTTTTACTAAATATTTCTATAAACAAAAGACATATGTTATGACATTAAAAAAAAAGCTGTATTTAAAAATGTCAAAAAATATATAGGTTTCTTTTAATAAAATTAAACATGTTTCCATAGCGACAAGAACTGCAAACATAAATAAAAAGTTGAGGTTACAATAATATCCGTTATTAATAACCATTCATTTTTGATAAAGGTCATTCTTCTGTAAAACCTATATGTTTCAAAAATTACGGGCACTATTCCACAATTCTATTGGGACACTAATATTTCAATAACGAATTCATGCAAGTGCGAGATGAATTTTTGAGATACTTGGTCCCAAACGGAAACAGATCTGTTGAAGACAAGCAACGGCCGGGACGTCCTTTGATCTCAAAAACAAACAAAAATATGCAAAAAGTGGCAAAAATAATTCCTTCAAACAGGCGATTGACTATCTGAGAGCTTGATGAACTGAATATCTCACATGGGTCTGTGAAAATCACTTTAACCGACAATTTGCAAATGAGACTAGTGAGTGCGAAATTTGCTCCCAGACTTTTACTGACGAACAGAAGGAAATTCGTGTGCCAGTTTGCATGGAATTAAAGAATTGTCTTGCTGCAAATCAAGACTTTATGGACACCATTATAACAGGAGATAAAAGTTTGGTGTATGATTGCTACCCTGAGATGAAAATTCAGATTTCCCAACGAAAACCGACTGGCTCTTCTCGCCCTAAGAAGGTACGTCAGTCAAAGTGGACGCCAAGGTCAGGCTCAATTTTTCTTATTGTGAGGGCATGGTGCGATCGGAGATCGTTCTCAGGGGAGCAACTGTTAACTCCGTATATTACAAAAGGTGTACTGCGAACGTTTGCGAAAAGATATTTGGAGAAAAAGATCAAAAAAATGTGCTAATGGCTCTTTCCCTCATCAGGAAAATATTTCTGATTCACCAATTGTTGGCCGAAAAGAAAGTTCGTGTCCGTCAACATTCGCCTTACTCTCCGGATTTGTGACCATGCGTCTTCTGGCTGTTCTAAAAGGAAGACATTTCGACACCATTTCTGCCACTCAGCAACGGATCAGCTCAAAGCTCTTCCGAAGGCAGCCTTCCAGAAATGCAATCATGGAATCGACGTTGGGATAAGTGCAACGCTAGCAAAAGGTGAATACTTTGAAGAAGATTAATTAAAATTTCTTGTAATTTTAGTACTTTGTTCGTAATAAAGCTAATCCTCCGTCGGGCGCAATTGATCAAATAGATACAAGGCCAAATATTTCAAAATTATTTTACACACGCAAAACTTAATAAAGCAGCCCTTTTAGGTATTCTAGTCTTCCCCCATGTATAGTTAGTTGATCACTGCATGTATGGCTTTGTCAAGTACAGGGAGGGATCCAATTTGAGACCAAAAGAATTCCTCAGGCAAGCGGTTAGCAAACTTTTTAGGACCCCGGTCCAGTTTCAGAAGGAAAATTGTTAAGTGGACCGCTCAACTGGAAAAAAAAATCGTGTCTGTCAAGTAAAATAGAAGATTTAAAAAATATCAGGTAATATTATCACCATTAAATTTAATATAATCATAATTAAGGTTCTATGGAAAATCCTAGGTTATTTCTAAATGTCATCTATTTTCGGAAAATTTTAATTTTAAAAGTTACAATAAAGTTGAAATTTCGCATTTTAGCTGAAAATTTCTAGATTGAAATAAAGTCTTTGAAAAAGATCGGCATTTGTAAGAAAAATGTTTCCTTCTTAAATTGAAATTGTTCAAATTTTTTATCGAAATAATTTTGATTTGAATTTCGAAATTTAAGGTTTGAAACTAGAAACTTCCACAACATGTTTTTTTTTTTTGATTCGGCATTTCTTCCGACGTTGAAGTGAAATTTCAGCTTTAAACCCAAAATTTTAGAAAATATTCTGTCTAGAAATTTTAAGTTTGTTTAAGTAATTTATAGTTTTTTTCTGCACATTTTAATTTTTTCTCAAAGTTTAAAAATGTTGAGAAGGTCAGCATATTCAACCAAAAAAATGTTTTTCTTGCGTTGAAATTTTGAATATTCTTTTTTTTTAATGTATACATTTTTTTACCAGATAATTTTATTTCCTCTGGCACTTTCTATTTTTTCATTAAGGTTTCATTTTCAAATTGAACGAACACTTGCGTTAAAATTTAGGATTTAGCATCCAAATTTGAAGTTAAAGTCAAATTTCTCAAATAAAAGTAGAAATTTCAAAAAAACGTTAACCACGCAAATTTGAATTTGATTTAAAAATGTTATTACCTTATTATGAATATCCAAAATTTTTATCGAAATTTATACTTTTATCTGAAATTTTCCACCTTGGAACATAAATATCGAGAGAATAATTTCTTAATTCCACTGTTTTTCGAAAATTGGAGTTTAAATTTTAAATTTAAAAATTAATGTCAAAATTTAAACAAAATAACGAGAAATGTGTATAAAACATGTTCCCATAATTAATATTCAATCAAAATTATAGAAAAGAGAAAGGATTAAAATGTCAAAATTTAAAAAAAAAGATAAAAATTCTTCATAAATAGGGTTTACTGCAGGAAGACAAAAATGAAATTTCTTATGTATTTATCAGTTTTATTAATGTTTTATAATTGTTTCGGGATTATAAGGAAGTTCTACTATAGTAATGTTTAAGGATTAATGTTGATAAATGACGTAACCTGCATTAAATACACATATACATATATATGTTAGCATATATAAGGTTATATTTAAATCTACGCTGTCCTTTTAAAAATAAAGAGCAAAAAGTGAATACTGCACAAAATTGAAATTCGTGGAACAATTTTGCTTGTAAGTATACATAAATATCCATCAGTAATATGTAACCGTCTTACAAAAATTAGAATGGTCATAGCCATACAGCTGTGCGTTAAAATTTGATTTCATCAGATCTTATTTTGTCAAGATCTTATCGGGCTCAGATCGTTTATGGGATGATGTGTTGTTTGGCATTTTTAGATATGAATTTATTCTGGTAACAACTTTTGTTTTACTGAGTACCTCTGATCGAAACGGGACATGCTCAGTCTATGTATGATAAAATAGATAAAACATGAATATAATCATCCCTTGAGAAATTAATTCAAGGTTATACGTTAAATATTTTCAATATCTTGAGGTTGTGTTATCAAACTATTTAAAGAGAAAGGGGCAAACTTTAAATATAGTATTATCCAGGAAAGCTCTCGATGCAACGCACATCTATTGGTTAACACCTAAACTTTCTTCATCAAATCTTTTTCCACTTGAGTAATTTTTATATAACTCTAACTTGTGATTTTTATTCAAGTCAGCTAATATTTTTTAATAAACCTTTATATTCAGGTCAACGAATATTGTCTTGCCTCGATGTAACTGAACAATAAAGCAATTCACTATAATGTTAAAATATATTTAAATTCATCTAATTATATAATTGCCACTGCAAAACAGTGAAAAAACATTAATAGCGCAATATTTCAAGGATGATTTATTACTTGAGTTCATTTACGTCACTTTTTACTATGTTTTCTAATTGCAGAGATAGAATACTTCTTCCTTTTATAACGAACGTAGGAATTTAACCCCAAAACTGTATAAATCAATAATTTACTATTTTTACATTAAATAAGTTTTTGTTTTTGTTAATTATTGGTCTGTATTAATAGAGCATATTTGAGTAATATTTGGAAAAATAATTATATAATATAATCTACCATAAAACGGGTTTGGAAATTGTACTGAATCTTAGGTTCTGATAATTCACCATGAAGCAGTTTTTAAAAGCGATTTGCTCGCCATGATTTTATAAGTCAGACATTACAAACTTATAAGATTCATTCAAATATTAGGCGTAATAACAAAGAACAAAAGCTTTTAGCCTGGGTACAGATTGAGGTGCGTGCGTTTTGAAGTTAAGTTATTGAAATTTCCAACCCTTACTTCCTGGAATTCTTTAATATTATAACTAGTAAACTTTATTAACGATTAAAACGCAACAGATTTTAAAAATTCCACAATGTTTAGATAAATATTTCCTAACACCGGACCAGGTTTCGCATTACTGCATCATCGGCGGTTAAATCAGCAATTTGTTTAGCCGTTGTTATGCTAACAAGCTCCACGGATCACAGACTCCTACGAATATTCCATCTAATCCAAATTCTCGTCCAAAGTTTTAATTAGAGGTGTATTCCGAAGATCAAGCTGCTCGTTGTGAATTTTTATGGCTTCTAAGAAATTAAGTTTTTAGTGTTATTACAAATATGTAATACTTCTACTCTGTTCGCGCATGTAAATTTATGTCGTGTTTCTAATAGATGCTTTGCAAAATTTGATGTTTCTGGGTGTTTATTTCTGAAGGCAGCAAGATGTTCGCTGTACCTAATGTGAAAACAACGTGATGTTTGACTATGTAGACATCATTGCACTCAGAGCAGTTCAGTTTATAAATACCAAATTTACCAAGTCATGGAGTTTTTTCTTTTGCATTAAAAATCATGTTATTTAACGAATTATATGATTTAAACCTAGATGTCGCCTGGGATGTATGAGAAATTATATTACTTATCTAACATATGGAAAAAGATAAGTAATATAATTTCTCATACATCCCAAGCGGCATCTAGCATTAAATCATATAATTCGTTAAGAACATGATTTTTAACGCAAAAGAAAAAACTCCACGACTTGGTAAATCTAGTATTCAGAAATTAAATTGCTCTGAGTGTAATGCTGTCTACATAGGTCAAACATCACGCAATTTTCACATTCGGTACAGTAAACATCTTGCTGCCTTCAGAAATCAACATCCAGAAAGATCAAATTTTGCAAAGCATCTATTTGAAACAGCACAACATAAACTTACATGCGCGAACACAGTGCAAGTATTACATACTTGTAATAACACTAAAAACTTAATTTCTTGAAAGCCATAGAAATTCACAAATATTTACAATCTATTCAATTTACACTTATGAACGAGCAGCTTGATTTTCTGAACACACCTCTAATTGAAGTTTTGGACGAGAATTCGAATTAGAAGGAATATTCGTAAATGTGATCCATGGAGCTTGTTAGCATAACAACGGTAAACAAATTGCTGGTATACACTGAGAAAAATACTGTTCATAGTATAATATTAAGTAGTTTTTGACAAGGTTTTATCGAGACAATGATATTTTCCTTAATGTAACGAAATATTATGTACAGTTTTTGATCAAATCATGATGGAGTTCACTGTTAAAATAAATGACCATTCACTGTACTAATAAATGGATGGATGTATTTATGTTAACAACAAAATTTTTACAAATCCAATGAACTATTTTATTGGGTAAAAGAATAACGTTCATTACCAGTTTACGAACAGTTTTATAAAATTTGTCCATTGTAATGACGTAGTAAAGTATTACATGATAATCTGTGTCTAGTTTAATGTTTTATGATTCATTGTCGTAACGAACAAATAACATAAATTAATGAAAATCAGACGTTGCAATAACAAAAGAATCAATTAAACCTAGGATTTGTTAACTTATAATGAGAAAGTACACGTGCTTGCTATCTTGCCATTACCATTTCGTCCACTACCTGCAAAATAGGAACTCAGTTTGGTTCAGTCGTTTGCAGATAAACTAAACAATTCAGTGAAGGCTTTGTGTGAAATATTTACTAAATGTTTAAAAAGGAAAAGGTAACTATTATTATTAAATACAAGGCTTTATCTAGTTTAATTATTTGTATTACAGTTAATGTAAGTGCAACTTCACTTAAAAATATTCAAAATTATTTAGAAGCAAAACACCAGTGGAAAATTGGCGCTTTTAATAAATCCCGACATGATGGTACGCATAGTTTAAATAAACATAGCATTTTCTTCATTTTCTCTTATTTACAGATTAAATAACGTTGTTCTCGATAACACGGATGAATAAATACTTGGAACAAGATGATAAACAACATACTTATTTATATGGATAACTTCACCATGTGAAAAAAAACATCAAGGTTTCATTGCAGTAGCTCAAAACCAAGGAAAATATTTCTAAAAGTAAGTGTAAGTTACCTATTTGGGTTTAATATTTTAAGGTAATTCTGCAAGCAGTATTACTGAATTATGTTTGGTAGGTACACATACGAACAGATGAACAGATGGACGTGGACAATGCATGGTTACTCCATAAAAACGAAACAGATAATGAAAAAAGAAGCATATAATAAAAGAAGTATCAAAGATTAGCTGGAATTATGGTATACTTCTTGTGAAACACCTACATACATCGAGGAACCATAATCTAAAGTAGAAAAATCTGCAAATTCAAGTCTTAACACGTTGCACAGGAGGACAAATTGATGATTTAACATTATTATATTAATAACATTTTTTATACTATTATTATTCAATAAAATTCATTACAATGACAATCTTATTCATTCCAGCAATAATTAAAATTCATAAAAACAATAAACATTATCTAACAATCGTTGTGCCAACGAATAAGATTTATTTCATCAATACTTCTGTTCATTCAACCAATTACTACAATTTATAAAGATTACGAATTCTATTCATAAGATTAATAACGAATGATCATTGAATCAACAAATATATGACATTAAAACATGAACGGCGTTCGTTGAGATTTCATTACATTAAGTGACAACCTAAGTTTCGTTAGCCCAATAATCCTTTACGTAGGACCAATTTGAACGAAACATTTCCTTTGAACTACCAACTTTTTCATTGTATTTATGCTCAATTTTGGTTCAGTGTGACCGCCGAGGATGCACTAGTGCGTACCCTGGTCCGGTGTTTTACCGAAACATTGTGGAGTTTTTAATATCTGTTGCTTTTTATTCGTTATTAAAGTTTAATAGCTATGAAGTTAAATTATTTAAGACCTCAAACTTTCTTATTTTAAATAGGATATGTAGGTATAAGTCCAAAATAAGTTTTACCCCTTTACCACATCGCCAATTAATGATACGGGATACCAAAGAGCCCAGATTTATAGCAGCAAAATACTTGACAAAATAGCACTATGGTATAAATAGCAGCAAATTTAACGTAAAATGGCAAATTAAGAGCAAAAATAAACAAGAATAATAAAAGCTGAAAAAGCTTTCATTTCTCAATATACATATTTGTCAAATAATATATTTGTGAAAATATGAGAAAAGGCACCTAACTTTAATGTGGAATTATTGATTTTTATAATAACAATTAACCACTATGTGCTTTTCTAATCTAGTTACCTACGCTAAACGATTGTCTTTGATCCTGCAATCTATGTTAAAAAAATAAAGAAACTACTTTCAGCGTCTACTAATTACAAATTGTAATTGTAAATGCAATTAGCGCAGATTTAAAAATGCTGAATTGAAGTTGAAATTTAGCTCTATAATTTCAAAGCCGGTAAAAGCAATATTTTTTTATGGTACGAAATATTTTTCATTTTTGTTTTTAAACCATACTTTACTATTTAAAAATTTTTCTTTTTCTTCGTTTGCACATGCAAAGGCTTTATTTTAAATTCTTTACCACTACTACTAGAGATAAATTAATGGTTTTTAACCCTTTTTCAATATAAATGAAGAATTTATATTTTTAAATATTAGGCAATTTCTTAATGAGCATCTTTCAGTGTTGTATGGCACTTTCCAATTGATTACAGGAAATTCTAATATTATTTCCTTGAACGACAAATAATTACCCAAATGAGAGGAGGTATTAAAAATTCTTGCCTATTAATGCCATTTGAGCGCGAAGGTCTTGCCCTGCAAAAACAAAAGAACTTTGGACAACTTTTCGCGTCTTTGCTCCTAAATTTTTCCTCGTAGAATAGTCAGTAACGTCGAATAGTAAGCCAATTATTGTACTACCCTTATGCAGATAATCAATCCAATGGTTTTTTTAATGACACTCGGCGACCAGTCGATTTGTAGGTGTTTTAGAAGTAAGTAGGTTAAGAATCCTTGGTGGCTTGCATCCTTGTTGTCGCCTAGGCCTCTTACACACGGACGGTTTTTCGCACAAAAACCGACGGTACCTTTTCACACGGCACAGGCGTTTAATTTGCCGTCGCAGTACATACTTGAACTTTACATGAGCCGCAATGGAAAAAGTCACTACTGAATTTTTATGTGCATTTGTTTTATATAAATGACGCAAATCTCGTAAAAGAAGGGAAAGGAAAATATGGATACATCCGCTATTAGAGGAAAGAATCGCTGTTGGAGCTTTCTACACCCTGTTTGCAAAACTGAAATCAGATGAATCAAATTTTTTTAATTATTTCGGATGTCTATTTCGTCTTTCGAACATTTGCTTGTCTGCGCTGAATGCGTTTTATTATCATAATTGAATCACCTCCAAACGAAATTCCAATTTTTGTTCTTCGTCAAATGTGTGCAAGCTAGGTAACAGCGATTTTAATAACAAACGGTCTTCATTATCGCCCTTATTTCTCTGCAATATTTCTAATAACGCACTTTCAAACTGGCCACCTTGCTTCAATCTTTTCGTTGGTCGTTGAGAAGGTATTCTTGCTGAAAGTACCGATGATGTAGATGGACCTGATGATATGACAGGACTAACAGGCGATGGAAGTGGCGAAAAGTGAATAATATCGTCACAAAGTTCTGCATGACTACTATTATCATTTTCCATTGCCGATTGATGAGACAAGTTTAGAAGTCCATCGAAGAAATTAAATTACACCCCTAAACAGAATCTTAGAGAAATCTTAATGAAATGTACCCCTATATATGAATTCTAAAAAATTCAAATCATATCTACAGCCTGGACTTAACCAAATAAGATTTTGACATTCTATTCAGAAAAATAAAAATAATTAACTGTAAAAGTCCTATTTACTGACGGCGGGATCTTCACGGTCAAATGTACCCCTACCAATAAATTTTAAAGAAATTCAAATCTTAACTACAGCCTGGATCTAACCAAATAAGGTTTGGTATTCTATTTGGCTGGCTCTAACCAAATAAGATTTTAACATTCTATTCAGAAAAAATATAAAATCAACTGTAAAAAGCTAATCAACTGATGGCGCGATCTTCGGGGTGAAATGTACCCCTATCTATAAATTCTATAGAAATTAAAATCCTAACTACAGCCTGGACCTAACCAAATAAGAGTTTGGTATTCCATTCGGGAAAATATAGAAAATAAACAGTAAAAAGCTGATCGACTGACGGCGGGAACTGTTTTTCTGAATAAAATGCCAAAATCTTATTTGGTTGGGTCCAGGCTGTAGTTAAGATTTGAATTTCTTTAGAATTTATACATAGGGGTAGATTTCACCCCAAAGATCCCGTCGTCAGTCAATCAGCTTTTTACAATCAATTTCCTATACGTTCGCGGATATATTGCCAAAATCTTATTTGGTTAGGTCCAGGCTGTAGTTATGATTTGAATTTCATTTAAATCTATAGATACGAGTGGATTTTCCCAAATAGAATGCCAAAATCTTATTTCGTTAGGTCCAGGCAGTAGTTAAGATTTAATTTTTTTTTTAATTTATTAGGGGTACATTTCAACCCGAAGATCCCGCCGTCAGTCGATCAGATTTTTACAATTAATTTTCTATATTTTCCCGAATATAATGCCAAAATATTATTTGGTTAGATCCAGGCTGTAGTTATGATATGATTTTTTTTTAGAATTTATAGATAGGGGCACATTTCGCCCCGAAGATCCCGCTCTCAATAAATAGGACTTTTACAATTAATTGTCCATAGTTTTTTAAATAGAATGCCAAAATCTTATTTGGTTAGGGCTAGATTGTAGTTATGATTTAATTTTTTTTTTAATTTATAGATAGGGGTAGATTTCATCCCGAATATCCCGCCGTCAGTCGATCAGCTTTTTACAGTTGATTTCCTTTCTTTTTCCGAATATAATGCCAAAATCTAATTTAGTTAATTCGTGGCTGTAGTTGAGATTTGATTTTTTTTAGAATTTATAGATAGAGGTACATTTCACCTCGAAGATCCCGCCGTCAGTAAATAAGACTTTTACAGTTAATTTTTTTATATTTTTCTGAATATAATGTCAAAATCTTATTTGGTTAGGTCCAGGCTGTTGGTATGATTTCAATTTTTTTTAGAATTCATATATAGGAGTACATTTCACCCTGAAGATCCCGGCGTTAGTTGATGAGCTTGTACAAATTGAATTCCCATGTTCCCATGAACAAAATGTTAAAGTTTTATTTGGTTAGGCTAACGCGTTTAGTATATATGAATTTTTATATAATTTACATATATTAACTTTAATAGAATGGTCGCCTAACGCTGTTAATATTTTGGCTGCTACGACGGATTTATTTCTGTCTGCACGTTCGTTGCCGGCAACTCATATCGCGATACCCGCACGCCCATGGACGTTCGAGTACCTCCGTAAAAGTGGCTGCTGGGATTTGGCCGCTGTCTTCACACCGGCCGTTTCTTCTAAGGTTTAAGTTCTTGAATGGTGAGTTTTTGTATAAAAGTATCATCGTCCAACAATTTTGCAATTTTCGGCCGAATAAAAACGCATTATTCTAATTTGTCGTCATTTAACTGGGGACAGACTTATCTTAAATATTTAAATCATTTCATAATTTTTTATTTTTTTAGGCAATAACTTCCACTTCTTAACAAGGAAACCAAGAAGTTCTAACTATTGTTTTGTCAATGCCTAATAGCATACTAAAGCAGAGACCACTCCTTTTCTTTATCTCCGATTAAAGGAAAATTACATAAAGTAGTTTTTTTTCGCATTTTGCAAAAATTTGACTCCTGACCTGTGCTTTTACAAGAAGCTCTTCATTGAGGAGAAATGTTGCAATTGCAATGCAGCTTCACTTGATATTTTCGTCGTTGAAAATTTTAACTATACCAGAACCACTCAATTTGAAACTCAAAAGTAGGCTGAGCAAAATAATAAGTTTAATGTCAGATATAATTCATTTTAGGTTTCCTTTGTGTTGTAAAATGCACCAGTGTAATATTTACTATCTTTAAAAAGCATTCAACGAGCTCACTAAAATTTGGGACGTATTATGGCTTGGGAATATTTTTTCCATTATTAGAAAATTATTAGCATTAGGTTAAGAATTGTCCAAACTGTGGTACAAAATTCATGTCCTCCAGTGAATTGGTACATTTTTTTTTATACAAGACTTGAAAATATTTTACTTGCCGATGAATTTTTCTTTAATGGTACAGCCCGTATTATATCGCATATATGAAAAGGGCATTCTACCTTTCTTTTACGGAATTATTTATAATTTTTAACACTTCTTCATTAATATGCAGAAATTAACACTGCCATTGTGCTGACACTTTTTAATTGACCATTCGCAGCCAGAAGCTCTAGGCAAATTTAGCATTTATATGAATAAAACATTTCGACCTTTCAAATATTATTTGGACGATTGATTTATCTGTGTTCACATTACATTGAATTTTCTGGGTTGATAATGTGCGATTTTTACTAATAGTTAATAATATAATAAGGTAAATAAGAAAAATAATGCTATTGGGGAATCATATTTTTTAAATTTGTCTTTTCATTTAAAAAGCATAGTTATTTAAAGCAACCCTGAATACTATTATTTTCGTTTAAAAAGAAGGCGATGGGCCAAATAAATTTCGGGAGCATCTTTATTGTTCATATACCGTAGATTTTTGGTAAGATTCTATGCAACAATAAAAATGCGACAGACAATGAAATAATTTTTGATAAACTAGGTCCTTTGAATTAATTAATTAATTACTAATACATTGAATATGGAGAATATGTAAGAATAATGCCATTGAAAACTATTGCTCTCTATGAGTGAATAACCTAGAAAAATAACTTATTCGCTTTTCTTCGCAGAATTTCGAGCGATAATTATGCGATATTGTATAATTTAGAATACTAAATAGAGGCTGCGAACAAATTGAAGGGTATACGTAGATATTAGTTCAAGTGTAAACAAGAATGGTTTTCGTATATTTAACGATGTCATTTCTAATTAAGGGTTAACGCGATCAAAATATTAAGCTCACCTGTCATCTCTTCGTTGATATTCTAAATTTCTATCACTATTTCCAAAAGTCAAGTCCGTAAACCACACGTACTCCATTCAACAAGCTTAAAAAATAATATCCTAAAATCAGTTTACACATTTACATCCGTGCATCAGTCATTAAAACCTACAGGTGAAATTAATTTATGATACCGCAAAAGATAAACACTTTTTAATTCACATTGGGATAAACATCACACTGGTTGATGTCAGGTGGAAAGGTGACGAAGATTAGATAATTTTTTTAGCATTGAACTTAGTGATAATCGATTTACAATATACATTTTAAGTAGGAACTAACTGCATAATAACTAAAAGAGCACTTGATTTTTGGACAGGCAATTTTATTTGATATGTACTCGATACATTTATTTATTCACCGCTGACTTTTCATTCATTACTGCTTTGCGTTTAAATTACCTTTACATCATAAGTAATATTCGCATAAAGCAAAATTTAAAAGGAAATACAGGATGTTTTTGTTATCCGAAATGCAAAACCAAAAAGTGCAGATACTTCAAATCCGAAAAATTATACAACTTAAAATGCCAAAATGTTTTTGTTTTTAGCTGTGTTGGCCCCGTCGACTTTGCTAAGTTGTTTAATCCTTAAATGTTTTAGAAAATTACTTTGTTAGATATTGATCGCGGCGATTTCCGGTGGGACACACTGTATATCTTTCAGGATTATACAGGTTGAACCAAATTTAATTTCCACTACAGGGATCTCGTAAACTATTAGAGATACAAGAAAGCTTAAAGGGTTAAAGTACTGCAGAATTTAATGCCTAATGTTATTTCACTGAGAAAACAATTGAATTTCAATTCGTCTTGGTTTTAATTAGAAAAAGCTGCAAAATCGCCATTTTTAAAAATCAGCTGTAACTTGTTTGAGGTCCGATTAAAGAAATTTAAAAACTGTAATTAGTTGTTTTAAAGGCATTTTTATTGGTGTAAGTAATTTTTTTCTAAATTTAACTGTTTCTGATTAATTTGATATATGTCATGCCATACTTCAAATGTGGAAAAGTGGGTAAAATGAACTAAATTTTTATTTTTGAACAAAAAAATCATAGTAGGCGTTGCAAGTGCTATGACATACATCAAATTAATCAGAAAAAGGTGCTTAATTCAAAAATGATAAAATCCAATATGGCGTCTATAAAAAATAACAAAGTTGACATAATTTTCTCCAAAACAATTGAATTTAGAAAAAAATTACTTACAGCCATGTAAAAGCCTCAAAAAACAACTAATTACAGTTTTTGAATTTTTTCAATCGAACTTCATATAAACAAGTTACAGGTGATTTTCAGTTTTTTCGAAATAAAATCGAATTGGCATTTAATTGTTTTCTCAGCGGAATAATATTAGGCATTCAATTCTGCACTACTTTTCCCATTTAAGCTTCCCTGTATCTCTAATGTTTTACGAGATCCCTGTAGTGGAAATCAAATTTGGTTCAACCTGTATTTATGCTTTCCTTTGGTCGCACAAGTTCATCAACTTTATTTCTTACGTTTTGCTTCATATGAGCCCAGCGCATCTTCATTGTGACTGCGCCCTATCACATATTAGTATCAAAATTTAAACCAAAAATGATCTAAAGCTTAGTTCTTAGTACCTTGAAGGCAAAAAGAAAATTTTTAGTTTGATCATTAGCACAAACTGCCATTCCAAAGGTATAAAATGATCTGACATTGTCTATTGTTACCAACACTAATGGCGGAAAACCTTGCCATATAAGCTTTTATGCGGCATCTGCATGGACATCGCAAACAATTCTATGATTGCCTGATTTAGTTTACTGGTGATATAAAGAATTCAAAAGAAAAGGGGATCGTCGTAATCCAATTGGTGAGATACAATAAAAGCCTCATTTTTATTTTCTGGAGCTAGAGAGTGGTCGATGCAAAATTGTTTTAACTCCCCAAAACTTATCAAATTAGGACCAAATTTTGAATTTCTTAAAGAATCCAAATAATTATTTAATTAATGCTTTTTAGGAACTAGTAAATGTTTCTTTATGAGAATGAGAATGTCTAAAAACTTTTATTTTTGGATCGTTTTCAAACACAATACTGATCTCCGTTTTATGTAGTCCGCTTATTTTAACGGTTGTTTCGGACGGTATTGGTAAGTATGAAGCAATTCCGATTGGCATAAAACTACATCATCAGTATTTGCAGGATAATATATACCTACACCTAATATACACCTAAAAAGCATTCCCCTCATCAATATTTAATTTTATTGCAAAGATAAATATCACTAATGTTGTCCTGTGTATTAATTATTAATATTTTTATGATGAAAGTTCCAAATACCTACTGATCTTGGAGCTAAGGCTTTGCTGCTGAGTACCTGTTCTCTTTTTCACTATTTATCAATTCTTTGTTCGTTTCCTTGTCTTCGGTTTCTTAATTACATGGCTTTAAAATCATTACGAGTTATAAACACAATACACCTACTCTCTCTCTCTCTCTCTCTCTCTCTCTCTCTCTCTCTCTCTCTCTCTCTCTCTCTCTCTCTCTCTCTCTCTCTCTCTCCCTCTCCCTCCCCCCCTCTCTCTCTCTCTCTCTCTCTCTCTCTCTCTCTCTCTCTCTCTCTCTCTCTCTCTCTCTCTCTCTCTCTGCATATCAGAAACACAGCTGTAACAAACCCATTTCGTTTTCCGATGTTATGTACTGTTTGTTGGTAAACAAGCTTACTATCACTACAAATTTGATTTTTCCTTTCTTTGAAAATTTCGACTTTTTGTCCAAAACTTTAAATTTTGTCGAATCTTGTCGAATCTTTCAACTTTTTCTAGAAACTTGGACTTTTTTATATTAAATTTTGACACAATATTTCGAGCTTTGCGCAAAATTTCGACTCTTTCAAAATTATCTTTTCTTTTTTGGTGATTCTATTACTTTAAAGTCTTATTTTTAAACTTTGATCCTATTCCAAAATTTGCACTTTTTTTCTGAAAATTTCGACCTTTGTTCAATATTCTGCCTCTTTGTCAAAGTTCTACCTTATCCAATTTTTACCATTTTTTAAAAATCTCGACGTTTATGTGAATTTGACTTCTTTTTTAAAAATCCTATGTAAAATTTTGACTCTTCTTAATGTTTTTAGAATTTTCAGGTTTTCTAAAATTGTCGACCTTTCATCATCAAAATTTCGACTTTTCCTAAAAGTTTTGATTTCGTGACTAGGATTAAAACTCAGAAAAAACTAAAGGACGCAATTTTTAGTGCAAAACGAAGAATTTAGAAAAAAAAACTGAAATTGTAACAAAATCAAAATTTATAAAATATTTTTTTTTTTAGAAATTTCGATTTTAGAGTTGAAATGGCAAAATAAATGTAGATATTTCTAAATTATTTCAAAATCTTAAATAAAAATTAAGTCGCAAGAATATCAAAAGTTAGAATCTCAACTGAAAATTTTGTTTAATTACAAGGTAAATTTAATTTGCCTTTTAAAGTCAAAACTTGAATTAAAATAATAAATTAAATTTTTAAACTAAACTGAATATTTTGAAAATATGGTCAAAATACGTATAAATGTTTATCAAAAGAGCGAAATTTCTGGAATAGTCGAAATGATGAATTTGAATTAAAAATGAAAAGCAAGTTGAAGGAATTTTGCAAAAAAAGTTGATATTTCGAAAATTTCTAAAAATCATCCAAATTTCGAAAACTTTAGAATGTAGAGAAAATTATAAATGTACACTTAAAAAATAGTGTAATTTTCGTTATATTTGCAGCCAATATTTATTTGGAGAACAGACTTGTTTCCTAAACCTCCAGATTAAATCGCGAAAATAATAATAATAATAAATTAATTAATTATTAATTTAAGTTAGTAGCCGAATAAAAAGGATTAGCCCTTAGCGCTTTTGTTGGGATATTCACGATGACATTTAGTTCCTATTTATCGGGCGTAAGAGGATCAGTTTTACCTTATTTATGAAGATAAAATTTTCTAATTTGCTAGACTTAATGTATTTATGTAATGTGAAATGTTGACATAAAAACCACACTGCTACTGTTGTCACTTTCGCTAAAACTAACACTAAATTTTGATTTTTAACTGGAACGCCCTGTATATTATAACACTTTTCGAACCTGCACAATTTTCTTAATAAATTACACCTAAAATAAGTAGCTCTGCAAGGATCAAAAGTTTTTTTGATTCCATTTTGTTTTTATGGTTTAGTAATCAATGAGTCTTCACACGAATTTATCCAAATTTTTGCCAGTGCATATTTTGTGTTTTCACGAATTCTTTTCTTTTAGCTTTTAAAAATTTAAATTTTAAACTCGAAATTTTGTCTTTAATTTATATTTATTTATATTTAAATTTTAATGTGGAGAAACGTTTTCTTCTTGGATATTTTGAAATTTCCTAACGAAATTTCGAGTTGATAGTCTACATTTTCTGCATACAATCGAGAATTTCAATTTTAGTAAGAAATAAACTTAGAATAAAAAATCAGACGCCTATTAGGTTTTAATTGTTAAAAAAAAGAAGTTCTCTTCTATATTGTCCAGATGTGGAAGAGCAAACTTGCTATTTATTTCTATTCTAAGAATAGATTATTTATGCTCTGCCGCAGGAACAATACACCGTAAAGAATATAATCACAGAAATCGTTTACAGTGTTGTTTCAGTCAACTTAGCTTAATTATACTAAAAAATGGTGCACGAACCGAAAAAAATAACTGGGCCGGAAGTATATTAGCGGCTCCATGTAGCAAAAACAGAAATAACAGCAAATATTTATCATCGTGATTTTTGTCAAATACTGCTTAAATAATTGTGTTTCAAACAGCATACTTGGCAGACATTGAATTTAGTTGCACAACAAGTTCGTTTCTTTTAAATTCTTGTGTCTTGAATGTTTCGAAATATTTTCAAAGTATATAATTTATTATTGGAGAAAACACGCGAAAAAATCTTTAATAATTTGGGTGGCAGTTAGGAAATGGTTCGATTTAACAAACACATTATTAAAAAGAAATTACCATTAAACATTAGATTGAGTTTGATTAAAAAATACACACGCAACTTTGGTAATTATTTATAGGAGTTTTAATATAGCAAAGTTAAATGAATAAAACCTAGTAAGCAAATCCGGACATATACAGAGTGTTTCAGGCACCAAAATTTAGCATCGAATTTTCCGGGTTAAAATAAAAAATAAATTGCTAAAATTGGCGAAATTCTTCTTTATAAAGAGTGCCTAAATAGTAAGCTGAGGTAGAAAATCTAGGTTAGGACAAAATAGTTATTTCTAATTTTTTATAATGTCTCTGAAATGCTGCAGCTCTATAATTTAAAAATAATTTCCGTTATGCAAAGAGAATTTTGGTTAATTATGGTATGTCGAAATACATCCATTGTAATCCTAGAGTAATTTCGACTTGTTTTTGTTTTACCATTTTTGTTCTATCTCTAAAAATAAAGTGTTGGGGAGACGTCGAAAACAATTTATTTTACATACCATTTACTTTAGATAGCCTTAATGCAATTTAGCAAATTTAGTCTATATAGAAAGTGTTGTTTAGAGTACCGAAGGCACTTTCATATGTTTTTATTTTAAAGTTATTGTCGCTGCCAGAGCGAGTTATATAACATGGTAAATTTCCACATTTTTCTAAAAATAATTAAATAGAAAGGTATGTTCATTATTGTATCAAAAAATAGAAAATTAAAATCCCTAAATATCAGTAAAAACTGCGACTTGATATGTTTTGTCTAACCGAAGATAACTTCACTATCTTAAACAGAACACACTATATTTTTTTTTGACCTATCTTGTGCAGATTTAAGTAATTTTTTAGCTGATATAGGCACTGCGTGGACTGCTGTTACAAATTTTAGAACTAATAACAATTGTACCTTTTAGTTTTTCATTTCACAATCACTGAATTCTTATTAAGTAGCATATCAGTGACAAGTAGAAACAAATGAAATAAATATACTTAAAAAAAACAAGCGGTATCGACAATTTATTCATGAAACAACTGGCCAAATTATTTATAGTAGTTTATAGGGTGGAATGAAGCCAAAATTAAAACATGAATAATCAAATATTGGGAAATATAATTTCGACATTTTGATTATCAACAACAGGTTTTTTCTGTCTGATTTTTCTTAGATGGGACTGAAATTTGTGAAGTTTTGTACCATTGGCTTTACGGTATTTAATGAGGACCTTTTTTAATTTAAATATCGAACAGCAAATTCGTCACTATATCACAATTTCTTGATATTCTTTTGTTACATCGCCCGAAAATAATAAACAATTTAAAATAATTCTCATTACTAAGTCAGAAAAGTCTTCATTTTAACTTTACCACACATTACAAAATAAACTATAAACAATTTCGCAAATGATTGCTTGATAGTTTCATTGCCGATAAAGATTATTTCTACTGAATATGTCACTAATAAAGAGTTCAGTTAATGTAAAATAAGAAAATAGAACTAAAAAATTGAAATTATTTCTGAAAGTTGTAGCAGTAACCCTTATAATAGTTATATTAGGAAAAAAAATTTAAATATTCACAAGATAGGGTAAAAAATATAGGGTGTTTTATTTAAATAAAAAAGTTGTTGCTGTTTGAATTTATTAAAATGTTCAATCGTGAATGCGACACTCGGTAAAATGTTTTTCAATTTAGCTGGTTTCTGGAAAAAGAAACAAAGAATTTTCTGGGATCTTGCATCTATCAAATTACTTATAAAAATCTATTTATCTAGAAAACTAGAAATTTTCTGAACAATGTTTGTTATTTAAAGTAGCCTTCAAATATCAAATAAAATCCAAAAATGCAAAAATATATAGGTTGTCTCATTTAAAATAACGAAATTAGTTTCAAATTCCGGTAAAACCGGAAGTACTACAACTTTGCGAATATTTTACGTTGGCACTGTTGATATAGCCAAATTTTCAAATTTTTTAGATCAGTACCTAGCCAGGTAACGATCGCTGCGATTCCCGGTGGGACGCACTATAAATAAACATCTACTGCTATATAATATAAAGCTGCTCATTGTTTGTTTGTAATTGTCATCCCTAGGAGATTCCAATTTCAAACAAAAATCAAGTTCATACCACAAATAACTTCCAAAATTGACAGATCACAAATGTAAACAAAAGCAGTCGGTGGTGCTCCCTATTAGCTATTGATAACATGTTAGCAAATAAGTACATGTTCACTAAAGAAATTTTGCCAAATTTCGTGTCTACTTTACAATTTATTTAATTCAATACGAAAAAATCGGAATTTGTTTTTCAACTTTGACATCCTGTATCTAGGTGAATATTAACGAAATTTAGCTAAATCACATTATGTTTATACAAAAAATCCACCCTTGCACTATGTACCATTATTTATGGTCCACTCTGTATAGATATTAACATATATAATACCCACTACTCTACCACAGAGTTATTCTACAATTAAACAATTAAAATAATATTTAAACTGAAACAAAATTTAGATAATGCACAGTTCCTATATATAGTGGACCATAAGTAATGGTACACAGAGCAATGGTGGATTTTTCGAATAAAAATAATATGATTTAGCTACATTTACCTAATACCAAAAGTTAATATTAACAGAGATACAGGATGTCAAAGTTGAAAAAAAAAATCGATTTTTTGGTATAATTATGGAATTGTAATATAGGCACGACATTTGGCACAAGGAGGTTTTCTATGTCTATAAAATCTAATTTGCTAACCAATAGCTGATAGGGAGCGCTACCTAGGCAATCCTGTATAATTCTAAATCATCATAACTTTTTTGTGCACTCACGAATATTAATTTTAAAGGAGTTATTTTATTTCCCCATATTTTTACGTAAAAAAGGTGTACTTTCTGAAAGTTAATGCGAGCAACCGTTTCCAAGATATTTGCCTTTAAAATATAACGTGTCTTGGTTTTAAATTACTAAGATATTATATTTTCGAAGTAGGCTTGAAAAAAGTAATCATAAGACAGCTTTGAAACTAATTTATGTCAAATATTACTTTGCTGATAATATTATTACCTAAATTTTGAAAATCTCAAGAAAGAAAATCCAAAAAGTTAAGACGTAATTTATTTTCTAACATAGAAATGTTAGATATGTTCTGTGAGTCCGCGCAAGAAAATGTTAATAGTATGGGTAGTCAAAGCAGATATTTGGAGATGAATTTCAATAAGGGATAGCCAGAATTTTAATTTTTTACAATCCTTTTACATGAAAAAGATCATTTCTCACATACTTATTTTTGAAACTAAATTTTGTTTTGGTATTTTATTTAAATTTGCTTCAGAAATTTAAAAAATATGTGTCAATAGAGTAATATTTGATATAAGCAAATATCTTGAAAACGGTTGCTTGTATCAACATTTAGAAAGTCAACCTTTTTTTCATAAAAACTGTAGGTAAATAAAAATATCCACTGAAAATAAGTGTAAATGAAGGCATAAAAAAGTTATGATGCTTTAAAATAATACAAGCTAGCGCGGGTGGCGCCCCCTATGAGTTACTGACAGTCTGTTGGCAAATTAGAATTTCTTGACCAAAAAAACCCCCTACGCCAAATTTCTTGACTATAGTGAAATGTGTTCATCAGTTATGCGAAAAAATCACTTTTTTTTTCGAATTTGACACCCTGTATCCCTGTTAATATCGACTTTTGGTAAAACGTAATTGTGGCTAGATTACGTTATTTTTATACGAAAAATCTATTCTTGCTCTATGTACCATTACTTATGGTCCACCCTGTATATGTTACAGACCCAGTGGAAAATCAGTCATTGTCTGCAGTGCCCGGTCAATGTAAACATTGTCCAACGTGGAAGTCAGGGATAGGAGCTCATTGTGGAAAATATTTTTGAACTAGTCACACTGCCCAGCGATTACTCCACATTGATATCTTGGACGGAGTAAATACGAAGTAAAAAACAGACTGACTTAAATCCTGTAGTTTTTTATTATTTTTTTTAAATTTTTATCATCGTTTAAATTGAAATACACAACTTGTTCCCTGAAACCAAGAAAGATTAAAAAACACAACAAGCGTTACAGCGCAGCAGGTTGCCAGAGCTGAACCGGTACCGCTGTGCCGCTAGCCAGTGCAGGAGCAATGTTGGACCATTGCAGAAATGTTTGCTGAATACAAATTTTGTCATAGTTTTGATACCAAACGAAATTTTGCAATAAGGAAATTTTCGCATTTTGTGGCACGTCATTACTATTGACTCCTTGCGAATTGGGAACTGATTTCCCGAGTACATGTGCTTCAGTCTCCTTTTTTTGTTGCAATAATGTAATTATCACACTCTAAAATATTCAATTTAAATTTTAAATATGCGTTTCAGTAAAAGTCCAAATTTACAAAAAGATTTTAAAATTATAAAAAAATAAGGTTTTAACACAAAATTTGGATAGAAAAATTCAACATTTTTGGTTTAAATTTGACATTTAGAGAAAAAAAATCAGTATATTATAATGAAGGTAAAACATTTGATAACTAGGCCTAAATTTCTAAAAAAAACCTAAATTTTGAGTTGTAAGCGAAATTTAAGAAAAAAGAATAAATTCAAATTGCAAGCCTAAACTCTGAAAACGGACTGCGTGACTGCTTGCAAACAATATGTTTTCTTACAATGGCCAATATGAACGGTCATTGCTTACATTGCCGGTTCATTGTTAACGTTGTTCTAATTTCTCACTATCCCGAACATAAAGGGTGATTAGCATTAAATACGACCCCTACGAGCTTGAAATTCATCGCAATATCCAAAGTTCATGAATAGGAGTGATAATAAATTATGTAAGTTGGACAGTCCTAACATCATGCCCAGCATGCCTGAAAGTATCGCATGTAAACAAGATACGTCCGAAATTTAAGCCAGTTTGCAAAATAAAGGAAAATAATTTGAACATCTTTTAGCATAATTTTAATCTTGTTTGATAGTTAGAATTCCGACTAAAGTCAACCTTACCACATCTGTTATCTGAAAAAGCTGTATATTTAAATATTTAATAAATGATAACACACAAACCCACAAATCGCGCATAGGCTGCCTAATTAAATCCTAGCCAGAATACCTTTAATTAAGAATAATTAATTATTTAATGTAAAAGGTAATAAGAGTACGAAACGAAGAATCATTAACTGCACTCCGTCCTAAAATGTCATTACTGTGATTTTAAAGAAAAAGTTCATCCCTTGCCTGAACTGCGCCCTTCATTAAATGGTCATAAGGGACCATTAGAAACTGGATTATTAGGCGCAGATACAAATTTGAAGTTCTTATGCGAAAGCAAAAAAATGTACGTTGACGGAACTTTCGATTATTGCACAAAGTATTTTATGCAATTATTCAAAATTCATGTGCGTAGCAGTGATATCTATGCCCCCACTGCATTTTGCCTACTGAAAAACAAACACGAATCTGCATATAGCGTGATGTTTGATGTGCTGAAAAGGAAATGCCAGGAACAAAATTTATTGTGGAACCCCGAAACCATTGTCGTAGATTTGGAAAAGGCGATAGACATAAGTGTGATGAAAAATTTTCCTATGGTGAGGCTGTAGATTTCATCAGGCGCAGGCTTGGTGGCGAAAAATTCAGCAACTGGGACTTGCTACTCACTATAAGGACGAAAAGTCTGTAGAGGGTAAATGGTTACGACACGTATTTGGACTGACGTTCTTGGACCCAAGTGAAGTGAGTGATGCCTTCGTTTGCGATTTAATGTCAGACATTCCCAGCAACACACAAATTTTTCAATTTTCGGACTATTTGACGGACAGCTACGTAACGGAAGGTACATTACTTCCTCCATCCTTTTGGGACGCAAGCAGTGCATCTCTTGGTAGGACTGCAAATGCATGTGAGTCCTTCCATTCCAAATTTAACCAACCATTTTGCTCACCTTATCCAAATATTCATGTATTTCTGGACACTCTAAAATCTGTACAGATAGATACTTATATAAAAATTAAAACTGTGAGTGCAAAAGAAAATTGGGAACCGCAAGCTATTGTAAAAAGGCATAGAGATTTTATTGCTATTAAAATTATTCAGTAGGAGTCAAAAACATATTAGCAGATATGACTTTGTACAATGTGTATCATATAAATATAATAGTTGTATTATATTAAAATAAGAACTATTATTTATGTATTGTAAAAATTGTATAAAATGTTTTCAGTTTTGTAAATAAATTTATTATATATGTATGTATAATTGTTGTGTAATGTAGTAAAATATACATGCCATGATTTTTCCACAACATCTGTGTTTTATTTGCCGATGCTACATTTCTGCAGTTTATACCTGGTCTACCTACTTGCATATCTCTAATTATCAACTTGGAGCGCAGTTCAGGCTTGGGATTAAAGGTCCCAACACAGTCAGAGCGCAGTTAAGGCTTTGGATTAAAGGAAAGTTGACCGCGAAGCGCAGCTAAGGTTCTCCCTACGAAACATGTGTTACTTAATTAATATCAAAATGAAGAGAATTTTATTTTAATCAAAAGAGTAACTTAGCAAGGTTGCCTTCATTAAAAACAATTAATTCAATTTTTTTTTTGTCACGCTTCTTATTGGTTATTTAAAAAATCATGCCAGTATTAGCTGATACAAGACCTAAAGAAAAGGAAAGAAATAGGATACCTATTGGCTCCAGCACGAGAACTCTAGAATAGATATAGTAGATAAGTTTGCAATATTAATTTACCCTAATATGTCATAATGATAATATATATTGAAATAGAGGGAATAAAGGAAGAGGAATGATGGTAAAAAAAATAGTGAACGTTAGTCCTTCATATTACGAGCAAACGTTGCTACCTACATTTTGAAAAGTAGTGCTTTACTTCCTTCAATTACGTACCGCACAGTCGGTACTTTCTACGCTAAATATCGATTTATTGATTTCTGTATAACAATCTTTTAATAAAAAATACATCTCATTTAAAAAACAGATGATGGTACTTCGACCTTACTCAGGGCTTGATACAATTATAAAAATGGTTGTTATCAATTAACCTTCTTATTTTGACTTTTCTAAAGGGGTGTCCAAAGCTAAAATTTCCTACTATAAAAATCAACGAACTTTGTATATTAGGTTGCGTTTCAGATCTGTGACGGTCGTACTCTTATGTGAATCACTCTGTATACACACATTAAACTTTATACGTAGTCAATGTAACTTGTATATTAGATATATTAGTAGGTAAGTAGCAAGTAGTGCATTCTAAAGATATTTGTTCTACAGGTTAATTTTACAGTCTAATTACTATAAAACTTCCAACATAGGGTGCCGCAAATGATAGTTTGTTTGATTATCCATGGTAGATCCCAGGCTCTGTCCCGGTGTAGATCACGCATTTTATATTTTATTACACTCCTTACTCATATCTGCATATGTATATTGTTACTGTTAACAGTAGATCATGTTGGTGACATGAAAACATATGAGTATGTCCCAATAAAAATTAATCAACACGTCTAAATAAGTTTTCACTTTAAAAAATAAATAAATAAAATAAATGAAAAAAAAAATATTTCAGGTAGCAAATACGCGCGCTGGGTACTACGCATCTGATCCCATATTTAATTTTTGTATGCCAATTAGCATTGGCGGAAAATTAACAAAGCTGCCAACAATCTAGATTCCCGTTTTTCAACGCTGATTTAAAAGAATTGATTTGATCAAAGCTGCAGCTTAATGCACTATTCGCAAGTTAGTTAATTCGGATGAACTATTTCAACAATCATATTTATCGTGTGTTTAAATAGGATAATATTAATAAAAATGCAATTGCAGGCAGTAATTAACGTTGAGAATAAGGAGTAGCATACTAAGGCACAATGCAGCATCTGTAGCAATAAATTAATTTTAATGAAGATATTTCCATTATACTAAAGCCGTAGGCGTATCGCTTAACCTTTTAACTGAATGTAAATATCTTTACTCTCAATTAAAATTTAAATATGCAAAAAAATGTGAAGACTCAAAAACCATATTATTATATTAATCGAATTATTATAATCAAAGTTACATGGATATCTATAAAAATAACTTTGTATATCATACAAAAATCATAATAGAGTTTTCGATTTTTATTTTTTGAAATTGTCTTCAAATATTCACATCTCTGCGCCATATTAGTCCACATAAATTTTCATTTTCCTTAAATAAAACCACAAGAACTATGTAACACTAAAGATTTGAAAAAAGTATTTTCTTTTTGATAATGGTAAGATTCGAAAAGTTTAGTCACATATAAAATACTTGATAATGGCCGCGAAAAGACAAAACGTCCTACAAAAATACTTTTTTGGGTTCCTTTTAAGAAATAAAAATGGGCAAAGAAAAAAGTATTTTGGATTACCCTTCAAATAGCAAACGAAAAACCAAAATTTTATTTTTTTAAAATCTCGAGAACAGCAAGAGTTATTTTTCGATTTTTCAAGGATATTTTCCTGAATTAACCCGAGTTAACCTGGCATTAGTAGGGTGGGGTATAATATACCTCAACCTACGTTACAATGTCATGGTGTAATGCACATACACGCCGCCAGCTTCACAAGTCTTCTTGTATCATCGTTTTATGTCTTTTGTCATAAAAAAACATACAAATTTTAGTCTTTAAAGTATCGCCATTAAAGTTATACGGGGTTAGTTCACAGCACAGATGTCTAATCTCACACTGTGTTATAATTTTTTATTTGTATATCCCACCAAAGTTTTTAGATATACCATATGTAATAAATGGATTGACACCTCCTTTTCATTGATAATAACAAAATCTTTTAATATGCTGCACCACATGTACTAATAAAATGGCAAATCCAACTCTAGAAACTTTAAACTAATGGAAATTATAGGCTGTAATACTTTATTTATTTAGTAACACTTTTATCGCACTAATCAGTAGAATAAAAAAGTGACGATATTTTATGTGAAAAGGTGCAAAAATGTCTAGAAATCACATAAGATGTATTTCAGCATTATTTTAATAAAAATTATTGATAAATACTCTTAATATGCATGATATAAGTCGACAAATTGCATGAATATTTGTTATAAATGTTCACAAATAATGTGAGTCGGTATTTACAATTGCCCCAGAAAATTCACTGAATAGAGGAAATTGAAAACAAAACAATGATGTTATTGTAAACATTCATTAATGCACAGGTAATGAGACTTTTTTCAAAAGGCAAAATTTTCTGAACTTTTAATAACGTTTGGATGTGGGAAATTACTCCTGCCAATGTCATCTGAGATTTTGCAACTACTGGAATTTTTCCTGGAGATGCTCCACATATTCTAGATCCTCAATTAGACTTTATTCTTCTACCGAAATATATAAAGCAAAAAATTGATAGCTGACTCCTCTACCCAAACAGAAGGATAATAAGAGTACATTACATGAATAAAATACATCTGAAACAGTAAATGCAATTGTCCCATTGAAAACTATTATAAATTATAGCCCCTTCAAATGGCTGTTTTTAATTATCTTAATATTTTCGACTGTCATTAAAACTGAGGAAGTAATTTTAAGCTGAAGTTTTTGTAAAATATTCTGCAAAATTTTCATATTTAACAATATAAATTGACATAAAAGTTAATGGATAATTGAATCATCATAGAGATGTCCCAATTCAATTTTCATTAAGAGAACATGGAGCTTTAAACAAAAAACTTCCAAAATCGTTTACAGTTACCCCACTTGACCCAATATTTTTTAGAGTACGCCTGTAATATAATTTTTTTTATACAATCCATTCGTAAAGCTCAACTTTCTTCTGCATAATTTTTTGTTTTAAATATATTTGATTATTTTTAAGTTATTATTACCCTTAAATATTTCTACTTTTAAATTAATTGATATTACAGTATTTCTAGCCCATAATCTAAACAACATGCCTAGCATCATATCCTACTGTACACAGTATGTATGGACCCATACCCCACTGTACCAACGCCGGGTTAAACGATGCTATATTTCTTACTGTCTTTGCCCTGGAGTGAGAAGCCAATTTGTTAAGCGAATATAATTTTGTTTCTTTGGTACGAGTAGCCAAATTAACTTATAAGTTTGTGGGCTTACTCTGTACATATATTTTCGCGGTAATATAATTGTATAACTTCGAAAACAAAGAACAGCAGTTTAGTTTTCTGCAGCTACAGTTTGAATGAGTATAATCCTTGATAGTTACCAAACTACTACAAAATTGGGACACACAATGCTCCAAAATTTTATGAAGTCCCGCTTATTATAACTTTGAGAAATACTTTCGATTTAAATTTAAAACTAGGATTCAAACCCTTCTAATCCGAAGTAGGATTTTAATTTTTAAAACTAAGAAATATAGTTGATGTTTCCTAAAATTATTTGTCGAAAATAATTTTGAAAGAATTCTAAAGAGACTCCACTGAACTCATTCTCATCATCTAAACCCTCATTGAGTTAGATTTCTGATAAGGTCTAGAATTTCTACAGGGAGGTTTTCCTTTGGTTGAGAGGTAGGGGTATCTATAGGGAGAACCACTTTTTATGAAGACCAGCTAATTCTGTAGATGGGTCTTTCGAGAATAAACTTTTTTTTAAAAATATTTTCAACTTTCTCTCATTTTCGGTTATATGGGTTATATAGACCAACTTTCTTATTTTAAATGGCAACCTCCAAATTTTATTTTTTGTTAGAAACGTACAAAAATAAGGTAAGTTTAAACAAAATGTATTGCTATTTTTAATAGTTTTGAAAATATTTCAAGTTTTCGAAACAAAAAATGACAGAAAAGAGGGTTAGTTTGACTCTTTGTATCTTTGTGTGATTAGCGGAAAAAAAATTTAGTTAAAGACATACAATGTCCTAATATGGAGACTACAATATTATAATCAGTTTTCACATTTATTATACAGAGTGAAGGAAATTTCATCATCTTTATTGTTTTATTTTATTTAAATAGTTTTTTAAGGGGAGTTTATATTTTCTAATAATTTTTAAATTCCTCAGATAAAAGAGAGAAAAAGCTACTTTGCATAATTTTCCAAATTTTGCAGCAGTATTCGAAATGACGGCTTTCGGTTTCAATATATTTAAAGGCATGTTTTAAAATTTCTGGTCGAGTAACAATTTCAAGCACATCCGATCGTTCCTAGCAATATTCTTTTCATACATAAGTCATACCAAAAACGTGCTTCTTAATTGTTCCCCAAAGAGAAAGTATAGTGGTCATAGATATAATGAGTCAAACTTACCCCCTTTTAAGTCATTTTTTTCCGAAACATTGAAATATTTTTAAAACCATCAAAGATAAAAATAAACATGTATACCTAAACTCGCCTTATTTTTTTACGTAAAATCCAAATAATATTTAAAATAAGAAAGTTGATTATTACTTCTGGTATAACTGAAAATGGGGGGCAAATTAAAAAAAAATAACGTTGTCTCTATAATGAGTGGTACCCAACATATGGTAACCTCCCAACTAAAAAATATATCTGTATATGGGCGCCAAATGCTGCAGTTAGCAGAGATAAAAAATGATCAGCACATGATATAAGATATTTAATATTTATGGAAGTTCATTTTTAAGGTGCCGTCATATTAAATCCGTTCTATTTTATCGAATATATTTTTATTGAATTGTATTCGATTGTTTTTGAAAAATGCTAAATCTACGACTATTGTATTGTTACGTGTTTCCAGTTTGATAATTAAAACCCCATGTTTTCGCCAGGTCTCGAAGGATGTTTGTCCATCATAGGTCGGAGATTTCACTTTGTGAGAAGATACAGCAGGTACACTTTCCGATTTATGTTGTGTGAATTGTCCATTTAACAACTTCTTCATTGCTGTGATAATAAGACCTGTATATGCGAATACATACAAGTTTATTACGATACAATTGAAATCTAATTTCATTAGAATCTAATGAAAACTAGATTGCAGTTGCAAAGTTCACGTAGATGAGGCAAGGCTTGTATCACAGATTGCATCGCAACATCCATAGATATAAACGTCCTCGGCGTGACTTTACTTTCATCTAGTTCGACAAATGACCAATTAAATGTTTTGTAGTTAAACAGTTAAACATGCTTAAAATTGAAAATATATACAACCGCAGCCATAGACTAGTTTCGGCCTTCCTTGGCCTCATCAGTATGGTACGGTGGTTGTATACACTTCCAACTTAAAGCCGTTAGTCAGTGGTATAAGTATCCAAGAGAGTAAACCCCCATTGGGTGATTTCTTCATGGCATTTTCGATGTGACCTTTTTCTGTGTTGCGTTGTCCAAATGAAGACGCTTGTTGTGGAATTCTTGTTTTACTTCTCCCATTTTTTCTTTGATTTCGCCAATCTCTTCTTACATTTCTTCTCTCACTTTTGCAACGTCTACTCTCCCATCTTTTCTGTTATATTTGCTAACAGACTACGCAATTCCTTTCGTCTCCATTCTTCATCTTGTTCTTTTTCTTGTGGTCTTCGTTCTTTATTTTCTTGTCTTCGTTCTTCACCCCTTTCTTCTTTGTCTTTCAGCATTGCTAATATCACTTGCAATTGTTGTTTCATTTTGATAGATTTCGATCTCGTTTCCATAAAATGTTGCAGATTGTTCAAAAATTTTTGGTAGTGCCCCTATAAACTATTTTTTAGTTAATAACCTCCGCGTTAGAATCTAAATTTATTTACCATTACGATTTACTAACACAATATTTGGGAACCTTACGTAAGTTTCTCCGATAAATAAAACACAATATACACAATTAATCCCCCCTATGACACCAGTTGTTACGTTTTACCGGTTCGATAATTAAAACCATGTGAATTGTAAACAGTTTATTTCTTTCAAACTTATTCTAGAAAACAACAATTATGAATCACTGAACTTACTAACTATCTGATTATCTCGAGGGAAAGACGACCGCGTATTTATAGCCTTCCATCTTCTAGAGCGATCTGTTCGAGAAACAGATCAGTCGTGAAAAAAATAATAAATAAATAACAAATAATGTCTTCCTGTCGTATCATTCATTCTTGCGGCCACCTCCCATTAACAAATATTTCCAGACAATTCTGAACATCACATAATCACTGATACAAATTTACGACAACCGTTTGTGATAATATCATACAAAAAAATTTTGTAACATAACGTTTTGAGTGAGAAACAAACTTCTTAGCAGTTTACAGATTCGATAAGGGATATTTGTTAGGCCTGGTTTGTTTCCAGTTTAAATAATTGGAGTCACGTAAATTTGGGTAATATGAAGGCTGGTAAATATTAATAACGAAGACCCTTGAATGTAGCAAATCAAGAATTTGACCCGGCGAAGCCATGTGGCAGGAAAAGTGGGGCTACACCGAAAGAATTTTGCCCTCTAAACACTTTATAAATACGTATCTGAAATTGTAAAGTTAGTAAAACGAAAAACGCACATTAAACTGGGGAATAATTCAGTTGCCCGAAACATAGATTCGTTGCATTTGGTGCAAACTCAATGGCTAGCTTAGGGAAAACCTTGCAATTTTAGCATTAAAATATTTTTTGGGGAATTAAAGATTGAAGCTTTATATAAGAACTATTTTCAGATTATTTGTGCTAAACAAATTCTTTTAATTTTCTAAATAAATATTTCATTCAGATTTGAGTCTAGTTGAAATAAACAGCCTCACTTTTATTTTGTTGTATTAAATTTAAGGTCAAAATAACTTGAAATTGTGTTGATTCATTTGTAATAATAAGATGCTGAGGTCAGTTATTGTTTAAATTTGATAGCACTTCCCTGTCGACTCTACGAGGTAGGGTGAAAATTTATAGGAATGAATATTAATTTTGGTCTTGAAAAAATCAAGTTTTAGTTAATAACATCGTATAAGGCATCATTGGGAAGATCTATCTGCAAGGATCCTACCTTTTTAATAAATTTTGGTTCAATCTACTTAAAGATACACCTCAAAAGGTATCAAAAATTATGTCCCCCTGTTTTCCTAGGTTTTTAAAGATAAAATGTAGATTTTCGTAGGGTTAGTATTAGTAATAGTTTTAATAAAAAAATTATTTTATGGAGATTATTTAATAAAAAAAATTATGATACAGTAATATATGTTTTTAAATAAATAACTTGATTTAGCTGAAGAATAGAATGCATATCAAATTCATCTTTACATTATTTCATTTAAATAAATATTTTCAGGGTTAGCACTATTTCACGCAATGATGTAATTGCGTTTAGAATTGAATATTTTAGCGAGATTCGAGGCCATGCCCTAAACTGTGTTAGTCTTAGACTTATTGCTAATGCAAATGAAGGCTTTTTATCTGGGACAATACCAACACACTTATCAGTTCCATAAATATTTGGATATTAATTGTAGAAAAAAGTGTCTATATCTGAAAATAGACAATATTTTTTCACATGAAAATTGGGATAAAATTTCAAATTCATATATAAGTAAAAATGTGTTAATTTGGTCTATTTACTGTTCATTGCAGTAATTGGCACGGAACCCTAATTGTCCGAGCCCTACTGGCTCTTGGCGAATTATTTATAGTAAACTAATCCTATTTTAGCTTACCGTACCAAACGTAAGTTACTTTATTACTGTGTGTGTCTTATTTCACAATATCCTAACGTACATTAACTTAAGATCGAATATGAAATTACATATTTCTGTGCAGCACAGTTAATGATTAGCTATAATTAAATAAGGTGCGTGTCACATTTTCCTAATTTCTGCAAATTTTATGTAATATTTGATTAAAAGTAATTTTATTTCTACCGTTTATAATTTGGAATTTAGCACAATCTTACCTTCGAGAATTATTTGTTGCAGTTGGTTCTTGAGTACTTCTTACTGGAGGAGTGACCGTTGTTCCGTTCGTTGTACTATCTGTTGAGTCAAGGCTAGATTCACTAGAAGATAAACTTCTTAATGGCTGTGATCTAGAAGAAGCTGAACTACTACGCGCTCTACCTCCGTTGGGTTGTAAGGATACTTCAACACCTACAGGAAGCCTGGACCTTAACCGCGATCTAGACCTTTCCGATTCGGTAGGAGGTAATCGCGAGGGAGCACTCACGGGTCTTTCAACCGGCAAATTCGTACTAGGCGCACTTGGCACATCCACGCTCGATTCTAAAGGAAGAGCATTAGGTAATCTAAAATGTTGTAATCGTCTCATAGAGGATCTTAGCCATGAGGCAACAGTTGTATTGCCTTTATTAGCATCATCCATATCGGTGGATAAATTACCACTAACATCTAGACTGCCATTAGAAGTTCTTGATGGCTCAACCACGACGGTTCCGGTACAGCAGTCAACAGCTGCGTGTAATCGACGTTCCTGATTTACACCCCGCTCGTGCCGAGATTCAGCTGTTCCGGAAATACAATCGTGGCACACTATGCTATCCTGAAGTTTCGAGCGGCGCTTCCTGGACGATCCTATAGTGTAAGGAGTGCCCTGCAGTAAAATTTTACCAACTCTGTTACACCTTGCTGATTGCGATTTACGAGCCAGGAATTTTTTGTCGTAATTTTTATCTACATGGACGGAAGCCGTAATCACATCATTTGGCACTTTATTTTTATTAATTTCAGGGTTACCTGGATTATCAGAGGAATCGAAAAGTTCGCTTTGAATTTCAACGTAATCCTCCGGATCCAATGTTGTTAAGTAGTTATCTAATTCTAGGAGGCACTCTTCTATTTCCTTCTCTGGAAGGAAAATCTTTGTTTTCCTTACTTATGTTTAAAATGTTATCAGATTCGTCCAATAAAGCATTAAGAACTTCGTCAAGATTGTTTAAAACTTCCATTGCTTCAATATTATCACATGACCATGACCTAGTTAAATTTTCAGTAGATAAGGTTTCCCGCGTATCAAATACAATTTCACTATAGCTTCGTTTAACCGGTAATGGCACAATACGAATGTTGTTTACTGATTTCATTGTCATCCTCTATTGAAATTAAAATGTCTTCTACATCAAGGCTACTACTTCGCGAATGATTGCATTCTATTGGAAATTGATTAAAATTTTGCAATGTTTCTTCGAATTCAGGTATTTCCGTATCAAGTAAATTCCTGGACACCTCCGTGCTGTCTAATGTACCATCAGATGAATTAGAATTTATCGGGGATGAGTCACTAAGATCAATAAGATCTGTTTCGTGTATTTCAATTTGATTAACTTCAATATCAGTAATAGCTGCCATCCTATTTCTTGTAAGTCACCATTTCCTAAAACAAAACAATTTCGCTTAGCTTGACTAGTAACTTAAAATCGGAGGTAGTCATTTAAAACCGCTATTGGCAAAGTACGCAAACTCTTAATATTTGTCCTAAACTAAGCAATTTTCAAGCACATAGGATTAGAATGAAAATAAAAACAAATACATCTGTCATATGTGTTAATTTTTTGCGTTACCTTAATGGCAACATTGTGGAATGTTCCACTGGATTATGAGTATCATTGTTATTACTGAAGGTATAAATAAAATCACTGACATGGACAAAGTTGTGTCAAATTATATGCCCATCAACAGGCCCTTGAAACGACAATAAGTGAATACAGGCTTGTTTAGGTTTTATAAAGAAAACAGTCTAATTTTGAAAAATCTGCTTTCACTTCTTTATTTATAGTCCGACTGAAAAGAACTCAAACCATTTTTCTTTGCTATCCTAAAAGTTTTACAGTGGAGTAACTAATTATTTTCATTGCTGAATGATTTCTAAAAATATTTTGGCTTTTCTCATGTTCTAATTCAGCAGCATTTTTAAACTAATTTAATATATCATATATTTTATTCATATTATGCATCGTTACATAAATAGTTACTTGTACGCCTAGTCCGCGAAACCATTCTTTGGCATACCGAGAAATATATTGACAATCTCTAAAAGAGTTATACGGACGAGGCATATACAAAATTTCCGGTGCAACCAAAAAATATGTTATCATGGAAAACCTATTGCTTTTAAGAAGCCGTGATTAAATTTGCTCTTTGCAGCGTGCCCACCTAGTGCTGAATAGCTGAATTAATCGCTGAAGTTACAATAAACTCTTAAAGGGCAACTACCTCTCTTTTTCCAAGCACTACAAAATTAAAATACGGCGGAGTATACAGGGCGTTAATATTTTACTATGCAGGGACCAACTTCATTTTATTTTATATGACAACTTTTATTTTTTATTGCATTTTCTGTTTTCTTATAAAAAATAAAGATTATATACTGTAAAAAAAAATCGAGTTTTTAACATTTTACCATTTTGGTAAACGCATTTTAGTATAAAAGATGTCCATCTAGATACAATAAAATTTTAATGGGCAACTCCCTCTCTTTCCTAAAGCCCTACAAAATTAAAATATGACGGAGTATACAGGATGTGTTTAATTTTACCCATACAGGCCCCACTTACTTTTTTAAATAGCAACCCATATTATTCTTTATTGCATTTCCTGATTTCTCATAAAAAAATAAAGGTTATTTAAAAAAAAAATTTTCAACTTCCAATATTTTTTGAGTTAGCTAGATGTTTGTGCAAAAACGACAATTTTTTGCTTGGTGTAAAAAGAATGTATTACGGCTGCGAAGGACGTTATGAGCAAATGATTTTTTCAGGAATTATTCACAAATAATTGTTTAATTAAATCTCCCATTTAGGTTTTCCAAATATTATACAGAACCTTTAGAGAATTTAGAATGGCCAAAACTCGTTTATTTTAAATAGTAAACTCTTATTTTTATTGGTATTTGAATCGGTCTCTCAACTTTTGTTAAATGCTTTCTATGCCAAATATTACTGATTATAGAGAAATTGTAACTTTTCTTAACAAGACGATAAAATTCTATAACTAACTTTTAACTATTTATTACGCAAATATTTTTGCTACCTCCTAATTTAGGTATTTTTGCTGAGATTACAAACCTTGTATATATAATAAACAGTTAAAAGTCAGTTCCAAGTAATCCAATGGAAGTGAAATCTTTTGACTACTTATACTACTGACTAGTGGCTTTAAGCTGAAAGTGTTTACAAGGATCGTACCGTTAGAATAGTTGATCTTAGGTAGTAACTACAAGGGTCCAAACCAATTTATAAAAAAATAAATAAATTAACCTTTTTCATTCAAACTATGTTATTTTTCCAAAATAAACCTTCTTCGGGTAATAAAGCAGAACTGTTCATTTTTTGGTTTTTGCTTAATAAAATTGGAGGGCCACTAATAATAACTGACAAGAGTAACTATTAAAATTGAAGAGCATTAAGAAATCTATGTTTTGTAAAAAAAGCTTTTCTAAAATTTTAGTTTTATAGTTTTAGAGACATGAAAATATATACAATGAGTCCCACCGGGAATCGCCGCGATCGATTGGTAAAGACTTCATCTAAAACCATTGAAAATTTGGCAACTTAGGAAACGCAACAAGACCAACACAACTAAAATATTCGCCAAATTCTAGTAATTCCAGTTATATCGGATGTTGACACTAATTTCGTTATTTTCAATGCGGCATCCTATTTATTTTTGCATTTTGGATCTTATTTGATATTTCAAGGCCAGGCCACTTTAAATAACAAACATTTTTCTTAAAATTTAGTTTTCAAAATAATTGAATTTATATAAAAATTTTTACAGGTGCAAGGCCCCACGAAACTATCCAGAAACCAAATATTAATTTCACATTTAGTGCGTAAGTAGAACACATACGAAGCTAACTCGCGTAACTTTCATAAGTTTAAAAACATTATACAGAGTGTTGAATTCATGTTTGAACATTTTGATAAATTCAAAGAGCGATAACTTTATTATTTTAAATAAAACACCCTATATTTTTTTGGCGTATCTTATGAAGATTTTAATTATCTTTCACTTAATAGAAGCTTTCTTAGGGTTGCTTTTAGAGCTTTAGAGCTTTTAGAAATAATTGCAATTTTTTACTTTTATTTTCCCATTTCACCTTAAATGAACACTTATCGGGTCGCTCACAGTCGTAAATTCACCACTCAAAATAGTGTTTTTGAACTTATAAAAGTTGTGCGAGATGTCTTTATCTCACCTACCAAATATGAAATAAACATGTGGTTTCTGAAAAAAGATACGAAGAATTTCGTGAAATTCTGCATCTGTCAATTTTTCAATTTTTTATAAAAAGCCAATTATCTCAGAAACCATAAATTTTAGGAAAAATGTTTGTTATCCAAAGTGGCCTTAAAATATCACGTAAAATCCAAAAATGCAAAAATATATAGGGTTGTCAGATATTGATCGCGGCGATTCCCGGTGAAACACACTGTAGGTATATTGCCTCATCAAATTAATTGCCTTGGAAAGTCGCATAGCGTTTGGTGATTGAAACCACCTTTGGCATAAATAAACATTGAATCTGTATTACAGAGTAGGTCTTTTATATAATATATTTTGTGGGTCACGGCGAAATACCTAAGTTAAAATTCATTGAAAATGTTTGGTCTTCATTAAGTCAAACTCCACAAACTATTAATCTTAGAAACTATGATATTATTAAGAAACCATTAAAAAATGCAAACCTTTCATTGTACTAACTCATAAATTTGCCTACTTATTCTATAGAAAAATATGTTCAATAAAAATGTGAAATCATACTTTTTTCTATTAATATGGTCTCTTGTATTTTCTTCATTCACCATTCTCGAGATATATACTAAAATGTGTTTGTCAAAATGGCGCTGACGCATAGCCCCACGCGTCACTGCAACTTAAACGCATGCTCAAAACTGATCTAAAATAGATTACAATTTCAAAATCGCTGTTGTATTAGTTTGTAATTTGCACCCCCCTAGCTCTTTTCTCGTCGACTGGGCCATGTGCAGAATTTGGCAACACCAAATCTCAGTTACGATTTTGTTGTAAGATATATTACGCTTGAAAAGGTTTGTTAGTTCCAGTTGATGGTTGTATTTATGAAATTTTTGATTGTAGATCATAATAGAGCAGTGTTTCGTAAATAATGCATTATTTTGGAACTTAAAATTGATGAATTTTTCTAATTGTTATAAATTTTGTTTGTCAAATAAGACCTATCTATATATTAACCAAATTGGAGTGAAGAGAAACAGTAAAAATAACGCCCTGCACATCTTTGTAAAATAATTTCCTTCAAATATTTCGAATAAATACGAATATAAAAAGGTGAAACTTATTACAGCACCTTGATTTAAAAAAAAACGAAAATTAAAGATGAAAGAGCTTTTAAAATATGTACATGGAGACAATTTAAAAAGTAGCAATCAGGAATAACTATTGAGTAAAAATAATATCAAGAAAATTCAATATGCAGGATCCGCCATTAGTGCGTGGACGGAGAATAGCTCCTAAGCCTGAAAAGACATCAAAATGAAATCTTGCCCAGTGGCATACATTCCTAGGGAGCACATTTAAAAATTATTTTCATTTTGTTGTACCTATCATTTACACTGTGCTGATATAAACTTACTTTTTTTAAGTAGAACACCCTGTATATTTAAAAAAACATGTTTATGTCAACACTCTGTATTTGATTACTGCAATTAAATAAAAATAATTTTAAAATGTGCTTTCAATAGATGTACGTTACTGAACAAAATTTCATTTTGATATCTCTTAGGACTTCCGAAAGTTTTCATGTAAACGATCCTATAAAATACATATTTTTAATTGTCAATTTTTCCGGCACTGTTAAATATCTGCCCAATTTCGATTATTATTTAGGAATGTTAACAATGTGTCTAAATGGTAATAACTATTTATTTAATTAGTAATAATTACCCAAAACTTAAAAATTAAAAAAAAAATTAATTTGCATGAAACCTATCAAAGGAAACTTTACGTAATTGGTATTATTAAAAAAATAATGTTTTCTTCTTTTTATATTAGGTACTAAAAATAGGCCATTCCATTTAAAATTGTTTAGCAATTCTTGGGTTTGCAAACCTCCATCACTTTGCATAACTAAAAAATATAAAACAACATTTTAATGGTTTATGAAAAATGACTATCAATGTTTGCTTATGTCGCAAATTGGTTAAAACTACATCACTCAAACCTATTTTTTTAATGCAAACGTACCTTGTTTGGCACATCGTTGGAATATTAGTTGCTTTTTCTTTACAGTCTTATACCAAAATCTTAAAAGATACGATAAGTTTTTGAGATATCGATGTTTAAAATAAACAAAATTTTTGGGAAATAATTATTTTAATTATCTCATATTGTTAGAGAAAAAGTTCTGTCATAAAGATTAAAAATGCACATCGGGGAAACCAAAAAATGCTTTTTTTGACTTATCTTCCCCCTCTCGTTTTAAAAACTAACCATCCCTATTAATTTTTCGAAAATTAAAACCCACCCGGTGTAATACCTAGGTGGAAAGTTTATTTACTTCTGCACACCTGCAAAGAAGAATAAAAAAATCTTTCCAACGAGGTATCACAGGGAGTGAGTTTTTTTTAGAAACATTAATAGGGGTGATTAGCTCCTAATGGATGTTCTTCCCTCCTTTCAAAAAGGAACTAAGATGTATCAACTCCGGCAGCTCGTTGGTGGTTGGAGGGCGGGTTGGGATTTTCTTACTGTATCCAGTTGCCAAGGTAAATAAAAACAAATTAAGTTTCAAACAAATGTATTGGGCGCATCTGAAAACTTACACAATAAACAGAAAACGAACACCACTATCCAATATCGCGAAGGAAAAATAATATGACAAAATTAAAGTCAAAAACAGCTGTACAATTATTGATCTAACATATAAAATAAAAATTATTTATGACTTTAGTTTATAATCTAGATTATATAAAAGTCAGACTAAATAAGCAAGTTACACTTATAGTTACATAGAAGTTATGGAATATTAACCGAACATCAAACCAGTTTGCAACCGTCCGGCGCATGTAGATGCAAAAATTTGCCGTTCCAACCAAGTTGCAAACTCCAACCAAACTGGCAATCCGGTGTTCCAACAGTACTCTGACTAGTCCGTGAATTGATTTGTGATCAATCAGAATAGTCAGCAGCTGAGAGCTTGTACTTGCAGTTGGGAACATGTAATCGATAAGCGGTATCTAATTTCTCAGCTGTTATATGTCAATACCATTGTCAAATGTTTTGATCTTGTCGAGGGCAAATGTAAAATTGTGTTGTTAAGTTCTGATTTCTATTTTTCATTCGCTATATTTGCTCAAAAATAACAAAAATGAATTTCGCGGAGGGACTTATAAGTGATGAAAATTTATTTTCGTCTTTTTCGAATGAGAGTGCGAAGACCAGGGATTTTCCGAGAACTCCCAACGTGCGTTCCAACGTGGTACAATCCCAAACCAGTCGGAGTTTAATACGGAGTGCACGCATGCGTACGAATTAGTTCATGAATTAATCGGAAACTAATCAGAAATGTTCGGTTGGAACAAACCTTAAATGTTGGCTCTAAGCCTTGATACGTTCTTACCACGAGGGTGACAATTTATCTTAACATATACAGGTGAGTCACAAAAAAGAGGCCAACCTAAACTGGAGATACCACGCACCAAAATATTACGATTGAGCCCAACATGCCGTATACTAATGTCGTTTAAGGGAAGCAGAGTCTACAAATTTTAAATTTTGTTTGGAAATTTCTTAATAATTGAGAAAGTTTTGATGTTATAAATTTAATATTTAAGAATTTTATGTTTTCTAGTGTAGGAATTAAAAATTTGAGGTTTATTTTGACTCTACCCCTAGAGGGCGCCAGTTTCACATTATTATTTACGTAACTTAAAACATATTTTTTTTATATGTTAAGTTATGCTTAAAGCAGATCGATATTATAAAAAGTACTTTTGTTTGGATCGCCTAAAACTATAGGTTTTTGGGTTATTTGCATTTAAAATGTTCAATGTAATTTATTATGATTTTTTATTTTTAAAATATGCAAAGATACGGAGAAAGAATCAAAGCCCCAGTAAAAAACAATTAAAATTATTGGTGTTTACAGACAGTAAAAAACTTCAAATGAAATGCTGGAAGTGCCTACCACGTACTTCAATAAATTTTAAATTTCACTTTCTTAAATGTCAAAACCAAATTTCTCTATTTTTTTGAAATGTATTTGCGGCTTCTTGAATTATTTATCGCAACTTCTAAAGATAATTTAGTTCTTTTTTAAAAACTAAATTCTTCAAATTTGAAAAAAGTATTATAATATCTGCGCCTTAAAAAATCGTAAAAAACACATTAAAATTTTTGAATGCAAATTTCTTAAAAACCGATAGTTTTAGATGACTCAAACAGGAGTGTCTTTTCTATGTTGAATTGGTCGTTCTTTTATGTTATTTATTTGTTTTGAGCGTAACTCAAAAGACAAAAAAAAAATATTAATTTATATTAATAACATGGCGAATCTAGCGCCCTCTAGGAGGTTAAAATAAGCTTAAAATTCGTAGTCCTTACACCAAGAAACATAAAATTATTGATTTCAAATTTATAGCGTCAAAACTCTTACAGTCATTAAGAAATTTCAGAAAAAAATTTAAATTTGGAACGCCTGTATATCGTAAATTAGCCACATTAGTATTGATCTCAGTCGTAATATTCTTGTGTCTGGTATTTTAAATTTATTACTGACCCATTCTTTCTGACTCACCCTGTATAAAAAAATAAAGAATTAAAAACAAGCCTCTAATTGTTCGTTGGGTTAAAAATATTACAGTAGGTTTTGGAAGTGTGGTATGTAGCCAGATCCGCCGAGTACCCTGGACAACTACGGTTTGGGGCACGCAAATATTTAAATTTAAAGACTTGCAGAATGAAGTCACGGTATTTATTAAAATTGGGAAAACCTTGGTACTACACCAGAATAGAATTATAGGTTTAAATTTGGAATTTTCTAATAATAGACCAAATGTTTTCCCTCGAGAGTATTACTCTGTCATAAAAACAAAAACAAACAAAAAACTACAAAAGTTTACAACAAGCAAAAGAACTGTTATTTTCCACTACTATGACAAAGGAAATCCTTCATGGTCAAGGCTTCTAAGGCAGCACTAAATTCGTCCTACTCCGAACAAAGCCTAAGTTGTTGCACTTGCCTAGGGAGGGATTCGGTAGTCGTTGCAAAAAAAGTGTATTCAAATTCAAAGCAAATTACATAATACGATCTTCAATATTTTCATCTGGTCATGTCCACCAAAGAGCCTAAAAGTTCAGAAGTTCCACAAGTAGTCAAAAACGAAACAATTCTATCTTGTTGGATTCACTAGTTTGCCCCTGAAATTCTCTATTGTTAAGGAAGCCGCGTTTCAGAAAAATAAAAGCAAAAAATGGCAAAATGGCCTCTCTCATCTCCATTAAGGAATCTTCTTACACAAAAGAGCTACACAAGCGATCTCTACTACACGAAGGCTGAGTAAAGACGGATCTCCTTGCCGTGCAAAAATGGCAAGATAGCCGGTTTAACACAAGAGTTGACGAAACACGAAACATTTTAGCAGTTCAAATTCGGATGCAACGTATAACTTCATGAGCTTTATTTACACTATTTCAATACAATTTTCCGTAAAAACTAAACTCAAATTCATTGAAATGGCAGCACCAGAGACTAAATAGACTGAACGTTTCAGTCTCGTAAAATGTGAACCGCTGAATGTAAATTCCGGGGAAGTGGGGCGCTGCATCCCACTACTCTTTGACATGGCCGGATTAAGTAAAATTTATAAATAGGTAGGAAACTTGCCGCGTAACGGTTCTGACGATTTAGATGAAACGGTACGCCTGTTTACAATATTGTTAAGCCAATGCTGTAAACACGTGATGATTGCACTGAAAGGCCTTTTTTAGAGTTACGCGGGAAGCACCCGTCACCCGCGCGCGGGTAGGTAGGATACATTTGTTTGCAGCAAGTTATTTAGAATGGAACGGGTGACCCCACGCGGGTGCCTCGCTGAAAACAAATGCATCCTACCTACCCGCGCGCGGGTGCCACCCGCGTGATTTCAAAAACGGCCAAACTGTGACGCTCGCACGCCGATAATTGAATATTTATATATTTTATTTTTACCTACCCAAAGAATGAAACTCTTGATTTTCCTTCACTAATATGTTCACTGCGGTTTCGACAATGTTCCCATATTTAAAGCCTATTTTCTAAAAGGAAAGGTCTGTAAAATAATAAGAGAGCATTGCGAGCTAGGCTTTCGCCATGCTTTCAACTGCCTTCACTGCTTACCCTGTCACGTTCAGTCTATTTAGTCTCTGGGCAGCACAAATGATTATTTACAACATATCATATTTACAGGGGATTTAGAAGTGGAAATTGTAAATTTTCACGATTCGCAAGAGACAATATATCTACTGCTAGCATACAATTGCTTAACGATACGTACTGACATTCTCCCAATAAAAGTAGCTTTATACATAGAATCATGTAAGTTTAAGTAAGGGACATTTTACACATTACAATGTAAGTCAAAAAACACCTTTGGTTTCCTCCATATGGATTTGAGATTTTTGTTTCAGGATTTTTTATCTAAGACATATTTAAAGTTACTAGTTTTTCAAAATGTTGCTTACTTTAAACATCGATATCCCAAAAATTAATCGGATTTAACATTTTGCTATAAGACTGTAAAAAGAAATCAACGAGGTTTCCAACGATGTGCCGTAAAAGATAGGTTCGCACAGTGGCGGCTGGTGACTTTTTAACAGGGGGTGCGCAGATGCAAAAAATATTAATAGTTAAGAGTTTAGGTGACTCCGATGCCGTAGCAAGGTATTTAATTTAGGAGAAACAAAAGTGATACACAGGGTGTAATATTAAATAGTATTTTTACGAATTAAATTTAATTACCATCTAATAACAAAATATTTTCGAGTTATCATCTCTAAATAATATTGATTGCGTCCAAAAAAAAAAACATTATCCACATTTCTGAGCCTTTTTAAAAGGTTGCACCTCGCTACCGCTTTACGGTACTTAATTAAATTTATTTGCTTTCATAGGAATAAAATTATATTATTTTTTAATGAAAACTACATTGGAAGATAAAATGTATTTTATTACAAAGTTGTAATTAGACTATACAAAAACACAAAAAAAATATTTTCTATAAATAAAATCCGCTCTACGACCTTTTAAGGAAATAAAGTTTTCTATTACTTTTTCATCTCCTGCACCATATTTTTGTTGATAGATATCATCGCTAATGCATTTAAACGATCATTGTTCATAGTATTGGGTAAGAAACTTTTAATTCTTTTAAGCGTCGAAAAACAGCGTTCTGATTCTGGAGTTGTCATTGATGTTGTTAAAATTATATTTAATAATTTTAGTGTTTCAAAAAATGTTTCAGTTAAATTATTTTCTGACAATAAATTAACGGCACCAATAATATCAACATAATCCGGTCTTGAATAAATAACTGTCAGTTCTGTTTTCAATCGAAGCGCAGATATGTGTGGATAAGCAGAAGTCACAGCTTAGAAAATACTAACTGGAAAAGTAGCTGCAAATCTTTTAAATAGTTGATTTTTAAATAGTTTAGCAGCTAGAATGTGTCCACGGTACGAAAATCACTCCTTCATTTGTGTTATGATTACGTCGCAGATTTCTTTGGCATACACACTTTTTTGTAAATGATGATCACTTCTTTTCCTTCTTCTACTTGGAAAGTTTGTATTGACGCATTTCTCAATGTCTTCTGTTTCTTTTCTAATGGTAGAAATGGTGTTTTCAAAATTAACTATGTCTTTTTGAAGTTGTATACTGTCCTTATTTCTCGACTGAATTTGATTATAAAGAACGTCGACGTGTGGAAGAATTTTGTGAAACAATGTCAACCAAAACAAATTCTGTGTCTTCTAAAGCTCGTCTGAAGCCGGAAGCTTCATTTAAAGTTGCACCATTTGTACATCTTTCTTCTATTTTTTCAAATACTTCATTAGCTCTTCCCGGTTTTCATACACAGTATTTACTGTTCTAATATTATGATTCCACCGAGTTCCTGCCACATTGGGCAATCTCTGTTTGACAATTTCTTTAAAGACATCACATGGATTAGACGAATTTAGAAAAAAAAGCAGGAATAGCGCTGATAGGTTATTAAAAAATACACGAACTTTGGAATGTTCTACATTATAAGATTAAGCTGGTAAACATAACAGTGAACATAATGGGCATAAGGATATTTTGATTTAATTTGAGTCTGCACTCCATTTATAGAACCACTCGTAACATTTGCACCATCGTAAGTTTGTGCAATTAATTTGTGAGGTGTTTGCAAAATTAAAGGGTCCAGTTCTTCTTGGATACGTTCTGTTATGCCTTTGGCGGATTTGTCTTTAAGTCTTTTAAATCCCCAAAAGTTCTCACAAATTGTACTATCACGTACATATCTAAATGTCAATACCAACTGACACCAATTAGTTACGTCTGTAGTTTCGTCACATTGAACAGACAGAAATTCTAAATCTCTAATTTGTTTACTGATTTCATCTCTGCAAGTCGCCAGTATAGAATCTAATATTTCATTTTGTATGGTTTTTGATGTTCCCTGAAAAACGGTTGCAGTTTTTAAATGTTCTTGAAGGGTTACATCTAATTCAGCGGAAAAATCGACAAGTTTCCTAAATATTTCACGATTTTATGATTGTTCACTTTCTTCATGACCTCTGAGTGCTAATTCGAATGCGCTGCAAAATTTCATGCAGGAAACAATTCATTTCAAAATATAGCCATTTTTTCTAACTTTCTCATTATATTCCATTGCCTATGAGCAGAATTAAGTTCAGCTATAATATTGACTTTTCCAAGTAAAGCGACCGCTGTGCAAAAATTAATATAACTATGCGATCCCTCATGTTTTTTAATAATAAATAGTTAAATCTTTTATTCCGGTTCTAGCCCAACTTAAATCTGACGGTGAAAACCCCGGTGGATTGTAAAATAACACACACGGAAAACAGTACAGCAAATTCGTTACCTCGCAACCACATATACAGTTATTCTTCTTATAGGTATTCGTAGAAAAATGCCTTGTAAACGCTCTTTTTTTAGATTTTTTTTTTCACACTTCTGTTCTAGTTTTAACATGGCAAAGGTCTACCTAGTTCTTTTATTTTTACTTTTTCTTCCAGTGAAAGTTAACTAAAATCTTTTTTTTAAATAAAAAACTGGTACTGTTCATTTTAAACACAAAATTAAATTTTAAATCCAAAGGAAAATACTGAAACTGAAAAACATGCACTTTAAATTTTTACGCGTACTGTCAATGTCATCATTAGTAGTGCGTGTTCATTCAGCGACTATTTTCGCTATAATTAGAACGAAATCAACAAATTAATAATTAGACCCCAGAATGGGTACTGCTATCTCTTTGTGAATAGCGGTACTGTTAGCAGTTAGACCTGTAAACGGCAGAATTAGTAATCGCAATCAGATCAGCCGGTACCTACGCATCTTGCATCATAAACCGTAAATGCACACTCCAAACTCTGTCTCGCACTCACCATTTGGCAATAGCGCATAAGCGGGGTGCAGCGTTCCCCGAGCTAGCTTTAACGTGGTGTTCTGTAGTTTATTTCTCCGTATCCCGTTGAGGCCGTTGATAGCCATCACACGACAACCACGCTAGGTGCATAATTCTGCGCGCACCAACGTATTTCAATTTCCTCATAATATATAACATAATGAAATAAAACGTTTGCCTGCGTTATTTCAAGTCACTCATAAGTATTAGTTAATTAGTATATCATTACTTTGTGCTTAAAAATGAGATAAATCCAAATCTTTTACATTAAATAAAAAAGAATCGTTCGCTCATTTCACGAGGAGCGCGCGCTCTCGCGCTCTTTAACACCAGCCGCCACTGGGTTCGCATTAAAATAATAATAATCTGGGGTGTCTGCTTCCTAATTAAAAAGGCGAGAGAAGTGAAGAAGTATTTTATATTGGTTCCCACTTGGATTAGCAGATATGTGTTTCAACTCTTTCTAATAGTATTTGTTGCCTAAGAGACATTGAATGTTACAAGGATAGATGAATTTAAAAGTTACAAAACGCCCCTTCCACGCCTTTTGTTTTCGACAAAAATCACTTTGAGTAATTTGTGGCTTCAAGTAATTAAAATAAGATTTAATTACCGATGATGATACCTTTGCTAATAAGAAGAATGGTTTGGCTGATTACAATTGCATCGTAATAAACTTGTATATATTCCTATATACAAGGCTTATTATCTTAGCAGAGAAGAATGCTTCAATTAGCATGTGGCGAAAATGTTTGCGTAATAAACAGATAAAAGTCAGTTACAAGTTACCCAATATGGATTTACTCTCTTGGATACTTATACGACTGACTAACGGCTTTAAATTGGAAGTGTATACAACCACCGTACCATACTGATGAGGCCAAGGAAAGCCGAAACTAGCTTATGGTTGCGGTTGCACAAATTTTCAATTTTAAGCACGTTCAACTGTTTAATTACAAAACATTTAATTGGTCATTTGTCATACTCATTACCTTAAACATTTTTTTAAGTTGTATTGAAAAAGTAGTTTTGCTACCGATTTATTGTGTCACATCACATCAATAAGTTGTTAATAAATTTAATTTAATAGATGAAACTGTGTCCAAAGTTCAGCAAAACATTTCAACCGTAAGAAAATTATTGTGGTGATTAGTAATGAAGACAACATGTGTTTTGAATTTCACATTAAATAATAATAATAATTGCAGTAATTAAATCTTTCGTTGAGTGAAAAATTAGTATAGGTAAAACTATAGATGTTTAATTCTTTTAATCCAATCATTACAGATAGATGGAACACACATGAATAAATTGTTAACAGAATCCACGATTAGCATGATAATCTTATCGCTTTATGTTTTCGTTAATATCAATCCTTCAAATAAAGACTTAATAATACCTGGCATATTTAATGTTTTAAAGATTAATTTTTCTTTTTCCCCTTGGTGGGTTTTCCAAACTAGGTCTTCTGTCATATGTGTTTATGTGGGTGAGGGTGTGTCTGTGGAGGTGTTTTGAAAATAAATATATTTAAAAAAAAATTAATATGGATTTAGAGCAACTTAAGCAAATACCTTATTTCTTCCAAACAGTGTTAATATTCATTATTTATATTGCAACTAGCAATGTTATTGTAAAACGCGTTGTCTAGGAATATTTAGGTGGCATTGAGTATCATATGTTATTCCTTGTTACCAAATGTAGAAAGCCGCATGAATGCTATCTTTCGCGATAACATTGTAACTTACGTTATATTTTATCAGCAGAGCCTTTTCTCATTGAAAACAAAATATTTTTTACTATTTTCTTTATACCTTCCAGTCAATTTCACTACAACCTCAAATATAATACAATAATAACAATTGTTCATTATTTAAAACGTATTAAAAATTAAAATAAAAGCGAATGGAGATGAATTATTATTGAAGATGAATTTTATTATATCAATAATATATACAGGTTGAACCAAATTTGATTTTCACTATAGGAATCTCGTAAACTATTAGAGATACAAGGAAGCTTAAATGGGCAAAGTAGTGGAGAATTTAATGCCCAATATTATTCCGCTAAGAAAACAATTGCATTTCAATTCGTCCTAGAAAAAACTAAAAATCGTCACTTTCAAAAGTCAGCTGTAACTTGTTTATTTGAAATCCGATTGAAAAAATCAAAAACTGTAACTAGTTGATTTTTAAGGCCTTTTTACTGGTCTAAGTTATTTTTTTCTTAGTTAAAATGTTTCCGAGATAATTATGTCAACTTTGTTATTTCTAATGGACGCCATAATGGATTTTATCATTTTCGAATTTGACATATTTTTCTGATTAATTTAATGTATGACATGCAATTCTTCTAATGTGGCAAAGTAGGTTAAATGAACTATTTTTTTTATTTTTAAACAAAAAATTGATAGTAGGCGATGCAAGTGCCATAACTGTTAATAATAAAAATACAGTACCTAATAACGTAAAAATAATTATTAAAAAACTTAAAATATTGTAACAAACTGTGCAATATTTAAACAGTTTTTAATATAATCTTAACGTACATGCATCGCTTTAAATGGTGTAATTCTATGAAAACGTGTAGATGTTTTAAAAATTTTGTCGGCAATTTTTACAAAAATTCTTCTAACATTAAATATTTATTCATGTAACGTGAAATATCTAAGAATCTAACATGAGAAATGATTCTCATATTTATGCACATTATCCGTCTTAAAATATTTAACTTCTAGAGAAGTCTAAAACGCACACTCGCGTGTGAGTCATGAGAAAGTCATTCTTAATAAAGCTTCAACAATGTTTTGAGGAAATCATGCACGTTACGATTATTAATAAATATTTCAATACTATACAGTTTGTTGTAATATTTTTGGTTTTTTAGTAATAATTATTGCTTTTTTAGGAACTGTATTTTTTATTATTAAAAGTTTATGGCACTTGGGTCGCCTAATACAATTTTTTTGTATAAAAATAAAAAATTAGTTCATTTAACCCACTTTGTTACATTTGAAGTATGGCATAACATATATCAAATTATTCATAAAAATATGTTAAATTCGAAAATGATAAAATCCAATATGGCATGTATAAGAAATCATAAAGTTGACATAATTTTCTCGAAAACAGTTGAATTTAGAAAAAATAAATGTACACCAATAAAAAGCTCTTAAAAAGCAACTAATTAAAGTTTTGAATTTTTTCAATTGAACTTTAAATAAACAAGTTACAGCTGATTTTTAAAAATGGCAGTTTTTAGTTTTTTTCTAAATAAAATCAAAGCAAATTGAAATTCAATTGTTTTTTTAGCAAAATAATATTGGGCATAAAATTCTGCACTAACTTGCCTATTTAAACTTCCTTGTATCTCTCTCTGATGGTTTACGAGATCCCTATAGTGGAAATCAAATGTGGTTCAACCTGTTTATACAGCATTTTATGAATTAATAAACTTATATGAAATTTAGTTTGACAGATTGATGGTGCTAGTAGTCCGTGATTTTGTTTTACAGATGTTAGAATAAATAAATAACTGCAAGAAAGGCGGGTTTCGAGATAAATTTACAATTAACGCTATATTTTATTAGCTAGATGAAAACACAGTTTTGAAGAAAAATATATCACCCCTGTCTCAGTTTGACCATGCATGTTACCAAAATGCTCTCGAGGAATTTTTGATATAATTTTTTGCCATTTTAAATACTTCTTATTGACTATGACAATAAACAGAGTTTGAAATCTTTTTCTAAAAGCCCAAAACAGACACGTCGTTTTAATAAAAGGCTAATTAGTATCAGTCATGCAAAAAAATAATTTTAGTTTGCTTATTCACCTGATGAACAGTGTCTTTTGGGTAAACGACTTATTTCTTCCAGTCAAAGAGCAAAATATTTGATCATTTCTTAATTTGCCAGTGTTTACCGAACTGCCTAGGATTTTAGCAAAAAACTGAATTACTGTAATAGCCTGCGACAGCAACATGCCATCCGAAGCTACCATGACGTCATTTGGCGTAGAATCAGCCTGATATATCTACTAATACAAATGAAAGCTTTACAGTTCTTTGCTATATTTTTATAGCTAGAAGAATTTTCGTTTGAATAAACAATGTTAATATTGGATAATTCAAGAAATTACCTAGTTTCAATTGTTTAATAGAATGCCCTGTAAAAGGTTACTTTAAATAAAAGTTCTTTATCTTCTGATTTCAAAATATAGCATACTTGATATTTAGACAAGCTATTTTTGAAATGTTTCGTGTCATCAAATATATTAATGCTAAGATTGTATACGTGTATGGTCCAACTACACCTGAGGCGTGCTTTATTGATTTCATTTATAAAACCAGAAGATACATATATAATATGTATAAACGTCTACAACGTAACTGGGTCATTATTATGCATTAGGTATAATATATTGAAAACATCTGTCTGGTTACCGGTTACGGTATTCATAACTGCGGTATTACCTTCCGCTATGGCCATAATTTGACTTAGGCATAGATTCAATAAAGTTAATTACCTCTAAACACTAAACATTTCTTTGAAGGTAAATAAAAACTTGTTTGTATTCCCAGCTTGTTGGCTTATGGCTTATGACGTAGTTCAGGTCAGTTTAAATCGATATATGTTGTTCTAGTTTTGCTTTGCATAGATAATCTGTTAAATATCAAGATTAATTAATAACACCTTAAATCATCAACCTACAACTTTTCCATAAGGCATTAAATTGCATAACAATGATAAATGTGTACAGGGCGACCCATTTGTAGTAGTTTTTTGCGATAGCATTCGAGTTTATAAAAATAGAGTGTTAGTGTTTTCCTTTATTTTGCAACCTTTTTATGAAATGAAATATTCCATCATCGAATATGTCATAGCTGTTATCAGTTTATAAACCACAGAGAAATTTTTAAAATTTTCGCTACTAAGACACTCGCCTTATTTCCATTATGCCTTGATACCTTAAAAAGGTAAAAACTATCCTTAACTAATATTTAGTGGCTTAGTCAGTGGTTCCCTAAAAAAAATAATTTTGGAAATATATGGCAACTTTATCTTTTAAATGAACACTCGACATATTATTTTGTTACTGGTTAGGTAAAACTTATTCTTGTCAAAAATTGTTGTCTATGTTTATTTTGAACATCAAGGTCAAAATTATACTTTCCCATAAGTACCTTATTTGTAGCAGTAGGCTGTGACCGATTTATAGAATCAAAGTTGCAAACCTTCAAAACTTAAGGAACTTGTCAGGGATTTTGTTATTTATTGAACATTTTTGTTACTTTGGTGTGTTTCAATTTTTATTTTACACCTAAAATAGTTGTTTATAATAAAAAGTATGAAAAATATGACCTGATCTTTTATTTTTTTCGTGGAACGGAGTGGTCCTTGGTTATTTTCAAAATTGAAAAACAAATCTTGCCCCTGAAATCGAGCAAGATTAAAAAATACAACAAAGGTTGCTCTAGCGCGTTTTGATATCCAAACTACCATTTTCAGAGAGATACTAACACCTAATCCTAAAATTAACCCTTATGTTCTAAGAATATTCACTTCGTGCATGATCGACCGCATCGGAGTGCGCATGCGCATCTAATCATAAACGTCGCAGTGTCACAATTCCTTACCTATCAACCTTAACTATTTTTAACAGAGATGAGTGACCTAAAGGCCAAGCGCAACTATTCATAAGGTTGTCTTCAGCCCAAGAAGACTATAATAAGAAGGGTAAACTTCATATGCTTCGCTGTATAAAAGTAAGAGTCAAATTCCGTGGATATGTGTTAGGCCTGGCTATCTATTGCGCTATGAGATACTGCGCATCCTGGGGACAAATCCACATTCAAAAGTAACCAACATTTATGACAGATCCCTTTGTAGGTTATGTTTTGATGTTTATGTCTTGTCCTTGGGAGAAAATTATATCAAAATGATTTCGCTGTCGCTTTAATTTTCCGTAATTCAAAAATATTTAAGACAAAATAAAGGTAAGGTGAGTTATCATCACATACGTTCGTATTTATGAATATAAAATACCTTCATTTTGTAGGTGACATTGCTGCAGGAGAATTCACACGTATTATTCAAGGATATGAAAGCTATTCGACGTAAAACAATGACCAAAATCCGTTTTTATAAATAAAAAGCCTAATGTTCGAGAAATATCACTAATGACTTAGACTATCCCGACAATTTCATTGGTGAATATGTTAAGATAAAATGGGTTACCAAATTAGTATTAGAATCAAATATAAAAAGAAAAGCCAAACAAGTGGAGGAAGTGAAGGTAATATTTTGTAGTTCTCTGATAGATTGTATTTTTTTTTATTTTTGTAAAATAGTGATCCTGTACTATAACATTAGGACTTTAATCTCAAGAAGTGAAAACATTAACTCGTTATTTATTCATTTCTTAATTAATCCTTTTTTATTTATTAGTGATGTGCCCTTTCTCTGGAATAGCCTAGTGGAAGAACAAGCTTCAAAATATGGACTTTGGGGATAAATGTGATGCTTATTTCAGAGAAAAGTTCACTCTCATTAAATTAACATGTTAGCAAACATCATGGAATTACTTTTAGAAAGTAAGAAATTGTGACTTCTAATAAACATTACATTTACATTTTTTTTTTTTTCAGTTTAAATGCAAGCGAATTATAAGAAATGAGCAATTCAAAGGGGTGAATAGCTGCCTTAATTGTTTTATAGTGAACATAATATTTATTGCAATGGATGATCGAGATGATCTTTGAATATTTGTCTAAACATTATTAAAATGCCTAGAATATAACTGCATATATTGGTTTTATATAATAAAAAACAAGATAATATGTCTAGGATAAAATGTTATTTTGTTTAATTTATTTATTTTTATATCTTTCTGTAAAGGAACTGCTCCCATCCATTAACATAATAGTTCAGCCCTTCAAGCACTTGAAGTACATCATCTTGGACAATTTGATGCTTCTTGAGCCGATTTATACTTAAATGTAAATTCTTCATGAATATTCCTACCTTTTTCAACAAAAATATGTTTTTTTTTCTTGAACTTCATATTTTCTATCATTCTTTAGAAGTATCGAGTCATTTTGCTAGTGTTCGAAGTACCTATACAAATATTGAATTAACTTTTAAAATTAAAATGAATTGAAGCAAATTCACCTTTGTCTTGTAGACAACTTCACATGCTACTTGTATGAATAGAAATATTTTATTCAGCAACATGATAGGGCTGCATTAAAATTCTGTCTCCAGAAATGTCGGAGCTGTTATTAATTCATCATCTGTTGAAACTCCATATAATTGTAGAATATTTCCCTTTGGCTTCAATTAAATTGAACAAAAGTTTAAAGCATCTTTTACTCATTCTTAAAATCCTTTATATTGCCTCTAATACTTAGAATTTCTAATTTATCAAGTTTTAACTTCCTCTTCTCAATAACAAAGGTCTCGCCTACCAACGAAGTGAATCACTGTCCGCTTCTCTATGAATAAACAGCTGCTGCTATATGATATACAGCTAGTGATCGTTTCTTTATAATTTTCATTTTTACGAGATTCCAATCTCCAAGAAAAATTAATTTCATTCAATTAACCTCGAAAGTTGACAGATCTAAAATGTAAATAAAAACATTAGCAAGTTGGTACCACCGATTAGCACTAGCAAGGAGATGCGCAGAGGCGCTTTGCACAATTTCCGATCCCACCACCTAATCATTGCACCACGTTTTTGGGCCTACCCCTTCCATACAAGTTTTCCCTCCTTATTATACTCTTCTTGCTTCAGCCTTATGGGTGGCTAAACTTTCACATGAATTTAACATAGAATTCCTATTTATTACTCTTAACACTTGCGCGTTCGGATGCGGTAGATCCCGCACGAAGTGAATATTTTTAGTATACAAGGACTATTTTTAGGATTAGGTGTGAGTATCTCTCTGAAGATGATAGCTTCGCTATCAAAACGCGTCAGAGCAACCTTATTACATGTTATGTAACAGACTCAATTGCAAATCTCTGATAATGTAAATAAAAAAAAGCATAGTGACACATTTTCTACTTTGTAGATAATTACATACCATTTCGTGAGAAATTACAAAGTCCAGTTCACATAGTAATTTGTTGAAAATTGTGTGAATTAAAAACAATACACATAGTCCTCTATTTCGATGTTTTAGATCACTTCAGATGAACAATACAGTAAATGTGGCCCACGTACCACAAAAGATAATACGATGTTATAAATCTTAAACATAAATTTGTTCGCAGCCGTTCTGTCGGTTTTAATTTTTTTTTTTATTTTGTTATTTAGAAGACAAAAATTAATACTAGTAGGCTGGGTTCTTTTCTTGGGATATCCTAAAATTAATGACACTTATGTAGTAGGTTTTAAATAATATTTTTCCAGAAATTCTCATACTATTGATTACAATATTTGCATTTCAATAAAACTGAATTGTTTTCTCTGTGATTTCTAGGTGATATAGCAATTAAGGTAAGTTTAGAAAAATCTCTAGTCAATATTTCACATATACAGAATATACACTTCTTTAGCACGTTTTTTAATGTGCTCAGGAAAACACTTTTGCAAAAGGCATTAGAGTAAATCTTTGTATTTTTTGACTTAGCAAAAAGGAAAACTATTTCTCATTTTGGTCCTTCTTATAAAAACGCAGACCTTTTACAGAAGTTCGTCAACTTTATTGAAAGCTATTTTTAGCAGATCATAATGATCAAAGCTAGCTATTAAACAATTTATTACTCTGCGCAAGAGAAACAAGATTATTGGTATCGATTGAAATATTAAACAGATGCAAGGGTTCAATATCATTCTTCCAAATGATTAAATTAAATCGTTTAAAGATAAAACTTCCGCTGGGTAAAACGTTTAGAGTTTAACTATTACCAATTCCCGATGTGAAACATCGGGCGTTGGCAGTAATAAATAATGTTAATAAATATTAGGGCCATAATAGTCCCCATAACAGAGCTAGGCAATCGCCTAGGGCTTGAAGCGCTCTAGGCATTATGGATGCAAAATGAAGTTTGAGACTTGCTATTTTTTTAATTTGAGGTTGAAATTTTATTTTGGTATTTTTAAACCTTGTTATATGAAATTCACCAATGTTCATATTCGTATAGTATGTTATATAATAAATTATGCATAATATCTAATTCTTATATAACATATTAAGATTAAATATATAACAGTAGATATTATAAAATTAAAATACAAATTTGTCCTCTTAAACCAAGCCAGATTAGAAAACATAACAAAGGTTGCTCTAAGGCCTAGCGCTGACATGCAATTTTCAGTTTCGCAACTGTTTGGTTCGTTTTCTAGTAAACCGCGCTCACTTACGCAACCAAACAGTTTGGTCACAGGCAGGCGAGCCCACATGCAACTGAAACTTTTTAGTTTCAATATGGACGTCTTCGAATTAGCTACTGTATGTGCTTTCGAGTTAAGTAGAGGAAAAAAAGAAAGCCTAGGAAGCGATATTGGATACATCACCTTAAAGCCAGCATTTAATAAAAAGGCAATTTTATAAATTGCACGAAGATTTGCTTGCGTAGTCAGTCATTCAGAAAATAATTAATGATTTTAATTGTTTATTTTCGTGATGTGGTCTAAAACATTTTTCGAACTGTAATAGGATGAATATTGAATAATAATTTGAGTACAAAAGTTCAAGTTTTATATTTTATAATTGAAGTTTAAAGTCAAAAAAATCTTTTTTTAGTTGGGAAAATTTTTAATTAATAGGGTAACTAAAAAATTAATTGTCCACTAATGTGGCGCGGCACAGCGATTGTGTAGCACTTCATTTTATGTGATTGAGAGCTTATAAATTAAATATGTATAAAAATTATTTCTTACCGTGCGGTTCTGTAGAAAACATATCGATTTGTCAAGTAATTCGAATTAAACTGTTTACATCAACTACTCTAATCTAAAATAATGGCTACACAAGTAATGTACTGCGTTTAATGCAAAAAATTGGATACCGTAGTGATCACAAGTACACGTTAAGAAATATTGAAGTTCCTTTTTTCTCCTGCAGATACAGAAAAAGAAAACACCAATATTGGTAATGATTAACTTCTAGGCACTAAAAGGGAAAAGGCGCGATATGGTTCATTATGTCTAGTCACCTAACTGTAGAATTTTTACAACCTAACTCTCTTTCTTGTAATCAAAATTACCCTCGCCTCGAATTACGAGAATTGTGGCAATGGAACAAAAATCAAGGGTTATAAACTTATACATAACAAGTACTTCAGAATTGTTACCGGAACCAATTGATGTAACAAGTAACAAGTTTAATAGTTCTACACAAGAAATTACATTAAACCCTAATATAAGTTAATAATGTTACAAATTTAAAAATCTACAATAAAAATTAAATTACACCCTTTGTCTTCTACGATGATCATATGCTACAAATTGCCTGGTTTCAGTTGCAAGTCAGCGCCAGTGCATTTAAGTCAATGTGATACAAAACAGCTGCAGGTAGTTTCGCAATCGTTTGGTTTGTGACAAAACACAAACTGTTTAGTTGCAGCAACTTTTAGTTGCATGTGAGCGCGCTACCATATAAACCCATAGCAGTCACTCTTGAAACCAAACAGTTGCGCAACTGAAAATTGCATATCAGCGCTAGGCCTAACTCGTTTCGATAGCCAAGCTATCAGGGGACAAGATTTGTAATTAAATTTTAGAACATAACCAAGGACTAGTCTGTTTCACCAAAAAAAAAGTAGATGTTGAAGATTCCCTCATGCTTGGACAAATGTTTGATATTTTTGGGCGAGGTTTCGGTATATATTTATGGTTAATGTAGTTTATGAGTTATGAAAAATTATTTTGTATTTGTTATAAATAGCTATTTGTGTATCTAGGCGGTAAAGTAACTCTTTAGCCTATCGAGAGAAATATTCTACCAGGGGGCACTATGCTATGTCTCGCGGATAAGGCACAGACAACATTTTTTGTGCAACCAAAAAATATGAAGTAACACAAAAAATATTTCTTTTAAAAAGTCGTGATTAAATTTGCTGTATACAGGGTGTTCAGAATGAACTCGGTACTATTGCTAACTTTATTTTATTATTAAAGATACAACTTTAGTTAAGTTAGTGAAGCCGTGTATTTTTTAAACGTGATTATTATGGTGGGTCCAAAGAAACAATTGAACATCGCATTTTTGAGTTTTATCACAAAATTACTTATTTAAATAAAACACCTTTTAAATTTTACGTTTTTATGAAAGGTGAAGGAATTTATTAAAAAGTAATTATACATTTTTTGAAAAGATGAATAGTAACGGAGCTCTAAGTACGTAAACAAATATCATAAAAATTTAAAGATTGACGAGAAAGTAGCTTAGCAGGTTATGAAGATAAATGTCAACAGTTTAATACCCTCTAATATAGGCTAAACAAAATGTGAAGTAGATATATTCGGAGAGTTTTGAACCGGAAGTAACGTTAAATCTTTGTTAATCTTTGTTAGATAAGTATAATTGTACAATTAAAACCAACTTACAGACAAGTAATTTTAGAACTAAAACCTACTGATAGAGAAGCAATTTGCAACTAAAACCACCTGATAACCATCTATCAGACATGTAGTTATGCTGAAGGAACAATTAGGTAAACGAAATAGCGACCTGGTGAAGGACATAATGTCGAAGATTAGCTTTATGTCATTTTGTTGTTTGACATGTCGACGGTGAGTGACAGTGAGTTATATTTGTTAGCAATGGCGTGTGTTTTTATAATAAAGAAATAAAAAGATTAATCAAAAGACGGCAACTAAAAGGCGTCAACGACTTATAAACTCTGCTAAAAACTCGTTGGGATATTTTCTGCTATCAGCCATAGTATTGTAAAGTGCGCAGCAAGAAGACTATAATAAGGAAGGAAAACTTCATATGCTTCGCTGTATAAAAATAAGAGACAAATTCCGTGGATACACTGAAAAAAATACTGTTTATAATATCAATAACAAGTGGTTTTTGACAAGATTTTATCGAGACAATGATTTTTTTCATGAAATTTTATGATGGAGTTCATTATCAAAATAAATTACCATTCATTGTACTAATGAATGGATGGATGTAAAAGATTTATTTTAACAACAAAATTTTCATAAATCCAATGAACTATTTTATTGGATAAAAGAATTACGTTCACTACCAGTTTACGAACAGTTTTATAAAATTTGTTCATTGTAATAACGTAGTAAAGTATTGTGTGATAATCTGTTTCTAGTTTAATGTTTTATGATTCATTGTCGTAACGAACAAAAAACATAAATTATTGAAAATCATACGTTGCAATAACGAAAGAATCAATTGAACCCAGGATTTGTTAACTTATAATGAGAAAGTACATGTGCTTGCCATCTTGCCATTATCATTTCGTCCACTACCTGCAAAATAAGAACTCAGTTTGGTTCAGTTGTTTGCAGATGAACGAAACGATACAGTGAGGGCTTTCTGTGAAATATTTACTAAATGTTTAGAAAGGAAAAGGTAACTATTATTATTAAATATAAAGTTTTGCCTAGTTCAATTATTTCTGTTACAGTTATTATAAGGTGCAATTTCACTTAACCATATTCAAAATCATTTAGAAGCAAAACACCAGCGGAAAAATGGCGCTTTTAGTAAATCCTGACATGATGGTACGTATGGTTTAAATAAATCTAGCACTTTCTTTATTTTCTCTTCCTTACAGATTGAATAATGTTGTTCACGATCACACAAATGGATAAATACTTGGAACAACATAATAAACGACATACTTATTTTTCTGGATAATTTCATCATGTGAAAAAAATATCAAGGTTTCATTGGAGTAGGTCAAAACCAAGGAAAATATTTCTAAAAGTAAGTATTAGTTACCTACTTGGTTTTAATATTTTAAGGTAATTCTGCAACAATATTATTGAACTATGTTTGGTAGGTACACATACGAACAGATGGACGTGAACAATGCATCGATACTCCGTAAAAACGAATTTGATAATGAAAAAGGAAGCAAATAATGAAAGAAGCAGTGGCGGCTGGTGCTAAGGTTTGCAGGTTTGCGCAACCTCCAAAAAATCGCTGGGATAAAAAAGAAAGTAAATTGTTATTTATGTTGTTTATTTTATTTATTGATAACAGGTTTATCGCTACCAACCATACTGCTGAATATTGCGGATTCCGTCGATTCGTAAGCGTTTGATGACATATTGGGTCCACGGTTTGCAAAGTTTGCAGGCCAGACTGCAAACTTTGCTTTACACATATGCACCTGCGCCTTAACTCATATTTTGTTCGCTTAAAATACTTGCCCATAAGCAAGCATTAGGTTGCACTTGTGGGTGCAAACCAAATATCGATTCACTATTATAATCTATCATCGGGCAATGTTCCGAGTCTTGAAACACAAATAAAAATGGATTCAGTGCAAAGTTTAATTGCACAGCCATTCTGTAACCGATCTGTGTCGAAAAAACTGGAAATTAAGCGACGTGGATGACCTATTCCAGACTTAAATATTGTGCAGACGGTGTTTTGTAAAAAGCTTTAGCAGAAGTAGTTCGCGAAGTTAAAGAAGTACCTATGCGACATTGTTATCTGCTAAGCTAAAAAACGATTCAGCTTCACTGGCCTTTTAATTGCAGCAACCTTATTTTTTTCTGAAAAGTTTAACCAACATAGAATCACTTTTCCTAAAAAGAATTTTAAAGAAACCGTCAAGGTTCATCCATTTTTTAATTTACAAAAACTAAGAACTAAACTAACCCTAATTTATGAAACAGAAAAGTTTAAATCGGCTTTTGGTTTACTTGTACTCTATAACATTATTTCAGAAAATAGTGAGCTTAGTGAAACTTTAAATCTTTTAAAAATCCTGATAACTATCCCAATGACTTTCGCTGAAGCAGAATGGTGCTTGTCCAGTTTGGAAAGAATAAACTCTTTAAAAAATACATTATGCCAGGAAAGATTGTCCGCATTAACGATGTCTTCAAAGAAAAGTTCCAAAGATGGCAAAAGATGGCAAAAGATGCCAAAGATGGACTTCCTCTTCTTTTTCTTTCTGTTTTTTTGCGAAAATGAAAACAAAATATTTCTTAATTCCTCCAGCTTAATTTAAAATTTCCAGTTTCGGCACATTTTTCCAAATGTCTCTTTGCAACCCCCAAATTTTATTAGCACCAGCCGCCACTGGAAAGAAGCATCAAAGATTAGCGAGAATTATTGTTTACTTCTTGTGAAACATCTACATACATCGAGGAATCACAATCTAAAATAGAAAAATCTCCAGATTCAACTCTTTACATGTTGCACATGAGGACAAATTGATGATTTAACATTGTTATATTAATAAAATTTTGTATACTATTATTTTTCAATAAAATTTGTTATAATGACAACCTTATTTATTCCAGCAATTATCAAAATTCATAAAAACAATGAACATTATGGTAATAGAAATATCTAATAATCGTTGTACCAACGAATAAGATTCATTGCATCAATGCTTCTGTTCATTCAACCAATTATTACAATTCATAAAGATTACGAATTGTATTCATAAAATGAATAACGAATGATTATTGAATTAACAAATATATGACATTAAAACATGAACGGACTTCGTTGAAATTTCATTACATTAAGTGACGAACTAAGTTTCGTTAGCCCAATGAACCTTTACGTAGGACCAATTTTAACGAAACATTTCATCTGCGCTACGAACTTTTTCATTGTATTTATGCTCACTTTTGGTTCAGTGTATGTGTTAGGCGTGGCTATCTATTGCGCTATGAGATACTGCGCATCCTGGGGACAAGTCCACATTCAAAAGTAACCAGACATTTATGACAAATCCCTTTGTAGGTTATGTTTTGATGTTTATGTCTTGTCATTTGGAGAAATTTTATCAAAATGATTTCGCTGTCGCTTTAATTTTGCGTAATTCAAAACTATTTAAGACAAAATAATGGTAGGGTGAATTATCATCACATATGTTAGTATTTATGAATATGAAAGCTATTCGACGTATAACAATGACCAAAATCCGTTTTATAAATAAAAAGCCTAATGTACGAGAAATATCACTAATGACTTAGACTATTCCGACAATTTCATTGTTGAATATGTTAAGAAGAAAAACTGGGTTACCAAGTTAGTATTTTAATGAAATATAAAAAGAAAAGTCAATTAAGTGGAGGAAGTGAGGGTAATATTTTGTAGTTCTCTGATTTATTGTATTTTTTTTTATTTTTGGAAAACAGTGATCCTGTACTAAAACATTAGTAAAAAAACTAACTCGTTATTTATTCATTTCTTAATTAATCCATTTCTTTTCTTAGTTATGTGCCCCTTCTCTGGGATAGCCTAATGAAAGAATGAATTTCAAAATATGGACTTTGAAGATACATTTGATGCTTATTTCAGAGAAAAGTTCAGTCTCGTTATATTAACATGTTAGCAAACATCATGGAATTACTTTAAACCTATTACTATTAGAAAGTAAGAAATAAAGACTTCTAATAAACACTACATTTACATTTTTTCATTTTTTTTCCAGTTTCAATGCAAGCGGATTATAAGAAATGAGCAATTCAGAGGGGTGAATAGCTTTAATTGTTCTATAGTGAACATAATATTCATTGCAATGGATGATCCAGATGATCTTTGAATTTTTGTCTAAACATTATTAAAATGGCTAGAATATAATTGATTATATTTATATTGGTTTTATACAATAAAAAACAAGATAATATGTCTTTGATAAAATGTTATTTTGTTAAATTTATTTATTTTAATATTCTCCTGTCAAAGAACTGCTCCTATCCCATTAACTGATAGTTCAGCCTTTGAGGCACTTGAAGTACATCATCTTGGACAATTTGATGCTTCTTAAGCCGATTTATACTTAAATGTAAATTCTTCATGAATATTCCTATCTTTTTCAATAAAAATATGGTTTTTTTCTTGAACTTCATGTTTTCTATCATTCCTTAGAAGTATCGAGTCATTTTGCTAGTGTTCGAAGTACCTATACAAATATTGAATTAACTTTTAAAATTAAAATGTATTGAAACAAATTCACCTTTGTCTTATAGACAACTTTACATGCTACTTGTATGAATAGAAATAGTTTATTTAGCAACATGATAGGGCTGCATTAAAATTCTGTCTCCAGAAATGTTGGAGCTGTTATTAATTCATCACCTGTTGAAACTCCATATAATTGTAAAATATTTTTCTCTGGCTTCAATTAAGTTGAACAAAAGTTTAAAGCATCTTTTACTTATTCTTAAAATCCTTTATATTGCCTCTAGTATACTTAAAATTTCTAATTTATCAAGTTTTAACTTCCTCTTTCCAATAACAAAGGTCTCGCCTACCAACGAAGTGTACCACTGTCCGCTTCTCTATAAATAAACAGCTGCTGCTATATGACATACAGCTACTGATCGTTTCGTTATAATTTTCTTTTTTACGAGATTCGAAAATTCCAATCTCCAGGTAAGATTAATTTCATTCAATTTACCTCCAAAGTTGACAGATCAAAAATGTAAATAAGGCAAGGAGATCCGCAGAGAAGCTTTGCACAATTTCCAATCCCACCACCTAATCATTGCAACACGTTTTGGAGCTTACCCCTTCCATACAAGTTTTCCCCCTCCTTATTATAGTCTTCTTGGTGTGCAGTAAGAAAACGAACAGCTAGTGACAGAACGATACAAAATATCTCGTGTACATAAAGATGTTTTACCACCATACATTGAGATATGTACGTACGTCCTTGATCGCGCATACAAAAATTCAGGCAACGCACAGTGGGTTAATTTGAGCAATTTCTGGCCAAAACTAAGAAGAACTGAATTTTTCATACTTGAGGAAAATAGCCTAATGACCAGTTAATTATCAGGAGTAAAGCTTATTCTTAAAGGAACAATTGATTATAGTTCCCATATGTTTTCCCATTTCACGCTGCAGCCCTTAAAACGAAGAGGTGTTTAAATAAATTATCGCACAGTTAAATTTCACTATATTTGCGATTGCCATATTATTTGATAATTTGAAAAATTAACCATATCTGATATGGAACAAGTCAAGTTAATCTGTATTCCATTTTAAAAAATAACAAGCGGGTTATGACTTGAGTTTGTCAACAGTTAAAAGGTATCAGACTCCGTTCAGTAAAATCAGCAAAATTAGTATTTTTATTTGTTTCATATTTACTTTAACAAACTTTAGCCTTTTCGTATTTTTTTGATATTGAATGAAGTATGGACTTTGATGTTCTACAATTTTTGGCTGCGCCTAGCTGCGCCTTTTTTCTAATAATGCTTTAAACATAATGTTGCAGATAAGAGAAATTTCCACTTTAGGAGTTAACGACTGATTCAATTTGACTCGTATTATTTCATACCCCTTACATACACTCTATTCTTTCAAAAAAATAATTGTTTTACTAATTTTGTATTACTTTTAGATTAATTTTTTTTTTAAATTGGTTAGATTTTCAACCCCTGATACTCACCCTAACTTCTTGGTGATAACTTTTTCAATATTTTTTCTGTAATGACCATCTATTATTCAGTAAGTTTCATAATTTTTAAAGTTTTGGTCGAAAATTATTAATCTCGGCCCACTATGCGATGGCTGAAAACATCTTCCACGGATATTTTAGGCAGATATTAACTACACAATGAGAGATATGCACACGCTTAGAAATCTCAAGCGATGTACGTGCGTTTCTAGCCGGCTTCAAGACAAAAATTTGCCTATAGTTAGGAGTAGACTGGCCTTCTTCCAGAACACCACTTGGTTTGCGTAAGTGTTCCTCCAACAAAATTACTTGTCTGACTTGGTTTTATTTGCACATTTATTATACCTGTCTAGCATAAGAGATTGAAAAGCTAATAAGTCATTTTGGGTCCATAACTCCGCTGTTTAATTTCAGCATATATAGAAGTTGACATTTGTTTCCATAGTCTACTAAGCTGATTTCCCATCAATTTTCGAATTCTTATAATATACGTTTAGGTTCTCATAACCCCGTTGTTATTTATATTAGCAAAAATTTTATAATAACTATTCTTATTCTAAATTCCATTATTTTTTATAAGAATATAAAATTTAAAAGGCGTTCTACTTAAAAAATTGCAAGAAAAGGTTTTTAAAACTCTAGCTAGAATAGAAAATTTAGATTAAAATATCGCTTAAAATATCTTTCTGGTTTTAGGTAGATAAGAGGTATAAACACACATTTTTTAAAAGTAAAAATATTTGCTCTACTTCTGCCGAGGGCATCCGCGCTACCATTTACGCAAGTATTCTTAACGAAAATAATGGTAGGCCAGTGAATTTTTTTTCAAAATAAGCAATAATTGCATAAACAATCTCCATTTCTTAGTAAAATTGCTCCTTTGCGTTTGTTTTGTCTGACAAACAATTTTTCATTAAAGCCATAATTAGCTTTAGGAAGTATTGCACTTATTTCATATCATGGATTTAACATTTAAAGTTTCGTCTTTTTTGGAAAATGCAACATCATCCTTTTTTGAAAATTTAAACCTTCTGATATTTTAACTTTTTTTTCGAAAATATGACATTTCTGAAAATTGCAATGCAATTTTTCTAAATTTCTACTTTTTAAGAAAATTTGACCACTTCGAGGTGTATGAAAATTGTGAATTTTTTTATTAAAGTTACTCGTTTTTATAATTTCAAATTTTATTTAAAGTTTTCGATTATTTTCATCATGTCGGCATTTTCAAGATTTCAATCTTTTCTCGAAAGGTTGTGTATTTTTAAGTCTGACATGTGTTTGAAAATTATTTTTTTAAATATGTTTTAATTTAACATTTTCAACTTTTGTTAAAAAATCGACATTTTAAAAATTATCACAATTTTTGGGATTTTTTTTGGAAACGTTGACATTTTTTCAGAATTTCATCTGTTTCTCGAAAATTGAATTACTCTGTTGAAAATTTCGCCTCTTCTGAAGGTTTTGATTTTATTACAAAATTTCGACTACTTTTCAAATATTTTAGCTAGGTATTTGTAAATTTCCAGTTTTTTGAAGTTTAAGCCTTTTACAAAATAATTGTGGCATGGAAAAATTTGGACTTATTTTAGAATTTTGCCTCTTGCTTATGGTAAAATTTCAAACTTTTTTGAAAATTTTTTATTGAAAATATCGGATTTTTTGAAATTTCTGTTCTTTATTTCATGTTAACTTCAAAAATATTGATCTTTTCCATAATTTTTATCGTTTTCTTTTGCAAATTCTAACCGATTTTTAGTATATTAAATTTTTCTTGAAGTTTTGGCTTTTTTGAAAGTTATATTTTATTTTTAAAATTTTATCTCTTTATCTACATTTGGGCTATGTTGAAATTTTTTATTTCTTTTAAGTTTAAATTACTGGCAAAGGGCAACCCCATTATGTCTTCAAACCACTGCGAGTAGGATGCGGAATCAAGGTTAGATGGCGATGAACCGCCTTCTGAAACATAGATAGGTTGCAATTTTTGGGGAAAATTCCTTTCGGTGACAAGTTCCATAGCTTGGAATTTCTCTAGAAAAAAGTCTCCGTAGACAAAAGTCCTCAATCTTTCAAGGTGGACCGCAGAGAAAGTGCTGTCTCCGAATGTCTTGTATGCCTCAAACATTTTGCCCTTCTGGTTTTATTACATTTTTTGTTTAAATTTCGATTGTTTTTCAAAAATTTGACCTACTTATAAGGTTTAAGAATTTTCAAACTTTTGCCTTATTGGGATAAAATTGTTTTTTAAAAATATAATTTTTGTCTTATAAAAAATTTTACATTTTTTTTCAATATGAAATAATATAATTTTTCCCCCCCTTAGGGTTTAGATTTTTTAAATCGACAAGTCATTTAGTCATTTCTTTCATATATTCTTTACACAGACTATTTATTGGGTTATGGAATGAATTTTTAATTTTGTCTCATTCAAACTTCGATGCCATTACAGGTCAAATTATAAAAATCGGCCAAGTATGTGCCGCATTATTCGTTTCATATCTTTTTCACATGCAATTTAAAGCTTTAAAATATTTTTTTCAGCTTTTTCCCATATCAACTGCGATCCAAATACGTTTTTAATTATTTCTATCAAGGTTACCTGCAAAAAAATTTAGGTCATAGAAGGCATTACTAACTTTGTTCCATATTAATTGCAAAACACCAGTTAATTCCTTTTTACCCCCTTTGGAGTTGAATTGTTAAAATCGACCAACACATGTCCAATTAATTTTTTCATAGAATGTTTACACAAAATTTTAGATTCTGGGATGCAGCATTAGCTTTGTCTTTTGCTGATTTTGAAACACCATTTCACTCCCCTTTAACCTTAGTTCATGAAACTTTGACGGAAACAAACAAGCCTTATACTCTCTAATAATTAGTGACAAAACCCATAACTCTTGAACGTAAACATTTTTTAATGTTACCTAAATACAAAGGTATTTACTTAAAATCGTTAATTTTTTTAATAGTTTTTTTCATAAAAGACATTTAAAACTAATCTTACATTAATAATTGAAATGGATAGAAGTATCCAACTCTTGTATGTTATCCGCTTAATTTAATACTTCCAGCAATGCCAGAATAAAAGATTTTAGCTACCAGTATATTAATTTCTTTACACACGACTATAAAAGTTATGTTTATCTAAAAAGAAGTATAAATTCATTTTAAATCGGTTTTTTAATCATAACGGAAGTTTACATGATTTACGTAGGTTGCGTTCTTGACTACAAGGAAGACCAATTATGATTCAAAGGTAATTCATTTATATATACCGTTTTGGCACCTCAGGTCTAGAAATAGAGGTCATATTTAATGATATTTCCGCAATAGTTCAGTTATTCAATTTGGCATTTATATTAAATAGCTTTATATCTGTCGTAAAGGAATTAAAGACAATATATTTATATTGTGAAATGTATTGTCAAATAAATTGAATTAACACAAAATTTGATTTTTCCAATGAATAAGCCCAATAAAGAAGGTGTTAAACCTTTTACTGGTAACTGTTATAATTTTGGTTTAATCCATTTAAATGTTTTGTTTTCAATTTGTGCAATCGATTGAATCCATGAATATAAATAAACACAGCCTAAAATTACCCTAAAAAGTATATTTCAAGTTAAACTTAACCATACATATTATTGCTTCGCTCTAAGATTTCCATTGCTCCACGAATGTGCAGTGATATCAGCGATACTTGTGCCATTCAGCTGAGATATTAGCCGATTATACAGGATGTATACCTAGTGCGGAATAGTAAGATAGCTCAGCAGCGAGTGAAGTTACGGAAAATACTTCAGAAACAATTCCTCCTCTTTTCCAAAGCTCTACAAAAGTGTTTCCTTTTCCCTGTACAGGCACCAACTTCATTTTTTTTAATTACATGTATTTTTTATCTGATTTTCTAATCCTTTATGAAAAATAAAGCGTAGCTATAATTTTTTTTCTGATTATTCAGATAATTGTGCAAAAAAAGCAATTTACGGCGTAATATAAAACAATCCATTACGGCTACGACATACGTCATAAACAAATGATTTATTCAAAATTTATTAACAAATAGCTGCCAAATCAAATCCCCTATTTAGATTTTTAAAATATTACACAAGGTGAACAAAAACTTATTTCGCTTTTAAAGATTGTTGAATGGCCAAAACTGGCTAATTTTAAATAGAATTTCCCCTATTTTCTTTGGTGGTTAAATCGGCCTATTAATTACTACAACTTTCATTTAATATTTCATATGCCAAAAATTATTATATCGTCTTAAAAATTTAAATCAACAAATTCACAAGATAGTCTGTATTTTTATAAAACTGTCACCAAAGTTAAAATATCAACTGACGAATGGCAGTTTAATCAGTAATTCTTGGAAAGTAATGTTAATGGTCGTATCTTCAAAAGGGTATGTAAACTTTTAGTCGAGCGATTTCAAATGGAAAAAGTCAGAAGAGTTTTATATAATTATGTGTAGGTTCTCAGATCAAAATGTTTAAACTTCTAAAAATTGATAAATTATAAGATAAGCGCATAAGTCATAGCCAATTTTGTCAGTTGAGAAACATACTTTTAATATGAACTAGTTATATTTTTAATTATTCAATTTAATTTTAAACTAACTAAAATAGCCGAGACAACCAATCAACGCAGTGAAATTGGTAGTGACTTGGGTAAAATATTTATACGATCCAACACAATAAAATCTATTCATGCATCAATTATGCAGGTATTGTATGCGTTTCATGTTTTTAGTTTCAAATCCTACAAATTCAAAATTATTCATAGTCACAAATTTTCAGGACCATCTGCATAAGATTAAAACCCTGTATGAAATTATATATCTGAATGTATCTTATGTGACCAAGAGTTTACAAATCCTTATCTTGGAATTTATATAGGTACACCTAAAGGTTTTACTTGAATTGGTTTAAGACCTGACAATTAAAACAATACTGAAATGAAGGAAAAAAAAAAGAAGTAGGCAGTAATATAATTAAATACCTAATAATATTTAATAGTCAATAATGTATTAGTAACAATTTCTACGACGGTTAAGAAGACAGCTACCCAACACAAACGACGCAACAACCACCAGAAAATGTGCAAAAACAGACAAGCTTTAACACTAATCGGAATCAAAATAATTTTGCAAGATTAATCTATTTTAGAATAAATTGCAAAACTTCACTCACAAAGTAAGGGTAAAAAGTAGAAAATAATTTAAATAAAAAAAGCTTTTTAATTTAACACGATTTTTAAAACCGACCAAAAAGTATAAAATAATTAGTCCTAATTCCATACAGATTTATAATTTTATCCATGTTCGTTACCCTACACCGATGTTCCTGAAAATTTGTCATTATGAATTTTTTATAACTATGAAAGTACTTGTAAGATTTAAAATAAAAACGTGGAGCGCATACAATAAATAAAATAATTGTTGCATGAGTAGTGCGGTTAATAGTTTTACTGCGCCCCGCGTTTTTTGTTTTAAATCAGAGACTAAATAGACTGAACGTTTCAATGCCTTAACATGTGAACCGCTGAATTTATAATCCGGGGAAGTGGGTGACTCTGGGAAGACTGCATCCCACTACTCTTGGACATGGCCGGATTAAGTAAAATTTATAAACACGAAACTTAACGCGTAACGGTTCTAATGATTTAGATGAAACTTTGTAATTAGGTGTTTTTGGGCCAAAAAGATAATTTTGATAAGTGCTTTTTGGTAAAAGTCCAGGAGTGCTATTTTCCAACTATTTTTTTTAGAAACATATTTTTTTTTCCGAAACGGCAGTATCGATTTCAGTGAAACTTTGTAACCAGGGGTTTTTGGGTAAATAAAATAATTTAAATGGATGCTGTTTTGGCAAGAAATGGAAATCATTATTTTTGTGGGATCTTTTATGTTTCTAAGTTTCTATCTTATTACTTACAAAAACGTTACGTAGGTAATGATATAGAAATGGATATGGAATATATACTATAAGAGATAACACAATTTACTTATAACACTTCATTGAAAACCTATTCTAAATACTCAAAAGAACGACAAATACTAACTATAATATCAAAATTGCCAAATACAATATTTAAAATTAGGATCGCTTCCAAAAAGAAAATTCGATGGCATTGAGATAAATAAACCCAAAGAATGGTTTGCACCGGAAATAAATATATGCTTATTGAAGAAGCTCCAGAAGAGTCACATTTAGGTACAAAGTTAATAAGTAAAAAATTCTTAATATAAATTAACCATTTCGGAAGCAAATTGCGTTACGCGACTGCTTGAAATGTTCGAAATTTTAGCCATTATAGTGGGGATTTTCAGCAAAAAAAATTTTTTGCTAAAAATAGAAAATAGATGAATTGATGTTACAAAATAGTTTAAATGTACTTATTGTTCTTTAAAAATTGTCACTTTATTTAAAATATGCCTTTTGGTTATTTCCATAGTATTAAAAATTTTGGTGACATGGTGTATTTTTGTGTCTATATATTTTTCACAAATAGCTCTCAGAAGCTCTATTATGTGATTACAATTATTGAGAAAATTATCAAATTGATGTCCACGCAAATCTTTAAACACGTTTAGATTTAAAAACTTTTTTAGCACATGATACACAATTTTTGTTTTCATTAATGTAGGTGTAGATTTTCTATTATTATTATTAAAAAATTTTATAACTGTTTCTGTTTCTTGACATACAGTAATCACATCTTCAGATGGGTAAGTTAAACCACCACGATCTTTAAGGAAAGTTAAATCACTGAGTTTGACATCAAATTGTTTAAAAAATCATCCTTCCTGGGTCCTGGGTTTGTATCACATGTGGCACATTCTATGTAGGGAAGACAGTGGCGGGTTCCCTAATGCTAACATCTATAAGCCCATTTGTTTTTCTCTGCACACAAAATCGTACTACCTTTTCTCTACAAACATCTACCAAATACGGCCACAGAAGGACGGAGATGCGATGAATAATTTAAAGATTGATTGAATTACGTGGTAATGAAAATCAATCTTAATTATTCGAGCATCGCAGTCCAAACCACCCCTAGAATATATGTATGCCCAAAAATTAATTCTATTTAACCGCCATAATGAACTGAATGAGATATTACGCCACCACGGAGATTGGACCGATCCGGAAAGATTCTTTACACATACTTTCGACCTATGCATCGTCAGGCAATAAAATGGAACCTACTAAATACCATCATAGAAAGACTCCAATGCTCGAATAATTAAGATTGATCTTCCATACCAGGTAAGTCAACCAATATTTACATTTTACTTTAAAATACGTTGGAAACGGTGGCTCTTATCAACATTTAGTAGGTAAACGTATTTTGCGTCAAAAATATAGGAAAATAAAGGTACTCTTTTAAAATAAATAAACATGGGTGAGCAAAATAGTTATGACCATTAGGAGTCATAGAGCGTAGGGTAGAAAGCGCCTTATATTATTTTCTTGTAATCTGTTAACATATTTGGATTTGTCGACTCGTATCACCTGTGCCAAATTTCGTTTTTTTATTAAAATATGTTCAATAATTATGGAAAAAGATCAGAATTTTCCTTTTTAATTTAAAATCACATTATTTCTGTACGAGAAATCCACCCTTTCTCTGTGTTTCATTAGTTATGATCCATTCTGTATTTTGCGGGCAAATTAATCATAAACAAGCTGAGCTGAAATAAGTACCAGAGAAAAGTAGGAAAGTATTTTTTTTTTTGGAAATTTATTCAACGTCTTACTGGAAAAGTTTATTGTGTAATGTGCTGAGAGTGTTATTAAATATATCATTTTATTTCAATGTAACCAAGCTCCCTGGTTTACGTTATTAAAATATTAATAATTGATAAGAGACCTTGACTAGTATTAAGCAGAAGGTATATCGTAGTATTATCATTATACTTTCCCTAACAAGCCAGCTATGAATGTGTTTGGTCACGCCATATCCTTTGAAAATTTTACTAATGTCTAATTAGAAATGTGGTGCCTGTTCAGATAACTCGCAGTTCATTAAATTTCCATAGGTTACAAATTATTAAGTAACATAGCAAGCAAGATAAGCATAGACAGCTTTTAAAAATAGTTTTTTAGTTAATTAATTTGGAAAGCTTAAAGCGTCGCCAGTTTTCTATTTATTTTCAGTTTTCACTATGAAATGCGTAGGATGTTCAGTGGGAATGGCACACATTCTCCGAATCCAACCCCTATAAATTTGATGTTACCGAATGCAGAAACTTAACATTTTTTCAAAACAGCAAATAAAAAATGCAAGTGTCATTTGAAAACTCAAAAATTAATTACCAAAGCAACAAAATAAGAGTTAAGAAAACAAAATCAAATTCACTAGAAAGTGACAAATATTTAACCAAAAAAGTTTATCTGACGCATTTTTTTTACAAACATTTTTAAAAAAGTTATAGCTAATGTTCTATGCTTAAGCCAAACCCTGATAAATCAAACGGCTGGTCTGTCTATTAATATCATTTTTCTTTCTTAAATATACAAAAAGACTACTAACTTGAAGGTTTTTCGCATACAAAATTTCGAGTTGACAATAGCCGGTCATTTCACGAGACTTTTTGCCTCCATACCTCAACTTTGTCCTTAGGCACTCGAAACAACGACACTTTTTCATGACAGCTTTTATAACCACTATTGTACATAGACACAAAACAAGTCTTGTCCATTTTGTAATTAAAATATAAATATAGAACCGAAAAATTGCGAAACAATTGTATAAGAAAGCATTGCTTAATCTACTCAAGGCAGCCCTTCTACTGTCTATGTTTCATATGGTGTTTTCTTTTCAATCGTCTCCGATTTTAGTGCCACTTATCGCAACAGTGAGATATAGCGGGTTACATTACCAGTCTTATATTATATCATGGTCATGGAAGATACGTTTGTAGGTAGGAAAATTTTAATTTTCTTTCTTCGTGGGTAGGTGGAGCCATGTATTTTTTTTGTGAAATGTCATTTTTTTATTGCATGGTATAATTGAAAATCATGCAACATTTTCTATTTCGTCCTTTTTTTCTGCGATACTATACTCATATTGCCTCATTAATCATTGAACATCCTCCGTAGTCATATTATATTTTTTATTTGCAATATATGATTGTAGTCTAACCTGAATAAGAAAAAAACTGAAGGGACCTGATTTACACATTTCTTAGAAAGATTTTTAAATTGACTGACACACGTTATTAAACATATAAATCAAGGTCATTTCTGAAATCTTTTTAGAAAACTGAAAAAATGCTCTAATCAATGAGCCTACAATTCAGTAGCGGCTAGTGATATTTAGACAAGGATATGGATCTATATTTAAAAATTAATATCTTACATTAATTAATGCTGACTTGCAGGTTCGATTTATATGGATACACACAAATTATATTTCTTAAATTGAAATTATATTTCCATATTCATGGAAATAAATTTTTATATCATTTGATGTCGATAAAAGTATATTTAACAAAATTGCTGTTTCAGAAAATGTGTGTGCCTGTGTGTAAATTACTTTGGAAGATAAATTTTACCGCCTGATAAAGAAAAGTTAGAATGTTTTGATAACCTTCAGTTTTTAGCATAGATTGGCCGATTCAACCACTACAGAAAATAAGGGGTGTCCATTTAAAATAAGCGACATTTGGTCATTTACAGTTCTCTAACAGCGAATTAATTTTTTGATCACCCTGTATCAGTGGCAGGCATGCTATGAAGGCAAAAAGGCATTGCCTACCCTAGCAAAATCGGAAAAGAAAATATAAATGTACTCCTACTCGTAAATAAAATTATTTTTTCAGCGGACACAGTATTTCTTTTTATTAATACTTTGTTTTTTTTTTCGACCATTAATAAAAGGTACAAACTTTTAAAATTAATTCAAAGTTATTGCAAAGTTAACACGAATCCGGTTATATTCCAGTGAATAGTCACATTTCATCACAATATTCCCATATAGGTGTAATGTGTCCCATAAGCCAAAGGCATACGCAGATAACAACAATACCATAGCGCTTATATGGAGATGTAAAGGCAACACGTTTTACTTGCTAAATTGTATATTGCTGTGACATTTTTGTTACAGTATACGTACATTACATTAGAACTTTCTATTTCGGTAAATCCCCTGAATATTAACTTATAATGCAATTTGTTGGTCTTATTGTCAACGTCTACGTTCCGTGTGTGTTTTATAGTGTTTATTTAGTACAAATCGAATTCATTCGTTTTATTTTATAAAAAGCTTTATTCAAGACATTTAATATATACATAGTATTGAACTGTTCTGTTACAGTTGGTTTATTGGACTGTTAGTGACGGTATGAAAATGCAGTGAAAATCCGATCATGGTGAAAACTGCTTATACAGTGGCTAAAAAACTTTCATTGGTGTTCAAATAATTTCAAAATAAACACGAACTTACGGCGACAGGACGTCTTATTCCTCCACTTAAACTTGTGTTTGGATATTTTGGGAAAAAAATCTATGACAATTACAAATAGATTATTATTTCCAAAAGAAAAATATATGCGTAATGAAAAGCCTAATAATTCATAAAGTTTAGTTCCACTTTGAAACGTGCGAATAGGATTCCTGCAACGATTTTCTGCTTTGTTAATACACGATCATTTTTGCTACGTTACATTTACTCCAACGTTTATTTTTGTCTGTGTCGGAATCATTGGATTTGCCTACCCTGTCTCAGATGGCACTGCACGCCACTGCCCTGTATCATATTTTAAAAACATAAATACGGGATTTAACTAAGCACTCCTCAAAAAATAATTTATTCATTATGTCCTTTCTCTTCTGCTGTTTTTGTACAAATATCTGAATAATTAAAAAAATGTAGAAATTCGAAAAACTTTATTTACAACGTAACTTTTATTTTTACGGGGAATCAGAAAATGCAATAAAAAATATGAGTTGCTATTTAAAAAAATAAAGTTGGCATCTGCACAGGTAAATTTAAGCACCCTGTACACTCCACCATATTTTCATTTTGTAGAGCTTTGGTGAAAAGGAGGAATAGCATGTTAACAGTTTTCTGTAACTTCAGTCACTACTGAGATATCTTACTATTCCGCACTAGGTGGACATCCTGTATAGTAGGTCCACCTAGTGCGGAATTGTCAGATATTTTAGTCGCTGCAGAAATTAGAAATATATTTAAACGACAACTCTTTCTTTTTTCCCAGCCTTTACCAAATTAAAATATGGTATGCATGGTATGCTTTACCAAATTAAAATATGTTTAATTTTTCTTTTACATCTACCAATTTCATTTTTTAAAACGGCAACCTGTATTTTTTTATAACATTTGATGATTTCTTATAAAAAATAAAGGCCCGCTGTAAAAACATTTTTTTTCGAATTTATTGGCCAGTAAGAACTGACTTCGAATTTTTTCTGTGGGAGTTTATCAAAGATGGCGTCTATAAAGAATAAAAAAACTTCAAAAGATATAAAAATCCATAAATATTAAGTGCAGGAGCGATCTAAAGTGTATTTACTGCAATGAAAAGAGGTAAAAGGTGGCGAAATGAAATTTTCAAATTAGCAAGGAACAGAGTTAATATTACATTTTAAAACCTAAACTTTCATGTAAGTAATCTACAAAAAAAATATTAGACCCGTGTTTGGCCGACTAACAACTCAGCCACTAAAGGAGTAAAAAGGGGTGAAATCGAGTTTAAAGTTTAGTATGGAAGAAAGTTAACATGCGTTTTATAAACTGAAATTTTGTGTGAATAATTAATAACCAATAATAAAAGAAATAACTAAACCCGTGGTGGCAAAAATTGGAAAAGAACAAAAATAAAAAAATAATGTTGTAACCCAAAATGTGTATAGAAAACATATGAAATAAATATTGAGCATAAACATAGATGATTTTATTATTCAATAGCTACTTAACGGGAAGGAGAGGTATCAAAGTTTTCATGAAGTAAAAAATTTAAATTATGTTTCATTACACAAAACTCTAAAAAAATGATCTACGAAAAACATACCGCGTTATTCACGACATACGATACGAAAACATACAGCTATATTATTTGATTTAAAAAAGGAATGGATGGGGGCTCATTGGCGCTACATTTTAAAATTAGTTTCATAATCTACAGGATGCCTAAAAAGCATAAAATATCAAAGTAGAATTTTTCTAAATGGGTTTACCTAATTCAAACCTTAAGGGTTCGCAGATATTTTGTATTTTGACAAAATGTAGTAAAAATTGTAACGTTCAAATTGTCAACCATTATTTTACCTATCATAACCAAATAAAGGTTGAATTGTACTTAGGTTTTGCGTCGCACATGTAAAAAATTGATTAGGTTATAGGGATGTCCGAAAATATTAACTAAATAAGTAGAAGTTTTAAACGATAATAACTTGTTTGTTTTAAATGGAACACGCTTTATTTTACGTCAACATTAGTTAAAGAATTTAATTCTCTATCGAATGTTATTAGACTTCCATCTAGCTCACTGTTCGCTATTTGTTTCAAAATGGAAACCGATAATTTAATTTAATATTTATCAAGTCAACTATGACTATTGATATTTAAAAAAATCAGAACTATTTGTAATAAGCAGCAGATTTAAAGGAGAAACCTTTTATAATCATTACTTAAAGATTTAAATAGTATTCATTTCAAGGAAAATAAAAATAAAAAAGTTTGAAAATCCAACAAACAATACTGGCCTATTATAAGGGTAATGCCCGCAGCAATACGTGTCAACAATTCTGGGCATTTATTTCGTACATGTTCTCCGATGGGCTCCTTCTTATTATGTTAGGTGGGCCAAGAATAAATTCTTTTACATATCCTCATAAAAAATCAGCGCATTTAAATTGAGCCATCGTGGGGGTCAATTCTCAAACACATTTCTTGGAATCTAAAGTTTATAAAAGCTACATTTAAAAATTTTCCAATTTCATTATGGAAATATAGAGGAATTTCATTCATTTTAAGCCACATTACTGCCCTTATGCTCAAATGTACTAAGATTGTAAATTATTTATGAAAGTTTATAAAAAGTGTTCCATTTAAATATTCCGCAAAAAAGGGATCGTTTAATTTGAATTCACCAGTTCTTTTTAGGGGAATATGAAAAGTGAATTTTCTTTAACACACCTTCAACAAAAATTAGTTAACCTGAGGATAATCGTCGGAGAAGTTTCATGAAATAAGCGCGTAGAAAAATTAACAAATGTTGCTGAAGGCCTTGAAAAGAAATTATGTTTTCATTTGGAGTCAAAGTATCGTCATTTTAAACACTTATAATAGACCATTCCGGTTCACTGGAATTAAAACAATTATTTTCCTCTACCAAATTAATTCATAATATTTAAAATTTTAAACGATGCTTGTCGAATATTTTTTTTTCTTTCAATCTGCAGTTTATTTCAAGTAGTTCTGATTTTTGCAAATTCCACAGCTGACTTCATAAATAATAAATTTGTTAAAATTGTTTTGCATTGTGAAAATGTGGGTTTTTTTATGAAAACCTGAACAGTTAGCTATAGGGGTGTATAGTAATATTTGCTAGAAAATTAAATTTTACAATTGAGGATGGCATAGAACACAGGGTATTCTATTTAAAATAGAAATTATTATTAATATTGTGCTAATTTGATCAAAATTTTCGGACATCCACTATACACTAACCAATTTTTACACATGCGACGCAAAACTTAATCAATTAATAGACTTTAACTTAAATTTGGTTTTAATAGCTTAAATATGTGTTGAGCATGTAAACGTTAAAATTGTTGCTATATCCTTAAGGTTTAGCCGAGCTAACCCTTAATAAAACTACAGGATATACTTCTTCCGGGATTGGACCGTGTCAAAGAACTACTAAAAGTGTTCGACGTTTCGCCCACCATCGTAGGGGCCTTTTTCAGGAACAAAGAAAAGAAAAATAATTGAAAAGAGGAATATGAGGGAATATGCAAAAATGAAAGAATGAAAAGGACAATTTCAAAACATCAGAGCACGGTAACTCAGTATGTCCACCATACCAGAGGCGAAACTCTTCTGAATTGAAAATTGGTACAAAGGATAAGAAAGTGTAGACAGAAGAGCACGGTAACTCAGTATGTCCACCATACCAAAGGCGAAACTCTTCTAGAAGAGTTTCGCTCCTATCATCGTAGGGAGCTTCTTCAGTAACAAAGAAAAGAAAAATAAATGAAAAGAGGAATATGAGGCAATATGCAAAAATGAAAGAATGAAATGGCCAATTTCAAAACATCAGAGCACGATAACTCAGTATGTCCACCATACCAGAGGCAAAACCCTTCTGAATTGAAAATTGGTACAAAGGATAAGAAAGTTTAGACAGAAGAGCACGGTAACTCAGTATGTCCACCACACCAGAGGCGAAACTCTTCTAGAAGAGTTACATACTGAGACATACATAAGAGACATACTGAGTTCCCGTGCTCTGATGTTTTGAAATTGGCCTTTTCATTCTTTCATTTTTGCATATTCCCTCATATTCCTCTTTTCATTTATATTTCTTTTCTTTGTTCCTGAAGAAGTCCCCTACGATAGTGGGCGAAACGTCGAACACTTTTAGTAGTTCTTTGACACGAACTAATCCCGGAAGAAGTATATCCTGTACTGACTCTGGTCGTGGAAGCCTTTGTTATCTTAATAAAACTATTTTGATCCTAGAATCCAACAATGTGAAAATATATATGATGTTCAATTAAAAGAAATAGAACTATTATACCTTTTGTGTTTTTAGGACAACCTATACATTATGAAACTAATTTCAAAATATACCCCCAATAAATACCTATCCATCCCCAAAACAAATTATTTTTATAATTTAGGTAACGTGGACCTAATCTTCCGTGTCGTATGTCGTGAACAATTCGATATAATTATGTATTTGGCGGATTTTAACAATTCAGTCCCCAAGGGGTCAAAGCGGAGAACATCGAGTTTCGAGATTCGTATGTTTGTCCTCAAGAAATACACGTAATTATAACTTTAAATTGCGTAATTAAATAATACTCACATAAGGTGATAAGAAAGCAAAACCTTTTCCTTACTCGATCAACATCCTTAATGAAAATAAGATTCTTTTAAAATATAAAAGTTACCCGTAAAACTGATTTTATTTGAAGGTTATTACAGTTAATATTATGCTGCCAGTACATGATGTGCGATGTGCAAACAAACCAAGATTCAGTGTCTTGATTTGATCAAAGTGATGAAGATAATGCATATCTTGCTTAAAATATGTACCAAGCTGTGAAGAAATCAAAAATTTGGCAGCCCCATTTAATTAAAGCAAAAAATGTATATTAAATATTTCTTAGTTGATTTGGGATATTTGTTTCTACCTCTACTCTATAATTATACAGTATTAAAGGGTTATACCCCTAAATATAATAGATTTCTGTTTGATTAACTTACCTTATGCAAGACGAGAATATTTAAGTAAATCCGCAGGTAAAGTAGCCTGGCAACAAGACCTTCACCACTTACAACACACTTCGAACTCACAATTAAATGCATATATTAAGAAAAAATAAGAAAATAACATCACAAATTATCACTTAATCTAAATATTCATTTAAAATCGAAACACTTCCACTCAAGTTGAAATAATTTAACGAAAATTGCGGTTGGATAGACACCATTATCTGTCTCTCCTTTACTTATTCGAACGGTCTGCAAGTTTCATACAACTCACACACAAACCAACTTAATATCGAAAGTCTAGTGACCGTAAAGTCGATACGAGCGTTGAGTATGGTAGGAGATTGACTCTTATTGTTCGGTGTCGTCCATGAACCTCTCTTGAAACGCTTGAGGCTAGTAGATATTTATAATGCCATGAATTTATAAGGAGGCTGGGCTGGTTTGTTCTTTATACCTTTTTCATATTAATTCTTTTGTTTACGGTTAGAAGAAAATGTATTTACTTTATGAAACTTTTTCAGGGATAACTATTGTACGTCCATTGGGAAGGTAATTAAATAATTAAGTTAATCAGTGACACCCAATGACAGGACATGTGGCACTTAGTAACCTCCACCATCTCAGTTATTTTTTTGGTTGGGAATATTTTTGTAGAATACTGTATGTTGGCTGGATCTTTTTATTATTAAAGGGCATGTTTAACAAACTGAATAATAATTAAACACCAGAATCCAAAAATTATGATGATTGAACCAAATATGCCTTAAAAAAACCCTGTTGGTTAAAGATATACAGGGGGACACATCATGGCAGAAGTTCTACCATTTAGACAAGGGGCAAAATACCCTTGAACTTTAAATGTCATCCTATGTTGAGTAACACCTTATTCTAAAGCAAGCGTTTTCAATTCTGCTCACGTCGACATACGGCTTTTCAAATTTAACCTTGAATATACCAATAAAATCATCACTTAAAGAATCAAAAAAAATATATAAATGGATGTTATTTATTTTGTTAAGTGGTTTTAATACAAAAATTTTACCATTTTTGTCTTCCGAATTCGGCATAAAATTTTGAAAGGACAGTATACATTTCAGAACTATTAAATTTTCTTTGCGATAAAAAGGCAACAGAAATTAAGAATTCCACAATGTTTCGATCAATATTTGCTAACACCGAACGGAGATGCAGTAATGCGAAAACGGTTTCGCATTACTGCATCATCGGCGGTCATACCAGCCATTTGTTTAGCCGTTGTTATGCTAACAAACTCCATGAATCACAAACTCCTACGAATATTCCGTCTAATCCGAATTCTCGTCCAAAGCTTCAATTAGAGATGTGTTCAGAAAATCAAGCTCCTCGCTCATAAGTGTAAATTGATTGTAAATATTTGTGAATTTCTGTGGCTTACAAGAAATTAAGTTTTTTAGTGTTATTACAAATATCTAATACTTCTACTGTATTCGCGCATGCAACTTTAAGTGTTTGAATAGATGCTTTGCAAAATTTGATATTTTTAGGTGTCAATTTCTGAAGGCAGCAAGATGTTTCCTCTACCTAATGTGAAAATTACGTGATATTTGACCTATGTATACAGCATTACACTCAGAGCAATTTAAGTTAACCATTTACCAAATCGCAGAGTTTTTTTTGCATTAAAAATCATGTTACTTAACGACTTATATAATTTAAACCTAGGTATCGCTTAGGATGTATGAGAAATTATATTACTTATCTTTTTCGAGATATTTCCAAAAGATAGTAGCAAAATAGTTTGTTTTTGTGTTTTGGTGGTTTAGGAAAAATACCAGGTAAACGAAGTACAGGCCGCAGAAGAATTTCTTAGTTAAAAAAACTTGAGAATATGGTTTTCGTTAACAAGTAGCCAGCTCTTTACAGTAGCCGTCAACAAAATTTCAATAGCCAGAATGATCGCCAACATCTGGAACGCATAGTCACCAAAAGAAGAAGATCAATTTCTTCTCCAAAATCATCAAATGGCATTCACAGTTTTCCTACAGAAAAAGAATATTAGATCATAATCATTAACAACTAGACAGAGAGGCATTTTTTTATTTCGACCCTTGGTATAGCCTCTAACCCTGATAGTTGGATTAGAGTAGATCTGTTAAGGAAATGGTTGTTATTAGGCGCCCTAATTGCCTTCTTCTGAAAATGTTTTTTTTTACCCACTTAACATGTACTTAGTTCTCCCAACTCGCAGAAGCATCAGTTACTCAGCAATTGAAAAGCATAACATCCTATTTTACAGGCTTTAAGCGGATGCACTATCACCTTAGTATTCTTTTACCAAAGGAAATTTCAGTTCTTGAAGTAGTAGAAGCGACAGGCACGTAGCCAGGGGAGGGGTCCAAGGGGTCCGGACCCTCCCCGAAATGAATATTCCCCAAAAAATGTACGATGATACGAATTGAAATATCAGTAGAAAAACGGCTGATTGTATATTTAAGCATATAAATAATTTTGGAAATTGCCAACTATTCAGCTTATGATAAGCAAAATAGCCATGTAGACATTTTAATAAAAATTGAGAATGAACTCATGGCTTCCCAATACATGCACCCTTTTACAATTTAATATTGACACTTGGCAGTAGACTACGTTAAGTAATTTCAATTTTTTATTACCCCAAATTTCGGCTTTCTTGACATATGTATGCATGGAGTAGAATTTTCGAGAAAAAAGTCGAAATTTTGAGTTTAAAGTCGACATTTTACAAAAGCGTAGTAAGGCATTCATTAAAAAAAATTATATTTAGAAATTTCGACATTTTACAAAAGCGTAAAAAGTACACTGATTATAAAAAAAATGTTTAGGGATTTCGACTTTTTTGTCAAAAATTCGGTTTTTTTTAAATTTTGATTTTTTTCTCGAAATTTCGGCTTTAAACTCGAAATTTCGACTTAACACTCGAAATTTTGACTTTTTTCTCTAAATTTCGACTTTTTTCTTGACATTTCTACTTTCTTCTTAAAATTCCGGGACTAATGTCGAAATTTCGACTTTAATATCGAAATTTTTTTTCGAATAAGTCAAAATTTCTACACTATGGTCAAATTAGGCAGATGACAGTTGCGTCCCACCACTCCTCTTTCCCAACAATCTTGACAGTTTGTAGTAGGGTGCGTTCAATAATTGCTATTTTTAGTTAGCAAATTTTGATCTTTTTTTTAAAAATTTCGAGATGAAAATTGAAAATTCGAATAAAAAATCGAAACTTCGCGATTAAGATCAAAATTTCGAGAAAAAAGTCGAAATTTGAAAAAAAAGTCGAAATTTCGAGAAAAAGGTAGACATTTCGAGAAGAAAGTCGAAGTTTGAGAAAAACGTAAGTCGAAATTCCGAGAAAAAAGTCGAAATTTGAGAAAAATGTCGAAATTTTGATATTAAGGTTAAGATTTCGAGAAAAAAGTCGATATTTGAGAAAAAAGTCTAAAATTGGGAAAGAAAAAACGAAATTTTGAAAAAAAAGTCGAACTTTTCAGACTAAGGCCGAAATTTTGGGAAGAAAGTCGAAATTTTGAGGAAAAGTCGAAATTTCGAAATATTTCGAGCAAAAATTCGAAATTTGAGAATAACGTCGAAATTTCGAGATAAAAGTAGAAATTTCGAAATATTTCAAGCAAAAAGACGAAATTTTGAGAAAAAAAGTCAAAATTTGCGAAAAAAATCGAAATTTCGATAAAGAAAGGTCGAAATTTCGATAAAAAAAGGGTCAAAATTTTGAGTATAAAGTCGAAATTTTGAGAGAAACGTCGAAATTTCGATATTAAGGTCAAAATTTTAAGAAAAAAGTCGATATTTGAGAAAAAAGTCGAAAATTGAGAAAAAAAGACGAAATTTAGAGAAAAAAGTCGAACTTTTCAGATTAAGGTCGAAATTTCGAGAAAACGGTCGAAATTTCGAGAAAAAGTCGAATTTTCTAGAAAAAAAGTCGAAGTTTGAGAAAAACGTAAGTCGAAATTCCGAGGAAAAAGTCGAAATTTGAGAAAAAAATCTAAATTTCGAGAAAAATGTCGAAATTTTGATATTAAGGTTAAAATTTCGAGAAAAAACTCGATATTTGAGAAAAAGGTCGATATTTGAGAAAAAAGTCTAAAATTGAGAAAAAAGAAACGAAATTTTGAGAAAAAAGTCGAACTTTTCAGATTAGGGCCGAAATTTCGGCGAAAAAGTCAAAATTTGAAAATAACGTCGAAATTTCGACAAAAAGTCGAAATTTCGAAATATTTCGAGCAAAAATTCGAAATTTGAGAAGAACGTCGAAATTTCAAGAAAAAATAGAAATTTCGAAATATTTCGAGCAAAAGGATGAAATTTCGAGAAAAAAAGTCGAAATTTGCGAAAAAAGTCGAAATTTCGATAAAAAAAGGTCGAATTTTTGAGTATAAAGTCGAAATTTTGAGAGAAATGTCGAAATTTCTATATTAAGGCCAAAACTTTGAGAAAGAAGTCGAAAAAAAAACGAAATTTCGAGAAAAAGGGCAAAATTTCGAGGAAATAATCAAATTTTGAGAAAAAAGTCAAAATTTCGAGAAAAAAGTCGAAATTTTGAGAAATAAAGTCAAAATTTAAGAAAAAAATCTAAATTTCGAGAAAAAAGTCAAAATTTCGAGCTTAAAATCGAAATTTGAGAAAAAAAAGTTGAAATTTCTTAAAATGACATTTTTTTAATCGATGTCTTTTCTACGCCTTTGTAACATTTCGAAAAAGTGGAAATTTCCGGAAAAAAGTCAAAATTTCCCAAAAGAGTCGAAATTTTGTGAAAAAAGTCTAAATTTGAGAAAAAAGTCGAAGTTTGAGAAAAATGTCGAAATTTCTAAACACAACATTTTTTTTTAATCGATGTCCTTTTTACGCCTTTATAAGATTTTCATTTTTAAAAATTAAAATTTCAACTTTTTTTTTAGAAATTTCGACTTTAAACACCAAATTTCGACGTTTTTTTTCGAAATTTTCACATTAAAGTTGAAATTTTGACCTTAATCTCGGGATTTAAAGAAGAAAAAGTCAATATTCCGTGATAATTTTGATGTTCTTTCTACGCTCTTGTAATTTTCACTTCAAAAAAAAAAGTCGATTCTTGATCGGTGATAAGTTAAATACGTAAACTCAAAATATATATTAGGAAATTTTTCTTTGGTAAGTTTCACGTTTTTATTTGTCAAATTTATATAATGTTAAGGTCACTAGATTTTATTCTTCACTTTTACTAATTAACAAAATGAAAAAAAAATAAAATAAAAGAAACAAATAAGTAAAATTAATTAATGTATGTTTTTATATTTTCTGAAGAGTATTTTCTAGAAATTTTGATTATTTTTTCAAAATTCCGAGTTGAAATTGAAAATTCCAAGTTATTTTCTTCCATTCTACGTCTCTATAAGCATATAGTCGATACGTATAAACCTATAAACAATTCTTTGCCGAATTATGCTGTTTTTTCTAAGAAATGTTTTATTTCTGAGTGATTTTTGTGTATCAATATCGATCTTTTTGCAAAAGTTTAGCTCTCTTTTAGAGATTTTGATTGTAATTTGTGATTATAATTTTTCTTCGAGCTTCCAGAAATATCTTTCACAAATGTTTTACTTAAAACTTATTAATTATTTTCGCGATTTATTTTGAAGGGAAAAACTTAAACTAAATATTGGCTGCAAATATAAAGGAAATTACACTATTTTTTAGGTGCAGTTTCATAAATTTTCTGTACATTCCAATGTTTTTCGAAATTTTGATTATTTTTAGAAATTTTCGAAATATCAACTTCTTTTGTAAAATTTTTTCCACTTTCTTTTAAATTTTGATTCAAATTCAACATTTCGACTCTTTTGATAAACATATTTATACGTATTTTGACCTTATTTTCAAAATATTCATCTTAGTTTAGTTTAGTTTCAAGTTTGGACTTTTAATTTTGCTTTTATTTAAACAAAATTTTCAGTTGATAACTTTTGATATTTTTAAGACTTAATTTTTATTTAACATCTTAAAATAATTTAGAAGTATCTACATTTTTATTTTGCCATTTCGACTTTAAGATCGAAATTTCTAAAAAATGATTTTATAAATTTCGATTTTCTAAACATTTCATTTTCAGTTTAGCTCCAAATATTTTTTATAATGTTAGCGTTTTTTTTTGTTTAAAATTTTAATTTTTTCTAAAGATTTTTATTTTACAATTTCAGTTTTTTATTTCAAATTTTAATCCTAGTCACGAAATTACTACTTTTTTAAACAAATTTCGAGTTTAAACCCAAAAGTTTTGCTTCATCAGATAACTTTCGGTTTTTTCTCAATATTTAAATTTTTTCTGAATATTTTGGTAAACTCAACATTTTGAGTTTTAAAAAAATGTACCCTAAACTTCGACGCTTCTGGATTTTTAATGATAAAGTTCTTTTTCATCCTTTTAATTTTTCGTCCAAATTTCCGCTTTTCCTGAAGATTTTTAAAATAAATTCAAAGTTTCGACAAAAGTCGAAATACAAATTAAAATGGAAACTTCTATTAAATTTTTTTTATTTCATCTTTAATATCTAATATTCCTAATTTCATCTTTTATCTCAAATTTTATGCTGCTCTGAAAAGTTCAAAAATCAGTTATTTTGAAAAAATTACTGGGTAATTCTAAAAATATTTTTAAAATTTAAATTTGAAAGATTTAAATATCGAGACTGAAGTCTGAAGTCGAACTTTCGAGTTTCGAATTATAGTCCAAATTTCAAAGTTAAGATTAGAAATTTTATGCAAAAATAAAAAATGAGCACTAGGTAAAAGACCAAGACGTTTATTGATTTAACAACTCAGTTTTGTCTTTAAATTTTGCAATATTGCTTTTTTCGAAGAAGTTTCTGTGTCTCTAACATAAAAAAAGGGAATGGGGAGTAGGACCCCCCCCCCCCCGAACAAAAATCCTGGATACGTGCCTGAGAAGCGAATCAGTTTTTGAGAGAGTTGAGGCAGTGCAAGCTTTTAAAACAAAGTCATTTGTGTGGATTATACAATATCTGCAATTGAATCATTCGGTTCTGTGTTTTCTTATAATCGGCCCAAGAAAAGTAAAACTCTTTGGGTTTTTAGCCTTGGCTTGCTGCACCAACCAAAGTTAAAGCATATTAGTATTCTTTGCAGGCATGTCAACAAATTCAATTATGATGTTGCTATAAGAAAAATTCGCTAAACCAAAAATTGCCTGTTTTTCATCTACATCTTCAATGAACAAGCTTAAGCAAATAATTGAGAAAGAAACGATTTCCTATTTTTTTGCCAACTTGATGTATATTTTAACCTATGACACTATACCACCTACACTGATACTGCAATGATCTCTTCAATAAAAAAAGATGTTAGTTTCTCTACGTTTTTAATATTCTTTCTCGGTGGGTGGAATGCGTGAACTTATAAAACGGTTTAAATTTAATTTTGTTATGTTTTTTTGTTCTCGGAATTTAATTAGAAATAAAAAATGTTATCAAGTTAAATAATTTAACTAGATAATTCCATTTAAATCTGATTTGCAATGAAGACGAAGGTAATTTAAATACCAACCATATAGGAAATGCAAAATGGAAAACATGTAATGACTAATAAATAATTAATAAATAATTTGGATTTACGGTGATATATGTATGTAAAATAACTTATATAAATATTTTAGCACCCCATAGATGCACAATTAAATGCTCTTCATCCTTTTTTCTATGGATTTTTTAAATTAAAATAGCATTTCATCCAACAGGCAAAAAGTGCCCTTCTTTGGCCGTTAGTTGCTTCTATAGCATTGCACCAAACTTTAAATTTCAGGTACCCACACCAACCAGAATTTAATGCTCTACAATTCTCGTAATATCTATTTTTTCTGTAAAAAGAACTGCTTAAGCTTTATCACTGAAAAATGGTAAAATGTGCAAAATTTTCTCCGTTTATTTGGGCTACAAGATTAAACCTACTAACAAACTCAAAATACCATATGGTAAAAATAGCTCTAATTGGTAACCTAGGAAGGTAGGCGGAGAAAACTATCACTACTATTCTAGAAAACAGTGAGTAATAATTAAAATAAAAAATAGTTTCAAATTACAACACGATTGGTAAAGATACTACGAATTTATTAATTAAATTTTATATTTCAATGACAACTTTGAAAGTTTATAAATTTCAAAATAAAAAATGTTCTAATAAACTTTTTTTGGATTTATCATCAAGCGTTGTCTGTGAAATTTTCAGATCCTCTGTATAATATTGTGTGTTTAATAAAGAGTTAATATTGTTCCTATATGGTGTTATCATTTCCAATGCCTCGATTGGTTGCAAGAATTTCGAAATCTGAGAATTTTTTTTAGCAAATTGGCATTAGATATGGGAAAATGTTTTGTGGAACACTGTCGGAACATAAATGAACATATTAATGAAGGAAAATCAAGAATTTCATTCTTTGGGTAGGTAACAATGAAATATATAAATATTCAGTTATCAACATGCGCAAGTCGCTGTTTTACTGCAATCATCACATACTTGCAGCATCGGCTTAACAATATTGTGCACACGCGTGGCATATTGAAAGTTACATCTAAATCGTTAAAACCGTTAGGCGGAATGTTTGATATTTACAAATTTGACTTAATCCGGTGGTGTCAATGGTAGTCGGATACCGAGTTCCCTCTTCCCCGTATTCTACATTCAACGGTTCTCATGCTACGAGATTGAAACATTCAGTCAATTTAGTCTCTGGGGCGCATCAACTTAAAGTTCCTCATAATGGAATAAAACGTATACGCACTTCATTCCAAGTAACTCACAAATTCTAGTTAATTAAGCTATTATTATTTAATACTTAAAAATGTAATTAACCCTAGTCTTTTTTACATTAAACAGAAAAAAATAAATCACTCATTTCACGAGGTGCGCACGCTCTTGAGCCGCCACTGCCTGAGCCTCGGGTATGTTGACGTACTGGGTTATCGTGTTCTAATTTTAGCTTTTCTATGTTTTTTTTTTGTATTTATTTTTTCTTGTATTTATTTTTTTGAAGACCGCTTTCGTTAAGTATTTATTTGGCTGACTTCTAGCTATTGGTTGAAAGTGTTTACAATGACCGTACTTCACGGATGAGGCTAAGGAAGATCAAAACCGGTCTATGATTGTGGCACGTAAGCAATGTTTCATTACCTAACATTTATTTTAAATTTTAAGTGTAAATGAATAGGTTCCCCTGTGTATACTTATCGAATTTTACTAAAAATTACGATTTAAAGGGTTATTTAGGGTGGATTGTTTTCATTGATAAAAATTCGTTCTATAGCCCCACTCGGTAATGAAGAAAGAAAATTAAAATTTTTGCACCTACAAATGTATCCTTCATTTTATAAGTTAACATCATATTTTCACACCTTTTGTTTCGAGATGTTGCAATGTCCCATTCCTTCCTGAACATCCTGCATAATAGCAAGCGAAGTATAATGGTGACTCTAGATTAGATTAGATTATATATGGGTCGTTTCGTGTTTCTCTTCGTCCACCCCGCACCTCAACCTAAGAAGATCTTTTGTGCATACCCTGATCTATGTAGTTCCCAGGTTCAAACTTTTGTAGAAGTTTATTATGGACCTGGGATTGAGTTTTTCCACATCTGAGGGGTCTAAGGACGCCCTTCCAAATTGGACGTACCTTTTGCGCGCAAGCGTATCGCACTTGCATAGCACATGTTCTGCAGTCTCCGCAGCTTCTGCGCAAAAGCGACATAGGTCTGTTTCGGCCTGACCCATTTTCTTGAGGTGGTACCTCATAGGGCAATGTCCTGTTAAGAAGCCGGTTAGGATCCTCAATTCAGATTTGCTGAGTTCTAAGTAGACCTTTATCTTTTCAAGCGTTTCAGATATGAATCTTTTCGCCTGCCGTAGTCCTGGATATAGTCTCCAGTGGGAGATTCTTGACTTTGTTTCCCATTTTTTGACCTCATTGTTGATTTGACTTTTGAAGAAACCAAAAGCCGGTTCAGGTCCAAGAAATGATGATGCAATCCTTCTCTAGCGAGTTGGTCCGCAGCTTCATTTCCTTGTATTCCTTTGTGCCCTGGCACCCACTTAAGGCTGATCCTGTTGTGTTTAGCCAGTTGCTTTAACGTTTGTTGACAGTCCCAAACTAGTTTGGATTTGACAAGGCAGCTGCTGAGAGCCTTTATTGCCGCTTGGCTATCAGATTTAATGTAGATCTTTGTTTCTTTTAGGCTTCTTCGAAGACACTCGTAGGCGCAGAGTTCTATTGCATGTATTTCAGTTTGAAAGACAGTTGGGTATTTTCGTAAGGCTTTAGAAAACCTATAATTAAAGCCATAAATTCCCACTCCAGTCCCATGTGCTGTTTTTGATTCATCTGTAAACCAGATGGATAATTTGTGTGTTTCCTCAGGTACTGATTGAGCGTCAGTGTGGCTATCTAAGTCCACCTCAAAGGAATGGTCAAATTCGTACCTGGGTTGCATGTAATCAACCGAATTTGCTAAAATCACCGGGCTACATTCCTTGAGGATTCCCACGTGACCAGCGAAGTCTCCTTCTTTAAATTGTTTTATTTGCAGTAATCTTGAGGCTCCTTTGATCGCTTCCCTCTTCACTAAAAGGTGGAGATTAGTTAGACCTAGCATTGCCTCCATTGCTGCTGTTGGGCAGGTGTTCATTGCGCCTGCTATGCCCAGACATGCATATCTTTGAACTATGTTCAGTTGGTTTTGTGCTGTCTTTTTCATTATTTTCGGCCATCATACTAAAGAAGCGTATGTGATCAGGCGTGTAATTATCATCCTATATGACCAATAGATCATTTTCGGTTTCAGGCCCCAGGTTTTGCTAAACAATCTGCGGCATGTCCAGAACGCTGTCGTGGCTCGCTTGATTATTCTAGTCAAATAAGGATTCCAGGTGAGCTTTTGGTCTAGGACTATTCCTAGATATTTAGTCTCACTTGAGAAGTTGAGTTGAACTTCATTCATAGTATGAGTTGTTAGATTTAGCTTCCCTCTCTTCGTGAAAGGAATTATAATTGTTTTATTTGGGTTTACATTTAATCCTTGGCTTGAACACCAGCTGTTAATGGTGTTTAGGGCTTTTTTCATTAAATCCGACAGGATTTTATCGTTTTTGCCCCTGATAATGACAGTAATATCATCTGCATAACCTATTGCTTCAACGCCGGAGTAATGCAGTATATTTAGGAGGTCATCAACCACGATGGACCACAGCAGTGAAGATAAAACCCCTCCTTGGGGACAACCCCTAGTTGCGCTCACTGTGACTGAATCACTGCCTAAGGTTGCTTAGATCCTTCTACCATCTAACATGGGGACAATCCAGTCGATGGTAGGTTTCTCAAAACCTTTTTTGATACTTGCGGCTTTTATGGATTCATATGAGGTGTTATCAAAAGCACTTATTTCTTTGTTTGAGTGTGCACTTTCTACTTCTACTTGATAGGCTAACTGATTATCATGAAGCGGTTTCTTTGACAGTACTTCGCTTTTAATGTGTTGGTTCATAATTTTCTCCATTGTTTTAAGGAGAATTGACGCTAGACTAATGGGTCTATATGATTTAGGCTGCGCAGACGGTCGTTGGCCTGCCTTTGGTATATAGGTAAACTTTAGGGGGAAATAGGGGTTATTCTTCCCAATAAAAGTCTGTATTAGAGAATAGGACTCTATTATTCTTTTCTAAGGTACAATCGATTTATCGCAGCGGCTCTTCGGTTCCGGCGTATATTCGGTACTGCTGCGCGATACATTCATGCTGCGTTTCCTGAGCTCGCCCGTCCTGACGTAGCCAAGTTGCCACCACTTGGCAACTATACAGGGTGTTTAAGGGGATTCCGCTAACACGGCCATCCTGTAAAGGGCGTCCTCGCACCATAGGTTATTCTTTTTTCTAGAAGTACAAAATTCAAAGGCAGTATTTTTGTTTTGATAATCACATTATTATCACGATTACAGTATGAACTTTTTTTTGTAGGTGAGTGTGTGTTTTTTGTTTGTTTTCGTTTCGAGTGGGAACGCCACTCCTTTAGCATGGTGGGATCGCCACCAGCCGTCTTTCGGGTATTTGTATTTCATCGAATGGGATCGCCATTCCTTTAGCACAGTGGAATCGCCACTGGCCGTCTTTGGGTATGTTAGTATTTCGAGTGGGATCGCCACTCCTTTAGCATAGTGGGATCGCCACTAGCTGTCTTTGGGGTGTTAGGTGTTAGTATATCTTCGAATGGGATCGCCATTCCTTTAGCACAGTGGGATCGCCACAGGCCGTCTTTGGTGTTAGTATTTCATCGAGTGGGATCGCCACTCCTTTAGCATAGTGGGATCGCCACTAGCCGTCTTTCATGTGTTATTCTTGTGTAACATTGTAAAAATATAAAAACAAATTCAATATTTTTTTTGCCTTTTCAAATTTTTTTTTGGCTTTTTTAAATCAAGTTTTTAATCAGATAAATACTGCAATAGAAATATAATTTCTACTACCATTTATTGATTACTCTGTAATGAGCCAGCGCCTTAATTGCTCGTGAGCAGCTCCTGCTTTTTGCAGCACGTATCTTTCGTTAGGTAATAAATTTCGAATAGTATACGGCCCTTGATATTTGGGTTTTAACTTTCCTTTGCCAGCCAGCTGGGAATGTTCAACTGCAACGAGGTCTCCTATTGAAAACAATTCGGTACGATGACGTGCAGCGTTGAATTTTCGAGCTTGGGTACGGGAGTTATCTGTTATTTTAACCCGGACTTCGGCAACGGCCTTGTCAGGGTCAATAAAGATGTCATCTGGTGGTGTATTCCTGGAATTTAATTATCTTAATAAATTAAATAATATTCGCATTTAACTCGTTTCATTTGGTCATCTTGACGATGCATTTCAATCGCAATATGACGTAATTAAACTCTTGTTTTTTATTGCTCGTCCATTCCTGACATTTCCATTAGATTTGCAACTATTTTTATTGGAATTGCTAGTAGAGTCCATACATCCACGTGTTTGTTTGGTAAGTGAATCTGTTACAATGGATGAATAACTTGCATCTTCTATGTGACTTTCATTTAGGGTACTTTGTTCCAGAAGAGTCTGATGATGTCCCAATTTCGATTGGATTCTATATTAGCTTAGCATATTCCACTAAAGTGTCTTTTGATACATTCCTGCTGCGTTTCCTGAGCTCGCCCGTCTTAACGTAGTAACTAGCTTTGAAAATTATAGCTAGTGGATTTATTAGTTCCATTATGCCGTGTTGTAGTAGGGCTGGAAAGATTTTATCTTCTCTCTAGGGCTCGAAGGAATTCACCGCCCATTTTATCTTATTTTTTATAAATATTTTCCCCGCCAAGCTTTTAACTCGATTGTAGGGGCGTAAATGGCCCCCAGCAAACGCAGCACTGTTGTGGGTATTTCCAATTTCCATAAATCCCGGAAAGTGAGTTCGCATAAGCAACCTTACACTTTCCAGGCAGCTCTTGGTGTAACTTCAGTCTTGGTGTTGGAGAAGTCCTATTCCATTGGAGTGATCTTTGGATAGGATTTTCTGGAGTCGCATTGACTGGGGCACTTCTGTAATCCCCTCACAAAAGCTTCTTCATGATTTCCTTTTAGATCTTCTAAGCTCTTTGTTGTATTCTGTTAAGGCTTTTTTGTATTCACTTCAGTCATTGGTGCATTTAGCCTTATTGAACAGTTTTCTCGTTTCAGCTCCTAATTTGCTGAGCGTCCTGTTCCACCAGGGTATTGATTTATTTGTAACCCTTTGTTTTACTGGACAGCTGTGCTCATAACTGTTTATTATGAGAGCTCTCAGTTCGTTAGCCTAAAATTCTAAATCATCAACCGTTTCAATTAAGCAGTTGAAATCATTAATTTCCGATTTAAGTTTGGCTCTGTATAGATCCCAATGGTGCAAAAAATGATTAGTGCGAATGGTAGCAACTCATATTCTGGCTTTAGACTTTTTTATGACGAATACCTGATTGGTTTTGGTATTGCAGTTCAGAGATTTGCTCTTGCAATGCGTGGCTCCTTTCTTATATATATTTTTTTTGCACACACACATTTCCTTGTGGTTTCTAGCCGCTAGTTGCATGTAACTAAGTGTAATCTTAAATTACTTCCATTTTACAAAAAATAAACAAACCTATAAAACCGAAACAATTCTACATAAAATCAAGCACATATTTGTATATAAATATAGCTGTGGAAATCTATTGATCAAATAATTAATGAACAACACATAGGCTCTGCTATATTGAATTGCAATATAGATTTGATGCATTAATCGTAAGAAGTGAACACACAATGGATTTAATTAAGACTAGATTGCAATGATTCTAAAAGCAAAGACATATTTAAAATTCTTAGTTGCTGGGATTTCTTGTGTTATTTGTTTTAGTAGACCAATACCCGAACCTGAATTTGGACAAGTGTTAATATTTTGTAAGTACAAGTATACACAGCTCTAAACTTTTAATCACATGCTTTGAAAATGGTTGAAATTACACATAAATTATAATTTATGTTTTTAGTAATTAACATTTCCAACCCTTACTTTGTGGAATTCTTTAATATTTATAACTAATAAACTTTATTAACGATAAAAACGCGACAAAAATTTAAATTTAAAAATTCCACAAGGTTTTCGTTAAATATTTGCTAACACTGGACCAGGTTTCGCATTACTGCATCGTCGGTGGTCATACATATAATAACACCAATAAAACTTCGAAGCCACAGAAATTTACAAATATTTACAATCTAGTCAATTTACACTTATCAACGAGCAGATTAATCTTTTGAACACACCTCTAATTGAAGCTTTGGACGAGAATTTGGATTAGACGGAATATTCATAGAAGTTTGTGATTCATGGAGCTTGTTAGCATAACAACGTCTAAACAAATTGCAGGTATGATCGCCGATGATGCATTGATGCGAAACCTGGTCTGGTGTTAGCAAATATTTAACGAAAATCTCGTGGAATTTTTAAATTTAAATTTTGTTGCGTCTTTATCGCCAATAAAGTTTATTAGTTATAAATTCATGTTTTACCAAGGAACTAATAAAAGTGTTCTAGTTCTACGATTTTCCGCAGGAAGTTAATCTTTGACTGATGCTGGCTGCGGAAGCAATTTTAACTCTTATTTATTTTGCAAAAACAATAAATTATCTACTTAAATTACTTTAGCTGCAAAGCTCCTACAAACTATTTTTAAATTTTAGAAGACAAAGCAAACTAAATAACTAAACATTAACATTATCAAGGCTGTAATATTAGAAGCAGTGGTTTGTCGTTTAGTGAGAAACACCATTTATTAAATAATCGACCAAAATACCGTACTTAACTGAACCTCACAAGATTCAAATTTAAATTATGATTGGCTACAGAGATAAAACCAGAACCCAAAATGAAGTTATTGGTGCACTCAGAGAAAAGCATCCTCATTTATCACCTATATCCCAAAGTACTGTAAGCAATATTGAAAAAGAGTAATCCCCGTCAGCGTGCGCTCAATAAAAATAACAAAATTAATGTACTTCTCTCTGTCCAAGAAAATCGTTATGTCCCCACTAATGAGATAGGTAGGGAACTCAAAATTAGTCAGTCTTCAGTTGCCAGAATTCTGAAAATGTAAAAAATTTATCCTTATAAAATGGCAATCCTCCATGAACCCTTAGAAGATGATCCGGATAGAAGACTCCAATTTTGTGAACAAATGATAGATCTACTGCACAGAAAGGTTCCAAGCATGGAAAATATTCTGTTTTCAGATGAATCAAAGTTTATGTTAAATGGTGAGCTAAATCGTCAAAATTGTTGTTACTGAGCAGACAACAACTCACACTGAATGAGGAAAGGCCACACAATTTTCTTCCAAGGAAATCTCAATTGGGCAGGATATCTGGAATTCTTCAAGGAGAGTCAATTTCTGATTTAGGTATTTTGTTTGCTGATCCGGTCGAAGCTGATGTCCCGAATAGAAACATCTGGTTTCAACAAGACAGAGCACCTTTTCATTTTGCAAAATCTGTAGTGAGTATCTGGATGATGTATTTCCACGCAGATGGATTGGTAGAAGAGGACCTTTTGAATGGCCGTGCTGGTGTCTAGACTCAACACCTATGGACTATTTCTTATAGGGGCATTTTAAGAGCAAAATTTTTAAGATCAAAGCTGCAAAGTTGAAAGGATGAATAAGATAGAAGTGTAGACTCATTTCCCCCGAAGTAATTAAAAATATTTAAAAACAGTTAAGGGTGTTGTCAGTTAGTAAATGGGCAACATTTTGAACATTTATTAAAGAAAATTTATTAAGTTGAATCATACTACTTAATTTTTCAAATTAGTTAATATCTGCTAAATATCTTTTAAATGACAAGAAATATAAAATTGAAATTTCGTACGCTTGTTTAACTTGATATATTCTTTAAGAATGTCAGGAAAAAACCAGGGATGCAATTTAAAAAAAAAATTCGATGACGTCATATCTTAAATTTGGGACATTCTGTTTAAAATTTTCCTTCATTAAAAAAAGCGCAAATTAAAATATTAATCGACGTGTCCGAGCATATTTCCAAAAAAAACTGTTTTTGGTTTATTAAATTTATTTCACGTTACAGACTAGCACTGTATAACATGTGTATACAGAGTGATTTAGTAATAATGGCATTAATTTTAACAGAAGGTAGAAAAAATTGGGAATGATACGAATCCGCTATTAAAAATATATATTTATAGTACATTTCATCCGGCAAAAAAAATTTCAAATTATAATTAAACCCCCTTTTTCAGGCTGCCAGTGACAAACTTGCGGCTTTGTATGACATATCCAAATTAAACTCTATACCAGCTTATATACGGGGTTACCAAAATTTTAAAATATTTTCGTTAGACTGTGTGTTAGACATGATAAAATCATTCATCTCTGTAATGGAAATTAAACGGATCCATAATAATTATAATAGATACAAAATTTTGATATTTGATGTAGTGGAACAAAATCCGGATAGCGGCTGCAGAATGAACTATTGGGTGTTTAAGTAAAAAAAGTCAGCCAGTGTGCTATGATTGTCTGATGCTTTGTTAGAAGAGGTTATAGCGAACAAAAGCAAGAGAAAGTAACAAAAAGGAAAAAGGCTCGCGATTTATTTTTACATATTGTTATCTATGAAGTAAACGGTAGTTCAATAGTCACCTGTCATTGTTAACTGTCAATAGTGTCAATTTTTGTGATTTTGTTTATCATGCTCTGCTTTTTATTATAAAGGTTTCATAGCTGCTTTTGCAACGAATATCGTGGTGCAATAATTCTGCCGTTCCTTTGTTCTTTCTTTACGATGGATTTCATTTTGAAACAAAAAAGGTTTGTAACAGTAGTTATCATGGTACGACCTTGAACTGATCAAAAAGTGAACGGTGATGGAGAGTGGGTTTATTTCCTATGGAATTGCATGGAGGAATTGGGGACTAAATCCCATAATTTTGTTTGTGGACTTCGTGCACTATTTGAAAACTATCGATAGTAATTTGTTTGTCAAATTGTGCCGCAAAAAGTTGACAGAGCGGGGCACAGAAGAAACTACTGCACAAGCTCCCTTGAGCATGAAATACTTGCAGAGTTATTTTCTTAATTTTGTTGGAGATATTATGCACTTTAGGAAAACTGAGAGTGTGCTGGAGAAATCAGGCACTGAAAGAAAAACATACAAACAATGCTGTTGTAGAGGTTGAAGCAATAATGGAAAATTCACCAAGAACATTTATGTAAGTTCAGCAGCAACTTAGCTTTTTAGTTGCATCAACTTTTACATCCCTGAACACTGAACACATCTTCTCAGCTGAACACTGGTTTGAATCAACAACAGGACACATAATTATAATTTACAAAACGTGAGAGTAAAAAACATTATATCCAGAAAAAAGAAGGACAGATATTCGAGGTAGTTCAAAAAGTAAGGCGACTTTATATTTTTATGAAAAAATATTTATTTATGCATCAACATTTATATTGTCCCCTTCAAAGTAGTCCCCCTTAGATATAATGCACTTGTTTCAACGCTTTTTCTAATCTTCAAAGTAGTTCTCATAAACACTTTTTGGTATAGCCTTGAGCTCCTCTAGTGATGCAGTTTTTATTTCATCAATCGTTGCAAATCTCCATCCTTTCATAAGTGATTTAAGTTTTGGGACTATTTTTTGGGAACAATTTGCAGAGCCAAATCCGGTGAATATGGTGGCTGATGATATGATTGTCGTGTTGCTCTTGGCCAAAAAACCTCTCACAAGCGACGATAAATGTGCAGATGCATTATCGTGATGCAAAAGTCATGAATTATTTTTACACAATTCCGCATGTTTTTTTTGTTTTGCTTTTTGCAAACGGCTCATAACTTCAAGGTAATACTTTTTATTGACCATACGACCTTGAAGTGAAAACTTCAGATGCACTACGCCATGGTAGTGGAAAAAAACAGTGAGCCTTGGCGTGCCTTTTTCGGTCTTGGCTCTCCTGGATGTTTCCATTGGGCTTTGTTTTCAACATCATAACCATATACCCATGATTTGTCACTCGCTATGACCCTTTTGAGTAAATCAGCATCATCACTAACGTCATTCAAGAGCTTCTGAGCGATGCTCATACAACGGTTCTTCTAATTAAAATTTAGAAGTTTCGGAACAAACTTCGCTGACACAGGTCTCATGCTCAAAACATCCGAAAACATTGCTGACTCGAGCCACCTAATATGCCAACATTCTCAGCAACTTCTCTTATGGTAATTCGACGATTTTCAAAAACAATCATCTTCACAGCTTCGACGATATCTTATGTTGCTGATGTGCTGGGGCGTCCAGAGCGAGGTTAGTCGTCGGCTTCTTCTCGGCATTCTTGGAAAAGTTTCTACCAATTGCAAATATTTTCTTTTACTTAAAGCACACTCATCGTACGCCACTTTCAACATTTCAAGTGTTCTAGAGAACTTGATTCCATTTTTCACCAAAATCTGATGCAAATCCTTTGCTCCATTTTTCTATAATAATAGACAATCGCCGAGCAAAATTTTGATACGTCTAACCTTTTTATCTGTCAAAAACAAACTAAATATGCTATTAACTTGAAACTCTGAACATATGTTCGGGACATGTGTACCAACACAAAAACAAAAAATCGATAATCGAATGTGCGTTGACCGCGAAACTTGAAAAGTCACCTTACCTTTTGAACAGACCTCGTACATGAAGGCCTCATAGGACCATTTATTTTTAAAGGTAACATAAATCATAAAATCAAAACATATTTTAATACATTTTTAAACCAGGTATTTTAAATCTTTCTTCAGTAATTTATCAACTTCAGAATAAAATTAGAGAAGGCTATTTTCAACAAGATGTGTAACTTTGCACTATGGACCAGAAACAATGAAGTTTTTAAGGAACTATTTCTTTCACTGACTAACAGAGCTGTAGCAAGACAAGTGCAAATGCACAGGGTGCAAGACAAAAATAGGACCCAAAAGTGTTAATGATGATGCTGACTTTTTTTATTTGTCAAAATTATGTTCAGGTAGTACGTACAAAATTTTTCCTTTTTGTAAGACCTAAATTTAATATTTTTCACAGAGCTATTGAAAGCCAGGTACGGTACTACTGACTAATAAGTAGAAATACTGAAATTGCTGGCTACACCTAAATGTTAAAATCTTTCAAACACCACATTTACAACAAAGCATTAAAGAAGGATTTGTGGAAATTAGCAACAATCAAGCTGGACTGAATGAGGTGTCAACATTTCAAGCATTTTTATGTTTATAAATGTTAACCTGCTTCCTCTCATTCATTTTTTATGTTACGTTTTACTGTATGATTTAATGTGACTAACAAGTAAAAAGCTGCTTTAAAATAAAATAGAAAACAGATGGACAGTTCCTTTTCATGCCCTTTATCCTTTTTATTCATTTATTTTCATAATTTTAATGCTAACAGCTTGAAATTAAAAAAAAACAACATGGAATATACCTGTAAAGTGTACGCTATGAGAATTTTAAAAAGTGAGAAATTTGAAAAAAAAATGGTTCAAATTTTGAGAAAAAACAAAAATTTTGAAAAGTACAAAATTTTGAAAAACAGAAAAATGTTCATAGGAAATGAAAAATTTTCAAAAATTTTATGAGATATGGCAAAATTTAACAAAAGTAAAGATTTGAACAAATTCAAACTATTAACAAAAATTGGAAATTTTAAAAAGATAAAATTTTGCAAAATAGTCGAAAATTAAAAACACAAACATTTTGAGAAATATTTCAAAAAAAGACGAACGTTCTAAAGTAGCGCTAATTAAAAAAAAAATAATTGAAATTTTAAAAAACGTTCATATTTTCAAAAGAAAGTCAAAATTTAAAAAAAAATCGGATGTTTAAAAATAATTTTGAGGAAAGGATTTGAAAATCAAAATCTCAAAAAATATCTAAATATGTATAAAATATTGTAATTGAAAAAGTTAATTTTTAAAAAATCAAAATATTCGAAGTTCTACTAGTTTTCACAAAATATTTAACATATCCACAAAAACATCGAAATTTTCAAAAGAAAATCCGAAATCTTTAAAATCGTACTAATTTTTGATATAAAAATTGACATTTTGTAAAAAACTTCAGAGATTTTCAAAAAAGTCAAAATTCTGAAGAAATGGTGAAATTTTTTGAAAATGGGAATTTTATAAAAAGCCTAAACTTTGGCGAAAGTCAAAATTTTGCTATAAAAAAGTTGAAATTTTGAAATAAAATCGGAATCTTTAGCAAAATTCAAAAAACCCTCATTTTGGAAAAATCCAAATTCTAAAAAAAATATTAGGAAAAAAATTTCAACATTTTGAAAATTATAAAACTAAAATTTTGCCAAAAGTAACAATTTTAAAAAAGAGTTAAAATTTAAATCTATGTGGAAATTATGAAGCAAAGGCGAAATGTTTAAAAAATGTCAAAATTTCCACAAAATTTCGAAGTTTTCAGCCTAAAATTAAAAAAAATATAACTCTTTTAAAAAGGTAAAAATTTCCAAAAGTTTCGAAATTATGAAACAACTCGATCCAAAATTTTCTAAAACATCTAAAATTTGAAAAGCAGTCTAAAATTTTGAAATATAATCCAGATTTGGAATAAATAGCAACCTGTTACAAAAAAGATATTTAAAAATCAAAATTTTGAAAACCATTAAAGATTTTCAAAAAAAGACAAAATAAGGGGTGATTAATTTGTTTGATATATCAAACTGTTATATTTTTGAAGAACTTTATATCAAAATATGGAAAAGATTCAAAATATCTAGAAAACATCGAGTTGCAAAGTTTAAAAATTTAGAAAAGAAATAAAAGTTACAGCTTTCTAAATATTAATTTTATTCTCGCAAATTATGGTTATCCTGTTAGGATTTCTGAGGGGCTTGAAAGTCGTTTAGTCTCTTAGAGTGAATATTATACTAACTTGAACTATCGATATTGCTGACCTGTGCAGATAAAAATATTTTGATAGTATTTATCAATATTTCTCCGTTTATCTTTTTTTCAATCTGCCCCAGCTTAATATAGTGCGAATTCCATAATGTCATAATTATTAGTGTCAATTTCATCAGATTATAATCAGCGCCATATAAGCAGAAAAATCTAAACCATTATATAATTGCTTTTTTAGTAAGAGAATTTATTGTACTAACCCTGCTCTTGCTTATTTCATTTTCGATAAAAGTTAACGTACCTACTTATTTCTTCTCTCAATACACGGATGCACCAATTTCATGAAATAATATTAGCCTTCCATTAAACGTCGGTTGCCTCTGTGCATTTGTTTTATTTTGGACATTTGAACCTTGTTCTGGAAATAAACTTAAATTTTCGAGTATAGAAATTATTTTGAGTAAAAAGTGGAAATTTAACGATTAAAATAAAAAATTTGTCAGTCAAAATTTCTAGAAAAAGTCGAAAGCCTGAGCTCAGAAAAACGCTTAAGAAAAACTAAACATAGTACATAGTACCTATAACTTCGAAATTCTGAGAAAAAAGTTGAAATTGCTAAAAAAATACTTGAAATTTATTATACATTATGCCAAACTTGAATTTAAAATCGGCCTGCTTTTGGCCTCTACTTTAGAATTGTTGACATTGAAAAACTCTAAATAAGAATCCTTAACAGTTTGAAGCTCCAACTGGGTTTTCAACAGAATCCACTGGAATGATAAAATTGAGAGCAATTTTCTTTATAATATGGTGGAGTTTACTGGCATTACTTTTTGAAGCAAACTGAATTCATCTTCTAAATAATTATTTTGTGAATACTTTATTCCTAAAAAGCTAAAGGATATAATCGTTGAGTAATAAATGGTAAAGAGGCGAATCCTTGCGACGGCTAGTCTACCCATACCACGTGCCTCATCGAGTAGGTAAAATACAGTTCCCTACATGTCCATAAACTAACTCACTGGATGCTAACCCCGATATTTGTGAATTTGTGAAAGCATATAATTGCCGACTTTTCTGGTTGGAACTAACAGGTAATGTTTATAATTATTTTGCATTACATTTTGTTGTTTTAATTTTATCAGTATTTTAAATTCTATGTTTAAATTTTAATAAAAATATTTTCATAATATCACTCACTATATTACTGCTAATGTACTTCTTTTTTATTATTATAATTGTATTTACACTTGTTCTTTGAAAAATAAGACCTAAAATATTTTAGTGCTGCCACTTCATAGTGAACATACAAGGCGATTCTAAATGTAGTATCATAAATTCAGGATCGTATTTGAGAGCCCAAACGCAAAACGCTTCGTTTCCCAGGAAGTGGAAGGTTAGTTCCTAATTATAGTTTTTAATTAATAGTTGCGAAACGTGTACAGACAATTGAGTGAGATTTGGCACAACTCCATATCCTTTCGCGCCCTTTCCAAAAATTTGGAGAGAATTATTTAACGCAACTTAACCAGTGGCAGGTATAACGAGGGAAGCGTTGCTGAAAATGTGCCTTATGTATTTTGTGTACACTTTTGTGGCAATTTTTTAACAAAAATATAAACTAAAAATATGTTGAGATAAAAAAGGCACACCTATCAAAATTCTATATTGTCAACGGTTTTCAAGTAAAATACATTTTTATATTTCGTTGCATTAAAAGCGCTTGCCCAAAAATATGGAATATGACACATAATTGAAAAAAATAAGTAGTATTAACACTTCCATGTTTCCTTGTCATCGGTGGCCACTTTGAGCAATTTCTGTAAATAAAAGCTAATGTCTACCCCACCGGTTTTGGCTCACCACCACTACCAAAAGTTAATCCGGATCCAGTCTAAAAATGTGGCATTTCTCGGTGAAGATCATTCTAGCTCAATGCTAAAGGTGTAGGAGGGATACTAAATCACAAGCCATTTCCCACCTAGGGCGTCTTGCTCATCTAAAAATGTGGCGCGGAGTTGGCTCAGGTTAAGGTCAAATGTGAATGACGTCATCAGACCGAGAAAAAAGACATGCCGCCATCGGGATTCGAACCTAATACTTACCTGACCAGAATCCGTCACATTGACTGCTCGAACACCAAGCCTTGTACAAAGTTTACACTAAGAAGTTGGATACTTTCAGTAACAGGAGATAAGGAATTCGGTTAACATTTCGCGGAAATTAAACTTTCTGTATTATATTACCTTAACTAACATAAAAAACGAGTCCTGACAAGTTAGTGAATCCTAAATATCAATTTATACGATGACCTTTTATGAACTTGACCTTGATGTGCTAATTACTAGGCGTATCTATTTAACATATTAGATACTAATCTAATTGACATAAAAACTAGTCCTGACAAGTTAATGACTCCTAAATATCAATTTTTAGGTTGACCTTTAACAGGTTATGTAAGAATAATGACGAGGGCTTATAGAAAATTCTAATAAATTTTTATTGCATCAGCTTTTTCTTCTTTGAGCCTGATCTAATTTATTACTTTGTTTTGCAAGTCCTAACAAGTTAATAGATCAACTGGTAATTTTAAAGGATATTACATCAGCCAGACTCATCAGAGGTCACGCTGACTTTAAAAGCCCTAAAACTGATAAAATTTTTCATTTCTCGCCTACAAAAATATAATTTCAAATGCGCTTGTTTTTGTGTGAAATTGGCGGAAAAAGTTTTTACGGTGGTTGGTCGTTGAGCCGCCATCAACGTAATGCCCATTTTAAAACTACGTCTCCATCTAGAGGTAATCAGTCTGATGACAAGATAGGAGCAGCAGCTCTTGTTAAGTCTTCTACTTCATCTTGTTATAAAACCGCCGCCGCCGTTGCTGATTCCACAGTTCCAAACGGATCGAGTGTAAAAAAATGTGAAGCATGTCATGTTGATGTTCCAAAGAGTCTTTGGCATTTCCACGAATTACTCACCGATTGAAAACTACAGTTCCACACAACGATGGGTTAAAGGTGGTGAAAAGGTGTTTTAAAGAACGCATTGAAACGTAATTATACAGGGTGAATCACTAAGCGGAAATCGGTCTTTGGTAGGCGTATCGTTTAAAATATCGAAAAATGTTTCGAATAAAAGTTGTTCGAAATAAAGTTCTCCACAACCTAAAATTATTGCCAAATATGGGGGCCTTCCGGTTGCACCGGAAATGAACACAACTTTCTTATTTTAAATAGAACACCCTATATATTTTTACAATTTTAGATTCCTTGTTAAAAATGAATATGAATTTATTAAGACGAACCGTTTTCGCGTAATTTAATTTTTTTGGTTAAATTTGACGATTTCGGAGCTTGACGCCATTAACGATATTTTCCAAACGCAATGACTCAGAGTTGTGTGGCATACGGTTTTGGATTCAGGAAGAAATGGAGTATTTGTTTACGTCTTTGCTGTTAGCAAGATTTCTTAAATTTCTTCACATCCGTCGACTCAATTCTTCAGTTGTTCAAATATGCATAACTTAATTTTTTCAAATGGAACCACCTATCTTGGATTATCTTATCGGATGCGAAATTAAATTACCTTTTTTTTTGGTACCAGGTACTGCCACCTCCGTCCAATAATTTTTGAGAAATTTAAAATTTTGTAAAAATTTTAATTAATTTCGTATTATCGCGTTAGCCCTGGATGTCGCGGTTTTGTTTCGTCTCGTTTGTCCGACAATAACTGACAGTTTATCTCATTGTTGTCGCGAGGTCTTGGTATTAGTACTGAAAGACAAAGTTTTCTCAAGAAGAATTGGTCGATATGGTTTACGCCTTGGGCAGTACTGACAGAAATCCATTTCTTGCCTCAAGAATTTATGCCCAACGCTTTACCGATCGGAGACATCCAAATTCAGCGGTATTCGCTAAATTGAGATAGAGGTTTAAGCGAACTGGTAGTACGAAATATGAGAAAAAGGAGCGTAGAAAACCAACGATGCATGAAGAAAACCAAGTTTTAGTAGCGGCTGCTGTTGTCCAAGATCCGCATTTAAGTACCAGAATAATAAGCACGGAATTACAAATAAGTCAAACCTCGATTTCACGAATCTTGCGTAAAAATAAGTTTCATTCGTATCGTGTCCAGCTAGTACAGGAACTCAATCAAGCTGATTTCAACAACCGAATGCAGTTTTGTGAGTGGGCGTTACGAAAACTACAAGAACAAAATGACTTTTTGGACAATGTACTATTTACCGACGAATGTACATTTCATAAGAACGGCTTCGTGGGAAGACACAACTCCCATTACTACCACACTGAAAATTCTCATTGGATGAGGCCCTTAGACCATCAGCATAGATGGTCTCTGAATGTTTGGGGTGGTGTCATAGGAAGATTTGTTGTCGGACCACACTTCTTCAATGAACATTTGAATGCCAACAATTACTTGCATTTTTTGCAAAATCAATTGCCCGAAATGATAGACAATTTGCCTCTTGCTGTCGTGCGGCAGATGTGGTTCCAACATGATGGGGCACCGGCACCTTATGGAAGGGATGTAAGGGAGTTCCTCAATACACAATTCCCTAACAAGTGGATAGGAAGAGGAGGTCCATTGGCATGGCCCGCAAGATCACCGGATTTAACTAAGCCAGACCTTTTCTTGTGGGGTCATGTTAAGCAACTTGTGTACCAGGAACCACCAACTACCTGAGAAGACATGATGGGCCGGGTTCGTGTTGCTTTCCAAAATATCAATGAAAACGTCTTGGTGGATGTGAAAAATTCTTTGCTACAGAGACTGCGCATTTGCCATCGTAAAGCTGGTGGTTATGTTGAACATTTAATTTAATGTTATTATTACCATTGTTTATGTATTCTTCTTAATATTTGTTGCAACTTACTGTTACCGATTTGTTTATTGTTTATTTACTTTCTTTAATGCTTTACACTGAAATCCAATGATGATTTTCAGTATCGTGGTGTATCGTTTCCTTCCCACGAAGCGGTTCTTAAAAAATGTTTGTACATTCGTTGCTAAATAGTACAATGTCCGAAACGGTCATTTTGTTCCTGCGTCCATTCACACAACTGCTTCGATTGTTAGTCAGCTTGATTGAGTTCTTGCACTAGCTAGGTGTGATTCGGATGAAACTTGTTTTTACACAACAATCATGAAACCGATTTTTGGCTTATTTGTAATGTCACACTTATTCTTCTGGTTCTTTAGAGCGAATCTTGGACAACAGCAGCCGCTACTAAAACTTGGTTTTCTTCATGCGTCGTTGGTTTTCTACGCTCCTTTTTCTCGTATTTCGTACTACCAGTTCGCTCAAACCTCTCTCTCAATTTAGCGAATGCCGCTGAATTTGGATGTCTCCGATCGGTAAAGCGTTGGGCATAAATTCTTGAGGCAAGAAATGGATTTCTGTCAGTACTGCCCAAGGCGTAAACCATATCGACCAATTCTTCTTGAGAAAACATTGTCCTTCAGTACTAATACCAAGACCTCGCGACAACAATGAGATAAACTATCAGTTATTGCCGGATAAACGAGACGAAACAAAACCGCGACATCCAGGGCTAACGCGATAATACGAAATTAATTAAAATTTTTACAAAATTCCAAATTTCTCAAAAATTATTGGACGGAGGTGGCAGTACCTGGTACCAAAAAAAAGGTAATTTAATTTCGCATCCGATAAGATAATCCAAAATAGGTAGTTCTATTTGAAAAAATTAAGTTATGCATGTTTGAACAACTGAAGAATTGAGTCGACGGATGTGAAGAAATTTAAGAAATCTTGCTAACAGCAAAGACGTAAACAAATACTCCATTTCTTCCTGAATCCAAAACTGTACGCTACACAACTCTGAGTCATTGCGTTTGGAAAATATCGTTAATGGCGTCAAGCTCCGAAATCGTCAAATTTAACCAAAAAAATTAAATTACGCGAAAACGGTTCAACTAAGGACCTATGTTGTCTTAATAAATTCATATTCATTTTTAACAAGGAATTTAAAAATGTAAAACTACATAGGGTGTTCTATTTAAAATAAGAAAGTTGTGTTCATTTCCGTTGCAACCGGAAGGCCGCCATATTTAACAATAATTTTAGGTTGTGGAGAACTTTATTTCGAACAACTTTTATTCAAAACATTTTTCGATATTTTGAACGATACGCCTACCAAAGACCGATTCCCGCTTAGTGACTCACCCTGTATAAAAATCCAGATGTTTCTAATTGAAATGCTACAAAATTTTTAACAGATTCTCAAGAATGCATCCTTTAAGGGCTTCTAACAAAGTTAAACAAGCATATCAGTTTTAAGTATAATATAAAACTGTGCGCCGACTACGTTAAGATGTCAAAGGAATTGGAATTTGAAGAAATATCAACCAAGTGTTTTCATACTAAAATGCAGGTGGTTTGTATTGAGGAAAGTTCAAAAGAATGTTACTAAGATCTAGCTCAAAGAACATGATGGAAGTATAAAATGGATGAATTTCAAGAGCGGGATAGCGGTTGGGCCCTGATTGGAATTAGTCATTTAGAAATAAATGGCAATCAATATTCGCCGATAAAAGGATCTCAGTATAAACAATTACCAAAGACAGTTGCAGCGAAGCATGCTTGTATTAAAGTGCAAAACAAAGATGAATTTTGTTTCAAATGGGCTGTGGTTTCTGCAATCAATCCCAAATCTAAAAATTGAAAAGCTCAAACTCAAAGCTATAATGTTCAAAACATCAGAGAGGATATTATAGTGTTGGATCACAACAGGACCGTGGACTTAACGGGATTAGAATTTTCTCTTAAGTTAAAGATATAGCCCAGAGATTAGTGCTAATGTGTTTGGATTGGAAAAGGACACTTGTCGGATCATATCACCGTACAAGACAGGAGAAACTGAATCACATAAACTTGTTATTATTGCAACAAGATAACTTGGCCCATTATGTTTGGATAAAAAACCTTTCTTGATTAGTTTTCCGCCAAATTTCTCAATACCATCACAGAACTTATCTGTGTAATTCTTGTTTGTTGCACTTTACTTCACTGCAATTCCTGGATAAACATAAAGAGAGCTGCAACTGAATCGTAACGACGATGCCATCCCTCGACAAAAATACATTAAAGTTTAAAAATTACCAAAACAATTGGAAGTGCCCTTTGTGATTTAGGCAGACTTTAAATGCCTTTTGCAAAAAGTAGACACGGGTTTACCATGTTTTCTCGATTCATCGACGACAAATACACATGAGCATACCCCGTGTGCCTTTGCTTATAATATTAAATGCTCGTATGATTCAAGTTAAGACAAAGATGTGTTGTACAAAGGACTCAACTTCCCCACAAAGTTTGTTTATTCTCTGGTTAATGACGTTACTAGATTGTACAACGATGTCACGATGAAACCAAAATCGATAAAAAAATTGAGTGAGGAAGAGAAAACGCCTACAAGATACATCAACTGTATGCCATATTTGTAAGAGTAATTTAGGTGTAGAAATGGCAGCTGATCATTGTCATTTGACGGGAAATTACAGAAGTCCAGTTCATTCGGATTGTAATTTACGATATCGCGTACCGAAATTTTTTCCCATATTTTTTCACAATTTTTCGGGGTATGACCGTCATCTTTTCATAAGAGATTTATATAAGGTAAAAGGCGAGATTAACATAATTCATGTAAATAAACAGTGATATATTAGTCTATCAAAAAGAATTCATATAAATGATGTGGAAAGTATCGATTTGCGTTTTCTTGATTCCGCATTGTTTATGAAGAGTAGTTTGGATTCGTTGGCTAGTAATTTATCGCCTAATGATCTAATAGCGGTAAGAAAAATATTTTTTGATGAAAAATTTGATTTAATGAAGCGAAAAGGAGTTTTTCCATACGAATACCTTGATTCCTGGAAACGTTTAAAAAAGACTTCTTTACCTTCCCAAGATAGATTTCATAATACTCTTACAAAAACAGCGTGCTCTAACGACGATTTTAAACATACAAATAATGTGTGGGAAAAATTTCAATTGACAAACTTGGGCGAATACTTAAAACTTTACTAATTACAGACGTCTTGTTACTAACGGATATTTTTGAGAACTTTTCTAAAATTTATAATACATATATGATCTGAATCCTTGACATTTTTACACAGCTCCTGGTTTAGCCTGGGAGACGATGCTAAAATATACAGGAATTAATTTGGAATTGCTTACTGATTATGAGATACACAATTTTTTGAAACGTGTGTATTAGAGGCGGCATTGCCCAATGTTGTCATGGACATAGTGTTGCCAACAACTATTACATGGAAAATTACAATGAAAACATAAAAAGTTCTTTCGTAACTTATCTTGACGCCAATAATCTATACGGTTTGGCAATGATGCAACGTTTACCGCATTCGGCATTTATATGGGTGAAAAATGTCAATGATGTTAATATTATGGATACTTCAGAGGACTTAGGGAGGCTACATATTTAAAGTAGACTTGGAATATTCTCAACATTTACATGACAAACACAATGATTTGTCATTTGGTGCCGAAAATAAAGTGCCACCGGGTGGAAAATATGCCAAATTAATTTCTAATTTAGCGAACACGAAAAAGTATATTGTGTATAATCTGCGGCAGTGTTTAAAAGAAGGTCTGAAGCCTAAAAAATTTCATAGAATATTACAATTTTAGCAATCATATTGGTTGAAAAGTTTTACCGACTTAAATACCCATTATCGAACATTGGCAACGAATGAATTTGAGAAAAACTTTTTTAAGACAAAGAATAATGCCGTATTCGGAAAAACAATGGAAAATATTAATAAGAGAAAAGACATAAAAAATTTTATCGAATGGAAAAATGAAAAAACTCAAAATTTAGGTGCAAGAGCTTTAAATGCAAAGCAAAATTTTCATATTTTAGCACATTTTACATCCGATACGGTTGCTATACAATTCAATCGTGTGCGTGCTCATTACGATAAGCCTATATACTTGGGTTTTTGCATCTTAGATCTTTTAAAACTGTTAATGTATGATTATCACTACAATTATATGCAGCACAAGTATGAAGAAAACATTCGGTTAAATTATATGGATACAGATTTGCTTATATACACGATATAAACAAAAGATTTTTCTAATGGCATAAGAAATGACATTGATGCTAAATTTAACACAACTAAATATGCTCCTGATAATCCTTACAATTTCAAATTTTTTGACAAAACAAACGCTCTGTTATTTCCCATAAAAAAGCACTCCCAATAACATATTGGTTACGCTAAAAAGTTGCAACCCCTAATTTTTATGGAGGTGAGTTTCATTTTTTTTCTTATATATCAACTTTTGAACAACTGAATTTTATCAAAGTGAACAATTTTATTAAGAAAACTAAAAAATAAAATTGACCTGTCCCGGGGTTTTGAAAAAAAAATCCTTGAAAGGGGTGATTTACCCCTTGAGTTAATTTTTTTCTATACAGTGATATGGAAAGTAAAACACAACATATGTTTTCAATTTTATTTCTATAATGATTATTTTGACATATATTTTGCATTAACAGTAAAATAACGTAACACCCCTATTTTTATGACCCTTGGAGAACCCCATGGATTTGTTCACTATTATATTGCGAATCAAAACATTTAGTTTTTTACCTTTAACTTATTATATGTTGATATTTCATTAAAATAATGTATCAACAATTTTTTTAGATGATACATTTGTGATTTAGGTGGTGAACTCCCTAACCCCTAAAGATAACCCCCAAAAACAGTTTTTCTTTAATATCTCAAGAATAAATTGGAACTTTTCGATAACACCATTGTTACGTTATTTCCCATAAAAATGTGCTTTTAAAAACGTATTAGTTATGCCAAAGGGTTGCAACCCCTAATTTGTATAGGGGTGGGTTTAATTTTTTTCTTTTATACCAAATTTTAAATTTTTGAATTTTATGGAATTTGGCAATGTCATTAGGAAAATTAAAAAATAAAATTGTGCTTTAATGTAAAGAAATATTATTTACTGAACAAAGTCTCGAAACATTATATTGTGCAGAAAAAAATCTACATTTGCCGATCATTTCAGACAATGTAGCAGTATTATTAAGAAAATTAAAAACCAAAGTTGATATCTTCCAGTTTTGGATTAAATACATACCGTGGGGTCCAAAAGTAAGGCAAGTAAATTCATTATCTACGAAATTTGAGATTATCAAATGACACTTTTAAGGCATAATTATATCCCTCTCCCTTCAACCCACCTGGAGTTACAGTTACCCCTTTGAAATTTTTAAATTGAACAAGGATGCGTGTGATATCTCATTTAAAATGGTTTTTAATTCTCTATTCAGCAGACTTGGGCTTTTTTTGAATTTTGCTACTATTCGTCAAGAAAATAAAATTTAATCATTTTTAAATGTATTTAAAATCCATACAATCAAATATATTTTAACCTATGCATATGTAACACAAATCTGTCACATTTGCCTTTTCTAATAGATTGTTTTGTCATAATTATTGATTTTTTTTCTTTACGCGAGTGAAGAAAGTGAAAAAAGAAAAGAAAGTGAAGTGAAGAAATATCCAACAAGAAGAATGAAGAAGAAAAGGGTTTCTTTTGCACATATCTGGAAAATGATACATTACAATAAAGTATATAAAAATGCAATAAAAATAATTTAGGCATAATTTTATAATGATCAACTCCACATGAATTCCAAACCTCTTAAAATTAAAGTTTTATGGTATTTCACTTCTAAAGCAAAATGTATGTCACAGTAAACATTTCAACAATAACATTGGAAATATATGTTGCGATTAATTTTCTATATTACTGTAAATAAAAAATTAGCTCTTGAGGTAAATCACTCCTTCGGATGAGTTTCTTTACAAAACCGAAAGAGGTCAACTTTGGTTTTTAATTTTCTTAATAATATTGCTATATTGACTGAAATGATCGGTAAATGTAGATTTTTTTCAGCACAATATAATGTTTCAAGACTTTGTTCAGTAAAGAACATTTCTTTCCATTCAAGCAAAAATAAAAATTTTAGGGGTGAGACCCTAAATAATAAGTATTTTCAAATTAAAAGTCAATTGTTGACATACTATATTCTTGAAATATTGACATAAAATAAGTAGAAGGTGAAAAATAAATGTTTTATCCCGCAATCTGATAATGATCAATCCATTGCCAACCCTTATAAAGGTAAAAGTTTAATATTATTTCACTTTTACTGCAAAATATATGTCAGAAAAAGCATTATAGCAATAAAATTAAAACCATATGTTGTGTTTAATTATTCATATCATTCTACAGAAAAAAATGACTCTAGGGGTAAATCACCCTTTCCAATGCTTTTTTTTTGTAAAATGCCGAGACAAGTCAATTTTATTTTTTAATTTTCTTAAAGACATTGCCAAATTCCATAAAATTCAAAGATTAAAAGTAAGTATAAAAGAAAAATATTAAACCCACCCCTATACAAATTAGGGGTTGCAATCATTTGGCATAACTGATACGTTTTTAGAAGCACATTTTTATGGGAAATAACGTAGCAATGGTTTTACCAAAAATTCCGATTTATTGTTGAGCTATCAAAGAAAAACTGTTTTTGGGGGTTATCTTTAGGGGGTGAGAAGTTCACCACCTAAATCACAAATTTAACATCTAAAAAAATTGTTGTTGATACATCATTTTGATAAAACATCAACATATAATAAGTTAAAGGTGAAAAAATAAATGTTTTGATTCGCAATCTAATAATGAACAAATCCATGGGGTTCTCCAAGGGTCATAAAAGTAGGGCTGTTACGTTATTTCACTGTTAATGCAAAATATATGTCAAAATAATCATTATAGAAATAAAATTGAAAACATATGTTGTATTTTACTTTCCATATCACTGTACAGAAAAAAAATTAACTCAAGGGGTAAATCACCCCTTTCAAGGATTTGTTTTGCATAACCCCGAGACAGGTCAATTTTATTTTTTAGTGTTCTTAATAAAATTGTTTAATTTGATAAAATTCAGTTGTTCAAATTTGATATATAAGAAAAAAATGAAGCTCACCCCTATAAAAATTAGGGGTAGCAACTTTTTAACATAACCAATATGTTTTTAGAAAAGCCTTTTCATGAGAAATAACAGAGGTTTTGTTTTATCAAAAAATTCTAATTAATTCTTGAGTTATTAAAGAAAAACTGTTTTTTGGGGTTAACTTTAAGAGGTGGTTTCACTTCTTAAATCGCCGAGTTAGCATCTAAAAAAAAATACATGTCCAATATTTTGTTATGTACTATAACAAAAATCGGTGGGGTACACCTCGGGTACTTTCCTTGTTAGTCATTTAGACGATAAAAGATTTCTAACAGAAGATGGGGTTCACATATGTGCTTATGGGCATTACACAATTCCGTAGTGATTTAAAAGTCTTTTTTTTTCTTGTTTGAACTTGAATATAATTTAAAATTTTATATCTAGCTATAAAACCGATAAAATTATTTTATCTAATATGCGTGTAAACCTTAATTTTTGTAAACCAGTTTTAAGATAAGTTTAGTATATAACTCTGTTAATTTAGATCAGGGGTTCCCAACCTCGTGCCCGCGGGCGCCATGGTGCCCGCGGAACGATTCGTATGTGCCCGCCACTAGTCGACAGAGACAGAATTTTTTCATTAATATTAATTAAAAATGTGAATTATTTTTATTTATTTGTTAGAGTTTAAATATTTTTGAGTGCCTAGGTTTATGAAATACGTTCGTATGTTTGCGATATTATATAAAATTGAATCATTTTTCGGTTGGACATATTTATGCGAATCATTGTTTTCAAACATGAACTTAATAAAATCAAGATATAGATCTCGACTCACCGATGAAAATCTTTATGATTGTTTGCTAACAGGATTATCGTCATACTCTCCTAATTATGAAGCACTGGCCAATAATATGCAATGCCAAATATCATATTGATATTATATTTTTTATAAAATGTTTTCTTTGTATTTGTTTTTTGTTTTCTTTGTTTTCGTTTTTCCGTGTGTATGAAATTTGAATAATAATTTATTATTTTGAAATATTTTTGTTTATTATTTATTTACAAATTATGAATATAAGAAAATAAATTATGGAAAAATGAGAAGTTGTGGAAGGAGTTTGTAGATTAAAAATAGGTGGTGCCCGCCACTCTACCGATATTTTATAATGTGCTCTAGAGTACAAAAAGGTTGGGAACCCCTGATTTAGATTGTTTAGTCATTGTATCCAAGAAGAAAAATATGTATTTTAGAATAGCTTAACCATATTATATTTGTTAATAATAATTTATCAGCAGGTTTAATGACGCATTTAAAAGCAAAGTGTTTAGTTACATTAGAAAAGGTTTACTTTTACGAAAAATTTAAGAAAAAACAAGATGCTTTCTGGCAGGAGGTTTTTGCAGTTACATGAGAGGACGAACCAGCCATTTTACCGACATCGATATTTTTCTGGAAGGCGACTCTAACAACAGCCAAGACTGGCTGAACCTGATTCCATTTAAGAGATCCAGTTTTGCGAGGAAATTCTTTTTATGATAATAATTTTTCTGTTTATTTTCATTCATCTAAAGATATGATTAATTTGTCTCAGTTAAGACAGATAACAAATGTTTTACTGTAAAACAATTAGCCACCAAGACTTTAACGAATTTGGATGTAGACATATGTAAAACTGCCTTTTACGTTAATGAGCAGTCGTTAATTCAATTTAAATTAATGAATTTAAATTAATAGAAATCCATTTTAAGTAGGGCTAGTTCTATCAGCAAAGATGAGACAAACAGATTTTAAAATCGAAACTTTTTTAAAAAAATTAAAAATTTACAGTCTAAACCTAACATTTATACTTTATTTTCAAACTACAAACTTTACAGCTCAAAATTTCGACTTCAAATTCCGCATTTCAAAAAAGAACAGCAAAAAGTTTGATTTCAAATTCTAAATATCAATATTTTCTCCAAAAAAAAAGAGAATATTAAATTTACCCTCGAAATCTTAATTAACATGTTTAATAATCTTCAAGTTTCCATTTCAATTTCAAAATTTCTATTTCTTCAAAATAGTGGTTTCAGTATAAATTTCGTGTTCAGTTTAAAAAAAAATTTTCTTAGAGTTTCAACTTTGATTTCACAGTTTTTCTATTAAATTCGATTTTGGGAAACAAGTTGCATTCTCAACTTGAAATTTGTACTTTTTTAAAAAGATTTTAATTAAAAGGTGGAAAAGCTTTTTCTCGGAACTTCGACTATACCTATTCTCAAAATTTCTACTACAATTTCGAAACGACCTTACCTCAAAATTTCAACTTTCATCTGAAAATGTCACACTTTAAACTCAACATTTCAAACGTTATCTCTTAGTTTCTCACTAACAGTTTAATTCAAAAACTCAAATTTAATTTTCAGATTTTATTTTTTCTCGAAATTTCAATTTTTAATTTTTATATTCCAATTTGAACAATTTTTTTAGGCATTTTAAATTAAAGTTTTGTATTTAAACCTTACAGACTTTTTGAATGTATTAGCTGATTAATTGTTTCTAAAAATAATTCAAATTATCACTGTAAATTTAGAAAAAAACGTTAAATATTTGAAGGTAGAAATGTTTAGCAAAAATGCGAATTTTTGAAAATTCTGGATTTATAAAATAGCCATTTTTCAAAATTTAAAGATTTTAGAAAAATAAATAGAAAAAATTTAAACTGGGAGATTTGAAATAATAGTGACAGTTTTAATCCAACGTATCTAGAAAAAGGTCAATATTTCAAATTTAAATATTTAATATATAGAGGGCCCCGCCCTTATAGGATCCGGAGCTGGGTTTTCTTATTAACAGAAACCGAGTTCGTAGTAGTTACAGTAAACATTAAAAGGTATCAAAGTCTGTCGACAAATGTGATATGTACTTAAAATTCTGAAAAAATTGTATTTTATAAAAAACTAGAAACTAGAAATATTGTTTTCGATTTTTTCCGATCAAACTTCAAATTAACAAGTTGCAATTGATTATCAGTTTTTTTAAATAAAATCAAGACGAATTGGAATTCAATTGTTTTCTCAGCAAAATATTGTTAGGCATTAAATTCTACACTGCTTTGCTCACTTAAGCTTCCTTGAATTTTTAATAGTTTACGAGATCCCTCTAGTGGAAATCAAATTTGGTTAGACCTGTAAATGAAGGGAACTGTACTTTTATTTTTTATTAATTGAAAAAAATACCAATTTAATAAAATGACTATTTTTCTAATAACTCGATTAGTGACGTCAAATAAAAATTCATCAATATACAAATTTGAAACGCAAAAAGTAGAGTAAATTTATCATAAATCTCGTCAGTGGCACAAAGGCAATTTTTAGGGTAATTGCCCCGTTTTTTAAAAGTTGAATGAAAAAGTTATATTTTGGTTTTGTGTCTTTACTAAGCCTCCCGAATACGCGGTTAAAACTAACGTCATTATGACTGAATCACCCTGTATACAGAGTGGGCCATAAGTAATGATACATAGAGTAACAGTGGATATTTCGAATAAAAATAACGTGATTTAGCTATATTTACCTCTTACCAAAAGTTGATATTAACCGAGACGCAGGGTGTCAAAGTTGAAAAAAAAAATTTGATTTTTCTGCATAACTGATGAACACATTTCAATATAGACAAGAGATTTGTCACAGGGAGGTTTCTTTGGTCAATAAATTCTAATTTGCCAACAGATTGCCAGTAACTCATAGGAGGCGCCACCTGCGCTACCCTGTATTATTCTAAAGTATCGTAACTTTTTTGTGTCTCCATGTACACTTATTTTAAATAGATACTTTTATTTACCTATATCTTTTGCGTAAAAAAGCTATACTTTCTGAATATTGATACAAGCAACTGTCATTAAGATATTTGCAATCAAAGTTTGCCGTACGTTTATTTTAAGCTATGTAAATGTGAGTGTTTCGTGGTCGGTTTTAAAACTAAAGTAATAAAACTGACTATAATAGTTTATATCAAATATTACTATACTGACATTATTAATGCGCGTATCTTTTAAATTACTAAAGCAAATTTAAGTAAAATACCAACAAAAATTTTATTTTCAAAAATTAGTTATGCGAGAAATGACTTTTGTCATGTAAAGAAATTGTAAACCAGTGCTGTTCAACCTTTTTTTTGTCCGCGAGTCACATTGGTTCCAGGTATATGTATACAAGGTCATTCCAAAAGTAGCACCATAAATTTAGGATCGTATTTTAGAGCCCAAAATAAGACGAAAAGTATGTATAAACATATGTCGTAAAACGCTTCGTTTCCGAGTTTGTCTGCACTTATGTCGCAGTTTAGTAAGAAAACTATAAACTACAAACACTTTTACGTAAAAAAGGTACATTTTTATACTTCGATGCATTAAAAGCGCTTGCCCAAAAATATGGAATGTAACACATAGTTGGCATTAAAATGAAAGAAAATAAATAGAATTGACATTTCCATGTTTTCTTGTCACCGGTGGCCACTTTGAGCAATGTCTGTAAATAAAGCTAATGCTTTTCAATTTGTTACTTATTTAATATTTACGAAACATTTTTTTTACTTAATTATTAGTTAAAAATATTTTATTTTTTTGTAAAGAACATTTTAGGTAATAAACATATCATTGGTTTTCTTTCATTTTAAAGCCAACTTTGTATTACATCGGAGATATTTGGGGTAGTGTTTTTAATCCATCAATATATAAAAATGCATTTTACTCGAAAACGACTGACAATATCGACTTTTAGTAAAAGCACCTGTTTTACGTAAAAATGTTTGTAGTGTATATTTTTGTTACGAACACAAAATAAATAAGGCACAATTTAAGCACTGCCCCCCTCGATATACCCGCCAGTGGTTAAGTTCTGTTAATTAATTGCTAGATTTGTTGAAAGAACACGAAATGGTATAAAGTTGTGCCAAATATCACGCAAATATCTGTACACGTTTCGCAACTATTAATTAAAAACTATAAACTAACATTCCACACCATGTAACTCGGAAACGAACCATTTTACGACACGTGTTTACATAAACTTTTGATTTTATTTTGGGCTTTAAAATGCGATCCTGAATTTATGGTACTACTTTTAGAATCACCTTGTATTGCGTGGGCCAAAATCCATGCATAGGTAAAATAATTTTATAAGACACTTACTACAGGACATAAATTTATCAAATATATTGTTTATTTTTATTATTAATAATTAATATATAATACACTGTTAATGACTAATGTGAAATCTCATGTTGTTTTTCGGATACCAATAATTGAATATTAGGGTTAAAATTTGATACGCTTATTCTTAATACTGAGTGAAGAATATCATCTTTCATACGTGAACACATATATGGTTTGGCTCTCTTCAACAATGAGAAAGTTTGAAAAGAATCCAAATAAGCAATAAAAATGTAAGGTGCCATTTAAAAAAATTCATTACCATAACGGCAACAATGGGTTAGGTAGAAAAATTAAAATTTTTGTACCTAAGAATATGTCCCCCATGGTATAATTTTACTTTATGTTTTAAATTTTTGTAAATCATCTTTTATTCCAGAGATATTGTGATATTCACTTCTTCGTTTAACACCATATATACTATAACTGCTAAAACTCCTTTAATTTTTTTTACGTCTGAGCATAAACAAAAAATAATAAAAGAACCCTTTTAAATAATATCAAGCAGGAAGCAACTTTGCTTATATTAAAACCTCACATTCCTACAAGAATCGCTTAAAATTAAATATAATGCAAAAATTTAGGTTATTGATTGAAATACGAGCAAAATAATAATCAATAAACCGATACTTTGATATAAATATTAAAACAATTCAGTTTCTTTCCTGGTTAAAAACAATTTTATTTTTCAGTCTTATGTTTTGTCCACGAAAATTTATTTTAGTATAAATAATTTTTCCCACGTTGGTAGTCACTCATGTACCTAGTGTACCTTTGTCCACAAATTATTTTTTGTTCAAAGAAATGTTAGGGGTGCTGCGGTTTATCATGCTAATGACCCACTATTTATAAAGTGCCTCTCAAAAGTCATAGGCATTTTGGAAACTGGCAATTTCTGTAAAATTCGCTCGGACAGCGCAATCCCGTTCTTTAGGGCATGAATTTTGCTAGAGTTAAATTCTCAATATTATAACCATTGGTGGCGGGAGGAGGATAAGGCTGGTTTTTAAAAGCATCCCACTTTTTTTTTGTACCATTCTGAAAGCTTAGCAATTTTCTTGACACTTGCCGTTAAATATCTCACAATGCTGCTGGTGCATGATATCAATAAGGACTCTTTTGTGTGCAATACCAAAATTTGATCACATTAAACCATTTGCTATTCATAAAATTTTGCTAATATTACCAGTAAACTAACTCTTCCTGGTACGGTTACCATTTTTTTTAAGTTTGGTTTGAGGTGAGCTGCAACTTTTTAAAACTAATATGCAAAATCCTGACTTATTGTTAGTTTTAAACCAGCATAATCAAATCTTAACAAAAGCAGTAGCTTATTGATGATTAAGTAATTTTATATTTGTTATATTCATATTTTAGTGACTGGACTAGGAGGAATTCTTTTAACTGGAGTGGCTATTCAGGGAATATAGCCGTTTTATTGAGGTAGGCATGATTGTATAATTGTATAACATTCCTTGCCAGGTTCTATTCTTCACCTTGAACGTTCAAAAGCGGTACAATGATTCGCAATATTGTTTTCGGGCTTTCTTATTTTGAGATAAGTATGGCAGATTTGTTTCAGGATATGTACCTCTTTTGTGACAATACAGAACAATTTCATAAATAACAGTATTTAGTTTCACTGTTTTTTTTTTTCACAGGAACATCGTTTTATCCTCAAGAAAGATTGGAGATCTAGCATTAAAATAATAGTATAGTAAACATTGTAATGTATTAAAAAATAATGCAATTAACTGATTTTGAATTTTTGCCCAGGAGGATAAAATACAAAGTTGTACTTTTGTCTATGAATTATTAAATTTTTAAATGTTACAAATGTAACCATTTGAAGTGTAAAAAAAATAATTCGAAAGTCCTAATGCCTATAGAGCCCTGTCTAGCATTAACGTGCCCCGGACAAAAGCACAAAATATTGCTTTTTAAAAATAAAGATGTTTTACACAATAAACTCTTGACTTTACTTCCAAGGAAGACTTCTTAAATCAATAAATTTTTGCATGACCTTGTTTTTGTAGTAACAGTTACAACAAAAAGTCGGGCAGTACTGATAACTTTTTTATTATTAATGATACAAATTCGGTTAAATTAGCATTCTAGTGAATTTTTCTACTTGACCACATAATTAATGAAATAAATGTTTTAGTGTTTTCTAAAATTCAAACACTAAGGGTAGAAAATTTGTATGGGCAATTGTATTTTTATGACCACATTTTCTAGAAAGTAGCTTAAATAAAGCGGAAAAGTGCCAGACTCTGACTTGATAGTATCCAATATAGCCCTGTCTGTTAAATCACCTAGCGATCATTTTCTAAGCTTATAAATATTTTATAGCCATTTTTTAAGGGCTACTCTTCATATTAATTTTTTCCCAAGGCTGTGGGAGATGTGGCTAGCTTTCCTTGTTAGTTGGTCACCCGATAGTTACAAGGTGGCCTTGAAGCAATAAACCAAAATTCATGGATAGATTTCAGAGATTTAAAATATTATAATTCAGCCGAAATTAACTAATAATTGATACATATGGAAGAAGATACAGGGTATTAAGTATGAAATGTTATTTTAGATTTTTTCCATCTATTTCTCAATAAATGCCAACTTTGCTAAATTTTGGGGTTTCGGCTTCTTTGGGTCCAGGAATTTAAATTTGTTCACAGTTTGGTTATAGTTCATGGAGGGCGTCACTTGCAATATATTGAATATGTCTTTACAAACGACATATTTTTTTTTTTACTTTTATAGATTTTATTTTTTAAATCAAAACCTAATTTTATATCATCTTATACACAAAGAAGTTATATTTTATGCAACCAGCTATCTTGCATTGTTTTCGAGATATTTGGACTTGAAACTTCGAATGTTGTTGCTGTTTCGTTTTTTTGCAGTACTATTTAGTAATGTATACGAATCATTTATTATTAATATGACAGAATATCCACTTTATACAAGTAGGCAATTGTATTTATCTTTCAAATTGTTAGGTACGACGTAGTTATAGAATATCATGGACTGCTCATAGCAGTGATTTCAACACCATGGATTCTTGTTTTCGGAGACACTGTTGCTTAAAGTAAAGGTATAAACTCTTAGAAAGAACTATGGCACAAGGTTTTACTGTTGCTGAGTCACTTCGCAATAAATCTTTAAAATAAGACAATTTTTTAATAGCTGCACAGATAAATTGTATTAAAGTCAAAAGAAATATTTTTGAATAATGATATTTATTAATTTTAGTGTTTATAACAATTCTTAGTTTTAAGTACACTTCTGCTTTTCTTATTTCTAAATTATTTTAATCAATTCAGAGGAAATTTTCAAATTCGTTGAAAGTTTCAGAGCCAAATATCCTGAAACCGCTTTCATAAATTACAGTCAGGCCTGTGTAAGTTAAAACACACGAAATAATTTCATTAAGATCTAGACCATTTTCCGACTTGTACAAAACAATTATTTGACGAGAAGCAAACTGAACAACAAAGATTTCGTCATAGACAGAATTCCGTGTTACGGAGGTTCCGGTTTGGACGGGTTTGTCTGCATACGTTTTCTTTTTGTGTAAAAAATTTTGGAAAATAAGAATTTGTTGTGCTGCTTTTGATGCATGCAATATATCGCAGGTGGCGCAATTTGTCAAGTATAATCAAACTGTGAACCAGATTTAAATTCTTCCACTGAACAAGGCAGAATTCCAAAATGAGATATAGATATTAACATTGATTATTAAGTGAAAAAATAAAAGAAAATAATATTTTACATTTCATACTCTGTATCTCTTTAACTATAGACTTTTACAGTAAACTAAGTTCAGCTAAATCACGTTATTTTTACCTTGGAAATTCACCCATGAATTTTTACCCATTATCTCTGAACCATCCTTTAAATGAGTTTATGTTTGACTAGCTGTTACCCGCGACTTCGTCCGCGTAAAATTAGATAACTTTTCTAGAAAATGTAAATATGCCATTTGACTTCCCCCAAGTTCGATTTTCTAAAAAAAAGTTCACAGATTTCGCATTCCCTGCAGCCAAAGAAGACATTGGAAATGATAACATCATATATAAATCATAATTAACCATTTATTATGGATACACAAAGAATTATATAACATTTGTGGATGTTTTATCGCTGATTTTCATACAACAAAGACCATTGAACATCGCGTTTTGAATTTTATCACAAATTTATGGAGCTAAAAGAGCATTTTCTAAAAAGAATTACCAAATATAATAATAATATATACAGTTAATAACAATATTAAAAAATAATATACTTATATATTTTTGTTCAAAATAGATCAGAGATCAGACTTTCTAAATCTAATAATTTTTTCTCTGGTTATTCGCACATTTAATATAATTTCATTAAATAAAGTTAATATTTTCTTCATTATGTTATCACGTTCCTTTAAAATATTAAAAAATATACATGGTTTTCCATTAAGAAGAAAATCTGTTAACATCTATTTTGTCTAAATCCCATTTATGAACCTTTTTTATTTTGGATTGCAGCTTTTAATGATCAAGATATGAAGAGTTAAAATCAGATAATCCATATTCAACCATCCTGTATTTACAACTGTTTGAATTGTAATAAAAAAATGAAGAACTTTTTAAATTACTTCTAGTCGCATTGAATTTGCTCTTTGAAATTTGTTAAAAAAAATGCTAAAAAAAATTATTTAAAATAACAACACGCTTTTAATCTTAACCAGTGGCGACCGTACATTTATTATGAATCCCTACTTTACTTACAAATATTTCTTGCATTTTTTTGCGAACAAGTGCTTAAACGTAGATCATTATTTTTTATTATCTACACAAACATTCGTAACAATGTATCTTAAATTGATAAAATATTCAAACATTTATTATAGCAACACTTGCTTCAACTAAACCTCAAAAATTGTTGAACTTTAAAAATTAGTATTCTTATGTACTTTTTCTATTCAGCATATTCCACAAAACAGACCGATGTTTTGAAGTTATCTAAAAGTTTTATTATTTTTTTTATAAAACACATTACTTTATGTCTTCCCAAGCAAAGCATCAAACACCATTGTTTATAGGAACTTTTTGTCTTAAAATAATGTCGACAATCACCTCTTGAAGTTTGTTAAACTAGTTTTGAATCATTCTATTTCTGCAGAGCAAATATTTGCCAAATAAAAAATTTAAAATGCGCTGTGTGGTTTTTGAATTTAATATCCATTATGACAGTAAATATTACAAAATGGTTATGGTAAATTATTTAAATATTTCTAATGAATAACTCGAAGATGTGTCAGTTTTGAATTAATTAAAGCAACGAAAACATTTGCTGCTCACAAAAATCAGTTTACCTTCCCAATTTAAAATATGAATTTTTGGGATATAATCCCAAAAATTGTCGCTCGATAAAGCCTAGCACTGGGCTAAATGTTGGCCGTTCAAAAAATTCTAATTGCAAGCACACTCAATACAAACGAAAACAAAGAGATGGAATAAGAAATAGGGAAAATATGATTACCAAATTTTAAAGGAACTTACCTCAACAAAGTAGTTATCATTGCATAATTAGGTATGATATAATTTTTTTCATTAAACCGTAAAGGGTGGCCAATAAGGCTAATAAGATGAAATGAAAAAATGTATCTAACATTTATGATATCCCTCAAATTAAAACTGCTAAAGGGGTTAAGAATTTTTTTTTTCTGAAATTGAATTGCATGATTTATAGAAGTCAAAATTTATTTTATAAATTAATCCTATGTATTATATTCATTTTAACACTATTGTTTAAATATTTAAACATTGCTTTAAATTATAATTATTTGTCTATATGCGCAGTGTATCCCTCTAGTTCGCGGAAGTCTGATATATTCGTTGACGACAAAAGCATCTTTTTTCATTTTTTAAATATTGCCAAACTACTTCAATTTTACAATTTAATAAAAAGTTTTAAGATGCTCTCATTCTCTGAACTCATGGGTTAATTTTTTTTTTTAAATTACGACTTATAAATTTTATGTTTTTTTCGAATGCTACAATGGCAATGTTCTAAAATAATGAAAGGGATGTCTTTTTTCTTAACGAAGACATCGGAGCTCGCGTATTAGCGGGCATACTATACAGGGTTTTCCAACGGAAACTTGACCTCCCTATAATTTGAAAACGGAGAAATATTTTAGAATTCGCCAAGACCCATCGATTTATGTTCTTGGAGGGACCATTTTTGACGATCAAGTCAACTTAATATGTTCATCTCCCTAACAAATGTTCTAAAGTTTCAAGTCAAACTACCCTATTGTGATATATCATTTTAAAGCGTTTTTCATTGCAAATACACTGGTGCATCGGTCTTTGAAACTAATTGAGAATTAAAAACAAAAAGTTGACAAACCCATATTCGTCTAAGACGCCAAGAGTGTTCACTCACTTTTCGGCCTTATAAAGTCAATTTCATTAAAAATAACTTTATATGGCCTCTGAATGGCACGTGGTGGTCTATAAATCAAAAATTTATTTTATATACAGGGTAACTCATTTTGCAGTATTACAAGGCTTTAGTACTTATTTTTAATGTAAAGAGGCATTTTTAAATAGGGAACATTTTACATGTTACAATACAAATATTTTCAAAAATGTAATGGCAACGATTTTTATTTTTATTGTAATAAATATCAAGTAAACAAGCCTTACGGTGGCCAAAAATAGTTATTTTTATTTAAAAATATACTAATGCTTCGCCCAATTTATAGGCCACCACGCTCCATTTAATTGCCATATGATGTTTTTTATGAAATCGACTAGGCGTCTATAATGTTACACGAATGTCGGTTTGTCACTTTTAATTTTTATCCAATTTTTAAAAACATTTCTCCGTTGTATTTGCAATACAAAGAGCTTTAAAATGATGTATTAGCAGTAGGGGAGTTTTATTTAAAATTTTAAAATGGGGGTTGATAGAGCTAAGGGGGATGAACATATTCAATTTGACTTCAAGAACATAAATTGACGGGTCTCAGCGATTTCTAAAACATTTGTCGCTTTTCAAATTATAAGGGGGTCAAATTTTTGTTGGGAGACCCTATGTAACTCTTCAATCTAAATTTTTTATATTTGTACTATACAGATAATTAATTTTAATTACTAATAACTTTGCAGCGTTTTTCGTCAGTTCAGAATTATTTTGCATACCAAGTTTCACTGGAGTAATAAGGTTGCAGCCTTTACAAGTTCCATATTTCTATGGCAACAGTTAATACAAAACAATATAAAACTTTTAGTTATTAAATCGTGGTCCGTTATACTTTAAATTCCTTTTAAAAGAGTATATGGTACATAATATAAGATGGGAGCCATATGATGTAACGTGCCTAACACCCGGCGAATTTGTGAATTCGAGACCATGTAATATCATAAATTATTGCATATTACGACACATTGCCGCTAGGTCCAGGGCATAAACAAAATACAATAGAGATTTCTCTTATTTAGGAAACGCGGGACCATAAATTTGAATTTTAGAAAGGATGGCAAAAGCGCTGCTCTCAAGCGCGTTGTCATTTACTGATGCGCAGTTGTGTTTAATTTTTGTATTTTTTTAGTGTAGTAGTGTTTTTTTAGTATTATAGTGTTTTTTAGAAAAATTGAATAATATGTAGTTTTGATTTTAATAAACATTTCATTAGATTCTTGGTAGGTAAAAATAAGTTTTTTTGGTAAAACTGTTCAATTCAAAGTAAATATTTACAGACAAGCTCATTAAAATGTCTAGAAAAAATGCCTGTTGCGTTCGAGATTGTTTGGATAAATTATCCAAGAGGCATCGATTTCCGAAAAATGATCCGGATTTATTCGCCGAGTGAGTAAATAGGGTGAGATCCCCACGGCTTGTCGGCCTTGACGGGGAAAAAATCAACAAGACCTTTTATGTGTGCGACCGGCATTTTGTCCAAGAAGACAAAGTACCTGGCAGAGGTTTGGGTGTAGACGGTGTTCCAACCCTATATTTGCCAGATAAAATATGTAATTTCCATAATTGTGCATTTTAATAATTGGTGATTTGTAATTTTGCGGAAGTAGCTGTAGAAGAAGCACATGTGCCTCCACAATCTGCTGCAGAGATGCCTGTGATACATTTACCAAGTGAAAATATAATTTTCATAATAATGCATGTTAATAGTTGGTGATTTGTAGGTGTTTCGAAAGCTTTTGTTGTGGAAGAAATGCATGTGGTGCCACAACCTGGAACAGAAGTTGCAACCCCTCATTTGCCAGGTAAATGTTATAATTTCTGTAATTAGGCATGTTTATAGTTGATGATTTGTAGATGCCCGGGAAGCTTCTGTTGTGGACGAAATACATGTGCTTCCACAACCTGCAGCAGAAATTCCGACCGTAAATGTACCATGTAAAACATTTTTCACAATTATTTGTTCCTTTGTGTTAATGGTAGGTGATTTGTAGAACAGATTCAACCACAGCCTGGGACTTCAAAAGAAAGCGAGCTATCGGTAAAAACATCTTACTTGCTTCAGGCATTATGGCGTTCATACAAGACATTTGGAGGCAGAAAATTTCTATGCAGTACAAGTATTTATGGAGATTATTTCTGTAGAAATTCCAAACCGAAATTCTTTTCAGCAGCAAGGATCATTCTTATAATTAGTAATCGTTGTCAACTCTTGTTAGGTAAATCAGCAAAGACAGATCAGGTTACTGAGTTTTGGAAATCATCAACAGTGATTTTTTTTAAATTTATAACTTTCTAATACTTCCATACTTAAGGGTGCGCTTAGATTAGACACTTTATTCCGTATATTTCTATCCGATATAAGTGTCAACTCTCCTAAGAGAAGCTATCCTAGACATATCTACACAGCTGGGACGAGATAGCTTCTCTCAAGATAGTTGAGACTTATGTCAGAGAGAAATGTACGGAATAAAGTGTCTAGGGTAAACGCACCGTAAAATTGTTTATTTATAACTGTCAGAAAAATGCGAAAAAATAATATAAATATAAAAAAACTCATGAAAAAAGCAGTTTTACTCAACTTGTATTGTTATTACTTTGATTTGTAAATCCATTAGTTAATGTTATTTATATTTTTAAAAATAAATTATATTTTTTACAATTTGTTTATTTGCATTAATTTCCAATCCATAAATTGTGCTACAGTTTAAAAATTAAATAAATTAATATATAAATAGTTCGAATTTGCCGCTTTCGTCATTTCAGTTCGGATCTCGTCCGCATGGGGCGCTGGCTGGCAAAATTTGATTCATGCGCATAACATTGCTGTTTCCACTCTATTATACTTTCTTTATGGTCCAGGGCCCCATTAATAAAGTGAACACTTTTCAGCCTCTACTAGTATTCACGCAAGCGCCGTGCCGGTCTATCTTTACCGAGATGTTGTCTAGCTCAGTCGAATCGATCGGTCTATCTCTCTCGTGACACCAATGTCTTTTGTTCTTTTGCCCTTGAGCGAAAAGTTGAAACTTCCCATCCATATCAGAACATAAACGTTTCCAATGTTAAAAACTGTCTATGTTAGGCACTGTCCATTTACCGGTAGCGTACTGGTACTGTCATCAACACAATCCTACTATCCAAGTTTAGGTTTCTATATCCAGAGATTTAGATTGTGCATTGGTCTATCAATGGTTAGCTAAGGTACCTTCTTTAGTATTACATATGCAAAGGTAAACTTTAGGTAACAGAAATATAACTTTATGTAATCAACTATCCAAAGTTACAAGTTGCAATTTGAAGGTTTGTTAAATTAAGACGTCTATTTGTTTTGTTTTAGATATGACATCGATAATAGCGCTTCTATTAAACATTGTTTTATTTCTGCCAGTTGCTCAGCCAAAAGAAAACGATTTCCACTGAAAGCAAAAAGGAATCTTGAGTAGGAAGGTTATCATAAGGTAGCATAGCGGTGCCGCATTGATAGATACAACGCAACACATTTTCCTATTCATAGAATTAGTTTAGATAAGTACAAAAAACAAAGGGGTCTAAAGTATTACGTAAAAATTAACAGAAAAACAATATATCATAATCAGCTATCCAAAGTTACAAACAGCATCCACACAATCATAGTTTGTAAAATTAATCGACCAAACGAACTTACCTGAAGTAAAGTTCGATCGTAATTATACGAGGGTCCAGTCCGAAGATATCATTTATAGAACACTATGTAGACCGTCTCTGGATACTAGTCGGGCACCTAGTTTAAAATTAAAACCATCCTTCCTCTTTGCATGGTTTAGATGCTTCATTCTTTAAAGTCTATATATTTACGTGCTCGCAACTTTTGGCACTTGGGCGAGAAAGGTGGGAGTGATATATTCGGACTGGACCCTCGTATAATTACGATCGAACTTCACTTCAGGTAAGTTCGTTTGATCGATTAATTATACTTTGGTTCCAGACCGCAGATATCTCTTATAGTACACTATGTAGATGTTTAAAGATAGTACCAATATTCCGAGTCCTATATGTGTATTAAGCAATTCCCAAGAAGCGATCATTATTTCATCTCTAAATGAAAATAACTGTATAGAAACAAAATAAATAAAATTCTGTTTTTGCTCCAGATATCAATTTTTGACTTAAAATCTCGAATTACGACTAAGCAATTTTATTTTACTACTATTTTTATCATCGAATTTTTTGATTTTATTAAATTCCGATTTCTCCTTGCGAAATTTTTAAACTTTGTATTTCTAAGAATTATTCACTTTTTTTTTCGAAATTCAGCAATTTGTCGACTTTGTGGTTTTTTTTCCTATTATTTTGACTATAAACCTAAAGATTTAGGTCTTCCTTTTTATAGGCAAAATTTTTATTTTTCCCAATATTTTTTGTAATTTCAGCTAGCGTCTTTAATTCTGAAATTTCAAGAAGTGGAGGGTAACTTTGCTTATTAAGGGACCACATAAGATAAGGAAGACCGAGTGATAAAAAATGTTCTATCATTAGGTCCTTCATTTAATGTGGTCCCTTAACTTAATAACTAATTGTTGGTAAAACCCCAATTGTCTACCCCGTTAGTTCCATTTATGGCTAACACTTAATTTTCTACTTTATTGAACATTTTCTCTTTTAAACTAGAAAAATTTTTTTGCTAGTAAATGACCAAAAGCTCGACATCAAACTCAACACTTTCATCTTTCTCTTTGTGTCTTGTTCTTAATGTAAGAACAAGGTAAGAAATTTGTAAGCAAGAACAAAACAAGACCAGAAGTTCTTTTAGCCAGAGCAAGATTTCTTGTCCAAAAATTAGCAAGATGCAACATTTCTTGTTTTTTCATTTTTACTATTTTTTTGAAAAAAGCTGTAGCAGTGTTCTAAAAACTTTTTAAATACACAATTCTTTAACCACTAATAAATTCTGGCGCTTTTAAAAAAATGGAAGTTCCAAAAAATATTAAAATAATATAATTCAATGTTAATATGTTTTTCAATTTTTTCTCAAAATGAAAATGTTTAGATAATCAAAATTTAGAAAGAAATTTAACTTTCATTTCGATATTTCGATTTTGTACTCGAAATTAAAATTTTAGCAACAAAATTGTGACTTTGTTACGATTTTTTATAAACATTTTGACTTTAATCGCAAATTTTTTTTCCAGTAAAATAATTTTGATTTATTATTAAAACTTAGAATTTTAATCTCAAGAGTTCAAATTTCAACTATAAAGTCCATTCTAAAGTGGAAAATTGATTTAAAACATTACACTAATTTATAATCAAAAATTGAGAATTTGCTAAAAAAATATCACAAATTTTTGAAAAAAATTTTTTCGAAATATTGAAATTTCTAGTTTCAACGTAATATCTCTGATATTTTTAATTTCCTTAAATTATTTTAAATACCTCTTAAATTTAAAAAAAAAAATCATGATCTTTGCAGTAGTGGTGAAGGGAACGTGGACGATGAAAACTATAAGGAACGCAATATTTGCCAAGGTTTTGGATGAAATAATGAAATGTAAATATACTGCATACAAACCTGCCTTGTGCCCTATGCTCTGGATACTGGATAGTATCCTTTTATTAAGGATACATTTGTGATTTGTATTATTAAGGTTAAAACTTAATGATTATTCATACCTATTAATTTTAGTAAAAATAATTTGTACTTGACTGCGATTGTAGCCTTTAATTTGGTTTTTAAAAGTCGATCTGTTTAATATTTGACTAATCTCTCTATTACTTTGAAATAATCCGCCTTTAATGTCTTTACCGCTTTACATGACCGGTATTACCCTTAGTCTGGGGCAATGCCGCTCAAATTTGTTTTTTTTTGTAAGTTGTACTACGAATTTTTGGTGCAAGATAAGTATGTTTTGTGCTGAAACATTGCTTATTGAATAGTTAAAGTTTGGTTACTTTTTCAGACCTTTAGTAGTAGAAACCAAATCATAACAAAAATAAAGCTTTTTTTTATAAATGAACGGCCTTTTCGCTTTTGCCCTTAAAATTTTCGAACTAACATGAAAACTTAAATTTATTTATTTTAAATACTCTACTACATGATGAGCAATACGTGTGGACAAGTGGACTAGATTATGTTTAAATATTTTTTATTAAAAAAATGCGCTACATAAGATATTTCAAAATTCAAAGGAAAAAAGAAAAGAAAAAATGTTTTTTAATAAAACATTTATATACCTCGTGGCCCACTGTTAAATGTTATCAAATTGTATCCAGCTGAACTCCTGATCATATAAAAGAAAATTATTAAATTTTACATATTGAGAATATAGGTTCAATGGCAGAAATGACAATATGAAATACAAAATTTTACTAAACCCAATTCTGATTTTATTACTGTTATCTAATGAGACTTTTATTCTAATAAAAATTTCTTAAAATATGTTTATTTGCAAATTTTACTGTTTTGCTTGGTCTAAAATGCTCAAAGATCATTATGGTGTTTGTTCTTCTTCGTAGAAATGGAGCAGGTAAGTAGGAAGTTCTTTGTGAACCGAGATAAAAATATCTAGATAATACAAATCCGTTGATAATACATATGCCCTTACTCCATTCTTCCATATCAAGAAACGTGTCTTGTAAATGATTTGTTTCCATTTCGGCATAATATAATCCAGGGCCTGAATCAAACTTCGGAACGCGCCAGTTGTTTAACCCTTCTATCCAAGACTTTTTAAACTCTAAAGGTATTATTTCCCAGTTTGTTAAAACCTGATTATTTATAAACACCTTTCCATTAATTATTCCTTTGAAAACATCTGTTGTGCGAGCTCTCCTTCCCCAATTTTCTACGATTAAATCAATAGTCGCTTGAGTATATTTTTTATTGTTGAGATTTAATTGTGATGTATCCGTTTTCCAGAATCCAAAATCATTAAAATCACTTAAGTGCTTAATGGGCTTTGATTTGAGCTCCCCATTTATGAGCACCATAAGGTAATCACGTATCTGTCCATCAATTGTAAGAATAGAATTGTACGGAATATCTATATTGGTTGTTCGATATATTATGTAACCATAACTTTGACCACTGTTGTTATTAATTGGTAATAGTTCCATTGGTAGCAAATTTTTACTTCTAATTTTAATTGGCTGTTGTTTTATTAGATCATCAATATTAAGAAAACCTTTTATATTAATTGGCCTAAATTCTCGTTTTTTATTAATTTCTGGTAAAGGAGGTATCACTGTACGAACTCGGGTATAATTTTTCAGTAATGATTTAGTTTTAAAGTATTTCTCAGTGTAATCGCCTGCTTCATTTAAAAGAGCCGCATTGTCATGATTTGCTGGATATGGTGAAAAGTCATCATCGGCAATATTGGCGCCGTTCATAAAACCCCAGTTGGTGCCTCCCAAAAACTCACACAAATTAAATGATATGTCTTTGTCTATCATTTGCAGCATTTTTTCGAAAAATAAAGAAACAGATTCCAGACCGATGCCACGGGACCATTGAATAAATTTGCCTGTCCAGAACTCTGAAGCCATTGATGCGAAGTTTGGTTGGTGCGTTTTAAGAACGGAAAAATCATCCACTGAACCATTAACAAATTTCATTGTAGATAAAACACCTGGTATATTATGATCGAAACCGTTTCTCAATGAATTAGACGTAAAAATCAATTCGGTGGCTCCGTGACTTCTTAGCACACTTATCAATTTCTTAATGTAATCTGCATTTAGATCCTAAAAATAATAAAATTCATAGATTTACTAAACTCTGTTCACCCAATAGATATAGTTAGACCGTTCCCTCTTTAAAAAAGACAGGTTCACACGATATTAAGAAATAAATCAACGTTAGTATTTAGGCGATGAACCAAACTTCTTTGGTGTATCTGATAAGGGCATCAATAGAAATATATAATAATAGTTTCCTTTTGCAGCGCTTACCAATACTATGGGAAATAGGAAACATGGGCTGCTATTGCTAGTACCGAACGGCATACGAGGAAGGCAGTGTGGCCAGCGCTGTGCTTCAGCCGCCTAATTATTACCTCGAGTTACACCTGAGTACCCATTTCACTGTAAGGCTGAGTCGACCTTGGGAACCAGAGCGTTTCTTTAAACAGGGCAGTAGATGAAGTCGCCAGCGGGAATCGAACCCAGCTCACTTAGTTTGTAGTCCAGCGCCCATACCACTGAACCATGGTCCCCACACCAATAGAAATAATTTATTCAAATATTCTTAACTATATCACTTGGGTGAACATAGTACGATTGGATTTTGCATCGATTATATTTTCAGAAAGCAGAAAAGAAAAGAAGAGAGAATATAAAATATAATGCAGGTCCTAATTTCTAAGCTACACTAATGATAAAAAAACACTAATTACTAGAAGTTACACAAATAATAAGAATTTACTAGCTATTCAGACCGTTTTCTTGTTACATGATTATAAGCAGATGATGCCACAGATCGACAGATATCATTATCATCTAGTTTTTAATCGATTACTGGGTTAAGTAATATTATTAATCACTCCAAAAAATGTTGCAGATTGACAACCACGAAATTTAAAAGATAGAGGAAAATATGGTTAACACGAACCCATCACTCATACAAATAGAATAAAAAAAGGTTTCCTAAATTTCGAGAAAATAATTGACCTTTCAAAATTTAGAGAAAAAATTGTAAATTTAAAGAATATATTCGTAATTTAAATAAGGATATGGAAATTTGGAGACTGAGGTTAGAATTTATTATTTAAAGTAAAAAGTTTTAACAAAACGTAAAATTTTATCAACAATGTGGGTAAATAAAATCTGAAGGTTAAACGCGGAATTTTGCGAAAAAAGTCAATTTTTTTAAGCGATATCTTAGATTACACTGGAGATAGTGATGTTTAAATTTCGAAAAATAAAAACCAAAATTTTTTTAAAGGGTTAAAATTATAGCTGCTTAAAAAAACACAAAAATTGGAGGTTAAATATCGAAATTTAAAAAGACAAAATTTTGGAAAAGAACTAAATTATAAAAAAAAATTAATAGTCAGAAAATTTGAGTTTTGAGGTTACAGTTAAAAGTTAAAACAAAATTTATTATTACGATATTAAAATTGAAATTTGGAAAAAAGTTTCAGTTTATAATTACATTTGAAAGTATAACAAAAAAATTTTGCAAAAAAAAAGGAAAAATTGGGAGAGAATACTCCAAATTTATTTATTTAAATTTTTGAAATTATGAATTTAACTGGAGAATGTTAGGAAAAATAAAAATCATTATACAAAATTTCAAATTTGAAATCAAAATTTTAGGTTAAAATAAACAAACTCTAAGTTTAATATAGAAATTAAAAATAAGTTAAAATTTTCCGAAGAATACTCGGGTAATAAATAAAATGGGATAATACAAGTTAAACTGGAATTTTCGGATTTAAAACCAAAATTTCCTTCATTACTTTATGTTATATTTTACGATATTTTATACAATTTAGGAAAAATTATTTGATTACTTTTAAGATCTACCATACTCTTGGAACACATTACAGGAAAATATATCCTAATAAAGACGGACAGCCGGGCAGCCCTTAAGGCCCTGAGGAATGTGAAAACAAACTCAGTGCTGGTATGGAACTGCCACCTAGCTTTAAAACGTCTATCACAAGAGAATGCAATTGATCTAATATGGATCAAAGGACATTCTGGGAAAAAGGGAAACGAACGCGCTGACAAACTGGCGAGGAAGGGTTCGGAGGGACAATTCGTTGGACTAGAACCCTTCCCCTGGCGAGATCAACCGTAAGATCCCTACTTAACGAAGAAATTTATCGCAAACACAAAGCCTTATCGGCATCACTAACAACATGCCGACAAACTCACGCATTCATTAGAATGCGGTGCAGGGAAAGGGCAAAACTATGCCTACAACTCTCAAGGAATAATCTCAGGAAACTTGTAGGGATATGGACAGGTCACTGTCGATTAAACAAACACCTCCACAGAATAAGAATTATAAACGACCCGAGCTGCAGAGGGTGTTTAGAAGAAGATGAGAGTGTCGAGCACGTGATGTGTCACTGCCCGGCACTAACATCCACCAGAGGATCCACGCTGGGGGACTTCTGGCCTAGTGTGGCCAGTTTGAGAGAGGCTCATCCAAGGGACGTTCTTCAGTTTCTCTTCAAGGTTGGGTGGTTAAATGAATGACCAAGGACACCTCAATCACGGAGATAGCACAATGGGCCCGGAAATGGTGGCCTAAGTGCTGGCCTAAACTTTAGGCAACCCACAACGAATTCAATCCAATCCAAACTCTTGGAACAATAAATTTTTTTTACTAAAATATTGCACATTTAATGTGATTATTTGCCAATGTCCAGTGGTTTAATTTGAATCGGCCTGGATCATTTAGTTCAAATTTTTTAATATCTAATTTTTGTGTTCTATTTTTCATTTTTCCTTGTTTTCCTATATAAAATAAACTAAACTATTTTTTGTCAACTATCATGAGGTTACGTTTAAATAAATTTGGACATCCCCTAGTCATATTTCAAAAATTGTTTTGGAATATTGTAAACAAACAATAAAAGTTTAAATATTTTTAAACTGGGTCGAAGAAATGTTGAATAAAATGAATAAATATAATATTTTTGACCAACAAGAGTCCACCATGAAGAATAAACTCATTTGATTGTGCCTAAAATCCGGTCTTTAATTATTTTTCATTTATGTAGAAGAAATGAAGATACGACAGCGGGGCACATGATTTGAATAAGTAAAGAGTAAAAGGTTTACAACGTGGTAGTGGTCAGCGAGGGAAAGGCCCGTTTGTTAAGTCGGAAGTCCGAAATTTGAACTTCAGAACCGATGGTTACTTTTTAAAGAGAAAATTTACATTAATTAATTTTTTGAAATGATGTTATTCATGTGTTATTTACTTAATATTAAAATGTAGATTATATTATTATAAACAAAAGAAGAAAGAAACGAGTAAAGATTTTTTGTCGCTATCATTTCCCTCATTTGTTATGTAAAAAAATTGACCAACAGCTGGTGAAAATTCAAAGAAAAAAAAAATACTTACTGACTCTAGTATTAGGATTCCGGTATCAACAGGATAGATAGGTTTGTATTAGTAATTTACCCGAATAAATTGAAATAAAAATCTTGTCCCAAGAAACCAAGAAAGATTAAAAAACACAACAAAGGTTGCTCTAACGCACTTCGATAGCCAAGCTAGCTCTCTGAAGGTGATAGCTTGGCACATTTTCAGAGAGATACTGTCTCCCTCTAAAGATCATAGCTTGACCATCAAAACGCGTTAGAGCAACCTTTGTTGGTTTTTTTAATATTCCTTTATTTCAGGGGATGAGACTTGTATTTCAATTTTAAAGATAATTAAAAATCAATCCAATCCAATCCGTTCCATCAATACTTCCTTTTTACTATTATACTATTTTATCATTAAAATACATATTAAAATAAAGGGACTGAAGGAAGAGGAACAATTTAAAAAAAATAATTTAATAAAAATTAAACAAAAAACGAATGACCATTAGGGATCGAAACCTGGACCATCTTATTACTGGCCCAGGTTTCCATCACTGAGCTGCTGCACCTTGGAAAATGTTGATTAACTTCCTTAAATTAGTTACCATACTTTTGGTAACCGCTGCACCAATAGCGATTTATTGATTTCGGTATTATCTATAAAAATACATCTCATCCAAATGGTAGATTATGGTAGTTTTACTTTATATGGAATCTTGTACTATTATAAATAACATTTCCAAAAGGGATGTTCAAAGAAAAGAAGGGTCACCCAAAATTTCGCCCCTTTTTGGTTCTCATGAATTCGATTCAGAAGTGGTTTAACTAATAGCTTATGGCGATAGCTCAAAGTAGGCAAAATTTTAAGTTGAGCATAGTTTTTATTTTAAAAATATGACGAGTCAAATCTGTTAGTTGAGCTGTTCTCGTCCATTATGTTCAAGTCACTCAAAGTGCCAAAATGTGTCATTTTTGTGTAAAATCCCCTGTTATTTTTAAATCTATTATTGCATTTTATTTAAAAAGTTGTTCACTTAAGGTATATCTGATCTTACATAAAGAAAAAGATTTCTTGCGGATATTCGATAATTCGCTATTTTTACACTGAAAACTTTTTAGATCTTGAGAAATACTTCAATGATATTTGAATTAAAAAATAAATATACAGCTTGAACCAAATTTTATTTCCACTATGAGGATCTCGTAAACTATTAGAGATACAAGAAAGCTTAAATGGGCAAAGTAGTGTAGAATTTAATGCCTAATACTATTCCGCAGAGAAAACAATTGAATTTTAATTCCTCTTGGTTTAGCTGAAAATCGCCATTTTTAGAAATCAGTTGCAATTTGTTTATTTAAAGTCCGATTGACAAAATTCAAAGACTGTAATTATTTGTTTTTTAAGGCCTTTTTATTGGTGTACGTTAATTTTTTTCTGAATTTAGCTGTTTCCGAGAAAATTATGTCAACTTTGTTATTTCTCATAGACGCCATATTAGATTTTATCATTTTCGAATTTGGCATATTTTTTTGATTTATTTGATATATGACATGCCATACTTCAAATGTGGCAAAGTGGGTTAAATGATCTAATTTTTTATTTTTAAACAAACAAATTATAGTAGGCGATGCATGTGCTATGTCTGTTAATAATAAAATTACAGTACCCAATTACGTAGCAATAATTATTAAAAAACTAAAAATATTGTAACAAACTGTGCAATATTTAAACAGTTATTAGTATAATCTTAACGTGCATGCACCCCTTTAAATGGCATAATTCTATGAAATGTTTAGATGTTTTAAATATTTTTTTAGAAATTTAAATACTTATTCATGTAACGTGAAATATCTAACAATCTAACATTAGATATGACTCTCATATTTATGAACATTATCCATCTTAAAATATTAAACTTCAAAAGAAGTCTAGAAAGCACCCTTGCGTATGAGTCATGGGAAAGTCGTCCTTAATAAAGCCCTTAGAATCTTCTGAGAATTACGTAATTTAAAGGGAATCATGCACGTTACGATTATTAATAAATATTTCAATACTTTACAGTTTATTATAATATTTTTGGTTTTTTTTAACAATAATTTAGGAACTGTATTTTTTATTATTAAAATTTATGGCACTTGCATTGCCTACCATAATTTTTTTGTTTAAAAATAAAAAATTAGATCATTTAACCCACTTTACCACATTTGAAGTATTCCATGACATGCATCAAATTAATCAGAAAAATATGCCGAATTCGAAAATATTAAAATCTAATGTGGTGTCCATAAGAAATAATAAATTTGACATAATTTTCTCGGAAACAATTAAATTTAGAAAAAATAAAGTACACCAGTAAAAAGGCCTCAAAAAACAACTAATTTTATTTTTTAAATTTTGTCAATCGAACTTTAAATAAACAAGTTACAGCTGATTTTTAAAAATGGCCATTTTCAGTTTTTTCAAAATAAAATTTAATTATTTTTTTAACGGAATAGTATTAGGCATTAGATTCTGCTTTACTTTTCCCATTTAAGCTTCCTTGTATCTCTAATGGTGTACGAGATCCCTGTAGTGGAAATTAAATTTGGTTCAACCTGTTTATATCCAAGAAAGATTAGGTTTGGCTATAGTAGTGAAATGTATTTTAATATTAATATAAAAAATGAATTATTTTATGTTGCAATACTTAAGCAGTGGTCCGTGAAAAAGTTTCTTATATTTTATGAGGTAATTCCTTACGTTAAAGTAAAGAAACAAGTTTGTATTAAACAAGATATTTAGGATTATATTAAACAGAGTCCTTCTAAGGGAGCCAGAGCACTTCTAAAATGACACCCAACAAATGGTTTTTTCTAAATATTTGGTAGCATATTCAAGCTATATCAATGAAATTTAGAATACAGGAATTAATTTTTACTAATGAAATACAGAACTTGTCCCCTGAAACGAAGAAAGATTAAAAAACACAACAAAGGTTGCTCTAACCTGAGCAACCTTTGTTGTGTTTTTTAATCTTTCTTGGTTTCAAAGGACAAGTTTTGTATTTTAATTTTTGAACATAACTAAGGATCAGTCCGTTCCACCAAATTTTTACTACAAATCCCTTACTGGTTTTAGAAAATTTCTATTACCACAAGTGGCGTAGAACCAAGGGGGGTTTCAACAAAAATATACAATTTGAAATTTGTCCAAATTGCAGCATATTTAACTTATAAAATCGCGCCAAATTTCTTGAAAGCGATATATTCTTGAAGTTTTTAGCAAGATGGTTTTGTTGCATAAAATAGGCCGGGAATTGTATTTTACGGTTAAAATTTATGATATTTTGCCAAACAAAAAATTTCGGGTATTTTATATCGAGAATTTCCTTGATAAGACGTCATTGGTGGCGATATAACTTTTCTAATACCATCAAAAAGCCACGGTCCAATACTACTTTACTATTAATATTATTATTGTATACAAATATACTAAAATATAAAAAAAATACACTAAAAACAATTCTAGAGTCTAACTCTTCTAACATTCTGACAAAGTAATTTGATAACAATTACTTTTATGAGCCACCCAGTCCGATTTAAGTTTTGCTACTATTGTAACGCAGGACAATTGAATCATGTTGCCTATTTATCTTAATTTAATTTCTAAATAAAGACAGATGTGTGGGTAGGATGATAAAATTACTTGACAGATATTTCTTTTTTAAAATTTATCTTTGAACAGTCTCCTATAACCTGCTCTTATGTATGAAAAATGCTTCTAGAAAGTGCTTTATTTAAAGACATAGTTTGATGTGAGCTGGAAAATTTTTTTTTTTATTTAATTTTTTCCAAATTTCGATTAAATTCAAAATTTTAACTTTTATCTCAAATTTAGTTTCCACCCGAACATTTGGAATTTGGATATTCTTTCTAAATTTTGGAAAATTAGATGTTATTTTTTTAAATTAAGTTTCCTCTTAGCGTCCAACTCTTCAATCCCTACGTTTTTTTATTTTGGGCAATCTTAAAATTTTAATGTTTTCTAGAATTATTGTTGCTAACTGAATCTGCAATGTTTTGCTATAAAGTTATTTATCTTTTTTTTTAAGTTTTACCTCTAACCTCAAAATTTCGACCATTTTTGGAAATGTACAATTTAAATTAGATTTTCTGTTAAATGCGAAGTATGGTTTTACTTTTTTTATCTCAAAATTCAGAGTCTAAAATTTTGGTATTTACTTCAAACCTACAAATATTTTTTTAAACTTCGATCCTTTCTAGAAACCTGGATATTTCGCGAAAATTTTTGTGAAATATAACAGATATCGCAATTCTGACCTTAATCTTGAGTTTTTGAATTTGGAATTTTAATTCGAAATGTCCAGAAAAGTCTACATTTAGAGTGGCCAAAGTCGTTTTAACAAAAGTTTAATTATGACCGATTTTATACTTAGAAATACCCAACTGGATTCTTTAATTAACATTTCTTAAGATATTAACCTTTTTTAGAAATTTTTAATTTTGGAACAAAAAGTGGGTTATGTTAATTCTTAACAAATTTACCTGTTAGCTCTAAATGTTTAATATTTTAACATTTTTGCATTTAGAATTAATTTCTAAATCCGAAAAAAAAGAAGCCATAATTTTTGGAAAAAAAGGTTTTAGGTCAAAATTTCCTAAAAAAATCCAATTTCCAAAAGATAAAATCTATTAACAAAAACTAATAATACTAAACATTTTGTCTTGAAACACAATCCAAAAAGTAAACTTTGATATTTCCTGAAACCTTTAGTGTTCTGTCCGGGGATTTTTTAAAATTAAATATCTAGAAAGAAAGTCAAACTATTTTGAAGAAGTAAAATTTTGAAAAATAATCTAAAGTCATTACGCTAATTTTCTTTAATTTCGACTTTAATTTTGACATTTTTAAACTCGTTGTAAAAGGTTGTTAACATTTTATATATCAAGTTTTTCTAAAAATATGAATCTAAAGCTGAAATGTCTTGATTAAAAGTAAAAAACTTCCTAATTAAAGTTGAAATTTGATATCTAAGATAAATATTTCAATATTTTTTTGGAAGTTTTCACTTGGAAGTCGAATTTTGGAGAAAAAAGTCAAATTTTTGAAATCGTGATCGAAATATGAGCAAATTAATTTAATAACAAAAAATGTCGACATTTTTTATTATGAAGTTAAAACTTTTTATAAAATTAAAAATTTCGAATTAAACTCTGATGGGTTAAAGTTATAAAAAAAATCCTGAATTTTTTAGTTTAAAAGTACTCAAGTTTTGTGTTCAACTCGAAATTTATAAAATAATCGACAATTCAGACATTTTTTTTGAAGTTCAACCAACATTTTAGCTAATAGAAAAAATTTCTAAATAAAGTTATTAAAAAATTTCTTCAAAAATTATGGGTTATAAGAGATTTTGAATTTTTAGTAAAAAGACGAATATTCAAAATTTCATTCAAATATCAAAACGATTTAAATTTGCAAATTTTAAAATTGCAAAATATTATTACAAAATCCAAGTTTTTTTCATAATTTCGTGTTAAATGTCGAAACATTGCTTGTATAAATTTCAAGTTTTTCTTAAAATTTGAATTTTTTTTCAGAATGAATTTAAGCTTGAAAAACCTGCGAAATTCGACATTTTTATAATAAAAAATTTTTTTAACATTAAAATTTCAGATGAAAAAGAAGAAATTTCAAGAAAAGTTTAAATTTTTTTAGAAACGAAATCTCAGATTTAAAAGTTAAAATTTCGAAAAAAATTCGAATGAGTAAGGTAAAAATTGTAAGATTTAGGGTGAAAATTTGAGAATGAACTCGAAATTTTAGGAACTTTTTTATTTGAAAATGTAATATTCTTTCTGAGTATCCTGAGTATAACCTAAAATTATTTTTTTTAAATTTCGTCTAAGAGTTCTAAATATTTTTTTCGTTGGCCTATTAATGATTTTTTTTTAGATTATTTTACCTTTTTAGTGCCTTCTTTAGCTTTTCGTTTTTGCCCAAGCTCTAATAATAAGAAATAGCACCAAATTAAAATAAAAATTTCTAACATTTCAGTACGAAAACAAAACGATCCATTAAAAATGTTTTTAAAAAAGGTCACACGTCTGGAAAATTTAGTTCTATCTAATGTGAAGCGAAGAAATTTCGGGGGGTGAGGGGGGGAACTGCAGCCCCCAGCCTTCCCTCTGTTTACGGGCCTGGCCGGAGATATTTAGAGAAATCCATTTGTTAGGCGTCATTTTTAAAGGGTTTTAACTCATCACATCTCGAAAACAAAAATTATGCTCAACTTGAACTTTCACCTAAAATTTAAGCAATTGCTATAAACTATCATTTAAAATACTTTAAGATAAAATTCACGAAGTCCCAAATAGGTGTTTTTTTGGGTCCCTTTTTCCTGCTCTGAACATTAACAAATGTTGTATAATGGGTTGCGTTCGTAATCTTATGTGAATCAGCCTGTATATAGGATTCATCCTGTATATGGGATTTATCCTGTATATGTGGCGACAGCCACATATTTTATTGTGATCCAAGGATGTGAGCTTCAAAAATTGCAAATATCAAATAAGCCCCTAATTGCTGTATCGGTGACCCCGACGTAATTTCTTCTTAAGAAAACCGTTGGATTGGTTTAACGAATTATTATGGCGTTCTCGATAAACATAATAATTTATGTAGTGATCAATGATTCTTTTTTAGTGTAGTACATTGTTTATTACTCTTGGTGCATTACCGAGTACCCTGGACGTTGTGCTGCACTAGTGTTAATCTAAGGGACACTTACGGGTGGCATCAAATCGTTATTGCAGTAAAATTTCTTTTGCTATCAGAAGTATTTTAAACACATCTGAAAGGTAAGTCAACACCATAATCCTTTAATTAAAATTCGTATTGTTTATTTAATATTTCTGAATCCATCATGTTATTTTTCAAATAAAACATTTTATGTTTATGAAAAATAATGCCTACCTCGAAAGAAAAATTTTGAAATGCAAGGTTATCAGTTCTATCCACGAACAAAGCACCCATATTTTTCCTGGATTGGATCTATCTATGGTTCGCACTACTAGAAGCCCAATTAAGAATTCATGGCATCATCGCGGAAATTGATAAATTTCATTATATTCTCTCGCTTAGTGACACGCGCTATACTGCTGAGGTTGAAGCTCTTACTATCAACCCTCCTGCAAATAATCCATATTTAGAGTTCAAAGGTTTTGATTAATTGTTTTTAAAATTCGGAAGAGGCTAAATTAGGTCAACATTTCAAAGGTAAATGCATCAAAGACAGAACGCCGCCACAGTTTTTAAGACATATTAAGGAACTCGTTCCTAGAATCAATGAAGCCGTTGTAAAAACAAAATAGCTATCCGGCCTTCCAGAACACGCGCTCTTTTAGCTGTCTAAACCAATGCGTCGCTTGAGCAGCAAGGTAAAATGACCAATAAATTGCATTTAATTATGCAAGTTTAATAAACTGCCACAGAAGGCACCACGACACATATTTTTTCTTTTCTTGAGCAACAAATCAACGCACTGACTTTGGAAATCAGCAACCTCACAAAACAGTTTCATTAACAACGAGGAAGATCACCTTTTTGCAACCGTCAATGCCTCAGGCTCCGGAAAAATCCCGATAAACGTATAAATAAAACCTCTGGCATTTGCTAGTTTTACACAAAATTCGGCAACCAAGCACATTCATGTGTGTAAGTTTCAGGGAGACGCCGCCCAGAATCACGAGAGGCGGATAGTGATTCTTACTCATTGTCATGCCGCCTATTTGCTAAAAATTAAGTCAATGGTACAGAATATATTGTGGACACTAGCTCAGGCCTCTCTGTTCACCCTTGCAACTTACTGCAAAAAACTTCTTTTAATTCCATAGGCTACCAATTGTATGCAGTTGACTCAGGAGAAATTTTACTTGTCCATTTATTATTGCTAACGTCACAAAACCAACCATTGGAGCCGATTTTTTGGGTCAATTTGACTTACTAGTCGACCTCAAACTCAAGCATTTACGTTGGGTGATGGCTTAACGAATCTTTCTACTTCATCTAGTTCTCTGAACACTACGTCACTGAGTTTGATTAAAGTATTAAAACGTCTCTATTTACCTTATGCTGCTGCATGAATTCAAAGACATCACAGACCTGACACTACTTATTCAAGGACAAAAAAGCATTCTACAGTGCATCACATTAGGACGAATGATGGTCCATCCGTCAAGAGCAAAGCTCGTTGCCTTTGTCTTTAAAAACCCAAAGTCGTGCAAAATGAGTTTAGGAAAATGATTGAACTCGGCACTTGCCGACCGTCCGATAGCGCCTGATCATCTCTACTGCACCGTGTGCAGAAGAAATCTGGTAAATGGCGACTAGGCGGAGATTACCGTCTACTCAACGCTCGGACAATACCCAATAATTATTATTTTCGTTATTTGGAGGACTTCGCCGCAAACCTCGATGGCAAAAAGATATTTTCTGTTTTGGATCTAGTTTGCGCATTTCTGTAGATTCTTGTAGCTCCTAAGGATGTGCCCAAAACAGCAATAATTGCACCATTAGGATTGCTTCAATTCTTATATATGACTTTTGGACTCCGTAATGCTGCGCAAACGTTTCAAAGATTTATCGATGAGATCACACGAGACTTGGACTCCGTACATCGACGACCTTCTTGTCGCATCCAGAGATAAAGCAAAATATTTGGAACATCTCAAGATTCTGTTTCATCGTTTACGAGAATATGGACTCGCAATTAATTTGCCCAAGTGCCAATTCGAACAACCAGAAGTAAAATTGCTGGGTCATTTCATCAACAAAGATGAAATCAAGCTGCTCCCAGACAAAGTTAAAGCTATTAACAAGATAGATACTTCCACAACAGTCAAGTCGTTACGCGGATTTTTAGGTACAATCAATTTATATGAGAAGTTTATTAAGAGCGCTGCAGAAATACTTTCACCTCTTAAAAAGGTTCTCGAATGTCCCTACGTAAAAGTATCCTACCTAGTTAACTAGACAGATGACCTTCAACACGCTTTTGACGCTACAAAACAAGCGCTTGCTGAAGCAACTCGGCCTGTTCAGCCAAATAACAAGGTAGAATGAGCAGTCTATACCGATCAATTTGGAATTGGAGCAGTTCTCTAACAACGCATAAACAACTCATGGCAACCGTTGGCCTTTTTCAGTCTCAAATTAACACCAAGCATCCCGCAATTGTCTACGTACGACCGTGAATTACATGCAATTTACGAAGCTGTCACACACTTACAATACATTCTTGAAGGTCGACGCATTGCGGTCCTTACAGATCACAAACCTTTACAGCCTTTCAACAGTGTACCGAATGAGCATCTACATGGCAATTTCGTCGACTGGATTTCATCAGGCAGTTCCCCACCGAAATTCGTCACGTATCAACATTGTCACTGACACGCTGTCTTGTGTTGAAGCTATTGCTTCACCAATCACCACTCAAGAACTTGTTGATGCGCAAAAAGATAATGACGAGCTCCAACAGCTGCTGCATAACACTACAGCACTGATCCTAAGGGTTATTCACCTTGACAATGGACCTCCAGTGTCCTGTGAGCTAGCGTCAGGTACAGTGCGAATATACGTTCCTGAGCAAGAAAGGAAATTCTTGATTCACTGCGCTCACCAGCGCATCCTGGGTCTCAAGCATCGCAAAAATTAATAACCGAACAATACGTCTGGGCTTCCATCAACAAGAATTGCCGAATATGGGCTAAATTCTGCATTGACTGCCCGCGCAACAAGATTCAACATGTCTTATATCTAATTGCATCGGTTAAGCGAACAGTGGTAAATATGTCAAATAGGGAACAGTCAATCGATGAAAAGATTCTTCTTTCTAAAGGTTTAAATTATGACGTTCGACCAAAAAATATTCTAATGTTTGACATAGTTACCGCTATAAAAGAGACCACTCATCATTTACCTGAAAATTTAGCACAGGAATACAGAGTGAAAATCAAAACAGCTTTGGAGGAAACAAACATATTACTCCAAACCTGACCAAGTCTGGACTTACAGGAATTTAAAATCTAAGAAATGACTCAAACATTAAAATTTTACCTGCTGATAAAGGAAATGCTACAGTAATATTAGACAGAGACATTTACAATGACAAAATAAACAATATGATCACTACGGGATCATATAAAAAATTATTATATTATTATATATAGATCCGACAACATCAATTAAAAATAAAATATATAAAACTCTTTTTAAATATAAAGACAAATTAACACCATTTGAGAGATCAAAATTAACACCACACTATTCCAAAGCACCTCGTTTTTACGGCCTTCCTTAAATCCATAAAACCAACACTCCACTAGGACCTATAGTAAGTTCCATAAACTCTCCATGTCACGAACTCGGTAGATATCTATTAAATATATTGAAACCGTAAGTAGGAAACACTGGAACATATTTACATAGCACCAACCACTTTCTGGAAAAACTACAAACAATTGATATACATGCAAATTACACGATGGTAAGTTCTGATGTGGTCAGTCTTTTTACCAATGTACCTGTAAAGAAAACTCTAGAAATAATAAAAAACAAACTTACAAATGATGAAAGTCTCAAAGATAGGACAAAATTACATGAAGATGCCATTATGGATCTTGTTCAACTCTGTGTAAAAACAACATATTTTCAAACAGACAGTGAATTCTATCAACAAGAGTTTGGTATGGCGTTATCCCCATTTATGACTAATATTTTTATGGAAGAACTGAAGAAAGTCATACTGAACTATAGTCAAAGACGACTTGTCTGGTGGAGATATGTAGATGATGTGTTTGCTATCTGGCCTCATTCATTAGATACTCTAAATCCATTTTTAAATTACATAAACGAACAAGAGCAAACGATAAAATTTACCTTGGAAATTGAATTAGATAATAAACTACCCTTCCTTGATGTGTTAATTAAGAGAGGTCAAAATGGGATATACACATTCGTTTATACGAAACCAACAAACACAAATAGATATCTAAATTGCACATCAAATCACAGTAAAAATATAAAAATAAGTATTATAACTTCTCTAATTGTCAGAGCTAAAAATATCAGCACTAGTTCTGAAATATATGTATAATAAGGAAAAAATTAACATTACATCAATATTACAAAAAAATGGGTATCAAAAAGATTTTGTGGAAAAAGTTTAACTGTTTAATTACAGAACATTTAATTGGTCATTTGTCAAAACTAGATGAAAGTAAAGTCACGCCGAGGACGTTTGTATCTATGGATGTTGCGATGCAACCCGTGATACAAGCTTTGCCTCATCTACGTGAACTTTGCAATTGCAGTCTAATTTTCATTAGATTCTAATGAAATTAGATTTCAATTGCATCGTAATAAACTTGTATATATTCGTATATACAAGGCTTATTATCTCAGCAGAGAGTAATGCTTCAACTAGCATGTAGCGAAAATGTTTGCGTAATAAACAGTTAAAAGTCAGTTACAAGTCACCCAATGGAGGTTTGCTCTCTTGGATACTTATACGACTGACTAACGGTTATAAATTGGAGGTGTATACAACCACCGTACCATGCTGACGAGGCCAAGGAAGGCCAAAACTAGTCTATGGTTGCGGTTGTACATATTTTCAATTTTAAGCACGTTTAACTGTTTAATTACAGAACATTTAATTGGTCATTTGGAAAAAGTTATAAACAGAAGAGAAACAGGATCACACAATCATAATCATGACATCATAAACACATCACCCATTCAATATCAAAAAACCTTGATTATTCCATACATACCAGGTCTCTCGGATAACATCAAACGAATAGGCCAAAAATTCAATATACGTACAGCATTCAAAACACAAAATACTCTAAGATCATTAATAGTAAATACAAAACCAAAAAATGAAACAACATACCAAAAATTGTATTTATAAAATAACCTGCGAATGCAACAAAATTTACATAGGTGAAACATCCAGACCTATGTGGATTCGTATTAACGAAAATAAAAATTACCCAAGTAAAGGAGATTTTTTAAAATCGAAAATTTGCGAACACTCTTTTCAATACGATCACCAAATTCAGTGGACAAAATCCTGCATTATTGGCAGAGAAACACATTATAAAAAGAGAAAAAATTAAAGAAACAGCTTTAATTTTACTAAATGGTGATAACTGTGTCGCGAATTGTTCGATTGATATAAATGGTATGTGGCTGCCATTGTTAAAACGAGAAAAACAACTGGGTCGCCTTAAAATCACCTAGGGAATAACCTAATAAACCATCAGAATTACTTTCTGACAGCTTACACAAATTTGTAAAGGAATAAATTTGAATTGATTTTCTGATGACGGGCAGAGAATAACACTGCCCGAAACATTAAAATTTTAAATAATCTTGTTGTTATTTATTTTTTACGTCGTTTAAATTTTAATATAGGTTTAACTGTTTTTCACTGCTGATTCCCAAACAGCGATTGCGTTGGATCTTGGTTTGTCAACACTGAAAAGCACTTAAAGTTATATTAAAATTTAAACGACCTAAAAGATAAATAACAACAAGATTATTTAAAATTTTAACGTTTCGGGCAGTGTTATTCTCTTGACAAACCAAGATCCAACGCAATCGCTGTTTGCGGCAATCTATAACAGATTGCCATTCCTTAATAGAAGGTACTGAAATTTAGGATTGTGAAAGGAATGACCGGCGAAAAAAAGCCAATAAAACTGCATACAAAATTATTAATGTAAGTTATCAAAAAAAAATATACAAGGTGATTCTAAAAGTAGTACCATAAATTTGGAATCGTATTTTAGAGCCCAAAATAAGACGAAAAGTTTATATAAACCTATGTCGCAAAACGGTTCGTTTCCGAGTTACAGGGTGTGGAAAGTTACTTCCTGATTATAGTTTTTTATTAATAGTTGCGAAACGTGTACAGATAATTAAATAAAATTTGGCACAACTCCATGCCCCCTTTTGTGCCCTTTCCAAAAATCGTAGAATTAATCAACACAAATACTTTTGTGGCAAATTTTTAACAAAAATATAAACTACATACAAACATTTTTACATAAGAAAGGTACTTCTGCAGAAATTCAATATTGTTAGCGGTTTTCTAGTAAAATGTATTTTTATATTTCGATGCTTTAAAAGCGCTTGCCCAAAAATATGGAATGTGACACATAGTTGACATTGAAATGAAAGAAAATGAATAGTAGTGACATTTTCATGTTTTCTTGTCGCCGGTGGCCACTTTGAGCAATTTCTGTAAATAAATAGATAATGCTTTTAAATTTGTTATATATTAAATACCTAGGAAACATTTGTTTACTTAATTATTAGTTAAAATAATTTGTTTGTATAGTGCATTTTATGTAATAAACATATGGGCGATTCCGCTGGAGACGATTCTGAGATAAACTTCTAAATCGCAGTATTTGTTACGTTTTTGATGTCAATACAAGAAACCAAAATCTATTTTTTGTAGCCTTAACTTCGCATTTAAATACTTGAGGTGTTTATACATAGGATCATTTGAATATATGCTGCAAAAAACCAACTGAAAAATGGTACCTGGGACACTATCGGTCACTAAGATTTTGTCTCTGGGTTCTAAGCTATTGCTTGGTGTCAAAGAAGTATACTAATTAGTAATATACATTGCTTGATTTCTGATTTTGTCAATTATTTGCGTATAATGAAGGTAATGTTCTCAGTATTTAAAGTGCTTTGCAATTCCAATAATTTGAAGTTGCACCCGCGATTGCTTTAAAACTGAATAATTCATTGTTTATCTTTGAGTTCTATATATTTTTTGGTTCATTTTAATAAATTAATGTATACTCTTTTAAAATATAAAGACATAATTTAATAAATGTTTCACAATTAATAAGTGTTTGTGTTTTTTTTTACTGTAATCTGGAAAGGAGAGCCGATTTGATTACACCTGCGATAGCACTTTAAACTTCTTATGTGGCTATTTATATTATATCATTAAAATTCTTATAACAAATCAGATGAGAACAGGTTGAAATCTAGCCCTTCAGAAAATAATTTCATGAAAAATATTTTTATTTTAATAGTTTCTAGCTTTAAGAGTTGCCTCAGTGTTGCACCCGCAATAATGGAATCGCTCATATCATAAGTTTTCTTACATTTTAAAGCCAACTTTGTGTAACATCCGAGATTTTTGGGAGAGTGTTTTTAATGCATCGAGATATAAAAATGCATTTTACTCGAAAACGGTTGACAATATCGAGCTTCAGTAAAAGCACCTTTTCTACGTAAAAAAAATTGTAGTTTATATTTTTGTTACGAAACTAAGACAAAAGTGAACGCAAAATAAATAAGCACTGCTCCCCCGCCACTGGTTAAGGTCTGTTAATTAATTCCTAGATTTTTGGAAAGGACCCGAAATGGTATAAAGTTGTGCCAAATTTCATTCAAATATCTGTACACGTTTTGCAACTATTATTTAAAAACTATAATCAGGAACTAACTTTCCACACCCTGTAACTCGGAAACGAAGCATTTTACGACTCATGTTTATATAAACTTTTCGTCTTATTTTAAGCTCTAAAATACAATCCTAATTTTATGGTACTACTTTTAGAATCACCTTGCATACAGGGTGATTCAGTCATAATAGCATTAATTTTAACCATGCATTCCGGAGGCTTAGTAAAGGCAGAAAATCGAAAACAACTTTTTTCCCCAATTTTTAAAAAACGGGGCAAAACCCCAAAAATGGCCCCTTTGTCGGCGCTCTAGGTCGCATAAATTCTTTGATAGCGAGACACAGATGATTTCAGCTTTGAGGCGAAGCGGTGTTGCCATACTTGTTGCTGTCATATTTCCTATTGACCTATCAAATCATATTATTTACGCAATAGATTTGAAGGTTAAGACTTTATTGCATTTTATTTCTCATGTTAATGTGTCGGGCGTTACTTGTTATGGCTAAAACTGGAAAGGATGGTATTATAACACAAAACATATTATTATAAGGGGCGTGTTGCAAACGAATCAGGGGCGCTTCCCTAACCGACAGCAGTGTTAAAGCCCGCGAACATTTTTGCGAACCTTTTAACTAGTGTTGGAATAATCGAACGATTTTCAGAATCGAATACATTGCATTCGAATACTTTTGAGAATCGAATAAGTATTCGAATACAAAGAATCGAATTATGGGATAATAAAATACCTACTAGAGAAATTGTCTCGGCGGCCTATTCGAGGTATGTGGTGGCGAGGTACGACTTTCGATTTCAGTACTTCCGTACCTATGCCCGTAATTGGTAATCCCCTAATTGAATATATATAAATTTCTTAATATAAATAAATCTTAAAGCTTTAGAATTCACATACGTATCATTAACTTTGATTGGATTCGCATATTGGCACTGTATTTCCTGATATTGTTAAATTTCATTATTAAAATTGAGAGCCAGATTTTAAAAAGTACTTAAGCATTCCGTTATTTAAGTCCAAAGAAGGTTTCACCCCTTTACCACATCGGCAATTAAATAAATAATTACGCGATATGTATTTCGTCAGCAGAACTGGCATTTTCAAACGTACTAATCTAAGATTAGCAAAAGATGCATCGACGTCATCTGCATTCAGATTCAAATCGATACTGGCGGTCTTTTGCTTTCTTGCCTATTTTTATTAGACTTAATCACAAGCCGCAGTGTTTAGTTCAGTGCTTTAGTGAATATGGATTCCGTTATTTAATAATTTTATGAGAATTATGAAGCAATAAATTAAAAATTAGGTACATATTCGAATGCAGGAGTGTGCGAGCATAAAACGTAACCAATCATTCCGGATAAAAATGATCTCGAATACAATACGCATTCAATAATGCACGTCTAAGATCTCAAATACAAGAATCGGGTACAGTATTCAACATCTGAGAAGTTAAGAATCGGAAATGTAGCGTAGTTAGGAGACCGATTCTATTCACTACTCAGCATTCCAATGTTTTGTTGTATCGGACTATCACAATCTCGAATACATATTTTGTATTCGAATACATATTTTGTATTCGAATACATACTTTGTATTCGAATGCAAGCAAGTACCCGAGAACTTATGAATCATGCGATGATGAGATATTGCTTGCGCGAGGCGAAAACCGATTCTATTCATATTCTCACTTCAACTTACGGAGTCCGGGAGTATTTGAATACTTCAGTTGAGAATCGGATGTATTCGAGATCTTGGTAGAATCGAATACATCTCACAACTTGTATTCGAATAGCCCAACACTACTTTTAACGTGTTCGCGATAGTGGGTCTGTGATGTAATGTCGCGACGCCAACGTGCAACGTGCTGGCTGCTGGACATCAAATAAACGATCTGAATGTGGTAGGAGCCGTTTCATATTTAGTTGATGAATTATTTAATTTTTTGACAAGAACCATTTAAAGACTCTTGGAGATATCCCGAAGTAAAGTGTAGATAATATTCCGGAAATACTCACTTAATCAGCGAACCAGCTGATTCCTACAGTTGTATTCACTTTTGCAACTGGTTGAAAAATCAAAGTACGGCTTATCCCGACTTTGTTAACAAGATGCTATGGACAGATGAATGTTGTTTTATAGACCCGTGCTGACATTTTAAACAGGTAAGATACTGTTTATTGAAATGCAACTTTACAGTAAATAAATGTGAAAAGCATTTCAGTCTCTTGTAATGATTTACTTAGTGAGTGTTGCTTTTATATCTAGCCATTTTTCTAACAAAACCTAAATGTTTTATTATTCGATCCTTTGAAGTGTTATAATTTAAATATTAAATTAAAATAGTGAACAATGTTTTACAGTCACAACAGACATATTTAGTCAGACGAAAATTCACATGCTATCTTTGGTTTAACTTTTGGAGATTTGTTGTAAGCATGTGGAGAGGTGCTAGGAATTTCCATGAATGTTTGGATAAGCACTGTTCTGATTGATGGATAGAAGAAGGAAAACCTATAAGATACCGAAGTGGAAAATGCACATCTGTGTAAATGTACTAAAGATGCAATCGAAGAAATAGGTTATAAATCTGATTTATTCAATCGTCTTAGTCATTCATTGTTCCAATAGAATGTGGCGGAAACGTATTTAAAATGCTTTTGCAGATCCGAAAGTTTGGTCGCTGTGGAATGGACTAGCCGGAAAAAGCAGGAGTTTTAGTCAGTAAACAAGTTTTATGGGACTGGGACATTTCCTGAGACCTGTAAGTGCATAATAGTTACCCCTGCTGAAAAAACAAGCAATACATAAACATTTGCTGTGAATTCTATTACCTCCAGTAATCTTATGTTAAGAGATCTACATAGAGAATAGAGATGCCATTCCAAAATAATTGCCAGGTATAATATAAATTTAAATAATTATGTACAATAATTGCCGAATTCTTTATAGAAATTACTATGGAAGAGGTGCATTAAAAATAAGAGAATGTGGTCTTTGCACAAGCTAAAGCTGTAGTTTTATCATTTCGTTGATAAATTCTTCATGTCTGTTCAATATTTTAAAGAGTTTAAACTGAATCATTGCACTCTGAAAGAGAAATAGTATAGTATGCGATAGCATGTATTGTTATGATTTTTAGTTTGATTTTGTTATTAAAACAAAGTAATCTACCGAAATCTAAAAATATATATTAAAAATTTTTCCAGCAAGTAAAAGTTTGATTTTTTTTTAAGTTTATGTCAATTGCTCAGTTTTAAATAATGATGTTTTTATTTATTATTGGCATGTTAATTTTTTTCCAACTTAATGATCTAAGGACAAATCTACTCACTTTGCTAGACTTATAATCATTTTCCACTTGAAAAGCAATAATCGGGCCTCCTTTAGTCCATTGAAGAGGTTTAACGACTTCGAAAAGTTTTGAGAGATATTTTTCTACCATTTGTAAAAACGCTTTGTCAGAACTCCGTATTTTCATATTTGGATATCTTAATAACCAACTGGGTAAACCTCCAAATTCCCATTCCTCATCAATGTAGGGTCCAACTTTCAGTATTACAAATAAATCTTCTTCTTGTGCAATTTTCAGAAATTTTTCAATATTTAGAAATTGTTCAAAATCGCTGCCACCTTTGCCAAAATCATAATGACCTATTTGCGGTTCATGCAAATTCCACGGGACAAAAGTTGTTACTGTATTTAAGCCGGCAGCTTTTAATTTTCGTAAATTAATTCTCCAATAGTTAGGGTGAATACGAAAATATTGTAAAGAACCACCAAATATTTGGATTCTTTTATTATTTAATTTAAAATTAGAACCATTACCGTCAAGCCCATCGTATATTCCACTGGATACGTAATATTCATAAGAAGTCCTTAGGTATGCTAAATTTGCCACTATTATTGCAAATAATGCAGTTATTGCAACAGATAACAAAAGTATTCCTAGTTTAAGTCTTATTTTTGCCATATTTATTAAATGAATTCACTTTTTTCCGTTTTGTTACTGGGTTATATGAAACACTGGAGTGGTAAACGAACTACAAGTGAAACTAATTTATGAATACGTATTTCGATTGATAAGAAAATTTATTTCGCTGATATTAAGTGCAATAGAATTAAACACTTATGTGACTCTTGGGGACAACGCAATAATAAAAATAATCAGGATTAATTAAAATGGAGAATAATTATTACAAGTGCGAAACTGAAGTAAAGTGTGCTATTTCGAAGGTTGACTGAACAATATCACCGCTTTTACCAAATTAGTTTAATTGGGTTAAATCTTAACTTTGCCCCTGTTATATTATTAAAGTCTTATTGAACACTACACAATTTTTAATTAGACTTTAGGTCAGGTACTGCAATGTGATGTGGGATAGTAGAACTATGTCTTCGATATTTTTTCAACCCTCAGTTTTTATTCTGTACTTTTGAACCACGACTTTTGCTAATCAGAAGTAAAACTTGAATTAAAGTACAAATCTTATCCCCTTAACCAAGGCTATCACGACAATTTCTCGCAAACAATTTAGCGCACGACAAGATTTGTATATCATGCAGAGGGTGCTAAGAAGAAGATGAGAGTGTCGAGAACGTGATGCGTCACTGCCCGGCACTAGCATCAATCAGAGGATCCACGCTGGGGGACTTCTGGCCTAGTGTGGTCAGTTTGAGAGAGGCGCATCCAAGGGACGTTCTTCAGTTTCTCAACAAGGTTGGGTGGCTGAATGAATGACCAAGGACACCTCAATCACGGGGATAGCACAATGGGCCCGGAAAGGGTGGCCTAAGTGCTGGCCTAAATTTTTTAGGTAACCCACAATGAATCCAGAATCGAGAAATCCAGATTTGTATATCAATTTTTAAAAATAACCAAGGACTAGTCCGTTCCACCAAAATAAAACTTGAATGATAATGCGACAAACTTTCAAATATTACAATAAAACTGCCATCCTGCAAGGCGCCTTCTATGTCCAAATATGGACAATTTTTTTGTTCTGAACCATATGTCGTTTAAAAATAGTATATCATACAAAAAATTATGAAATGTTACATATTTTACCAGAGCGAAAGGCTCGTAGCCTGAGCCACAGGCGAGGGTTATGGTTTCGCAAGTGCTATTTCTAACACTGTTATAAAAATAGCACATCCCATAAATAAAAATTATGGTGGAAATAGCACACCGTTCAAAACGATAATTCTGCATGCTGCTTAGAATCAGATCACGAATCAGTAGCTATTTAGGTCTATATTAGGGCGATATATCAATTATTTTGTTTAGTTATTATGGTTACTTGTAACAATCAAGGTGTTTGTTTTAAACTTCGCGTTTCAAAATTGAGATCTATTTTCCTATATTCGTGTTAAAGAATGTACAGGCTGAAACACATTTGGAATAGCACATTCCACACTTGCGAAAACATAACACTCGCCTTCGGCCGGGCTGCAAACTTTTCACTCTTGTGAAATATGGGTGTTCCACATCCTCTTCCAGAATGCACCGTTCTCTAAGCAATATCAAAACGAAAATTCACAAATAGATACCTTGATTGTTACATGTAACCATGGTAACTAAAACAAAATACTTGGTTTGGCTTAATATAAGCGTGAATGGTTTCTGCTTCGTCGAAAGTCGTGCAGGATAATAGGACAGCTAACACTTTAAAACATAGCTTATTAGATGATGAAAATATGGTAAATTATTGAGTAAGAAATGAGAAATTATCGTTTTTTATTTATAAAAACTCTTGATTAGTTCATTATTACAATTTTAGAATTGCAACATTTTGCTCTGTGAACGATTGCTACAAAACGGTACCGGCCATGATGGTTTTAAGAGTGACGACATTTGTTCTACTTAACCAATTTCTGCCAGTTCGATAATATTTATTTTTGGCTATTGTGTCTGCTGTTATACGATGGTGGTCCGATAAGTACTTAGCCTTATCGCCCGATGGCGCCACTATCGCAAGAGAGATTTACTATCGTGTAGAACATTTTCGTAGACGGCTATTGTCTAAATTTCAGCCGAATTGAACTCGTGGTTTTGTTTTCACCGCGGGTGAAAGCGGGCGTGTCCGCGGATTTTAAAAAAATGGAAAAAGAGTAATACCGTTCGGTGATTCGATTCTTGTTTTTGGTAGGGTAACCGCGCAGCGAAATCAAAGAGCGCTTGGATGCTGTGTACGGCGACTCTTCTCCTTCGATGGCAAACGTCAAAAATTGGTTTAACGAGTTTCAGTGTAGTCGCACGTGGGTTTTTGATGAGCCACGCCCAGATGCCCCGAAAACGGCTACTACGGAGGATAACGTGAAAGCTGTCGGCGCAATGGGTGCCGCGTTTGCTCAACAAGCGCAGCCGTGAGACCACTTCAGAGCAGTGTTTGGCTCTATTTAAGCGCAATCCGAAGGAGTTTCTGCCTCGTTTCGTGACCGTCGACGAAACTTGGATCCACTGGTATAAGCCAGACACCAAGGAACACTCCAAACAGTGGACTTCACTTGGTGAACATGCTCTGAAGAAGGCGAAGACTGTCCTATCGGCCGGAAAGATGATGGCCACCGTTTTCTGGAATTCACAAGGTGTGATCTGTATCGACTACCTGGAAAAGGACAAAACGTTCGCATGGCTGTACTATTCCGAATTATTGGGCCGTTGCGACGCCAAATTGCAGAAAAAACGGCCCCATTTGGCGAAGAAAGAACTGCTCTTCCACCATAACAACGCTCCGGCTCACACCTCCGCCCTCGCTACGAACTGCTGCCCCATCCACCGTATTTTCCAGATTTGGCCCCGTGTGACGTTTATTTATTTCCAAACTTGAAAAAGTCACTCACCGGGCAGAAATTTGGACCGAATGATGGGATCATCCTCGCCACTTCGAAAAAACGTATTTTTCAAACGGGTTAAAGAAGTTGGACCATCGCTGGGTCAAGTGTATTAAGTTAAAAGAAGACTACGTTGAGAAATAAATCGCCACTTTTTTAAAATAAATAAAGTACTGTGATGAGCAGCCGTAGTAATTAAATCCAGGTCAAGTCGATTAAATGTGATGCGCGACCAAAACCCGTTGTGACCATAACCAGTGATTGTATATAGTTTTTCAAAATTGTCGAATTTTGCTCATCTTTAAAAATTTTCGAAGAATAATTTACCTTCGATTTTCGGACCCAATTTGTCTACGTTGTGTTTAAATTATTTTATTTCAATAAATTGTAACCCCAGCTCGTAGGGTCGACAGGGAAGTGTTATCAAATTCAAACAACAATTGACCTCAAAGTTTTATTACAATTGGTCAAAAAATAAATCAACAAAATTTCAAGTTTGTGATTTTCAAGTGTTCTTAAACATAATACAACTAAATAAAAGTGAACCTGTTTGTTTCAACTTGTTTAAATTTGCTGGACACAGATCTAAGAAAAATATTTCTTTAGAAAATTAAGAGAATTCCTTAAGCACAATTAATCTGACATTCTTTGTCTAACTCTTTCGCTCGTATATGGTGCGTCGGTTATTAATTTCCCAAAGTTTATTTTCACCCTAATAATCGCAATGCTTTCCCCAGCTGGGCCATTTAGTTTGTACTCGAAGGTTTTCAAACCAAATGCAGCTAACTTTGTACCTGATTATCGTGGGTGTTCGCTGGTTAGTTTGTACACAGAGGTTCTCAAACTATTTTCAGGTGTCTGTTTTTATCGCTTCTTATTCAAGTATACTTCACATAGCATACAGTTTCCTGCTAAAGCTTTGAGCTAACAATATCCAAAGGATAATGCTACGAGAAAATGGAGCTCAAGCTTGGAAATAAAGTGGTGATTTATCGTAATAAATCAAATTTATAAATGTTCATTCAATCTTACAGATCTCTCGTTTCTCACTCTTTCTTTCTTTCCTTTGTTAACTTGTTCCTTTGTTTGTTTTTCTGTTTTTCTCATACCAAACTCAATCATTCGAACTCGAACTAGTGTCACAAAATAGACTAGAAATATTGTTCAAATTTCATAGAAACTTTCTGAGCAGAATTTTCCCTTGCAACACTACATCTACTTCTACGGCTACTGTTGTAATTGTAAGGGCGTCTTTCTGACTTAGAAAGTGGCTAAGCTTGACTTAGCACAAAATTGAAATTAAAGTTAGAAACTGGCAAGAAGTTCTCATTTCTTTCGTCAAAACATTTCCCTAACTAGAGCTGATGCTGATACTGCTCGTCCGCCTACGTTAGTAAATTTATGTTGACAGTAAATCTAGGCATGCGAATATAGATTAGTAATTTTGCAAAAGCTTCCCGATCGCGACGCGCGGTGTTGTAATTCTCCGTGGCCTATATAGGGGGTCCTTTTTTTTGGACGTGTAACCGATGAGGGGACCCACGGATAAGGCAGACCGGGCGAGTACACCAGAACAAGAACCAGAAGAGGTTACTACTCCTTCTAGGGTGTTAAGGCGTACGTTCCCGCGGAGCACACCCAGGGGTTCACATGTGTTGGGACTTTGTCTATGTCTGGAAAGTTCTTCAGACAACCTTCTTACAACACCGGTTCCGCTTTTCCTTGTTTTTCACGTTTCGAGAACTTACAGTACATCATCAGCAAATCCTAATATAGATGTCTGCTGTCAGTTACCGAGCCTGCGGTGATGGGTGTTATCGATTTTTTGAACCCCTGGAAACTCAGCTTCCAACAGCAGAACATCGAAGAACGACCTTAAGAAAATAGAAGATTTTTGAAGCAAATTTGCTTTATTTGTTTTTGTCTTTTTTTTTCTTTCTACTCTCTTTGTTTTTGTTTTTTTTTGTCTTTTTTTTTGTAACTGAGACTGGTAGTTGCACCAGTCAGCGGTAGGGTTTTTGGCCCAATAACAATTTTCTAACAACGACTTTCTCATTCATTCGGTTTGTTGTGGAAGTTTTAAATTCCTTTCTCTCTCTTTTTTTTTTGTACGCCCCCCAACCCCATATTGATCAAAATTAGGAACAAGTATTTTCTCAAATTTTAGGAAAAGTTAATTAAATCATATAAGAGCGAAAAACCATCAAATAAAATCATCGGACAATTTAAAATTTACTTGCCTATTTATCCCGTAGCAAACATCACATAAATGGCACAAGAACTTCACGTTGAACAGAAATAGAAGTTGTTTTTTTTTTTGTGTTCATTCACGTTAATTAGCACAAACAGAAGTAATTTTTTTATTTTTAAACTCCCGTATTTCGTACTCGTTTGCCTAACTAGTTTCATCGAAGTACCGTGTTTGACTATAATTTTTAAACTAATTTCATCGAAGTTTGGCACTTGACCAGAATTTTTAAACCAATTTCATCGAAGTTGAGTTCTTGACTATAATTTTTTTAAACTAATTTCATCGAAGTTCGTTATGTGACTATCTTAAAATTGGTCTTTCGTGTTTTATGTTCACACCCCCTACCCTTAACTTCTGGGGACCGAAAGACATCCTCTGTATCTCGCTAGAGGGCATGAGAATGCAGAATTTCTACTAATTTAAATATTTCTAATCCAAATTAGCACTTAAATCAATTTTGAAAAGGATTCTTAAAGTGCATATCAAACTGCAAACCCCTTTTGAATGCTGTCGTCCTTTTATCTTGCAAGTTTTACTTCGATAATTGAAATTTAAATAACTTACGTACGTGTTTATAAAGGCGTTTTTTGAACGTAAAATTTCTCCAGTCTAACACCACATGGCCTTACCGAGATATTTGCTACGGTCGTCGCCGTTATCGGCCCTTTACCCTTATTTACTACTCTACTTTTCAGCGGTACTTCAAAACTAACATGTTAATTTACTTAGTTTAGGTATCTGTGCTTGAAACAAACCAGGCCTAACAAATAACCCTTATATAATTTGTGAACGCTAAGAAATCTGTTTCTCACGCAAAACGTTATGTTACAAAAAAAATTTTATATAGTACAATATTTGTAGATTGAATATTTCCAAGAAAATATTGAATAAAATTCAATTAAATAAAACAAACGAGGAGATAGAACAGTTTAGTAGAACTCGACTCACCACAGTACTTATCGGAGCATCATCGTACTTTTTGTAGTTCTTTCGCTTTTTTGATGGAAATATGGATTAATTTAGTATTGTGTAAACGCATCGGCCCTAGTTGACAGTGTAGAGCCAGATTATTATTATTTGGCAACTCTGATGAAAAGTGTTCTTGGTAACATAAAAATTGTTCTATTTCGCCCTAGTAAATTTTGGCGACTAAAAAAAGGTTCATAACCATTTGACTTCATCTAAATATATTTTAATACTTAAATTAAAAAAAAAAACAAGCAAAGATACTGTTTACCTTAACAATTTTTTTCGTTGTTTTCCTTAACTACTTTACAAATATTTTTGACAAAAAAAACGGACATTCACCCTAAGAAATTTAAAGAACAAAAAAAGAGTTGTAAATATAACCTACCCATATTCGGGAAAACTGGGATATTGTGGACCGCCTTTTTATTTTGGTTAAAAAGTCGCAAAAAAATATTTTTTCTGAAAATTTCAAAGCTTGAATTTGTAGTACAACTAATGACCTGAGATGTAAAGAATTGAATGATCCATAATTCCAACAATACAAACTTCATGCAAAATTTCATGTTTGTGTCGAATATTTAAGCTCCAGCGAATATTATGAAGATATTCACCCGAGTTTATTCTCCAAAAGTGTGTTCCAATTAATGGAAACTGAAAGTGAAAATAAAATTTCGAAGTATCACACTTCTATTTGGTATCGAAGTGAGGTAACGGTTCGTGTACACAAGTCGAGTACTGAAGGGAAAATGAGCTTAGCATGAGACGAGCTGACGACATTTCTTTGTAGCTGTCAACCACTATTAGAGAAAAAAATATGAAGCTGATCCGCAATTCTCCGTGGTCCGTAATATCCCCCTCTCTCCTACATCCTCTGCTTTTTATCAATTTTAGTTCATCCTTACAAAGTAGGATTTCCGCCCCATACTAGTCACATCTCTTTTCCACCTGGCGCCTAGAGCTAGCGCACACTCGTCTAAAAGTATATTATATTTTTGTGAGAATCACTTAATTATTTATTTTTTATTGTTTGCTTATATGGTCAATAAGATAGGTGTAGCTTTTCTCATAATTATTATGTTATGGTTGTTATTTTGATTTGAAGTTTAAGTGGATTAATTTTATTTAACTAAGTCGGATAATGTAATACCAATATTAAAGTGATATTCACTGAAATATAACATATTTTTAATTAATGTGTTGGATCTCCCTTTGCAATTGTAACCAAATTTTTCTCTTTTTAGTGTTACCTAAAAGTCTTATAGGAAATTACTGTGGGGTCCTTACAGTTGTAGACATTATGTGTAACAACGGAAACTCATTATTTTATATTAAAATTGTAACGTATGATACCGAATGTTACTTATGTTTGTCTGGTTTTTCTACAAATTACACCACCATCTATTTGAACACGGAGGCCCCTGTTTTCGCGCCAAGTTAAATAGGTAAATTCTATTTTACATATTTTATCGTATAAAGCGATTTTAATTAAGGGAAAACAAATTTTTATTGACAATAAAGCGGTATAAACATTTTAACTGAATTTAAAAATAAGAATCAAATACCCAAATATATTCGGTCTCGTCTCCTAAATAGAACAAAATGTAAATGTAGTACCTTCATTCTAGGCGATACGATTACATATTTTAAAGAAACAGACAAAACATAAATCTCGTTTTGCCCTTACAGTCCCGGCTGCGTGTGCACCTTGGCTCCCAATATATTTTAGTCTTTGTTTCTGTGGAATGCGTTAACAATTTTAACTTTCTAAGAAAAAAAGTATTTCGCGAGTGCGTGTTATGCCCCGAAACATTTTTAAAAGACCTCAAAGTCGGTCGCGATCCCCTTTAAATTAAAGAGGCATCTACGAGGGAAAATGCATTACAAAAATTTAATGTTACAAAAATTGGAAACCATTAATTCACCAAAAATAAACGCATAATAGTACGCCGTTCAAATTTTGCATAAGTAGCTTATATTAACAAATACGTCAACTACAGAAACCAAAACGTTTCCAATTATTACCATTAAAAAGATACAAATTTACTGTTCCAAAAATTTCAAACTTTGAAATCGCCAAAAATCAACGCTTAATCGCACATTTTTCTAGACTTGTACTAATACCTTATATTAATCAATACGTCGATATTTAAGTGAACACATTTCTACCTCTAACGATTAAAAAGATAAAAATTTAATGTTACAAAAATTCGAAACATTAAATCAACAAATATAAACGCATAATCGTACGTGGCTAAGATCTTGCATAAATAGCTTATATTATTAAACACGCCAATTACTAAAATTAAAACGTTTCTACTTATTACCATTAAAAAGATAAAAAATTTATGTTCAAAAATTTGAAACTTTGAAATCGCCAAAAATCAACACTTAATCGTACATAATGCTAGACTTGTACCAATGACATACTATAATCAAAACGTCAATATTTAAAGTTCAAACATTTCTAACTTGAACATTTAAAAAGATAAATATTTAATGTTACAAAAATTCAAAACCGATATTTCACCAAAAATAAAGCATAATCGTACGTCGCTCAAATCTTGCATAAATAGCTTATATTAACAAGTACGTCAACTACTAAAATCAAAAGTTTTCTACTTATTACTAATAACAAGATAAAAATCTAATATTCCACAAATTTGAAACTTTGAAATCGTCAAAAATTAAAGCTTAATTGTAAATTTTTCTAGACTTCTACTAATACCCTATAATAATTAATACGTCGAAAAGTTACATTTTAAATGTAACAAGAATTGAAACTTTCGATTCATGAAAAATTAATGCTTCGTCGTAAAATTCTCTAAATTTGTCAAAATTCAAAAGTTACTATTTAAGATTTAAAAGTACCCTATCCGATAGATTTTGTCCCGTAGATTACGAATATGAAAACCAAATTAAGCTACGATTTTTGGTTTGGAAGATATGAGAGTCTAAAGTTACGAAAAAAGCTCAAAGGGGGGACCCTTGATACAAAACTTAAAAAAATTTGCATTTTTTGAAAGTGAGTTTAATGCATTTTCACAGGGATTTCGGACGTAGAATAAGTATTTGAAAACCAAAATAAGCTACGACTATCCGTTCGCAAGATACAAGCCCCGAAAATTTCGAAATTTTCAAATTTTCTAGGGGCAAATTTTAAAAGTTTTTATTTAAGATTTAAAAGTAGATTTTGTCTCGTAGATTCCAAATTTGAAAACCAAATTGAGTTACGACTTTTGGTTTAAAAGATATAAGAGTTTAAATTTACGAAAAAAGTTCAAGGGGGGACCCTTCCTACAGAACTCGAAAAAATTTGTATTTTTCGAAAATGAGTTTATTGCATTTTTATAGAGTTTTCGGGACATAGGATAAGAATTTAAAAATCAAATTAAGCTACGACTATACGTTAGCGAGATACAAGCCTCGAAAGTTTCGAAATTTTCAAATTTTCTAAGGTCAAAATTCAAGAGTTATTATTTAAGATTTAAAAGTATTCTATCCGATAGATTTTGTCATGTAGATTACGAAACCATCGAAAGGATAGCAGGGGAAGTAATTCCCAAAAGGAGAGGAAATAAGAAAACAGTGCCATGGTGGACTCCAGAGAAAGGGAAGAAAAGCTAGAAGTTTATCGGCAAAAGAAAACCGAATTTAAAAAGGAAACAAAAAACGCAAAATTGAACTGATGGCGGGAGCTCTGTAGTAGAAACCAGTGGCAGAGTCCGTGGAAAGGAGCATATAAATAATAAGAGGAAAAAAGAAAAGTAACATACTGATGCAAAGCGTACGTAAAAAGAATGAAGAATACACGAAAACGGCTGAAGAGACAGCAAAAAATTGCTGATGAAGTACTTTCCAAACAAAGATAAGGAAAGTGAATCTGATGAGCAAGGGGGTAATCAGACAAAGGGTTGAAAATTTAAACGAAGGAGAGAATGATCAGGAATTCTTAGAAAAAGAAATAATAAGGATAATAAAAGGAATTAGTGCAAAGAAAGCTCCATGAATAGATAAATTAACCTCCGATATTATCAAAGAAGCAGTTGAAGTCAAACCAGAAGTATTTGTTGATTTATTCAATAAATGCCTTTAAAAAGAAGCATTTTCTGATATCTGGAAAAAGCAGGTAATCAAGCTGATCCCAAAAGGAAGCGATAAAACCAAACACAGACCAATCAGTCTTATTCCAGTACTTGTGAAAGTGCTGGATGACCTGATAGCGAGCAGAATTGAATACCATATAAATAAGGGCAGAGGAAAGATTCACAAGGATCAATATGGATTCGAGAAAGGGAAAAGCACGGAAAATGCTATACAAGAGGTAGTTAAAGAAGTTAACTTGCTAAGGAAATACAAGAATATTGCACAATAATATCATTGGATATAGAAGTAGAGTTTGACAACGCATGGAGGCCAAAAATAATAAATGAGATGATAGAATATGAATGTCCGGATAATTTAGTTAAACTGGCAAAAGACTATTTTAGAAATAGAATAGCAATAATAAAGGAAGAAGGAGTAGAAGTAAATAAAATAGCAGACCTGGGATGCCCCCACGGATTGAAGTCTGGACCGTTGTTTTGGAAAATATTTTACAATGATATATTTAAATGCGAGCTGCCAAATGGGTGTCGCATCATAACATATGCTGATGATACGGCACTTATCATAAGGAATAACACATGGAAGGGAACAAAACAAGCGGACGAAGAAGCACTGATAATCCTAGAAGCCTGGGCCCAAAGGAGGAGGGTGAAATTCAACGCAGAGAAAACGGAAGCTATATTTTTTGGACAAAGCTCAAATCAACAAGAGCCGACTTTCAGGATGGGAAGTGACAGAATAAGGTGCAAAAAACGCCTAAATATTAAGGAATTATATTAGATACAAAATTGAACGATAAGGAACATATAAAATACGTAAGAGGGAAAGCAAAGAACATAGCACAGAAAATAAAAGCTGCTGCGGCCCTAGACTGGGGTCTTAAAGGAGAAACGTTGCATCTATCTACTAAGGGGCGATCGAACCCACAGTTTATAATATTTTTGATTTTTTATTAATAATTATTGCTTTTTTGGTAACTGTACTTTTTATTATCAAAAGTTATGGTACTACTATAATTTTTTTGTTTAAAAATAAAAAAATAGTTCATTTGACACGACCAGTGTGTTGAAGCAGTGGAGGCCAAATAGCTAGGTGCCATAACCCTTACTTCAAGACTAGGATAAAGCCGGACGTACAGCTGCCCCACCTGGAACACCCAGACCAACCAGTAAACCTTGGGGAAGTTCTATCTATCATAAGCCCCAAGGAGGTCAAAGCAAGGGTCTTTCGCAATAAACCAAGTAGTGCAGTCGGACCAGATAGTGTTACGCCCAAACACGTGAACCACTGGCAAGAAATTAAAGTCCTGCACTTGCTATTTAACTACGCTTTATACTGCGGGCGACAGCCAATACAATGAAGGACGAATTGCACATCCCTCCTTCTAAAGAAAAAAAGAACCCTGAACAAGCCGAGAATTATCGGCCCATTACGATTTCCTCTCTTCCGAGTCGACTTTACTGGGGTTTGATCGACCAGAAATTGAAAGAGCATGTGCAGTTCACATTCCGCCAAATGGAGTTCGTCAGCGAAGCGGAATTTACATCCTTAACGAGTTGCTGCAGCACTAGAAGGGCAACCATAACAACCTGGTCGTAGTGCAGCTGGACGTGTCTAAAGCCTTTGATACAATTCTTCATGAAATGAATGGGCCTGCACTACGTAAGAAGGGTCTAACAGAGCAAGTGGTGCGACTTTTGATGGGCTCATACAAGGATGTGAAAACGGTCATCAAGCAAGGTACAGGCGAGGTACCTATGCAATTCTAGCGGGGGGTAAAGCAGGAAGACCCGCTATCATCCTTCATTTTCAATGCAGTTTTGAAACCCCTTTTGCTGCAGCTGAAAAACCGGCCGGGGTATGGGTTAGGGGAGCTTGCGAGTGTCTCCGCGATAGTGTTCGCAGATGACCTGATATTATTAGCGAACAACGTACCACAGGCAACGACTCTGCTAAGAGATACTGAACCATTTCTAGATGGACGAGTTATACCATATATTCATCTTTTGACGACACTTATCGGTAGAAAAAAATCACTAGGCAGAAATTCAAGTATTCACCAAAGTGATAAGATAATTACACTCCGATGAATAACAGGATGTTTGTCATCTTAAGTGCAGTAATGTCGAGCCTCGGATAATTGCTAAGAGCTTTTGTCCATGGGTTTATTACAACCCGGATGTTTAGTGGATGTTTGCCATCAACAGTCTTAATTGCGTTTTACTTTAATGGACTTGCAATTCAGATGGACAAAGAATGATAATTGCATTCCTTCGAAGAATAGAATTTGTTGGGGTAGTAAATTAAATCTTAATGACAAACGCTTCCCAATAAAAGGCCTCTGTAGACAAACAAGAGGCAATCCAGTATCAGACACAAAAGGCCTAGCCTTTTTCGAAAGTTTTGCCCAGTGATTTTATAACCGACAGTGAAACCGCAGTGCTATAAACCCTTAGACTAAAAACACACTTCGATATTTTTTACCAAATTTGCACGGCCCCGGAATCACTAGGAATGAAACTATCAGCAGCAAAGTGCTGCAGCTTCAGTATCATTCCAAAGACTCCTGGCACATAGCAGATACAGGCATGGCGCTAACGAGTGGGAAAGGAATTCCAGTTGCGACAACGGATTCTAAGATTGACTACTTGAAAATAAAAATATCTCTTTGGTCTGAAATTTTGTTAGAGGGCCTAGAAGAACACTTCAGACACACGCTTCATAGGGTCAAGCGATTGTCTCTAAAAACTCAGCAAAAACTCGATCTTATCTCCACATACCTAGTCCCACACCATTTTTATCCGAGGTGGTGGCAATTTTACCAGTAACGCTGATCAGGGAACTAGGCCAGAAGCTAAAGGGAGTGATCAAGAAAATTTTTCACTTGGCGGAGTCTACCACGGGTGGACTCATATACTGCGCCAAACGAGACGGGGGACTAGGTATACCCAAACTGGAAATTATCGTCACCAGTTTCAGTTTAAAAGACGGGATCCGATATTTACAGAGCGCTGACCCCGTAAATACAAGCTCTAGCGTTAGGCATAGGTATAGAAAACCATCTCAGACGCCTAGCCAACGCTACACGTATGTTAACTTGGCCCATTCGTAGCTCTCGCGAAGTGGATCAATATATGATCAGGGCCAAGAAACAAGAGCTTTCAAGATGAACATCGCAAGGTTTGCAAGGCAAGTTGGTTAGTTCCTTATCCGAAAACAAAATTGCCAATGACTAGCTCATCCAAAGCTCCTAAAGCCAAGCAGTTTCACAACGGCCTTTAATATGCGAACAAATACTGCAGCAAATAAGGTGATGTTAAATCGTGCGATACCAGAGGCGGACACACTGTGCCGAATATGTAAGGCTCAGCCTGAGACACTGGGCCACTTCTTAGGACAGTGTATGGTTACAAAAACCCTTAGAATTCGCCGACATGACGAAATAAAGGAAGAACGAAGTTATAAAAAGGGACAATCAGGTAGCAGTCATCAAGGAGCCAGCCATTAGACTCCCAAACGGCGGGAATATCAAACCTGACCTAGAACTAAAGAGCCAGGGAAGGATCTTAGTGACCGACGTCACAGTCCGCCACAAGGATGAAGACTATCTCGCCCAGGGACGTCAAAGAAAAATTGACAATATACCTTTGATACCTGAACTTCTGGTGAAATTAGGAGCTTCCTCAGGATCTGTCCTACCGATAGTGATAGGTACGAGGGGGGCAATGCCCAAGGAGGCGGTCAGTTCTCTTGCCAAGTTAGGCATTTAAGACCGTTCAACGTTATTGACTATTTCGTCGTTAATAGCGTTACGTAGTTTTGTAAACATCTATCACACGTTTATGGACTACGACGCCCGCCCTCGACCTAGGCGGAATTAACCGCATAGGAGGAAAGTCTTGGCGAACTAGCTCGCTGGTTATCTATTTTAAGATGTGTTTATGTATACATATATTTGTCTACATGTTGTCCGTACGCTTTAGGCAGCCATTTACACTGTCTATAGCACCTAGTGCATGGGTTCCCTCTACAGCCCTACGCCCAGATTTTAAACACATTAACCTATTTATTATTTTATTCTACTTGTTTGTGTTAGGTCCTAATTTATTGACTTTAAAGTGGCTTTGCAGCTGGGAAGCCACTGATACCAACGGTGCGAGTCGAGGAGATTGAATAGGGTCGATTGACTCTCTGGCGCGGAGCCGGCATGCGACGGTATCCCGCATGTCAAGGCGGACGCCTCCACGTGGCTCCCCGCGGGAGGGACTGCGGTAGTCGTGCGCCGCAGTTTCCCTGCGAAGTTCCGTTCCTCAGTCGAGGACTCCGTTAGATAATTTTTTCTCCCGTACACTGGAATCCCTTGGCAACAAGCAACTAGGTTTCCTCTGCGGGGATCAGGCCAGGAGTGCTAAATAGTAGTGGCGAGAGATTGGATAGACAGAGGCTGCGGGTTCTTGTTATGGTATCAAAGCAAATACCAGTAGGAGCCATTGACTCTCTGGCGCGTCAGTTTTAGGGTGACCCCGTCCCTATGGCGAGGAAAATACATGTTGCTGCAGCAATAGTAGTAAAAGTGTATCAGAGGGCATACACTGTGCTCAAATTGCATGGACAAGAGCCCCCACTGCCAGACATGTCGGTAACCCAGAAGTTCTGCAAGATGCTTACTGCTGGAAACAATTTATTCAGAAATCAACTTAACAAGTAAGAACACAGACCATAAGTGTTTTTATAAAAGTAAGGAATGAGTCGACAACAACCACGAAAAAATTTGCAAGTATGTTACCAGGAAATGTCCCTTTAATGTGGAAGATTATTGCATAGGGCAGGGTCCTACAAAAGACACTCTTTCTCACTGCAAACAGCAGCATGAATGCGACGTGCATATTTCAAATAATCATGAATTTACTTTAAATAATTTTAAAAATATCGACGATGGTTATAATTGTTTTGTATTTCTAGCGTATGGAAATTTTTTTAAATTTCTCTGGGAAGTAGAAACCGATGGTGATTGTAAGGGGATCAAGTTCGTTCTCAACTATTTAAGGGACAAGAAGGATGCAGAACGGTTCTCCTATGTAATTTAATTTGGGGTTAACCAAAGAAAGTCGTTTACCATGAGACTCAAATGCCAACCTTATTGCAAGGGTGAATTTGTCTTTGAAAACGATTCCTGGTTTGTAACGAATTTTTCCTCGATCAGTAGGTATTGCGACCCAGATGGAAGACCAAAATTTTTCATTAAAATTAGAGATTGATTATTGGACATTGTGTTAACAGGCCTTAATAATGTTCTTCCAATCATCTCTGTCTCTAGCTGCCATTCCCTGATTTAAAATTATCTTCTGATTTAAGTCCTTCTGTACTGCATCGGTCTACCTTTCTGTCTTTTTCTCTCTGAAATCACCCCGCCGCAGTTCTTAACAAATTTGCCTTCGATTTTCTCTGTATTTTCTTTGCAAAGTATTGGTATTTTCATTCATGTTTTATTGACTGTTTCTTCGACAGTTACTCCGTCCACTGAAACTTTGGAATTTGGAAAGTGACGACTTTCAAACACTTTTTAAAAATTTAAAGATTTCGATTTTTTTGGAATATTGTAGATATAAGTAAAACGTATAATATAGTTAAAAACCGAGTGGTCGACAGCGGGATTTGAACACGCGACCCACCACGCTGGAAGCAATCATCCTATCGATTGCGTTTTAAGCTCTTGTTGAATTAAAAGTTTCTCCTTACACTTACAATATAAATATAAGTTAAATTGACTACGTGGAAAATGTGTATACTCTGCATTGTTTAGATTCTTTTTTAACTTGATTATGCGGCGCGCGAGATTAAAAAAGAAAGCTCGTTCCCACAATATCACAGTCAACAGACAAAGGCATAATAAACAAGGATTTGAACTAAAAATATTAATTTTAATTTTTAAATTATGAAATTGTTATTCCTGATATTATAATTAATTTGATCTTTTTGTGAAACGCATTGGTCCATGATTATCTTCAAAATTTAATATATTTGTCCCCCGAAACCAAGCAAATTTAAAAAGTTTTTTTTTTTGGTTTTAGGAAACAGGATTTGTTTATCAGTTAATTGAAATATTCAAATAAGCACTGTTATGTCATAGTTTTAAGTTTTCACTTCTGTAGGCAATCCCCATAAAAGGTCCAATTTTTTTCTTCTTCAATCTTTGCTTTCTAAGTGATATTTGAAGAGAAAAAATTTGAAAATTATGGAGAATTTGAAAAATATTACGCCAGTCAAAATAATAAAAGAAGATCAGCATTTTCAGAAAAAAAAACAAATTACAAGAAAATGTCGGCATTTTTGAAAAAAACAAAAGTTGCAAAACAAAGTTAAAATTTTCAAAAAGGTCAACATTTTCAAAAGAAAGGCAAAGTGTAGTGAAAAAGTTGAGATTTTGAAGAAGAGTTGTCGACATTTTTAAAACCGTCGAAAGTTTCAAAATACAAATTTTCAAAATACCTCTAAATTCTCAATAATTCAAGTTTTCGACATAGCCAAAATTCTTGACAGTAAAAATTTTCGAAAAACTTAGAAAAACGCGGAATGTTGTAAAAAGCTGAAAAAAACCTTCACTTCCAAAAACACGAAAATGTTCGACTCAAATAGAAGTAATTTCGAAAAAAAGTCAAAATTTTGATGAACCAAAAATTTAAAAACCAGCCAAAATTAGCAAAAGAGTCAAAAATTTGAAAAAGTCTAAATTTCGGGAGTCAGAAGAGTGTAAAAATTCGACGTTTTCAAAAAAAGACCAAAATTTAAGATGTCCAAATTTTAAATTAAAAAAGGAAGAAATATCCAAATTACAGTAAAAATAAAGCCAAAATTTAAAAAAAAAATCGAAATGCTACAAAAACGTTAAGATTTTGAAGAAAGGTTGTAGAAATGTTCAAAAATGTCGCAATTCTGAAGAAATTTAAATTTCCAAGAAACCAAAATGTTTAAAATATACAAATTGTTAAACACTCAAATTTTTGAGAAAAAACCAAAGTTTGTAACTTTTTAACTACGGAAATATTCCAACAAAACTGTCAATAGAAACGCAAAAATAAATGCTGAAAAAGTAACTGTAAACATACTTTGTGTGACATGATTTTACGACATAAACGTCAATAAATGACACCCAATTCTAGCTTAATTTGTTCAACTATTTATTGACGCCACTCGTATTTCACGAAAGAGTCGTTCATTATCATCAAGAGTCAAAAATTATCAGAAAGTTAAAAATTGGGAAGTCTAAATTTCGGAAAGTAATCAAAATTTTTAAAACAAAATTAAAATTTACAAAAAGCATCAATAAAAATAATATAATAAACAATAAAATATCGAAATCTTAACAAAAAAAAATTCTAAATTTTCAATAAAGGCGAAATTCGAAATTTCAGGAGAAAGTCGAGATGTTGAAGAAAGTTTGCAATTTTAAAAATTGCGAGATTGACAAAGTAACCCCAAAATCGACAAATAATTAAATTTTTCGAAAAGTCTAAATGTTTAAAAAGAGAGAAATTAGCAAAACCGTCGAAAATTTGAAAAAAGGTTTAAATTTTGAAAGTCAAAATAATAAAAAACGGTTGACATTTTCAGAAAAAAAAATAAAATTTTAGAAAATGTCGAAATTTTAAAAATGGAAGAAATGTCCAAAACTAGGTCAAAGTTTCAAAAAAAAGTCGTGATTTTAATGAAGGGTCGGGTGTTCCAGCTTTAGGAAACTAGAACACCCGGGAAACCGGGCGTTCGTTTCTTAAAACTGGGGGGGGCAAGAACTGAATGTCTATGCCGTTCTGGTGGCCATGGCTTCTGGGAATGGTATAGGCTTTACACAAATAAACCTCCAACACTGTCGAGCGGCGACTGCTAACCTATGTCGTTTGCTCGACAGACATGGAGAAATTATAGCCCTTATACAAGAACCGTGGATATATAACAATATTGTCTGCGGTCTAGGCAAATTAAGTGAAACAGTTTTCTACCTCAAAAATGGGGACAAGCCAGGAGCTGTCATATATGTCCCGAAACTACTGCAAGCGAATATCCTACCCCAATTCTGCTCCGGAGATCAAACAGAACTTGCGCGTCGAGAAGGGAAAATATCACTTGTAATAGCATCGACCTACCTACCAATAGATTCGAAAGGACCATCACCCTCCGAAGAAATGGCAGGACTGATCGACTTTTGTGAGGCAGGTAATGTAGATCTTATAATTGGATGTGACACAAACGCCCACCATACAGCTTGGGGGAGCGAAACAAACAACCCTCGAGGTACATCTTTACTACAATTCTTAAGTAGTACCAAATTAGATATACTCAATAGAGGCAGTGCCAGAGTGTTATCGGCATCACCCTGGTGTCTATGAGTATTACCAAAATTATAAATGGCTGGCATGTATCTAAGGAGGCAACAATGTCTGACCATCAATATATAAAATTCAATATTTTATGTTGTAGGTTGAAACCCAAACCGTACAGGAATCCCAGAAGCACCAACAGGGAGGACTATAATACCCGTCTAAAAAGGCTCCTAGGGACTGTAGAAACCCCACAGAGAATCGGGACAGTTGAACTGATCGAAAAATACGTCACTTTAGTGCGAAAAAATATCATTACAGCATATGAAAAAGCTTGTCCAATGAGAACTGAACTTCGAGAAACCCGGGCAACCCCTTGGTGGAACAGGCAACTCGAAAAACTTAGATCTCAGGCAAACAAGCTCTTCAACAAAGCGAAGAAGACAAAACTGGTATGTGACTGAGAGGCTTACCACAACCACCGGAAACAATTCAAGAAACTTATTTGCAAGAGACAAAGGGAAAGGTGGAGAGAATTCTGTAGTGACGTAGAGTCTACTACATCAGTTTCCCGTCTGAAAAAGATACTCTCGAAAGATCCAAACCAACAGGTAAGCATGATAAAGCGGGCCGGCGGTACATATAAATCTTTCCAGGATGCCGTGTTATACCAGGCCATAAGTGGCAAGGGCACTCAGCCTCTCACCGTAGAAATAGGGATTGCGAGCTGGCTGTTCAGATGGTAACTGACACAAAAGTAAACTGGGCCGTACAATCGTTTGTTCCCTTCAAATCGCCCGGGTTGGACGGTATCTACCCTGCCCTGCTTCAGTGGGGAATGGTGTGGATACAAAAATACCTGGTGCAAATTTTCAGGGCGTGTATTGCCTTTAAATACATACCCCGAGAATGGAGGGAAGTCAAAGTAATTTTTATTCCAAAACCGGGTAAACCTCAAGGTGCGGCTAAATCATGTCGCTCAATCAGCCTAACGTCTTTCCTACTGAAGACGTTGGAGAGGTTGTGCGACAGACATATAAGGGATAGCCTCGATATACACTACCCCTTACATTCAAATCAGCATGCTTTTACTTCCGGCAAATCTACCGAAACTGCGCTACATTCAGTAGTTAGCAGGGTCGAGAGATCGCTAGAAGTAAAAGAACACACCCTAGGTGTATTTCTGGACATAGAAGGTGCTTTTGATAGACCTAACTTCAATAGCATTTCTTCGGCGCTTGAGCGTAGTGGTATTGAACCCGCCTTGCGGAAACTCATACGACATATACTTGAGTGGCGAGCAATACAAGTTACAGTAGGAGACTATACGGTCAGAGGAATCGTAAATAAGGGAGGTCCGCAAGGGGGTGTATTATCCCCCCTTATATGGTTAATCATAGCGGATGACCTTATCCGAAAACTCAATGATCGGGGTCTCTATACAATTGGCTACGCAGATGATATAACCATTCTGCTTTCAGGTAAACACGAGGAAGTACTCTTCGAGTTAATGCAAGACGCCTTATACATAGTCGAGAAATGGTGCAAAGAACATTCCCTAGCAGCAAATCCTGCAAAGACGGAAAAGGTTCTTTTCACAAATAAAAGGAAATTAGCGCGATTAAAATTTCCCAAACTCATGGGAACCTAACTCGGGAACTTGACAGCAAACTGAGCTGGAAGTACCACATTGAAAATAAATTAAACAAAGCTTACAAGATCTTCTGGCAATGCCGTGGGGCCATCGGGAAGTCTTGGGGGTTATCCCCTAAGATGACCTTTTGGCTATACACGGCAGTCATCAGACCAATTGTAAGCTACGGAGTTATAGTTTGGTGGCCAAAGACAAAGTGCACCACTATAAAACAAAAGCTAAATCACATCCAGAGACTAGCGTGTCTGGCAGTGATAGGAGCAATGAAATCCACTCCAACAGCAGCAATGGAGGCGATCTTGTGCCTGCCACCTCTCGATATATTTCTTGAGGAGGCGGCAGAGGCTTTTGCTCTCCGTTTGCGAGCAGGAGGAATGTGGAATACGGTAGGCGCATAATGGAGGAGGCGCTCCAAAAGGTACCTATTCTGGATGCGCCGATGGACCATCTACTGGTGAAATATAACTTCACAAAATCCTACCGTATAAAAATGGATGAAGTACAAGCAAGGATACCAGACGTAAGTATATACACGGATGGATCGAAAACAAATACGGGCACTGGAACAACAATCTTCTCGGAAGACCTGAACCTAAATGTATGTATTAAGCTAGATAAATACTCAACAATTTTTCAAGCGGAGATGTTGGGAATTTTATATAGCGCCGAACAAATGACGCAACTGAACATCACAGAAAAATATATCCAAATAAAGACGGACAGCCAGGCAGCCCTTAAGGCCCTGAGGAATGTGAAAACACACTCAGTGCTGGTATGGAATTGCCACCTAGCTCTAGAACGTCTATCACAAGAGAATGCAATTGATCTAATATGGATCAAAGGACATTCTGGAAAAGGGGGAAATGAACGCGCTGACAAACTGGCGAGGAAGGGTTCGGAGGGACAATTCGTTGGACCAGAACCAACCCTTCCCTTGGCAAGATCAACCGTAAGATCCCTACTTAACGAAGAAATTTATCGTAAACACAAAGCCTTATGGTTAGAAGCTTAAGCAAATATTAAGGCTAGCAGGTCAGCATTTTCCTTGGAAGTAGTGGCAACACTGTTGTTGGTGGTGATAAAGGTGGAATATTTAAAGATGCAAAATTTTTTCCAATCTACTTTGCAAATCCCCAAAAGGAGTTGGAACTGTTTGTTTAGTTGATAAGCCTCTGACGCATATTACAATCGAAATCATTTTTCTCATCAATAACCTGCTTAAAAAAATTTCTGCATTTACAAAGGCAATCCGAGTCTCGATTGAGAGATTATTTCGCCAACGACGATATACGCGATTTCTTCAGGAGACAGCCCGAGCACATTTTTTGCTGAACCAAGGTTTGTTGGCGGCAGACTTCTTTTGGGAATGGAAAATTAAGCATTTTATACCAACCAGGATAGTTTCAGTGGTGCATTCGATGACTGAGAAAGGGTTGTCTGAGTAAAAGCAGACTTTTTGCAATGGGAAAGATGCAAAGAAGTCTACTAATTTTTCCCAGTTTGAATTTGGAGAATTTGTAAGAAAAAGGTAGAGTAGATTAGGTTGATTGGTTTCTAAAGGATAAATTCTTTTCGGTTCTTCAATCAATTGCAATAGTCCATAACTGATGGCGAAAGCCTCTGCAACCCTTCCCGCGTCGTTTGTTTGGTTAATACACTCCAGGCGTAAACAGGCCTTTTCACCTGGCCTGTGACAGCTAGGTCTGGGCTGCTAGCAAAGCTCTGCCAGTGAAGGGGCGTATATTCAAATGACACATAAGAACAGTGCCTTCCACAGCCATTAGCCCTGGGAATATCATGTAATCCATTTAACGTTGCGGTCGTCTATTCGTAGGAAAAAAACCTTAACCAGGGGATATTCCATATCACAGGTCACCAAGAAAGATAACCGCAGCCTTTGGATAATTCGCCTGTAGGTGATCGAAGGTTACGAAAAGATAACAGAAGATATTTTTGTTTAAGCAATTGTTTGGAGACAGATAAAGTAAACAAATAAATATTACTTTACTTTTGAAGCAGGTTTTCAGCCAAATCGCATCATAATCAACAGTTTTCAGTGCTCGATTTTGCAAAAGACAGGTCAAAAATTTGTGTGCGGATTGTAATTAGGGCAAAGCAAAGGGACCGTATTGATGGATGGGGAGTCTTGGGTTTCTACCAGAGGGATCGTAGGGTCTTTCATTTTGAAGGTGTTGATGAACCGAGTTTAGATTTGATTTTAGCCCCCAAATGTTACAAAACTGATTTTTGAATGAATTATTTGAAAGAGACTTGGCTCGTAGCACATTAAAATTTTCCGTTGATTTTGGATTCCTGCTCACACCCTTCAACCGGACATCCAAAGAAGAGGGTAGTTTAAGTCCAGAATTTTTCGTAAAAAGCAGAGGTGATGAAAAATGAAAATAAATAAAATGACAGGATGAGTAAATAAGAATAATAGGAACAGATTCAAGTGTCAGAGACAGAAACGTAATATAAGCTTTATTTCACCGCCTTCTAGTGACACGTGGGCTGGTACTTCCTTAGCTGACTGAAGGGTCCAGTCTATTACCGGCTACTACTTGAACTTTGCCCTCAAGATTTAGCTCTTCAATTGGAAATTCGATAATTTGACCATTGTGCTTGAAATTTGATGTCTTCGTGGACAAAATTATAACAGAAGGTGACAGTTTTGTGTATTGTTACGACCCTGAGACCACCCAAAGTTCTCAATCAAAAACAAATGGCTCTCCTCGTCTAAAGAAGGCATGTCAGATAAAATCGAACGTAAAGGTCATATTCATTGTTTGTTTTTTTGATAGTGAAGTCACAGTACGATCAGAGTTCGTTCCCAGGGGAACAACTGTAAATTTCAAATCTTACAAGGGTGTGCTGCAACGTTTGCCAAACGGAGAAAAAGACCAGAAAAAGACGCTTCTACATCGCGACAATGCACCGTGCCACAATTCCGTTCTGATTTTTGGTCGAAAAGAAAGTTCCTTTCTGTCAACATTCGACTTACTATCTGGATTTGGCACCATACTACTGTTGATTTTTCTCTAAAATGAAAACTGTTCTAAAAGGAAAACTTTTTGACGCCGTTCTCGACATGGAAATAGCCACGACGAAGTAGCTCAAAGCCCTGTCGGGAGAAGTCTTACACAAGTGCTTCCAATCAGGGAATCAACGTTGGGATAGTTTAACATTAGCACCATCATACAACAGTCAGATCGAAATCCAAGGTTAAATAGCGGCAAATGTTGTGCTTGTTTAGGAGTCCTTTACCTATATCGGTTACAATTTCGGAAGCTTATACTCAAGGACATTTACCAGGTAATGTTTGTAGATAATTAAATATATTGTTCTACTAGGTCCTGCACCGGTATCTCTGGAAGAACCGGGAGCTTATGCTCTAGGACACTAATTTGTACATTTTTAGTAATGTCGAAAAAAGATCGACATTTAAAAAGAACTTTTTTTTCCAAAAAAAATTAACTACGTCGCTTTACTCTACGTAAAAAGCTCTATAAATATCGTTAAGAGTTAGAGAGAGGTTAGCCTCCGAGTCTTCTAGTAAGAAGGATAAGGCTACTCCTTTGGATTCCAATGCTAAGGATCCTCGGATGTCGCTCATCCATAACCAGGGTGAATAACAGTGGGCTGACAAGATCAGACCATTCATGAATTGGATCGGCAGAGAGATTCGGCTTCTAGGTTGATAATGATCGAGGAATTTGTCACGTTTTCCATTATGTTTATGACTAGGAGCGTAGCTATCTTGAGTCATTTTAATTGTCTCAATGCGAACCAATGTGACACACCATCAGTGTAGTTTGGGGCAATGGCGAAATGGGATTTGCTCTGGGATCGTCGAGTCTGAGAGTAAACCTCGAGGATGAGGCAGTTGACCATCGATGTTAGTAAAACGTAGCTGACTGGAGTTTGGAGAAACGAATACTGTTAACCCGGAAGCCTGTACTCGATGAAGCCGCATTAGAGATGAGCTGATGGTAACCAGCCCCCAATTTCCTGGATTTCTTCTGTTCCCATATTGGTATGAGAATCGTCCTAGATGTTCTCCAGGTAATCGGGACCATTCCTGCATAAAAGAGTGTTTTAAATATGGCAGAAGTTTTTCCATTATTTTGACATTTTTTATCCCATCTTGAACTTAAACATTAATATTTACAAAATAGCTTAACTTCCGTATTTTCAGAAAGAAGATCAAATGTCGATGAAAATTAAATATATTCAAGAAAAACTTGATTTTTTTTTAAATTATAGAAACAAGTTTGAATTGTAAATTTTTATAAGACTTCGAATATTCCAGTTTTTGTTAAAAATTTCCAAGAGGTGAAGATTTGAAAATATATATATATATATTTATATACAGGCTGGACCATAAGTAATCGTACACAGAGCAATGGTGGATTTTTCAAATAAAAATAATGTGATTTAGCTACATTTACCTTTTACCAAAAGTTGATATTAACAGAGATACAGAGTGTCAAAGTTGAAAAAAAAATCGATTTTTTCGTATAATTATGTAATGAACTGTAATATAGGCACCAAATTTGACACAAGGGGTTTTTTTAAGTCGAAAAACTCTAATTTGCTAACATATTACCAATAACTGATAGGGGGCGCTGCCTGCGCTATCCTGCATATTTCTAAATCATCATAACTTTTTTGTGCATTTACGTATTCAATTTTAAATGGGTTATTTTATTTCTCCATATTTTTTACGTAAAAAAGGTGTACTTTCTTAAAGTTGATACGAGCAACCGTTTCCAAGATATTTGCCTTTAAAGCTTGACGTGCCTTGGTTTTAAATTACTAAGATATTAAATTGTCGAAGTAGGCTTGAAAAAAAAGTAATCATAAGACAGCTTTAAAACTAATTTATGTTAAATATTACTTTTCTGATAATATTATTACCTAAATTTTGAATTAAGACGTAATTTATTTTCTAACATAGAGATGTGAGATATGATCTCTGAGTCCGCACAAGAAAATTTTAATAGTCTGGGTGGTCAAAGCAGATATTTGAAGATGAATTTCAATAAAAAAACAGGTAGATTTTAAATTGTTTACAATTCCTTTACATGAAAAAGGTCATTTCCCACATACTTATTTTTGAAAATAAATATTGCTTTGGTATTTTATTTAAATTTGCTTTAGAAATTTAAAAGATATGTGTAATAATAATGTCAGTAGAGTTATATTTATTATAAACCATTTTAGAATCAGTTTTATTACTTTTATTTTGAAACTTACTGCGAAAAATTCATTTACATAACTTAAAATAAACGTACGGCAAACCTTGAAGGCAAATATCTTGAAAACGGTTGCTTGTATCAACATTTAGAGAGTATATCTTTTTTACGTAAGAAATGTAAATAAATGAAAATATCTATTTAAAATAAGTGTACATAAAGGCACAAAAAAGTTATGATGCTTTAGATTAACACAAAGTAACGCAGGTGGCGCCCCCTATGAGTTACTGACAATGTGTTAGCAAACTAAAATTTTTTTACCAAAGAAACTCCCCTATGCCAAATTTTTTGTCTATAGTAAAATGTGTTCATCAGTTATGCGAAAAAACCACAATTTTTTTTCAACTTTAGCTCCCTCTATCTCTGTTAATATCAACTTTTGGTAAAAGGTAAATGTGGCTAAATCACATTATTTTTATACGAAAAATCTACTCTTGCTCTATGTACCATTACATACGGTCCAGCCTGTATAAATTAAAGTTTCCTTTCGAAGTTTTCACTTTGGCTCAAAATTTAGATTTTTTTAGGTTACAGTTTCTTCTTAAAATTTGCTAAAAGCTTTAAAATGTTGAAAAAAAATACAAATAATGAAGTAATTTTATTAAAAAATACACATGCCTAGATGTTTTCACACTTTTCTAAAAATTATCAATTAAATCCTCTCGTTTTTTAAAGCTTTAATTCCTTAAAACTGAGCATGCCTTGACCATTTTAATCATTATTTTATTGCCAACTGCACATTTAATATCAAAAGTTTAAGTTTAAAGTAAAGCGTTTGACACTAAACGGCCAAAATTACAAGTTAGATTCAAAATTTTCCACTTTTGCGCCGAAGTTTTGAGAAACCGTGTCAAAATTAAGAAGTTTACACAAGATAATAACGAAGGCTTCCACGGCCAGATTCAGTAGAGGATATACTTCTTCCGGGATTGGACCATGCCAAAGAACTACTAAAAGTGTTCGATGTTTCGCCCACCATCGTAGAGGGCTCCTTCAGAAACAAAGAAAAGAAAAAAAAAGAAAAAAAAAAAAGAAAAAAAAATGAAAAGAGGAATATGAGGGAATATGCAAAAAACGAAAGAAAGAAAAGGCCAATTTTAAAACATCAGAGCACGGTAACTCAGTATGTCCACCATACCAGGGGCGAAACTCTTCTGCAGAAGAGTTTCGCCTCTGGTATGGTGGACATACTGAGTTACCGTGCTCTTCTATCTAAACTTTCTTATCCTTTGTACCAATTTTCAATTCAGAAGAGTTTCGCCTCTGGTATGGTGGACATACTGAGTTACCGTGCTCTGATGTTTTGAAATTGGCCTTTTCTTTCTTTCGTTTTTTGCATATTCCCTCATATTCCTCTTTTCATTTTTTTTCTTTTTTTTTCTTTTCTTTGTTCCTGAAGAAGCCCCCTACGATGGTGGGCGAAACGTCGAACACTTTTAGTAGTTCTTTGACACGGTCCAATCCCGGAAGAAGTATATCCTCTATTTACACAAGATATTTAAAAAAAAATTAAATTTTAGGTAAAACTTGGGATATGCAGAAGAAGTGTAATATTTCCAAATGAATAAATTCGTAAAATTTTGACTTCTCTGGTAATTTCGAAATTTTCGTAAATGTTCTTTTCGAAAACTTAAGATCTCTTCGAAATCTTGACAATAAAAGTTTTTGGTAATGTCACGTTTTTGGAAGGTTCGATTTTTTTAAATATTCGAATAAATCTCGACCTTTCTCGTTATATTTTGTTGACACCACTTTGGCAACTTTCCTGAAATTTTTGACTATTTTTCGATTTTTTTCTGATAATTTCCCATTTTTCTAATTTTCGAGTTTCTTTCAAAATTTCGATTTTTTTTTAAATCTTGACATGAAAATGTCGACATTATTTGAAAATTTAAATATTTCTAAAAATTCTGTCCCAAAATTTCAAGCTTTTCTAAAAAAATGTTTCACTTTGCTTTAAAATGTTAACTCAAAAATTTCAACTTTTTCCAAAATTTCGATTTTTGAAAATTTGGATTAATTTGATAATTTTCGCTCTTTTCTCAATATTTCGGTTTCAAAAATTTTGATTTTCATTGAAAATTTGATTTAAAATTTCTCAGTTTTTCAAAATTTCAACTTTTTCACAATTTCGAATAATTTTAAAAACTTATCCATTTTTTCATCATTCTTAAATTCTTTAAATGTGTAAACTTTTTTAGTGTTTTATTATTTTTTTAATTTCGCCTCTAAAATTTTGACTTTTTTTTGAAAATTACTTCTTTTTCAAAATGTTGACGATTTTTTAAAATTTCAATCATTTCTTACATGTGAACTTTTTTCAAATTTTCCACTTTTGTTTTAAAATCCTCACTTAATTTAAATTTTTTTAAAAATTATTAAAATTGTGAATTATATTTTTTTAATTTCAACTATTTTTAAAATTTCGACATTTTTGCATACTTTCGATCCTTTATTTAAAAATTTGGTTTTTTTTAAGACTGACATTTCTTAATTTTTTTTATTAGACGTTTCGTCTTCTCACTCTCATCATCGAGTACGTTATTTTAAATAGAGACCTACAATTTTGATTGCATCTTTTATTGCTTTTGAATTTCTGACTTCATTTATGTATGTGGCTAAACGTTTCGTAACTTAGAACCATCGTCAAGGAAAAAACACTTTTTTTCAGATTAACGTTACTGTATTATTTTTTCATAATTAATAGGTAATTATTATAAACAACAAAATTATAAACATTTAATTAGTTGATAAGAGCCCAAGGTAATGGCACAATACATAAATGTTAACAAAAAACAACAGACATAATCGTAAATAACTAGCCACCAAAAATAATGATTAACAACTGCAAAGAAAGCGACTATGGATATTTAGAATAACAAATAACAAATAAAAAAGTAACTGTCACATTTCGCTTGTCATATATTATTACATTTTGTTTATCTGTTATTTAAAAATACAGCATAGGTCAATCTGAAAAAAGGTGTGTTTTCTTAATGATAGTTTACAGTTGCGAAACGTTTAGTCACATAAAAGTTATAAAAGCTATACAAAAATGCAATAAAAATTACAGGTCCATATTTAAAGTAACGTGCTTGATGATACTAGCGAAAAGACGCAACATTTAATAAAAAAACTATTAAGGCTTTCTTGTGAAAGATGAAAAACGCCAATGAAAAAGTGTATTTAGTTTTTCGATTACTCTTCGAATAATGACAAGAAAAATAAAATCAAAAATTCAAAATTTTACTTTTTTTCAAAAATCTCAAGAGCAGCAAGAGATATTTTTGATTTCTCGACGACATATTAGTGGTCGCCAAATTGTGCAAGTTTGACGTAATTTGACCGATTCTGTATCCCTTACCGTTTTCGAGATCCCTGTAGTGAGAAGCGAATTTATTACAACCTGTATATATTTTTTCAATTTCCAGTCAAATCTTCAATTTTTTTAAAAAACCTAAACTCTGAACTATCCAAATTTTGACTAATTTTCATAATTTTCTTTCCTAAATTTCAACTTTTTTATAATTACGAATTTTGTAAGATAATTTTGGCTCTTCTTCAATACTCAAAAATTTTAGCTTCTTTGAAAGTTTAATTAAAAATTCTTGCATTTATAAATGTAATTTTGAAAAGTATTATTTTTAACTAAAACTTCTTAAATAAACGTCGAAATTTAATATAAAACCCATAAGAAAAATTTTGACTTGAGCGGACGTCTCCATTAAGCGGATATATTTTGCCAGTCCCGAAGGTGTTTGCTTAAAAGATTTTACTGTATTTGAAAATTTTAATTTTTTCATATTTTGATTTTTTTTAATAAACTTGATTATGTTGAAGTCTTGTTGTTTAAATACTTTAACGATTTTTAAAATTATCCACTTTTTTACCATTATCATCTTTTTCAAAAATTTGGACTTCTTTTTAAAAATTTCGCCTTTTTCTTTCAAAAATTTTGACTTCTTTTCGAAGTTTCGACTTTTATGTAGTAAACTGAGCTTTTGTTTGGAAAACTGGGAAAATTTTTCTTATTTTTTAAAAATTTGGATTTTTTTCAAAATTTCGACCTTTTTGAAATTTTCACTTTTTCGCACAATTTCCACTTTGTTTTTTAATTTTGACCTTTTATCATCAAAATTTTGACTTCGACGTTTGTTTTTTTTTTAGAATTTCAACCTGTGTCAAAATTTCTACATTTTCTTGTCAACTCTATGTAAAAATTTCGATTTTTTTTTAATTCCCTTAAAAATATCAACCTTTTTCTCGAAAATTGTGACTTTGACTTTTTGAAAAAGTAGCCTTTCCTGAAATTTTCTTTTGAAAAATCCGACTATAAATTATGAATTTCTTAAATTTTGAACGAATTTAAGACTTAGCTAAATTTCGATTTTAAAGCAGGCATTTCAAAAAGAAATATTTTTCAAATTCGAACTGAAAAGTTTCAACAAAAGTCGAAATTCGGAAGAAATTTTAAGTTTAAAATTTAAATAGGAATTTTGAAAAAACGACCAAAGGAAAAAAAATATTTCGGATTCTTTTTAGAAATTTCGAAATTATTACCTTACAAGTATGCCAAGCAAATTCCTTGCATGACGTATACATATTCTAAGAAAAATAAAATTTAAATCAACGCCTAAAAGGGTGAAAATGTAGTTTAATTTTTACAAATTGCGTCACTCTCTGGCTTAATAAACAAAAACAAACAAAACAAATTTTCCACTTACGTATCCAATTTAAAATTTTGTCTTTAATTCAGAAATTAGTATGTTTAATTTGAAATCTGGAGAAACATTTTTTTGACATTTTGAGGTTTCTTCTTAAAATTTCAAGAAACTGGGTTTTTTGTTTTAAAGATTTTTTTAACGGTACTTTCTTCCATGCATTTCGACTTTACTTTAGAAATTTTAACTTTAAATTCCAAATTTCGAAAATAATTTTTTTAATATATAATTATTTATTATGTTTTATATAACATTTTTACGTTAATCCCAAATTTTTAATTGTAAAGTTATAATTTTCAAATAATTAAAAAATCCAAAGTTGCTTCTGTTATCCTAGAAAATAGTCGTGATTTGTAAGAAAAGATATAATCTTGCAATAATGACTTTTATCAAAAAATGTTGATTTATAAAAATTATAAAAATTCGAAGAAATTTAAAATTGGGAAATTTTGAAATTTCTACAAGTCCGAAACATTATTAAAAATAATCTCGTTTTTTTTGTGGGAATTTTGATGCTTTCTTCTCAAATCTTAAAATTTATTTCTAAATTCCATCTGCTTCTCAAAGCTGCTTCTAGAAACTTCAATAAATATTATCAAGAAATTTTTAGAAAGAACGAAATTTCAAAAAAATCTACTCAAATTTTCGATTCTATGCAAAAATTTTCGACTGTAAACTCTAAATATCGAAAGGTAAATTTAAAATAGCCAAAAAAAATGTTCTTCGCGATTTCGATTTAAACATTGGAAGTATAAAATGACATTCACAATTTCAAGTTTAGCACTTAAATGTTTGGAAGTTTAAATATAAAAAAAAACTTGTAAAAAGACGTGCAAAAATTCGAAAAATTTCTTATGGATTAACGATGACAGCTCTCGACGCGTGTAGATACAATAAATACAATAAATACAATCGCATGTATTGTTATTCATTGCACACATTTTAGGTGATTTTTAATTCCCAGTTTTACTACCTTAGAGGATATATTTTAAAAAATTCTCTGTGCTCAGTATTAAGGGAAAGACCTGTGTGAAATTTCATACTCCTAGCCCTATAAGAATAGGCTGTGCGTTGTCTATCAGTCAGTTATAAGAGATTTATTAAGTCGATTTAGTCTTGTTTAGGTTAATTTGGAAAATAAATTTAATATTCAAATTTTTTACTTTTGCTAATCAATTAATATTATTACGTTTGATAATGCCAGTGCTTCTGGTGAAATACGTATCGCGTAATTATTTGTTTCATTGCCGATATGACATGTACCTTCGGTGGATTTGACTTTACTTTCACAAATTCGACAAACATTTTGAAATTTTCATAGTACCTATTCATTTTTTGTTTGTTTTTTTACTTGCAGAATCCCATATCTGTTGCCACTATAAATTCCTCAAAATTTAGACTTTTAAACCTAATATTATAATTTCTCGAAAAGGTTTTAAATTTTAAGATTAAAGTGGAAAATTGAGAAAAAAACAAACATTTTTAGAAATTTTAATTTAATTTATCGAGCCCAGTTTGTAGGATTATATCCTATATATTATTTTAGTTATTTTTTAAAAAATTGAAAACATATTTTGACACACGACTATAAGATATTTAAAATTCGTAAAAAGTCACCTCATGACATCCGACAAAAAGAGGTTAGTCATTTTTTACATAGAAACGAAAAAACAACTGGTTTGAAATATATATAACCAAAAAATTAGACATAGATAAAAAAACTAAAATAAAAATAAGAATATTTTTCGTTAAATATCCTACAAACTGGAATCGCCAAGGTAAAATAATTTTTTTGAAATCATCCAAGACCAATCAATAACAACCAAAAAAAAATTGTTTAGGTCTCAACCAAAATTTAAGAAAAATATGTGTCAATAAGTTGGATTATTTTTTAAATTGCGACCTATTTCCTAGAAATTATAAAATTAATCTTGTCGGAAAAAATGTTTAAACGTTACAATTTCGAGAGAAATTTGGTATTTTGAGAAAGAAATTCGAAGAAAAACTCAACTTTTCTTAAAAAAACTAATTTAAGCTTTAACCCGAAATTTTATTAGGAAAAAGATGTGAAAATTTGAAGGAAAACAAACTGGTAATTTTTTTATAAATTTTTGAGTTTGAAATTGTCAAATTTCAAAACGGAATTTCGATAAAAGATCGAATATTGGAAAATGTGAAATAATCAATTTTTCGCCCATGAACGCAAAATTTTTTAATTTAATCGCAATATTTCAAATTTTTAACTTGGTATTTTTATTTATTTGAAATTTCGACCAATTTCTAGTTATACTAAAAGTCACTGACTTTGATTTGATTTTAAAGTTATATTTGAGAAAAAAGTAGATTCTGAAAAAAATTTATCTTTAAAAAAATTTTACAACTTTTTTTCTAAATATGTCAGATTTAAACTATTTCGAGATTTCGCCCTTTTTTCCTAAATTCGATTTTATTTTTCAAAAATTTAAAAAAAAAGACGTAAATTTAGAAGAAATTAAGTTAAAAGTTAAAAGTTAAAGTCAGAATTGAAATTCTGGAAAATAAATTTTAAAATATCCAAAAAAAAATTGAAAACTATGGTTTAAATCGAAATTTTTCAGACAACATTAAGAAATATGACACTTTAGAAAAGTCGTAATATACAATGTAAAAATTAAATCTTGGACAGAAACAAAATTTTGAAAGTTTACAATTTAAAAAAAATATTCAAATTCCAAAAGGTCAAAATTTTTACAAAGAGTAAATATTTTTAAAAAGGTAAAGGCAAGGAAAAGAAAGTAGAATTTTTAAAAAAAGTAAAATTTAGTAGGTTAAAATTTTCAAAAAGAGTGGTAGTTATCAAAAGAAACTAATTTTTCACAATCGAAATTTGGTAACAAAATAAAAATTTTTACAATGGGCAACTTATTTACAAAAGTGCAAATTACGACGAAAAGACAAAATTCTAAACAAAACTTGAAATATTTTATAAAAAAATCCTGAAAAAGTTCAATATTTTGATACATTTAAATTAAAAAATGTCGAAATTTTCAGGTTGAATTTTTCAATAACGTCAATTTTTTTACTGAAAACTGGAAAAGTCCACGTTTTTAAAAATATTCGATATTTTGAAATAAAATTTTGCATTTGTTAAGCATTCAAAATTCTCCAAAAATCCAAAATTTGGAGAAAAAAGGCAAAATTTTTTAAGTGGAAATTCTGAAAAAAAATTTTTTAAAACGAACAATCTTTAAAAAAGCTACATAAGTAGAAATCTTCAACGAAGTCAAAAATTTCAAAAGAAAATTTTTTCTGAATCAAAATTTCAAAGAGCGAATATTTTGATTGTTTTAATTTTTTTTTAATTTAGGCACTTTTCAATTCTGATTTTTTTTGAAAATCTTGATTTCAAAATTTTAACTTGTTTTTTGGAAATTGTTTCAATATTTCGATATTTTCTCAAAGTTTTAATTTATTTTTAAAACTTTCGACCACTCACTAAGAATTTCGACCACTCACTAAGAATTTCCACTTTTCTTGAAAATTTTTACTTTTTGCTACTTTCGACTCTTTTTTCAAAATTTCTACTTTTTTTGAAGAATTTGATTTAATTTTTAAAAATTTCCCGATTTTCAGTTGTTACTTTTTTGAAAATTTTGACTTGGACATTTGAAAATTTCTTCTTATTTCAAACTTCACATTTCTTCAAAATTTCAAAATTTTGCCATATTTTGTAAATTTTAACCATTTCAAAATTTTCACTTTTTTCAGAATTTTGGTCTTTTTAAAACCTGCTTATTTTTCAAAATTTCGACTTTCTCTAGAAATTTTAGTTCACTTGTAAATTTCCACTTTCTTTGAAATATTCTGCTTTTTTGATTATTTCAAATTTCTGACCTTATGACCCTTTGTTTAAAAAGTTCTTTTTTTCTTAATTTTCGCTCGTTGAAAATTTCTACTTTTTGCAAGTTTTAGCTTTTTTTTCAATTTAGGTCGTTGTAATTTTCCACGATTTTTAAAAAAATCGACCTTGTTTGAAAGTTTTTTAATTTTTTTGCATATTTCTACATTTTTGAAAATGTTGAATTTTTTTGGAGTTTACACTTGTTTAAAAACTGCAACTTTTTTGACGTTTTCCAAAATGTTTACATTATTTGATAATTTCTATTTTAAAATTTTTGAATTTTTCAAAATATCAAGGCTTCGAATTTTTCTCGAAATTTTGACTTTTTTTTAAAAGTGTAATGTTTTAAAGTTTAGTTTATAAATTTTGATTTTATTGATAATTTTAACTCTTTTTGAAAATGTATCCAGTTTCCAAAATTTTCATTTTTTTTATTTTGGTTTTTTTTAGAAATTTTGACTTATTCCAAAAATGTTGATCGTTTCAATATATCGATTTCTTTTAAATCTTTGATCCTGTTTTTTCTTCACAATTTTTATTTCTTCTCCAAATGTTAATTGTTTTCAAAATTTTAGTTTTTCAAAAAACTATGGGCACACATTTTGTTTTTTCTATATTACTTACGTAGTAAATAGGCTTACGTAGTTGGAATCTGAAAATTGGCATATCGTTAGTCTATAGACTAACAAATAATCCTTTCACTTTAGAATGTCTCCAATGTAAAAGAAAATAATAATATTTTTTTGAAACATTTTAGTTTAAACCTAAAAAAAGGCTCCCTTTTAATGTCTACTATTTAAAATGAAAAGGTAAAATTTTATAAAAGGTACCAAATTTTCATAAAATATTTCGAAACTTTGAAATAAGTCGAAACTTCGATGATCAAATGTCGAAATTTCAAAAAGAGCGGAAATTCTGAAGAAAGATCGAAAGTTTCAAAAAAATCTAAATTTGGAAAACATTCAATTTTCTAAAGATAAATCGAATTTTTTTAAAAAGTGGAATTTTTCAAATAAAAGTCTAATTTGCATGTCAGATTTCCTAAAAAACTTAGACATTTTCAAAAAATACCAATTTTAAAGAAAATTTAATTGTAACAATTTGAAGACTCGAAAAAATGTAAAAATTTTGAAAAAAGTTCAAACTTTTTCAAAATAGTCAAAAACTTGAAAAATGTTCGAGACTTCCAAAAAGTTAAAACTTCTAGAAAAAAATCAAAATTTTGATAATAGTCAGGACATTTTAAAATGGTGGAAAAGCAGAATTTTTCAAAAAGGAGTCAAATTTACATACGTCACATTTTTTAAAAAAATAATTTTCTGGAAAGGCGAATTTTTCAAACAATTGAACTTACAACAGCTTGAAGATTTAAGAAGTCATAATTTTAAAAAAAGTCCAAGTCTTCCAAAAAAAAAGGAAATTTTGAAAAAAGTTGAATTTTAAGAAGAGTGGAAACTTTCATAAAAGCTAAATTTTTATGACAAAACCTCAAAATTTTCAAAAAGGTGGAAATTCCTGAAAATGATCGAAAGTTTCAGAGAAGTCTAAATTAAAAAAAAAACAACTTTTTAAAGAAAAATCGAATTTTTTTAAAAAGTGAAATTTGCATGTCAGGTTTTAAAACAAAATCAAACATTTTTAAATAAAGACCAATTTAAAAAAAAATTAATTGCAACAATTTGAAGATTCAAGAAAATATCAAAATTTTGAAAAAAGTTCGAAATTTTCAAAAACATTTAAAAATTTGAAAAATGGTCGAGACTTTGAAAAAAGTCAAAACTTCAAGAAAAAATTCGAAATTTTGATAATAAAATCACGAAATTTAGAAAAAAGTTTAAAAAAACGTAGAAAATTACAAATAATCAAAATTTTGAAAAAAGGTAAAGTTTTTCAAATTTGAGTCAAATTTACATACGTCACACTCTTTAAAAACATTAGATTTTCTGGAAAAGTCGAATTTTTCAAACAGTCGAATTTACAAACATTCGAAGATTTGAGAAGTCAAAATTCGAATTTCAAAAATAATCGAAATTTTAAAAAACGGACGAGACTTGAAAAAAGTTAAAACTTTGAGAAAAAAATCAAAATTTTAACAATAAAATCGCGAAATTTTAAAAAGTGGGAATTTAAAAAAAAGATGGGAAATTGCAGAGGTCGAATATTTTGAAAAAGCAAACTTTTTCAAATAAGTCAAACTTACATACGTCGCACTCTTAAAACAAAATAAGATGTTTTGGATAGGGCAAAGTTTTTCAGTCGACTCTACAAAAAATCGAAGATTTTGGAAGTTAATATTTTGAAAAAGTCCAAATTTTTCAAAAAAGTTGAAATGTTGAGCAAAGGTAAAAGTTTAAAAAAGTCAACCCCTGAATGAAAAGTTCAAATTTTTATGACAAAGTCTAAATTTTCAAAAAATCAAACTTTCTAAAACAAATTGAATTGTTTAAAAAAGTGGAATTTTTTCAAATAAGAGTCAAATATGCATGTTAGATCCTCAAAAATATTAAACATTTTCTAAAAAAAAGCAAATTTTTGACAACAAAAAAGTACTTTCAATTTGAAGATTAGAGAAAAAATCAAAAGTTGCCAGAAGTTTTAAATTTTCAAAAATAGTCGAATTTTTAAAATTTTTCTAGATTAAAAATAGTCAAAACTTTAAGAAAAAAATCGAAATTTTGATAACAAAATCATGAAATTTGAAAAAGAAGATTTAAAAAAACAAACGTAGAAAATTAAAAAACAAAATTTAAAAAAAAAGTAAATTTTTTCAAATAGGAGTCAACTTATATACGTTACACTCTTTAAAAACATTAGATTTTCTGGAAATGGCGAATTTTTCAAACAGTTGAATTTACAAAATTTTGAAGATTTGAGAAGTCAACATTTTAGAAAAGTTCAAAGTTTTCCAAAAAATGTTAAAATTTTAAAAAAGGTCCAAGTTTACAAAAAGTCAAAACTTCGAAGAAAAGTCTAAATTTTTACGACAAAATCTCGAAATTTTCAAACAAGTGGTAATCTTGAAAAAAATTGAAAATCGCAAAAAAGTCCAAATTTTGAAAACATAAAACTTTCTAAAACAAATCTAATTTTTAAAAAAGTGCAACTTTTCAAATAAGTCAAATTTTCATTTCAGGTTTCTCCAAAAAAATTAGAAATTTTCTAAAAACCGCTTATTTTCAAAAAAATTTAGTTACCTTTTGAAGTTTGGGAAAGTCAAAATTTTAAGCAAGAAAAATCGAAATTTTGATAATAAAATCGCGAAGTTTTAAAAAGGTTGAAATTATGAAAAAAGAAAATAGGAATATGCAGAAAGTCGAAATTTTGGAAAAAGTAGACTTTTTCAAACAAGAGTCAAGTTGATATACCTCACATTCTTTTTGATGGAACGGACTGGTCCTTGGTTATCGTCAAAAATTGAAGTACAGAACTTGTTCCCTGAAACCAAGAAAGATTAAAAAACACAACATAGGTTGCTCTAACGCGTTTCGACAGCCAAGCTGTCATCTTCAAAGAGAAACTGTTTCTTTTAAAAAAATTAGATTTTCTGGTTAAGGCAAATTTTTATAACAAAGTCAAAATCAAAAAAATTTAAAGATTTAAGAAGTCAAAATTTTGGAAAAAGTCCTAGCTTTTAAGATTAAAATTTTGAAAAAACGTCGAAGTTTATAAAAGAGTCAAAACTTGGATGAAGAGTTTAAATTTTTGTGGCAGAATTTCTAATTTTCAAAAATTGGGAAATTCTGAAAAAAGATCGAAAAATGCAAAAAAGTCTAAATTTTGAAAAAATCCAAATTTTCAGATGTATCGAAAGTTTCAAAAAAGGTTGAAATTTCGAAAAAACGTCGAAGTCTATGAAAACTTGAATGAAGAGTATAGATTTTTGTGATCAAATTCCTAAATTTTCAAAAAATTGGAATTTCTGAAAAAAGATTAAAAAATGCAAAAAAGTGTAAATTTTGAAAAAATCCAAATTTTCAGATGTATCTAAATTTAAAAAAAAACAAAACTTTCAGAAATAGTCAAAATTTTCAACTAATACTATTTTGAAGTCGTTTTTTTTAAGATGCATAAATTCTAATTGTCAGAAAGCAGAAATATAAAATAATTTAAATTTCATTAAAAAACAACCTTACGGATATTACAACAAAAATGAAATATTTGGCTTAATCAATTAGTACTACATTAAACGAAATTAACTTAACAAAAATGACGTATTAGCTAATATTATTTAACCATCGCCTTACGCAGTCGATCAACAAAACATCACAAAACGAAGCCGTGGTCATTTTGATCTGTTAACATAACTATTTACACATCATATAGTAAAAGAGAAAATAATGGTAATAATCAAAACTGAGTACCTACCCTTAGAAAGGAGTTCTTATTTCACTAAAATTTAGATATTTGCTACAGGTAGAAAGAAATTCATTCGACTGTTCTACAGAACGTGTCCTAAATCCTATTAAAGTTGGAATTTCGGAGCATTAAACCCAAAAATGCCACCCGCACAATCTGCGTTAGTTCCGAAATTCTCAATTTGAAACAACAATAACGAATTCTTACGAAAGATGATTTAAAAAAATTAAAAATTTTCGTTGCAACACAACAAACGACACGTTCTTTGGACCTTACGTTTTTTCATGGATCAAGGTCTCAACCGCGCAGTTCCAATAGCCACACCAAATGGACAGCTGATTTATAGCGCTATCATCCCACGTATTAACGCCGATCGCGGAACGGACATCCAAACAAACATAATAATAATTTTAAATACATTGCTAGTCTGTAACTAGGAATAAATTTAGTAAATCAGACGGTTTTCTTTCGGAAATATGGTCACTTGATTAATATTTTGATTTGCTCTCTTTTTGATGAAGGAAAATTTTGTAGAATAGAATGACCCAAGTTTAGGATATGACGTCATTGACAATTTTTTGAAATGACAACCCTATATTTTCTAGATTATTCTTAAAGGATATATTAAGCTACACATGCGTACCAGATTTCAATTATTTATTTCTTGTCATTTAAAAGATATTTAACCAATATTAATTTATTAGAAAAATCAAGGAATCTGATACAACTTAATAATCTTTCTATAATAAATCGTAGGGGGCTTCTTCAGGAACAAAAAAAAAACAATAAATAAAATGGGAAATATATGGGAATATGCAAAAATGAAAGAATGAAAAGGCCAATTTCAAAATATCAGAGTATGGTAACTCAGTATGTCCACCATACCAGAGGCGAAACTCTTCTGAATTGAAAATCGGTACAAAGGATAAGAAAGTTTAGACGGAAGAGCACGGTAACTCAGTATGTCCACCATAATAAGGGCGAAACTCTTCTGAGGGGCAAGAGGGAAAGGAAGACTTTATATACCATTCGTCTGCGGGATCACTCCCGAAGGTTTCCGATGGTTGGCTTCCAGATGGAGGAAAGCATGTAAGCGTAGTCTCTGTTGATGTTTTTGGGGAATTTTTGGATTTCAATGGCCTCGCGTATCTTCTTTTTATAGCAATTGGGAATATTGGATATAAATGAAATACTATCAAAGAGAATCTTATGTCCGGTCTCATGTTGATGTTCCGCAATGGCTGACTGCGAAAATAAACCATACCTAAGACATCTTTAGTGCTCGGATATTCCCGTCTTAAATGGTCGCCCCGTTTCTCCGATGTACACTGAACCACAAGAACAAGGAACCCTGTACACACCATTAGAACGAAAGGATGAAATTTTATCTTTGAAGAGATGGGAGGAGCTGTTGGATCTTTGAGGATATGATAAAAAAAATGGGTTTAATGTTGTGTTTTCTCAATAATTTTCCGATTTGATCTGTTACTTCGTTAACATAAAGAAGAAAAGCTTTAGAAGAAATTATTGAATTTTGTGAAGGACGAGGGGTAGGGTGAAGATGTCGTTTAATGACAGTTTCAATATCGTGCGATTTTAAACCATTGTTGCGGAGGTTGAAATGAATTTTGTTCAATACGTCTGAAAGATTGATCGGTTGTGAAATTGCTACAGCTCATAAAACCAGTAAATTTATGACACAACGTTTTTGGGAAGGGTGATGATGAGACTCTGCATGTAAATAATGATTAGTATGGGTGGGTTTTCGATAAAAGGAATGAAAAACGCGACCGTTTGGTAAACGGGTGACCAGTACATCAAGAAAAGGAAGAGAACCGTTGTTTTCGATTTTCATAGTAAAGCTAATGGAAGAATGTAAACTGTTTAGGTGTTCCAAAAATAACTTTGTCCATTTACTGACTGATAATACCCTAAAAGGACTGAAACTCGTTTGAACATTTCTAATTACTTCGGGGGAAATTAGTCTACACCCCTGTCTTCTTCGTCAACTCATTCAACTTCTCAATATTTGCAGGTTGGGTCCTAAAACCTTTGCTCTTTAAATACCCCCATAAGAAATAGTCCATAGGTGTTAAGTCCGGAGACCTGGATGGCCATTCAAAAACTCCTCTTTTGCCAATCCATCTGCCTGGAAATCAGTGGCGGCTAGTGCTAAGGTTTGCAGGTTTGCGCAACCTCCAAAAAAAAATGTGCCGGGATAAAAAATAAAATAATTGTTGTCTATTTTATTTATTAATATAACAGATTTATCGTTACCAAACATAACTATAATCGGTTCCCCCGGTTCGTTAGAATTTGGCGAGGTTGTTGGGTCCATGGTTTGCAGAGTTTGCAGGCTAGACTGCAAACTTTGCTTTCCACATATGCACCTGCGCCTTAACTCATATTTTGTTCGTTTAAATAGTTGCCCATAAGCAAGCATTAGGTTGCACTTGTGGATGCAAACCAAATATCAACTCGCTATTTTAGTTTGTTGTCCGCCAATGTTGTGAGCCGTAAAACACAAATAAAAATGAATTCAGTGCAAAGTTTAATTGCACAACCATTCTGTAACCGATCTGTGTCGGAAAAACTGGAAATTAAGCAACTTGGACGATCTATTCCAGTCTTAAATATTCTGCAGACGATGTTAAGTTAATTGCAGCAACCTTATTTTTTTCTGAAAAATTTAATCAGTATAGAGCCACTTTTCCCGAAAAGTGTTTTAAAAAACCACTAAGATTTATCCATTTTTGGATTGAAATCGGCTTCTGGTTTACTTGTACTCTATAACATTATTTCAGAAAACAGTGAGCTTAGTAAATTTTTAGTGGAACTCTAAATGCTTTCAAAAATCTTTATAACTATCCCAATGGCTTCTCCTGAAGCAGAGGGTGCTTCTTCACCCTGAAAATAATTAAAAACTTTTAAGAAATACATTATACCAGGAAAAATTGTCCGCATAAACGATGCTTTCCAAAGAAAAGGACTTAATCCAAGGAATACCCGACCGCAATCAAAAATTATTAATAAATTTGCATCTGCCAAAGATCATCGTATGGACTTCCGCTTCCAATAAGTGAATGTCTGTTTTTTGTGCATATTATAAAAGGAAAATTTCAATAACATACTATACATGTATAACATATATCATTTAAAATCCTAAATATCTCTTAATTCCAGATTAATTTAAAATTTTCAATTTGGGCACATTTTGGTAAGTGTCTCTTTGCAACCCCCAATTTTCTTAGCACCAGCCGCCACTGCTGGAAATACATCATTCAGATACTCACGGACAGGTCTTTCAAAATGAGGAGAAGCACCGTCTTATTGAAACCAAATATTTCTATTCGGGACATCAGCTTCGACCGGATCAGGAAACAAAATAGCTCAATCAGGAATTAGCTCTTCCTGCAAGAATTCTACATATCCTACTCCATTGAGATTTCCTTGGATGAAAATTGGTCCTATAACTCGATCACCAACAATCTCTGCCCAAAGAATGACGTTCTCTGTATGTTGAGTGTAGCCTTCCCTCATTCAGTACGGGTTGTTGTCTGCCCAGTAACGACAATTTTGACCATTTAGCTTATCATTTAACATAACGTTGATTTATCTGAAACCAGAATATTTTCTATTCTTAGAACATTTCTGTTCTGTAGATCCATCATTTGTTTGCAAAACTGGAATCTTCTATCCGGATCATCCTCTAAGAGTTCATGGAGGATTGTTATTTTATAAGGATGAAATTTTTGCATTTTCAGAATTCTCGCAACTGAAGACTGGCTAATTTCGAGTTCCCTACCTATCTGACTAGTGGCGCCATGAGGATTTTATTGGACAGAGAGAAGTACATTAATTTTTACATCTTCATTGAGCGCATTCTGCCGGAGATTACCTATTTTTCTTAAATGCCCATTTTCCCCAAACTGTTTTTTAATCTTGCTTACGTTACTTTGCGATGTGGGTGGTAAATCAGGATAATTCTCTCTGATAAACGAATAATTTCATTTTGTGTTCTTGTTTAATCTCCGTGGCCAATCATTATTAAAATTTCAATCTTGCGGGTTTCAGTTAGGTACGGCCTTTTGGTCGATTTTTAATAAATGGTGTTTCTCACTAAACGACAAACTAATAGCCTCTTCGATCAATACGATGCTACTCTTATTTGTTTTTATTAACTTTTTTTTATAAGATTGTGATAAGACATCACCCCAGTTTGACAAAAATGTCAAACGAATTTTTAAACTTTATGAAAATTGTATTAAATTGAATCAAATTTCTTGATTTTTCGAATTAGTGATTAAATTTGTAAATATCTTTTAAATGATAAGCAATAAAAAATTGAAATTTGGCACGCATGTGTAACTTGATATACCCTTTAAGAATAGTCAAGAAAAAAATAGGTTGGTATTTAAAAAAATTGTCGATGACGTAATATTTTACATTTGGGACATTCTGTATAAATTTTTCCTACATTAAAAAGAGCGTAAATTAAAATAATAATCAAGCGTCTGAGCATATTTCCGAAAAAAGAACTGGCTTTCATTTACTGAATTTATTCCAAGTTACAGACAAGCACTGTATAAATATAACAGTGTACCTAGTAAAAATACAGAAATTTAGGGCCATGCCGTGCAGTAAATTTTCTCAGTATGATACAACTCTGAAATGCCGCCCCATAATTTTTTTTTCTTTAAAACAACAAACCAAACAACCTTCGATTATGAGTTAAATGATGAAAAGTTAAATGCAAGCTTAAAGCAGCACTGTCAACACACATATGTAGCAATATTTCAAAATTTTGATTAAAATATCGAAGCCTATTTTAAAATTATGACCTCCTTAGGGTGATTTCAAATTTAACATTTTTTTCTCAAAATCTGGCTTTGAATTTAAAATTTTGATTTTTTGTCAAAGATTCGAGAATAGTTTTTAAATTTAGTTTTTTTTTTTAAATGAATGTACTCTTAAAATTACGAAAATAATAAAAACTAAAATTGTTTTTTTTTTCAGACAAAAAAAGCTTCGATATACTTCTTAATTTAATTCACTTTATTTAAGAGTTTTTTTTAAATTAAAATTCAAACTTTTCCTCGAAATTAAAAGTTCACCCTTTTAGTTTTTAAATGTTTTTCTAAAAGGGTCTAGCAGGATAAGTATGGCGAAGTGGCCCCAAATGGGAACCTATAGTAATAGTCTCGGAAAGTTATCACCTCGACAAATGTACAAAATTTATGTGTATTTATGCCCGATATTTCAAGGTCACTACGAGATATTAAAAAGAAATTTCAATTTAAGAAGATTTTTTTAATTTTTCATATCTTTTGAAATAAATAAGTAAGAAAATGAAACCAATGGCATATTATAGCTAATATTTTGGAATATATCACATTTTTTTTATCATTTCTAGCTACCGCAAAAATTAATAAAAAGAATAATTTCATTTTCTAAATAGTTTATTTCAGATACAATTACGAAATTAAGATATGTTATAGTGCACATCAAGTACTACAACATATAGAAAATTCACCGAATAAAAATTAGTGCAACACTTAAAAAAAAATAAGTTGAAGTTTTCACCCTTCTGAATATAACAAGTTTTTGTTATTTTTGAAGTAAAGTTAGTTTTTTGTGAAATTCGTATCTTAACATATTGTGATAAAGTTAAATAAAATTCAGAATGCATTAATGCTTTTATATTTTGTTATTTTTATTAAAGTGAATATTTTACAAATTTTATTTTTTTAGATTTATTTTTACATTTTCTGTCGATTTTTGACAGTGATAAAATCAAAGAAAATTTACGAAAAACAGTCATATTATACCATGAAATATTAGCTAAGAAATGCCGTCGATCTCATCTTTCTAATTTAGTTAAAAAATATCCACAATTTAAAAAAATTTTTATGTTAACTAATTTTTTAATGCCTCCTAAACACATTGGAGTATCGAGCTCAAATGCACATAAATTTTATTGGTATTTCGAGGTGATAATTTATCGAAGATTTTATTACACATTCCCAATTAGGGGCCACTTTGCAATGTTTACCGTGCTAAAAGATCCCTTTTCTTGAAAATTTAAAATTAATCTATATAGTTTTGACAAAAATGTTAACTCAAATTTTAATTAAACACTAAATATTTCAAATTACTTTTATAACAAATATTTTTTAATGGTAACAATTTATTCTATAATGCACAGACCAATAGGTTTGAACATTTATTAGATTCGAAGTTTGGAAACCAAATACCGGTTTCGATCTTGTTAGATCTCGTCAGTTTGGTATATCCAACTCGAATGCTAATAAATGTTCCGACAAGTAAGTACTAAAACATTCACAGGCGTCGAGCGAGTGACTTTTTAGTACTACCACCTATTGGTCCATAGAGAAACTATGGCCATCGCCAACAATGTCGTATGCAAGAAGAATGCAACCTAGACTACAAATTCATGCAGCCCTCCAGGCGTGTATAGTGAATCATAGGTAGCTGAACTACCAACAGTTGAAACACTGCCACCTAGCGAAGCGGTTGCTCTCTAGGAGATTTTCCAGAAGACAAGGATTCTATAATGCACAGACCAATAGGTTTGAACATTTATTAGATTCGAAGTTTGGAAACCAAATACCGGTTTCGATCTTGTTAGAAATATCCTAGAGAGCAACCGCTTCGCTAGGTGGCAGTGTTTCAACTGTTGGTAGTTCAGCTACCTATGATTCACTATACACGCCTGGAGGGCTGCATGAATTTGTAGTCTAGGTTGCATTCTTCTTGCATACGACATTGTTGGCGATGGCCATAGTTTCTCTATGGACCAATAGGTGGTAGTACTAAAAAGTCACTCGCTCGACGCCTGTGAATGTTTTAGTACTTACTTGTCGGAACATTTATTAGCATTCGAGTTGGATATACCAAACTGACGAGATCTAACAAGATCGAAACCGGTATTTGGTTTCCAAACTTCGAATCTAATAAATGTTCAAACCTATTGGTCTGTGCATTATAGATAGAATCCTTGTCTTCTGGGAAATCTCCTAGAGAGCAACCGCTTCGCTAGGTGGCAGTGTTTCAACTGTTGGTAGTTCAGCTACCTATGATTCACTATACACGCCTGGAGGGCTGCATGAATTTGTAGTCTACGTTGCATTCTTCTTGCATACGACATTGTTGGCGATGGCCATAGTTTCTCTATGGACCAATAGGTGGTAGTACTAAAAAGTCACTCGCTCGACGCCTGTGAATGTTTTAGTACTTACTTGTCGGAACATTTATTAGCATTCGAGTTGGATATACCAAACTGACGAGATCTAACAAGATCGAAACCGGTATTTGGTTTCCAAACTTCGAATCTAATAAATGTTCAAACCTATTGGTCTGTGCATTATAGAATCCTTGTCTTCTGGGAAATCTCCTAGAGAGCAACCGCTTCGCTAGGTGGCAGTGTTTCAACTGTTGGTAGTTCAGCTACCTATGATTCCACTATACACGCCTGGAGGGCTGCATGAATTTGTAGTCTAGGTTGCATTCTTCTTGCATAGGTAACAATTTACTCGAAATTTTGACTTCGGTTTTAAAGCATATTTAAAAGTTTTTCGAATTTCTCTATTTAAAAATTTTAAGTTTAAATTCGAAAGGCAAAAGTTTAAATCAAACAAAAAAAAATATTTTTTCTGAAAAGATGTGACAATAAAATCGGAATTTGGGGAAAAACAGTCACAATTCCGACAAAGGTTTCTAAATTTTAGGAAAAAATAATAATCTATTTAAAAATTTCAATTTTATTTCGAAATTTGAACTTTTCCAAAAAAATTAAATTGCAAGTTTAAATAATTGATAGTTGGAGGTTTTATTGAAATTGAAAGTTCAAATTTTAAATTTTTGAAAAAGAAAATAAATTTGAGAATTCTGTTATAATTTTCTGGCTTTTATCCAGTTTCGTGTCATAATTTTAATTTGTTTTAATAAATTTTCAGTATTTTTCACGATTAAAGCGTTTTCCTTTAAAATATTTAGCCATTAAAATTGTCGGTATTTAAACTAAAATTTCAGTCAAAATTTTTTTCCATAATATCGACTTTAATTTTAAAATTTCAAGTAAAGAATCTTGCAGGATAAGTAAGGAAAAGTGAACCCTAAATAGGAACCTATACTGGAATTTTCGATAAATTATCAGATTATTACCTCTAAATATCAATAAAATTTATGTGCATTTAAGCTTGAGGTTTCAATGTGATTGTAAGATATTAAAAAAATATATTTTTAAAAATTTTGGATGTTCTTTATCTACATAACAGGATATACTGCTTCCGAAAAATAAAAGTGATTGCATTTTTCAGTTAATGTTTCATAGAATATTATAAATTTTTCATAGCAATTTTTAGTTGATTTTATCGCGACAAAAATCTGTAGAAAATATAGGAGCAAATAAAAAAGTTAAAATTTGTAAAATATTCATTTTAACAAAAATAATAAAGTATAAAAAGTACTATGTATTCTGAATTTCATTTAACTTTATCACATTATGTTAAAATACGAATTGCACAAAAAAAAACAACTCTGCTTCAAAAATAACAAAAATTTGTTATATTCTAAATGGTGAAAACTTCAACTAATTTTTTTTTAAGTGTTGCACCAAAGTTTATTCGGTGAATTTTTTATATGCTCTAGTAAAATCTTTAATAAAGATTTTAAATATTGTCCTCCACCATGTTTCAAAAATACTGTGAAAGAATTTTTAGCAACTGATGCTGAAATATCTTTTAGAACAAACAAATCAAATTATAAGAAAATGCAGAAAGTGAAATTAATTCAAAATCTCCTGAATAATCAAAAAAAGTCAAAATGACAATTATGTCTTCTTCTTATATACAGGGTCCTGCAACGCTGCGTCGGGCCTCTGTAGGTCCTATAATAAAGAAGTTGGGAATTCCGTTCATATGCAGACCTTAACTGTGTACAAGGATGTATTGCAGGAAAATATTGTCACATGTACAGGGTACCTCCAAAAAGTGTGAGTCGCTGAGGGTGAATTTTTTTTAAATAGAGCCCGCTGTATTTTTTTACATTTTTGGGTTTTTATTTGACAACTTGACATATTCCTAAGATATTGTTAAATTTGGTTAAATAGTTCCAGAGTGATAAATAAATAAATAGAAAAAAATATTTTGCAGCAATTTCTTTAAAAATTAATTAAAAATACAAAAGCGCCCTAAAATCAAAACCACGCTAGGTGTTTACTGTAGTGGGTCTGTAGTTCCTTTGCTGTGAAACACTTAAGCCCAACCTGTACAGGGTGTCCAAAATTCAATGCCAAATTTTTTCAAATGGAACACCCTGTATATTTTTTTCATCGAAATCTCAATTTTTTTTAAATCCCCCTTTTTTGCTAAATATTTTATTTTTTTTCTAAAATTTCGAATTCATTCTAAAATCATATTTCTTTTGTAAAAATCTGACTTAAAGTTTCGAATTATCTCAAAATTCGTCTGTTTTTTTAAAATTTCCTAATTTTTCAAAATTCTGGTTTCTATGAAAATTTTGACTTTATGTTTTCAACTTGTTTATCAAACTTTGCCTTGTTCTCCAAATTTGGTCGATCTTTCGATGGAAAAATTAAAATGTTTAGAATGCCTACTCAATAAAACTTTCAACACTGACTGACAGGTAACGCACAGCCCAAATTGATAGGTCTAGAAGCTTGCAATTTTGCACAGGAATTTTCTACCCTAATTTAAATGAGCACTAAAATAGGATTTAAAAAAAAATCATTTTTAAATTAGAAATATGGAAATTGGTGTACGGACTTCTGTTTTTTAAACAAAACGAGTTGTATCAGCGTTTTTGATCTGTTATTTTCTGGGGAGGGAGGTAAAATCTACTTAATAAAATTCTAAACATTGACAGGTAGATAACGTACAGTCTAAACTGTGGGTCTAGAATCTTGGAATTTTGCACACGAGTTCCTTATACCTCTATAGCGTAGGTTACCACCAAAAAGGGATTTTTGAATATTCGTGCCCCAATAGTGTAAATAAAAGGTGAAATATTTTAAAATTAACATATAAGATATGGTGTTTAGGTTTCTGTTTATAAATAATTTAACTATGTCAGGTTTTTGGAAATTCATACCGCAAGTGGGCAAAGTTTACTTAATTTTGAAATAAGTTAAAATTTTAAAGAAATCCAAAATTTTTCACCTAAATTTTCAAGAAAAAAATCGAACTTTTAAAAGAGGTCGAAATTCTCATAGAAAGTGAAATTTTCAAAAAATGAGCTCTGGGAATGTGCCATCTCTTCCGACGGCTTTCCAATTTTTGAGAGATTTGATTACTGTTGTAGCCAACACAATGAAGGAAGGTTGCTGCTCGGCGACAGCCATAAAAATTTCTCAAGAGTGTTTATTATTTTACAAATTAGGGTTACGCTTGTTTTAAGATGAGAATAAGAAAGCAGTCTATTTTCGGCACTGAATTTATTGAAAACCTCAAATATATTAACCCTGTCTTCGGTTGATTAAATATTAGTTTTTGTCCAAAACCGTGAATATTTATACCCCTGCTCATAATATTCCTAACACTATATCTAGTTCCTCCTCCGTGAAAGGTAGATAGGCTAGGGTCTTCAATTTTTTCCTCTTTGTTATCTCTGAGTTGTTCCTTTATATTATTTTCAAAGACAGGATCAGTATGTATGCTTCCCGCAAGTTTCTTTATATGTAGCGCTACTTAAGGGTTAGTTAGTTGTTGAGTTAGAAGAAGAGTTAGTCGCTAAGAGGAACCTAGAAATAAAGAAATTAAAAATTGTGCAGTTATGGAAACTGCCGACAGAAGTGAAAATTTAAAACTACGTTATAACAAGTTACAAGATATTTCAAAAAAATATGTTTTTAATGTACTAATCATATTTCAATAAATGTTTCAGAATGTTGTCAATTTCCATTATTGAAAATTTAAATATTTCCAAACTAGGTTGCAGAAATGTTAAATAATATTAATAAACATCATTTTTTCGACCAATAAGAGTCCATCGTGAAGAATAATGAAAGCAAAAATGTGCTACATTCGAATAGCTCTTCTTAAATTTAAAATTTTAAGCAAAAGTGAACATTTCAAAAAAAAAACGTTCGAGATATTTTGAAACATTTTTCGAATGTTTTTCAAAAATTCCAACTTTCTTCAGGATTTCAGATCTAAAATGGGAATTTAAATTTTTTATTTGGTTGAAAATGAAATGTTGAAAATAAAGTCGTTATTTTAGGAGAAAAGTCATAATTCCAAAAACAAGCTTAAAATTTTAATACCAAATTCGAAATATCGACATCAACTCGAAATGCTCTGGTAAAAATAAATCGGATTGACAGTCTAAATTGCTTACAGCTTACAGTTAGAAGAAATTTGAAACTTTGACAAAGAAGACGAAATTTCAAATCAAAACTCAATATTTTTATTTTTTAACTTTAAGAAATAAAGTGTACACTTTGTAATAAAAATTTCGAGAAAAGATTAAAAATTGTGAAATTTCAAAAAAAATATGTGGAAAAAAGTTTCAAATGTTAAAAAAAGGCTGATACGGGTTTAATTTGAAATTTTAAAATCAACATTTTCATGTCAAAATTACAGAATTTCTAATGTTTTTTTCATATATCTTCACAATTTTTTTCAAAATTTCAAGTTTAATCTTGAAATTTCTAACTATTTTCTTAAATGTGGCTTTAAGGTCAAGATTAAAATCTATATACAGGAAAAATGCTAAAGGACGTTTATGCTGGATGTTTAAAAAGAAAGTCATGTACAAGGGTAAATCAAATATGAACCGAAATTTCTATCATGTAGTCATGAGGGCGTCGGTAGGGTGCGCATACTCTTAGACATGTTAGGTGGGGATACCACGTGTCTTCCTGCGCTCAAGCGAACTCCGCTCTTGCCGTTCGTCAATCGTAAATACAATGTGTGAGTAAGAGATTCATCCGTACGTTGCGCAGCACATTATTATAAAATTTCTAGCCGTTAAAGGTGTAAAGCCCGCCGAGATTTTTCGTAGACTGAAAGCACAGTTTAATGATACTTGTTTAAAGAAAAAGAAAACTCAAGTGTATGAATGACAGAAAAAATTTTTGGAAGAACGAACTCAAGTTAACAATGAACGTTATGCCAGTGTAACTATGGACAAGAATAACGCTGTTCAACGCCTTTTTGAAGGTAATCGCCATTTAACCGTTGGTGAAATTGCGGATCAGATAGGTATAAGCTTTGGGGGTGCTCAATCCATCATTACAGATGAGCTGGGGTTTCGAAAAATTTCTGCCAGGTGAATACGTTATCTTTTGACTGAATAACAGAAACAACAACGTCTGGAGGTTTGTCAACGCTATCTTGGACGTTTTCAACGTGAGGGTGATAGTTTTTTGCAACGTATCGTTACGTATTATGAGACTTGGGTCCACCATTAGACCCCTGAATCTAAACAAGCAAGCATGGAGCAGAGAAGATAGGGGGAAGGTGCACCCGTCAAGGCAAAAACTTGTCTCTCAGCTGGATAGGTTCTACCGACAGCATTTTGGGATTTTAAAGGAGTTGTATACGTCGATTTTCTGCATAAATGTCGTACGGTTAATCCTGCTTACTACTGCCAGCTATTGGATAAAGCAAAGAGTGCATATCGGCGGAAGAAGCGCGAATTTTCGCTCAGAAATGTGATTTTGCTTCTCGACAATGCCCGCCATTATTTAGCCAATCTGACACATCAAAAATTAGAGGAAATGCATTGGGAAACAAAAAAACCCTCCTTATAGTCCCGACTTATCACCATGCGATTATCGTGTTTGGGCCACTGAAAGAAGCTTTAAGAAGTAAGCGATCCCATGATGATGCTGCTGTTAAAACATTTTTGTGTAATTGGCTACAAACGTGCCTCCCTTCTTTTTATGATGATGGCATTAAAAAACTCCCAAATTTATGAAAAAGTTTTGAAATTTTGAGTTTAAACATTTTGAGCTTAAACTTCAAATTTAAAACAAAAATTTTAAGTTCGAGAGAAACCGAAAAAAATTTCGAGTTTTGACTAGGGATGGTATGGAGCTCCGCAACCGCAACTGAAACTGTCGGATATCTGAAATAAAAAAATATCAGAATCCGGAGCCGATATGAATGTTTCGGATAATTTGGGATGTTATTTTTAATAATTTTGCTAATTCCAGTCGACGAATTTTATTTTTTTTTTTAGTCGAGGAAAATTATTTGAACAAAAACGTTCTTATGTCCACCGACGTCACTTATTACTTTTAATTTAGACATTTTTCCAAAATTTCTGTTTCTTTAAAATTTTCACCTTTTTAATTTTATCCTTTTTTTTATTTTGGGATTTTATGAAGATAAACTTTCTCAAAATTTCGACTTAATTTCCAAAATTTCGACTTCTTTACCAAAATTTCAACCTTTTCACATTTCGGTTTTTTATTTTTGATTTTTTAACATGTTAAGTTTTCAAAATTTCATCTTTTTGAAAATTTCCACATTTTTCCAAACTTTTACTTTTTGCGAATTTCAGATTTTTTTGAAAATTGAACAATAAAAATTTTTGATAATGTCGAATCTTTGAAGTGTTAAATTTTTGAAAATTTCGATTTTATTTCAAAACTTGGTCTTTTTCCGCGAAATTTTATTGAAAATTTAACCGATTTTTGTTTATTGAACTTTTTTCAAAATTTTGACTAGTTTTGAAATTTTTAATTATCTTTGAAAATTTCAACTGTTTAAAATTTCGAATTTTTTTGAAAAATTTCTTAATTTTTAAATTGACAAAAATTTCAATGTTGACCTTTTCAAAATTTTGATAATTTTTCTTAAACATTTTGATTTTCTTCGAAAATCTTTATTTTTTTAAATTTCAATATTTTCATGAAAATTTGGACTTTTTTCAAAATTTCGACTTTTTTTTGAAAACTATGATTTGAAAATATAAGGCTTTGTCAAATTTTTATCTTTTTTAATATTTTCGAGTATTTTCAAATTTTGCGCTTTTTTAAAACTATTTAAATTTTTATAAATGTCTGGTCGAAAATTTCGTTTATTTTTCAAAATTCAACTTGTTTTTAAAATTTGGAACTTTTAAAAATGTTGCATTGTTTTTAAATTTTCATTTATTTTTAAATTATCATTTACTTCGAAATTTCAACAGTTTTAAAATTTCGAAGTTTTTGTTTCAAAATTTTGATATTTTTTAAAATTTTTAAAAACTTTTAAGATTTGGATTTTTGTTTGAGAATTTTGATCTTTTTTAAATGTTGACATTTTTTAAATTTTCATTTTTTTAGACTTCATCAAATTTTATTTTCTTTTAATTGTAACTACTTAACATTTTACATGTGAACTTAAAGAAATACTTAATTGCTTGTCTTCCTTAAGCCAATACGAATTATCTGTTGTTGCGCCTACGAAGAAAAAAAAATGGTTCGATGTTCTGCACTTGTTTAAGTAATTGAAAAATATTTTAAAAATTTCCGATAAGATTACCTGTTTCCTTCACAGATTCATAAAATTCAGGACATTTATATTCAGTGATTAATCATTGTTTATTTTCATAATATTTCGGACTGATCGCAATTTAAGATTTTCTTCTGAAAATCGATATCGGTATGGTATATTTTCTACTTTCGACTCCGTTCTTTATTGCCTAACACCCTTAAAGGAATTTTCAAACATTTCTTCCTTAGAGCTCACCTACGTTATATAAGGAACTCGTGTGCGAAATGGTACGCTTAGGCAAGAGTTGCCTATCAGTCAGTGTCTCGAGTTTTATTAAGTAGATATACAAGGTTGTATTTCTATACATCTTAAACTTTTTACATTTTTTGTTTCGTTAATCAATCGGTTTGATGAAAAGTGAAACGCAAATTTAAAAAATAAACGAACACAAACGATTCAAACTAAAATATTAATTCCACAAAGTAGGTTGTTGTTTATGAAAAATATGTCAACGATAGCCCACAGTCAGAATAGATGCAGTGTACTTACATTAATACTCGAGTGCCTCTTTTCCGAACTATTTTAGACCTGTTGGGCGCATGAAAAAAATGATGATTCGTCGATAAACTACACATGGTTTAAAAAATTTCCATCGTATCACATACGGTCACAAAAAATAAAACGTCGAGAAATAACTCTCGAGTATCAACCACTTTTAACACTTGCACCCGTAACAGCGAATTTAATTCATTACTTGCCTCATTGATATTAAAGTTTACATCCATCTCCAGATTTTACCCTTTTTTTATTTTCACGTAATTTTCTTCTGCAGTTCGTTGTTACTCGATTTTCATATAAAAAAGCAAATTACCCAACCACTTTTCCGCAACTATCAGTGCCGCCCGGATCATTTAATGTTTTTCGTATTGTCATTTAGACATAACCTAACAATGTTTTGCTTATTTCTTTCGCCCGGTTCCCAACTGCGCAGCTGTAACGTCTTTTTCTTTCTATTTATCGGGACTTTGGAGCTTTGGAGTCAGTGACAGCTCATAAAGGGGTTTAAATTATGTTTTGAAAATATGTTTTCGGCGTAATTACACCTGAAATAAAAATTGTTAATCACCTATTCGTATTATACTCTTTTTCTATCTTCCTTTAAAATTAATGCTATTATGACTTAATCACCCTGTATAACTTCAGGACCTTTTTTTTAGTCGACATTGACAAAAATAATCTAAAGATATCTGTAACCCTGTAACAGAAATATTTTCCAAAATTATCGGATATCTAAAATAATTTCATATCCGTATCCGTAACCGAAATAATATTCGCAATATATCTGTATCCACATCCAGACCCAAAATGTCATATCCTTAACAACATCAAAAGTTAAGCAAACCTTTGAAATGGGAATATTTTGAGCTTAAAAATTTTATTTTAAAACGAAACTTTCAGAACATCTTAATGTTTGATTTCAATTTTTTACAAAAAATCAAAATTTGGCGATGAAGGTGGAAATTTGTAAATTTTTACATAACGTTAGTTATCATTTTCATTAGAAATTTAAACTTTTTTAAAATTGTAACTTCCTCTTTGGAGTTAAAATTTGAATTAAAAAAATATAAACGTCAAATTGGAAATTTTGAGAAAATAGTCGAAATTCCGAATAAAAAATCGACTGCTTAAAATTCGAAATTTGTAAAAAAAAGTCGAAATTTGTTGGAAAATTTAATATTTTTCTTTCTTGCTCCTTCTTTTTAAATAAAAATTATGTACTCTTCTATCCTTGAAGTGAAGTTTCCATGGAAGATTGGTCTACGTTGAAGCTATTCATTGACGAATTTACCTTTTGCTTCCGTTACGTATAATTTTGTGGTGTCCGGTTAAACTACTACTTTGGCACTTTTTGTACAGAAATATGTGTCTGCGTTCACCCAACAGAGGTTAATTTATATGGAATTTTCTATTATACAATTTCGGGCTACAAAAAACTGTCCGCCTAATAGAGGGGTCCGTTCATTGGAAGTGACCACTATGGGAGATCTCACTGTATTTTATTTACACAACATGTGAGTACCTGCAAATAAAGAGTGGGCTATTTTTTTGGTCTACTATAAAGGTAAATTTCATCAAAGAAAATAATTCATATATGTATTGTTAAAAAATGTATAGTTTTGGCCGAATAACATATCTTAAACATTTAAGATAGAAGGTTAACGAAAATGAAATTATAAATTTTGACCTAAAATTGTTACAATTCTAATTTGTCGTAACTTAAATAGCAGACTAAAATTTCAAACGATGTACTGCTTTCTTCTCCGTCTTTTTGATTCCAATAGGAAAATTTAACCTCTTTATATCCTGTTACATATCCAAATGCAACTAGGTTATTCAGCGTCGTCTTCCCTATGTAAATCATTGCAGCATCCGCGCCATGATAATTATATCCACCTACTACAACATGCCTGTTTATCATATCAAACTCAAAGTTGTCTTTGGTTGTTTTGAGCCATCTTAAATTATGAGGGTGCTTAGTACACAAAATCTAAAATAAAAAATAAACAATTTTAAATTATAATTATATCATTTAGTTTAGTTATTCTAGGTGATTTTTAGACTGCTACTTTCTAAGTGACTATATCATATTTTGTAGGAAAAAAAATGTACAATTCTACTCACTTTAATATTCATCTTTATCTCCGAGAAACCACAAGCAACCAACTTTATTGAAGGATCTCCTGGAGTGAGTTTACCAATGAAAGTTCCGCACGAAGGGTTGCATCCCTGACCAATGTAAACTTTATTTCCTCCAGGATCGGAACCACCGACAAAAGCATCATGAGGTATTTCACCAGTAAATTCCCTCCAATAATAGTCTGTAAATACAAAACACTGTACTCGCCAACAATTATGACAAAATTAACAAAAATAACACAAAAGAAGGAAATGATTTTATCTGCAAAATACAGGCTCCAATATTTACCACTTGATACATGTTTATAGAAAAGAAAAGGTCTTATTGTGACCCCAAAACAACGTTCTTAAAATTTGTGCATCGAATTTTAAATATAATTTTGTGTATCATTGGCAGAGACCGGATTTAAGGCAGAATCAAATAAGGTAAAAGGGTGAGCATAAAATTAAATTAGGCAAAAACATATAGTTAAAATAACCTTTAAAAAGGCAAAACACTCCAAACAAAGGCATTAAAAAGTTAAAACCACAATTAACAAAAAAATAATTAATTAACAATTTCGAACATTACTTTTTTAAATTTTTACATATCGCTTTTCTATATCGGTCTATGTCAAAGGTGCGTAAATGTGGTTCTTCTTCAAATTTTAATTTTTTTTTTTAATTCAGAAGATATATTTTTGTTAAAAGTTTAAACTAAAGATAAAATGAAATTCCAAAGTGTATAAAAAATTTTTCCAAGTTACAAAATTAAAATTATGATTTCCGAAAAAGTGCAGAACTCTTTACGGACAAAATTTCGAACTTAACTTGCAATTTTGCTGAAATAATTTTAAATTTAGATAAAATAGAGATTAGTAGATATAAAACTGACAAATATTCAAAAAAAACTTTTTGAAATTTAAAAAAGTTATCAATCACTCTCATCAACCAAGTCCCAATTTTGCAAACAGAAGAAGAAAAAATAAAGCCATCGTTTTAGGAAATTTAGGAAAAATATAAATAAAACTTGAGTGCCAACTAAAAAAGGTTTAGTAAAAAAGCCGAATTTTGAGATAAAATTGATATTCATGAAAAGTAAAAAAACTAATATAATAATAAGATCGTTTTTCTCGAAATTTTCATTTTTTCTTAAAATTCTGAGTTCAAATTTTACTATTCTTATTATTTTCTAGACAAAACTAAAAATTTTGAAAAAGAATCGAAATTTGAAAAATTTTTAGGTAAAAGATGGACAAATCGCGATCAGATAAATGAGAAGACAGTTATTATTTCAAAAGATTAAAAATACAAGAGAAGCTTGAAAATTAAATTTTTGTTCCATAAAACAAAATTTTGAAAGGTTGACAAAACTGAAAATTCAAAAACTTCAAGGTCAACTTTTAAAAAAAAAGAAAGTTAAAAAAGTGGTTATAAAAAATTTCAAAATAATGAAACCAAGTAATTTTAAAAATGGTTCAAACTTAAAAAAACCGAAATATTAAATTTTTTTTAGAAATTTTGATCAAAAGCCGAAATTTCGAAAATAAAACATAACTTTCAAAAAAAATATCTTAATTTTGAGAAGCAGTCGAAAATTTGAAAAATGGTTAAAATTTTTGATAAAAGTGAAAATTATGAGAAAACAAAATTTTTAAATCGACATTTTAAAAAAATAAAAAATTGCAAAAAAATTTTAATAAAAATAAAAACTACAAAAAAACAAAATTTTGAGTAAACATTTTAAAAAAATAAAAAATTGCAAAAAACCTACCAAAAAAAAATTTCAAAATTTAAAGAAAAATATGACATTTTGAATAAAAAAATCGAAATTTAAAAAAAAAATTAAAATTTGTGAATACAAAGACAAAATTCTTATTAAAATAAAAATACATAATTTTAAAAAATTTTAATACGGTCAAAAGTTTTTAAAAAAGTAGAATTTTTCAAAAGTTAAAATCTTCAAGTGAAATAAAAACAGACAGACAGAACAAATCAAATTTTTGAAAAACGATCAAAATTTCAAAAAATAAACTGAGAATTACTAAAAAAGGTGGTGAAATTTTTACAAGTCGAGCTCTTACGATAAAATGAAAAATTTCAGAACAGAAGATATTCCTCCAAAAAGTAAACTATAAAAATAAAAATTTTGGAGAAAATCTGAAATGTTCAGAAAATCTCAAAACCCTAAAAGAGGTCAAAATTTAAAATATTTGAAATTTTAAAAAATCGAAATTGAAACAAAAAGTAACATCCCTATTTACTTTTTTTAAAAGTATAATTTTTCGAAAAAGTCAAAATTTTGGAAAAAGTAGTAAAGCATTTTGAGTAGAGGTTTTGACAAAAGATGATAGCTTGGCTGTCGAAACGCGTTAGAATAACCTTTGTTGTGTTTTTTAATCTTTCTTGGTTTGAGGGGACAAGATTTGTATTTCAATTACGTGTAAATGTAATAAAACAAAACGGACTAAAATATTATTAAAAAAATACGCAACAGAAGTAAAACGTTATGTAATTAACTATTCAAAGTAACAAACAGTTTATGCAATTTCAGGTCTTCATAACTACTGATTAAAACAACAACCACGATGTTTCGATAAATATTTGCTATGACCTGATCGTTGTTGTTTTAACCATTAATAAACTTTGGTAGTTATCAATTATGAAGAATTCCACAAAATAAGGGTTAGAAATACCATTTAATGTCATGGTTTGTTAAATTTAAAGAGTTCGATTTGTTTTGTGTTGCATGTAAACTCGATAACATCACAAACATTATATTATTTCTACTAGCTGCTCAGCCAAAACAAAAACTAAAAAGAAAAACAATAATAGAGGGTCCCGCAAAAAAATCTAATCGGGCCCCACACCTATTAGATACGGGCCTGTAGGACAAAGATAAATTATCGAAAATGAAGCCAAAATTTCTGAAAAAAAGACCTTTTAATTTGTAATCGAACATTTACTCGGACAAGAAAAAAGTAAAAATTAAAGGTAAATCTCGCAAAACTTTTGAAATGAAGTTTGGAACAAAATGTATAAATGATGTAATTTTTTTTCGAAAATTTTAAGAAAAGCGTCAAAAACTTCACGATTGCAGCTGCAAAAAGGAAAAAAGAGTTTTTTTCAAAATTCAATCTGGTTTTAAAGTGATCAAATTTTTACTAGAAATTTCAGTTTTATTTTACCCAGAATTTCAACTTTAACCCCCATTGCATGTATAGAAAATTTATAGAGCATTTGAGTTTAAAAATTTTAATCAAAAACGCAAAATTTTAAGCAAAAATTTCAAATTTCGAGAAAAGCACGACATGATGATATACAAATTTTAGCAAAAAACCTTGAAATTTATACATTAGATTTTGGGTGAAAATCCCAAGTTTGGAGAAAAATGTTTAAATTTGGATAGGTACATTCTAAAAAGTTGTCAAAATAGGAAGCAAATTTGTTCAAATTTTTAACGAATTTATTCTAATTAGAAGCAAACCTATTTAAATTACCAACAAATTTGTTCACAATAGAAACAAACATACTCAAATTAAATAACAAATTTGTTTTACCATCATTAGAATCGAATCTATTTAAATAAAAAGCAAATTTGTTCAAAAGAAAAGAAAAATTATTGAAATCAAAAGTAAATTTGTTTAAATTTGCATGCATATTTCAAGCTTTTTTTTGCATAGAATGCGGTCTCTAGTCATTAGTTAGTTGTGCGTTACGTTTACATAACGTAATACATTACGTAACACACATAGAAACGCTGAGAATGGGCAATCGCCGACTTCAGTGGCGATGTTTTATATTTTTTCTTATGAACTGATGCATTTTAATACGTCTGTAATTGTTAATTTTACACAACCCATAAAAGAAAATATGTAGTTACACCAATAAAATGAAAACAATATATCACAAAATTGTTATCAATAGCAATCTCAAAATAAACATTTAGATTAACGTAACTCAATATTAATAAAAATTTGAGCTCTATAAAACAACAAAATTGGTAAAATCTTACCTAGGAAAGTAATGGAATATAGTCAAGATGAGCATAAGGAGTTTGCCCTTAGAGCCAAATATGATGACAATGTATCGATGACGGTTAGAGCCTTATTAAATGGAATAGGTGATATGTCACCAGACCCCACTCGCTACTGTCACGACTACTACTTTTCTTATCGTGTTAAATGAATCGATTTTTCGTTAGTTTCGATATTTTTCCAAAATTTTGATTTTTTTTTAAATTGCCGCCTTTTTAGATTTTCTTTTCTTCAAAATTTGACTTTTTTAAAATTTCAGCCTTTTTTGAAATTATGTTCTGTTTAAAATGACAAATTTTTTAGAAAGAATTTGAATTTTTTGAGAATGTCAATTATTTTAAATGATTACATAAATCTTCCTCAAAATTTCGATTGTATTTCAAAATTTCAACATTTTTGTCAATACCAAAATATCGAACCGAAATATTGAAATAGGTCAATTTTTTTTTTTTCAAAATTTCGACTTTTTTTAAACTTTCGACTACCTTCAAATTTTCAATTTTCAACGTGTTGACTTTTTTGAAAATTTCAACTTATCTGACAAATTTGACTTATTTAAAATTTCGATTTTCGAAAATTTCAGATTTTTTCGAAAACTTGACAGTGGAAAGTTTTGATAAGATGGAAATTTTCTGAAAGGTTGGATTTTTTCAAAATTTTAATTTGTTTTCTAAAATGAAACGTTTAATTACAATGTTTGTCTTTTTTTAAAAAATTTGAGGTTTTCTCAAAATTTTTGTCAATACCAAAATATCGAACCGAAATATTGAAATAGGTCACTTTTTTTTCAAAATTTCGACTTTTTTTAAACTTTCGACTACCTTCAAATTTTCAATTTTCAACGTGTTGACTTTTTTGAAAATTTCAACTTATCTACAAATTTGACTTATTTAAAATTTCGATTTTCGAAAATTTCAGATTTTTTCGAAAACTTGACAGTGGAAAGTTTTGATAAGATGGAAATTTTCTGAAAGGTTGGATTTTTTCAAAGTTTTAATTTGTTTTCTAAAATGAAACTTTTATTTACAACGTTTGTCTTTTTTTCAAAAATTTGGGCTTTTCTCAAAATGTTTACCCTTTTTGAAAACTTTGACCATTTCTTTTAAGTTACGATTTTTCCGAAAATTTATATTTTTTTAAAGTCGGAAAATATAAATTGTTTCAAATTTTTTCGAGAAATTTTGAGTTTTTTGGAATTGTTAACTTTTTGAATATTATTAGTTTCTAAGCGCTTTTTTTTATTAATTTCGACTTTACTTTAAATTTTGCATTATTCATTCATTATTTCAAATTTTTGATTAGTTTCTTTGAATTTCAACTACTTATTTTTTACAATTTTAACAGTTTTTGCAAACCGGCGATGTTTCTTTTGAGAAAATTATAACCTTCTTTAAGATTTCAATTAAATGTGAATATTTTGATATTTAAAATGGGAACATTTTTTTAAATGTTGACTTTTTTTGATATTTATGACTATTTTGCACAATTTCAAATTTTTCTACGAATTTTGCAATCTTTTTAATATTTTAGAATTATTTTGAAAATTTCGACTTTTTTCAAAATTTTTATATATATTTTGTTTGAAATTCTAGACTTCTCTGAAATATTCTACATTTTTTCAAAATTTTATTTTTATTTCATTTGCGATCAAAAACTGTAACTTTTGGGCCAAATGCTTGACTTTTTTAATTTAAACTAGCCAACATTTGGACTTTTTCTGAAATGATAACTTCTTTTTGATAATTTTTGCTTTTTTCAATATTCATACTTATTTTTGACTTTGTTTAAAATCTTGAAGATTTTTCAAATTTCTTATACTCAAAAGTTTGTTTAATCATCACTATTTTTGAAAATGTAGCCTTCCAAACTTTCAGTTTTTTAAAATTTATAATTTATTTATTTCTTTAATGTTAAGTTTTTCAAAATTTTGATTTTTCTTGAAAATCTCACCTTTTGGGAAATTTTAACTTTCCATGGCAAAAATTTCTGTTTTTTGAAAATTTTGCCATTTTTAAAATCTTTTACCATACTTTCTTCAAAATTCTATTTTTTTTAAATTGCGACCTTGAAAGTTGTTTTTTTTTTTATTTTGACTATTATTAAAAACTGGATTGTTTTTATATCTGGAATTTTTCAAAAATTTTGTCCATGTTCAAATTTTTGGAACTCTCGTGTTTTATTTCAATATTTCATCATTTTTCAAAATTTCGACCTTATTTGCATACTTTCGATTTTTTTGAAAAATTTAGACTTTCCTTCAAATATCCACTTTTATTAATTTCTTTGAGCGTTATTTTTATTTTTGGTCAAATTTGGACTTAAAGTCTGGGCATTTTTCTTTACTTTCGACTTTTTTTTTAAAATATCGAATCTTTTTTTCAACATTTTTTATTTCTTATAACAAGATCCAGTCAACAATTTTGACTTTTTGAAAAAGTGTTCGACGAATATTTTAACTATTCAAAATATCTACTTTTCTGAGAATATTGGCTTTTCTTCGGTATATAAATTTTTGAAAAAAATTTTACTTGAAATTTTTCATTTTTTCCGAAATTTTGACTGCTTTTGAACTTTTAGTGTACTGTCCAGTTTTGATTTTTTTTAAATTCTTAATTGTTTTGAAAATATCGCAATTTTATTTCGAATTTTCGAAAACATCGAATTTCAAAATGTTTAATTTTTTCAAAATTTTGTCTTTTAAAAAGTTTTACAATTTAGTCTATTTTCCAAAATTTCGTCTTTCAGAAATCTTAAGTGTCTATAAAAATTTCGAGGCCTCTTAACAAAATTTTGTCCTTTGAAAATTTGGAATTTTATTGAAATTTATTTGAAATTTTCGTGTTTTCCAAAGTTTCAGCATTTTCCAAGCATTAAACTTTTGGTCTATAAATATTTCAAAATGTCGACATTTTTGGTTTTCATTAGTTTTTAAAAATTTTTTCATTTTTAATTTTTTTTGAAATTTTTTTTCTGTTTGCAAATATTCGACCTTTTTAAAAATTTATAATTTTCCAATTTTTGTAAATTGAGGATTTTTTAAAGTTTCGATTTTTTTTGAAATTTTGAATTCATTTATTTATTTAAATGTCAACCTTTGCAAAACTTTGATTTTTCTTGAAAATCTTATCTTTTTTTGGAAAATTTTTACTTCCCAAGAATAAGATTTCTTTTTTTTTGAAAATTTTGCCGTTTTTAAAACTTTAAACTTTTTTTCAAAATTCTATTTTTTTTTAAATTCGATCGTAACAGTTATTTTTTTTTTTTTAAATTTGACTATTATTAAAAAGTTAAATTTGTTTTATACCTGAAATTTTTCAAAAATTTTATCTATGTTCAAATGTTTGGAACTCTCGTTTTTTTTCAATATTTTATCATTTTTTGAAACTTCGACCTTTTTTGCACTTTCAATTTTTTTTGAAAAATTTAAACTTTCTTTTTCAACAGTTTTTTTTAAGAAAATTTTCAGACGAAAATTTTGACTTTTTGAAAAAGCGTTTGACGTATATTATAACTATCCAAAATTTCTACTCTTCTGAAAATATTGGCTTTTCTTCAGTATTTAAACTTTTCGAAAAAAATTTTACTGAACATTTTTCATTTTATTTTAAATTTTGACTGCTTTTGATTTTCTAGTGTACTGTCCAAAATTTTGAATTTTTTAGAAATTCTTAATTGTTTTGAAAATATCGAAAATAAGTTTTTTTCGAATTCTCGAATTTTTTTAAAATGTCGATTTTTCAAAGTGTTTAATTTTAATCAAAATTTTAAACTCTTTTTTGAAAATTTTGCAATTTAGTGCTTTTTCCAAATTTTGGTCTCTCAGACATTTTAACTGCCCCTAAAAATTTCGATGTCTGTTAACAAAATTTTGACTTTTTAAAATTTGGAATTTCTTTGAAGATTTTGCCTGCATTTGAAATTTTCATGTTTTTTAAAATTTCAGCTTTTTCCAAAGATTCAAGTTTTGGACTATCAATGTCGAAAATGTCGACATTTTTGGTTTTAATTATTTTTTGAAAATTTTGTCATTTTTATTTTTTTTTAATTTTTCTTCTTTTTGCAAATATTCAATTTATTTAAAAATTTATAATTGTTCAATTTTTGTAAATTGAGATTTTTTTTGTAATTTCGATTTTTTTTGAAATTTTTATTTCATTTATTTATTTAAATGTCAATATTTTCAAAACTTTGATTTCTCTTGAAAATTTCATCTTCTTTTTGAAAATTCTTACTTCCCAAGATAAAGCTTTCTTTTTTTTTGAAAATGTTGCCGTTTTTAAAACTTTACACCTCGCGGTCGTAAAATTTGTTTTCTTTTATTTTGACTATTAAAAAGTTAAATCTGTTTTATAACAGGTATTTTTCAAAAATTTTGTCCATGTTCAAATTTTTGGAACTCTCGTTTTTTTTTTCAATATTTCATTATTTTTCAAAATTTTGCCCTTTTTTGCAATTTTTTTAGAAAATTTAAACTTTCTTTGAAATGTCTACTTTTTTAATTCTTTTGAGCATTATTTTTATTTTTGGTCGAATTTGGACTTCAAAATCGTGACATTTTTTTTTAAATTTTGACATTCTTTTTAAAAATATCGACACTTTTTTCGACAGTTTTTTATGAAAATTTTCAGTCAATAATGTTGATTTTGTGAAAAAGTGTTCGACGAATATTATAACTATCCAAAATTTCTACTTTTCTGATAATATTGGCTTTACTTCAGTATTAAAACTTTTCGAAAAATATTTGACTTAAATTTGTCGAAATTTTGACTGCTTTTCAACTTTTAGTGTAGTTATTCTCTGTAATTTATTTGCGAAGTATTCATATTTGTATGCAGTTTTATTGGCTTTTTCTTCGCCGGTCACTCCTTTCACAATCCTAAATTTCAGTACCTTCTATTAAGGAATGGCAATCTGTTTTAGATTGCCGCAAACAGCGATTGCGTTGGATCTTGGCTTGTCAGTCGCTGTTTGGGACTCAACACTGAAAAACACTTAAAACTATATTAAAATTTAAACGACGTAAAAAATAAATAACAACATTATTTAAAATTTTAACGTTTCGGGCAGTGTTATTCTCTGCCCGTCGTCAGAAAACCAATTCAAATTTATTCCTTAACAAATTTTTTTGTAAGCTGTCAGAAAGTAATTTTGACAGTTTATTGCATTTTTTAGTGTAGTGTCAAAAATTTTATTTTTTTTTTAAAAATGCTTAATTGTTTTGAAAATATTGCAATGTTATTTTCGAATTCTCGAATTTTTTAAAAGAATCAATTTTTCAAAATGTTTCATTTTTTCAAAACTTAAACCTCTTTTTTAAAAATTTGGAATTTAATCTATTTTCCAAAATTTTGTCTATACAAATTTCGACCTATGTTAACAAAATTTTGTCTTTTGAAAATTTAGAATTTTTTGTAGATTTTCCCTTCATTTGAAATTTTTATGTTTTCCAAAAATTTCAGCATTTTCCAAAGATTCAATTTTTGAATAATACATATTTTAAATGTCGACATTTTCAGTTTTAATTCTTTTTTGTAAATATTGGCTTTTTTAATTTTTTTATTTTCTCTTCTTTTTTCAAATATTCCACTTTTTGAAAAATTGAAATACAAATCTTGTCCCCTGAAACTAAGAAAGATTAAAAAACACAACAAAGGTTGCTCTGTGTTTTTTAGTCTTTCTTGGTTTCAGGGAACAAGATTTGTATTTTAATTCATGAAGATAACCAAGGACCAGTCCGTTCGAGCAAAATTTTTTAAAAATTAACAGTTCTCCAATTTTTGTAAATTGGGATTTCTTTTAAACTTCGATTTTTTTTTGAAAATTTTGCCCTTTTCGTCGAAGTTACAACTTTTGTTGCAATTTGATTAGTTCAAAATTTCTACTTTTTTTCAAAATATTGAATTTTTTTCAAAATTTCGACCCTATTTTAAAAGTTTTTCGAAAATGTTGATCTTTTTCTCGAAATGAAATTCTTGATAACTTCAAATATTTTTAAAATTTGAGGAATCTGACATTCTAAATCACGAATATTTAAATTTTAAACGAATTGTAAAAAGTGAATTCAACGCTTAATACATTTAGATTTTAAAGATGTTATTTTAAAAAGAAGTATTTTTTAAGTTTAAACCGAAAAATTTCGAAATCTGGAAGTATTTTCTAGTTTCAAATCAGAATATAAATTTTGCAAAAAGAGCACAAAGCGAAATTTTTCGATTGTCTACAGAAAATGCTGACTATAAACTGGAAATTTCAAGAAGTTTCAAAATGTATAAAGAAAAAATGTTCCTTCACATTTCAATTTAAACATCGCAAGTACCAAATTAAAGCCAAAATATCGAATTCAAAACTTAAATTTTGTAAAGTTAAAAGAAAAGAATTCGTAAAAAAGGCAGAGTATGCACTGATCGCCTATAAAAATTTTGATAAATTTGAATGGAGACAAATTGATTAACGAAGTCAGCTATCAACGCATTTAGGCAACTTTAAATATAATTTTGTATATAATTTATTGCACAAAAATTGCCTATTCATTAGCGCCCATTTTTACTATTGTAAGGCTAAATTTAAAACAAAAACCTTTCTTAGTGCTCACCTACGTATTACGGGAAACACCTATATGAAATTTCATGCTACTAGACCCATGGGTTTAGGCTATGCGTTGTCCGTAGTTATTGTTAGTTTTATTAAATGGATGATGCAAATCAGTAGCATCATCAGTAGTAGAAGCAATCAGTTGGGACTTTTTTTTGTTCTTTAAAATTTATATTAGTTTAACAACTATGTAAACCTTTTAATAAGAGAAACATTGTCCTTGCCCTTTGTCGATTATTTTACTAAAGATATGACACTTAAAGATATGACTCATGCAACATATTGTTACGCGTTATCGGTTCGAATTATTATTACGCCGTGAATTATAACCACTTCATTTTTAAAGTAAACTCGGAGCACTACAACTAGAAAATTAACGCATTGACTTCTAACTACTAACTCACTAACTACACTGACTGACTGATTTAGGGAAAGCCAACCGGACTACCTATATAGATCTGGTCCCGGGTTCTAGAAGAATTTGGCAGATAAGGCTTGCCGAAATTTCTGGAACGCTTATCTGCCGTTTGCTTCATTATCGCGGCCGCTTTACCTTCTTATCAGATCTTTCTAGAAAATTTTCTTACGTACTAAATTTTATAATTTACATTTCGTGACAATATTAAAAAAAAATTCACCATCATCACTACATCTGAAGAGAGTTGACATGAACTCGAAAGTAATATTTTAGTAATATTAATATTCGCGGAGTTTAAGGTAATCCATCACTTCAGTTCCCACAATTGCTCTGAATGTGTTCTTTCATTCATTCCAACGTTTATTTATAACTTCGTTACTTAAGGTTTCTAGTCAATTTGTCTCCATAATTTCTATGATTCTGTAAAAGAAATCAATGTTAGATATTGGATAAAATACTCTTCCAAATTATGTAAATAAAGATTACAATTTTGCAAAGTGTGTTTACATTTAATCACGGTTTATTCCCCATAGTATGATGTGAAAAATTTTATTTTTGCGCAACAACTTAATTTCCCATCTTATTGGTAATTTGGCTGCCTTGTTGAAGCTATTACGTTTTTCTACCATTAATTGATCTCCTTTTAACATTGGAAATGTTTATGTTGAGATATGGGGTGAAGTTTCGGGTTTTCGTTCAAGCTTGAAAGAACAAGGTGTCGGTCGGTCGGACATACTCGAGTCGCCAGTCGAGCGCTCTCGGCGTCGAGAGGCCGGCATGAAAATGGGAGAATGTTAAGTTTACAGTTCACCGCAGAGCACCATATTCGTTTAATCCAGTAACGTTTCATTGGATAAGGCTATCAGCTATGGATATTAAGAATATAAAAAATAGCGAAAAGTGTAAGACATATTGAGAGCGTAAAAAACGTTTACGAGAGATTGAAAATAGAGAATCTAGTGAGTTAAGTACGAAAACACCGCTAACAAAAACTGAACACAGTAGGCGGTATTGTGAGCATGTAAAGATGCGCAAACTTAAAGGTTCTGAAGTTTACACGGGCTACCCAATTCAGCGGCCCTTAAGTGATGGGTTATAATTCCATTATTATGTTGTAAACTCTTACCCTAAATCCAATGCACGACTTTTAGACCGGTGACAAAATATCCGCGACAAAATATCCCTGAAATAATATCCACAGACAAAATATTCAACAGACAAAATACCCAACAGACCAAATACCTGCAGACAAAATATCCGCTGGCAAAATATCCGAACGACGAAAATATCCAATCGATAAATTTTCCGATGTCAGAATAACTAACTGACAAACAACATATCCGGTTTATAAATAAGATGTGTTAATTTCTTTTGATCGATCTCTTAAACTATTGTCAAATATGAACAATGATATATTTTTGAAAAGAGAAAATATCTTTCATTACAGACTTTTTTATACTTTTGACTTTGCAAAGGACACTATTTTTTTCTGATATGTCTAAAAGATAATACATAAAAAATTGTTTAACTTTTGTATTTACAGTTATTTTGTAGCTCCTTAAACAAAGTCCCCATTTATGTACATATGTTTATTATTTACCTGTACCGTACAGGCTCTAAAAGTTGAGATAATATCGTTTCCTCCAAGTAACTTGTGGCAAAAGATAATCTAATAATGCAATAATTCCACGAAACGCAGAAAATAATGGATTTTGTTCCATATATTTACATTTTAAAGAATAAATGAATTTTTTTCATACCTGAAATTAGTTCATTTAGAGTTTATCTGATAAGTTTGTATTGCTGATTGGAACATGCCGTGTTGGCATTTTATGTTATTAGATAATTTATCGTAAATATTTTATTCATGGAGATTTTGTCCGTTGGATATTTTGTCTGCGGATAGTTTGTCCGTTGGATATTTTGCCTGCGGATATTTTGTCTAGTGGATATTTTGTCGCGGATTTTTTGTCACAGATTTTCTGTCGTCGGATAAAAAGTCGGGGTACCGTCTTGAAGTACTCAGTAAACGAATATGGTAAAATATCTGCACTTATAATTTTTAGGGCTGAAATAAATGTAAATTACTTTTACAATAAAGTTGACAAATTTTTGCTTGTAGATTAAATATATTTTAATATTTCATTGTTTTCGCTTTGTACTAAAATATTTCTTTCAAGAGCCATGAGCATAGATGCCTTAATATTATTTTGATTTAAATTATTTCGTAGTCTATTTGGTTATACGAGTATATTTCAATTTAAAAAATAATATTTCAGAAGAAACTTGGCTAATGGAAACTGTAAATTTAGAAAAGATAAACATTGCAGAAATAACCTTAAAAATAGAAAAAAGTCCAAAGAAAAATATTTGAATATTCTAGTTTTCACTCGAAATCTCAAGTCGAATACTTCGAGATTAAGGTCGAAAATAAAAAAAATAGCTAAATAAGGCCAAAATTTTGAATTCAGAAAAGTTGCGAGAAAAATAGTAAAAAAATAGACAATTTTAGGAAAATATTCCAGGATTTAAAAAAATTCATAATGTTCTAAAATTTCAAAACATATGTCAACATTTTGAGGTTAAAGATAAAATTTTGCAACTAAATCAAAATCATTTGAAAAAAATTAAAATATTTCATTTAAAGTCAAGATTTTAAATAAATGACTTGTGTTCTTAAAAAAAAGAGTCTTAATTAAATTTAAAACCTTAAAAATAAAAAAATGCTTTAACACTGGTTGAAACCTTTATTGTAAGAGTAGAAAATAAAGTTTGAATTTTGGGATTTTAAAATTTGAGGAAACCCACGACTCATGATTTAATAAAAAAGAGGATTTTAAATTTCGAAAAAGAGTTGACATTACAAAATTTCGATAAAAAATCTTGAGTTTTCGAGTTTATATATTTATAATTTTAAGAATTTTTTAGGCTGAAGTCACAGTTTCGAAAATAAGTCAAAATCTTTAGAAATATTCAGAATTTATTATTTAACATGAAAATTTTAAACAAAACGTAAATATTTATTGACAGTTTAAGAAAAATAAATGACATTTTGAAAGGTTGGGGAATTTTATGAAAAAGTCATAATTTCAAGAAAATACTCTTTATTTATTTTTTTAATGCAATATCTTGCGTTAGACTCGCAAGACTGATGTTCAAATTTTGAATCCGTTTGAAATCCGAAGTTTTAAGAAAAAACACAAGAATTGCAAGTTTAATGTAAAAATTTAAAAAATTGGAAATTGTGGAAGAAATTATTAAATTTCGGAAAAGCCCAAAATTTGTGTTTATAATTATTTTGAAAGCATAAGCGCATAATTTTGTAAAGAAGAGTAAAATAGATTTCTAGACTGTTTTCTTTAGGTTAGAAAATTTGAACCTCTCTGGATAAATAAGACGTCAAAATGACCCTTGACGGAAAAAATAATCAATAAGTATTAGAATGCCGGGTTCGCTACGTTCTCTTCTAAAAAACTTAGAGCACACTCGATGACTTTTTCATTTAAACACCCGATAAAATTTTAACTGACATAAATTGAAATTTACTAATTCAATCAGATTCACTCTGTCATTATTAAACGGCTCGAGATAATTAAATACCATATCTGTTGCTAATTTAAAGCCCTCATCGCTTCCCATTTTTGTTTTTAGATTCATTTAAGTGGTCAGTTCATTACGATAAGCGTATTTTTGATATTAGGAAATTTCATTATCTTTGAGATTCTGTGGAAGGAGATTCAAGTGACGTTATTGAATCATTGTCATTATCAGGTAATTATTATTATTAATTAATTATGCAATAGAGTTGCTGCAAGACCGCTTTAAAATAAAAGAGCGGGTCACAACCGTCCTAAACATTTTTTAATTTACAAGAACCACACAACCCGGTCTTAGACAACCAATTAACTGTAATAAAGGTTTTAGAGCTTTCGGCAAAAAAGGGAATTACTTTTATGTATTTTTCCCATAAGAGCGGAAAAATTAAATGAACATGCAAAGCGAAAATGGCAATCAGTACAACCAGTACAGCTCTAGTTTTAATTAGAAATAGGTGCAGTAACTTTAAACAATGTCCAGCATTGTTAAATCTAGGGTGTCTTCGAAGATACAAAGATAATTGTCGTGGCGAATTTCAAGGGGTGTCGGATAACACAAGGGTCGACGTCACTAAGATTCTAGCCTTAATAATCTAAATAAATAAAGGTTTCACATTTCAACACGATCGGTAAAGAGGTTATGAAATTATTAATTAAATTATTTTTTATAACAACTTTGAAAGTCTGCAATTTGAAAAGTAAACATTTTTTATTATTTTTTTTTTCGTAATTCGTATTTATTTATCATTCCGAATCAACTGCCAAGCGTTGTCTTTGAAATTTGTAAATACCCTGTATAACCTTGTATGTTAAATAAAGTGTTAATTATGTTTCTATTTGGTGTTATCATTTCCAATGTCTCCGTTGGTTGCAAGGATTGCGAAATCTGTGAATTTTTTTTAAAGCTGACAACCTCACCTTTTTTTTGTATTTTTCTTTAACTTTAAAAATTGTTGATTAATGAGAAACAATCATCTTGATTGCTGTAACTTTTTTACATTCTATGGACTTTCTAACAGTTCTATAAGAATTATGGCATCCGAAGTGATCAAGTTTCCAAAATTCGTGTATGCGAATTGATAATATTGTAACAAAATGTAGTTATAAAATTTGTATCAGTAAGGAATTCTCTCAAAAAATTTGGTAATGGAAAGCATCAGCAATAATGAATCAAACAGCAGATAAGTGCATTAGATGTTTCCGCAAGTGATAAGCCTTATCTGTATGGATACCATTTTATAAAATGGGAAGCCTTTAAATACGCCTTCATCTTTCCCTCAGTCAGTTTTAAATTAACTGTGAGTGAGTTAGTTAGTTGGTTAGTCAGTTAATTAGTCAGTTGGTAACTGAAGTGAATTATAATTGTAGTGTTTCAAAATCAGCTTGGAAATAAAGTGCTTAAAATTCAGGAAGTTTTAATTTTCCAACCGATAATGCGCAACAATATTATTATTGACAGGCTGATATCCTCGCCTTCATCTGCGTTAAAGGAAATAAAGGATATTCTTGGGAAACCTTTTTAAAAAGTCTGACTTTTTGAAGAATTCAATTATTATTGAAAATTTCGACTTATTCCAAAATTTTCCACATTTTGAAATATCCGCCATTTTCAATGTCAACCTTTGCTTGTTCGCTTTCCAAAATTTCAGCTCTCTCTCAAAAATTGAATATTTCGATTTTTTTAGAGTTTAAATTTTTGACAGTTCCAAAATCTTTAAAATTCTGCTTTATTTAATCATATTTTGATATTTTTGAACACCTTTTATTTTTTCTTAGTTTCTCTCTTTATTAGAAATTTTCTCTTTTGAAAATTTTAATTTTTATTTGTGAAATTACCATAAAAGTCTATATTTTCAAAAAATTCAAAATTTTTGACTTTTTTGGCAATTGTGATTTTTTTAAATATTTACTTTTAGAAAATTTCGGATTTTTTAAAAATTTGACGCTGAAAATTTTTAATAATGTATTTTTTCAAATTTTCTGTGTTATTTCAAAATTTATTTGTATTTTTTTTCGCATAATTCGACTTTTTGTCAAAATATGAATTCCTTCTAAGGCGTTTGATTTGTCATGTTTTCGGCTCTTTCAAATGTTTATTTTTCTATAATTTCGACTTTTTTTTAAGTTTCGACTTTTAAGTATCATCTTTTGTAAATTTTTTAAAAATTTTAGTTTTCTTAGAAAATTTGACTTTTCAAGATTTAGATTTTTTCGAATATTGAAACTTTTTAAAAATTTCGACATGTTTTCAGCTCTTCCGTTCTTCTTTTTTTTTTTTAATTTCCACTTTTGTTTACTTTTTCGACCAACCTTTTGGAAAATTTCTAGTATTTTAAAATTCTAGATTTTATTTTTAAAAATTTCGACTTTTCTAAGTTTAAATCGTTTTTTAAACTTAGGTTTTTAAAATTTTCAATATTTTTAAAAATTTTGTTGTTTTTTTGAAAACTTTTATCTCATTAAGAATTCTTATTTAGAAATGTGAAATTTTTGAAAGCTAAACTGTTTTAACAATTTCATTTTTTAAATTTTCAACTTTTTTTTAAATTTCTCTCTTCAAAATTACTTAAAGTTGAATTATTTTTTAAAATTTAGACTTTTTACTAATCTATAATTTTTTTATTTTCGAACTTCGAACTTGAAAATTTTGACTTTATTAAAGGGCGCCACTTTCCAAGTTGTCAAACTTTTCTTAAATTTTTGATTATTTTGCAAAATTTCGAATTTTGTTATTCTTTAAATATTCAGTTACTTGAAAAAATTGCAATTTTTTTTTAAAGTTTTAACTTTTTGAAGTCAAAACTTCTTTAGGCGCGTTGAGCCACTAAAGATGGGGGAAAAAGAAAGGTTCCGCATTACCAATAATGCTAATTTGAACTCTAATATCTAGTAGGTACGTGTTTCTATAAAAAAAATCCCACAACAGAATTAAAAAAACGCGAGATCGGCAGCGAGGTTCGAACTTCGGACCTGCCACACTCACAGCAATCGCTCTATCACTGCGCCTTCGACGGCTCGTTGAATTGAAAGCTTAACTTGCCTGATAATCTAACCCTACTCCTGAGGCTGAAATGAATATGCGAATATGTGTATACTATAATTGTTTAAATTGTGTTTTAATTTGATTATTAATTATTCCTGTTCTCTTTGTAACCGAAAGTTGAAAAGAAAAAACGCTGGCAAATTACGGGCAGGCGTCAATTAGAAAGACGGATGCGGCGTGCGAGATTAGAATTGGCGTAATAAATATATGCTTCACAGGACGCACATAATTTTGCCTGCGCATTGCGAACAACCCCTAACAGAGTGACAAGAATTAGTAACATTTGGCTGAGCGATTGGTGCCGCTGTTATATTTTTTATGACATTTCTTAAATCCTCATTAAATATTTTGATTTGAGTAATATTATAACACTCATAGTTAAATGTTTTGAATTTTGTGCTTTTGTGACCCAGCAGAGTAGCAGAGTATATTTTTATCTTTTTAAAATGAGAGATTTAGTTAGGGAATAATTGTGATGAATACATTGAATAATATATATATATATATATATATATATATATATATATATATAATATTGAATAATGGAAATATTCGGATAAAACCAGGATCAAAGCTAGCTAGATTTAGTCGCCTATTATCTCAATTTAATGTAAGTGATATAAAATTTTAAGTATCTACCCCTATATGTCAAAATATATAAACGTTTTAGGTTAGTTGCAGAACAATTAAATTATTTCATATTCAATAACTTCACGAAAAATTTTATCACTGTTATTTCCTAGTTTTAGGTTTTTACTTTTATCGGCAGTCCACATGACAAAATCAATTAGAAAAGTTATATTTGACAGATATTTGGCGCATAAGCATAGTTTAGGATAAATTTGATTGTACGCATTACAAATGTATTTAAAAATTTTCAAATTCAATTTTCTTAACGAATATATTAATAAAATAAAAAAATATATCATACGATTTGATGGACCATTAAAAACCTTTTCTACTAAGCTATCGCACGTACCCTCGTTCAATTTAAAAACTCTAAATTGGTAGCTCTTACTCAAGGAGGTTGACGGGAAAAGTATAACATTGTGCTGAAAAAATGTTACTTAAGAATTAAAAATTGACCTGTTCAAGGATTTTACTTTTAACTATTAATTACGCAGACAATGAATATATGCATTACTTTGACACATTAAATACATTAAATAATAAATCATTCCTGATTATTATATTAATCAGTTAAATAACAGACTACAGAAACGTGAAAAAAATCTTACCAAAATATTGTGATCTGACGACACTACACAATATTAACGTAACAAATAAATCAAAAACACTCCACATTTGCCTCGTAGTAGTTGCAACCAAAGCAATCGAACAAGTGTCAATGCTAGCCCAACATTTGTTAGTGATAGCGCACAACAATTAAGGAGGTCCAAATTAGAGAAAGACAAGTTTATACAGCGTAATTCACATAAAAATACGACATTTACGAGACTGAAACACAACCCAATATTCAAAGATCATAAGTGGAAGGGATAAAAAAATTAGGCAGTCATGTGGAGTGCTGAAACAAAAGAAAACTTAAAACTAGTAACTAGTGATAAAATTTTTCCTGGTGTAATTGAATATAAAGTTATCTAATTGTTCTGAAACTCACCTAAAATATTTGCATATTTTGATATCTGTGGGGTACATACCATTAATCAAATTAATAGCTATTGTTGTAACGAGATTATTATCCGATTTATATTAATCGAGCACGTCCGAAATTGTTTAAATCGCTAATAATCGAGTTGCATTCAAAGCTTTATCGTATCATTGTCAACGATGACATAAAAATCAACAAACTTTTAAAATGAAATTTATATGTAGAGTATTATGACAGGGAAGCTTCTAATCAGACCTAAAATGAAACAACTTCTAAGTCGTTTCATTTCAAAATGACTCGGGATGACTCGATCAAGTAAAGTTAAAACGTCTGACTGGAGTGATCTAGTGGTTTATAATGTATGCTTTGTGCGTGGCGAAGTCTGAGTTCAAACCTACCTGGCGATCTTACGATTTTTTGATTATATTGCAGCTTCTATTCATAGGTATATAAACTATAAACATTATAGCATGGTGCCTACAAGAATTAGTATGATGGTAACGCGTTTTTTCTAACAAAAGTCGTTCACCGCTCCTACAGAAGTTTTCACTTCAATAAATTATGTACTTGGACAGCCCTGACGTTATGTCCAAGATGTAAACTAATAACGTTCGCAATTTTAGGCAAAATTCGCCCGTCCCTAATAATGCACGCCTATTTGCAAAAGAAAGAAAAACAATTTTAACATAATTTAATCTTGTTTTCTAAAGATGCAGTCTAAAAGCAACATATCCTCATCTGCTATTTGAATGAGCCGTATTTTTATAAGACGGGCACCGTCCTGGATTTTACGTGGCCATCCCAGAATGGCAGGGGTAGTCCCGCATGGAAATAGGAAGCTTCTAATCAGACCTAAAATGAAACAACTTCTAAGTCGTTTCATTTCAAAATGACTCGCATGACTCGAATAAGTAAAGTGTAAAACGTCTACGACGTGATGGTAGCTCAGTGAACGTCAGTTGGCAAAGCCGTAGCTCCAGAGTTTAAACTCCAGAAGCGGCGGCTATTCTTTTTTTTTTAGATTCTTCTAAATTAATTAATTTTCTGGAATTACTCCCCTTATGTGTTTCTTACTTGACATTAAAATGAAGATAATTTTATTGTTTACAAATGGGTAGCCTAGCCAGGATACCCAGAATTAAAAACAAGTAAATCATTGTTTTTGTTATACCTTCTTCATTTGTTATTTTAAAAAATATACCAGCAGCTGGTATAAGTTTTGGCTCCAATAATACTATACTAGTATGAACTGAATAGATAAATTTGCATTAGTAATTTACCCTAATGCGTAATAATTAAAATACATATTGAAAATAGCTATGACCCACAGCTTTGCAAATTTAAGTGAATAATTAGAATATAACAGAAGAACTGTCCAAAATTAAAGAGTTCTTCTATGTATTCTTCTTCTTCGTTAATGCCCTTTATCCCTTAGGGATAATTGGCCAGCACATTTTGGGTTAAAAGTGGAATGCTCAATAAAGGACGCCTGGGTGGTACCCATGCCCTTTCCTTGAGTTCTTGGTATAAAAGATGAAAGTAGCTTTTTAGGGTGAATAGACTTTTCACGCTCAGGGGCAACAGCTGAGCTGCTTCACATAGAAAGTAACCTCGGTATGTAGAAGAGTGGAGGGGATAAAGAGGATCTGAAATATAAAGAGAAATTAAAAGTTCTATCACTTTATTACCAGGTAAACGTCTATTGCAGATTACATTACAGATTTTTTTTTGATATGATAGAAAATTAATACTCGTGCGATAAATATACTTCGTAATTGCCTTCACTTATTATGCCAGATATGTTTGTTAGTACTGTGACTTCGGATTTTGTGATGCCTGATTAAAAGTCTTGATTATTGTTTTGTAAAGGATACATTCCAAAAAAAAATCCAAATCCTCTAATTCTCTACATTCACAATTTGGGTCATTTTATATTCCGATGCGGTGTAAGTGATTATTTATGAGACAATGTCCTGTTTGCATGCTAGGTTATCGTGGTCAGTATCTTTGATCGATGAAGGGCACTGATTTGAGTCATGGAATAGTGGGTAACCTGTTCTGAATTTGACAATACCAGCGACTTTTATATTTTGTAGATTTAAATTATTTACCGGTACGTTCATGATGCGAGCTGCGTTGACTAAATAGTTTGCCGTCTTATTGCCCATTATTTTGCTGTGACCAGGTATCCAACAGAGTTCTTTTGGTTGAGAGAGATATTTGTCCTTTGCATCTACAGTTTTTGTAACGCGATTAAGGATTCCGACCAGATAAAGCCTTTTTTAATTTTCTTGTGTGTGGCTATGAAGACCGCTTGATTAATAGCACCAATTTTTCCCGTGCAATTTTGAGATTGGTTTGGCAGACGAGCTATAAAGGAGGACTAGCTGTGGCATATAAATGCCCATATATATTATACATAGGTTCCCAAGATTCCTTAGTTGGAATACAGGGCCTCTACGAAAGTTCGCCATCTGGTGCAATTGTTTTATTTCGCCCCAAATTTTATTTATTCTTTTGGTCTCGTCTATTAGCGTCCTTTTCTAAGTCATTTTTGGCCTTCCTTTTCCTCGGCTGCCTTGTGGATTCCATTCCAAGGCCTTTATGGGCAATACTGTTTCGATTGCAGATTATATGTCCCAGCAATCCCAGTTTTCTTTGCCTTATTTCTAAGTCAATTCTTTCCTGCTTAGTTCCGCTGCAAAGTTCTTTATTTGTAATTGTATTATATCACCAAATATGTCTTATCTTGCGTAAGCACCTATTAACAAATACTTGCAGCTTGTTGGTTATTGACTTAGTGGTCTTCCAAGTTTTACATTCGTAAAGTAGCACTGATTTTATGTTTGTATTAAATATGCAAATTTTGGTTGAGTACTTGTAGGTTCTAGAATGCCAAATTTGATTCAATAATCCAAATGCTCTGCGTGCTTTCATAATTCACTGGTCCATATTTCTATCAGTGCCACCCGTGTGATTGACTACCCTTCCGAAATATACAAAATCAATTAATTTTTTTATCACATTGTTGATAATGTGTTGGTTTGCTTCATTGCCGTATTCAACCGGATTTCTTTGGTTTTGTTTGTATTGATTTTCAGACCCATTTTCTTCGCTTCTCTTTTCAGATATTTTAGTTTTTCTGCCATGTCGTCGAAAGTGTGGGATAGCAAACAGATATCGTCCGCATAATCTAGATCCTCTAGGCGTGTTGTAATCTTAATCCTCTCTTTGCCTTGTTTGCTTTCTGGAGGACGGAATCGAGTACGATGTTAAATAATATTGAAGATAGTATGCAGTACTGCTTTACCCCGTTCGTGAGTGGTATTTTCTTTCCTTTTCCTTTATGTATAACACGGCAGTTAGTTTGGTTGTAGAGACTTTGATGATGTTAATTATTTTGGTTGGAACACCCTTCTCTTGAAGAGCACACCAGATAGCCGTATGCTTTAGTGTATCAAACGCTCTCTCAAAATCTATAAACAGTAAATATAGTAGGGATTTAAATTCCTGTGACTGTTTAATGATTATGCGGAGAGTGTTGATCTCGTCATCACATGATCTATTGGGTCTGAATGCAGCTTGCTTTTGTCTGAGAGTTGGTTATACTGCTTCTGAAAGACTGTTGCGTATTATGATGGCAGTAAGTTTGTTAAAGGTGTTTAAGAGTGTGATTCTTGGCCAATTACGACACTCGCTCAAGTCGCCCTTTTTTGGTAGTTTAATTATTAGCCCCTCTTTCCATTCTTCTGGAAGTTGTTCTGATATCCATACAGTTTTTAAGATTGGCGTTATGAGGTTGGCTATAACACCTAGACAAGCCTTGAAAATTTCGGGAGGAAGGTTGTCGGGTCCTGCAGCTTTACCGGATTATAATTGGGATGTTGCTCGTTTTATTTCTACCTCAGTAGAAACATTTATATTTATCCTAAGGGGACGCTGTTCTTCGAGTGCTTCTGTTCTATTTTTTTTCCATCTACTATTAGTTGGGCATTAGGACATTCGGCAAAATATTCTGTCCATCTGGCAAGTTGTTCGGTGAAACCGGTAAGTTTAATTCCATTGCTTGCCTTAAATGATGCACCTTCCCTTATGTATGATCTATTTGCAAGACCTTTATGTAATACGATACAGTTCTTTACAGTTTTTCATGTCAGCAGCTGTTTGTGCATTCTTTGCAAGCTTTCAGTCAGAGACTAAATAGACTGAACGTTTCAATGTTGTCTCATGCGTACAGTTGAAGCTAAAATGCGGGGAAGTGGGGAGGTGCATTCCACTACTCTTTGATGTGGTCGGATTAAGTAAAATTTATAAATACGAAACTTGCCGCGTAACGCTTCTAACGATTTAGATGAAACTTTAGAATTAGGGGCTTTTGGACCAATAGGATAATTTTTATAAGTGCTTTTTGGTAAAAGTTCAGGAGAACTATTTTCAAAGACATCTTGGTTTAATAGTAAAATAATTTTCTTTCAATACGCGACGCCTGTGTACAATATTGTTAAGCCGGTGCTGTAAACACGTCATGATTGCAGTGAAATGGCTGTGCGCGCACGCCGATAATTGAATATTTATATATGTTATTTTTACCTACCCAAAGAATGAAACTCTTGATTTTCCTTCACTAATGTGTTCACTGAGGTTTCAACAATGATCCACAATACACTTCCCCATATTTACAGCCCATTTTCTTTAAAAAAAGCCGATGTTATCTTCGCAAAGGTCTGTCAAATAATAAGAGGGCATTGCGAGCTAGGCTTTCGCCAGGTTTCCAACTGACTTCACTGCTTACCGTGTTAGGTTCAGTCTATTTAGTCTCTGCTTTCAGCCCATGCACGTTTGTCCCCTTTCTTAATTTCTTTATTCACTTCTTTATACTGTTCTTTGAGCTGCTGTATTTCTGGTTCTATTTTGGTTTGCGTATATTTAAGTTCAATTTCTTTTCTTTTGATGATTTTTGCCCTGGTGTCATCAGAGCTCCAGTCTTTTTTTTCCGTTTTTTTTCTAGAATATCTTCACTCAGCATAAGGAGACAACTTTTGACCCTTTGCCATTCATCAATCGGGTTAAGCTCCAGTTGTTCCCCCTGCTTTTTTGAGTTCATTAATAATGTTTGTTCAATATGCCGGCAAGTTTCCTTGTTGTCCAGTTTCTCAACATTATATTTTATTCTTTGGGAACTATTTGTTAGGTTAGATAATCTTATTTTTAATTTTATTGGCAACTACCAGGTTATAATCGCCTGCAACATCCGCATCTGGATAATATCGCACGGCCAGCAGGGATTTTTTCCATTTTTGTTTATCATGACATGGTCTATCTGGTTACGTATACGATTATCAGGTGACGTCCATGTAATCTTGTGTATACCCTTGTGCGGAAAAAGTGTACCTCCAATTACTTATTCATGTGTCAGACATAGCTCAATTAGTCTTTCGCCATTTTTGTTACGTGTTTCTACTCCCTCTTTTCCCATAACGTTAGCAAGGTCGGTGTTGTCTGTTCCGACTTTGGCGTTAAGGTCGCCGATAATCATTGCTATGTCGGATTTCCTTATTTACTTAAAGTAGAAGACAACATCTCGTAAAAGGTTTCTTTGTCTTTATCGGGACTTGTGTCCGTAGGGGCATAACATTGAACTATTAAGAGTTTCCTTAGAGCCGTCACGAATATAGCCGTGATTATTCTGTCGTTTACCGGGTTCCATTCTAAGAGGCTTTTTTTAATTCGCTTGCTTAGTAGTCATTTCTCCGCATTCTGCCAATAGAGTATTAGTAGGGGTAGATTTCATACAAGCGGTTAGAACCCTAAAGGTTTAAATTGAATGGTGTTAAACTAGTTTAGTAGTTTTATGGTTGCAGCATAATCTAGGTGTGAACGAGCCAGACCGTTATAACTTATAAGCTAGTTAAAGAGAGACGGGGTCAGTACTTCACCAGACTCTGCATATCACACGTTTAAATAAATTATATTTAGATTTGGATAGATTGAAACCTTTCCCAGCTTTCAGAAAGGTATTACCAATGTATTTATTCCATGACATATTATGCTGAAGAATTACACCTAAATATTTTAGTCCTTTTTTGAAAGAAATGATTTTATTTGATATAACTATATTAGGAAATTGTATAATTTTTCTACTTTTGCGGAAACAGATGCTTTCTGGGACAGTTAAAAATGTTTGCTCTGAAGCCAGTTGTAGACATTATATAGAACGGCATTCATTCTTTTTGTCATAATGTATGCATTAGATCCCCTGATTGCAAACAAAAGATCGTCCGCATAAGAGAGAAGCTGAATGCCGTCCGTTAATGAGAGATTTAACATTGAGAGCTAATAGTGGGATAGATGGGCGGCGCCTTGTATTCTCCTACACCGGTGTAAAAAATTCAACGCAGAGCGCAGCGATCAGTGCTGCTGGAGATTTCAGTAGTACATCATAGTTCTAACGTGTTTTGCTACGGGATTACTACTGGCAGGCAACAATTTTATTAAAATTTGCGTACCACATGCTGTTTGTTCTTTTAGTCCGTTGTTTTAATCAACGTCTGAGACAAAATAAAACTGATATTCTTTGATAACCATAATAAATAAACAAGATTTTTTAAACAAAATAAATAATAATTCTAATAAAGAATATAACAAAATAACTCTTTAAGCATTACAACATAAGGAGTTCAAATAGGCCGCCAGACTGTGCTAAGCAATATTCCAGTCTGTTGTAAAACTCTCGATGAGTTTTTTCTAACATCTAAACTGGAAGATACGAGCATGCTGCGTCAAAGTAGGGGAATACGTTCAGTGGCCGTAGAAAACTATGGAAGGGACAATTCTTAGCGTTTTACATGGACAATGAAAATTTTTCTTTATCTGTATATGTTAAATAACAACGGGCTTAAAGGAGAGCACTGTGCTATTTTGATGTTGGGAGAGATTAGGCCGTGCGTAAATGCGATAGTGTCTCGAACCTAAATCGATCTATATGACATAATGTGATATATTAATTTGGACATGTAACGAGGAACCCCCACTCTCGCCATATCTATATAGGGCATAATTAAATCAAATTTCCAGTCTATTGGGATTCCTTGATCGATGAAGCATTTTTGTTAAGGTGATAGTGTTGTCAGGAAGATTGTTGATGACGGAATAAGAGATTTCATCTAGACCAGTAGCACGATCTTTTTTAGACTCAAAAGAAAGCATCATTTTCCTGATGTTAATAAGATCCTTCTGATTAACGATTTCTTTTTGATTGTTGATTATGACGTTTGGGTTTACGTTAATCTGACACTGCCTTCTAGTATCTGGGCTGCTGTTTCCGGGTTCGGTAGTAGATTCTTGCATAAATAATGTTTGTAAGAAAATTTTATAAGTTTGTTCCAGACATAATTGATGTCGGAATTTTTATTTAATAAAGAGCAAAGTAGTTTAACATTTTATTTTTTCCGTTGTCTTAGGATTTTTCTGGTTTTCGCAATGATTTTTTAGCTACTAAGTACTTTTCTATGATGTGTTGATAGAATTAGAAAACTCATTGTAGTCGAAAGAGTTGGAAGTGTCGCTGATAGATATCCTCTCTGAGCCTGTCCTCCAACGGGGAAGGCCTGCAATGCGCGCGGAGGTGATTGTTAAATCTAAAGGGTTGCCCCTGACCGTGAAACTTGTGAGTCTAGTTGAGCTGCCATTGTCTGGTATTGCTAAATTGTATTTGTACATTGTGTCACAGATTGTTTCATCAGCATGGTCATCATGTGTACAACCCCAAAATTTATTATGTGCGTTTAGATCTTCCATAAGTGCAGTCTTACCTTTTTAACCATTAAAGATGTTGTTAGGTTGGATTCAGGACAATTTGTTTTGGGGCGTCGAATACACAGTTATTATGTTTGTTCTGAAAATTTAAATTAATATAAATTATTAGGTTTCATTGCGGTTAGGGGATTCGTTATTAATTCTGTATAGTAAATGTTGTCCTTCATGAACGTGGCTATGCCTTCATATCCGTCAGCTCTATCTACCCTGATGATACTATCATTATTTGAATTATCCTCCTTAACAAGTGCCATAAGATTATGTTTGAGTTAAAACTTCTTATATTTAATTGTAAGATTTTAAGAAATGCATTTTATTGCTTTAAACTGAAGAGGGCGGGTTTATCTAAATCTTTAAAAGAACAAATTGTAATACCTATTAGTATTAGTTTTTTGCCTTTATCTTCTGCAAATTTTGACAGCAAAGTATATGTATTGCAGAACAATTCGAAGATTCGTATTCGCGCCTTAGAGGAATGGGGATTGCTTTTTCCTTTAGATACTTAATGTGGGGGAAATCATGACTCTTCAAAATCTAGCCCTTTACTCCTTGGGAGAGTTTGTTTTCGGGGATTAGGCAGTCTAAATGCTGGTAACTGTAGACGGATGGGAGTATTCTAGGTTTCTTTCTTGCCCACTTGAAAGGATCGTGAGAGAGTGGTTTGATGGGGAGGTCTATTATGAGAGTTGTTTGCATTTTTACTGTTAGAAGTGATGCTTTGTCTGGGGTTAATTGGTAGGAAGTCTTCGGTGAAGGGAGAATTTACCTCGAGTGTTTGCGCTCCTTTTTAGGTATGATAGATTATTAACACCCATTTGGCGTTTTATTTTCTTCTATTTATTGTATTTGGAGCACGATCGGCTAGTTAATTTATGCGTTTGCTTTGCAGTACACGCAATAGAGCAGCGGGCAAATATAAGAATTTTCATAATCCATTTTGATACAGTAATGGCACTTTTTTTTGCTTCATATTTAAACAATTTACCGTTTTTTACCTCTATTGGTATAACATTCTTTTAATATAATATGAATCCTAACAGAAATCTCTAAGGAAAAAATGGTATTGCTAGCTAAATGGACAAAACTTCAAAAAAGCAATAAAAGGAGAAATGAGAATTAAAATTCAAGAAAAGTAGATAAAAAAAAGAACAGCAAGAAAAAATCAAAAAAGAAGAGAACTAAAGAAACTTAAAAAATAAAAAAATAAAAAGGAGAAACAGGAAAAATCAAACAAATAAATACACATTTCAAATATTTGGGTATCTACGTCTATCTAATCCCAGCCAGAATTAACTTCCATTGTTCATACAAGATTTAAAAAGATTTCAATAACATATATTGTATGATATTACATGTATATGTATATTGCAACAAAATTGATTTTATAATCTATTATGCACAGTAATAATTTTATTTACGAAGTTGATTCTTGGCTGACCTCGTTCAACAAAATTAATTTCGATGTCTGATTTAGTTTCGAGGGAAATCAATACTAAGGTCTGATATAATGTAGGAAACTGCAGCAAAAAGTGCAGTGTTTTTGTCTAAGCTCTCTGGATCCTCCACGTCCATTGTGTCAGCTGCTGTGTGATGGTACCAGAAATATTTTTCATTTTCGTTAAGCATCGTAGCCATCGGAATGTTATCCTTCTTCCAAACTTGTATATCTGACCCAACCTTGTCAGATTCTTTATATTTTGTTGTATTTATGGATTGCAGTAGCCTGTAAAACAGCTTAATAAGTATTTCCGCTTTCGACAAAATACAAATAAAATATGATGTAATTGATATAGCGAGTCATTATGAGAAATTTGTCAAACATTCAAGGGCGATTCTGTAGAGACTTTAAGCCAATAATAAGTGAAATCTAATGATTAAAAGTCAGTGCTCACTTTGTGCAGCTTCTATGTCCATGACAACTGTACTACCTTACATTTTGGTTTCTCATATTCATGGTATATTATGCATCCATACTGCGCTAGAATGAATGGCGTAGCGTGCCTTATACGGGTTCCGTATCAAATTTTGTTGAACCCAAATAAATAATTTATCAACTAGATAAAATTTTCTACAATAATAACTAATAACGGCTCATCCGGCTCATCCGGCTCATCCCCGATAATCATAAAAGGGCCAAAAACAATTTTGATATCCTTTTTTGATTTTGTAAAAAAAGAAACCTAAAAACCTATCAACTTTATCATTGCCAATTGTACTTTTTGTCGAAAACATCTCAACAGTGGTCAGTATCGTGCTTCAGTTATCTTTTTGCACATTTTAAAAATTTAATATGAGTCATTTAGTAAAAATGAATAAAATAATAATTTTAAAAATGATCAGTTATGAACATAGAACAAAAGCACAGGCCGAAGTCGCTTGTCTATTTCAACAAAAATTTTCTGATTTACCGCCTATATCCCAAGGTAAAATTCGTAAAATCGACAAGAATTTTCAGGGACATGAACAAGTACAATAGCTAAAAAAATAACCCTTCAACGCATTAACTAATGATACCAAATTGGAAATAATGAATGAGTTTCAAAAAATCCACATTCTTCAAGTTACTAAACGTTAGTCATTATTTGTGTACTGAAACAAAATAAAATGCTTCCCTATAAACTGACACCATGTCAAGAGCTTAGTGATGACGATTTTGATAGAACTCATTTTTGTGACCAAATGATGCAAAGATAATAATGTCATCCAAATAGAAAACTTATTGTTTTCTAATCAGTCCACTTTTACTCTTCATGGTCATGTTAATCGTTAAAACTGTCGCTATCGGGCTTGTGAAAATCCCACTGGATGAGACAATTGCAGATACAAAACCTTGAAAAAGTTAATGTTTGGGCAGGGGTTATTGAAGATCATGTCATTGATCCATTTTTCATTGATGAAAATATAAGTGGAGATAATTACTTAGCATTGCTCCAAAACAACATTGTACCAGCTTTGGTAAACATATATCCAGCTCAAGAAAATCCACACGTTCCAATATTGTTGCGGGCTATTGGTTCAAAATGATTATTACGCCGTGAATTATAACCACTTTATTTCCAAACAAAACTCGAAACACTACAACTTAACTCACTTCTAAATACTATCGCACTAACTAACTGCACTTCTCACTGACTCGAAGGAAAGGCGACCGCCTTATATAGTTTTCACTTCCGGGTTCTAGAAAAATACAGCAGATAAGGTTTATCGTTTGCCGAAATTTCTGGAACGCTTATCTGCCGTTTGCTTCATTATCGCGGTCGCTTTCCCTTATCAGATCTTTCTAGAAAATTTTCTTAGATGCAAAATTCTACTATTACATTTCGTTACACTATGGTTCCAGCAAGATGGAGCACCACCACACTACCAACTCAATGTCCGGTAATATCTCGATTTTACATTTCAAAATCCGTGGATATGGAGAAAAGGTACGGTAGAATGGCCACCACGATCTCCAGATCTGATGCTTCTGGACTTTTTTTATAGGACTATGTGAAAAGTACAGTGTATAAAACCAAATTTCGCGACGTAGCTGACTTACGAACAAGAATAACGCTTGCGAATGCGTCGGAGATGTTGAATAATGTCAGGAGATATTTTTAGTCACGATTGGGGTACTGCCGGGATGTTGAAGATGCCCAATTTGAACATTAAGTAAAATTTGTTTTTATTTTAATTAAATAAAAATATAAGATTTATGTTTTGTTGTTGAAAATTGAAATTAATTTTTTTACTGTTAATTTTTAAAATAAATATGGCAACCCTGGCATTTTTGGATAAAGAATGAAAAGACCTTTCAAATGAGATATAACATGCCCCTACTTTTGGTTTAAAAATTTAGAGTTTGCAACTGTCACACTAAGAGAGGTGCATTTAGGGATGAAATTTTTACGGTAGTCATTTTATTATCTAAAATTGACGTATCTCAAAATTTCTCATCCATTTGTAGAATAATTGATACGGAATTTATTTCATTTGGCTGTTCCACACTGTATGACTAACTGATGTCACCCGGCCCCACCAATTACGTTCTTTATCGTATATAGATTTGTTTTTTATTTTCGACTTTATTCCACACTTTCGATTTTTTTACATTTTGGCAATTTTAACTTTTCTTTTTTCGAAAATTTTAACTTTTTTTTAAAATTTTTACCTTTACAAGTACTCCCCTTTAGAAAATCTGAGTTTAAAAATATCGACCTTTCTTTCAAATTTGAAATTTTTTAAAATTTCGATTTTTTTAAAATGCCGAGTTTTTAACTAGTTGAATTTTTTTCAAAATTTCGATCATATTTCAAAATGTCAACTTTTCTATCAACATCAAATACTATTTAACCATGACAACGGTAAAAACTGATTCGAAAATATTGACTTATTTTAAATGTTCGACAATTTTTTAAAACTTCAACTTTATCTAATATTTCGACATTTTTCAACATTTTAACTTCTTTCAAAATTATGAATTTCCTGAAAATTCTGATCCTTCTGAAAATGTCGACTATTTTTAAAATTCTGCTTTTGGAAAAATTTAGTTTTTTTTAACTTTTAATAAGATCCAACCTTTTTAAAGGTTAAACTTTTAAAAATTTGTATTTTATTTAAAAATTTAGACTTTTTTAAAATTTCGACTTTTTGTCAAAATTGAACTTTTTAAAACTTGGGTTTTTCAACTTTTTTTAAAATATTTACTTATTTTGAAATTTTCGACTTTTTTAGGTTCCTACTTTTTGAAAATTTTTATTTGTTTTAAAAATGTCGATTTTTTTTTAAATTTTAACTTTTCTGATAATTTTGGCATTTTTTTATTATTTACACCCCTAAGAATTTTGGTTATCTTTAAAAAATTGAAAATATTTCGATTCATTTCAATTTGGACATTTTTTAAAAAGTTTGACTATTTTTTGAAAATTTTAGGCTACTTATCAAATTTTTATCGTTTTTAAACTAAATTTTGAATAGTTTTGAATATTTTAACATTTTGTCAAATTATTTAAATTTTGGCTTATTTTGAAACTTAAAGATTTTTTATTTTTTATTAAACCTAAACCTTTGTTATCAATAATTGTCAAACTAGTGTAAAAATTTTCGACTTTTTTTCAAACTTCGAATTTTTTGCAAATTTTATAATTTCAATTTTTTTGCAAATCTCAACCCTAAAATTTCGACTAAAAATTCAACAATTATTTTTTAAAATTTCAATTTTTCTTGTAAAAATGGTGATTTTTTTTTAAATTTTTTAATTTGAACTTTTGATTTTTTTTGGAAAATTTATATTTTCTTTGAAATTTTGACTTTTTTGAATTTCTTGGATATCTTTAAAATTCTGAATTCTTCTAAAAATATTAAAATATTAGCCAAATTCGGATTTTCTTAAAACTTTCAATTTTTATGAAAGTTGAAAGTTTTGAATATTTTAACATTTTCATTAAAGTTTTCACTAAAAAATGTTGGTGAATAGGTCGTAATTTTCCAAAAATTTTGCCCATTTTTAATTGTTTTGAAAACTTTGTTTTTTTTTAAAAGATCAAATTTTGGCTTTTTTAAAATATAAACTTTTTTAAAATTTTGCTTTTTTTTAAATATATTTTGCAAAATCCTTTCCAAAAATTATTAAATTTTTGACCACAATAAATAAATAAAAGATTTTTCTTAAAAATTTCGATTTTTTGAAAACTAGTCCTTTTCCAAACATTTGGATTTTTTTAAATCTTTGACTTTACCCAAAATGTCCACTTTTTTGTTAATTTCGGGATTAAAATTTCGACTTTTTTTAAAACTGTCGACCACGTTTCAAAATAACATATTTTTTTGAAAATTTCGTTTTATTCAAAATTTGATTCTTTTTGCAACATTTCGATTTGTTTTAGGAAAATTTCTAATTTCTTCGAAATTGTGACTTTTTAAAACATTTTTAATATCGAATTTCGAATTTTTCTGAAAAATTTGCGCTTTTTGGCCAAATTCAGATTTTTTTTTAATTTTAACTTTTTTCTCAAAGTTTCGACAATTTTTTTTAAATTTTAGCGTTTTTCCAAAAATTAACATTTCATAAAAATTTTCATTCAAAAATGTTAGCTTTTTAAAAAAAGCTCGACTTTTTTGAAAATTTAAACTGTTCAAAATTTTAGATTTTTTGAAAATTTTGACTTTTTGGTTTTAGCCAATTTTGCACTTTTTCAAAAATTAAAATTTTTTTGTAAAAATTTTCATTCAGAGATTTTCGCGAATAGGTTGTAATTTTCGGAAAATTATGCTTATTTTTAAATTGGCAATTGTTCTGAAAATTTCGTTTTTTTTTAGCAGATCATTTTTGCATAATTTCGATTTTATATAAAAACTGACTTTTTTGATATTTTGGCTAAACATTTTTTAATTTTTGACCAACTTTGGACCTTCTTTTTTCAAAATTTCAATTTTTTTTTATTTTGGCTTTAAAATTTGGATTTTTTTAACAACTTTGACTACTTCACAAAATAACAAACTTTTTTGAAAATTTGGTTTTATTCAAAATTTTATTATTTGCGACATTTCGATTTATTTTAAGAAAATTTCTAATTTCTTTGAAATGGTGACTTTTTAACCTTTTTTTATTATTACGTAAAATTTCGGATTTTTCTGGTAAATTTGCAATTTTTGGTCAAATTTAGAATTTTTGAAATTTCAGCTTTTCTTCAAAATTTTAACTTTTTATGAAAATAATCATTCAAAAATTTTGGCGTTTCAAAAAATGTTCTATTTTTTTGAAAATTTAAACTACTCAAAATTTCGGCTTTTTTGAAAATTTTGACTTTTTTGTTACTTTCGGCTTTTCTTCAGTATATTTAAAATTTTCAGAAATTGTGAAAATTTTACCGAAAATACCAATTTTTTTTTCAAATCTTGACCCTTTATTTTAAATTTGAATTATTTTTTAACTTTTAGACCATTTTTCAAAATTTGGCATTTTTTAAAAATTTCGAATCGTTTTTAAAGGTTGCGGTAATTTTTCCAAATCCTCGAATTTATTGAAAATGTCGAGATTTTCAAGATGTTTACAATGTTTTCAAAAATTTGACCTATACAAAAATCTTTATTTTTTTTGAAAATAATAAATAAATTTGTAAAAATTTTGACTTTTGTTCAATAATTTAAGCCTAAAAATTTTTGACTTTTAAAATTTAAACTTTTTTTGAAAATTCTGTCAATTTGCCAAATTTAGTCAACTGAAAATTTTGAATTTTTTAAAACTTCTGCCTTGGCTTCAAATATTTTGAAATTTTCGATGTTTCCGATATTTTAACTTACTCCAAAGTTTCAACTTTTTAGAAGGTTTGGACCATATATTTTAAAATGTCGACATTTTCCAAATTTTAATTTTTGACCTTTTTTAAACTTTCCAGTTCCATAGAAGTCCTTAGATAATTTTTTATCAGTTTTAATTTCGAAAAACTTCTTTTAGCTCTTGCAGTTGTAGCCGGACCTAAGACGTTCTGTTTAGCCAACTTTTGGGGGTCGGCTTAGCTCGAGGAAGAAATGATTTTTATTTGAGGTAATTTTTGAAGTGAAAACTTTTTTGGGCCCTTTTTTAAATTCTGATTTTTTCTCTGGAAATACGACCTAAGAGTTTAAGTGAGATTGTGGATAACATTTTCCGAATTTTTGCTCACACACGTTCGGAATGCCTGGAAGTCGGGGCCCTGTATCATTGATACAGATTTTTTGTAACATTGATACAGCTGATATGGCGGCAACTACGCCCCTATTAAAGTTGATGCTGACTTCTGTAAATGTTGACAGTAGACTTACTTCAGTATTTCTTGAATTATGCATCCTCCTATGGGTCCGGACGCTACCTCCAATCCATATGGATTAAAAGTGCCTTCGTCAGATTCCATTAAGAATTTGAGGTTATTAATTTCATTCTTGTGGGCTTGATAATAAGCGTTTACTCCCTCAAAACCAGTTTCCTCTGCTGTCCACAAAACGGCCCTAAAATAATTTACCAGCTAAAATTACTCCCAATAATTTTTGACTTCGTTTTTCCTTTAAATTTTATTAAAAAGTGTTTTGTGAAGTTATGGAAAACTGAGAGCCGAAGCTGATAAACAGAAACCGAATTTTAGGCAAAATCATATGATCCTTTTTCGAAGTTTTTGATGCGTTATTGCCTAAATTTTAATTTTGCTTGTTTTTTTGCCTTTTTAGGGTTCCGTACCTTAAAAGAAAAAACAGAACCCTCAAAAATGTCAATTGTTAAAAATGTTGACTAAATTTCATCTGTTGTCAGAATTTCAACTTTTTTACAAACGTTCAATTTTAATTTTAATTGAAAATTTCGATTTGTTTTAAATCAGACGCTTCTTAAAACTTTTTTTAAAAGTTTCAACTATTTTGCAAAATTTTGAATGTACTTCTTCTTTTTTTAAATTTTTTTTAAAATATTAATGGTTTTTAAAATTTCGACTCTTGGAAAACCTGACTTTTTTTGAAATGTTCGATATTTTTTTTAAATTTTATTTTTTTACTACAGGATATACTTCTTCCGGGATTGGACCGTGTCAAAGAATACTATTTTTTTTTATTTGTTTTTGAAAAATTCCAACCTAATCTTTGATATTTCTAAAAAATATTCGACTTTTCTTTAAAATTTTAACGATCAAAATTTTCAACCTTTTCCAAAATTTTTACTTTTTAAAAGTAGGAGTTTTTTTAAACCTCTGCTTATGAGATAATTTTGTCTTTTTTTTTTCACTATTTCGGCATTGAAAATTTTAGCATTTATTAAAAATTTGACTAAAAACTTTCCACATTACAAAGTTTTTTAATTTTTTTAAGATTTCAAATTTCCTCAAAATTTGACATTTTTTTAAATTACCGATTCAAAATTTTTATATTTTTTTCAATTTCTTCTTTCTCAAAGTTTTGACATCTTTTAAAATATTTAAGTTTTTTTTGAAAAAATTTGCCTTATTTGGAGGTTTTTGTTTTCTTTAAATATTTTGCTTATTTTCGATAATTTTTAAAAATGATTAAATTCAAATAATTTTTTTTATTTGGATTTTTTTCGACAATTATGATCTTTTCCTCAATGATGACTTATTAGAAAATTCCTATTTTATTTAAATTCTTAAAAATGTCACTTCTTAAAAATTTAAACTATTTTTTTTTTTTCATCTGTTTTTAAATGTTTAACTTATTTTGCAAACGTTCAATTTTTTTTGAATATTTTGGTTTTATTTGAAAATGTTGATTTTTTTTGTCAGACGTTTCTTACCACTTTTTTTTTAAATTTTCTACTGTTTTGCAAAATTTTGAGTTTTCTTTTTCAAAATGTTAATATGTTTTCATAATTTCAGCAATTTTTGTTAATTTAATCTGTTTTCAAAATTTCAACTTTTTTTGCAAACGTTTAATCTTTTTTTTTGAAAATTTCGATTTTATTTGAAAAATTCAATTTTTGTAGGTCAGACGTTTCTTAAAACTTGTTTATTTTCAACTATTTTGCAAAATCTTTAGTGTTTTTCTACTTGTTCGATTTTTTTTTAGAATATTGACATTTTTTACAAAATTTCGACTATTTTTGTTAAGTTGATCTGTTTTCAAAATTTCAACTTTTTTTGAAAACATTCAACTTTTTTTTTAAATTTCGATTTTATTTGAAAATTTTCTAAAACTTTTTTGAAATGTTCGACTATTTTGCAAAAATTTTAGTGTTTTTCTTCTTTTTCTTCGATTCTTTTTCAAAATATTGACATTTTTTCAAAATTTTGACTATCTTTGTTAAATTCATTTATTTTCAAAATTTCAACTTTTTTTGCAAACATTCAATCTTTTTTTTGAAATTTCGATTTTAGTTGAAAATTTAGATTTTTTTAGGTCACACATTTCCTAAAACTTTTTTGAAATTTTCAACTATTTTGCAAAATTTCCAAATTTCTTTTTCTTCGGTTCTTTTTCAAAATGTTGATATTTTTTCAAAATTTTCAAAACTTCAGTTTTTTTAAACGTTCAATCTTTTTTTTTGAAAATTTCGATTTTATTTGAAATTTTCTATTTTTTAAGTCACACGTTTCTTAAAACTTTTTTGAAATTTTCAACTATTTTACAAAATTTCCAAATTTCTTCGATTCTTTTTCAAAATGTTGACATTTTTTTCTAAATCCTTACTCTTTTTGAAAATCTGATTTTTTAAAAAGTTCGATATTGTTTTAAAATTTCATTTATTTATTTGTTTTTAAAAAATTCTAATCAAATTTTTGAGTTTATTTTGCCAAATTTGAACTACCCAAAATTTTGGTTTTGTCCAAGTGAAATTTTCCGAAATTTTACTTTTTGAAAATTTCAACTTTTCTGGAAATTCCGAGTTTTTTGTTAATTTGGCCTTTAATTAATTTTTTTTAATATTTATTTTATTTTTTATTTAAACCTTCAAAAAGGTCAGCTTTTTAAAAGTTTGAAAATTTTGCAATTGTTTTAAATCTCGATATTTTTTCAAATCTTGAAACTTTTTTTAAAAATTTCGTCTTTTTTTTTCAAATTCACAAAATTATTGAAAATGTCTGCTTTTGTAAAATTTTGACATTTTAAAATAACGACTTTTTCAGAATCTTAACTTTCTTTTGGTAATTTGATTTTCTGTAAAAATTTGAACATTTTTTAAAATTGCAATATTTTTTTAAATTTCGACTGATAATTTCGATAACTGTAGTACTCCAAGATACAGATTTTGAGAAAATTTTAATTTTTTTTTTAGGAACTAGATGAAATTTTTAAAATATTTTAGATTTCGATATTTTTCAAAAATTATCAATATTTTTAAAAATCCGAAATATTTCTAAAAATAATTTCCTGTTTTTTCTTTCTTTGTTGGAATTAAAACTTTTTTTAATCTAAGCTAAACTTAAGTCGAAATTTCCATCTGCTTCTCAAAAGTTTAGTAAATGTGTGTAGTTTGGAAAAAATGTTTAATTTCGGTACATTCAAAACTTCCTATTTTTAGTGGAAATTTTTGAAAAATATCTTTTATAAAATGTACTCGATTCTGCGAAGGAAATGTTGACTATTAAAATCAAAAGTTCGAGAAGAAACTTCAAAATGTCTAAAAGAAAAATGTTCCTTGTCATTTCGATTTAAACATCGGAAGGGTCAAATTAAAGCCAAAATTTCGAGTTTAAAACTTCGATTTTTATAAGTCGAAGGAAATGTAATCGTAAAAAGACAAAATATGTAGTGATCACCTGCAAACATCCGGATGTAATTCTAAATTCGTATGAAGACAAATTGATCAACAGTAATAGATTCCAACGCTTAAAGGCAACCTTAAATACAATCTTATGTATTGTTTATTACATAAAAATTGCCCAAGTTTACTATCTTGTAGATTAAATTTTGAAAAATCTTTTTTTAGGTACTATGAGAAACACCTGTATGAAATTTCATGTTCCTAGAACTACTCGTTTACGTTGTACGTTGTCTGTCAATCAGTGCTTAGAGGTTTATTAAATAGATGGGGGGTTAATTTGGTCTCCGAATAATCAAATTTTAGTTAATTTATCGTGTGAGGGGTCATTTTAAAGAGCTATCTGTAAGAATCCTGGAATATTTTTTTTTAGCTCTCGGTCTAATCGTCACTCCTCTGTTCTCCTAGGTTTCTAAGGAAAAAAATTGGATTTTAATAGGGTTAGTAGATACTGGGCCATAGATTATTAGAAAATTGCAGTTTTTTTTATATCGTAATAGTTGTTAAGAAAAAAAATATTTTATGGAAAAATAAGCGTTTACATTCCAAGGCTTTCTGACCCATAAAGTAATAATTTTTTTTAATAAAAACTTGATTTTGCTGAAGAATAGAATGCAAATCAATTTCATAATCTCATTTAAATGAATATTTTCGGAGTTAGCACTAGTTTATTAAATTGTACGTAACGCAATAATTGCTGTTGGAATCAAACAATTTAGCGCGATCTGAGGCGATCTAATAAGCTTTGTTAGTCATCGACTTAGTGCGAATTGCCAATGAATACGTTTTATCTGAGAGATTGTCTACACAATTATCTGTTCCATAAATATTTGGATTGATTGTAGAAAAAAGTATATATATCGAAAAATAGACAATTTTTCTATCTTTCGATTATAACACAAGAAAACTCTCTTCAGCAAAATGTTTTAAATATTATACATTTACCTAATTGTTCTTCTGGGTCTGTATCCCAAGGCCTTCAAAATAGCGACAGCGTTCCAAGATACAAAAGCGCCACCCCCATCATCCATAGCCCCTTGGCCAACGTCCCAACTGTCCAAATGTCCTGATACAAGTACCACTTGTTCAGGCTTTTCTCTTCCAATATATTCACCAACGGTATTTCTAGACATCACAGGCGGGAGATTTACATCGTATAATTTTAGAGTAATCCAGACTTTTTGCCCCCTTTCTATAATCCTCTCAATTAAATGAAGGTGATCGGGAGCAATTGAAGCAGCTGGAATCCTAGGTACACTATCATCGAATTTTTGGGAGCCGGTATGGGGCGTGGCTAACGAAAAATCAGTCAGTGATCTTACCAGACATGCAACCGCTCCGTACTTTGCAGCCCTCATCGCTCCAGTTGTTCTGTAGCTAACTGTTTCATCATCATAGCTTTTGAAGTCTGGATTAAAGATGACAATTTTCCCTTTTACCTGATATGAAATATTTTTTTAAATAATGGTTTTATGTTTGTTAACTCGCAATTTGTGCTCGTTTTAGATTCTACTTTTATTCTCTGGAAATTTCCCCTATTTTTTGGAATATTAAATTGAAATAAGAAATAAAAAAAACAAAAAATCCAATTTGTCATCGAAACTAAATAATTTAAATAAAACTCGATTTTTATGTAGAAAAGTGATTGCCCCCAATAACAGCTTTTTTTGGAAATTATGCTTAAAACGTCAACATTTCTAGAAAAAATCGAATTTCTGCGAAAGTTTTTGTTAATAGATTTAGCTTTTCGTAAGTATATTTGTTACTCCTTTTTTATATCGTTCATATAAATTATAACCTTTTTTTCAAAATGTACACTTTAATCTCTAAATTTATAATTATTTTTTTTAATTCGTAGTTAAAGATACTGTAAAATAGAGGTCCAAATTTAAAATTAAGCTGAAAAAAAGAAAAATTGTCCAAAGCCAAAATTTAAAAAAAAAACTCGAAATTACGACAACTAAAATATTGATGAAAATTTTAAAAGAAATCAATATAAAATCTTAAAAAAGGTTTAAATTTTCAAAAAAAAAACCAAGTTTTAGAGAAAAAGTCGATTGTTTCGAAAAAGAAGTCAAAATTTAGAAAAAAAAAACCAAAATTTTGAAAATTAGTCATATGACTTTCTAAAGAAAATCAAAATTTCGAAAACAGGTTGACAGTTTTAAGAACAGTTTCAATTTCTAATAAAAGGGAAAGTAATAAAAAAGATCGAAATTTTGAACATTTTGAATTAAAAAGAAGTTTAAAATAGTCGAAATTTACGAGAATAAAATATCGAAATATCGAGAAAAAAATACGTTTTAAAAACAAAACTCGAAAATTTAGGAAAAAAGTTAAAAATTTTGAAATAAAAGACAAAATTCTCTAAATAGTTAAAATTTTTTAATATTCACAATTTAAAAAAAAATAAAATGTTTTTAAAACATAATTTTCATGCAAATTAAAAACCAAGAAAATAAACTAAATTTTCGAAATTTCGAAAAAAGCGGAAATTATGAAAAAGTTGAAATTATTAAGGTCGAGATTTCGCACTAACATCAACAATTTTTAAAGAGATGAAATTTTCTCAAAAATTAAATAAACATTTGTTCGCAAATACAAAAGTTTGAACAAAACTCTGGATTTTCGATAAAATCCAAAATCCTAAATAAGATCAAAATTTTGAAATATTCGAAATTTTAAAAAATCAAAATTTTCATAAAAGCTAAGATGCTTAATTAATTCGAATTTTTTTCTAAAAAAGTAAAATTTTTCAAAGTCGAAAATTTCAAGAGTAAAACCTGAGAAAGGAGAAAACTTTGAAAATGATCGAAATTGTAAAGGCGATATTTTAAAAAAAATTAAAATGTTTGGAATATCTAAAATTTAGAAAAAAACAATTTTTAAAAGAAAACGAAGTTTCTAATCGAAGTGGACATCCGAACATCCTTTAAATAGCTAAAATTTTAAATAAAAAGAAATTTGGACGAAAGTTTTCAAAAAACTATATACATATAAAAGTAGAAATATTCATCGTTTGGTGTTACCATCATGCTGGAGTACAAAATGCAAAATGCAAAATTCCGAAATTCCGAAATACCGAACTACCGACATACCGAAATACCGAACTACCGACATACCAAAAACCGAAATACGTAATACGCAATACGCAATACGCAATACGAAATACGAAATACGAAATAGGAAATTCGAAATACGAAATACGAAATAGGAAATACGAAATACGACATACGAAATACAAAATACGAAATACAAAATGCAAAATACAAAATAATGTATCTTCTAATAAACATTAAGTGTATTAAAATATATTTCATTATCAATAAATACTAGATTCGTTTTCACACAATAGAATTTAAATTCAAAATCAAAATATGAAAAGGTAGGTCCATTTGAGAGAATTTATTTTCACATATTTTTAATATTCTGACTTCTTTACTAGTGTGGGTTCGAACTACATTACATATTTCCTAGCTTTAAGTTTTCACTTCTGTCGGCAGTCTCCTAGACTGCTTATATTTTTTTAGCATTTCGACTTAAAAATCTAGGTTTTTTTTAAAACCTAGGGTTTTTAAACAGTTTGCTTCATTGTTAAAAATTCTGAATTAAAAGATTCGGTTATTTTTTAAAATTTAGACATTTTTCAAAATTTCGACTACTTTCCAAGATTTAAACTTTTCTTGAAAATCTTGACTTTTTTAACTCTCAGTTTTGATTCGAATTTTCGACTTTTATTGGTCAATAAGTCCCAGATAGCTATTCTGTGGATAGTTGACACTTATCCTTAAGGGAAATTTACGGAATAAAGTATTTAGTGTAAACGCACCTTTAGTAATCATAAATATTTTAAATTTTTTGTAAGGGGAGACTGGTGTATTATGGACCATGGGGAATAGCGAACCAGCTTCATAGTTTTTTTCTCTAGAAGTGGTTGACAGCTGCAAATAACTGTCGTCAGCTCGCGTTAAGCTCATTTTTTCTTCAGTACGCGACTTGTGTACACGAACCATTACCTCGCTTCGATACCAAATATAAATGGGATACTTCGAATTTTTTTTTCACTTTAGAGTTTCCTCTAACTTGACCACACTTTTCAAGAACCAACTTAGGTAAATATTTTCATAATATTCGCGAAACCTTAAGTCTTCGACAGGAACATGAAGTTTTGCATTAGGTTTGCATTCTGTTACTCATATGCTACCATATTTTAAAAAATGACTTTCGGGGAATTACGGACCACTTTTGTCGAGGAATTATGGATCACTCAATTCCATACATTTCACAAGCTTATTTTGTGTATTTGATGCATATAAGTGATAATTCATACAAATATTAAAGCATTATTTTTCGACAATTTTTCGTAATTTTTTGGTAAAGTAATAATGTTGTTTCGAACTGATTTTCATTGCCATTTGTCACTCCACTTCACTTTGTTTCTCTTTCATAATAAAGCTTTTGCCATTCTGAATCAAAAACAAGAAGATTTTTCTACTACATTTTTCCATTTTTAATTGATTTACAAAATAGTCCGTTATTCCCCGACATTTCTCAAAATCGCAAAAATGCAATTTTTGCACCAACTGTTATAAGTTGTATAATTTAATATAGTTTGGCCAAGTTGCTGTGACCCAAAGAGAGATTATTAGTTGTACTACAAATTCAAGCTTTGAAATTTTCAGAAAAAAATTTTTTTTGCCAGTTTTTATCCAACATATAAAGGCGGTCAACAATACCCCAGTCTCCCCTACATCTTATAGAATTTGTAAAATAAATCATTCATCATTTGATATTACCTTATTCGATTGGAGTTCTAATTCTTTAAAGGACTTTAGCAGCAACACTTCACTTGTGATGCCCTCAGGAGGGGTTCCTACAGTACCTCCTAATCCTAAGATCGCTAGATTTTGAAATCGCGGTATAACCATAACAGCTGATTCAAATCCTCTGAAAAAAATATGTGATTTTATAAATAGTATATTCTACAACAAGTTGTGGAATGGCGCATATTCCACACGAGCGAAAAGTTTGTATCCCGAGCCGCAGGTGAGGGCTACGGTTTCGCGAGTGTGGAATATGTCATTCCTTATGTGCTGTAGACTATACTTTCTCTAACAATAATTTAGAAAAACCCCTAAATGTTCATAAAAATCTTCAAAATATATTACAAATTTGAAACGCGAGACTTTCAATAAATATCTTAATTACAACATGTAACCATAGAAACAAAAACAAATTACTTGCTATTCCGCCCTAAAATGAACCTAAACGGCTTCCCATTCGTCGAAAGACGTGCTAGAATATTAATATTCTAAACGGTGTGTTGAATTACGAATATTCTGAACGGGTGCTGGAATGACATTTGTTCCATCACAATTTTTAGTCATAGAATGTGCAGTTTCTATAATAGTGTTAGAGAAGAGTATATTCTACAACAAGTTATGGAATGGCGCATATTCCACACGAGCGAAAAGTTTGTAGCCCGAGCCGCAGGCGAGGGCTACGGTTTCGCGAGTGTTGTAACTATACTTTCTCTAACAAGATTATAGAAAAACCCCTAAACTTTCATAAAAAACTTCAAAATAGATTACAATTTTGAAACACTGCGCTTTAAATAAATACCTTAATTATTAAATGTAACCATAGCAACAAAAACAAATTACTTGATATTCCGCCCTAAAATGAATCTAAACGGCTTCTGATTCGCCGAAAGCCGTGCAGAATATTAATATTCTAAACGACCTAAATGTTTTCGACCAATAAAAATAATTTAAAACGGTGTGTAGAATATATTCTGAACGGGTGCTGGAATGACATCTGTTCCATAACAATTTTTAGTGACAGAACGTGCAGTTTCTATGATAGTGTAAGAGAAAATTATTTTAGATATTTTTTTACTATTTAATATTCAATAATCATATTGCAAACGTTATATTTTAACAAAATTTGTATTAGTGATTATGTAAGGAACTCGCTAAAAAAATTTGATAATAGGAAGCGGCCGTGATAATGAATCATATGACAGATAAGTGCTCTAGATGTTTCCGCAAATGATAAGTCTTATCTGCACGAAGTTCCGTTCTAGAAACCGGAAAGGTACCTATAAATACGCGGTCGTCTTTCCCTCAGTTAGTTAGTTGATTAGGCAGGTTAGTTAGTTGGGCAGTCTGATAGTTAAGTGAATTATAATTTTAATGTTTGGAAATAAAGTATTACAGTTTACGAAGTCTTAATTTTCGAACTAGTAACGCGCAACAATATAAAATAATAAATGTTTTCCAACACAAACTTTTATTAATTATCATTATTTGTTTAGTTACTTATTTAATTTATTTTTCTACTTAACACTTATTTATTTATAAATTTATTTATTTTTCGGAACTGCTTCTCTAAATTCAAATTTGTCTTTTTCCTAAAGTCAATTTTAATTATAATTTCATGTTTTTACATTGAAATTATCCGATATTGTTCTTTTAGAAACTTTTAGTGAAAATTTAAACTTTTTTGAACCTAAGATATGGATTTTAAAATAAAAATATAAGCTTTTTTTGAAATTTAGCAAATAGAAGTCGTAATTGGGTCTCTTTCTAGAATTTTTTTACCAATTCCCTCAAAATTTTCATTTTAAATAAAAAAAGTCGATTAAATTTCAAGACAAGCTTAAATGTGGAATGTTAGCTTTTTTATTGTGAGTCCAATATTTCATTCTTATTAAAACTCTAAATCTTTATTTTTTAGTTTCTGCAAGCTTAAACCAGCAGTCCTCGGAAAAATATCAATATTTGAAATTTCCAGCAATTAATATTTACTTTTTAAAGGAAGTTTAAATTTGGAAAGGTTGAACCATATTTTTTAAAAAGTCGAAATTGAAATAACAAAAAAGTAGAAATGGTGAAAAAAATGGAAATTTTGAAAATAAAAGTAGATATTTTAAAATGCTGGAATTTTCTAAAAATTAAAATGTTCCTCAGAAAACGTTGAAAGTTAAGAAACGTTAAAATTCTGAAGGAGCCAAAGTTTTTCAAGAGCAGCTAAAAACGTTCAAAAGGAAATAATGTACTAAAAACAAAATTAAAACAAGTGGAATCTTTTTAGTCAAAAATTGTATACAATAATTTTAGAGAGCCAAAATGTGCAAAAAGTCAGGTTTTTTGTTCTTAATTTTTAAATGTCGATCTCGAGTTAAATCTACAAAAAGAGTCAACATTTTCAGAAAATGTCGAAATTTTTATAAGGAACTTGAAGAAAGGCGTAAATTTAGAATCAAAATTTTTACGAAAAAATTTAAATTTGGAAATAATAGAAATCTTGAAATGTCGAAATTTTCAAAAAGTTAAAGTTTTCAGAAAATCAATTTTTTTTTTAAAGTCGAAATTTTCATAAAAATCGAATTCTTTAGAAAAGAGTGAATACAATGTCCAGAAAGTCATCATTTTGAGAAGAAGCCGAATTATTGAAAATAAGTCCATCGAAAAGAGTCGAATTTTGCATTAAGAAATTTTAAAAGGTTTTGAAAAGTTACAAAAGGTTGAAATTTTAAAACAAAGTAGAAAATTTATAAAATAAACTCGAATTTTTCGAAAATAAAGTGAAAAATTCGAAAAAAAGTTAAAAATTTTATAAAAGTGCAGATTATAAGTAAAATTTTGAATAAAAGCCAACATTTTGACAAAAATGAAAATTTAAATAAAATGTAAATTCTTAAAAAACCGAAACTTGTTAATGTCGCAGTTTAAAAAAAAGACGAAATTATCAATAAAAAATTGTAAGCTCGAGGAAATTTTCTACAAAAATCGGATTTTTTTTAATTCAAAATTTTCAAACGAGCAAAATTCTTGAAAAAGGAGCTATTTTTTATATAGTCAACATTTTTAAAAAGGTCAAGGTTTTCATTAATTAGAATTTTCAAAAAAATTAATAGCAACAAATTTGAAATAAGATGAGATTTGCAGTCGATCAAAATTTTCAAATAAAGTAAAACTATTCAAAATAATTTAAATGAATCAGAAAAAGGGGAAAAATTAATTTTTTGAAAAAATTTCAATTATGTATTGTAACAAACTGCAGTTATAAAATTTGTATTAGTGATTGTGTGGTGTAAGGAACTCTCTAGAAACATTTGATAATGGGAACCCGTCGCGAGAATGAATCATATGACAGATAAGCGCTCCAGACGTTTTCGCAAGCAATAACCTTATCTGTCGGGAGATCAGTTCTAGAAAACCGGAACGGTATAAATACGCGGTCGCCTTTCCCTTAGTTAGTTGCTTAGTCAGTTAAATAGTCTGAATCGTAGTGTTCCGAAATAAGTTTGAAAATAAAACGTTCCAATTTACAAAGTTTTAATTTTCGAACCGATAACACGCAACAGTATCATAAAAGTCGAAATATTCAACAGAAACGATATCTTAACGAAATTCAGTTAAACACCATGCAGTTTAAGTTATATCTTAAATGTGATAATTACCTGACCCAATGAGGCACAAGTGCTTGTTCTGCATGCACATTTTCGAGTTTTCTAACCATCGATATGTTCAACATGTAATCTATGGCATTTTCAAGATTTTTAGATCCTGCCGGTCTTGGTCCAAATGCATCGACAAATGTAGCCAATTCATTGTACGTGTTGTGTTTGAACCTGCCAAAGACAATATTGTTTATAATATTATTCACCACTGGTTGATAAGAGGCAATTTCCATTTTTAAAGATTTGCTTAAGGAACATATTCTGTCTCCAAATAGCTGATTCCCAAAAATTAATCGACAAGTCGCTAGTAGCGTTAAAACTTTGAAATGCATCTCGATACGCGTCGGAACTATTTCTAATTGTTTTTAACAAAAGTTTATATCGTAACACTTGATGAAGAAAAAATACCCTTAATTACGTGTAATTTAATAAATAAAGGAATATTACATGCTAGATTTGGAAAACGTAGGCTTAAGATAATGTTGAAATTTAAATCTCGCGGATTAAAGCGTGAAATTCATTTTATTTGGCTGACACGACATAAATTAGCAAATATGTGAAAACCGCTCATCGAATACTTAAAGGAAATTATTTATCACTAGCAGGGCCGGTTCTAAAGTTTTGAGCGCCCCGGGCAAAACAAAATTTGGCGCCCTTTCATACAAGAATATGCAAATATACTGCAAATTAAAAAAAATAGTAAAAAAGGCGAAAAAATTACACAATTAAGAACTGCGTAAAAAATTATTTATTTAAAAAATAATACAATAGTTATTTACTTACAAGTGATGCAACTAGTGGCGTGTCGTGACTTTCATGAACGAGGAAGCTGATTGGATTAATTACAATTTTGCTTTCAACTGATTACATTGTGAGTGCATCAGCATTCAAAAGATAATATTTCTTTTCGTCGTGTTTCTATTAGTCTAAATGTCGATCTAAATTCAAAATTTCAAAACAAAATCTAAATTTCGAGAAGACGGTCAAAGTGTTGAAAAATAATTAAAAAATTTAAAATCGAAATCCAGATATTTGTCCAAATTTATTTGAAAGAAATTCGGATTTTCCAAATTGAAGTTAAACTTTGAATATTATTTCGTTAATGGTTAGTTTAGTTTTTGGACTATTTTAATTTTCGAATTTTTTTCTTTAAATCTGTATCTTTTAATCCAAAGATTAAACTCAAAATTTATGTTAATAAATTACAAAAACCATTTGAATCACAAAATGGCACTTGGGTAAGAGTATATTTTTTTGAGATTTTCTTTGAAATTTCAACATTTAAAGGAAATCTAAACTTTAAGAAAATGTAAATTTAACTTTCGACAAAATGGAAATTTCCAAAAACATTCAAATTATCAAAAAGTCGAAATTTTCAAAAAAATTCGAAATTTTGCAATAGTTCAAATTTTTACATAATTCAAAATTTTAAAATAAGTCCAAATTTTTCAAATTGAAATTTTTTAAACGAATTTAATATTTGCAAAACATTTAAAATTTTGAAAAAACGTCGAAACTTTTAATTCACAATTTTGAAAGGTCCAAATTATCACAAAGTTAGAATTTCTGAAAAAATTTGAAATTCCTAAATTAGTCAAAATTTTCAAAAATCTCAAGTTGGGCCAAATTTTTAAAAAATTCATATTTTTGAAAGGCAGAATTCAAAATTTCCAAAGAGAGTTGAAATTTTGAAAAAAAACGTCGAAACTTTCAAGTCACGATTTTTTAAAGTCCAAATTTTCTAAAAGTTGGAATTTCTAAAAAAATTGTAATTCCGAAATAACTCAGAATTTTTAAAATAGGTCCAAATTTCTTAAAATTGAAACTTTTTAAGAGAATTAAAAATTTCCAAAGCAGTTAAAATTTTGAAAAGACGCCGAAACTTTCAAGTAACAATTTTGTAAAGTCCAAATTATCAAAAACTTGGAATTTCTAAGGAAAAAGTCATAATTCCAAAATAAATCAAAATTTTTTGAAAATTCAAAATTTTAAAATAAGTCCAAGCTTTTAAAAATTCAACGTTTAAACAAATTCAAAAACTCCAAAAAAGTTGAAATTTTTAAAAAACGCCCAAACTTTCAAGTCAATTCTAAAATGTCCAAATTTCACAAAAAGGATTAATTTTCAAAAAAAGTAGAAACTTTTAAAAAGATAATAAAAGTAGAAATATTTCAAAAAAGCTCCTAACTTTTAAAAAGGTCCAAATTTTTAGTTACTATTTCAAATCAATCGGAATTTCCACCAAAAGTTGATGTCTCGAAAAATTTAATTTTTTTTTAAATATTCAAGATTTTAGGAAAAATTACTAAATTGTAGAGAAACCAAATTTTCAAAAAAATCGAAATTTTCGTCATAATTAAAAATTTCGAGAAACACTCAAGATTTAAAAAAAAGTCAAAATCTTCAAAAAAATCGAAATTTTCAAACAGAAAAGCAACATTAAGAGAAAAAGTGAAAATTTATAAAAAAAATTTTGAAGAGTTGTTAAAAAAGTTGAAATTTTTAATAATAAATCAAAATTTAAAAAAGTTGATTTTTTTTAAATATTCAAAGCAAATGTGAAATTTTACAATAAAAAGTTAAAAATTACAAAGAAATCGAAAATTCGAAACTTTGAGACAATATTGGAATTTTAAAAAAAGTCTAATTTTTGACAAAAAGTCTTGAATATCGAAACCTTCAAGTCACAATTTTGAAAGGTTCAAATTATCAAAAAGTTACAATTCCTAAAAAAATTCCGAAATAAGTCAAAATTTTCAAAGCCTCAAATTTTTAAAATTAATCCAAATTTTTAAAAATCACATTTTTTAAAAGAATTTAAAATTTCCAGAAAAGTAATTTTGAAAAGACGTCGGAACTTTTAAGTCACAATTCTGAAAAGTCCAAATTTAAAAAAAAAGGGTAAATTTTTTAAGAAAGTAAAAAAATATAGAAGTAGAAACTTTGAAAAAAAGTTGAAATTTCGAATTTTTCAAAAAAGGTTTAAATTTCAAAAACGGTCGAAATTTTTAAATTAATATTTCAAAAAAGTCGAAATTTTCACCAAAAATTGAAATCTCGAAAAAATCGACTTTTAAAAAAAAGTGAAAATTATGAGAATGAGCACTAAGTTGTGGAAAAAACAATTTTTTAATAAAGTCGAAATTTTCGTCATAATTAAAAACACTCAAAGTTTTTAAAACATTGAAAAGCTTGAAAAATAAATCGAAATTTTCAATAAGAAAAGAAAGTTAAAATTTTGAAAAAAGAAAGTTCTTAAAAGTTTATATGTTGAGATGTCTACATTTTTAAAAAAGTCGAAATTTTCAATAATAAATCGAAATTTAAAGAAGTCGAATTTGTTTAAAATATTCAAGTTTTCAATAAAAGTGAAACTTTTTAAGAAAGTTAAAAATTACATAGAAATCAAAATTTGGAGAAAAATGTGAAATTTAAAGAAAAAAAAATTGAAATTTTGAGATACAGTCGAATTTTGACAAAAAATCCAATTTTTTAAAAAATTCAAAATATTTACATTAATATTTTCAAATATAATTCAAAATTCCGTAAAAGTTAAATTTTGGAAAAATTTAGACATTTTTAAGAAATGGTCAAAACGTTATGAAAAAACTAGTTTTTTTTTTTAAAACTAGTTTTTTCATAACGTCAAAACGTTATGAAAAAACTAGTTTTAAAAAAAAAAATCAAATTTCCAAAAGGTCGAAATTTTCAACATAATTAAAAGTTTTGAACAAAAGTGTTTTTTTTAAGAAACGTCAAAATGTTTAAACAATTGAAATTTTCCCACAAATTTTTTGTCAGAATTTTTAAAAAAACCGAAATTTTGAATGGTTTCAATTTTTTGGTCATAATTTTCAAAAAAGTTGAGATTTTATGGAAAAAGTTTTCAAAAAAAGTACATTTGTATATTTTTGAGAAAAATTTGATATTTTGAAAAATCTTGAATTTTTCAAATAAATGGTTCAAATTTTTAACAGAGTTTTTTATAGTTTTAATTTACAATAAATCGAATTTGGAAAAAAAGTCTATAATTAAAAAAAAAGTAAATATTTTTAAAAATTACAAATTTTTAGTCAGAATTTTAAGAAAAGGTCCAACTTTTGAAAAAGGTGTTAATCTTGTTATCTGAATTTGCAAAAAAGTCGGAATTTTTGAAAAAAATTCAAAAATATTCGAAATTTTCAAAGAAGCCGGATTTTTCAAAAAAGCTTAAATTTTCCGCAGAAGTCGAGTTTTTCAAAAAAAAAATTCGAAATTTTCAAAAAAAAGTCGAAATTTCGACAAAGCAGAAATTTTGAGAAATTTTGGAACAAAAGATAAAAAAAATATTTATAAGATCATAATTTTGAAAAATATAACTTTTTTTTTTTTGAACCTTTTAAAAGTTTCTTTTCAGATCGAAATTTTCAATACAGTAAATTAGAACTTCGAGAAGAAATGGGCAATAAGACACAAAAGTATTTATTAATTTAATTATTCAACTTATTTTTTAAAATGTGCAATATGGTTCTTTGGCTATACGTCTCTACTATCGACATAAAAAATCGGACCCTCCCCCCCCTGAATGAAAATCTTAGCTATGTGCCTGTGTTTTATTTTAATTAAATGTGCATACTAATGTGAGGGTAAATTAAATATGAACCGGAATTTTTATCTTGTTGCCATGAAGGCGTCGGGAGAGTGCGCATACTCTTAGACATGTTAGATGGGCATATCACGTGACTTTTTGCGCTCAAGCGAATTCCGTTAGTTAAAAGCAAGAAAATCCTCACCGCAGAGTAACCCGCAACCGAGGGTCGCTTATCGACGAAGGTGAATTGAGTAGCTTTCGCCCGGTAAATGATCTCTCGCTAGCGCACCTAACAACACGAGCGCGGTCGACGGCACGCGCTAAAGAAGGTGGACCGAGTAGCTTTCTTTAGAGCGACTGCTGTCGATCACGGACGCCTGCCATCGGAGGTGAATTGAGTAGCTTTCGATCGGCGGTCTCCGCAGCTCACAAAATTATCAACACAGTAATGTTCACTAAAAGACGGCGGTCAAAGGAACGAAAGTTTCGGAACCGCGTTAAACTACCAAAGAACCATGATGACCGCAGAGTAACCCGAGACGCTGCGACGTCAGTGTTACAGATGTTATAAAAGAGCAACAAATACATTATTATTTAGTCTGACCGCTTCCTCTCGTATTGTAAAATTAGTTTATACATGTAAAAACCTCTTTGTGTAAAAATAAATTGTTTTTAAAAACTAATTTCCTTAAAAGAAATTAATAACTCGTTCTCGCCGTTCACCAGTTGTAAATACAATGAGTGAGCACGAGATTCGTCCGCACGTTACGCAGCACATTATTATTAAATTTCTTGCCGTTGAAGGTGTAAAGCTCGCCGAAATTCTTTGTCGACTGGAAACACAGTTTGGGGATACTTGTTTGAAGACAACTCAAGTGTATAAATGGCACAAGAACTTTCGGGAGGACGAACTCAGGTAGAAAATGAACCCCATGCCCGTTATCCTCGGACCAGTATGACTGCGGACAAGATTAACGCTGTTCAACGCCTTTTGAAATGTGATCGCCGTTTAACTGTTGGTGAAATTGCAGCTCCGATAGGGATAAGTTTTGGGAGTGCTCAATTCATCATTACAGATGAGCTGGGGTTTCGAAAAATTTCTACCAGGTGGGTACCTCGTCTTTGACTGAAGAATAGTAACAATAACGTCTGGAGATTTGTCAGCGCCATCTTGGACGTTTTCAACCTGAAGGTGATGGTTTTTTACAACGTATCGTTACGTGTGATGAGACTTGGGTCTACTATTACACACCTGAATCTAAATAAGCAAGCATGGAGTAGAGAAGAAAGGAAGAATGTGCACCCGTCAATGCAAAAACTCGCCTCTCAGCTGGAAAGGTTCCTGCGACAGTGTTTTGGAATTTTAAAGGAGTTTTACACGTCAATTTTTTGCATGAATCTCATACGGTTAATGCTGCCTACTACTGTCAGCGTGCATATCGGCGAAAGAGACGCGAATTTTCGGTCAGAAATGTAATTTTACTTCACTACAATGTCGCCCCCACTCAGCCAATCTGAGATATTAAAAATTAGAGGAAATGCATTGAGCAACATTAGAACACCCTTCTTATAGTCCCGACTTATCACCATGCGATTATCATATGTTTGGGCCACTGAAAGAAGCTCTAGGGGATGAGCGATTCCATGATGATACTGTTGTTAAGACATTTGTGCCGAATTAGCTGCAAACACGCTTTTCTTCTCTTTATGATGATGGCATTAAAAAACTTCCAATCCTTGGAAAAAATTCATAAGAAAATAAGAGATTACGTACAAAAATAGTTAATAACTCTCATATACATATCTCTCTTGTACCGATAAATTTTTAAAAACAATTTACGGTTCATATTTGATTTACCCTCGTACAATTTTGGTAAGTTTCAAATTGTGGTGAGTCAAGTCCTACTAAATTGTTCTATTTTATCGTTTTTATTTGATTGAATTTAGTTTTTCTTGAAAATATTAAGTCTACAAATACTGTATTATAGAAATTCTTCGTAACATAACGTTTTACGTGAGAAACAAAGTTTTCTAGCGTTCACAAATTAGATAAGGAACATTTGTTAGACCTTGTTTGTTGCAAAAAAAAAAGATTTAAGCACACATAAATACGGATATGTGAGTAAAAAAACATGTTAGTTTTGAAGGATCGCTGAAAGTAGAGTTATAAATTAGGGCAATACAAGAGCTGGTAAATGTCAATAACAGAGACTGTAGCAAATCTCTCGACAAAACCAAGTGGTGGTAGACCAAAGGAATTTTACCTTCGAAAAACGCCCTTATAAGCACGTACAATTGTAACTTATTTAAATTTCAATGATCGAAGAAAAACTGGCAAGATAAAGGGATGGCATAATCCAAAAGGGGTTTGCAGTTTGATTTGCACTTTGAAAATCCTTTTCAGAATTTATTTAAGGGTTAATTTGGATTGAAAATATTTAAATTAGTAGAAATTCTGCATTCTCATGTCCTCTAGCGAGAGGATATCTTTCGGTCACCAGACATTAAGGGTAGGGGCGTGAACAAGGAACACCATAAAGAAATGTTACAGGATAGTCAGATACTGAACTTCGACGATACTAGTTTAAAAACATAGCCAAGTCGTGAAAGTTCTTGTGCCATTTATGTGACGTTTGCTATGAAATAAATAGGCAGGTAAAATTTAAAGTATCTGATAATTTTATTTAAGAGTTTTTCGCTCTTATCCTAAAATTTGAAAAAATACTTGTTCCTAATTTTGATTAAAATCGGGTTGGGGGCGAACACAAAAAATTCCACAACAAACGCGAATGAATGAGAAAGTTGTTGTTAGAAAATTATTATAGGGCCCCAAGAACACTACAGCTGACTGGTGCAACCAGTTTCAAAAAAAAGAAACAAAAATAAAACAAAAAAAGAATAGAAAGACAAGAAAAAGAAAAGGAAATAAAGAGCATTCGCTTCATACAAACATTTTCATTTCCTTAAGGTCGATTTTAGTATTCTGCTGTTGGAAGCTGAATTTCCAGGGGTTCCAAAATAGTTTATACGCATCACCATAAAGGTCCAGTAACTGGCAGCAGACACATATATTTGGGTTTTACTGATGATGTTCCGCAAGTTCTAAAAACGTGGGTATTGTGCACCTTAACATCCTAGAAGCATAAGCCACAATAAGTTCTCACCTAGTTTTGGTGTATTCACCTAATATAACCTCATTCGCAGATTCTTCTTCGTAGGTTTCTAAATCCGAAAAATATAGGACAAGACAACCTGGCCCAAAGAGAGCCTTATAAATCTGTTGACAAATGGGGAGTACTAACGTAGGTGGACGAGCAGTACCAGCATCAGCTCTCGTTAGGGAGATGTTTTGATGAAAGAAATGAGAACTTTCTGCCGGTTTCTAACTTTAATTTAAATGTTTTTTTTTGTGCTAAGTCAAGCTTAGCCACTTTCTAAGACAGGAAACGTCCCTTCTAGTAAACCTGTGGCCGTAGAAGTAGATGTAGTGTTGGAAGGAAAAATTCTTCTCAGAAAGTGTTTACAAAATTTGAACAATTTTTCTAGTCTATTTTATGACACTGGTTTGAGTTGGAGTAATTGAGTTTGGTATGAGAAAAGCAGAAAGGAAAAGCAAAGGAACAAGTAAACAAAAACAAAATGAGAAAGAGTGAGAGAGAGCGAGAAACGGGTAAGATTGAATGAACATTTACGAATTTGATTCATTGCGATAAATCACAACTTCATTTCCAAGCTTAAGCTCCATTTTCTGGTCGCATTATCCTTTGGATGTTGTTAACTCAAAGCTTTTAACAGAAAACTGTATGCTATGTGATGTATGCTTGAATTAAGAAGCGACAAAAACACACAGGAATTGGGGAATAAAAGCAGACACCTGAAAATAGTTTGAGATCCCTGTGTACACACTAACCAGCGAACACCCACCAATAATCAGGTGCAAAGTTAGCTGTATTTGGTTTAAAAACCTTTGAGTACAAACTAAATAGCGAAGCTGGGAAACAAACCTTGCAATTATTAGGGTTAAGATAAACTTTGGGAAATTAATAACGGACGCACCATATACGAGCGAAAGAATTAAAGAAAGAATGCCAGATTATTTGTGCTTAATGAATTCTCGTAATTTTCTAAATAAATATTTCTCTCCGACTTGTGTCCGGCAAATTTAAACAAGTTGAAGCACAACAGGTTCACTTTGATTTTGGTTGTATTATGTTTAAGAACACTTGAAAACTACTGACCTGAAATTTTGATGATTTATTTGTTCATTTTGGTTGTATTATGTTTAAGAATAATTGAAAATCGCTGGCTTAAAATTTTGTTGATTTATTTGTTGACCTATTATAATAAAATGTTGAGGTCAATTGTTGTTTGAATTTGATAACACTTCCCTGTCGACTCTACGAACTGGGGTTAAAACTTATTGGAATAAAATAATTTTAAACACAATGTAGACAAATTAGGTCCGAAAATCGAAAGTAAATCATTCTTCGAAAATTTAAAAGATGAGCAAAATTCCACATTTTTGAATAACTACACACACTCATGGCCCCTCATCACAAAATTAAATCAGAGTAGAAGCCGAAATTGATTTATGGTTTCGCCCAAAAATTTGGTTTCGATTGATCTCTAGAATTCATGCATTACTTTTGGACTTGACTGTATATGTTTAATTGGTTTTAGTTTTCTCAAAGTCATTTAAAAGATTACAGATGCTGTTTCTGCCCTCCCAGTTCTGGATTGATAATAATCATTCAATGTTGGAACCAACACTCATCACTTCATCAGTATATCGATGCACGTCTGACAATGATGTTTATAAAGCAAATATTTTATTTTACTGTAATTTCGGTTGTAAGTTGTGGCACAAGAGATAACGTCTATAAACAATGCTCCTTGCCAGATTTATTGATACAAGAAATCAAAGGTTATCAGCCATTAGTTGATAGTATTATCAAAGAAATTTTGACCGGACCATTTAAAGGCAGTACTTACAAAGAATTGGCAAAATTTGTTGATAAGTTCGGATCTCGACTAGCGGGGACGCAAAACCTAGAAAATGCCATAGATTACATGTTGAATGCCTCTAGGGCCAACAAATTAGATAATGTTCATGGGGAAGAGGTCACTGTAAACAACTGGGAGAGGTAAGAAACGTTGACATTTGCTTGGAGTTTTACTAAATTTCGAGTCCGATGCATTTTTCGTCAAGATTATTCAGGTTTGAAATATAAAATTAATCTATGTGCCAAATTGACAAGATCTAACAAGATCGAAACCGGTCTTTGGTTCCCAAACTGTAAATATGATAAGTAGAGGCCGCAATTTAGGTAAAATCCTAGGATTCTACCTTTTCATCTTTTTAGGCGCTTTTTGTGCTTTATTGCCTAAATTTCTATTTCGCTTGTATTTTGCTTTTTTTATATATTTTATATATTTTAAAAAAGTTTTGAGTCTATTTATTTTTTCCTCTGGCTTTCTACGAGTACATTTACACATCTGAAGAATTTAAGCAGAAGTATAATAAAATAAAGTAATAAAATAGAAATTTAATCCATTCTAATAACTCACAGAAGGTTTCACCCTTTTACCACATCGGCAATTAAATAAATAATTACGCGATACATATTTCGCCAGCAGAACTGCCATTTTCAAACGTACTAATCTAAAAACAGATTAGCAAAAGATGCATCGACGTCATCTTTTGCTAATCTCTTTTTAGATTAGTACCCTTGAAAATGGCAGTTCTGCTGGCGAAATACGTATCGCCTAATTATTTATTTAATTGCCGATGTGGTAAAGGGGTGAAACCTTCTTTGGACTTAATCATAAGCGACAGTGTTTAGTTCAGTGCTTTACCATCCTAATAACAACAAGAAATTTCAATCGTGAATTTCTAAGAAACGTAATTTTACAACAATTACTCTTATGATCCACCCGGTCCCCTAGAAGATTTGCTTGCTATTAAGATGCAGGAAAATTGAACTACGTTACACATCTATCTTAATTTTTGAGTAAAAACAAACCTGCAGGAAAAATAATAAATTTAACGGAAGGATATTTATTACGTTTCTACAATTTAAAAAATTATCTTTGAAGCGCACTTATGCCTCAAAAATGTCTCCAGAAAGACAAAGCTCTCTAATTAAACACAAGTTTGGGGTCAAAAATTGTTTAATTGTAGATGTTGAATGATTTTTTGTGATAGTTGGATTAGTTAAATTATATCGCAGCCTAAATATATCGGCATATCGGAGGAGTCCGTTCATGAGACATGATAACCACAATTTGTTTGCTTACTTATTATTTCCGTTTTTTTAGATATCAGACATCAGAAATGTCTTAGAACTTGAAATTTCTTTTTTTTTTCTACTTCATGTTCAAATTTCGTTATTTAAAATTCAAAGTTTACAGTTCGAAGAAAACCCAAAATTTCGTCAAAGACAAAATTTCAAATTAATACTCAACATTTTTAACGTTAAGAAATAAAGTTGTACACTTTAGAATAAAAAGTTTGAGAAAAGAGTAGAAATTGTGAAATTTCTAAAAACGTGTAAAAAAAGTAAAAATCTTAAAAAAGGCTGACAAGTTCAATCTGAAATTTTTTGAATTTTTTCCTTCAAAACTTCTAATATTTAAATCAAAATTTTTATAAAACAATCAATATAAAAAAATTTTTATTGTTTTTTTATATCTTCACATTTTTCAAAATTTCAAGTTAAATCTTGACATTTTCAATTGTTTTCTTAAATGTGACTCTAAAGACGAAAATTTGTGATTAAAATCCAAATCCAGAAAAAATGCTAAAGGACGATTACTGAAGTTTTCTAAAAAATGTACTTCAAATATTTGGCCTTTAAAGTTGAAATTTAACCTTAAAGTAAACATTAAAATATATTCTCTGGAAATTTTTATTTTAATTAAAGCATCATTTTATAAACTGAAGCAAAAATTTTGGAATCTAAAATTGAACTTTTAAAATTATTCTCGAAATTAGAGTTTAAGTTGCAGTGTTAAGAACAAACTCGTCATTTTGGGATTTTTTTTAAATAAATAAAACATTTTAAAATTATGACTATTTCATTCGAAATTAGGATTTGTTTATTCAAAAATTTGATATTTTTATCCTAAATTTTGATTTCAAACTAAAATTTATAAAAAAATTTAAGATTTCAAGCTTAAACTTCAAACTGAAAACAAAAATTCATACTTCGAGAGACACCCAAAATTTATAAAAAAGAAATTCAAGTTTTGACACCGAAAGTTGAGAAAATTTTAAAGTGGAAATATTTTTATAACATACTTAATATTCGACCTTAAATTTTTTATAATAAATCAAGAGGAAATTTTGTTAATTTTCAAATTACATTAGTTTTTTATGGTTTTTAATTTGATTAGAATTTTTTTTTTATTTTTAATTGTAATTTTTCTCATTTGAGTTAAAATTCAAATTAAAAAAATTAAAACGTCAAATTGAACATTTTGAAAAATAATTGACCCCTTACTTTGTGGAATACTTTAACATTCATAACTATTAAACTTTATTAGCGATAAAAAAGCAACAAAATTTCAAAATTCGACGCTGTTACTGTTTAAATCAAGAAAAAAAGAAGCTATAACTTAAAAAAAAAAGGTTTGAGGTCAACTTATAAAAAAAGATAAACTATGAAAACTAAAAACCAAAGTTATATCAGGAATTTTAGAATAAAATGTCCAAATTTCAAAAAGATCGAATCTATTAACTGTCAAGATTCAACATTTTCGAAGAATGGTAAAGTTTGAAGCAAAATTTATAGAAGAAATTTTGAGGTTTCTTGAAACCTTTACTGTCTTCTCAAAATCCCAGTGAAAATGGTTTAAAAAAAAGTTTAAACATCCGAAGAGAAAAGTCAAAATATTTTTAAAAAGTCTACCCATGTGAAGATTTTGAAAGAAAAGCCCAAAGTTATTACTAAAACCAGTTTTTTTTCAAAACTTCTATGCCTGGCACTTTTACATTCGAAAAGTTGTAAACCTTTTTTAAAACAAGTTTCTAAGTCCTAATGTGCCAATGGAGAAGTTTCCAATCTTTTCATATTGAATTCAAATGAAAAAGTTATGGACCTTTGAAGTTACGCTTGTAAGAATAAATTTCGTTACATGTGTGACGTCATTTGACCTAATCCATGGAGGCAAAACTACCCTTAAAACCTTTTATCAGTCGATAAAAGAAGACGTGCTTCTTAGCTTTCGGTTCTCTAAAACATATCCAAAAATTAGAAAAATCCGCGAGCTTTTGTTCGAGCTCATCTCGGACGGGTCAAATGACGTCACACACAAAGACGTTCGCGCTAAAATACGTAAAATTCAATAATCTATTTCTCAGTTATTTATTAACAGATTTCAAAAATTTTTTCAGCGATTTATTAGTTTTGATCTATATTTTAATCTTGTTACATTAAAAATAGTATTAACAACATCATGAAACTTCATTAAAAGTAAAATATCCTAATAATCCTAATTAAAGTCGAAATTTGGTAAGTAAGATAGAAATTTTAATACTTGAAATACAAATCTTGTCCCCTAAAACCAAAAAAGATTAAAAAACTCAAAAAAGGTTGCTCTAACAGGTTTTGATAGCCAAGCTATCATCTACAAAGAGATATTGAAGATGAAAATGATAGCTTGGCTATCGAAACGCGTTAGAGCAAACTTTGCTCTGTTTTTTAAACTTTCTTGGTTCCTGGGGACTATATTTGTATTTAATTTTTGAAGACAACCAAGGACCAGTTCGTTTCACAGAAATTTTAATGATGAATTTGAAACGTCCAACTTTTCCCCGAAGTTTTCGTCGAAATTTAAAAAAAAAAGTGGAATTTTCGAAATCAAAATCGAAATATCAACTTTCAACTATCTACTCTTTGAGTTCAACTGATTAATTAAAAGTTGTGACAAAAATCTTAAATTATAAATTCTGAAATTTAAAAATGCTCAGATTTTTGTAAAACTCTAAATTTATAAAAGAATCAACATATTTATAATTTCAAGATTTATGGTAAAAATTCAAGAATAAACTTGAAATTTCAAAAATTTGTTAATTTGGAAATACATATACTAACTAATCCTAACTATAACCTGAAATATTTTCTCTAAATTTCATGTGAACACTGCTTATTTTTGATTTCTCAAAATTTCAGACCTAATCGCAAAGTTTCGACTTTTTTGCAAAATTATGAACCGAAACTTGAAATTTTGACCTTTTAATGTCGAAGTTTCACTTTCACCTTGAAATTTTGACATTTTTCTAGAAATATTCGATTCTGTACCCGAAAACTGATTTTTTTTTTTGATTTGACACCTAAATATCTAAAAATAAAAATAATTTTATAGTTGTCAATTTTTTTGAAACGTCTTTTTCTTTTTTTGTTGTTTTGTTGATTGGTGGATCTTTTGTTTTTATATGTATTTTTGAAACAAATTTTTATTTTTTATAAACTTTGAGTTATTTCGAAATTTCTATTTTATTTGAAAAAAAACCGAAGTTTTCAAAACAATTAAAAATTCAAAAATTGGCAAAATTTTCAGACAATTACGACCCATTCGACAACATTTTTGGATGAAAACTTTCATAAAAAATTGAAATTTTTTAGAAAGGCCAAATTTAGGTGAAATTTTTTAATTTTCTGACAATTACGACCCATTTGACAACATTTTTGAATTAAAACTTTCATAAAAAAATTGAAATGTAGGTAAAATTTTTAAATTTTCGGGAAAATTCAAAACTTTTCAAACAAAAATACAAAAAACTTAAAAAAGTCAAAATTAAAAAAAAAATCTAAATTATCCTAAAAAAAATCAAAATTTTTCAGAAATTATGAAATTTAAAAAAAAGAATCAAAAAAAATTAAGCTTTTTTCAAAAAAATTTGGAATTGTAAAAAATAATTGTTGGAATTTTTAGTCGAAATTTAAGGGTTAAAATTTGCAAAAAAATTGAAATTTTGAAAAAAGTCGAAAATTTTGACAATAATAGAAATTTTCAAAAAAAGTTTAGGTTTTTAAAAGAATTGAAAAATACCCAAGTTTCAAAACAAGCCGAAATTTTCGAGAATTCAAAGAAAGAAAGAATTCAAAGTTATTTTTATCACATAATTATCAATTTTTCGAAAATATGTATACATGGCTAAATAAGTGTTCACTTAATTTACAAAAAAATAGGTATCTTTGTAAATATCTATCGGCCTATCTTAAATATTAATTAAGGACGACTTTTTTTATTTCCAAGATTTTATTTACTTTAGTAACTTATCCACTTAGGTTGGAGATGAAATCTGTTGAAATGTACATACTTAGATGTTATCAGATTTATCATGGTCCTACGCGAAGCAGATAAGTCCGTTATATCACTTGATCTGCCTTGAATGTGATTTTGTTTATGTTTTTTAATAAAAGCATTTTTTCGTTGACAAATACTCAGACGGTTTTCACTGAATTTATTTAATAAATGTCAATGAGTTGCTATTTATTTAAAAGAAAAGTAGTTTGTACAATAAAAGCAGATGTGATGTACAAGGTTATTCTTATTAAATTGACCCTCCCTTTATTTTTTTATTCTTGGAATTTGAGTATATTTTAAAATGCAGCTATACATTTAGTTATCTGAATTTTTGAAATTATCTGTTAAAAATTTACACAGATTTTCAAAAATGGTTCAAATATTGAAGTTAACATTTTTGACACAATCAAAATTTTGTATAGTTGCAATTTTGAAAAAAGTAGAACATTTTTTAAAAGCCGAACATTTCCATTCGAAATTTTCAACAAAATCGAAATTTTGAAACATTTTTAAAATTTCCAAAAATTTCAAATAAAATTGTCGACATTTTGAAGAATTTTTAAAATTGATAAAATTTTCATAAAAACTCAAATAGCCGAAAATTTCAAAAAATTTGACATTAAAATATTTCCCGATTTATAAAAAAGAAATTCTAAAAGAGACTAAATTTAGAAATTACATCTAATTTTCAAAAAAAAATGTAGTGAGAAAAAACTAAAAATTTTTAAAATTCATAGCCGCAAACTAACAAAGTCGATATTTTTTAAATAAAAAAAAAATATTGCAATTTTCAAAAAATTTTAAATTTAGAAGAACATGAAATTTTTAGGTAAAGTCCAGCGTACAAAAAACTTGACATTTTCGAAAATAATAAGAATTTTCAAACAATGGCAAATTTTGAAATATAACGAAATTAAAAAAAAATGCCTAATTTTTGGAAAAAAAATCAAAACTTTAAAATTTCATGTCATTGTCAACACTAAAATACCCACGTTTTTCACAATGTCGATTCCCGTTCAACTTCCAAAATTTCAACTTTATTTCGAAATTGTAACTTGATTTTGAAAACTTCGACTTTTTTCGAAATGTTGACGCCCAACGTCTCCAAATTTTCCAAAATTCTGGCTTATTTGGATACAATTTAATTGTGAAAAAAGTGGCTATTTTAAAATGTCGAAATGTTCTCATTCGACTTGCAAAATTTAAACCTCTTCTCGAAATTTTGCCTCGATTTTAAAAATTTGGACCCTTTTTGAAATTTTTGCTTTTTTTAAAATTCCAACTTTTTCAAATTCTGCAAAAGTCAGGGTTATTTCAATTTTTTTTTGATTATTATGGATTTATTTCGAAGTTTGCATGTTTTTAGAAAATCTCGACTTTTTTTAAATGTTTAACCTTATTTTTGAAAATGTTGACCTTCTTTGAAATTCCGACTCGAAATCTCAATGTTTTTGCAAATCTGACTATTTTTAAATCCTATTTATTCAAAACATTTCAATCTTTTTGAAAATTTTATTTTTTTGAAAGTTTCGACTTTTAAAATTATTAACCTTCCTGGGTTTGATTTTTTCGACTTTTTTTAAATTTGACTTTCTCAATTTCGAATTTAAAAGTTTCCCATTTTTTTTCTAATTTCAACGTTTTTCAAATGTTATATTATTTAAGAAGACTTATGTTTGCCTTTTTACAGGATTTTGATTTATTTTCTTAATTCTGAATTTTTAAAAAATGTTTACATAAAAGTTTATTCTTTTCTCAAGATTGTGGTTTTTCAAAATTTTGATTATTTTTCTATAAAGTTAATCATGTTGACAAACTGACTTTTGAAAACTTCTATCTTTTTTTTTAAAAACTTTCACCTTTGTCCAACTTTTGACAATTTCTCGAAATTTTGACCTTATTGGAAAATAGCAACATTTTTTTTAAAGTTTCGACTTTTATATAGTAATCTAAACTTTTATTTTAAAAATGTCTTGTCTATTTATCTTTCTCTTAAAAAATTGATTTTTTTTCAAAATTTCGACATTTTTAAATGTTACAACTTTTTTCAGAATTTTCAACATTTTTGAAAATTTCGAATTTTTATCACCAACATTTAGACAGTTTTTCGAGGTTATACTTTTTTTAGAATTAAATTGTTATCTAAATGTCCCCCTTTTTCTCAAATTAAGACTTCTTGTAAAAATTTTGACACAAAGCTTATTTCCCAAAAATTTGATTTGTTTCAAAATGTTGGTTTTTTTTTATAAATTTGATTATGTTAAAATATTGTTTATTTTTAAACACATCTAGCATTCTTCAAGATCTTCAAAAATTTGATTTTTTTCAAAGTTTTGGTTTTTTTTTATAAATTTTTCAAAAGATTAACTTTTTTTAAAATAACCCTCTTTGTTTAATAATTGTTGATATTTTGACTTTTTTTGAAAGTTTCAACCTTTATTTTCAAAATTTTGTCTTTGTTTCAAAGTTTCGACTTTGTAATAAATTGGACTTTTATTTTACAAGTAAATTTTACAAATTTGAATTTTTTCCGAAAATTTTCCCATTTTTGTAAAAATTTGATTTACTTTTTAAAATTGGGGCTTTTTGAAATTCCCGAATTTTTTCAGAATTTTTAACTTTTTCAAAATGTCTACCATTTATTATCAAAATTTGGATTCATTTCAAAGTTACGGCTTTTATCAGAATTTCAACTTTCATCGAAATTTCTTTTCATTTTCGATATTTCTATCTTTTTTTAGAAGTTCAGCTTAAAACTTCGACATGTAACAAAATTTTTTGAAAGCTTTGATCGTTTTCTTATAACTTGGAATTTTTGTAACTTTCACTTTTTGAAAAATTTGGATGTTTCTGGAAATGTTCAATTTTTTTGAAGAATCTACTTTTCGAAACTGCAAATTTTTGAAATTTTAAAAGATCTGTATGAAACGAATTCGTGACTTGAGAATTTAAAGTTGGCATAAAAAGGAGAAGTTTTCAGGTTTAAACCAAAGTTTCACAAAAAAGTCAAGATTTAGAAGAATTTTCGAGAAATATAAGTTTGGAACATAGAGCATAAGCAAAGTTTTGACTTCAGTTTAGAAATGGCTATATTTAGATCAAAATGTGGGAAAATATTTTTATTTTCTGAAAATTTTTAGAGGAAAAACGAAGTTTTAAGACAGTTAAAAAATCTTTTAGTGGATCACGAGGAAGAAACATAAAAATTACTGGGCCATGACAAAAAATTTTGGGAAATGCTAATATAGAGAAAAACTTTTTAAATTACGAGTATTCATTGCCGTGAAGAAACGCAAATTTTACAAGGGAAAATATTAATAGATATTTAATTTGTAATTGGGACAAGAGTTATGTTAAAAACTGTCAATAAATATTTTGCTTGTTGATTGTGGTTTTGATCTTTGAATGCCTTTTTTAGAGTATTTTGCCTTTTTTAAATGTAAGTTTTTGCCTAGTTTGACATTTTGCTCACTTTTTTACCTTAATTCATTGTGCCAAAGATTCAGTTTCTATTGATCCTACTGATTACCTAAATCTACCTAATTACTTGTAAACATTGGACGAAAATCTCGAACCTCAAATAATTATCTATCTCTGATAGATTCTTAGTAACTTATATAAATTTACGTACTACGAGGGTAAATTAAATATGAACTGATATTTCTTTTTGAGAATTTATTGGTACAAGACATATATGAAAGTTATTAACTATTTTTCTACATAATCTCCTCATTTCGTTATGCGCTTTTCCCAACAATTTGGAAGTTTTTTAATGCCATATTCATAAAAAGAAGGAGGTGTGTTTGCAGCCATTTGCGCACAAATGTATCAACCGCAGGATCATCATGGAATTTCCCAGTGGCCCAAACATAAGGTAATCACATGGTGATAAGTCGGGACTATAAGGAGGGTGTTCTAATGTTACCCAACGAATTTCCTCTAATTTTGGATGTATCAGATTCCTTGAGTGGAGACGGGCATTATCGTAAAACAAAATCACATTTCGGACCGAAAATAATTCGCGCCTCTTCCGCCGATATGCACGTTTTGCTTGCTTCATCCAATCTGAGCTGCAATTTGAGCAACACTTAAACAGAGATAATCATCCAAAAGGCGTTGAACAGCGTTAATCTTGTCCGCAGTCAGACTGGTCCGAGGACGACGGGCATGAGGTTCAATTTCTACTTGAGTTCGTCCATTCAAAAATTTTTGGTGCCATTCCTACACTTGAGTTTTCTTCAAACAAGTATCCCCAAACTGTGCTTCAATTCTACGAAAAATTTTGGCGGGCTTTACACCTTCAACGGCAAGAAATTTAAAAATAATGCGCTGCGCAACGTGCGAATAAACCTCTTGCAAACTCATTGTATTTACAACTAACAAAAGGCGAGAGCGGAATTCGCTTGAGCGCAGGAAGTCATGTGATATCCCCACTTAATATGTCTAAGAGTATGCGCACAGTTCAGATGCCCTCATGGCGGCATGATAGAAATTTCGGTACATATTTGATTTACCCTCGCAGTAAACAACTTTAAACTTCATAGTCCATTATAATAATAAAAATGCTTATGTATTTAGAGGAAATGAATCGGCTTTTATGCTAAAGCCTCGCTTCCAAAAAATCTCTATGACAGGACTGGGAAGTAGCATAGGCACTCCACCGGAAGGGATTGTTGCCGAAGTCTTAGTAGTGCAATCCTTCGAAGAACTTAAAATCCCGGCAGTATCCGAAAAGGTGTCACAATTACCTTACTCTTGAGCGATTTTCCAGTTGATTTTTTTATAGGCAAAAGGAAGAATAGTTTTATTTGTACCCGAATATGTCAGCTATGGCGTTACTGTTAAATATAGATATAACGCAGCTGTAAAAGCGGCTCAACATGGTGCTGTCGCTTCCCTAATTCGATCGGTTACTCCGTTTTCGTTGGCAACTCCCCATACTGGTTGGCAAAATTACCAAGAAAATGTAACCAAAATTCCCACAGCTGCCATTACAGTTGAAGATGCTCATATGTTAAAGAGAATCTACAACACAGGAGAGAAAATCGTGATAAAATTAAAAATGGACGCTAAGAATTTAGACCAAACTGTATCTAGGAATACAGTTGCAGAAATAATTGGTAGAGAAAAACCCAATCAAACGGTTTTTGTTTCCGGTCATTTAGACAGCTGGGATGTTGGTCAAGGAGCCATGGATGATGGTGGTGGGGCATTCATATCTTGGAACGCTTTAGTAATACTTAGAGCTTTAAATTTGACACCAAGGCGTACTTTGAGGTACATTAAAAAGAGGTAACTTCAAAGTCAACGTTACCTTCTCATTTTAGAGTTGTTTTATGGACAGCTGAAGAACAATATCTGGTGGGAGCAAAAGGTTATGCAAAAAAGCACAAAAATGAAACTGACAATTTTGTTTTTATGATGGAATCTGACGAAGGTACTTTCAACCCCTACGGCCTACAGTATTCAGCTGGAAAAAATGGTAGCTGTATCATTGAAGAAATTTTGCAGTAGGTAACGGTCTTTATTTATAAAAGTGAATTAATTTGTTCTTTTTTAGATTATTTAAAGGATTAAATGCTACGCAAGGAGAAGCAGTTGATAATCCTGGACCAGATATTTCTCTCTGGACAGAAATCGGTGTACCAGGCGCTAGTCCTTTAAATGAAAATGAAAAGTATTTTTGGTATCATCACACTGCAGCTGATACGATGGATGTTGAAACCCCGGACAACTTGGATAAAAATACGGCAATTTGGGCTTCATTTGCTTACATAATTGCAGATCTTAGCCAAGATTTTCCAAGAGATTAGAAAAAATTAATTATTTATAACGCCTTAGGAAAATCGTGTAAAAAAGACTCATCTTACTTATTTGAGCAAACAATTCTTGTATATAAATATGGGATTCAGTTTTTTAATTCCAGTTGTAATAAATATTCTACGCGCGTGAAAAAAATAGATTGTTCGTTATCAAGGAAATAGTTTGGTTGTTTAATAATAAATAAGAAGACGAAAATCGAAATACAACCCTTGTCCCATGAAACCAAGAAAGATTAAAAAACACAACAAAGGTTGCTCCAACGCGTTTCATCATCTTCAGAGAGATACTCCCCGTGAAGATAATAGCTTGGCTATCGGAACGTATTACAGCAATCTTTGTTGTGTTTTTTAATCTTTTTTGGTTTTAAGGGACAAGATTTGTATTTTAATTTTTGAACATAACCAAGTACCAGTCCATTCCACCAAAAAAAAAAAGACAGAAGGGGACGAACGACGCGAGAAACGCTTAGACACTGCTTTTTCTCTTAGACGCACGATTTTTCTTTGTATATTCACAACTACAAACTAATAAATAAAGAGTTACTCAATGTTAAATTCTATTAATTATGCAGTCCTACATCTATTTAATTAATCTCTAAATACTGACTGGCAGACAATATACACCATAAACGGATGGGTGTAGGAGCACGAAATTTCATATAAATGTTCTCCGTAATACGTAGGTGAGGCAACTTTTCAAAATTGAAACTTTAAGATGGTAAAACTGGGCTTTAAAGGACAGGCGATTTTTATGTAACAAATAAATACATGCGATTGTATTTAAAGTTGCCTATAAGCGTTGAGAGCTGACATCGTTGATCAATTTGTCTACGTACATTTATCCAAATTTTTGCAGATGACCAGTGCATATTTTTGTCTTTTATGAACTATATTTTTTATTTGAAACGAAATTTTATATCTAAAGTTAAAATTTCCCAGACTGAAGTCGAACTACAGGGATAAAGGTCAGAAAAATTTATGAATTTCTATTAAACTGTTTTTCAAAATTTTCAAAAGAAAAACTCTGGTAATGTCGACATTTTAAGAAGAAAGTTTAAAACATTCAGAAAAAAAATGTTTTCCCACATTTTGATTTAAATATCGCAATTTCTAAACTGAAGTCAAAATGTTGCCAATGTTCTTTGTTTCAAAATCCTATTTCTTCAAAATTCTTTTAGATTTTGACTTTTTTTGAAACTTTTTAGTTTAAATTTAAAAACTTCTCCTTTTTAAAATGCCAGTTTTAAAATCGAAATCTAGTTAAGTCACTAATTCCTTTCATAAAATTCTTTGAAAATTTTAAAAATAGGTAGTTTTAAAAGTCAGATTCTTCAAAAAAATAAAACATTTCCAGAAACAGACGAATTTTTCAAAAAGTGAAAGTTACAAAAATTTCAAGTTTTGAGAAAACGATCAACACTTTCAAAAAGATTTTCTTAAAAAGTCGAACTTCAAATTCTGAAAAAGGCCATAACTATAAAAAAGTCCAAGTTTTGGTAATAAAAGGTAGAAATGTTCAAAAAGGTGAAAATTCTAAAAAAATTCGAGAATTTCCAAAAGTCGCAATTTTGAAACAGAAATCAAATTTTCAAAAATAAGGAAAGTATTTTCGGAAACAAGTTAAATATTTCAATTAAAAGCCCAGTTTACTACAAAGTTGAAACTTCGAGACAAAGACAAAATTTTGGACAAAAAGTCAAAATTTTCAAGAAGTCAAAACATCGAGAATTATTAAAAAATTTGAACAAAGAAGGTAACTTTGAAAAAAGTAAATATTTTGAAAAAAGTAGAAGTGTTTAATAATAGACAATATTTAAACATATCATATTTATAAAAAAAAACAAAATATTGAAAAAAAAAATCAAATTTTTGAGAAATAAGCTTTGTGTTTAAATGTTTACAAGAAGTATAAATTTGAGAAAAAGGGGGAACATTCAAAAAACAATTAAATTCTCAAAAAAGTATAACTTCGAAAAACAGTCGAAATTTTGATGATGAAAATAATAAATTTTCAAAAATAGTTGGAACATTTTAAAAATGTCGAAATGTTAAGAAAAATTCAATTTGTCAGAGGTCAAAATTAAAAAATAAGGAATTTTTCAAATAAAAGTTTAATTTACTACATAAAAGTCCAAACTTCCAGAAAAAGTTGAAATTTTTGAATAAAAAAATGTCGCTATTTTCAAAAAAGGTCAACATTTCGAGAAATTGTCAAAAGTTGTACATAGGTAAAAGTATTCAACAAAAAAAGTAGAAATTTTCAAAAATTAGGTTAAACATTTGAAAAAATTCGAAATTTTTGAAACACTTGAAGCGGAAATAAATCCAAAATATTCAGAAAAATATTTGAAATATTGAAATGAAAGTTTTCAAGAAATTTGAGATTTCCAAAAAATAACATGTTTAACAAGGACAAAAGTTATAAAAAAAATACAAAGTTCAAAAAATCAAAATATATCCAAATATACCTAAATTTTGAAGAATTTGGAAAAGTTGGAATTTTCAAAGTCAAAATTTTGAAAAAAGCTTAAATTTTTAAAATCAAGTCAAAAACCGAGAAGAAGTTGAAATTTTTAAAGTCGGATCAGAAAATGTCGACATTCTTAAATACTCACTTTTTCCACCATCAAAATTTATCCAAATTAGCCAGAATTTTTAAGAATTTGGAGACGTTGGAATTTTCAAAAAGTCAAGATTTCGAAAAACGTCAAAATTTTCCAAATCAATTCAAAATGTTTAAATATTGTGACAAACAATTTTCGAGATAATTCGAAATTTTCAAAATAATTTGCATTTTTCAATAAAAATTGAATTTTTCAAAAAATTCGTCATTTTCAAAATGTTAAAATTTTGAGAAAAAGTCAAAATTTTGCAAAAAGTCGAATTAATAAAAAATCAAACACTCAAGAGAGTTGATGTTTTTAAAAGTCGCAACTTTCAAAAAATTGAAATTTTTAAAAAATTCGGTTTTAAAAAGTCAAATTTGTAAAAAAGAAATTGATATTTTAAGTGAAAATTTCAAAAAAGGCAAACATTTTCAAATATAAGGTCGAAAACTTGAAAAAAAATCCTTATTATTGAGAAACTTAAAAACTTAGAAATAAATTAAAAATATTCACATAAAACTAAAATATTGAAAAAAATGTTTACAAAAAGTTGAAATTTTCAAAAAATAACATATTAAAGGTTCTAAAAACAGTGAAAAGTTTAAAGAAATATCGAAATATATCTAAATAAGCCTGAAATTTAAAGAATTTAGGAAAGTTGGAATTTTCAAAAAGTCAAAGTTTTGAAAATAATTCTAAATTTTAAGATCAAGTCAAAATTTTGAAAAAATATTTGTAGCGATGTTAGTTCGATTAGAACACAAAAACCACATTATATTTTAAACATTATATTAACTAGGAATAATAACAAAAATGGACTCTCCACATTAAAAACCCGAACAGAACTTCACAATTCATCGTTGAATTTTTCTTCTCCACTTTCCTAAAAGTGGGGGTTCTGACGTCTTCTAGAAATAATGTTAATGGCCTTCGGAGTAATTACATTTCTCAAAACTCTAATGATATTTGTAACAAATATCGTAAAATCCCAATGACGATAAGGTCATTAGGACGTAATGCTAATACTGTTTACGACGATGCATTATTCCTAGAAAGTACGCTACAGATTTAAATTTTGAAAGTCGAATAAAAAAAATTCGATATTTTAAAATACCCACTCTTCACAATCAAAATATATTCAAACAAGCCAAAATTTTAGAGAATTTGGTGACGTTAAAATTTTAAAAAAGTCAAAATTTCAAAAAAAGTTGAAATTTTGAAAACTCGGTCAAAATTTTGATACAAAGTTGAAATTTTGGAAGTCGAACGAGAAAAAATTGATATTGTGAATAACGTAGGTATTTTAGTATTGACATTTTCGAGATAAGTCGAAATTTTAAAAGTAATTTGCAATTTTTAATAAAATTTGAATTCTTCAAAAATTTCGTCATTTTCAAAATGTCAAAATTTTGAAAAAAGTCGAATTAAAAAAATCAAACATTCAAGTAGGTTGATGTCGAAACTTTCAAAAAATTGAAATTTTCAAAAAGATTGAAATGTTTTGAAAAAATCGGATTTATAAACAGTCAGATTGGGAATAGAATTGAGATTTCGAGTCGAAATTTTAAGAAAGATCAACATTTTCAAAGCTAAGGTCAAACATTTGAAAAAAGTCGAAATTTTAAACTTCAGACTTTAAAATTAGTTCAAAATAATCAAAAAAAATTTGAAATATTGAAAAGAAAGTTTACAAAAAAGTTGAGATTTCCAAAAAATAATATGTTTAACAAGGACAAAAGTTATGAAAAAAGTAAAAAGTTCAAAAAAAAATCAAAATATTCCCAAATAAGCCTAAATTTTGAAAAAGTCGAAATTTTAAAAAATTCTAGATTTTTAAAATCAAGTCAAAACTTCGAAAAGAGGTTGAAATTTTGGAAGTCGAAATAAAAAATTTAGATATTCTAAAGTTCTTAACTCTTTCACAATCAAAATATTTTCAAAAAAAATATTAAAAAAAAATAATGTCGAAGTTTAAATTTGGAAAAACGTCGAAATTTTTAAAAAGTCAAGGTTTCCAAAAAGTGTCAAAATTTTGGAAAATAAAATCTACATTCTTAAACGCAAAAATTAGAAAAAAAAACAGCTTTTGTGAAAAGACAGAAATTTGGAAAAAAATCCATATTTTGAAAGTCGAAGATCCTAAAAAAACCTAAATTTTTTTGAAAAGATGTCAAAATTTCCTAAAAAAAGTTTAAATTGTAAAATAAAATCAGTTTTGAACAAATAGAATTTTTTAAAAAACTAGATATTGAAAAAAAATTTTTGATGTCAAGCCTTTTTTTGGTTGTCAAAAAATCTATAATTTTCGAAAGAGAAAGATTTTTAAAAAAAATTTAAATCATCAGAAAATTCGAAATTTTCCAAAAGTCGAAGTTTTCAAAAAAGTAAAATTTTAAAAAATATCCAAATTTTGGACCGTTGAAAATTGTGTGAAAAAATATTAAAGTGAAAGTTTTGAAAAGTCAAAAATTTAATAAAATATTCAAAATTTGGGGATAAAATAGGTATTATAGACATTTTTTTTTTAAAGCTCGACATTTTGATTTTATCAGAGAAGCTGAAATTTTAAAAACTTTAAATGAAAAAAGTTGAAATGTTTCAAAAGCCAAATTTTTCAAAAAGGTGAATTGTTTGATAAGTTGAATAAGATTAAAAAACTTCGAAAATTTCAGTAAAGTGAAAAATTTCAAAATAGGCAAAATATTAAAAAAAGTTTGGATCTTCGGAAAAGTAAGTTGAAGCCTTGAAAATGGTTGAAATTTTAAAAGTCAAAACTATGGAAAAAATCGAAATGTCAGAAGACTAAATTTAAAAAGGCAGAAATTTAAAAAAAAGCGATACTTAAAAAATTGATTTAGTTAAATAAACTAAATAAAGTAATAGCCGTGATCGTGGGATCGGGTGACATATCAGCTACTCACTATATAAAAAGTGATTTTTTTACATTTTAGTTATCCATTATATATTATATTGTAAGATTTAAAAGTAATTGAAAATGTAATTGCTTTGTAATTAATTCCTTTTTCTAAGTAATGGGTAATTGAATTACTTTTTAACCAATGGTAATGTAATTCAAAATAATTTTATTCGTTTTTCTGAAAAAGTAATGGGTAATGTAATGATTCCTTTTTAAAAGTAATTTGCCTAGCTCTGGTTATAATAATGGCACTAGAGCAGGAGTCTGTAAACCGCGACACGCGAACTGCATGCGACTCTTTTAAAAGACAATTGCGACTCTCTAAATTCCTCTAAAAAAAAATAAATAAATAAAAGCCAGAGCGAACAGACTCGCAGAAAATAAGTACTCCGTAAACAAGTGACCTACGGAAGTCGAAATTTCCAAAAATATATTTTTAGGAATTCTTAAGTTTTGACAAAAAAATTATGATTTTAAAAAGTATTTTACCAACATTTTTGACTGATTTGTATCAACATTTTAAAAAACATAAAATTTGAAATTTTTATAAAAAGACCAATTTGAGGAATCAAAATTTCAAAATAAAAATATTTTTTTTATGATTTTTATTTTTTTATTTGTAAATTTTCTACAATCTTGAAATTTCGTGAAAAAAAGTTAAATTATTTTTGTGAGAAAAAAAATACCTAGATTTACAGAAAAAGCAAATATCAAAGTTCAAAATAAAAGCTAAAATTTCCAGAAAAACCCAAATTTTGAGAAAAAGAAAGAGATTTCGAAAATATTGGAAAAAAGAAAGACTTCGAAAAAATTGAGAAAAAGGTAAAGATTTTGAAAAATTTGAGAAAAAGGAAGAGATTTCGAATAAAATGTCCCAAAAGCTCCCAAAAAGGAAAAATTTTAGTAAAAAAACGTCGATTTTTGACAATAGATTGACATCCAGAACAAATTTAAAACTTGAAATTTTTATACCAATTTGAGTTTTCTGAAAAATTGTAAAATATTAAAAAGAGAAATTGTAAAAATAAACTGAAAAATTAAAAAAAGTTTAAGTTTCTCAGAGACAAAGAAAATAGTCAAATTTTAGAAAAAAAATTTAAAGAAAAAAGTCAAAATTTTAAGAAAAGCTCGAAATTCCGACTTCAAATATGCAATATTTCACAGAAATTTAAATTTTGACAAGAAATTTGAAATTTCGAGAACAAGATGATTAAAGAAATATCCAAATTTTCTGATAAATTCGAATTTTGAGAAAATTGGTAAAATAATTTCGGAAGAAATGAGAATATTGATAAAACGTCCAGTTTCAAGAAAAGTATTGAATTTTTAAGAAATGGTCCAAATTTCTCAAGGAATGTCAAATTTTAAGAAAAAAATCAAATCTTGATATTTGAAAATAGATGAGTTTCGTTCGAAATAAAGGTTGAATTTCCTGAACAGCCTAATTTTGAAAATAAGAGATTTCAAAAAAAATGAATTCCTTAAAAAGTAAAATTTTAGAAAAAGACTTCGAATTTTGACAATATATAGAAGTTCGTATAACAAATGTAAAGACCTGAAATGGTTAGACACTTTTGAATTTTGTGAAAAATTGTAAAATTTCGGAAGGAGGAATTGTAAAAATTAAAAGCTTTAAAAACATTGTCGAACATTTTCAGAAGTCGGAAGTTTTTCAGAAAAGAAAATAAAAAATTTGCAATTTTTCAAAGAAAAAGAAAATAAAAAATTTGCAATTTTTCAGAGAAAGTTAAATTTTTAGAATAAATTGATATTAAGAGAACAAGACGAATAAAAAAAACTCCAAATCTACAGATAAATCAAATTTTAAGAAAATTGGTATAATAATTTCGAAAGAAAAGAATATTTCTATAAAACTTGCAGTTTCAAGAAAGGTATTGAATTTAAAAATAAGGTCAAAATTTCTCAAAGAAATTCAAATTTTAAGAAAAAAATCAAATTTTGAGAATTGAAAATAGATGAATTTAGTTCGAAATAAAAGTTGAAATTGCCAAAAAGGGCTTAATTTTGAAAAAAAGAGATTTTGAAAAAAATGAATTTGTCAAAAGTTTTCAAAAAAGATAAAATTTAAATAAAACGTCGAATTTCGACAATAGATTGAAACCCAGAACAAATTTAAAACTTAAAATTTTTAGACAAATTTAAATTTTGTGAAAAATTGTAAAATTTCGAAAAAAGGAATTGTAAAAAATTAGAAGCTCATAAAAAATCTCCGAACTTTTCAAAAGTCAAAGTTTTTCAGAGAACAAGAAAATAAAAAAATTGCATTTTTCCAGAGAAAGTTAGATTTTGAGAATAAATTTGAAATTTCGAGAACAAGACGAATTAAAAAAAAAAACTCAAAATTTTCAGATAAATTCGAATTTTGATAGAATTGGTAAAATAATTTCGAAAGAAAAGACAATGTTGATACAACTTCCAGTTCAGACAAAAATGTTGAACTTTAAAGAAGGGTCAAATTTTAAGAAAAAAAATCAAATTTCGAGATTAAGTAAAAACTTTGAATATTGACGAATTTCGTCGAAAAACGCAGCTTTCAAAAACAATAAAATGTCAAATTTTAAAAGGTAAATTTCGAAAAGAAACCGAATTTTCCAAAACAAATCCAAATTTTTAGAAAATAATTAACAGGTTAAATGTTTAGTTAAAGTCAATATTTGGACAAAATGGCTTAATTTGGAAAAAAGACAAATTTTCGAGAAAAGGGTTGAAGTGTTGAAGGTCAAAATTTCTCGGAGAAAGTCAAATTTTGGGATTAAATCAAACATTTCGAAAATATGTAGATAAATTTCGTCGAAAAAATCGCAGTTTGCAGAAACAATAAAATGTTGAATTTTAAGAGTCGAAATTTCGAAAAAAAACCGAATTGCGCGTAACAAGTCCAAATTTGTAGAAAATAAATAAAAGTTTAAATGTTTTGTAAAAGTCAATTTTGAACAAAATGCCGGAATTTGGTAAAAGGGCGTATTTTAAAAAGAATGTAGAAAGTTCTAGAAAAGAGCCTCATTTTAGAACAAAGTCGAAAAAATGTAACTTTGGAAAAAAGTGAAATTTGCGAATAGATCCAAATTTCAATAAAAAAATAACACTTTGACAAAAAGATGGAATTCTTTAAAATCTATTTTACTTAACATCTCCAATTACATCAAATGTTTACTTTTTTTATTAAAAAATCGACAAAAGATGAATTTTTGAGAAATAAGTCGAATCTTTCAGTAAGACGAATTAGAAAAAATTTTCACATTTTCACAAGTTGTCGAGTTTTGAGTAGAAAGAAAGATTTGAGGTAAAAGTGCAATTTTAGGAACAAAATGGATATTTAAAAAGAAGTCTAATATAGAGAAGGGTTAAAAAAGTCGAAATTGCAAAAAAAGGCAAATTTTGAAGTAAAGGTCTAAATGAGAAATAAGAAATAAACTTTTGTGCTAAATATATTTTCGTTTGAGTACATGGGGCAGAGAGGTCTTTCTCTATCCCATATTTTGTTTGATTTATCTGATTTAATTTTGAAATAAAATGTAAAACCAGAAATAAAAATTTGTGGCTCTTTGAAATTTACAAAATCAAATTTTTTATTGTGGCTGTCTCTTTCAGTTTAAAAGTTTGCCGACCCCTGCACCAAAGTAATATTTGATATAAACTTTTTTACAACTTGTTTAAGGCCTTTTATTTTAAAATACTAAAATACTATGAAAGATTCATATTTACATAACTTAAAATAAACGTACGGAAAATTTTGAAGGCAAATATCTTGAAAGCGGTTGCTCGTATCAACATTAAAAAAGTATCCTTTTTTACGTAAAAAATGTAGATAAATAAAAGAATCCATTTAAAATAAGTGAATATGGCGGCACAAAAAGGCTGTGATCCTTTAGAATAATACAGGGTAATGCAGGTGGTGCTCCCTATGAGTTAATGGCAATCTGTTAGGAAATTAGAATTTTTAACCAAAAGAACCCCCTAGGCCAAATTTCTTACATTTATTGAAATGTGTTCATCAGTTATGAGAAAAAATCCATTTTTTTTCACACCCCGTATCTTAGTTAATATCAACGTTTCGTATAAGAATTGAAAGACAAATCTTGTCCCCTGAAACCAAGAAAGATTAAAAAACACACCAGAAGTTGCTCTAACGTGTTTCGATAGCCAAGTTCTTTTTTTAATCTTTCTTGGTTTCAGGGGACAAGATTTATATTTTAATTTTAGAACCAAATTTAAGACCAAATATGGTCTACCCCATATTTGGGGCACTATGCATATCTTTCACTTACGGCAGAGCCCCCAATATGCTCAGGCCGGCCTTGTGCATATTAATTATGCTTTGTACTAATTGTTGTAAATATATTATATTAAAAAATGAGTACAAATATCGACAAAGCCAGATAACTATCCGTCAATCATTTGATTCATCGAGATAGATAGCCTCTAGTCGAGTGGGTACTCATGTTAACAGTAACAAAACGATTATTTAGCGAGACACACGTATCATGTTCTCGCCTATTTTTATTTTACTACTGTTATTAAAATTGGTGAATTGTAACATCGATGATAATGTGATTGAACAATGTGCCCTTTCGGATGATCTGAAGAATGAAATCGCATCTTATCAACCGTTCGTTGATAACCTTGAACAACAAATTATGTCTGGAAATTACAAAGGAAGTACGTACAATGAACTGGCTAAATTCGTCGATACCTTTGGATCCAGAATAGCAGGAAGCGAAAACCTGGAAAATGCTATTGATTATATGCTAAACATATCCAAGATAAATAAGTTGCAAAATGTTCATGGTGAAGAGGTGAACGTGACACATTGGGTCAGGTAAAAACTTGGTGTATTAGTAACAATTCTCGTTTTTTTTTTATTTACGCTGTGTAATAATGATATTTGTATTAATTGTATCAGAAAAAAATTCTTCAAAAATAATTTTTCAAACTATTATAAAGTTGGTAGTCAATGGAAGCTCTTATACGGACGAGTTTAAAGTTGCATAAAAATCTGTCCGTTTTTGCTTACAGAGGAAATGAATCTGCTGTTATGATCCAACCAAGATTTTATCAGTTAAGCATGACTGGTCTTGGAGGTAGCATAGGTACACCACCTGAAGGAATTGAAGCCGAAGTGCTGGCTGTAGAATCATTTCAAGAACTCGAAATTCCGCAAGTTGCGGCCAAGGTAATATACAGTGTATCCAGTGGACGTGATATGACATGAGTAACTTCGTTATTAGTGGAGATAGAAAGTCGGTTAAATGAGCAAAGTAGCAAAGTAATGCGAAATTTTATGCCCATTAACATGTCATTAAGAAAACAAGTCAATACAAGCTTGTTTAGATTTTATTAATAAAAAAGGGAAAAATGTAATTTTCTAAAATCTGCTGTAATTTCTTTATTAGTAGTTCGACTGAAAAAAACTTTATAAATTTTAATTTGTTTTCGACGAGCTTTACAGTGACGTAGTATTTATACTATTTAATAACTTCTGAAAAAATTATGACAGCTTTGTTTTTCTTATGGACACCATATTGAATTCAGGACTGCCGCGCGTAGGTGTGCGCCGCATAAGGACGACTACTCAAGAGGGGCGGCAATTTGACTGATTTCGATGCCCGCGTTTCCTAACCTTCGCTTTGATGAAAACACTTTAAATTATAAAATTTAATAAAACCGCTTGTTTTTTTGTAGAGCGAATGAGTCAGTTTAAGATATGTTTTTTAACTCCGAATTTTTAAGCCAAATTTCCTTATTTAAACTCGAATATTCGATTTTAAAAGTCGGCTTGCTTTCGAATACAAAGTCCAAATTTCAAGTTTGAAATCAAAATGTTGAGTTTTTTAAATGTTAGATTTTAAAAAGATCTTGAGAATTACAACCTGTTTTTAGAGTTTTTTCTTCATTGACACAAGAACATTGCCCAAGATTACCAGAAGCTTCACAAAATATGTACTTAGAACTAAAAATTAATATTTTTGAAAACTTTTTATATTTTGTTGTTTTAATTTCTTCAGTTTAGTTACGTTTATTTCGAGGGATGCAACATAGATTAAAAAAGCATCCATGTTTGAACATCGATATTTCTTTTAATAAAAAATCGATGTCTCAAACATCGGTATTCTACAACGATACATCGATGATTTTCCGATGTTTTTAAAATATTTAATTGCAGCTTTAAGAAGTCACATTTACGAAGGTATAGAAACGACATCAATTTGAAAAAAGTTTTTTTTGAAATTTCCAGTTTAACCTTAAAATTTCCACTTTTTTCTCCAAATTTCGAGAGTAAAATTGAAATTTCGACTTATTTCTTGAAAATTCGACTTCCTTATTGAAATTTCACCTTTAGTCTTAAAATGTCGACGTTTTATCGAGATTAAAGTCAAAAATTCGACTATAAAATCAAAATTTCGACTAGAAGAAAATTCGAAACTTCTACTTTTTTCTTGAAATTTTAAGAAAAAAAATGGAGATTTCGAAGATAATCTCAAAATGTATTCTCTATGGTAAGGTTAGCCAGATGAAAATTGCGGGCCACCACACATAGAATATTGGCAATTGGCAGTAGAATGTGTTCAGTAATTTCAATTTTTAATCAAAATTTTGACTCATTCCTTGAAATTTCTAGATTAAAGTCAAAATTCGAGGTCAGAGTCAAAATTTCGATGGAAAAAGTTAAAATTTTGAGATTAAAGTCGAAATTTTGACTTTAATCTTGGAATTAACTCAACATTTTTACTTTAAACTCCAAGTTTGTAAAACATTATTTTTAAATTGATGGTCTCTCTACGTCTAATTTCTTTAATTATTTGTCATGAATCGACAATTATTTTCCTTCTCAATTGAAACCTATATTTTTTTAATTTTCTCCAAACCTAGAATTAACTCTCAAAATATAGGCTTTTAAAAAACTAAAATTTTTAGAAAAAGTATAGTTTCGAAATTACAGCCCAACAATGAAGAAAAACTTCAAAATTGAAAAGTTGAATTTAAAGTGTTAAAAATTTTCACATTAATCTCAAATATTAATAAAACATGCTCAAATGTTCAATAAAAATTGAAGGATAAACCCCGGACTTGAAGAAAAATTTTGGGAAAAAACCAAAAATTTATAAAAATAAAAGTTGATTTAATTCAAAATTTTGAAATTTTGAAAAATAAATGAATTTTTAAAAAGTCGAAAATGCCAAAATCTTTTAAAAAAAAATTGAAATATTGAGAAACTAAATTTTAAAAAATGTTGAAATTCACATAAAAAATTAAAATTGTCAAAAAAAATTAAGTTTTTCAAAGAATCGAAATTTTGATGAAATTCTTTTTAAAAAAGTCAAGCAAAATCTTGTAAAAATGCCAAAGTTTATAAAAGTAGGAATTTAAAAAAAAAAGTAAGTTTCTGAGAAAACATTGAATTTTGAAAAGAATTCGATTTTTTTTTAAAAAAGAAACTTTTAAAATATTTCAAATTATGAAAAAAGTTGAAATTTTAACCGACGAATTTTGACATTTTAATAGTCGAAATTTAAAAAAATAAGTACATTTTCATAAAAAGTTAAAGTTTTCAATAAAAAGATTTCCAAAAATGTTAAAATGAGAGAGAGAGAGAGAGAGTTGTATTTTCGAAAATATAACAAAAATTTCAAGACATAATTTTGCAAAAATTTGAATAATTCCAACTTTAAAAAAAAAAGGCAAATTTTTTGATGTAACTAATTTAATTTGAAAATAGGCTATAATTTTGAAGGGAGTAAAGATTTTCAAAAAAGACGAAATTTTGAGAAATAGTCCAAATTTCAAATAGACAAAATTTTGAAATAATATCGAAAATTGAATAAGCCAAAATTTTTAAACAAAATTGGAAAATTTCAAAAAATTGTAAAATTAAAAAAAAATTTATTTTATTTTTTATTAAAAAACGAAATTTAAGAAAAATCGTTCTAATTTAAATAAAAAAATGTAATTCTGGAAGTCAGAATTTTCAAAACTAAAATTTGAAATTTTGAAAAATTGTCAAAAATTTTAAAAATAAGTGAAATTTTGAAAGAATTGTGTGATTTGAAAATATCTAAATTTTTAAAAAAGTTAAAATTTTGAAATAAAGTTAAAATTGGTCAACAATCTAAAAAAAATAAATTTTCAAAAAAAAATTTGAAGGTTTTTATCAAAAACCGAAATATTCAGAAAATTTAATATTTTTTAACTTTAAAAAATAAAAGAATTTTAAAAATGTCGAAATTCTTAAAAAGAGAAAGAAATTAAAATTTTAAAGGAATTAAAAGTCCAAATTATAATATTTTCATAAAAAATTTAAATTGTCAGAAAAAATTCACACTTTTCCAAAAGGGTCAAAATTTTGAAATAACTCGAACTTTTTAAAAAATCAGACTAGTTTTGTAAAAATGCCCAAACTTTAAAAAATTCGTAATTAAAAAAAACGTAGTTTCCTACTAATTTTCAAAAAAATCAAAATTTTCAAAAGAATTTGAAAGTGTTTAAAAAACGGAATATTAAAAAAATTCGAAATTTTCGAAAAAATGAAAATTTTGAAAAACGAATTTTGAGAAAATTATTAAAATTTTTAATAATCGAAATTTTGAAAAATATCGACATTTTTATAAAAAGGTATTCCTCAAAAATTTTCAATAAAAAGTCAAGATTGCCAAAAAAGTTGATATTTTGAAAAATCTGTTTTTCGTAAAAGTTTTTGAAACCGAAAATTACGTTTGAAAATTAAAACTACACTCCAAATTTTAGGAAAAAATATCACCTCTCGAGAAAAACTTAATATTTATAAGAATAAAATTTGAAAATTTGATGTAATACAAAATATTAGGAAAAAATTCTTAATTTTGAGGAAAATCTAAAAATCAAGAAAATGCAATTTTTAACTAAAGTACGGAACACAAATTCATTTTTACTTAAAAATTGACCACTTCTAAAAAATCTACAATTTAGAAATTTGGGTCGAAATTTTGAGGATTTTATTTTTATTTGGAAATTTTTATTTTTAACACGAAAATTCTTTTATTTTTAATGATCGACTTATTTCTAAAGATTTTGAATTAAAATACGAAATTAAAAAAATTAAAGGTTAAAAAAAAGGTGATTTATGTGAAAAAGATGTCTTAAAGGAAATGAAAATTTAAAGTTTAAACTAGAAATTTTGATGAAGATAAGAACTTTCTTTTTGCCTGAAAATTTAAAAAAATATAATACCCAATAAATAATAAAAACAATTGTAAATTTAAAAGCGAAATTCTCAGAAATGCAGTTAATGTTTTCCAGTTTTCAAAGTTAATACTCGAAAAACTTGTCCTGAAATTTCCATTTTCCTCTCAAAATTTAGATTGCAAAATAATCATACCCAAACTATGAATTTTCAAATATTTATATGGTTTACCTGCAGTACACAAATTTAGCATCAATTTGTTATGTGGGGAAGGGTACCCACGAAAATTAATATTTATAATTAAATGATAGATTTATTTGCGTGTTGCTTATTAATTTATTATTATTGACAGTTTTATCTGTTACTATGACTACTTTGTGATTAGTACAATTTTGATTAATATTTAAAAAATATTTGAGTTGGTCGCCACAGTACTCCCCTCCAAGTAGCGGAGTGTTCATTTTAAATAAGCTAGTTAAATATCACAATGTTTATGAAGTAACTATTTGAACTTTCTTTTTCTTTGGTCCTTAGTAATTACGCAAAGGTTTTGATTCTGAGGTTGAAGCTTGATTTTGGAATGTTTACTGAGTTGATGTTTATGAAACTTGCTGTTGTTGGGCCAAGTTTGAGTCATTTATTTCTGCGGTTGCAATGTGTGCAGGTTTGAGTCGTTCAATATTCACGTTGCTTGATTTGCCATTGATGTCGATGGTAAATACTCTGTCGGAAATACGTTTAATAATCTTATACGGTCCAGAATAAGGCTGATCTAAACTTAATTTAGGCATATCTTGTCGTAGAAAAACGTGACTGCAAGTATAAAGATCTTTGTAAAAAAATGTATTTTTTGCAATGGTGGCTTGCAAGAATAGGCTTGAGATTTCTCATGTGTATTCGAAACTCTTCCAAAAAAATGTTAGGATCTGCTGGTCGATCTTTGTGAATGAAGTATAAAGATCTTTGTAACAAAATGTTTTTTTTTGCAATGGTGGCTTGCAGGAATAGGCTTGAGATTTCTCATGTGCATTCGAAACACTTGTTACGGAGTTTTTCCCCAGTGAAGGAGGGGTGGCTTAGTATTTATAATTTCCGACAAATTCTTCTAAGTGCCACTATCAAGCTATGAAATAATTTCCTTCACTATCGCCGGCTAGCCTTGGGGAAAGAGCAAGAGCCTCTTCTTGTTGCAGGCTGGGAGTCGTACACCCCTGTGAGGACCCCTCGTTTGGGCCGATGTGATAATCTAGGGGGTGGAAAACTTTCCAAAAAGTGACAAGTCCGGAACTCATGAGTGAAAATATTTCCAAGTCCCAGATTCCGCTTAAATAGAATTAAGTTTGGTAATTGCGCGGCACGACGGCTAAAGAATACCAAAAAGGGGCGCCAGGTGATTTTGAATCACGCAATATACCTAAAGGAGACGTCGAAAAATCACCAAAAGATACTCAATCACGGAAGCTGGACAATTTACTCCTAGATGGCGTAGTTCTCGTTCTCGTTGCCACTCTCTCTGTGACCTACCTTATTGAGAGTGTTGTTGTCCATGTTCTAACCTTACAATTTAGACCGACAGGAAAATCATTTTTAAAAGCAATAAAACAAAATATTTCAAAGGCAGAATAAGTTCTAATGTACGCACGGTATTGTACACTTGATAAAGTACGCATATATACGTATATATTCGTATATACAAGGCTTATTATCTCAGCAGAGAGTAATGCTTCAATTAGCATGTAGCGAAAATGTTTGCGTGATAAACAGTTAAAAGTCAGTTACAAGTCACCCGATGGAGGTTTGCTCTCTTGGGTACTTATACGACTGACTAACGGCTTTAAATTGGAAGTGTGTACAACCACCGTACCATGCTGACGAGGCCAAGGAAGGCCGAAACTAGTCTATGGTTGCGGTTGTACATATTTTCAATTTTAAGCACGTTTAACTGTTTAATTACAGAACATTTAATTGGTCATTTGTCAAAACTAGATGAAAGTAAAGTCACGCCGAGGACGTTTGTATCTATGGATGTTGCGATGCAACCCGTGATACAAGCTTTGCCTCACCTTCGTGAACTTTGCAATTGCAGTCTAATTTTCATTAGATTCTAATGAAATTAGATTTCAATTGCATCGTAATAAACTTGTATATATTCGTATATACAAGGCTTATTATCTCAGCAGATTGTCAAGGTTGTTCCATACATACACTCAGCTGTAGAACCTTTAAGATCTTCCTTGTAGCTCGTTCGTAGGCCTAGCAGAATAATTGGAAGAATATTGGTCCAGTCTTTTTTGGTCTCATGACATCGAATTGCGGTTTTGAGAATTCTGTGCCACCGTTCTACCAACCCATTGGATTGAGGATGATATGCAGCAGTTCATATTCTTTTGCTACCTAAGAGTTGCGTCATGGCTTTGAAGAGTGTCATTTCGAATTGTGAGTCTTGGTGTGTGGTGATGTTTTTAGGGCGTGCTATCCACTGGACAAAAAAGGTTCTTGGGACAAGATCAGCAGTAATGTCTTTGCTGATAAAGGCTTCTGGCCATCTGGAAAATGTGTCTACCATTGTGACCAATAGCAATAACCATAAGATTCAGGCAACGGTCCAATAATGTATAGATGTTTATAGTCAAACCTTTGATCTGGCTCTAGGAATATTAAATGTTGAACGTCAAGCTGTCATCCAATTTTAGATCTTTGGCAAGATATGCAATTTCTTACCCATTGAATGATGTCTATTGAAAGCCAAACATAGCGTTGACATATAAATTTGCACGTGGCTTTACCGCCTGCTGCATGTGGTTTTCGGGTGTAGCAGAGGCAATAAGGAGATCGTCCAGGTAAGCATGAACGAAGTTGAGTCCTTGTAGCACTTTTCTAATAAACTTTTGAAAGTTTTGAGCAGCGTTACATAATCCAAATGGCACGACTAAAAACTCGAATAAACCAAATAATGTAATCACTGCTGTCTTTGGTATATCTTTAGGGTTTACGGGGATCTGGTGGTAAGCTCGCACCAAATCTATTTTGGAGAAGATGGCTTTTCCAAAGAGAATTGAGGCGTAGTCAAGTATGTGTGCAATTAGATATCTATCTGGTATCGTTTGAGCGTTAAGACGTCGATAGTCACCGCATGGTCCCCAGTCACCATTTTTCTTGGGCACCATATGAAGTGGGCTTGCCCAAGGGCTTTTAGGTGGCCTGCAGTACCCTTTGTCGACCATAAAGTGGAATTCTTCTTTTGCTCTTTTTAGTCATTCTGAAGAAAGCCGTCTGGGTCTCTCATAGATTGGTTGTCCGGTTGTTTCTATGTGTTGTACGACATTATGTTTAACTGCTGAAGGTTGAATAGAAGAATTGAGAATTTCGGAAAATTCGTGCAAAAGGTGATTGGCGAAAGATTGGGTTTTGTCAATTTTGGAAATCCTAGTGACAGTTGCAACACTAGGACTTCCAGCAACGTGAATACCTGTCTCTTGATCAATGACACGTTTTTGTCTAAGATCAACCACCAAGTGAGGGTAGTGAAGTAGATCGGCTCCATTGATGCTGTACGGTACCTCAGCAACATGGAAGATCCATCTGATTGCTCGCTTGAATCCTAAATTGGGATTAAGTGCTTGTTAACCGTAGGTTGTTATGCTACTGCCATTTGCTGCGTAGAGTTTGATTTTTGGTAGTCGCGATTTTTGAATTCGCGTTGGCGGAATGATTGATACTTCGGCACCAGTGTCGATCCAAAAATGATGACCAGTATTAATATCATGAAGGAATAGACGTCGAGATTGCATCGAACCACCTGAAGTCGCCGCATCAACGGATGATGTTACTCGTTTCCCTGATTCGATGGGAAAATGCACGATTTGGTGCACTTTCTGGCCTTAGCTGCAAATCTTTGATGATAAAAACAGTAGCCAGGATTTCGAGGAGTATTAGATCGACTTTTTGAACGAAAGCGTAATTCTGCTCTTGAACGAGATCGTGGTGGCGATCTTGCCATTTTTAGTTCTTGGAGAATCTGTGATGTAAATTCTTTCAAATTTGAAAATAATCCATTGTCCTTCTTTGCCAGGTATGCCAGAGAAGGCATAGATACTTTGTCGAAATTTAAAAGGGTTATTTGATTAGAAGATGATGGTCCTTGAACTGCCATTACACTCTGCTTTCTAAAGATGTCAAAAACTTCATCTGCATGTTTGGCTAGCGCTGTGTAGAGGTGCAGTTTTTACCAACACTAACAACTATAGCTCGAACGTTTATCGGCAATTGGTTTAACTACAATTGGTATACATAGTTGTCGTCTATTTTTACACCATTAATAGCTTGCATTTTCGCATATAAATCGGATTACTGTTACTTAATTGAAGTCCAGACACTAGCTTTTCGAACTCTTGTTGTGGCGAAAGGACGAAGTAATGCTGTTTTTAGGGTTTTATACTTATTTTGAGTAGGCCGAACAGCTAGGATTCCTCTTACTAATTTGGGCTTTTCTCTATCAAGTTTACTAATTACTATGTTAAATTTTTGTAAATCTGACTGAACTCGGAAATTTTGAGATTGTGCCTCTAAGATTATAAACCATAACTTTGCATCGTCAGTCCAAAAATTTGGGATATTAACAAGATCGATAGTATTGATTTGAATGTTGGCGTGCCTGGGATCATTCGACTGGAGAAATAAATTTGAATCACTTTTACCTTTGTTCGTGGGGATTGGATCGGTTTGATTTGAGGAACTAGGAGATTGATCCTCGTTAACCATACTGTTTAACGTATTACTATTGCTGATAACTTCGTCAAAAATGCAGGGTAAATATGCTGATCACGTCAGTTACTCTCCTTGGCCGATCACGTTGGTTAGTCTCCTTACTTGATCACGTCGGTTATTCTCCTTACTTGATCACGTCGGGGTCACCAATTATGTGGGGAAGGGTACACACATAAATTAATATTCATAATTAAATTATAGATTTATTTGCGCATTGCATTTTTATTTATTATTATTGACAGTCTTATCTGTTACTATGATTACTTTGTGATTAGTACAATTTTGATTACTATTTAGAAAATATTTGAGTTGGTCGCCAAAGTTAAATATACACTGCTGTCATTGGGTGACGTCACAAAATTGTGTGGTCGTTGTCCCACCAATTATATCCATCGATGTTTACAAACGATACATCGATGTTTTCAAAACATCTTACTATCGTTTGCATCCCTATTTATTTCCAATTTTATGCTCAAATTTTAATAAGTACATTCTCACAATATCATGTATCACATGGTTTTTTTTGTAAAAATATTTTTTTTTCATGGCCTATATTTCGCCTATATTTCACTTTTGATATATAACATAACATATCACATTTCTCAGAAAATTATGCTGAATTCGAAAATGAGAAAATCCAATAAAACGTCTATAAGAAAAAACAAAGCGGCCCTAATTTTTTCGAAAATTATTTACTACAAAAAACAATTAGCTACTTCACTGAAAAGTTGTTTGAAAACCAAACAAAAATGTTATAAATCGGACTACAAATAGAGAAGTTACAGCTGATTTTCAAAAATGTACATTTTTCACTTTTTTTCTAATAAAATCTAAACAAGGCAGAATCCAAATGTTTTCTTAATGGCATATTAATGAACATGAAAATCTCACACTTCTCTGTCTATTTAACTGGCTTTCTAACTTTCTATCTCCACTAATAAAGAAGTTACCCATGGTATCCCACATCCATCGGGCCACACGGTATTTATGATTTATAGAATATTTTTTATAATTGTATTTCTAGGCTAAAGGCAAAATAGTGTTATTCGTGCCACAATATGTTAGTTACGGAGTAACCGTCGAGTACCGAGATTACGCGGCAGCCAGAGCTGCCCAACATGGTGCCGTCGCATCATTAGTTAGATCTGTAACACCATTTTCATTGGGAAATCCCCACACCGGTTGGCAAGATTATCTAGAAAATACAACAAGGATCCCCAGTGCCGCTATAACAGTAGAAGATGCTCATATGATCAAAAGAATGTGTGACAGGGGAGATAAAGTTGTTATTAGACTAAAAATGGAAGCCAAAAATTTGGACCCTGCCATATCTCGAAACACAGTTGTAGAACTGGTCGGTAGAGAAAAACCCGAACAAGTTGTCATTGTTTCAGGACATTTAGATAGTTGGGATGTCGGTCAGGGAGCTATGGATGATGGAGGTGGGGTATTTATCTCGTGGAACGCCTTGGTCATTTTAAAAGCTCTCGGATTTACTCCTAGAAGAACAATTAGGTCAGTATGAATCTGCATCTGTAAACTTTAACGTCAAGACCGAATTTGGACTTGATGAGGCTCTAAGTTATTTGAGATATAAAGCCAGTGCTGTGAACAAAAAAAAAGTTCACACCAACAATTTTAGCGACGACTAAAAAAATATATATCGGGTGTAATAGGATCATGGTACACTCCCTTTTTTTCTTTATTTATGAAGATAAAATTTTCAAACTTACCACACGTGATGTACTTATGATATGTCAAATTCTGACATAAAAATGACATTCCTACTGCTGTCACTTTCGCTAAAACTGATACCAACTTTTGATTTTTAAATAGAACACCCTGTATTTTATAACATTTTTGGAATCTCCACAATTTTCTAAATATAATGCACCTAAAAAAAGTAAATTTTAAGGAATTGAAAATTATTTTCGTTCCATTTTATTTTTCGACGTAGGAGGCTCTGACCCATCCAAATTAATTTTAGTGGGCCCCAATAACGTTAAAAAAATCAAATCACTTAAAAAAAAATGTATTTCATTCTTTTATCACGTGATAAAGTTAAGAAAGATGGTTTTTATGTCACAACTTCACTTTCTTAAATAGCACCATATTGGTACTGTGGTACCACCAAAAAGTATAATTAATAGCGAATCTAACCATATTTTCATTTTCGCTGTGAAATTAATAGAACTGAAGTTACAGCCAAAAGAATTCAAAATATTCGGCTTCAATTTATTTGAAGATTTATTCAATAGGAACACAAGTAGCTGTGGAAAACAAATTTCCTTAGTTTTTCTAATTTAATTTTTTTGCAGCGCTAATGTGGTAAGTTAGCGGTTATTAGGATGAGACTTCTCGGCTGAAAAATAAAATGGGACCAAACAAATTTTCAATCCTAAAAATTACTCATTTTTTTTGTGTATTGTATTCAAACAATTGTGCAAATTCTAAAAATGTGCTAATATACAGGGTGTTCTCTTTAAAAAACAAAACTTGGTATCAGTTTTAGCAAAAGTAACAACAGTAGGAATGTCAATTTTATGTCAAAATTTGACATTTTATAAATACATCAAGTGTAGCAACTTTGAAAATTTTATCTGTATAAACGTTGATTGAATATTTTGTGATTGAGTTTCCCTATCTAATATGTATTCAATCAACGGTATAAATAGAAAAGAAATAAGGGGTGTACCATGATTCTGTTACACCCGATATAGGCAGCAGTGGGGGCTCGTGCCTAGGCACTATGGAACTGCAGCACTCCCAGTTTCCATTTGATATTATCGATAACATTCAATGTAATAACTTTTTTTCTAAATTTTAACTTTTTTGACAATGTCGACTTTTTGTTAATTCCGGCTTTTCTGTCGATAATTTCAGATTACGTTTAAAAATTCAACTTTTTTTGACAAATGTAAGCTTTACTTTAACTCTTTTTGATAACATCGAGTTTTTTGCAAGATCATATCAATTTTAATCCAAAATTAGGATTTTTTTTTCAAAATTTTAGTTTCTGGTCAAAGGTTGACTTGTTTTGAGATTTGGAAGTTTTCTTAGAATTTCGACTTTTTGTAAAATGTTTTCCTTTTTAAAAAGTTGCATTTTTGAAAGTTCCGTCTTTTCCGCAAATTTCTACCTTTTTGAGTATGGATATTAAAAATTTCGACCTATCAACTTTACGACTCAAAAAAGATTCCGTTTTTTTGAAAATTTTTTCAAAATTCATTCAAAAATTCTTCACCTTATTTGAAACATATCGAGTTTTTTAAAAGCTCAACTTTTTTCAAAATTTCCACGTTTTGAAAATATTCGAATTGTACCTTTCTTCGACTTTTTTTCCGGATTTCAATTTTTTTTTCTGTGAAAATTTCGATTTTGTTTAAAATTTTGACTTTCGATTTTTATTAAATCTCAACATTATTTGAAATTTCCGTTCATTTCGTTTTTAAATCATTTTAATCATTTATTTTTTAAAATTCGCCATTTTTTTAAATATTGAGACATATTAAATGTCGACTTTTTGCAAACTGAGAAATTTCTTTTGCATAATTTCGATTTTTTGAACAGTTTAATTTTTTAGGTTGTAGATTTTTTTCAAAAACTCCTTTACTTGAAAATTCCTACGTCTTTTGGAAGCCCGAGTTTTTTCAAAGCTGAATTTTTTTTCAAATTTTCAATTTTAATTTTTCTGGTTTCAAAAATTTTGCAAATTTATTAAATTTTTAATTGTTTGGAAGATTTCGATATTTCTAAATATTGCCTTTTTTAAATCTCGACAGTTTTTGAAATTTTCGATTATTCTCGTCGACTGCTTTTAAAAAATGTTAGTTTGTCGCGCCATATTTTGCAATGTTTCAATTTTTTTAATTTCGACTTTTTTTTAAACTTTCGATTTTTCTTAAACTGCTTGAAATTTTCTAATATTTTCTTCGACTAGTTTTTTATGTTGAGATGTTTTCGAAAATTTCTGCTTCTTTTTGCAAATTTTGATCTTTTTGAAAATGAAAATGTTTTAAATTTTCACTGTTTTTTTGAAAATATCGAGTTTTTTAAAAGCTGCATATTTTTCAAACTTCGCCTTATTAAATTTTTGATTTTTTTTTTCAAATCTTACCTTTTCTCCGAATTGTGTTCTTCACCTTTTTCAATTTTCACTTTTTTTAAAAACCTCAATTTTCTTTAAAACTTCTACGTTTTCTAAAAATTCTAAGAATCCTTACGTTTTTAAAATCTTTGAACATTAATATTTTTGTCGACTATTTTTTAAAATTGGACATTTTTTCAAATTCCAATTTTTTTGAAAATGTTGAATTCTGACGGATTGTCGAAATCATAATTTCGACTTTTTAAACATTTTGACTTTATTCAAAACTCCACCATTTTTAAAATTTCCACTCGACGTTTTTTGGAAATGGCGAGTTTTCTCAAACCTTTTCGAAATTTCCTACTAATTTTTTCGGCTATTTTTTTCCATTTTCGAAAATTTCAGCATTCTTGGCAAAATTTGAGTTTTTTGAAAATTTCAGCAATTGCTCACAATTTTTACTCTTTAAAATTTCCTTTTTCCTTGAACATATCGAGTTTTTCAAAAGCTAAACTTTTTTTAAATTTTCTACTTTTTTGAAATTTTTCTTCTTTGTAAATCTTACCTTTTTCAAATTCGGTTTTTCACTTTTTGTCCAATTTTCAAGTTTTTTAAAAATTTCGAATTTTTAACTTTTCACTTTTTGTGAAAATTTAAAAAACATCGATTTCTTAAAATTCATGACTATTTTCGTTGACTATTTTTTAAAATTCAACATTTTTCCAAATTTTCAATTTTTTTGAAAAAGTTGACTTCTGACAAATTGTCGAAATTTTTTTCATAATTTCGGCTTTTCGAGCATCTTGAATTTTATGAAAATTGAAACATTTTTTTTTTAATTTTTAGCCTCAAGTGTTTTGGAAATATCAAGTTTTTTTAAATCTTTTTGAAATTCCCTACTATTTCCTTCGACTAGTTTTTTCTATCTTCGAAAATTTCAGCTTTTTTTCCAAATTTTGACTTTTTTGAAAATTTTGGCAATTTTTTAAAATTTTCACTCTTCAAAAATTCCTTATTTCTTTGAAAATGTCGAGTTTTTTAAAAGCAGCACATTTTTCAAAATTTCGACTTTTTTGAAACTTTTGATTATTTTTCTAACTTCACCTTTTGTCCGATTTCTGTTCATCATTTTTTCCAATTTTCACTTTTTTCAAAAATTTCAAATTTTTTCAAAATTTAGACTTTTTGAAAATTTTAAAAATTTTTACGTTTTTCTAATGTGACTATTTTCGTTGACTTTTTTTTTATTCGACATTTTTTTAAATTAACAATTTTTTTCAAAATGTCGACTTTGATAAATTGTCGAGATTTTTTTCATAACGTCGACTTTTTGAACATTTTAACTTTGTTGCAATATTTTTTCAAAATTTCTACTCTTACGTTTTTTTTTCGAGCTTTCCTAAACATTTACGAAAATTCCTACTGTTTCATTCTACTAGTTGTTTCTGTTTTCGAAAATTTCAGCTTTTTTTGCAAATTTTGACTTTTTTGAAAATTTTGGCAATTTTTCGATATATTTATTCTGAAAATTCCTTATTTCTTTAAAAATATCGAGCTTTTTAAAAGCTGCACTTATTTCAAAATTTCGACTTTTTTGACATTTTCCTTTTTTGTTTCAAATCTTACCTATTTCGAATTATGTTCTTCACTTTTTGTCCAATATTTAATTTTTTTGAAAATTTCGTTTTTTTCAATTTTCTACTCTTTTTGAAAGTTATAAAATCTCGAAATTTTTTAGAATTAATAATTATTTTCGTTGGGCATTTTTTTTTAATTCAATATTATTTTTACATCTTTAATTTTCTTGAAAATTTCCACTGTTTCCAAACTGTCGAAATTTTTTCATAACTTCGACTTTTTAAAAAGCTTAAGTTTTTTCAAAAATACAAAATTTTTTTCTAAATTTTTACTCCGAAAATTCTTACGTATTTTAAAAATGTAAAGTTTTGTTAAATTGTACTTTTAAAAATGTTCAGTCTTGAACTTTTCGACTGTTTAAAGCTCCATCTTTTTCCGTTTTTTCTTTTAATTTAAATGCTGTTCAAAATTCGAATATCTTTCAAAAATTTTAATTTTTGGCACTAAATTTTTAAAAAAAAAATCCGTTTTTTCCAAAAATTTTAGTGTTTTAAAATATTTCCTTAATTCTTCAAAATTTTGAATTTTTTTGAGGATTTCGAATCTTTTTTTGAAAATTTGGATTTTTTTAATTTGTACTTTTTTAAATATTCGTCTATTCCTGTCGACTATATTTAAAATTTTTTGAAACATTTTTTTAAATTTTTGATTTTTATTTTTAAATCGCCATATTTTTCGAAATATTCGACCATATGTATATTACTTTTTCAAATATTTTGACTTTTTTTAAAACTCCCAATTTTTTTAAATTGTCGAATTACTTAAAGATTTACATTTTTCTTTCAAATTTCTAGAATATTTTTAAATTTCTGATTAAACATCCTGACTTTTTCCAATTTCAATTTTTAAATTTTTTTTTCAATTTTTATTTAAAATTGGCCTCTTTAAAATTTAGATTTTTCGAAATTTTTGATTTTTTTTAAAAGATTTGTCTCGATATTTTTTCACAATTTTGACTATATATTTTGAAAGATTTCAACTTTGGAATTTTGAAAAAGTCCAGATTTTATAAACCTAAACGTTTTCAAAAAACGTAGAGATTTTCAGAATGGAAATTTTGAAAATATGTTGTAATTTTTAAAAAAGTCGAGATGTTTAAAAATTCGAAATTATAAAAAAAAATTTGACAATTTATTAAAAGTCGACATTTTCGAGACTATTGCAAATTTGAAAAAAATGTCGGATTTTAAAAAATAGTCGAAGAAAATAGTAAACAACTCAAAAAAATATCCAGATTTAGAAAAATCGAAACCTTAATCGTGATGTTCAAAAACGTACATTTTTTAACTTTTTTACTCAAAAAAACCAGTCGAAGGCAATTTACAAAACATTAAAGATAAATCGAAATTTTTATGAGTCAAAATTATAAAAGGTGCAAACATTTTAGGATACAGCGACATATTTGTTAACATTTTTAAAAATAGTTGGCGTAAATAGTCCAAAAATTTCAAAAAATGTCGAAATTTAAAAAACATTTTAAAATAATCGAATTCTTCAAAAAAAATGGAAATTTTCAAAAATCGCAATATTTTTATAACTCAAAATTTTCAGTCAAAAATTTTAGGAGTCCAAATTTTGAAAACCCCAGCTTTCAATAATCTGGACCTTTTAAACAACGTAGAAATCTTTACGGTGGAAATTTTGAAAAAATTTTACGATTTCTAAAATAATTTCGACAATTTGCAAAATTGACATTTTTAATAAAATCCGAATATTTCAAAAAATGCTGAATTTTAAAAAGAAGTTCACGAAAATAATTGGAAATTTCAAAAAATCGTCGATATTAACATAAAAATCGAAATTTTTAAAGAAAAGTCAAAATTTTGAATAAAATTAAAATTAAGAAAAAACGAAAGTTTGAAAAAAGAAAAGACGACGGAGAAAGATACAATTTAAAACGTTTAAAAAAATTGAAATTAAAAAAAAACGAGTTTTCAAAAAACTCGATCAAATAAGAAATTGCAAGGAATAGAAATTTTGATAAAATATTAAAATTTTCAAAAAAGTCAAAATTTTCGAAAGTCAAAATTTTTAAAGTAAAAACCTAAAATATTGGTAAACCTCTAAAATTTAAAAGGTCGAAATTTTTCATCGTAATTTTCAAAAAGGCGAAAATATTCTGAAAAGTCTCTACATTCAGCAGTTGAAATTATTTTAAAAAAGCCGAACTTTCTAAGAAAAAGTCCCAAGTCTCAAATAAAATGTTGAAATGTTGAAAAAGAAGTCTAAATTTTGAAGTAAAATTAATATTTCGAAGCTTCAAATAATTGACATTTTCGACCCTTACTTCGTGGAATTGTTTAATATTCATAACTATTTTGTAGCGTTTTTATCGTTAATAAAGTTTAATAGTTATGAATTTCGAATCTTACAAAAAAAACTCGATATCATCAAAAACAGTTAAAATGTTCAAGAAAAGCTGAAATTTGGGAAAAAAGTCGATCGTGTCCCATAGTGTTGCTATGGGCGAGCTGCCATTGCTTTTAATATTAAAGCCGGTTGGTAACACGTGATGGTTACAAGAAACCACAAGTTTTTACCCGCTATCCAAAATCGCTCAACGCGCATAAAGTTTTCTATTAAAAAAAAAAGGTGTTCAACCCTATCTGGAGGTCTCCACGGTGGTGGGGGCCAAGTTAGAGCTTGTATAGCTTATACTTACATCCAGCACTGTTTAATTTTATATGTTTATTTAGGGGAATATTTTGGACGGCCGAGGAAGAAGGATGGGATGGCGCCTTCGGATACGCCAAAGCTCATAAAAATGAAACTCATAACTTTAAGTTTATGATGGAATCCGATGAAGGTACATTTAATCCATATGGTATTCAGTATTCGGCGGGTTTAAATGGTTCTTGTATTATTCAGGAAATAATAAAGTAAGAATTAAAATATTTCACAATTTCAAAAAAACAATTAAACAATAATCAAATTTAGCGACTATAAAAAAGATCATTAAACTGATTAAATTTTTTTTATTCATTTCAGACTTTTTAAAAAGTTGGGAATAACTCAATTGAAGAAGACTTCAGATGTGGGGCCCGATATTACAATATGGATTTCGCAGGGAATTCCTGGTGCTAGTCAGCTGAACGAAAATGAGAAATACTTTTGGTACCATCACTCAGAAGCTGACACTATGGATGTGGAAAATTCTGAATCTCTGGATAAGAGCACTGTACTTTGGGCTTCATTAGCATATATTGTGGCTGACCTTAGCGTTGATTTTCCAACAGATTAATCAAACTGATGCACTTTGTTATTTTATTTAGGTCATGTATTAATTACAATAAATGTTTCTTCTTGAAAATTTGAATTTTTTCAAGATTTCTACATTTTGATGAGGCAGCTCTCAGTGATACAAAAAGGTTTATCAATAATTCAATAGCTTTTGCTCTTAAATAATGAAATAAAAAATTTGAGAGGGCAAGGTATTTTATACCATGTCAACATAAATGAAAAAGTGAGGACCTGCATTATAGCCAAAGAAGTGAACGCAGTCTTCATGCCCCAACTCAGTAATGGAGATCTAGGTGTCATACAATTGAGTCTAAAACTAAATAACTATCCTTTGGAAGTACAAGTGTCGTCAGTATACATGAACTACAAAACCGAAGAACCAGCATCAGCCGACATTATGAGCCTGATTAACTACTCAAAGGAAAGAAAGCTTAATCTTCTTTTGGGGTGCGATGCCAACGTGCATCACGTAGTGTGGGGTAATTCTGACATCAACCAGAAAGGGAAAAGTCTTTATCAATTCTTCTTAGGTGCACTATACTCAATCGGAGTAATAAACCTACATTCCTGGACTGTAGAAGACAGGAAGTTATAGACATAACCCTTGAGACAGGAGAGATTGCTGATGAGGTCCAGAGCTGGAGGGTCTCAGACGAGCCTTCTGGCAGATTCAGATCATACTCTGTCGCGAATCCTATGAATGTTCCGATTGTTTGAATTTGAATAATCTTCTGTTGGCAACACTGCAGGTGGAGCATAGAAAAAGTCTGCTTCGAAGGTAGAGGAATACCCGGAGCAAATAAATGAAGAGGAAATAAAAAGTCCCTAGAGAACAATAAAAAAGGAATTAATGCGTAAGTATTTAGATGTGCATGTGTGTAGATAAAGGGTGTGGTCTTTGGACAGTGACCTCATTAAGAAGTATTGTTGGAAGTTTTTGATATGTCTAAGCTTGTAATTATCAGAGAGTGTAAGGGTTGATGAAAATTAGTAAAATAAAGATAATGAGATGAGAATAGCTGCGCGGTTAGGGGTGGCTGTGAGGGGGAGGTTGGAGGCCACTAATGAGGGTGTTTACCCAGTTTTAAAGGTAGAAGGTGTTTGTGTAGAGATATAAGAGAAAGGAAGTACTTTAGATATAATTGTGAGAGAGTGTTTACCCTTTAACTAGCTCCAAGAGGTGTTTACCTCAGAATCAAATTTAGAGGATGTTAATCCTATAAGTAAAATCAGAGGATACTGTAGCATAATCATCTTTAGAGTAGCATCAGAGAATGCTTGCCGTATAATCAGCTTTAGAGGGCGTTAACCTTATAACCAGTATCAGAGAACACTTATGGCATGATCAACTTTAGGGGGTGTTTCCCTTATGACCATAGTGTTAACCCTATAATTAGAATCAGAGAACCTTTATAGCATGACCAACTTTAGAGGGTGTTTCCCTTATGACCATCAGAAAGTCAGTAACCTACAATATTCGCGACATACTCTGTCACGAAAAGATTACAGAACAAAGTCGACATCTTCAACTTACAATTAGTTATAATAGGGCGGACCTAGAATATTGATTGCAGCGCATCTAGTGTTTCACAAATTGCTTGTTCTTGCCTTGCTGCTTTTTTTTGGGGGAACGAACTGGTCCTTGGTTATCTTCAAAAATTGAAATACAAAACTTGTCCTCTGAAACCAAGAAAGATTAAAAAAACAACAAAGGTTGTTCTAACGAGTTTCGACAGCCAAGCTATCATCTTCAGAGAGTACCTCTCTGAAGATGACAGCTTGGCTGTCAAAACGCGTTAGAGCAATCTTTGTTGTATTTTTTAATCTTTCTTGCTGCTTCTCGATTTTTCTGGATTCATTTTGGGTTTAAACTTCAAGAAAATCCCGAACTTTATGAAAAAAATTAGCTGATACCCGTGCCTTTGTCTACCTAAAAAAAGGCAAAGGATTCTTTGATCACTTTTTTGCAAATTTCGACTTTTCTGAAGAATTCAATTTTTATTGAAAATTTTGACTTATTTCGAAAATGTCGACAATAAAAAACCATTCTTTTATCAAAATTTTGGCTTGATTTTGAAAAATCAGAGTTTTTTCTAAATTTTGATTTTTTTTGAAAATTCAAACTTCTCCAAATTTTTTAAAATTCTGTTTTATTTGGATATATTTTGTTTTTCTTGAACATTTTCCTTTTTTTATAACTTTTTCCCTATTAAAGATTATATTTTTTGAAAATCTCAAATTTTTCTAAAAATTTCCTTTTCATTATTTCAAATTTTTTTGAATATTTCGAATAGATCTCAAAGTTCGAATGTTTGACCTTATTTTTGTAAGACTCGAAATTTCAATTTTTTTACAAATCTAACTGGTTTTAAATTCGATTTTTTTCAAAACAATTCAATTAATTTAAAAAATTTTAATTTTTGAAAGTTTTAACTTTTGCAAATATCGACTCTGTCGAATGTTTGTTTTTTTTATTCGATTTTTTTTCAAACTTTTGACATTCTAAAAATGATTACTTTTTGAAAAGTCTGCCTTCGATTTTGATTTAATATTCTTATACATTTTTCGACTTTTTTAACGCATTTCGTTTTCATATTTTGAAAACTTTGAAATTCAAATATTCTTATTTTTTTTTTAGTTCCAACTTTTTCCCGAAAATTCTCACTTTTTTGAAGAATTTAATTTTATTCAAAATAGCGACTTTTTGAAGTTGTCGAAATTTTTCAGGATTTCAAACTTTTTTGAAAATTTTTATATTTTACCATCACAATTTCGACTTTTTTCAAAGTTATGGCTTTCTTTAAAATTTGAAGTTTTTCCGAAATTTCCATCTCCTTTGAAAGGTTTGATTTTTTGTGAAAGCTTCATCATTTTTTAAACTTTTTCTCGGAACTTCGAATTTTTGTTATTTTAACTTTTTGAAAAATTTGCCTGTTCCAGACATTTTTTTGAAGAATATAATTTTCCAAATTACAAATTTTAAACTATTTCTACAAAAGGAATTCAAGACTTAACCAAATTTCGATTTTAAAACTACCTAAATTCAAAATAATCTGAAAAAAATTGCAGCTTCGACGTTAAAGTTAAAATTTTAGGAAAAAAGTCAAATTGAATTGAATTGAAAGTTTAAATTAGACATTTTCTAAAATGTCACCGTTTTAACTTTACTCTCAAAATTTCGACTTCAATTTCAAGATCCCGGCTATATGTTATATTTTTCTCCTGAAATTTTGAGTTAAATTTGAAATAGCGAGATTTTATCAAAAATTTTGAGAAAAAACTTAAATCCTGGAATTTTGGGAAGTTTTAGGAAGTAGGCATCATAAAAAAATCATTAGAATTAGGGATTTCATGAAAAAATTGGCATATTGAAATTAAAGTAAAATTTAAAGAAAAAAATTCAAGAAAACTCGAAATTTGTATTAATAACTTCAAAAAAATAGGGAAAATCCATCCGCAAGATGGTGCTTTGAAGGCATAATACTTTGAAGATATAATGGGGTTACCTTTTGCGAGAGAATTGAACATAATAAAAGGATATCTTTGTATAAGGATTTTGAACTAGGCATAAGAAGTTTTCTGTGCACGCCTATTTTTATTGAGTTATAGAGATTATTTTTGGCTATTACTATTTTGACTTGTTTTTTTGATGTACATCATATAAATATTTAATATACTTATGAGGAAGGATGATATTTTTATTGATAACTTATGACTATTCTCTAGTAATAGATTTTAAAATTATTATAATATGTGTACTATTTTTTGTTGTTCAAAATACTTCGCTTAAATTGTGCACATTTGATCGAAGAATTTTTCGCAAGCAATATATAACTTATTCAAAATAATTGGATTCAAATTTACCGCTGATCTTGCCTTTAATTAGTCGATAATAAATAAATCTTCTTCTTTTTCTTTTTCTCTCATTCTGGTCTAAACCTGTTTTTCTTCACAAATTTCATAGTGTTTCTGTTGAGGCAAATACCAAGCTTTCTATCCATCTTTTTTTTTTGGCTCCCTGGATCTCTCTTTCCTACTGGTTTTCCGTTAAGTGCTTTTCTTATTAATCTACCTTTGAACGTGTTCAATCCAATTTTTTCGTCTTTTTCTCACAAATTTCATTATGTCTGTTATGTTACATAGATCCCTTATTGCTGTGTTTCTCATACAAGCTCTTCTTGTTTTTCCTGCTGTAGCTCTCAAGGTATTCATTTCTGTTGTTCGTAGCAGTTGTTTTGTTCTGTTGGTGTCTATAAATAATAATAAATCTATAAATTTCATTTAGACTTCAGCGTCATCTTTAAATTGGAAGTGTAAATTCTGATGACGTCATCTAGGCCAAGTTCATTACACGGCCGTTGCGCGTCTATAAAGTTAGTGGTTTCTGATTTTACTTCTATGACTGTAACCTAACCTACATTTGCTGTAATTGTAAATAAATTTTATAATCACAAACCACTTATAATTTGATAAATAGTCAAAGGATTAAACTTTGATGGTATTTTTCTTCGATGTAATGGAATTATTATAAACAAGTAACAAAATATTTTACGCCAGTTTCCACTCAATACACCTTGATGGCTTTTCCTCAGCCGAATGCTCAAAGGGGTATGTTATGTTAAGAATCGTAAATATTTAGATTGTAAAGTTTTTCTTTTTAATCAGTTACGTGTCCTCATTTATTTTAATCTCATTTTATATAGAATTGGCTAATAGAAAAATATTGGAAGAACTACAGTTAAAAAAGCAGCTATTATTAAAACAAGGTGTTGCTTCGACACTCAGTTCTACCGCTTTACCCGTATTAGGCTCGACTAATCCACAATCTACAGATGGGCATTCAATGAATGCACAACAGAGACAAGCCCTGCAAACAGCAAATGCTCAGTCAACTGGCTATTTTATAACTCAAGATTCTTCATTTGGCAATTTGATACTACCTGTTCTTCCTAGATTTGATGTAAACGCAACGAAATAATGTGGCCTTGTATGAAGCTTAGACATTTGGAGGAGAGGTTGCAGTGTGTCTCGGAATTTGAAAAACCTAAAATATTACTAGAACAATATGTGACTCCTTCACATTTAGGATCTCATATGTTATACGTTATACAGGTTATTATTATTTTGTTGAATCGTTTTATTTTTTACAAATGATATTTTTAGTCTCAATATGGGGATATATCGGGAAAAATGGTTGCAGACTTGGGAAGTGGATGTGGGGCTCTTTCTATTGGTGCTGGAGCCCTAGAGGCTGGATACGTTTTAGGTTTTGAAATAGATGCGGATGCTCTCGATATTTTCCAAGAAAATGTAGAAGACCATGAATTAACAAACGTAGATTGTATAATGTGTAATGTCTTGGAACATATTCCACATAGGTTTGTGTCTTTAAATTATTTTTGGGGCGTACAATATTTTTTTCTCAAAATTCTAAGATAAAACATGTTTTTACAAACTTCATAATTAGCGTACCTTTTAAAGTTTAACTTTTATCACATTGGGTTTATAAGAAACTATGCAAAAAAGTTTTTGGAAATAATGCTTTAAAAATTATGTACCTCTAAATTTGTTTTAGATTTGACAAGCAATTTGACACAGTTATAATGAATCCTCCATTTGGTACCAAGCATAATTCTGGAATTGACATGAAGTTTTTAGAAAAAGCAATTCGTTTATCAAATAATGTTGTGTATTCGCTACATAAAACGTCGACCAGGTTTCCTTTTCATTACTGCAGAATGGATTTATTAACAACTTTTAATTTTAGGGCGCATGTTCTTAAAACGGCCAATTCGCTTGGAGTTCAAGGTGAAGTTTTGGCGGAATTGCGATACGATTTACCTTCAACTTACAAATTTCATAAAAAAAGTTCAGTCGACATTCAGGTTGACTTCTTCAGATTCACAGTTTGAGTACACTTTTCGTAATAAAATAAAACTTATGTTAATGAAATTTTATTAACACGTTTATTCAAATTTGATTCCTTGCGCAAGTGGTAATTCTTTGGAATGATTGATCGTGATGGTCGACCTTCTCATGTATTGTTTCCAAGCATCACTTCCCGATTCCCTTCCTCCTCCGGTGTGTTTTTCGCCACCAAAGGCGCCACCTATTTCAGCTCCAGAAGTTGGAATGTTTACGTTAATGATGCCACAATCTGATCCTTTGGGTCCAATCCACTGAAAATATCGAAGGCAATTAAATTGACCGATTAATAGTTGAAACTCATTTACCTGGAATATTTTATCGATACTTTGGGTAAATATACTCGAAGATAATCCCTGAGGAACTTCATTGTTCCATTCGATCGCTTCCTGAACGCTTTTGGTTTTTAAAACATATACAATGGGTGCAAAACACTCATTGTGAACTAATGAATTATCGTGCTTTAATCCTGTGACTATTGTAGGTTCCACAAAATATCCCGGCTTATCTAAAACCTAGCATTAAATTAGTATTTGATCAATAAGATGCTATTAATCTACTTTTCCGCCAAATTCGATAGTTCCGCCAGCTTTTTTAATCGCTTCAATCGTGTCCTTATATTTTTGTAAAGACTGATGGCTGTGAAGTGGTCCAATGAGCGTTTTTTCGTCTAGTGGCTCCCCAATCCTGCTTATGACTTGGCTGTAAGCTTTTTTCAATCTTTGTAAGACATCATCGTACACCTGGGATAATTTTTTGTAAATTTCATGATGCTCGAACTGTTTATGCTTACTTTTTCGTGTAGAATCAGTCTTCGGGTTGTAGTACATCTTTGTCCCGCAGTACCAACACAAGCGAACAGTGCCGCTTGTACCAACATGTTGACGTCAGCATCTTCGGCTACAATGAGGGCGTTGTTGCCACCCAGTTCTAGTAGGTGTTTACCAAATCGCTTTTGAACTTCTACCCCAACCTAATAGCAAAAGTGATTGATTAATATATTTCCCGTTTATATCAAAAATTAAAAATTTCGCGTCGTGTAATTTATTGAGTCAAAGGAAAGAATTTTTGCAACAATCTTTTGATTTTCGAAAAATTTAAATTTCTATTCTTAACTGATTTGTATCTCAAAAATTAAGTCGAAACACTCAAATTTAGTGAAATTTCAAGAAGGAAATTCAAAACTTTGGAATGAGTTTAAAATATAGAGCTTATAAGCCCCACTTTGGTTATTTGTGGCTTGGTTTCTTTCTGTAAAAAGTAGTCCAAACTGTTTGTGATCGACCGTTTTTCCTCCCCAGCTCTATAACAAAAATCTCTATAAATAGGATGGATATAAGAAATTAATTCGTTATGTCCTTGTTTGTCATTCATATTTAAACAGTGTTGTTTATAACAAAAATTGCATGTAACGAGCATTTTTGCGGTTCTAGTACAGAGGTTGGCAAACCGCGGCTCTTTAAATTCCCCTAAAAATATAAATAAATAAATAAAAGCTAGAGTGGACACACGCAGAAAACGAGTACTAGTTAAACAAATGACCTACGAAAGTCAAAATTTCCAAAAAATAATTTGCCAAGTATTTTTAAGTTGTGGCAAAAGAGATATGATTTCAAGAAGTATTTTTCCGAAATTTTTGATTGATTTGTATTAACATTTTGAAAAACACATGAAATTTGAAATTTCTAGAAAAAGTTCGAAAAAATTGGGAAAAAGAAAGAGACTTCAAAAAAATTGGGAAAAAGGAAAAAATTGACAAAAAGGAAGAGGTTTAAAAAAAAATGAATTTATCAAAAGCTCTCAAAAAGGTAAAATTTTAGTAAGAAGAAAACGTCGAATTTTGACAATAGATTGACATCCAGAACAAATTAAAAACCTCAAGTTTTTAGACAAATTGAGTTTTAAAAACTGTAAAAAAACCAAAAGCAGAAATTGTAAAAATAAACTGGAAGCTTAAAAAAAAAGTGGAAGTTTTTCAAAGACGAAGAAAAAAGTCAAATTTTATGAAAAATTTCAAGGAAAAAGTCAAAATTTTAAGAAAAGCTCGAAATTTTGACTACAGATTTGCAATTTTCCAGAGAAATTCAAATTTTGAGAAGAAATTTGAAATGTCGAGAACAAGACGATTAAAAAAATATCCAAATTTTCTGATAAATTTAAATTTCGAGAAAATTGATAAAATAATTTCGAAAGAAAAGAGAATGTCATAAAATTTCCAGTTGGCGAGAAAAGTATTGAATTTTAAAAAATGGTCAACATTTCTCAGAGAATGTCAAATTTTAAAAAAAAATTCAAACTTTGTTATTTGAAAATAAATGAATTTCGTTCGGAATAAACGTTGAAAGTTCCAGAAAAAGATTAATTTTGGAAAAAGAGATTTTAAAAAAACTGAATTCGCCAAAAAGCAAAATTTTAGAAAAACACTTTGAATTTTGACAATAGATTGAAATTCGCAGAATAAATTTAAAAACCTGAAATGTTTAGACAAATTTAAATTTTGTGAAAAAATCTAAAATTTCGAAAAGAGAAATTGTAAAAAATTAAAAGGTTAGAAAAATTGTCGAAGTTTTTCAGAAGTCGAAGTTTTCCAGAGAGGAAGAAAATAAAAAATTGCAATTTTTCAGAGAAAGTTAAATTTTTGAAAATAAATTGATATTTCGAGAACAAGACGAATTAAAAAAAATCCAAATTTTCAGATAAACAGAATTTTGAGAAAATTGGTAGAATAATTTCGAAAGAAAAGAATATTTCCATGAAACTTCAAACTTTAGGAAAGATTTCAAGGAAAAAGTCAAAATTTAAAAAAAAACTCGAAATTTCGATTACAAATTTGGAATTTTCCAGAGAAATTTAAATTTTGAGAAGAAATTTGAAATTTCGAGAACCAGACGATTAAAATAATATCCAAATTTTCTGAAAAATTTGAATTTTGAGAAAATGGTAAAATAATTTCGAAGAAAAGAGAATGCCGATAAAAGTTCCAGTTTCGAGAAAAGTATTGAATTTTAAAAAATGGTCAAAAGTTCCCAAAGAAATTCGCATTTTAAGAAAAAAATCAAATTTTGAGGTTGGAATATAAATGAATTTAGTTCGAAAAAAAAATTGAAACTTCCAGAAAAGGCCTAATTTTGAAAAAAGAGATTTCGAAAAAAATGAATTTGTCAAAAGTTTTCAAAAAAGATAAAATTTCAAAAATAATTGTCGAATTTCGACAATAGATTGAAACCCAGAACAAATTTAAAACTTGAAATTTTTAGACAAATTTAAATTTTGTAAAAAATTGTACAATTTCGAAAAGATGAATTATAAAAAATTAAAAGCTTAGAAAAAATCGTCGAACTTTTCAAAAATAAAATAATTTCGAAAGAAAAGATAATGTTGATACAACTTCCAGTTTCGAGAAAAATATTGAACTTTAAAGAAGGGTCAAATTTTAAGAAAAAAGAAATCAAATTTTGAGATAAGTCAAACCTTTTGAATATTGACGAATTTTGTCGAAAAATGCAGCATTTCAGAAACAATAAAAGTCGAATTTTAAAAGTCAAAATTTCGAAAATAAACCGAATCTTGCGAAACAAATCTAAATTTGTAAAAAATAAATGAAAGTTTAAATGTTTAGGAAAAGTCAAGTGGGCGAAATGGCTAAATTTGGAAAAAGGACAAATTTTAAAAAGAATATAGAAAGTTCGAGAAAAAAGGGTTGAAGGTCAAAATTTCCCAGAGAAAGTCAAGTTTTGAGATTAAGTTAAAAATTTTGAAAATTTGTAGATAAATTTAATCGAAAAAATCGCAGTTTGCAAAAACAATACAATGTCGAATTTTAAAAGTCGAAATTTCGAAAAAAAAAAACCGAATTTTGCGTAACGAGTCCAAATTTGTATAAATTAAATAAAAGTTTAAATGTTTAGTAACCGTCAATTTTGGGGAAAATGCCGAAATTTGGTAAAAAGACGTATTTTAAAAAGAATGTAGAAGGTTCTAGAAAAAAGCCGCAATTTAGAACAAAGCCGAAAAAATGTAATTCTGGAAAAAAATGAAATTTGCGAATAGATCTGAATTTCGAAAAAAGACAACATTAACAAAAGGTCGAATTCTTTAAAAGCTATTTTTACTTAACATCTCCAATTACATCAAATTTTTACTTATTTTTATTAAGAAATCGACAAAAGATGAATTTTTGAGAAATAAGTCGAATCTTTCAGTAAATCGAATTAGAAAAAAGTAAACATGTTCACAAGTTGTCGAGTTTTGAGAAGAAAGAAAGATTTGGGGTAAAAGTCTAATTTTAGGAACAAAATAGATATTAAAAAAGTAGTAATATAGAGAAGAGTTAAAAAAGTCGAAATTGCGAAAAAAAGGCAAATTTTGAAGTAGCGGTCTAAATTTTGAGAAATAAAATTTAATCTTTTGAGCTGAATATATTTTCGTTTGACTACATGAGTCAGAGGGGTCTCTCTCTATCCCATGTTTTGTTTGAATTATCTGATTTAATTTTGAAATAAAATGTAAAACCAAAATTTGTGGCTCTTTGAAATTCACAAAATCATTTTTTTTATTATGGCTGGCTCTTTCAGTTTAAAAGTTTGCCGACCCCTGTTCTAGTGTAATATAATTACTGTAACGTTACCTGCTTTCCAATTTCGCAACTACCAGTGAACGACAGTAATTTTATCCTTTCGTCCGCTGCCATGGCTTTTCCGACGTCGGCACCACCACAACACAATGCCGCTACCGCTCCTGGGAGATTGTTTTTTTGTAAAACTTCCGCAACTATGTTAGTTGTGGCAATTGATACCAACGGCGTTGTTTCTGCGCCCTTCCACAATACTGTGTCACCGCATACCTAAATCGTAGCATTTTAGTTTAAAGTAGGCTATACAACCAAAGATACGATGCAACCTAAAGCTTGCTTACAAAGCTCACTGTATGAGGTAACATTTGATATATTTAAATAGGTTTGCATCATAGCAAAATCCATTAAATACAAGAGCCCTCGGTGTGACACGAGTTTAGATATGTTAAAATTAAATAATAAAATGTTCTGCAGCACGTTTGACCGTTTCACTACAGAACATCTCATTGACATTAGGATTGTTTATCCTTACCATTGCTATGGCACTATTCCATCCGTATACAGCGATGGGAAAGTTAAAGGCGGATATGACTCCGACTACGCCCAAGGGATTCCATTTTTCTAATAAAACGTGTCCAGGTCGTTCGGACGGATAAATGGCTCCCGCTAATGTTCGTGACAAACCGACAGCATAATCGCAAATGTCGACGTATTCCTGTACTTCTCCAATTCCTTCCGGAAGGATCTTTCCTGTAAAATTGAAACAAATGGAAACGTAAGAAGCGGTTAATTAATCTTCTCCGCTTATGCTTTGAACAAAAAACTTCAATATTTACAAGGTAGCCGGTAAACTCACTCTCTCAAGGTGTTGAAATGAAATTAGCAGATTTTATTCGTTCGTACTTCTATAAGATCAACGTCTGCCTTAGACGAACCCTCTATCAAAATTTGTTGGGGGCCCAAATAAAGAGCAAAGATTTTTCGCAAAAGAAACAAAAGCGCTCCGATTGAATCAAAATAATTATAAATTGACTAGCGGATGTCACCTGACCCCACTTATTTATCGTGTATAGATTTTTTTATTTTCAACATTTTTTCAAGATTTCGATATTTTTTAACTTTTTGCAACTTTAACTTTCCTTTTTTCCAAAATTTCGACTTTTTTCAAAATGTTTACCTTATTTACAAACGCTCCCCTTGAGAAAATTTCGATTTTTGTTTCAAATTTGAAATTCCTTAAAATTTAGAATTTTTTGAAAATGTACAAGGTTTTTAACTGGTTCAATTATTCTTAAAATTTCGACTTTTTTATCAATATCAAAATACTATTTAACCGTTAAAAAGGTAAAAACTTATTTAAAAATTTTGGCTTTTTTGAAATGTTTGTCATTTTTTGAAATTTCAACTCTATCGAAAATTTTGATATTTTTCAAAATTTTAACTTCTTTCAAAATTTCGACTTTCTTGAAAATTTTGACCTTTCCGATAATTTCGACTATTTTTCAAATTTTGCTTTACGAAAAATTCAGATTTCTTTTAAAACTTGACTATAAAATGTTTTGATAAGATTCAATCTTTTTAGAGGTTAGATTTTTAAAAATTTCGATTTTATTTAAAAATTTCGATTTTATTTAAAAATTCAGTCTTTTGTCATTTCGACTTCTTGACAAAATTGAACTTTTTAAATTTTGAATATTTCAACTTATTTCAAAATATTTACTTTTTTAAAAACTTGGACTTTTTTAAGTTTCTACTTTTAAAAAGTTTTATTTGTTTTGAAAATGTCGATTTTTTTAAAATTTCAACTTTTCTGATAATTTTGGCATTTCTTCAATATTTACATCCTTAAAAATTTCAACTTTTTTTAAAAATGTCAAAATATTTTAATTCTTTTAAATTTTGACTATTTTGGAAATTTTAGATTATTTTTTCTAATTTTCTTTTTTCATAAATTAAATTTCAAATTGAATGTTTTAACATATTTTCAAATTCTTGAAAATTTCCGCTTGTTTTAAAAATTGAAGATTTTTCATTTTTTTTTTAATTTAAATTGTTTTGAGAATTTCTACGTATTGTCAAAATTTTTGACTTTTTTCTAAATTCCAATTTTTTTGCAAATTTTAGCCCTAAAATTTCGACTGAGATTTCAACAACTATTTTTCAAAATTTTAAAATTTTTTGAAAAAAAGTAACTTAAATTTTTTTTTTTTCAAATTTTTATAATTTTTGCAAACTTGACTTTTTTTGGAAAATTTAGATTTTCTTTAAAATTTTGAGCTTTTAAAATTTTTTGGATATCTTGTAAAATTTCGAATTTTTCTGAAAATTTTAAAATTTTAGCCAAATTTAGACTTTTACCTAAAATGTTTATTTTTCATGAAAGTTTCCTTTCAAAAATTTGGCTAATAGGTCGTAATTTTTCGAAAATTTTGCCCATTTTTAAATTTTCAATTGTTTTGAAAACTTTTTTTCCAAAAGGTCATTTTTCCAAAATTTCGATTTATTTTGGAACAAATTTGACTTTTTTTGAAATTTTAACTTTTTTAAATATATTTTGCAAAATTTTTTCTGAAAATTCTGCAATTTTTGACCAAATTTGGACTTTTTAAAAATGCTTATATTTTTTCAAAATTTCTATTTTTTTCGAAAATTCTACATTTTTCAAAATTTTTGACCTTTTTCAAATTCCAACTGTTTTTGTAAATTCTAGCACTAGCTCTTTTTGAAAATATTTTTAAAATTTTCGTTTTGTTCGAATTTTTATTATTTATGCAACATTTCGATTTATTTTGGGAACATTTCTTATTCTTTGAAATTGTGACTTCTTAAGCTTTTTTTAATATTGCGTAAAATTTCGAATTTTTCTGGAAAATTTGCAATTTTTGGCCAAATTTGGATTTTTTTTTACCGACATTTTTTTTCTCAACATTTCAAAAAAAAATGTTTAATATGCATCATTTCTTCAAAATTTTAACTTTTTTATGAAAATTTTCATTCAAAAATTTTAGTTTTTTTAAAATCTTTGATTTCGATTTGATTTGGGAAAATTTCTCATTTCTTTGAAAATGTGACTAAAATTTTTGTAATATTGAGTAAAATTTTAAATTTTTCTGGAAAATTTGGAATTTTTGGCCAAATTTAGAATTTTTTTTGAATGTCGATATTTTTTTTGCAAAATTTCGACTTTTTTTTTAAATTTTAACATTTCAAAATGTTAAACTTTTATGAAAATTTTTATTCAAAAATTTTGGCTTCTTTAACAAATGTTTGCCTTTTTTGAAAATTTAAACTCTTCAAAAATTTCGACTTTTTTGAAAATTTTTTACTCTTTTATAATTTTTGGCTTTTGTTCAATATATTTAGAATTTTAAAAAATTTTGAAAATTTGACCAAGAGTACCTCAATTATTTTTAAATCTTGGCCTTTTATTTTAAATTTGGACTATTTTTTAACTTTTAAGATATTTTTCAAAAATTCGCCTTTTTAAAAAATTTTGAATTGTTTTTAAATATTTCGGTAATTTTTTCGAATTATCGAATTTTTTGAAAATGTCGACATCTCCAACATGTTTACAATTTTTTCAAAATTTTGACCTATTTTTGAAAATCTTTACTTTTTTTTGGAAATTTTAACTGTGAACAACATTTCAAACATTTTTAAAAATTTCGACTTTTTTTTCAATAATTTTGGGCTTAAAATTTTTGGCTTTTAAAATTTAAACTTTTTTGGAAGATTTTGTCAATTTTCAAAATTTAGATTTCTCCTGAAAATTTGGAATTTTTTGAAACTTCTGCCTTGGCTTTAAATTTTTTTTTCAAAACTTCAACATTCTCCAAAGTTTCAACGTTTTAGAACGTTTGTACCAAACTTTAAAATGTGGATATTTTTCAAAATTTAAATTTATAACCTTAATTTTAAATTTTGCAGTCCCATAGAAGTCTTTAGATAATTTTTTATCAGTTTTAATTTCGAAAAACTACTTTCAGCTGTTGCAGTTGTAAACCGGACGTGAAACGTTTTGTGTTGCCAACTTTTGGGCGTCCGCTTAACCCGGGGAAAAAAGAGATTTCTTTTTTGACGTAATTTTTGAAGTGAAAATTTCTTTAGGCAGGTTGGGCATTTTTTTATGATATGATTTTTCTCGGGGGATATGATCTATGAGTTTAAGTTTTTACTAATTTTTGCTCACACACATTCTGGGTCCCTCTTGCCCGGGGCCCCGTATCGTTGATATGGTGGTAACCGGGCCCCTGTTTAGAAGATACCCGATAAACTAACTCTATCTAAAGGTTAACATGGAATTAGTGTAGTTTACTTAATCGTACTTCTATTTTAAAAAAAATGTGCTCTTACCCATTTCAACGGAAACGAGTTTTCCAAGAGGTAAAAGTTTCTGTCTAAGGGCATCTCCGATTTGTCTAACGATTTCCCCTCTCTTTGGGGCAGGTAGATCTGCCCATATACCCCATGCTTGTTGCGATGCTTTTATGCACGATTCATAGTCGGCGAGATCTCCACATTTGACTTCTGCGATTACTTTACCGTTGCTTGGGCAAATGGATTTTACCGTCTAAAAATTGGAAATTTCTATTAAGTACAGAAACTGTACTGTACATACAGAAACTTAAGGCGACCATTTTTATACAATGAGGGTGATTTGTGTGTGGAACATTATAATATTATTGAGAGTATTTGAGTATTTAAATCTGACGATAAAAGAAGTTACGTATATTTTTTGACGAAATGTTTTTTCATAACTATTAAACTTTATTAACAAGTAAAACAACAACAGGTATTAAAAATTTGTTGTTGTTGTTGTTGTTTCAATCCAGTAGCGGCTGACTTTTTGACAGGGGGTGCGCAGATGCAAAAATATTAGTATTTAAGAGTTTGGGTGACTCCAGTGCCCTAGCAAGGTATTAAGTTTAAGAGAAACAAAAGGTGTGATATTTAATAGTATTTTTACGAATTAAATATAATTAACATCTTATAACCTCCAAAATATTTTTGGGTCATCATCTCTAAATTATTTTCATCGAGTACAAAAAAAAAAAACATTATCGACATTTCTGAGCCCCTTTAAAGTACTCTGTACGGTTGTATATCGTTACGGCTCTGGGTAACTCAATTAAAATTGTTTGCTTTCATAGAAATAAAATTATATCACTTTTTCATGAAAACTGTATTTGAAAATAAAATATATTTTATTACAAAGTTCTAATTAAACTCTACAAAAACACAAAAAAAATATTTTTTTAAACAAAATCCGCTCTACAATCTTTTAAAGAAATAAAGTGTTCATTACTTTCTCATCAAAATTGTTTAAATCCAAATTTACAAATTAATAATTAGACCATAGAATGGGTACTGCTAACCGTAATACACACTCCAAATTCTGACTCGTACTCACCATTTGGCAATAGTGCATAAGCGTGGAGCGGCGTACCCCGGGCTAGCTTTAACGTGGTGTTCTGTAAATTATATCTCCATATCCCGTGGAGGCCATTGATAGGCATCGCATGGCAGCCACGCTAGGTGCATAATTCTGCGCGCACCAACTTATTTAAATTTCCTTATAATATTTAATATAATGGAATCAAACGTTTGAGTACTTTATTCCAAGTCACTCACAAGTATTATTAGTTAATTAGTATATCATTATTTTGTGTTTAAAAATGTGATAAAGTCTTTTACATTAAACCAAAAAGAATAGATCGCTCATTTCACGAGCGCGCGCTCTTGCGCTATTTAAGACCAGCTGCCACTGTTTCAATTGTTAATAAAGTTTAATAGTTACGAATAAAGGTTGAAAATATCAATTATTTGAAGTTTTTTTTTCGAAATGTTAAACTTCTTTGCATAATTCCGAGTTTAAACCTTTAATTTTTTTGTTCAAAATTTCTAATAAAAACTCGAAACGTACACTTTTTTTAATAGAAATTTAGAGTTTCTATTTTTTCTCTTAAAGCTTCAAAATAACTATTTGTTGTTGTATGTTTTTTGGTTTGGACTGTTTTTTTCAAAATTTGGTGTTAAAATTTAAAACTCCAAAATTTGAGAATATATTATTATTACTATTAACTTTTAGATTTTTTTTTAATTTCAACTTTTGCTTAATGTTTTCAGTTTGAACTACATATCTATTATTTTCTTCTAAAATTGTAACCTAAAAAACCAAATAAGTGAGGGAACAAATTTAAAATTCCTTTTATCAATAAAGAATTTATACTTAAAATGTTATTTTTTAAATCCGAATGCAAACTGAAAAATTGAAGTTTTGGCTAAGCGAAGTTTCGGGCTATTTTGGACCGAAATTGAGGACGAAATGGGATTTGTTGGCCGAAGCCAGAACCGAAACTTCGGTCGGTTTCTAAAAATTGATCACACGGTATGTAACCGATTGAATATTTTATTATCAAGCATAGATTAAAAAGTTGAGGTCAATAATCTATCATTAATATACTTTCGTTGTCTTCCTTTTTTGTCATGTCATGTGCTACAAACTACTGTAGGTTATGAACTTACGATTATTGTATTGCAATATAAAAGTTATATTAAATACTCACCTGTCCGGATCCTTTCCAATTTCCATCGTATACGCCGAAGTTTGTCGCTTTAAGTCCTAATTCCTTCAAGAAACTATATTTCGAATCGTTTATAAGATATTCAGTTGTGCTCGACATGGCCCTTTGACGAATACACTGTTTACAAATTGATGTTAACAAGGACGAACCTTTGGTAATAAAATGCATTCCAATTCTACTTTAAACACTCGCACTCGAGGCAGTTTGTCGTGGTAACAACATTCAACGGAGCAATACTTATCACTTGAATAAATTATCTTCATTAGAAACGTGTTTACTTTCATTTTGAGAAAGATTCTTGTTATCAAATGTGTATTTATAACATTTTATTTATGGTAGTTTTAAAATATTCCACTGGAGAATATGTTGTTTACAATTTAGCTGTTCCATTGGATTATTACAAAAGCTAGAAGGTTATCTTTCTTTCACATTGTCCCTTTATGTGATTTCTTTTTCAGCTATTTGATAGGAAATGATAATTACTTCAATTTTTTTTTATTTTTTACTAGTTATTGGAAATGGGGTGTGTATGAACGATTTAGTTCAATGAAACGCCATACTTAATTATCGAGACTTAATTTATACAAGAGGTCTCGGAAGGTGTGTGTTGTCGCGACGAAATTATAATCTCAACTTCACAGTCGAAAAGGAATCTTTTTGTAATATTTTCAAATAAATCTGGTCTATTTCATGATACACTACTAATATACATGTCCAGGGCCGGTCCAAAGCATGATGCAAGTGATGCACGGCACAGGCACAAATAAAAATATAAATTAAGACGGGGGCGATTTCTTGAATATATTCCAAGTTTCAAAATTGTAATGTCGACAAAATATGAATAAAATTTAGAAATAAACAATTTAGTTGGTGCTTTGTTACACTTTCTGCCGCTTACTTTTATGGCATCTTCTTGTAACTCTAGGCGAGGGTGATATTGGTCAACGAAAGAAGAGTATCCCTAAAGTTATAAATTCATAAAAAAGCACAATACGCCATGTTGCCCTTTGCCTTAGTTACGAGACGAGTAGGTACTAATTCTGGGTAAGAAAATCGGGCAATTCAAATTTACTACTAAAACTCCACTTTACGACCACATTGTTAATAATTTATTATTTATTATGACAATAAACATGTTTGCGGTGTGTAATATACTAGGTGCAATTATTACTTGTGTATTTTCTATGTTAATTAATTAAAATATATTTTATAAGTGGTTCTCCATATAGATTTTTACTACCCGAAAATTAACTATTATTTTCTTTAAAAATATTGGGAGAGGGGCGCCGTCGTACGGCTCTGTACATGTCAACGTTAATCCCTTAAAACCTATTTTCAGAAAAGAAACTGACCAGCGTTCTTAAAATTAATCATCCACCTAATAATGTTCCAAATAAGTTGAAGACCCGTATCAGATTTTAGTTCGTAAAAGATCAACAGAAACGCATAAAGCATTCAAGGGTGTCTAATATTTCACTTTTTTACGTTTTAAACGTAACTTCCAACACTAGTGTAAGGAATCACGAGGGGAGAACGAATCAGGACTTCTTCCACTGCAGAGAGATAAATATACCACTCTCAATATTTAAATATAATCGAAATATAAAAATAACAAAAAATATAAAGTAATTACATTAATTCCAAGTTGGTCTGATGGCCCTTTTCCTTGGCGGCTCCTCCCTCGCGCTCCTATCATAGAAAACCCATTGTGAGTATAACACACCCCATTTTAACTAGAATAGTAATTCGATTTAACTGACTGAAGCTAAAAACAACAGCCGACTACTGCTGCAGTACTAATTGTTAGTACATAAATCATGGATAAAAATCTTTCTCAATAGACTCCCTATCTACAATTACTTCGAACTGACTATCACTAACATGATAGCCGACTACTGCTTCAAGGATGGAAACATCCATAACAACAATCCTCAGTAGCCTCCCTAACTATAATTACTTTCGAACTGACTATCACTAACATGATAGCCGACTACTACTTCAAAAGGATGGAAACATCCATAACAACAACCCTCAGTAGTCTCCCTAACTACAATTAGAGACGGTGCGTAAAACACACGTCCACCACAGCTTCTCGGATAAATAAATAATGGACCGCAGTCCCTGCAGCACAAAGTGCATCTGTGGCGCCCCTATTACTGATCAATAAGACCTATTATCATCTCACATTATCTACCAATTCTGTAAGTAAAACAGCAACTCGGATTATCTCTAATTAAAAGTAACTATAAATAAACGACACGTCTCTCTCTCTCTCTCTCTCTCTCTCTCTCTCTCTCTCTCTCTCTCTCTCTCTCTCTCTCTCTCTCTCTCTCTCTCTCTCTCTCTCTCTCTCTCTCTCTCTCTCTCTCTCTCTCTCTCTCTCTCTCTCTCTCTCTCTCTCTCTCTCTCTCTCTCTCTCTCTCTCTCTCTCTCTCTCTCTCTCTCTCTCTCTCTCTCTCTCTCTCTCTCTCTCTCTCTCTCTCTCTCTCTCTCTCTCTCTCTCTCTCTCTCTCTCTCTCTCTCTCTCTCTCTCTCTCTCTCTCTCTCTCTCTCTCTCTCTCTCTCTCTCTCTCTCTCTCTCTCTCTCTCTCTCTCTCTCTCTCTCTCTCTCTCTCTCTCTCTCTCTCTCTCTCTCTCTCTCTCTCTCCTGACCCACAAGAATATTTAAGAAAATAAACGATCGTGCCGAACTTAAGCTGAATAAACCGCTCTGTTCAAGCATTCGTCATCCTTCTGCACCAATCCTCGCATACACCGATTTATTTCTATAATTAGGTACTAATAATAATGCTTTGTATATATATTCCCTTACAATTGTTTCGTATGCATCAGTTTCTCTGTTATTTGTGACCGATCTTAACAATTTTAAATTTTCAATGTTAATTTTGTGTCCTGTTCTTATCATATGTAGGGCGACACTTGATTTTTCTTCTCTATTGTATCTAAAATGAGCGATATGTTCTTTAAATCTGGTTTTAATGGATCTCTTGGTCTGTCCAACATATGATAAATTACAAATGTTACAGCTTATTTCGTAAATTCCAGAGTTCTCAAGCTTGTCCAATTTATCTTTAGCATTACCCAAATTATTGCGGATACTGTTATTGGCTGTGTACACTACTTTTGCCTTGTTTTCTTTTAGAACTTTATTAATTTTATTGGTGATATTTGGGTAAAATAGGCAAATTAATTGGTTCCCAATTTAGTTAATAATGTATTGAAAAAAGTTAACAGAAAATTAATCTCTGTTTAATCTGTTTATACAAATAATCCATTTTCGGAAGATTACTTTTAAAAATAGAAACGTTGAATAGAAACAACATATAGAATCGATTGGATTAATATCGATATCATGAAAACGTCGAAAACGAAACATCAATAGCAAAATATTCGATGCCTATCATGTCAAATTTGACAACGAAAACATCATGACACTATAACTAAAGAAGATAAACTCACCTGCTGGTCGAATTTCATACCCGTTGTGCGCATCGTAAACCTGACGTCAGCTGGTGACAGAAATACTGCCAGCCGGCATGGAAAAGCATTATTTAGAGTTGTTTTTATTAATATTCGGTATCTTCTAGCCATCTTTTAGTGTGCTTTAATACCTAATTATATTTTTCATTAATATAATAATATATATATTCTCTTTATGAATTAATTTCCGTTTTAGAATCCATAATAAAGTAATAACTAATAAGCTGAATTCTTTTTTAGTTTGTTATTGCTTAAAATATGAATAATTATTTTGAAAACTAAATATTTAAATTCAAAATTGAAAAGAGAAGACTGACTTACATATACATGTAACAAACAGAAAAAAACCAAGGTTTCTTCATTATCAATAATTATTGTTTTAAACCTGAGCGCAAATAAACCAATCTTGTTAATTTAAAAACAACTAATATATAAATACTTTCTTCGCCAAAAATGTTAAATAAGGAATAGGGACATAAAAATTACCTTTTGGTGTAATAACGGGAATTTATTTTTTTATTAACCACATTAACTATATTTTCAATGTGGAAGTTTATTTCGCGTTATCATGTCAATAATCTGGTAAATTCACATAAAAACAGTTGGAAAAATTGTTTAACGTTTTTAAGGACTTAAAATTAGAAGTATATTTAAAAAAAAAAAAAATTATTTTTACAATTTAAAATACTTTTTATTTTATTTTGGGAAAAAGAAATTGACAATATTTTTTTTTGAAATTTAAAATCTAAATAAATATTTTGAAAAAATTAACGCTAAAATTTTAATATCTTGCTTTAAAATTATATTTTTAAAAACTACAAATATTATTTTGAAATTAAAAATAAATCATTAAAATTTATGTCATTACTTAAACACGAAAAATTAAAAGTATTTTATAGTAAATATAATTTCATAAATAAATGTGCTGAAATCGGCTACATTACCTCTATAATTATTTCTTCACAGATTCTTTACACAAAACTTATGGTTAAAAATATATTGCATACCTACGACCGTTGGCCGTGGATTGCTCTATTGTCGGATAATTGATCAAATAGTTCAAATTTTACTAAAGAAAAACCTATCGTTTTTTAAAGAAAAATTAGACCTAGGAATCTCGAATCCTTTTAACTTTTATACATATTGTAGGTCGAGTTTCTCTTTAGTTCAGTGTAAAAGAGTAAGACATAATTCGTTTTCGTTTTCTTCTTTTTGTTCACAGGAATTGTTTTATACTCTTCGTTCAAATAATTATATATAGCTATATTTTTAAGAGTGGAAAAATAGGGTATTTGAAACTGAGTCTATATTAAAAATAATTTGATGTAAAAAGCATTAACTCGGAATAATAAAAAAGGAAATAATCGCAGATCTCTAGTTCGAGAGTCCTGTTCTTGATTATTGCGTAAACCCGTAAACTATGACTGGTGAAAAACTTATATTACTATTTTTAAAGCTATATTTAGGTTTGCTTAAAGTTTATTGATTAAGAACTGCATAGTTCAATTAACTGCATTTGTAGTTGCTAATTTTTGTTACAGATAAGTATATGAAACAATGTGTACTTACTGGTTTCCCTTCTGCACAAATAAGATTCAAAATTATGTTTAATGACTAAAATCTCTGAGAATCGAAATAATCTATTTCTTGATCAAATGTAAATTTAATTGAGCTGTATTTTCAGTTTAGTTTATAAATAAATTCGTATAATTCATTTACTCGTCTAGTTTTCGTATCTAATACAGATTCAAAGAAAATACTACATTTTATTTTATTTCTAAAATGTTCCTGAAAAGGTTGCCTAAGAGTAAACTTAATAGACTTCGAAAGTTGTACCGTTTATTTGCTTATAAAAATTATAGAATTCAACTAAGATCACTTAACGCCATATGCCGCTGTGTTCTGATGCAGAAATTTGTCTCCCTGTGACGTCAGACGTGCGAGAAAGAGATGCCCTTATCTCATGCGCGTGAGTTTATCTTCTTTAGTTATAGTGTCATGGAAAACATAACCTGAAAACCAACTACGGTATACAGTTTGGAAATTAAAAGTAAGACAACATAAAACACTTTCTCGAAGCAGTTGAAACTGCTTTGTGGAAAATATGAGTTTAACTGGGCGAGGCCGTTCCAGTATATTAGATAAACCGCTGAGTAGAGGAAAAGGGGAGGTGTCGCTGAGCTGTTTTGCACTTTTATTTTCAGAAGTTGTGCAGTATTGTCAAAATAAATCACACACGGTTCCAGAATTGCAAACAAGGTAGAAATGCGGCTAGGGCTGTTGAATGCATTAACCGTTTTGCTAAATAATTGACATTAATAGAGTAATAGTATGAACTTTTTGTTAAAGGTTGCACGATTTGGGTCAGAGGGTAGGTACAAAATTAATAGATTTGTACATTGTTCGAGAAAGAAATGGTAAAAGGGAAATTAAACTGTTGAATATTCTGTTGTTTGTTAAGTCGACTTTGTGGAAGGTATGACGACAATAACGTATTGAAATTAAGTTTTACGTTTATCACATTTTAGGCGTTATTTGGTAAAGAAGCCGATAAGTTGGAACATTCCAATGATGATGAAAGCACTTACTACTTGATGGAAAAAGAACCTCTGGTTAATAGATACATTTCAGTACCGCGTGATAAAAGCAGTTTAAATTGTGCTGTTTTTATAGCTGGTATTATAGAGGCTATTTTGACAGGAACCGGATTCGTAAGTTGACTTGACTGTTGTGAGTTGTATTTTATTACGTATTTTTTTCTCAGCCGGCAAAAGTAACAGCTCACTGGCACAAGGGGACCACATATATGGTTAAATTTGAGGATTCTGTTATTGCAAGAGATAAACATTTGGAAGAGAGATAAATGATTTATTTTAATTATTTAGTAGAACTGATTAAGATAAAAATAGAAAGTTTTTTTTAATGAATTTTATTTCATGTACAACTTCAATACTATGTATTGGCTTAAAATGGTGTGGCAATCTACTTATATTTTCACAAATAATCATGTGGTTTTATTAGTGACTATCAACTGTCTCCTTCTGATGGACAATGTCTCAGCTCCAGCCTACAACGTGATATAATTGAGTTGTACAAAATGTTATAAATAAATCATGCTATGCAGTTTTAGTTAGACTAGAAAAGGAATTTTAATTTTGGATTTATTTCGAAACGTGTTAAATGAATCAATTTTTTTTCTTTCGATATTTTTTCACAATTTCTTTTCAAATTTTCGCTTTTACTTTTAGTTGTAAAATTTCTACTTAGACATTTTTAGTCGTTAATAAAGTTTAATAGTTATTAACTGCAACTTTACCGAAAATTTCCACCTTTTTAAAAATTTGACTAATATTCTATTTTTTTTTTCAAAATTTCAATTGTTTTTTAATTTAGCATTTTGTAAAATTGTTAGCAAATATTTATCAAAACCTTGTGGAATTTTTAAATTTTGTTGCATTTTTATCGTTAATAAAGTTTAATAGTTATGAATATTAAAGAATTCCACGAAGTAAGAGTTGGAAATGTCAAAATTGTTGAGTTTTTGAGTGATGGATTTTCGATTTTAATTCAAAATTTATAATTTTGACTTTTCCATCACAATTTCGGCTTTTTTATCGTAATTTCGTCTTTATTCAAAATCTCGGTTTTTTTTAATGTTTGACTTTTTAAAATTTCAATTTTATCCAGAAAAACTTAAAATTTTGAGTCTGTAAATTTAAACTTATTTGATTTCGACCTTCTCAAAATTTTTACTTTTCTAAAATTTCTTCAAAAACTCGACAGTTGATAATATTTAGTTGAATGTTTTCCAAAGTTTGTTTTTATTTCAAAATTTCGACTTCTTGGCGAAATTTGGACTTTTTTAAGGATTAAGAATTTTTCAAAATTTCGTTTTTTCTCAAAATTTCGACTTTTTACCAATTTTTTAAGGTTCGACTTTTCGAAAGATTTTTTTTCAATGTCGACATTTTTTCAAAATTTCCATACTTTGCAAATTCTTATTCATTCCGAAAATATAATAGATTTATTGAGTAATTAACAGTACCCAAAAGGGCAGATACAACTCGCAGTTGATTAAAACCAAGTTGAATTTTCTCCAAATTTCGATTTTATTTCAAAATTTCGATGTTTTTGTCATAATTTTATCCGAGGTCAAGATTTTGATTTTTGTTTTAATGTTCGACTTTTCAAAATTTCAACTTTATCCAAAAAAACTTTTTAAGATGTATCTTTGCAAATTTCAACTTTTCTGATAATTTCGACTCTCAAAATGTTTACCTTTCGAAAATTTCTTTGAAAACCTGACAGTTGATAATATCAAGTTGAATTTTTTTTAAATTTCGAATTTGTTTCAAAAGTTTGACTTCTTGTTAAAATTTGGACTTTTTTAAGGATTAAGACTTTTTTTGAAAAATTCGATTTTTCTGAAAATTTCGATTTTTTTCAAAATTTCGACTTTTCTCCAGTTTTTTTAAGATTAATATTTCTGAAGATATTTTTTTAAATGTCGACATTTTTTTCTAAATTTCCATACTTTGAAAACTCGACGAATTTTCGAATTGTTTATTAAGTTTCATTATTTTCAAATTTCATTACTTTAAAAAATATAACTTTTATTAAAAATTTTAATTAATAATTACGTTAATTTTTTTTTAATTTCTATAATTTTTCAAAATTTCGACTTTTTCTGCAAACTTTCTATTTCTTTAAATTGACACATTTTTTTGAATATTGATCTTTTTGAAATTTTCCACTTTTTTGCAGTACTTTGATTTTTTTCTGAAAATTTAGCCATTTTTTAATTTTTGAATGTTTTTCAAAAGCTCTACGTTTTTTTCAACATTCGACTTGTTTTGAAAATCTTGACCATTTTTGAATATTTTTTTGAAAATTTCTATTAAAAATTTCGACTGTTCTAAAGACGTTCGACTTGTGCTTCAAAATTTTAACTATTCATCAACTTTTTCCAAGACTCAAACTTTTCAAAATTTTGTTTTTGTTAAATGTCGACTTTTCTGATAATATTGGCTCTTTTTCGGTTTCTAAAATGTGGGCTTTTACTGAAAATTTAACTGAATATTTTCCAATTTTTGGAATTTTCATTATTTTTCAAAATTTCAAGATTTTTGAAGATTTCGAATTTTTTTCGCATTCCCGAATTTTCTTAAATATATCCAATTTTCAAAATTATGAGTTTATTTTTTCAATTTAGACATATTTTCGACTTTTTTTTTAAATTTTCTGCCATTTCAAAGGTTTGACTTTTGAAAATTTGAAAATATTTGAAAAGTTTACCTTAGTATCTGTCAGAAGCTATCGAAACGCATTTTAGCAACTGTTGTTGTGTTTTTTAATTTTTCTTGGTTTTAAGGGACAAGATTTGTATTTCTGTTATTTTCAAAATGTCAACTTTATTTGAAAGTTTCGACTATTTTAAAAAAGTTTGAATTTTTCTAAAAACTTTAAAACGTGGACATATTTTTGAAAGTTTCGACCCTTTTTGGGAAAATTTTGAAAAGTTCGACATGTCTGTAAACTTTATTTATTTATTTTTTCAAAGTTTTCAATCAAATGATCGACTTTTCAAAAAACTTCTAATTAATGTTTACCATTGAAAACCTCGCCCTTTTGCAATTACTTTTTCAAAATTTGAACCTTTTTTGAAAGTTTTAAATTTTCTGATAACTTTGATTGCCCTTCAATGTTTAGACCTTTCAAAAATTTGAGCTTTTTTGAACACTTGACTGACTTCAGTTACTTTTACATCTCAATGTTTTTTCGAAGTTTCTGAGAATTTCACCTTTTTTCGAATTCTCAAAATTACTCAAAATATCGTCTTTTTCAAAATGTTGACTTTTATTAAAAATTCGACTTTCTGTGAAAAATTCGACAGTTTTCTAAATTTTGACAATTTTTAAAACTAACTCTTTTTGTAAATTTCGATTTTTCCGTTTACTTTGGATTTTCTTCAATATTTAGACTTTTAGCAAATGAAAGCTTTTTTTTTAAAATTTGGGGTGAACATTCTTCATGTTTTAAAATTTTGATATTTTTCCAAAATTTTGATTGTTTTTAGAATTTTCCAAAATTTTGCCTTTTTTTTTAAAGAAATTTGAAAATTATTCCTTTTTTCCTAGTTTTTGAAATTTTTGTAAATGGCGACTAAAAAAAATTTGAATTTTTTCAAAATATCGAACTCTTGAAAATATGAACTTTTTTTTTGTAAATTTTATTTTCTATAAAAAATTCGACCTTTTTCGAAATTACGCCTTTTTCAAAAATTTTGATTTATTTGGTCATTTTAAATTTCTATGAAAATTTCAATCTTTTGCTAATATGATTATTGCTTTTTGAAAATTTTGAATACAAAATTTTCGATTTCTTCCGAAGGGGGTAAAATATGCTTAATATTCGAAAATTTTCAAAAAACTTAAAAATTTCAACTTTTTTCAAAATTTTGAACATTTTTTTGAAGAAGGGGGTAAAATATGCTTAATTTTGAAGAATAAGTATTAAAAACTTTGAAAACAAAATGAAATTTTCAAAAAAGAAAATTTTCACCCTCTTTCAAAATTTTCAAAGAAGGGATAAAATATGCCTAATTTTCGAAAACATGTTCAAAATTTTGAAACAACTTGAAATTTTCAGTCAAAATTTTCACTTTTTTTCTCAAATTTTTTAACATTTTTTGAAGAAGGGAGTAAAATATGCTTAATTTTCGAAAAATTTTCAAAATTGTGAAAAAATTTGAAATTTTCAAAAATCTTAAAATATTTAACTATTTAAAATTTTGAAAATTTTTTGAAGAAGACTGTAAAATATGCTTAATTTTCGAAAAATGTTCAATATTTTGAAGTTTTCTCCGAAAAATGTGCAATTATTTTTTCAAGAGTCGAAAATTTTGACTTATTTGAAAGTTTCAAATTGCTTTAAAATCTGAAGTTTTTCGAAAATTAGGCAATTTTAATCCTTCTTCGAAAAATGTTTCAAATTTTGAAAAAAAGTTAAAAATTTTGACTTTTTTGAAAATTTCAAATTGTTTTAAAATTGTCACCATTTTTTGAAAATTAGGCATATTTGAACCCATTTCTTCCGAAAATGTTGAAAATTTTGAAAAAAGTTGAAAATTTAAGCTTTTTTTGAAAATTTCAACCTCTTTTAAAATCTAGCACATTTTCAACTTTTTTAAAAAAAAGTTGAACATTTTTCGAAGAACAGTTAACATATGTTTAATTTTCGAAAAATGCTTAAAATTTCGAAAAAAGTTGAAATTTTCAAAAAAGTTATTATTTTCAACTTTTTTAAAAATTTTGAACAATTTTCGAAAATTAAACACATTTTATTTACCTCGGCATGAAATTTTAAAAACGCCGAGATCGGGAGACCAACGATAATTTTAAACAAATCAAGGACAAGGAAGAGAAAGAAAGAGTTACCATTAATTTACAAATAGATTGAGAATCTAGTACTTCCAGCAGAACTAGTTCCAAACAAATCAACAATAAAATAACTATTTTGATTTCAATACGTTTTATTTGTTTTTTACATCGAAACAAAACCGAAATCACTTTAGTTTGATTTCTAAGTATTTATAAATTTTGATATTTTATTTTGACATACTACATTAGCCTTCTTAGTTATATGTAAGGATATGAAGCATCGGAGGCAATTCCGCACATATTATTCTTATTCCTCCCCATTCTAACATAACCAACTTCTCCCCAGGACTCCCCCCAAGAATTCTTAACAATCCAGTAATCCGCGGTATTCTCCGAGCCATATCCAACTACCAAAACGCCGTGGTTTAAATCATCGGCCGAGCATTCATCACTGACGTAAATTCCGGATGCGTAAAGTTGCAAATAAGAAGCGTCGATAGCAACAGAAACAGGACCAGCTTCCGAGACGGCTTTTTGCAGATCGACTTCGTCTTCCTTTTTTATTTCAACGTATCCAGAAATTTTAGTAACACTCTTCGCAGGATCGAAAAGGCATTCGCCGCTGGCCGCACTGTATGGATAATCTGCTTCACTCTCTATTCCATTCTTTCTGACGTATTCAAAGGCTGCTTCCATGTAACCCCCACCACATCCAAAACTGCCATCACAACAGTCAACCAAGTTCTGTTCACTCAACGAAACCAACTTTCCGCTTGTCAGGGCATATTGACCTTCTATGGAACCAGTCTGAAAATAAAAGATGTCATTTACAAAGTGTACTTTTTAGAATTGAATTTGAAGGAATTTTCTGAAATAATTTCAGGATTTTCAATATCTCGCTTGTTATTAATTTTTGAAGTAAAAACTTTTTTAGGTGAGATGAGCGACCTTCGAACTTTTGGTTTCGCGTCACCATAACGCGTTATTAACATGCTCTAAATTAACAGTATATTATATCGTTGGCGTTATTTCCTAGTTTTGAAGTTTTCACTTCTGTAGGTAGTCTCCAATACTGCTTAAATTTTTTTGAAATTGCGGCATAATTTCAGTAATCCGGCACGTCGCTAGTCCGAATTTCATTTTTCGAAATTTCGAATTTTGAAATTGACACCAGATTACCGAACGTTTCGGACTAGCAAGGTGCCGGATTACCGAGATTAGACCGTAATTGAAAATATGAAAGATTTTAACAAAATTGCAGTTTTTTCCAAATTACGTTCTTATCTTTGTAATCCGGCCCGTCGCTGATCCAAATATCGTTTTACAACCTCGCGTGTTTTTCAAAATTTTAACTTTTGAAATTTCCACCAGATTACCGAATGTTTCGGACTAGCGAGATGCCGGATTACCGAAATTAGACCGTTATTCGAATATGTGGAAGGAGATTTCAACAAAACTGTAATTTTTTTGGAATTAGGGCGTTATCTCGGTAATCCTGCAGGTCGCTAGTCTGAAACACCTTTTAATCAGACGTTAATTGCATTCGGATCTACTGAAATATCTGAAATTTTGGGTTCTTTTCTCATTTCGAGTTTCTACAAAAGGTCTAGCCGTACTTCCTTAGTGAAATTGCCCCCACCGAGGAACCTGTATCGTGATCTATCTCATAATTTATAGGATCACATTAGTAATCACTATGTGTAAATTTCCCCCCTCCATCTTCGGTTACTAAGAACATAATTTAAAAAAAACCTCCTTGAGGCACCTTTTTTCTAAGCGCCATATTTATTAAACTATTAAAGGTAGCAAATCAAAAAAAAACTGATGGTGATGCAGGCGCGGATCCAGAAAGGTTTTTCGGGGGGGTGGGGAGGACTTTCATTCCCACACAACCCCCGCAAGGCCATGTGAGATTTTCAGTTCAAAATTAAATATAAAAAAAATAATTTTTATAGGAAACCAAGATCAAAATTCAACTATCATGTTGCATTATTTGCGACTAAAAATATAGTTGCGTTTCTAGTAGAAACGGAAAACAAAATATAATTTTTATTTCAAACTGAAAATTGTCAAGTATATACCATATAACACAAATAAAACTACAAAACTACGCAACTAAAAGGTTAACATAATAAAACAAAAACCATAAAATTCAATATTGTTAAATTGCATGTTTATAATCGAAATCTTAGCAAAAAATTAAAACCTGGAATTGTGTGCTTGAATTATTTGGAATTAGGAAATTATGAAATAAATAATAATAAAGTAAATTTAAAAAATGGTCAAAATTTCGAAAAAGAAACTCTTAATTTGTAGCAGAAAAAGAGTAAAGAATTTGAAATTTCGAGATCAATGTTAAAATTTCGAATTTAAAATCGAAATAGTACAAAAGTAATAAAAACTTGGTCTGTCAATTTTGAGAAAATGATATAGTTTAAAAAATCTATAATTCACAAAAAGAATTTTTTCTGTAAATTAAAAAAAAAATAATTTCATAACATACCCATTCATTTTTGTATTTTTGCAAAGCTCCTCTTCCCTTTTATTTACTTATAAAATTTTGCTGGCCAAATATTTTTTTATCTAAGTCAAACATTGTGAAAAAAACAAATAAAACCAATAATACACACACAAAACTAAACGTAAATGTTTTTTTTTTATTTTAAAACTATGGCACTGTATAGAATATATGAATAGGGAAGAAAAACTAAAAGACTGACTGAAAAAAAACAATGTGCAATTTGAGATAAAATTTTGCTTTGATTTGGTTTTGGCTGTTTGGTAAATTCTGGGAAGTCTTGTAAGCGATAATTACACAGCCTAGCATCACAAGGTATTTATTTTGAGGCGTCACAGCATCAGATTACATTCCTAAATAAGAAAATCACTGTTACAAAGCACAAAGCCCATAAAATCAATTCGATTATTTATTAGAAGAATTTCTGTGAGGCGATAATCCATGTATTAACAAACAGCCTCGGTTCTGTTATGGAGTTTAAAGCAGACCTCAAAAAATGTATGTAACGAAACCCAGAGAGCAAAAAATTAGTCATTTTAAATTACATTTTATCAATATTCGAATATCATTATGAATGGCATTGTTTATACTTTTTTTTTTAATTTCAATTATTAGCTCCATGTATATGTCATACAGTTTGCATTTGCACATATACTAAGGCAGCGGGCTTAAATTAATTATTTAAATTAATTATAAATCGATTTAAGAATAACGTTTTTTAATACTCCAAGAGGGTTTCCGGCGCCAAAAACCCCCGTGGGAATTAAAAAAATAATAATAAAAAATAAAAATAAAAGTGTAAACTTGTAACTTTGAGAAAAGTATCGAAATTTCTTGCAAATTCATAAAATACATTTAAAAATGGGTCGAAATATTGACATTAAAATTTTGAAAAGTACAACAAACAAATTTCCTAAAAAACTGACCTTTAGTATTTGAAATTAAAATGTTAAGGCAAAAAGTTGAAATTGGAATTAAAAAAACTAAAAGAAAGTTAATTTCTAAACTGTCATCAATTGTGTTGTAGAAGAGACCAGCTAAATTTTTTCTGCAGTTTGGGTGTTCTTCTGAGGAACGTATTCAAACCAGAATGTTTCAGGTAATCAGTACTTTGGGAAAACATATCTTTTAATTTGTTCAATTACCTGTTTCTTTTCTCTATTTTGATGATTTACTTTGCCTTACGATCCGGGCTCTAACCTCTAGTAATTGATGTAATCGTTTAGATATCGATAAACATCTTAATGATAAATGTACTTTTATAAAATTTTCGCTTTTTTGCATTTGGACTTTTTTATCGAAATATTTCTTTTCTTTTCCAAAAATTTCGAGTTTAAGACAAAACTTTTATATTCTATTGTAAGGGACTAAAGCAGTGGAGTCTTATTTCATTGAAGCACAGTTTCCTGGCAATTTTATTTGCAAATTCGAATTTTTCTGAAAATTTCAATTTTTTCTTCAAAACAAACACTCAAAATTTGTTTTCTTTACTTAAACTTACAAATTTTGACCAAATTTGAACTTTTCTAAAAATGTCGATATTTTTATTTCAAAATTTCGACCTTTTTTGAAAACTTTTTTGTCCTTTTCCAAAATTTTTCAAAAATTGCTAAATTTTCAGAAAAAATTATGCAATTTTTGACCAAATTTGAAGTTTTCTAAAAATGTCGATATTTTTTTTTTTTGAAAACTTTTCTACCTTTTCCAAACTCTTTGACATTTTTCAAAATTCCAACTTTTTTGTAAATTTTTCCTTTCGATTCTGAAAAATTTGACTATTTCTCAAAATAACAAATTTTTTTGAAAATTTCGTTTTGTTCAAAATTTTATTATTTTTGCAACATTTTGATATGATTTGGAAAAATTTAGAATTTCTTTGAAAAAAATTTACAATTTTTGGCCAAAGTTGGAATTTTTTAAATGTCGACTTTTTTTCTCAAAATTTCGACTTTTTTTTTAAGTTTTAGCATGTCTTGAACCTTTTACACTTTCTATGAACATTTTTATTCAAAAAGTTTGGCTTTTTAATAAATGTTTGACTTTTGTGAATAAATTTTTAAAATTTCGGCTTTTTTCAAAATTTGGACTTTTTTGTTATTTTTGGCTTTTCTTCAGTATATTAAGGAATTTTCAAAAGTTTTGAAATTTTGGCCGAAAATATCTCAATTTCTTTTTAAATCTTGACCTTTTATTTTAAATTTGCACTATTTTTAAAAATTTCGCCTTTTTAAAAAATTTCGAAATGCTTTTAAAAATTTCGATACTTCTCCGAATTCTCTAATTATTTGAAAATGTCGACAATTCCAAAATGTTACGATTTTTTCAAAATTTTGACCTATTTTTGAAAATCTTTACTTTCTTTTGGAAATTTGAACTGCTTATAAACATTTCAGACATCTTAAAAATGTCGACTCAATAATCTGAGACTAAAAATTTAAAGTTTTTTTGAAAATTTTCAAAAGTTTTAAAATTTAGTCTTCTTACTGCTGAAAATTTGAAATTTTTTAACACTTCTACTTTAGCTTCAAAATCTTTAAAAATTTTGTATTTTTTTCCGAAATTTCGACATTCTCCAAACTTTTTAGAAGATTTGGACCATATTTTAAAATGTCGACATTTTTTAAAATTGCAATTTTTGTCCTTTTTTTAAAACTTTCCAGTTCCATAGAAGTCCGTAGATAATTTTTTATCAATTTTAATTTCGAAAAGGTTCATTCAGCTGCTACAGTTGTAACTGGACGTGAGACGTTCTGTGTTGTCAACTTTTGGGCGCCGGCTTAACCAAGGGAAAAAAGAGATTTCTATTTTGACACAATTTTTGGAGTGAAAACTTCTTCAGGCAGGTTAGGCACTTTTTTATGATATGATTTTTTTCTTGGGAAGTACGGTCGAAGACAGGGGTTGGCAAATTTTTAAACTAAAGAGTCAGCCGCAATAAAAACATTGATTTCGTGAATTTCAAAGAGCCACAAATTTTTAATTCTGGTTTTACATTTTATTTCAAAATTAAATCAGATAAATCAAACAAAATATGGGATAGAGAGACCCCTCTGACTTATATAGTCAAACGAAAATATATTCAGCCCAAAAGATTATTTCTTATTTCTCAAAATTAGACCTTTACTTCAAATTTTGCCTTTTTTTTTCGCAATTTCGACTTTTTTAAGTCTTCTCTATATTAGACTTCTTTTTTAATATCTATTTTGTTCCTAAAATTAGACTTTTGCCTCAAATCTTTCTTTATTTTCAAAGCTCGACAACTTGTGAAAATGTTTGCTTTTTTCTAATTCGACTTACTGAAAGATTTGACTTATTTCTCAAAAATTCATCTTCTGTCGATTTTTTAATAAAAAAAGTAAAAATTTCACCTAATTGGAGATGTTAAGTAAAGAAGCTTTTAAAGAATTCGACCTTTTTGTCAATGTTGTCTTTTTTCGAAATTTAGATCTATTCGCAAATTTCACTTTTTCCAAAATTACATTTTTTCGACTTTGTTATAAATTGCGGCTTTTTTCTAGAATTTTCTACATTCTTTTTAAAATAAGTCCTTTACCAAATTTCGGCATTTTCCCCAAAATTGACTTTTACTAAACATTTAAGCTTTTATTTATTTTCTGCAAATTTGGACTTGTTACGTAAAATTAGGTTTTTTTTTTTTCGAAATTTCGACTTTTACAATTCGATAGTTTATTGTTTCTGCAAACTGCGATTTTTTCCGACGAAATTGATTGACATATTTTCAAAATGTTTGACTTAATCTCAAAATTCGACTTTCTCTGGGAAATTTTGACCTTCAACATTTCAACCCTTTTTATTGAAATTTCTATATATTTTTTTAAATTTGGCCTTTTCCCATCTTTAGCCATTTTGCCCAAATATTGACTTTTACTTAACATTTAAACGTTTATTTATTTTCTATAAATTGTAAGTCAAAATGTTTGACTTGATCCTAAAATTTGATTTCTTTTTTAAATTTGACCCTTATTTAAAATTCAACATTTTTCTCGAAACTGGAAGTTGTATCAACCTTGTCTTTTCTTTCGAAATTAGTTTACTAATTCGAATTTATCAGAACATTTTGAGTTTTTTTTTATTCCCCTTGTTCTCGAAATCCCAAATTTATTCTCAAAATTTAATTTTCTGTGGAAAAATGCAATTTTTCTTCTTCTCTGAAAAACTTCGGCTTTTGAAAAGTTCGACGATGTTTTTTTTAACCTTTTAATTTTTTACCATTCCTCTTTTCAAAATTTTACAATTTTTCACAAAATCTAAATTTGTCTAAAAATTTCAGGTTTTAAGTTTGTTTGGGTTTCAATCTGTTGTCGAAATTCGAAGTTTTTTTTAATTTAATCTTTTTTGAAAACTTTTGACAAACTCATTTTTTTCGAAATTAAGCCTTTTCTGGAAATTTCAACTTTTATTTCGAACTAAATTCATTCTTTTCCAAATCTCAAAATTTGATTTTTTTCTCAAAATTTGAATTTCTTTGGGAAATTTTGACCTTCTTTTAAAATTTAATACTTTTCTCGAAACCGGAAGTTTTATAGAAATATTCTTTTCTTTCGAAATTATTTTACCATTTTTGCAAAAGTCGATTTATCTGAAAATTTGGAGTTTTTTTCTTAGTTTGTTTTGTTCTCGAAATATCAATTTATTTTCAAAATTCAACTTTCTCTGAAAAATTGCAAATTTTTTAATTACTTCGAAAAAACTTCGACTTCTGAAAAAGTTCGACAATTGTTTTAAGCTTTTAATTTTTTACAATTTCTCTTTTCGAAATTTTTTATTTTGACAAAATTTAAATTTGTCTAAACATTTCAGGTTTTTAAATTTTCTTCTACGAATTTCAGTCTACTGTCAAAATTCGAAGTATTTTTCTGAAATTTTTGCTTTTGACGAGTTCCTTTTTTTTTTGGAATTTTTTGTTTAAAATTAGCTTTTTTTGGACATTTCAATCTTTATTTCGAACGAAATTCATCGATTTTTAAATCTCAAAATTTGATTTTTTTCTTAAAATTTGACATTCTCTGAGAAATTTTGACCATTTTTTAAAATTCAATATTCTTCTCGAAACTGGAAGTCTTATCCACATTTTCTTTTCTTTCGAAATTATTTTACCAATTTTGATAAAATTTAAATTTGTCAGAAAATTAGGATATTTTTTTAATCGTCTTGTTCGTGAAATTTCAAATTTCTTCTCAAAATTTAAATTTCTCTGGAAATTTGCAAATTTGTAGTCGAAATTTGGAACTTTTGTTAAAATTTTGACTTTTTCCTTGAAATTTTTCCACTCCGAAAAACTTCCACTTTTTTTATGCTTCCAGTTTATTTTTACAATTTCTCTTTTTGATATTTTACAGTTTTTCAAAAAACTCAAATGTCTAAAAACTTAGATCAGGGTGTCAATATATTGTCGAAATTCGACGTTTTTTTTTTTACTAAAATTTTACCTTTTTGAGAGCTTTTGATGCATTCATTTCTTCGAAATCTCTTCCCTTTTCTCAAATTTTTCCTAATCTTTTCTTTTTCTTAATTTTTTCGAAGTGTCTTTTACCCAATGTTTTCGAAATATCTTCCCTGTTCTCAAAATTTGGCTTTTTCTGAAAATTTCAGCTTTTATTTCGAACTTTGATATTTGCTGTTTTGTAAATTTATATATTTTTGTTCTCACAAAAGTAATTCTACTTTATTTCACGAAATTTTAAGGCTGTAAAAAATTTACAAATAAAAAAGTAAAAATCATGAGAAAAATATTTTTTTGAAATTTCGATTCCCCAAATTGGCCTTTTTCTAGAAATTTCAAACATGTTTTTAAAATTTTTAATACAAATCAATCAAAAATTTTGCAAAAATACACTTTGAAATCATAATTTTTTGTCGAAATTTCGATTTCTGTAGGTCACTTGTTTAACGAGTACTTATTTTTTGCGTGTCTGTCCGCTCCGACTTTTATTTATTTATTTTTTTAGGAGAATTTAAAGAGCCGCAATTGTCTTTTAAAAGAGCCGCATGCGCCTCGCGAGCTGACCCCTGGTATAATACTTTATGTGCGATTGTGGATAACTTTTTACAAATTTTTGCTTACATATGTTCGGAGCCCCGTATCATGGATACGTCTAATGCGGAGGTAGTTACGCCCCTATTCAGAGAATGAAATTAACAAGTCGAGGAAACTTTGAAATTTGCCGAAAAAAATTAAAGTCCAGGGAAAAATTAAATATTTTTTTAAATTTTGGATACCTAAATAGGGTCATTTTTGAGAAAAAACTGAACATTAAACTTTTTTTAAATCTTGATGTTTTCTGGAATTTCAGTTTTTATCAAATTTGAGAGGGGTCGCCAGAATTTACTGTTTGTAAAGGAATTGGGTATTCAGAAGGTACTCTTCTGGAGCTTGTTTTAAGAAAATCTTGATAAAAGCCAAAAATTCTGCTTTTTGCTTTGGTTTTTGACAGTAAATATTTCTCTCCCTAAAAGAACTGCTTGTTTTGTCTTGCTCTTGGTCACAAATTTCTTGTCTTGTTCTTGTAGCAAGAACAAGAAGAAGATTTACAGAGCCGTGTGGTAAATTTTCTCACTATGATGCAACTCTTCGATATGCCCCCCCATAAAAGTTTTTCTATATTTTTTTTTGTGAAAATCCTAATTTTTTTCAGAATGTCGAACTTTCGTCGAAATTTCGACTTTTTTTGAATATTATTAATTTTATTGTTAAAAATTATGAACTTACGACCTTTTTAAATGTGAACTTACGAAGAAACACTTCGACGTTATTTTTAAAAATATAAATACTTTGAAAACTTTAAATTGTTTGAAAATATTCATTTCATAATTGGGCTTTTTCTGAAAATTTACATTTTTTAATATTTCGTTTTTTTCTCGAAATATTTATTTTGTTGTAAATTTCGATTTTCTGCGAAGAATTTTGCTTATGTGACAATACCAATTTTTTATAAATGTTGACTTTAAACATTTCGATTCTTGAATTTTTGATCTTTTAAAAGTTTTGACTTTTTTAAAATTTTACTTTTTTTTTTAATTTTGCCCTTTTGATCATTTCAAATTTTTTTAAAATTTTGATCTTTAAAATAGGCGATTTTTAAGAGAATGATCTTTTTTCTCAATGTCCATCTTATTTAAAAGATTTGACCTACTTCGTTTGAAAATGTTAAGTTCCGAAACGACTTTTATTCGAAGTTATGACTTTTTGACAAAGCGCGACTTTTTTTAAATGTTTTCACTTTTTTTTTACAAAAGATTCACTCTTTTTTCAAAACATAATTTTTTAAATAAATTTTTTGAATATTTCTATTTTTTAGAAATTTTCAAATTTTTCGAAATATTGTTTGTCCAGATTTCATTTTTTTTTCGAAATTTCGCCTTTTTGAATATTTTGATTCGACATTTTTGAAATTCCATTTTATTTTTAAATTCAACTTGAAAATTTCGAATTTTTTGAAAATGTTGGCACTTCTATTAAAAATTTCAAATTTCACAGTTTCCAGTTTTTTCAACATTTCCATCTTTTTTAAACACGACTTTTTCTTAAATTTTAGATTATTATAAAATATTTGAACTTCGATTTCAACTTTCAATAATTTTAACTTTTGAAAAACTTTACTATGGAAAATTTCGAGCTTATTGAAAATGTTTGCTTATGCTTTTTTGTATACTTTTTTCAAAACTTCTACCCAAAGATTTTTTCTACTTTCTTCAAAATATTGACTTTTTCGAAAAATTCTACTTTTTAAAAAAAATAATAAAAACATTTACTTTTTGTTTCAATTTCGATTTTTTAAAGTTCGAATATTTTAAATTATGACCTCTCAGAATTTTGAGTATTTTTGAACATTTAAAATTTTTTTCAAAATTTTCATTTTCATAGTTTACATTTTGGAGGAATTTTGTCTGTTCTGAAATTTTAATTTATATCTAAGAACTCGACTTGTAAAAATTTCACGTTCCTGTTTAGTAATTTCCACTTTTTTTTTGAATTTGTCGATCGGTTTTCAAAAATTTGATTTGTTCTCTCAATTTTTATTTTACTTGAAGATTTATCTTTTGAAAAAATTTTACTTTTTTGGAAACTTTTGTCCTACTAAAATTTTCTAAAATTATGTATCTTTATGTTTTAAGGAATTTTGTCCGTTTTTATTAACAAAATTTTATTTTTTTTCAAATTTAGTGTTTTTCTTCAAAATGTCACATTTCTCTCCAAATTTTGAAATTTGGTAAGTTATTGGCCATTTTTTATTTGGTCAAAATGTTCACTTTCAACATTTTCTTCTTTTTCATTTCACTTTTATCAAAAATGCCAACTTTTTTGCAATATTTTATTTTTTAAAAATGTCGCTTTTAAACATTTTTTTCTTTTTCATAATTTTGATTTTGATTAAAAATTGCAACCATTTTTCAAATTTTCGACTGCTTCGCAAAATTTAGACTTTTATTTTTGAATGTTATGTGTTATTTTCGAAATTTCGACTTTTGCTCTAAATTTCTAAAAAAATTTAATATTTCGGTTTTTTTAAGTTTGAACCCTTTTTAAAATTTCCTTTTTGGTTTCATAATTTTTAAATTTTTCAAAAGATACTTTTTTAAACTTACTTTTTTCAAAACTTTGACTTTCTCGAAGTTTTTGAATATTCTTTTTTTGCAACCCTTCAACATTTTTCTTATGGAGCCAAAATTTCATTTTCACGTTTCTCCTGAAATTTTGATTGTAAGCTTGAATTTTTGATTTTTTAAAAAAATAATTGTTTTCCGTTTATCTGATCCCGATTTGTCCATCTTTATCTCAACATTTTTAAAGACATTCTTCAGATTTAGATTCTTTTTAAACATTTTTGATATAGACTCAAAAATAATAAGAATTGTAAAATGTTAATTCAAAATTTTGAGAAAAAACGAAAATTTCGAGAAAAAACTCGACTTTTAGTTCTTTTCCTTTTCATAAATGTTAATTTTATCTCAAAATTTTGCTTTTTTCTAACTATTTTTTAGTGAGAACTCAAGTTTTATTTATATTTTGGAATTGTACTTAATTTTTAGCTTAAACTTTTAATATAAATTGTAAAAAGTTCTGAATTAAAAAAAAAAAGAATTAAAACTTGAAGAGGAGCCGCACTCAACTCATCGAAGAGCCGCATTTGCTCACCTTTGACATAGCACGAACAGCGATGTGTAAAAATTTTTAATTATTGAATGGCTCAAATTATATTTTGACTTAGCTTCTTTTGCCGCCCCCTTAAGGTGCCGCCTGATGCAGCTGCCTTTTTGGATCATAGCACGGCACGGTCCTGAAGATTGAGATAAATAACTTAAACAGTAACAATCAAAGATAACAGCAATTCCCAAATTCCTTATCGATATTTTGCTTCACGTTTATCAATGGACCAATAGTATTTCCCCTTGACGTTAATAACTTCTTTATAAAAATTTCGTGAATCTGATATAAATTTAAACAGGCGCAAAAGCTGACAAAAAATACTACACAACCGTCGATTTCGAACGATTTTTATGAAACGTACGTTTCCTTTACCTTATGGCCGCCAATACTTAATGGACGCACGGTATAGAGATTTATAAGCATTAAAAAACTTGTAAAAAAGTTGAAAAACTTGTAAAAAAGTTTAAAACAATGCAAAAGGTAACTCACCGCGCTGAAACTCCAACATGAACCGCACTCCCCCTGATTCTTTACAGGAGTAACGATTCCTTTCTTCCTCCAATCCACTTCATCTGCCACCGATGATAAGGATGATCTAAATATCTTATCGGTTGGCTTCTTCGGCTGCGGATATTTTTTCAAGTAATCGACGAACTCTTTATGGGTGAGATCAGCGAAGTGATTGACTCCTAACTTATAACTTTTCAAACCTTGTTCAAAGAGCTTATTGTGTGCTTCAATAATTTTCAGGTTTTCTTGGAAAATCCCGAAACGGATCCTGTTCTCAAGAGCAGATCTATAATCTTTGTTGTATGTAACCTGTTTTCGACAGAATTCGGTTAAAACAATTCGATTTTAACGTGCAATTACCTTAAATTCCGACCACTGAGTGACAGCTTCGTTGTGACTAAAAGCTTGTGCACCAAATGCAAGAACTGCAAAAATTATTAGTTTCATTGCAACAGTTTTTCGAAATAGACTGTTTTTAACTTTCGTAACAAGGCCAATCGTAAAATATGAGTTGTGAGTAGTTTCGGTTTGTTTTTATATAAATTTGTTACAAATATCGTTCAATTTTTGTTCACATGATTTCCAGGAAATATAAATTAAATGTTATCATTTAATCGATAAATTAATTCTAAGATTATTTTAACAAAAAATTTTGTCTGAAACATCAATCAGGTCCGATTATGTTTATCTAATTAACATTCACAAATACTAAACAAACAATATAGTTGTAAGCAACTCACAATTAAACACTGTGGACCTTTTAGCAAAAAATTCTTTTTGTGTATTTCAATTTATTATTTTTAACTACTTCTTCCTCCTTCATTGTTTCCTTTCCTTGTTTTGCATTGCTGACGAGCTCAAATGAGAGCGAAACATCGATATCCAATGCGACAATCTTTTTATACGTTTTTACATTTTTTATATTTCCATAATTTACTTTAAAAAACGTTTTATGTCCAATTTTGATTTTCTATATTTTTTTTCCATATTCTGTGTAAAATAAATGTATTTTTCTCAACTATCATGAGATAACGTTTTAAGAATTTAAGATATCATGTAGTCATAGTCAAATTTTGTGTGAAAAATGGAATCAAGTGCTCCAAAACGGCGTACGGTGAGTCTGCTCTAAGTAAAAAAATGTTTACAAGTGGTACAAACTCTTCCAAGATGGCCGAAAAGAAGCCGACGACGAACCTCGCTCTGGAGGCCCCAGCACATCAACAACAGAAGATATTGTCGAAGAAAATTGTTTTTGAAAATCGTCGAATTACCATAAGTGAAGTTGCTGAGAATGTTGGCATAGTAGTCGGCTTGTGCCATGCAGTTTTTTCGGATGTTTTGAGCATGAGACATGTGTCAGCGAAGTTTGCTCCGGACTTCTGAATGTTGATCAGAAGAACTCTCGCATAAACATCGTTCAGGAGCTTTTGAATGACGTCAGTCATGATCCTGTTTTGCTCAAAAGGGTCATAACTCGTAGGTATATGGTTATGACGTCGAAACCAAAGCCCAATCGTCCCAATGGAAGCACCCAGGAGAGCCAAGACCGAAAAAAGCATGCCAAGTCCGATCAAATCTCAAAATTTTGCTCGGTGTTTTTTTCGATTACCATGGCGTAGTGCATCAGGAATATTTACCTCAAGGTCGTACGGAATTGTGGAAAAATAATTCATGGCTTTTGCATCACGATAATGCACCTGCTCATTCGTCGTTGCTTGTGAGAGGTTGTTTGGCCAAAAACAACACGACAATCATGCCTCAGCCACCATATTCACCGGATTTGGTCCCCTGAGAATTTTTTTGTTTCCAAAACTTAAAAGACCTATGAAAGGACGGAGATTTGCAACGATTGATGAAATAAAAACTGCATCGCTAGAGGAGCTCAAGGCTATACCAACAAATGCTTATGAGAAGTGCTTTGAAGATTGGAAAAAGCTTTGGCACAAGCTTATTTTACATCAGCAACAATAATTATTGCATTTTATCTGAGGGGGGTTACTTTGAAGGAGGCAGTATAAATGTTGATAAATAAATAAATAAATATATTTTCATAAAAGTATAAAATCGCCTTACTTTTTGAACATACTTCGTATTTCAAAATTTCAACGTTTTTATCAATATGAAAATATTATATAATTAAAATTTTGAAAAAGATCAAAACTTTTTACAAAATCTCGACCTTTTTTAAATGTTCACGTTTTTTCAACATTTCCACCTTATCCAAAATTTCGACATTTTTTAAATTTTAGGTTTTCAACATTTTGTCTTTTTTTAAAACTAACCTTTCTGACGATCATGATTTATTGGAAATTTTAGTTTTCAAAAATTTCAGATGTTTTCGTTTAAAATTTTAGATTTTTTCAACATTTCGACTCTTTTGAAAACTAAGATTTCTGACAATTTCGACTTTTCAAAATATTGATTTTCAAAAATTTCAGATTTTTTCGAAAACGTAACAATGAAAAATATTGATTAGGTCAAATTTTTTAAAAGGTATTTTTTTTGAAAATGTTAATTTTATACAAAATTTAGACTTTTTTTTTCAAAATCACGATTTCGTATAAAAAATAGGGCTTGTTTAAAGACTTGTTTTATATCTCAAAGTTTCAACTTTTTTCAAAATTTTTCCCCTTTTTGGAAAGTTCAACTATTTTTAAGTTTCGACTTTTCCAAAAACATATATTTTCTCAAAATATCCACTTTTTAAATGTTAGATTGTTTTTTCAAAAACTTAGTTTTTTATTGGATTCTCGTTATTTTTTTAAATTTTCAATTTTTGAGTTTTATTACTTTTTTAAAAATTGTGTTTTGTGAAGGCTGGTTCTTTAAAATAAATTCAACCTTTTTAAATTTTTTAGTTTTTTCCAAGTTTTCACCCTATTTTCAAAATTCAAAAATGTCGACTGTGTATTTTCCAAAATTTCAACTTTTTTGAAAACTGTCGATTTCTTTTTAAATTTCATTTTTCTTTAAAATTTCAATTATATTTGAAAATTTTGATTTTTTTTCAATTAAGGCGTTTTTTAGTAGACTTTTTTGACATTTACGAATATTTCGGAAAATTTCAACTTTGAAACTTTTTTAATATCTTTAAATCAATTTGAAAATTTCAATCTTTTTTAAAATTTGGATATTTTTCATTACATATTCTATTCTTTCAATATTTTATTTTATTTTTTCAAGTTCCAATTAACAGATTCGGCTTTTCAGAAAAATATTTTGCCAAAATAACCTCCTTTTGGTTTTTTTGGAGGAATGGACCGGTCCTTGGTTATCTTCAAAAATTGAAATACAAATTTTGTCCCCTGAAACCAAGAAAGATTAAAAAATACAACAAAGGTTGCTCTAAACCTTTGTTGTGTTTTTTAATCTTTTTTGGTTTCAGGCGACAAGATTTGTGTTTCAATTCTTTTTAATAATCTTTGCTTTTTCAATGTTTCTACTTTTTTTTACTTTTTGAAACTAAAAATTTTTTAGTATTTCTAAAAGTCTGGACTTATTAACATTTGGACTTATTTCCAAAAGTTTTTGAGATTTCGAATTTATTTCAAAATTTCGCTATTTTTTTCAAATTTAAAATTGTCAGGTCACAACAAAGGTTGCTCTAAACCTTTGTTGTGTGTTTTAATCTTTCTTGGTTTCAGGGGATAAGATTTGTATTTCAATTGTTCTTGATAATCTTTGTTTTTTCAAGATATATGCTTTTTTCTACTTTTTGAAACTAAAGATTTTTAATTTTTCTATCTCCACTTTTTTAAAACTAGGATTTTTTTTGAAAATTTATATTTTTAGAATTTTTTCATACTTCGAATATATTTCAAAATTTCGCAATTTTTGAAAATTTAAAATTATTTTAAAATTGTCTGGTCACAACAAAGATTGCTCTAAACCTTTGTTGTGTTTTTTAATTTTTCTTGGTTTCGGGGAACAAGGTTTGTATTTCAATTCTTTTAGATAATCTTTGCTTTTTCAATAACTATACTTTTTTCTACTTTTTGAAACTGAAGATTTTTAAAATTTGGACTTTTTTTTCGAAAATTTACATTTCCATAAGTTTTTGAGATTTAGAATTTATTTCAAAATTTTGCCAGTTTTTTCAAATTTAAAATTATTTTAAAATTGTCAAGTTTTTCCAAATTTTGATTTTTTAAAAAATTTATTTTCTATTTGGAAATTTGATGGCAAAGGGTTCGTTTAAACTTTATTTGAAAATGTTGCCCGCTCAAAATTTTCAACTTTTTTTAACACTTCAACTTATTTGAAAATCTCTACCCTAAAATTTAAACTTTTTTTTTGAAAAGTTTGACTATTATCCAAAATTTTAAATTGCTTTGAATAATTGGAATTTTTTTGAAAATTTTGCCTTTTTCACATGTTTCTACTTTTTTTTCAAAATTCTTACTCTTTTTTGAAAATCTCGACCCTAAAATTTCGATTTTTTAAAAAATATTTTAACTATTCAAATTTAATTTTTTTGTGAATAATTGGAATTCTTTGAAAATTTTGGCCATTTTCAATTTTTTTGAAAATTTCTTTTTGTTAATAAAATTTCATGGTTTTTCAAAATGGTGACTTTTTTGCAAACTTTCGATTTTTTGGATAAAACTTTTACTTTTTTTGAAATTTCGATGTTTTGACTATTTTGCAAAATTCCGAGTTTTTCCTGATGATTTGGCAATTTCTGGTAAAATTTTGGAGTGTTTTCAGAATGTCGCCTTTTTTGTTTAAATTTCGACTTTTATTTGAAATTATCTATATGTTTTCAAAATTATTGATTTTTAATGAAAAGATTTTGACTTAAAAAAAATAATGGTTTTTTTTTTGAAAAATAAAATTATCCAAAATTTTGACATTTTTAGAGTCTCGACAATTTTTTTCATGTTGACTATTGTCGAATATTTAGATTTCCAAAATGTTAAAATTTTAAAAATGTCAACCTTTTCAATGTTAATATTTTAGAAATTTTATAATAAAGATTTCGCTGAAACTTTTTTTGAAAATTTTGCCTATTTCAAAATTTTCCAATTTCATAAGACTTTTTTTTTCGCCCCTAAAGTTTTCACTTTTTTTTTAAAGTTTTGACTATTATTCAAAATCTTAATTTAAAAAAAAAATCATTTTGTTTTTAAATTTTCATGGGTTTTCAATATTTTGACCTTTTGCAAACCTTTCGATTTTTGTGATAAAACTTTGACCTTTCAAGTTTTGATTTATTTGATTTGACTATTTTGCGAAATTCCGAGTTTCTTTGATGACTGCAGTTTGTGGTCAAATTTGGAGTTTTTTCAAAATGTCGCCTTTTTTGTTTAAATTGTGACTTTTATTTGAAAATAACGATATTTTTTAAAAATTTTTGATTTTTAATAAAAAAATGTTGACTAAAAATGTTAGTTTTTTTTTGAAAATTTAAATTATCCAAAACTTTGACTTTCAAACTCCTGATTTTTTTTTAAATTGAGCATTTTCGAAAATTTAGATTTCCAAAATTTATAATTTTGACATTTTGAATTTATTTCAAAATTTCACTATTTTTTTTTAAATTATTTTCAAAATTGTCAACTTTTTTAGAATTTTGTTTTTTTTGTAAATGTATTTTCCATTTAAAAATTTGACGGTAAAAGGTTTGTTTAAACATCTTTTGAAAATTTTCCCTACTTTTTAAAAATTTCACATTATTTGAAAATCTCTAATTTCTAAATTTTAAATTTCTTTGAATAATTTAAATTTTTTGAAAATTTTGCCCTTTTCAAAATTTTCTACTTTTCTTTTAAATTCCAACTCTTTTTTTCAGAACCTCGACTCTAAAATTTCGATTTTTTTTAAAGAAAATTTTACTATTCAAATTTAAATTTTGTGTGAATAATTGGAATTTTTTGAAAATTTTGCCCATTTTCAGTTTTTTTGAAAATTCTTTTTGCTTAATAAAATTTCATGGTTTGTCTAAATTTTAACTTTTTTCCAAACTTGCGTTTTTTTAAATAAAACTTTGACTTTCTTTGAAATTTCGATTTTTTGATTTGACCATTTTGCAAAATTCTGATTTTTCTGATGATTTGGCAATTTTTGGTAAAATTTGGAGTTTTTTCAAAATGTTGCCCCTTTTGTTTAAATTTCGACTTTTATTTGAAAGTATCGATATTTTTTCAAACTTTTTTATTTTTAATAAAAATACTTTGACTTTGAAATTTTGATTTTCTTGATTTGTTTGACTGTTTTGCAAAATCCGGGTTTTTCTGAAGATTTGCTAATTTCTGGTCAGATTTAGAGTTCTTTCAAAATGTCGAGCTTTTATTTAAATTTCGACTTATTAGTTGAAAATTTCGATATTTTTTCAAAATATTGGATTTTTAGTGAAAAAACTATCACTTAAAAAATGTTTAATTCTTTTTGAAAATTAAAATTATCCAAAATTTTGACCCTTTTAAAATACGGAAATTTTTTTTTAATGTTGACTATTTTTGAATATATAGATTTCCGAAATTTCAAATTTTTAAAAATGTCAATTTTTTCAAGATTAATTTTTTGAAAACTCTATAGTAAAGTAAAGATTTCGCTCAAACTATTTTAGAAAATGTTGCCTTTTTCAAAACTTTCCAATTTCATGAATATTTTTATTTGGACCCTAAAATTTCCACTAATTTTTTTGAAAATTGGCTATTATTCAAAATCTCAAATTTATTTGAAGATTCATTTTGTTTTCAGATTTTCATAGTTTTTCTAATTTTGACTTTTTTGCAAGCTTTCAATTTTCTTTAATAAAACGTAAACTTTTTTTGAAATTTAGATTTTTTGATTTGACTATTTTGCAAAATTCGGAGCCTTTCTGATGATTTGGCAATTTCTGTTCAATTTAGAGTTTTTTCAAAAAGTCGTATTTTTTGTTTAAATTTTGACTTTTATTTGAAAACATCGATAGTTTTTCAAAATTTTTATTTTTTAATGAAAAACGGTGACTTTTGAAAATTTGAATTATTTAAAATTTTGACTTTTAAAGTCTTTATTTAAGCGTTTGATTTGGCTTTTTTTATTTTTCGATCACGAATTATGCTGACTAGTGATTTGAATTAAATTATGATTATTTAGCAAGATAGAAGGGGTCCAAATGGACTCCCATGTAGGCTACCACGCATCCCGAAATGAGTAAAATTTAATATTCTTCATGGTAGACCCTTATTGACCGGAAATATTATGTTTTTTTCAATTTAACATTTCAAACTGGGCCGAAGAAATGTTAAATAAATTGAAAAAAACATAAAATTTAATAGATGAAATTTGGATATAAGAACCCTACATATGGTACATGGTAAATCCTTATACAAGGACGCCATGACCGAAATTTTGTAGGAAATAAATTTGTAAAACGTTATTTTACTGGCTCGTTGAGAAATAAGTCAATTTTATTTACTAGGGGGTAGTTTATTTTTGAATAATACTCTCACGATCGATATTACAAAGTAGGGTAAGAAGCCATCGTGGCAATACCACACATATTGTCTTGATTGCGAGCCATCCTGACATATCCGTTTTCTCCCCAATCGGCGGCCCATGAATTTTTCACAATCCAGTAATCTTGAGAACTTTCAGAACCATAACCGACGGCCAAAACACCGTGATTCAACATAACCGAACTACAATAATCATCGGTGTAAACTCCAGATGAGTAAAACTGTAAATATGTGGCATCGATGGCGACGGATACAGGACCCACTTCAGAAACAGCCGATTGCAAATCGCTTTCGCTTCCTTCGGCAATGTCAACATAGCCAGACAGAGATGTAACACTCTTCGAAGCATCGTATCTGCAGTTGCCATCGACTGCTTCGTAAGGGTAATCGGTCTCGCTCTCGATACCATTGTCCTTGATGTAGTCGAAGGCGCTGTCCATAAGACCACCATTACATCCTTCGTTGCCGTAACTACCGCTGCAATCGACCAAATTTTGTTCGCTCAAAGAAGCAAGATTTCCAGTTTTAATTGCCAATTGTCCCTCGAGTCCACCGGTCTGAAAGTTAAAAAATCAGCTACAACATTGTGAAAAATGTCATACGTACGGCGCTGAAACTCCAGCAAGATCCACAATCTCCCTGATTCTTAACTTCGGTTACAACTCCTTTCGTTCTCCAGTCTACGTCGTCAGCAGCCACCGTACTCGGTTTAAAGAGTTTACCCGCGGGCTTCTTGACCAACGAAAATTTATTCAAAAATTCTAAGAATTCCCGATGAGTGAGGTCAGCGAATTTATTTACTGCCATAGAGTAGGTTTTCTTTCCAGCTTCGAATAGTTTGTTGTGCTCTTCAATTTGCTTCAAATTTTGTTGAAAGATGCCAAAACGAGTGCGATCTTCGAGTGCCGATTTGTATAACTTGTTGTAGGTAGCCTGCAACAGATATGTTATGTCTAAGATAGCAAGGAATTAAAGACTTACTTTGAAATTGACCCATTTGGCAACAGCCTCTTGTTGAGTGAAAGCATGGCTGGCCACAACCAAAACAGAAGCAATCAATAAAAATTTCATTGCAAATTATTTTCCTGAAAACAACGTCGCTCGTAAAACTAGATTAAATGAGACAACCGAAACTCTGAATTTTATACTCAATTTAATTCTGTTCTGCAAATTTTTATAAACTAGTTTTTGCACACCGTCCTATTTAGTGCGATATACTTACGATTAATTCGTATTTGATTAAAGGCACGTGATGTTTTAGGGTGATTAGGCAATTTCGTTTAGTAAAGTTAATTTTTTATGTCTACCCGATTTCACATTTTGTCATCAGAGATGCACTGATTATATTTGAGATAATTCAATATGTAGTTTTCTGATCGCCCATGCAAGAAAAATGACGAAGTTTTTTATGAATTTGGAGAACTACCAACACTCATTAAACAAGTGACCTATAGAAGTCGAAATTTCCAAAAATATTGTTCTAGAAATGTTTACGTTTTGCTTTAATTTTGACAAAAAAATTATGTTTGAAAAAAGTATTTTTCCAAGATTTTTGATTGACTTGAATTAACATTTTGAAAAAAACACATAAAACTTGAAATTTCTAGTAAAAGACCAGTTTGGGGAGTAAAAATTTCTAAAAAAATATTTTTCTCATTACTTTTACCTTTTTGTTTATAAATTTGCTATAATCTTAAAATTTTTTGAAAATAAGTTGAATTACTTTTGTGAAGAAAAATATCTAAATTTGCAGAAATAGTAAATATCAAGGTTCGAAATAAAAGCTGAAATTTCCAAAAGAGGCGAATTTTGAGAAAAAGGAAGAAATTTAGAAAAAATTGAGAAAAAGTGACTTCGAAAAAATTGAGAAAAAGGGAGAGAATTCGAAAAAATTAAGAAAAAGGAAGAGATTTAAAAAAAATGAATTTATCAAAATTTTTCAAAACCGTAAAATTTTAGAAAAAAAAATGTCGAATTTTGGAAATAGATTGAAACCCAGAACAAATTACAAACCTGAAATTTTTAGAGATATTTGAAAAATTGTAAAATATCAAAAAGAGAAATTGTAAAAATAAACTTCAAGCCCAAAAAAATTGTTGAACTTTATAAAAATCGACGTTTTTCAGAGAAAAAGAAAAACGTGAATTTTAAGGAAAACTTTAAAAAGAGTCAAAATTTTAAGAAAAGCTCGAAATTTTGACAAAAATTTTTAATTTTCCAGAGAAGTTTAAATTTTGAGAAGAATTTTAAGATTTCGAGAACAAGACGATTTAAAAAATCCAAATTTTCAGATAAATTCGAATTTTAAGAAATTTGATAAAATAATTTCGAAAGAAAAGAGAACATCGATAAAAGTTCCAGCTTCGAGAAAAGTATTGAATTTTAAAAATTGGGCATAATGTCCCAGAGAAAGTCAAATTAAAAAAAAATAAAGTTTTGAGGTTTGAAAATAGATGAATTTAGTTCGGAATAAAAGTTGAAATTTTCAGAAAAAAACCAAATTTTGAAAAAAGATTTCGAAAAAAATGAATTTGTTAAGAGTTTTAAAAAAAGATAAAATAAAAAAAAACGTCGAATTTCGACAACAGATTGAAACCCAAACAAACTTAAAACCTGAAATTTTTAGACAAATTTAGATTTTGTGGAAAATTGTAAAATTTGGAAAAGAGAAATTGTAAAAAATTAGAAGCTTAGAAAAAATCGTCGAACTGTTAAAAAACCAAAGTTTTTCAGAGAAGAAGAAAATAAGAAATTTGCAAGTTAAATTTTGAGAATAAATTTGAAGTTTCGAGAACAGGACGAATTAAAAAAAAACTCCAAATATTCAAATAAATTCAAATTTAGATAAAACAATTTCGAAAGAAAAGACAATGAGATTCGAGAAAAATGTTGAATTTTAAGAAAAAACACGAATTTTAAAAAGAATATAAAAATTTTGAGAAAAGTGTTGAAGTGTTGAAGGTCAAATATTCCCAGAGAAAATAAATTTTGAGATTAAGTCAAACATTTTAAAAATATGTAGATAAATTTCGTCGAAAAATTCGCAGTTTGCAGAAACAATAAAATACCGAATTTTAAAAGTCGAAATTTCAAAAAAAAAACCGAATTTTGCGAAACAAGTCTAAATTTGTAGAAAATACTTAAAAGTTTAAATGTTTAGTAAAAGACAATATTTGGGGCAAAATGGCTAAATTTTGAAAAAACACGAATTTTAAAAAGAATATAGAAATTTTGAGAAAAGCGTTGAAGTGTTGAAGGTCAAATATTTCCAGAGAAATAAAATTTTTAGATTGTCAAACATTTTAAAAATATGTAGATAAATTTCGTCGAAAAATTCGCAGTTTGCGGAAATAATAAAATACCGAAATTTAAAAGTCGAAATTTCGAAAAAAAAACCGAATTTTGCGAAACGAGTACCAATTTGTAGAAAATAAATAAAAATTTAAATGTTTAGTAAAAGTCAATTTTGGGAAAAAAAACGAAATTTGGTAAAAGGACGAATTTTAAAAAGAATATAGAAAGTTCTAAAAAATACCGCAATTTAGAATAAAGTTGAAAAAATGTAATTTTGAAAAAAAAGTAAAATTTAAGAATAGATCTAAATTCGAAAAGAGAAAACTTTGAAAAAAGGTCAAAATCTTCAAAAATTAGTTTGCTTAACAATTACATTATATTTTTACTTTTTTTTATCAAGAAATCGACAAAAGATGAATTTTTGAGAAATAAGTCGAATCTTCAAGTAAGTCGAATTAGAAAAAAGTATAAACTTTTTCACAAATTGTCGAGTTTTGATAAGAAAGGACGATTTGGGGTAAAAGTCTAACTTTAGGAACAATATAGATATTAAAAAAGAAGACTGATATAGAGAAAAGTTAAAAAAGTCGAAATTACGAAAAAACGACAAATTTTGAAGTAAAGGTTTAAATTTTGAGAGATAAAAAGTATTTTGGTGTGAATATATTTTCGTTTGACTACATGAGTCAGTTTAAAATAAAATGTAAAATCAGAAATAAAAATTTCTGGCCATTTTGAAATTCACGAAATCAATCTTTTTATTGCGGTTGGCTCTTTCGGTTTAAAAGTTTGCCGACCCCTGGTTTAAAAGCATAAAATTACACATATAAGTCCCTTATATAACGTAGAAAGGATTTTTGAAAATCCCCCCCCCCGCAAGGGTGTTAAATAGGGAATAAAAATTCAATGACGTGTTCTTTATGGAAACTAGGGAAGCACAGCTTCCTTTATAAAATGAAAATGTCTATTTACATTCATGTTTTATTGGCTTTTTCTTCGTCAGTTACTCCTTTCACAATTCTAGATTTTCAGCAACCTTCTGTTAAGGAACTGGCGAATAAAAAGCCAATAAAACATGAATCAAACTACCAATACTATGCAAAGAAGATACACAGAATATCCAAAAATGCCCATATTCATTTTATTTTAAAACCTCTTTTTTTAAACAACAACTGCCACAATTATTTATTGACACTAGTAACGCTTACGATCGAAATTTAACATTTGTATCTGTAAAATAACAAATTATATCTGTAAAATAATAAATTATTTTTGACATAATTAATCGGAATTTATTTGTGTACAAATTTTTAAGGAGCGAAAGAGTATAAACATTTCGTATGTAATTGAAAATGTCGACATTTTTCAAAATTGTTATTATAAAAGTCGAATGTTTTCAAAATTTTAACTTTTTTTGAACCTTTTTAACATTTTTAAATTTCAATTTATTATTGAAAATTTCAAGTCTTTTCGAAATTGAGACGTTTCAAAATTTTATCTTTTCCAAAACGGTCTTTTTCCAACTTTCATCTTTTGTAAATCTTAACCTTTTCAAAATTTCGATTTTTTAAAATTAAATGTCATGTCCGGCTTCTAGTGAAAGCTTCTAGATTTCATCCATTCTTTTCAAATTTTTCAAATTCCAAAATTTCTGTTTTCTTGAAACTTAGTAATTTTGCTTATTTCTCCAAATTTCGTTTTCAATTTTTTCGAAAAATTCGATTTCTGCTGAAAATTTGATCTTTTCGGAAAACGCAAACTATTTCTCAAAAAATAAAAAATACCTTTTTTTTGAAAATTTCGAATATTCTGAAAATATTAACTGTCTTTTAAAAATTTCGACTTTGTTGCAAATTCAGATTGTCAATTGTCAATTTTTTAAAAATTTGCGCCTTTCCTTGAAATTCTGACTGAAAATTTTTACTTTCTTTAAAATATTGATTTCTTTTTAAATTTTCGATTTTTTCTGCAAATTCGACTCTGTAAATTACAACTTTTTTTGAAAAATTACTCTTTGTAGAATTCACTATTTACTATTTCTTTAAAAAATGTACAGAAAAACCTTTTTCAATAATATTTACCAAAAATTTCGACTTTTTTGAAAATTAAGGACAAAAGATATCTAAAATTTTGGCTTCTTTTGGAAATTTAGACTACAAATTTTTACGAGAGTTTCAATGATTATAATTAAGTTATCCTCAATTTTGGAGCAGGTACATACCTTAACTCAAGAGCAATATCCTTTTCCGCAATCGACCTATCCATTTGCACGAGTGCATTGTCGACTTTCTTTAGGTGGTTAGTGATGAAAAATGAACTTTTTACTGACCATTTTCCTATAATTTTAGATATGCCAGTACAGGACCAAAAAAATGCTAGAGCAAGAAGATGGAAATTGGATAAAGCGAACTGGTCATTATACCAAGAAATAATTAAGTTACCCGAATACTCAGAAGACGTAGAATCATACGTATACAAAGTGACAACCGCAATTCTAGAAGCACCATCAGCTAGTATTCCAATATCTACTTCTGCACCTTCTAAAAAAAGAGTTCCATGGTGGAATAAAGATGTTTCTCAGGCAATTTATCTCAAAAAGAAAGCACTTAACTATTTCAAAAAACACCCAACAATGCAAAATATGATAGAATTTAAAAGACAAAGAGCTAAATCGAGGAGGATTATTAGAAAAAAAAATATCCTGAAAAAGTATACAAATCAATTAAAAGTAGACACGCCTATTGCCGAGGCATGGAATAAAATAAGATGCATAGTGGAAAAAAAATTAATTAAGCTTCACCAGTTCTTTAAATAATCGGACACACAATAACTAATAAACAAGATGTCCCAAATGTTTTTGCAGAAGAATTCTATCAAGCTAGTCGAACGGCAAACTATCCACCAAATTTCATAGCGATAAAAGAAGCAACTGAGCAATTACCTTTGCAGTTTCCTAACCAAGGATCAAGTCCATCAGAATATAATCACACTTTTTCAATTCAAGAGCTGACTTAAGCTTTAGGTAAATGTAAGAAATTTTCAGTTGGACCTGACCATGTGCCGTACGATTTCTTAAAAAACCTACCCAATAGCGAAAAAAAAATTCTTCCAAAGCTATATAATTTCATATGGCAAAACCAAACACACCCTCAAAACTGGAGAGAAGCAATAGTCCTACCTGTAGCTAAGACAGGAAAAGATCCTTTCTATCCGCAAAACTATCGCCCTATATCACGCACCTACTGCCTCAGCAAGGTATTTGAAAGAAAGGTAAATGCACGCTTGGTATGGTTTTTAGAAAAAAGCATCCAATATCACCACATAAAATGGGATTTAGACGTCATCGTTTGACTACCGACAATATGGTAGCCTTCGAAAATTACATCCAAAATGGCTTTTATTAACTAAGTCATATATTCGCAGTATTATTTGATTTAGAGAAAGCATTTGACTTAACTTGGAGATTTGGAATATTACAAACACTTAATAACTGGGGGTTCGGAGGAAATATGATGTACTTTTTAGAGTAGTTTTTAAAGGATCGGTACTTCAGAGTTAGGGTTCATAATTGCACTTCAGAAAAATATTCTCTTGAAAATGGTGTTCCCCAAGGTTATAAGCGTAACCCTTTTGGTTATCGCACTAAATAAATTGATAGATGGAATCAACCATAACATAATAATAATAATAAATTTTGGCAATATACTACTCCAACTCATCACTCCATGAGCTCGAACATAATCTCCAAGATGCTATAAATCAGATCGCTGCAAATGCCAAGCGACTCGGTTTCCATTTGTCAAAGGACAAAACAAAAGCAATTCATGTTTGCCGTTTACGAAAGCCACATGATTGTCCCCCTCTCAAAATTGAAAATATAACAATATCTTATAATGCCACAATCGAATTTTTAGGAGTGAAGTTTGACGAGAAGCTTCGATGGCGAGAACACACCAGCGAGCTACTAAATACGTGTAAAAAAATAATAAATATGTTAAGACGTTTGGCTGGGTACACTTGGGGCGCAGATAGGACCACACGTCTCAGGATATATGAGACCCTTATTTTACCGATAATAGATTACGGTTGCATTGTATATGGAACAACATCACCTACAACTCTAAAACGATTAGACGTAATCCAAAGCACCGCATTAAGAATAGCCATTGGAGCTTTCCGCACAAGTCCAGTTGAGGCTATACTTTGTAAATCAGGTGTACCACTGCTGCATATAAGAAGAAGACGTTTGCTTCTGAATTACGGGGTTAAATTATTAGCGCTTGAAGCACATTTAAACTGAAAAGACTTTCTACTTGATTCGAACATTGTAGCAAATTTTAAATCTCGACCGATGAACAGCAGGCCTGTTGCGGTACGTTTTAATGAATCGATACATATTGCACGTTTACAACTTCCGCCTGTCATACCACTAGCAACATATGAAATACCTCCATGGAGAATCTCCTTACCTTGCATTTGAACTGACTGCACAAAATATAAGAAAGATACAGTACCAAATGATATCTTTAAGTCTCTTTTTTAATCTATTAGCTGAATTCAAAGAAGCGATATATATATATATATATATATATATATATATATATATTGACGGATCTAAGACAGACGAAGGTGTTGGTAGCGCAATTGATCTTAATAATAACAGTCACAATTGGACGTTACCATCATGTGCCCGTATTTTTACCTCTAAACTGTATGCTATATGGCAGGCTCTACTCTTTATTGTTATGTCGCCTGATGCCTTACAATTTATCATTTGCACAGACTCATATAGTTCCCTAATAGCGACACAAGACCCCTACACAGAAAATTCCATGATTTATAAAATTCTGTGCCTCATACAAGAAATAGATGAAAATGGAAAACATGTGTCATTTGCCTGGGTGCCTTCACACCTAGGAATTTACGGAAATGAAGCTGCTGATCGCGCTGCAAAATGTGGTTCTAGAGGAAATGTTATTGACAACATTTCAGGCACCATAAATGATATAAAGTTCCTTGTAGGAAATTCAGTAAATCAACTATGGCAAGAGGATTGGGGACGCACAACCTTTCAGTTACGTGAAATTAAAGAAAATGTCTCGCCACCACAACTTCCTGCAGGTTTTTCAAGACATGAGGAAATACAGATAACACGCCTAAGCATTAGACATACACACCTCACATCTTCGTACTAAAATAATAACACACAAAGACCGATATGTTCCAATTGCCAAGAACATCTAACCATACGGCATATACTCATTGACTGCACGCTACATGAAAACAAAAGGCACCTAATAAATATCCCCCCAACGCTACGACAATGTCTCAAAAACGATAAACCCATCCTAGAAAGAACTTTGCGGTTTATAAGAGAAATAAACTTACCAGGGAAATTGTAATGAAAATTTATCGACGCTAATAGCCACGCACCTAATGTCGTCACGAAATTAAAAAAAATATATTTAAAAAATCTTGACTTTTTTACTAAAATTTACACTATTATAATTATTGTCACTATTACTATTACTATTGCTAATATTATTTCTATTACTCAGTGGCGGCTGGTCTTAAAGAGCGCGAGAGCGCGCGCTCCTTGTGAAATGAGCGATCTATTCTTTTCTATTTAATGTAAAAGATTTGGATTAATCTCATTTTTAAGCACAAACTAATGATATACTAATTAACTAACACTTGTGAGTGACTTGAAATAAAGAACGTAAACGTTTTATTCCATTATATTATATATTATGAGGAAATTGAAATACGTTGGTGCGCACAGAATTATGCACCTAGCGTGGTTGTCGTGTGATGCCTATCAACGGCCTCAACGGGATACGGAGAAATGAACTACATAACACCACGTTAAAGCTAGTTCGGGGGGCGCCGCACTCCGCTTATGCGCTATTGCCAAAGTGTGAGTGCGAAACAGAGTTTGGAGTGTGTATTTACGGTTTATGATGCTAGATGCGTAGGTGCCGGCTGATCTGATTGCGATTACTAATTCTGCCTTTTACAGGCCTAACTGCTAATAGTACCGCTATTCACAAAGAGATAGCAGTACCCATTCGAGGGTCTAATTATTAATTTGTTGATTTCGTTCTAATTATAGGGAAAACAGTCGCTCAATAAACACCCACTACTAATGATGACATTGACAGTACGCGTAAAAATTTGAAGTGCATGTTTTTCAGTTTCAGTATTTTCCTTTAGATTTAAGATTTGATTCTGTGCTTAAAATGAATAGTATCAGTTTTTTACTAAAAAAAGATTTTAGTAGACTTCCACTTGAAGAAAAAGTAAAAATAAAAGAACTAGGTAGGCCTTTGCCAATGTTAAAATTAGAACAGAAGTGTAAAAAAAATCTGAAAAAAGAGCGTTTACAAGGCACTTTTCTACGAATACCTATAAGAAGAATAACTGGATATGTGGTTGCAAGGTAACGAATTTGCTGTACTGTTTTCCGTGTGTGTTATTTTACGATCCATCGGAGTCTTCACCGTCAGATTTAAGTTGAGCTAGAACCGGAATAAATGATTTAACTTTTTAATTAACTCATCTTTTAGTCAGAATTAAAAAACATGAGGGATCGCAGTCATATTAATGCTTGCACAGCTGAACTTAATTCTGCTCATAGGCGACATATAATGGAATATAATGAGAAAGTAAGAAAAAATCGTTATATTTTGAAATGAATTATTTCCTGCATAAAATTTTGCAGCGCATTCGAATTAGCACTTGGAGGTCATGATGAAAGTGAACAATCAAAAAATCGTGGAATATTTAGGGAACTTGTCGATTTTTCCGCTAATTTAGATGTAAGCCTTCAAGAACATTTAAAAACTGCAACCGTTTTTCAGGGAACATCAAAAACCATACAAAATGAAATATTAGATTCTATACTGGCGGTTTGCAGAGATGAAATCAGTAAACAAATTAGAGATTCAGAATTTCTGTCTGTTCAATGTGACGAAACTACAGACGTAACTAATAGGTGTCAGTTGGTATTGACATTTAGATATGTACGTAATAGTACAATTTGTGAGAACTTTTGGGGATTTAAAAGACTTAAAGACAAATCCGCCAAAGGCATAACAGAATCTATCGAAGAAAAACTGGACCCTTTAATTTTGCAAACACCTCACAAATTAATTGCACAAACTTACGATGGTGCAAATGTTATGAGTGGCTCTATAAATGGATTGCAGACTCAAATTAAATCAAAATATCCTTATGCCCATTATGTTCACTGCTATGCTCACCAGCTTAATCTTATAATACAAAAAGCAGCATCGCAACATTCCAAAGTTCGTGTATGTTTTAATAACCTATCGGCGCTTTTCCTGCTTTTTTTTCAAATTCGACTAATCCATGTGATGTCTTTGAAGAAGTTGTCAAACAGAGATTGCCCAATGTGGCAGGAACTCGGTGGAATTATAATAGTAGAACAGTAAATGCTGTGTATGAAAACCGGGAAGAGCTAATGAAGTATTTGAAAAAATAGAAGAACGATGTACAGATGGTGCAACTTTAAATAAAGTTTCCGGCTTCAGACGAGCTTTAGAAGACACATAATTTATGTTTTGGTTGACGTTGTTTCACAAAATTCTTCCACACGTAGACGTTCTTTATAATCAAATTCAGTCGTGAAATAAAGACAGTATACAGCTGCAAAAAGACACAGTTAATTTTGAAAACACCATTTCTACCATTAGAAATGAAACAGAAGACATTGAAAAACGCGTCAATACAAACTTTCCAACTAAAAGAAGAAAAAGAAGTGATGATCATTTAAAAAAAGTGTGCATGCCAAAGAAATCTGCGACGTAATTATAACACAAATAAAGGAGTGAATTTCGTACCGTGGACACATTCTACCTGCTAAACTATTTAACAATCAACTATTTAAAAGATTTGCAGCTACTTTTTCAGTTAGCATTTTCGAAGTTGTGACTTCTGCTTATCCACACGTATCTGCGCCTCGATTAAAAACAGAACTGTCAGTTATTTATTCAAGACCGGATTATGTTGATATTATTGGCGCCGTTAATTTTTTAATTTTTTTAATTTTTTATCACAAAATAATTTAACTGAAACATTTTCTGAAACAGTAAAATTATTAAATATAACTTTAACAACACCAATGACAACTGCAGAATCAGAACGCTGTTTTTCGACGCTTAAAAGAATTAAAATTTTCTTAAGCAATACTATGAACAATGATCGTTTAAATGCATTAGCGATGATGTCTATCAACAAAAATATGGTGCAAGAGATATACAAATTTAATGAAAAAGTAATAGAACACTTTATTTCTTTAAAAGGTCGTAGAGCGGATTTTAATTATAAAAAATATTATTTTTGTGTTTTTGTATAGTTTAATTACAACTTTGTAATAAAATACATTTTTTCTTCCAATGTAGTTTTCATTAAAAAATAATATAATGTTATTCCTATGAAAGCAAATAAATTTAATTAAGTAACGTAAAGCGGTAGCGAGGTGCAACCGTACATAGTGCTTTAATGAGGCTCAGAAATGTCGATAATGTTTTTTTTTTTTGTACTCAATGAATATAATTTAGAGATAATAACCCGAAAATATTTTGGAGGTTATAAGACGGTAATTAAATTTAATTCGTAAAAATACTATTAAATATCACACCCTGTGTATCACTTTTGTTTCTCCTAAATTTACTACCTTGCTACGGCATCGGAGTCACCTAAACTCTTAACTATTAATATTTTTTGCATCTGCGCACCCCTTGTTAAAAAGTCACCAGCCGCCACTGCTATTAATCTTACTGTTACTAAACTTATATTTGAAATTTTGATTTTTCCCAAAATCTAATTTTTTGTCGTGACATTCTGATCACTTTTTAAAAATGTCCAACTTTTTTGAAACTTCAACATTTTCTGAAATTATATATTTTTTCTTTAAAAATTTGGATATAAAATTTCGAGTTTTCTTGTAGTGACCTTTTTTTCAAAAAATTAGACTTTTGACAAAATTTCGATTTTTTCTCAGAATTTCAATTTTTTTTTTTGATATTGCGACTTTCTTTGTAATTTTTCAAGTTCTTTGAGAAAATTTGACTTTTGTTGAAAATTTGAATTTATTTTAAAAACTCAAATTTTTAAATTTCAATTTATTGTTGAAAATTTCGACTTTTTTGACAATTTAGACATTTCAACTTCCTTTTTTTTTAACATGGTAACCTTTTCTCGTAACGTCGACTTTTTTAATAAAAATTTCGATTTAATTTTTAAATCATGACTTTTTTAAAAATTTCGACTGTTTCTCAAAATTTTGGCTCTTTCTCCATGTTTTAACTTTTACTGAAAATTTCGACTTTTTTGAAAATTTGATTTTTTCTAAAATCTAGTTTTTTTTCGGGACATTCTGATCACTTTTTGAAAATTTCCAACTTTTTCGAAAATTGCAGTTTTTCTGAAATTTTTAATTTTTTTGAAAAGTGGGGTATTTTTCGAAAAATTAGACTTTTGTTGAAATTTCGACTTTTTCTCAAAATGTCAAAGTTTTTCTCAAAATTCCAAATTTTTCTCGAAATTTCGACTATCTTCATAATTTTTAAAATTCTTTGAAAAAGTTTACTTTTGTTAAAAATTTTTTTTGTTTAAATTTAGATTTATTATTGAAAATTTGGACTTTTTTGACAATTTGGACATTTCAACTTATTAACTTTTTAAAACTTTCTTTTTTCAACATTTTAACTTTTCCTCGTAATGTCGACTTTTTTGACTAAAAATTTCGATTTTTTTTTGAAATTATGACTCTTAAATATTTAATTATTGTATTTAGGTTTTATATTCTAATTTTATGTTGAAAATTTCGACTATTTTAAAAATTTGGGTTTTTCTACAATTTTTCCCAAAATTTTGAATATTTTCGAGAAATGTCAATTTTTTAGAGATTTCAGCTTTTGTAGAAATTTCTACTTTTTTGAAATATTGACTTAAAAATTTCAATCTTTTTGAAAATTTCGACTTTTTTTGAAAAATTGGAATTTTTCCAAATTTCAACTTTTTCTCAAAATTTCCATTTTTATAATATTTTTTAAAGATTAACACTTTTTTGAAAATTTTGACTTTCCAGAATTGTGCTTTGAAAGTTTCGACGTTTCTTAAAAATTTCAATTTTTTTTTGTAAATTTTGATATCTGTTAAAAATTTTGAAGTTTTAAGAATTTGAACTTAATTTAAATTTTTTTAAGAATTTTGACTTCTTTCGGAATGTCCAAAATTTTTTGAAATTCTGACTTGATAATCTGGACTTTTTTAAAAATTTCGACTTTTTTGAAAAATAAATTTACATTTTCTTAAAATTTCGATTTTCTTTTAACGTTGTTCATTTCTAAAGTGGTTACCTCAATTAGACGTCCTGAGCGAAGATCGTGTTCCGTGATTGTTCTACAATATTTCAACGAAACTCAGTAAATCACTTGTGGATCATCTTAAGTGACGAAGAAGATTCACCACAATACTTATCAAGAGATTTTTTTTGTTTCTGGTTGGTTTCTGGTTTCTGGTTTCTGGATGGTTTTTTTGCGTGAAAAGTAGTGTTTTATCAACACTCAAAATTCTTTTTTTTCCATTTTAACAACGAAAGAACGCTTCTCCGGTCTAAAGGACTGATAAAGCAATACTAATTTAAATATCAGTATGAAATTTAGTGTATGTATTCTCAAAACAATCACCAGTCCAAACATGTTATAACTTTTATACTAGTATTACCAGTTCATTCATTTTTACCGGAGTTATCAAACCGCCCTCGTATAATATGGAAAACTTCAGTAAATAGTGCTATAGAGGAGAAGCAGAAAGGGCAGCAAAATATAAAAATAATCCCAGAAAACCTATTTTAGGAAAGTTAGGTTATACAATAAATTCCATATACAGATTTATTGATTTTATTAAGTTACAAATAAAATGGCACAAAAATCAATAGCTCAATATACAAATATGCTAATTTTACAGTGCTATAATGAATACTTACATAAACATCTAATGAAGAAATATGTTTTTTTTAATCATAATCTAGGTTTATTTCATCATTTCTCTTTGAACTCAAATTATTTCTCTCTAAATAGTTATTTTCATTTTGTAGGATGTGTGAATCTAAAGTGTACACTATTGTACACACAATACCGTTTATTATTACTATGTTATAAATTCAAAACATTATGTTTCTTAAATAATAATGCTGCTAATTTTTTAAGTTCGCTTGTCTTCTGTCGCATTTATGTACATCATTTATACAATATCAGTCAAACTAACTTAATTAACTAAAACCTATTACTCAACTTAACTCAGGTTAAAATTGCTGCAAACAATACTAAACCAGAGGATAACTTGCGATAGTAGCTATCCCGCAATGATTCCCGGCGTCTTTAGCTAATTTCATGTAACCTCCGATTCCCCATTGTGGTCCATAAGAGTTCTTAATTAACCAGTATTTTTGCCCATTCTGTTCGACTCCATAGCCTACTATCAAAACTGCGTGATTCATGTCTTCAACTCTGTTGGAGCACTCTGGATCGTAGAAGATACCGTCTGAATAAAATTGGAAAGAATCCCTACTAGCATCTATAGCAGCAGCTACAGGACCCAATGTTGCGATAGCTATCTCAATACCTTTTTCATCTCCTTGTGCTATATCAACGTAACCTAAGGCAAAAAAAAAGCAATTAAAATTTGAAAATATCTATTTAATAAATCTCTAAGCAATGACTATCACAGACAACGCACAGCCTAAACGGGTTAGTCTAGGAACACGAAATTTCATATTGATGTTCCCCGTAATACGAAGGTGAGCACTAAGATTTATTAAAATTCAGCCTCTAAGATAGTAAAAATTGGTAGACAATTTTTATATGATGAATAATACATGCGATTGTATTTAAAGTTGCCTAAACGCGCTGAGAGCTGACAACGTTGATCAATAATTCGTTTCCACACAACTTTATCCAAATTTTTGGAAGTGATCAGTGGATTTTTGTCTTTTAAAGGAATTCTTTTCATTTAGCTTCTAAAAATTTAAGTTTTAAACTCGAAATTTTCGCTTTAGTTTGGCACTTGCGATGTTGAAATTGACATGTGGAGGAACATTTTCGTTTTAGACATTTTGAATTTTCTTCCCGAAATTTTCAGCTTATAGTCAATATATTCTGCATACAATCGAAAAATTTCGCTTTGAGCCAATTTTTTTTAAGCTCTTATTTAGATTTGAAACTTAAAATTTTTTAAATTTCGATTAAACTTTTTAGTTTAAACTTGAAAAATAGTTTCTTTTAAAACGCCAGCTTTAAAAAATTAAACATTTCCAGGAACAGGTGAATTTCGCAAAAAGTCGAAATTATAAAAATTCTTAGTTTCGAAAAAAAAACTTTTGGAAAATGGACAGTTGAAATGTTCATAGACAATTACTAAAAGACAAAAATGGACGAAATTTTAAGAATTCTTTAAAAAAAGGTCAATATTTTGAATAGTCAACTGTTTCAAAAAATTCAAGAATTTGAAAAAATTTGCGAAATTGTCAAAACAATTCCAAATTTAAAAAAAATGAGGAAAGAACATTCAAATTTCAAAAATAGTCAAAATTTTAAAAAAAGGTCGAAATTTAAAATAAAAATTGAGACATTTTTAGTCAAATTTTCGAAAAGGCTAAACACTGAAAAAAAGCCAATATTATAAGTAAAGTCAAAATTTTCAAAATTGTAATTTTGATTAATTATAATTTCCAAAAAAAGTCAAATATTTTTTAAAATCAAAGTTTTTGACTGAACATTTTTACAAAAAATCAAAAGTTTTGAAATAAAAGTCTAAACTTCCAAAACCAAAGTGGGAATTAAAAGTCCAAATATGACCAAAAATTGGCATATCTTTAGAAAATCCGGAATTTAGCAAAATAGTTGATTAAAAATAATCGAAATTTAAAAATACTCGAAATTTCCCAAAAAATCGAAAATTTGCAGAAAAAATCAAAATTTGGAAAAATAATGAAATTCTGAAAACAAAAAGAATTTAAAATTTTTTTTAAACTGAATATTAAACAAAATTTTCAAAAAAAAGTCGAAATGTTAGGCTCTAAATAAAGTAAGAATTTTGAAGAAATTGAATAATATTGAAAAAGGCAAAATTTTTAAAGGAAGTTTAAGCAGAATTTTTATCATAGGATATCCAAAAATTCAATTTTGACAATGTTGACATTTTTAAAAATTTTAAAAATTTCAAATTTTGAAAAAAGTCAACATTTAGAAAAAATGTCGACGCTTAAGAAAACTCATAATTTTGGACATACAATTTTCAAAAAAAAATCAAACATTTTTTTAAGTCAATTTTGATTAAACATTTTTATAAAGAATAAAAAAAATTGAAATTTAAATAAAAAAGCCGACATTTTAAATTTTTCCAAAAATTGCCAAATAATCAGGAAAATTCGGAATTTCTTTTTATTTTGAAAATTAACATTTTTTATATATATTTCTTTAATAAACTTTGACTTTCTCTAAAAATTCTCGAAGTTTCAAGATTATTTTCAAAACTCGTCAGTTTTTCCAAATTTTACAAATCTTCTCAAAATTTTCCTTTTCCCGAAAATTTTTAATCTCGAGGTTAATTTTCCCAAAATTTGACTTTCTCGGGACAATTTTGACTTTTTTCTAGAAATTTCGATTCGTTTTTTTGGAAGTTTGGAAAATGGACGAAATTTTAAAATTTCTTAAAAAAAATCAACATTTTAAAAATTCAACATTTTCAAAATATTCGAGAATTTGAAAAATATTGAAAAATGTTTCAAACAATTCGAAATTTTAAAAAAACGTGAAAAGTAGATCCAAAATTCAAAAATAGTCAAAATTTTGAAAAAAGGACGAGATTTAAAATAAATCATCAGGAAAATTCGAAATTTTGTAAAATGGTCAAACAATTTGAAAAAAAAAACGAAATTTCAAAGAAAGTCGAAGTTTTTCCAAAAAATCGAAAGTTTGCAAAAGTCAAATTTTTTAAAAAATCATGAAATTTTGTAAACAAAAAGGAATTTTTAAACAAATTGAAAATGTTGCCCATTTCAATTATTAAGACCATTTAAATTTTAAATAATAGTCAAAGCAAAGTTTTTAAAAAAAAGTAGTAATTTCAGTGTCGAGATTTTCAAAAAGTTAGAATTTTTAAAAAAGTAGAAACTATTGAAAAAGGCAAATTTCGAATGCAAGTAGAATACAACCTAGAGTGAAAGTTTCACGCAGCCCTCTAGGTGTGTATAGTGAATCCTAGGTAGCTTTGAACTACCAACAGTTGAAACACTGCCACCTAGCGAAGCGCTTGTTTTCTAGGAAAGTTCTCAGAAGACAAGGATTCTAATGCACATATCAATAGGTTTTGAACATTTATTAGGTTTGAAGTTTGGAAACCAAAGACCGGTTTCGATCTTGTTAGATCTCGTCAGTTTGATATATGCAACACGAATGCTAACAAATGTTCCGACAAGTAAGTACTAAAGAATCAACGAACGTCAAGCGTGTGACTCTCAGACTACTGCCAATTATTCAAAAACATTGTAATTTTATATTATTTAATAGTTAAAGTTAGTCAAAATTTCAAAAAAAAGTCGAAATTTTAGGGTCGAAATTTTTTTAAAAAAGTGAAAATTTTGGAAAAATTAGAAAATTTTGAAGAAGGCAACTTTGAACAGGAATTTAAAAAAATTGAAAGTGGGCAAAATTTCCATAAAAAATTCCAACTATTTAAAACATTGAAATTTTGAATAATAGTTAAAGTAGAGATTTAAGGCTCGAGATTTTCAAAAAAATTAAAAAAGTAGAAAATTTTAAAAAAGCAAAATTCTCAAAAAAATTTTAAACGCACCTTTACCATCACATTTTCATAAATAGGTTAGGATTTTCAAGAAAAATTAAAATTGTGAAAAAGTTAGCATTTCTAAATCTTTTAAAAATTTGAAAAAATAGCAAAATTTTCAAATAAATTCGAAACTTCAGAAAATTGAAAACTTTGGAAACCTACATTTTTAAAAATGGTTAACGTTTTAAAAAACTGTCGAGAGACTTTTAAAAAAAATGAGAAACCTTCAAAGTTTCAAAAAAGTCGCAAACAGTATAAATATTGAACAAAGCAAATATTATTAAAACGAATTTAAAATTTTGGCAAAAATTAGAACATTTTTTTGAAAAACCAAAGTTTTTGATTGAAATTTGAAAAAAATTGGAAAAATATCGAATATGTAAAAAAATATCTAAAAAACGGATATCAAATAGTCATTTTTTTTCAAGAATAGTTAGCTGTAGACAATTTTTTAAGAGATATTTATTTGTTTTTAAAAAATACGGCATGGTAAAAATAGCGCTGATCGGTAACATAGGAAGAATGTGGAGAAAACTATCACGCAGTATGTTACCTTTGCTAATATTCTAGAAAGTGCTAAGCCGTAATAGTAAAAATAAATAATAGTTTCAAATTACAACACGATTGGTAAAGAGATTACGAAGTTATTAAGGAAATTATTTTTTTAATGTCAACTTTGAAAGTTTATAAATTCCAAAATTAAAAATTTTTTATTAAACATTTTTTCGGAGTTATCATCAAGCGTTGTCTGTAAAATTTGCGGATCCTTTGTATAATTTTATGTGTTCAATAAAGACTTAATTATGTTTCCTATATAATGTTATTATTTCCAATGTCTCCGTTGATTGCAAGGATTGCGAAATCTGTGAATTTTTATTATTGGAAACAAATTTGTTCACATTAGAAATAAACTTATTCAAATTAATAGCTTTGTTTAAATTAGAATCAAACCAATTCAAATTGGAGGAAACTAATTAAAATTAAAGGCAAATTTGTTCATACTGTAAACAATTAGAAGCAAATTTGCTCATACTGGAAACAATTAGAAGCTAATTTGTTTAAGAGAAAAGGAAAATTTTTCAAATAAGAAGCAAATGTGTACTAATTAACAACATTTTTATATAACGTGGCACATTTCAACACTTTCCATGTATATTTTAAGCATTTTGTGTGCATGTTACAAGCTTTTAATTTTCTATAAAATCAGGTCTCTAGTGATAACAATATCCAATTATTTTTAGAACCTTCTAAAAAAATACCTAATCGTGATAGAATTAATCTTGGATAATCCTGGACAAAACGATTGCATTTAAATCTCAAATCAAACTTACTGAGTCATAAATAAGAAGATTGTTTTGATATAAAATAGAACGAGGTCATATTTTTAATAAGTGCATTAGATACCAGAGGCGTCTATGAAATTTATGCATCTTTTGCTAGAAGTAAACCTGTTTTTATCGCACCGTCGTGACTAATTCGGCTGCTGTTGAATTAGTTAATTCTATTGACAAATTATTTTTCGGCTTACCTTGAACTGAGTTGACATTTTATTCATTTTAATAATCATTGCATAAACTCTGGGAATTCGTATATGCAGATAGCAATCAACAATTTTATTTGAATAAATATAAACTTGAATGCAGCCTTTAAACGGTTCAGAAACGAATGTGGATGATTCACAATAACTTTGTTTTCTGAATTGTTGACAAACATAACCAAATTTAAAATTCAATTTTTAACATGTTTAAAAGAGATATTGATCTTTTGAAGATCGTTTATTTATTCATGTTTTAAATATTGTCCTATATAATCCTTGACACTTTAGACAGTAACGTAGCGTGCCCTGTATCAAAATTTGGGGAACCCAAATAAAGAGTAAAGATTTGTCACAAAAGGAACAGGAACGCTCGCATTAAATTAAAATAATTGTTACTTTCTTTATCGTGTATAGATTTTGTTTAATTTCGACATTTTTCCACAATTTCGATTTCTTAAAAAAAATTGCAATTTTAACTTTTCTATTTCCAAAATTTCGATTTTTTCAAAATTTTTACCTTATTTACAACCCTTTTGGCAAATTCTACTTTAAAAATATTGACTTTTGTTTCAAATTTGATATTCTTTAAAATTTCGATCACTTTTTAAAATTTCGACTTTTTTTATTAATATCAAAATACTGCTTAACCGTAAAAAAGGTAAAAACTTATTTAAAATTTTGGTTTTTCTAAAATGTGTTTTCAAAATTTCAACTTTATCCAACATTTAGACATTTTTCAAAATTTTAACTTCTTTTAAATATTTAACTTTCTTGAAAATTTGGAACTTTCTGATAGTTTCGATTTTTTTTGCAAATTTTGCTTTCAAAAATTAAAATACAAAACTTGTCCCCTGAAACCAAGAAAGATTAAAAAACACAAAAAAGGTTGCTCTAACGCATTTCGACAGCCAAGCTGTCATCTTCAGAGAACTACTGTTTTAGGGGACAAGTTCTGTATTTCGATTTTTGGAAGATAACCAAGGACCAGTCCGTGCCACCAAATTTTGGTTTTCATAAAATTCAGATTTCTTTTAAAACTTGACTATAAAAAGTTTTAATAATATCCCATTTTTTTAAAGGTTAGATTTTTAACAGTTTCAATTTTATTTAAAAATATAGACTATTGTCGAAAATTGAATTTTAAAAGCTTGAATATTTCAAGTTTTTTTTAAATATTTTCTTTTTTTGAAAATTTTCATTTTTTTTAAGTTTCTACTTTTCCAAAAATTTTATTTGTTTTGAAAATGTTGATTTTTTCTAAATTTCACTTTTCTGATATTTTGGCATTTTGTCAATTATAAAAAATAATTAAAAATTTCGGCTTTTTTTAAAAAATTTAAAAATATTGCAATACTTTTCAATTTCGACATTTTTTAAAATTTTGCCCAATTTTTAAAATTTTGCATAATTTTTTAAATTTTCATTTTTTTAGATTAAATTTCATTTCGAATAGTTTTAAATATTTTAACATGTTTTCAAATTCTCGAAAATTTCAGCTTGTTTTGAACCTTCAAGATATTTCAATTTAAAATTTTTTTTGAGAATTTCTACGTATTCTTAAAATGTTTGACTTTTTTCCGAATTCCATTATTTTTTCAAAGTTCAAGCCTAAAATTTCGACTAAAAATTTCAACAACTATTTTTCAAAATTTCAAATTATTTTTAAAAAGGGGTAATTTTTTTTTCAAATTTCGTTTTTTCCAAGATTTCATGATTTTTGCAAACTTTTGATTGTTTTTGTAAAATTTAGATTTTCCTTGAAGTTTTGACATTTTAAATTTTTTGTCTTTTTTTTTAATAATATATCGAATTTTTTCGAAAATTTTAAAACGTCAGCCAAATTTGGACGTTTTATAAAGATTTTAATCTTTCACAAAAGTTTCCATTTAAAAATTTTGGCGAATAGGTCGTAATTTTCAGAAAATTTTAATGATTTTTATATTTTCATTTGTTTTGAAAATTTTGCAATTTTTGACCAAATTTGGACTTTTTAAAAATGTTGATATATTTTTTTCAAAATTTCGACTTTATTTTGAAAACTTCTACCTTTTTCAAAATTTTTGACCTGTTCCAAAATTCCAACTGTTTTTGTAAATTTTTACACTAAGATTTCAGCTCTTTTTGAAAATTTTGACTATTTCTCAAAATAAGAATTTTTTTGAAAATTTCGTTTTCTTCAATATTTTATTATTTTTGCAACATTTCGATTTGTTTTGGAAAAATTTCCAATTTCTTTGAAATTGTGACTTTTTGAAATTCTTTTAATATTGCATAAAATTTCGATATTTTGTGGAGAATTTTCAATTTTTGGCCAAATTTGGAATTTTTTTAAAAAATCGACTTTTTTTCTCAAAACCGACTTTTTATTTTAAATTTCATAATTATTTCAAAATTTTAACTTTTTATAAAAATGTTTATTCAAAAATGTTGCATCTCTTTGAAGATGATAGCTATCGAAACGCGTTGGAGCAACCTTTGTTGTGTTTTTTAATCTTTCTTGATGTTAGGGGACATGATTTGTATTTTAATTTTTGAAGATAACCAAGGATCACTCCGTTCTACAAAAAAAAAAATGTTTAAAGTGTAAAAAAAGTTTCACCTTTTTGAAAATTTAAGCTCAAAAGTTTGGTTTTTAAAAAATGTTGAATTTTTTGTTATTTTTGGCTTTTCTTTAGTGTTTAGAATTTTCAAAAATTTTTAAAATTTGACCAAAAATATCCCAATTTTTAAAAACCTTGACTTTTTATTTTAAATTTGGACTATTTTTTAAATATTAGACTGTTTTTCAAGTTTTCGCGTCTTAAAAAAAATCGCATTGTTTCAAAATTCCTGCTTTTTTTGAATAATTCGATTGTTATTGAAAATTTTAACTTATCTCGAAAATTTCGACATTTAACATTTTTTTGTGATGTCAACCTTTTCTTCTTTGACTCTTAAAATATCAAATTTCTTGAAATTATCTTCAGTTTGAAAATTTCGACCTTTTTCGATTTTTTTATATGTTAGTTTTTTAAATATTCAAATTTTTTGAAAATTTCCCTTATTTCAAAATTTGAAATTTTTTAAAAATTGTAACTTTTTAAACATTTTGGTTCATAAAAATTTCGACTATTTTTTAAATTAGAATTATTTTTCAAAATTTCGACCTTTTGCAAACTTTCAATTTTCTTTAAATTTCGTTTTTTTTTAAATTTTAACTTTTCTTTGAGTATTTTGATTTTTTAAAGCGTCACTTTTTTTTTAAATGTCGAATTATTTTAAAATTTTCTATTTTGAAAAATTTTGAAATTTTCTATTTTGAAAAATTTTGAAATTTTCTATTTTGAAAAATTTTGAATTTTTCTATTCTTTTAAATTTCCAAATATATTTGAAAATGTCTTTTTTTCAAAATGTCGACTTTCTCCCAAAATTGTTTTGAATTTAAAAAAAATTCCACTATTTTTCAAAATTTTAATTTGTTGAATATGTTGAAATTTTTAGAAAATGGTTGACTGTTATTTCGAAATTTTGACCATTCAAAACCATTATGAATATTGCTTCCAAAAAATTTAGTCTTTCTTTGAAGATTTCGACATTTCTGATAATTTTGGCTTTTCTTCAATATTCAGACTTCGATAAATTTGACGATTTAAAGGAAATAAAAATTATTTTCAAATTTCTATTTTTTTTAAGTTTTCACATTTTTAAAAAACTGAAATACAAATATTGTCTCCTGAAATCAAGAAAGATTAAAAAATACAACAAAGGTTACTGTAACGCGTTTCGACAGCCAAGCTATCATCTTCAGAGAGATACCGATAGCTTGGCTGTCGAAACGCATTAGAGCAACCATTGTTGTGTTTTTTAATCTTTTTTGGTTTCAGGGGACAAAATTTGTATTTCAATTTTTGAAGATAACGAAGGAGCAGTCCGTTTCATCAAAATTTTGACATTCTTAAAAAAATTTTATATCCAAAAATTTTCAACCAAAATTAAGATTTTTAAATAATTTTCACTTTCCTCATAATTTTGATTTTTTTTTTATGGAACGGACTGGTCCTTGGTTATCTTCAAAAACTGAAATACAGAACTTGTCCCCTGAAACCAAGAAGTATTAAAAAACACAACAAAAAAAAAAGGTTCCTCTAACGAGTTTCGACAGCCAAGCTGTCATCTTCAGAGAAAAACTGTATTTCAGTTTTACTAATAATTTTGTGTCTTTTTCAGTAGAGTGTCTATTTGAAAATTTAGGCTTTTTTGATTGAAAAACTTTTTAATTTTCTTAAGTCTCGACACTTCTCTTTTTTGACTATTTGAAATTTTAGATTCTTTAACTATTAACCTTTTGAAAAATTTCGTCAATTTTTGGAATACCCGAATTTTTTAAAGAATGTCAAAATTGGAAATTTTGTCTTCCAATAAAAATCGTAATATTTTTCAAGATTTCGATTATTTTTGATAATTTTAGTTTCAAAATATTTCCCCTTTTCAAAATTTTAACTTTTTGAAAATTTCTAATTTCTTCAATCTTCTCAAATTGTTTTACAATGTTAACTTTCAATAAAGATTTTGGTTCTAAAATTTCGACTCATAAATTTGAATGTTTTTGAAATATTTGTCTTATTTTTAACTATTCAATTTTATCCAAAATTTCATTTGTTCCAAATTTTCGCGCCTTTTAAACATAAACTGATTTTTAGAATTTCCTATTTTTTTGAAAATCTTGATTTTTTAAGTTGCGACTTTTTTTAAATTTCCGCTTTTCTTGGAAATTGGCTTTTGATTTGATATTCTTTCTAAAATATTTTTTAAAATCTTACACGTGTACTTAGAACCTATGTCAAATATCTTTTCCTTAGACAAATATACCGCAATTTAAGGTTTTTTTTTAACTTTTGACGTTTTAATTTTAATTTTTAGTTCGACTTTTTTTCGAAAATTTTAACTTTATCCCGAAATTTGGAGTTTATGAAGTAAACTGGACTTTTATTTAAAAAATGAAAAAAGTCTAAATTTTTTGATAATTTTCATTTTTTTAAAAAATTACAAACTTTTATCATCAAATTTCGATTTTATATCAAAGTTATGGTTTTTTATTTTAGAATTTAAACTTTTTCAGTATTTTTACCCTTTTTCAAAATTTATACATTTTTTTTGAAATTTCGACTTGTGGGAAACTTCAACTTTTTTGGCTTAGATTTAAAAATTTGAAATTTTAGTTTAAAGCCAAAATTTGGAGATTATGATAAAACGAAACTCAAAATCTCTGTAAAAATTCAAAAGTGCCAAATAAAAGCCATAATTTCGAATTTAAAACCTAAATATTTAGAAGTTTACATTAAAAAAAAAGAACTCGGTCACGTTTACAAATGGGTATATTCGCTACGATGTCACGATGCAGTGATGCCACAATGTCAACGATGCGAATTCTCCGATTACATATTTCGGAAAAGTAATCGATGATTAAACTCCGATTATATTTTTACTTACTCGTGCAGATCTCTAGGAAGGAGTAACTGGCAAAAAAAGGCCAATTAAACATGAATGAAAATTGAAGCAAATTGTAGCATATTAATCTCAAATACTTCTCACCTGTACAATAGGCACCGACATTCTCAGGTGAAAATCGACAGTTGCCTTGCTGACCTTCAAAAGGATACGAAGATTCCGTATCGATCCCAGGTTGATTTCTTACGTATTCAAAAGCTGGGTCCATCAAACCACCGTTACATCCCTCATTGCCATACGGATCAGTGCAATCCAACAAATTTTGAACACTTAGTTCCACAAGCTCTCCTGTTTTCCTAAAGTTGTGTCCTTCCAAAGCTCCCACCTAAAAAAATCTCGTTTGTCGATCGAAATTCGAAATGAAAAATCAACCTACCGCCGCAAATGCCCAACATCCGGCACACGTTCCTTGACTTTTTACCGACGATACAGCCCCTACTTCCCTCCAGTCTATACTTTCCGGCAAAGCTACATTGGCACTCGGTATGTAAGTTGTTGCCGTCGGTATGGGAACTCGGTTGGCTGGATTAGTTCTGTTGAAACCGTTTAGAGTTCTGTGGAACTCATGATGCAACATATCAGCGAAAACGTTAAGTTGCTGAACAAAAGTTTGTTTTCCCAATCCATACTCTTGGTTAAATCTGGCAACTTTATATCGGTTTTCTATAAACGCCTCCTTTCTAAAAATTTCCTCTTCAGGAGATCGATACCCTTTGTTGTATGTCAGCTGAAATCGATAAAAAAACTTATCCGGGTACCAGAAATGATATTTTGTTGGTGTCACGAAAGCCGAGAAATATTTAGAATGTGTCTATGTTGGTTACGTCCTACTTATTGTGTGTTTTTCTCATCTTTAAAATTATTTCAGATGGAAAGTAAATCGCGACGATAAATTTGCACAATGGAGTCGGTTTGTAAAAGTTTATTACCCGTCAATTATGAGTCTGATGAATCGAATTGTATTTAAAATGTTGAGATTACATAAACTTTTAGCTTCAAACTTTCATATAATGTTAATGTTAAGGTAGACAGGTGAAACAATAGTGTTTATTTTTCAACTAATCAATAATGCTAACTTTACCTATAATAATTATACGTTCCGTCGTGATCTAATGATTTTATCTCCATTAATTATTGGATGACAACTAAGAAATTTGCTACTAGACACGTTCGTCTTTGCGGACATTTTTATATTATTTTCTAAGAGAGAAAGTTCTGCATTAAGGTAAATCACACACATACATAGAAGAACCTTCTAAAGGTAATTTCTATATATTCAACAACATTTTTACTTTTTTTGTTTTGACTTATGACCTAGCACTTTCAACGTTACTTACATGATATTCATGTAAGTCTAGCTTTTACCAGTCGAGGATAATATTTTTAAATTCAGGTTTTATCAAAATATGTGATGCGGAAAAAGCTCGATTTGTTCAGCAGTGTCAGCAGTGGAGGTTCGTAAATGAAATTAATGGGGGTGCTATTCCAGAAAATATTCAGTTTTTGCGTTAAAATCAGCGCCTCGGTTACCGTTCCGGTTCGATTAAATAACAATTTTATCGGTTCGGAGCCGATTTTTGTTTCAACAAAAATAACAGTTTTTATGTTTTCCAGTCCATCCAAATTGATTCACTTTTAAATTTTTTATAATTTTTTTTCTGGAACGGACTGGTCCTTGGTTATCTTTAAAAATTGAAATATAAAACTTATCCCCTGAAATACACAGAAGATATAGCTTGGCTGTCGAAACGCGTTAGAGCAACCTTTTTTGTGTTTTTTAATTTTTCTTGGTTTTAGGGGACATGTTTTGTATTTCAAGTTTTTTTCGTTTAACAGATCATTTTCTACATAAATTAGAAGATGTCTAAGCTCCAAATTATTCGAGTTATTTAAAGTCGTAATTTCTGGGAAAAATGTCTTATTTTCTAGAAAAGTTTAAAAATTGATCAAGGTTTTGGCTAAAAGAATTAAAATTTAAAGTTATATCTTGACCTTTTTAAAGAATTCTTTAAATTTGCAAAATAAATCCAAAGAAGATTTTATTTATATTTCAACAAAAATAATGCAGTTTAGGATTGAAGTTAAAATACTGCGATAAAAGGTAAAAAAATCCTGAGATTTACAAATAAACTTACAATTTTCAGGAAAAATTGAAATTTACAGGAAAAATATTTAAATTTAAAGTCGACATTTAGAGAAAAAAAAGTTGAAATTTTGAAGCAATTCAGATACTTCGAATAAAACTTAATTTTGGTCTTTTTTACAGAATTTTAATTTTCTCTACGAAATTTCGAATTTTTTTAGAATTTATTTAAGTTTTTGGAAGTTTGGATGTTTACGTCGAAATTTGTCTTTTCCTAGAAATTTCAATATTTTTTTTGAAATCCCTCTTTCTGAAATTTCGACTCATCTCAAAATCCGATCTTTATCTGTGTTTCTGAAAACGATTTTTTTCAAAATTGGTCTCTTTTATTTAAATTCTATGGGCGAGTTTCCTTTCTTTAGATATTGTTCACAAAATTTTACTTTTTTTTTATTAAAATTTGACTTTCTTTAAAAAATTTTGATTTTTTTAAACTTTGATCGTTTTTTGGTAATTTTGGCACTTCTTTTGAAATTTTTCCATTTTTCTTAACATTGAGTTTTTACTGAAAATTTTGACCGTTTAGAAACCGATTTTGGGTGTTCTTTTAAGTTTTATTTTTCTGGACATTTTAACTTTTTCTTGAGAATTCGTCTTTATCTAGGAATTGCAACTTTTTCTCTTAAAATTGGCCTTTTTCCTAAAATTCGCCTTTTCCTCGATTATTTCGAAATTCCGATTTTATTTAGAAATTTTACTTTTTGGACCTTCTTTTTATTATTTTTAATCTTTATTTTTTTTATGGTCCTTGGTTATTTTCAAAAATTTTAATACAAATCTCGTCCCCTGAAACCAAGAAAGATTAAAAAACACAACAAAGAGCAGCCTTTTTTATGTTCAAACCACTCTACCCTATTAAACCCTCAAAGCACCGCAAGTACGATGTGGAAACAAGTATAAATGACGATGAACCGCCTTTCGCAACATTGTTTTTGACTTATTTTAAAAATTTTGATTTATTTCAAAATGCAACATTTTATGTTTCTGGAAATGTTGACTTTTTTCTTGAAATTGGCTTTCCCTTGAAATTTCGACTTCCCAAATTCGCTTATTTTTTCTAAATTAGGTCGGAATGTTAAGAAATAAGTCAACATGTTGAGATAAAAAATGTGAGAATTTTAAATGTAGGTACATAAGTCAATATTTAAATAAAAAACTATTCCATTTTCAAAAAAAAATTGTTTGGCAATTGTTATTTATTTTCTCAAAATTGGACATTTTCTAAAAATTTTATCAATTTTTAAGGCACAAAATTGGACCTTTGGTTGAATTTTTAAATTTTTGACAGTTTTCAAGTTTATTTGAAAGGTTAGGTCTTTATTTAAAATTTAAATTTCTTAAAATTTCGACGTTTTGCCAAAATACGGTTTTTTTTCTCTCTCTCTTTTTTTTAAATCACAAATTTATACACAAACCTTTTCCTCTCAAAATAGGACTTTGTTTTGGAAATTATAAATATTTTACAGAAATTTCGATAGCATTTTTTTTAAAAAGTCCTCTTTTTTGAAATACAATTTTTTTTTGAAAATCTCTTTTTTTAATTTGACTTTTTGAGTTTAGACTTATCTCTTAGATACGGTCTAATTAGATATAATATGGGTCGGAGAGGATATATACATTCATCTCATCACTGCGACCTTAAAGATCTATTGTGATAAACCCCGATATCGGGTGTAACAGGATCGTGGTACACCCCCTATTTTTTTCATTATTTATGAAGATAATATTTTCAAAGTTACTGCACTTGATTTGTATTTTTGAAATGTCAAATGTTGACATAAAATTGACATTCCTTGTTTTCTAAAACTGATAACAGCTTTTGATTTTTAAATAGACTACCTGTATATTATTACATTTTTTGAATTTCCACAATTTTCTGGATACAATACATATGGAATGAGTGATTTTTAAAGGATTGAAATTTTTTTTTAGTCCCATTCTATTTTTGAACCTAGAGGGACATGACTCATCCTAATTAATGATAACTGACCACATAAGCGCTGCAAAAAAATTAATTAGGAAAACTTAGAAAGTGCCCTTTTGCTAAATTTGTTTTCCACAGCTATCTTATGTTCTTATTGAATAAATCTTCAAATAAATTGAAACCATATATTTTGAATTCCTTTGGCTGTAATTTGAGTTCTATTGATTTCACAGCAAAAATGAAAATATCGTTAGATTCGCTATTAGTTATACTTTTTGGTGGTATCACAGTACCAATATGGTGCTATTTAAGAAAATTAAGTTATGACACAAAAACCATTTTTGTTAACTTTATCACGTGATATAAGAATGAAATACTCCTTTTTTCATGTGATTTGATTTTTTTAGCGTTAATGTGATCCATTACAATTAATTGAAATGAGTCATAGTCTTCGAGGTTAAAAAATAAAATTAGACGAAAAAAAAATTCGATTCTTTAAAAAGCACCTTTCTTACGAGCATTGTATTCAGAAAATTGTACAGATTCCAAAAATATAATAATATACAAGGTATTCCATTTATGAATCAAAAGTTTGCATCAGTTTTAGCGAAAGTGACAGTAGAAGGACTGTATTTTTTTGTCAAAATTTGACATTTCATAGGTACATCAAGTGTAGTAAGTTTGAAAATTTTATCTTCATAAAAAAAGAAAAAAGAAGGTGTACCATAATTTTGTTACACCCGATATATTGTTCCTATATTCCCAAGCTTTTGTAAAAGCCTAGGACTTTCCTAGAAGAAATGTTACTTATCTCTGCAGGTGTAGCTTGTACTTGTTCCAGGTGAAGTCCTCTCCTGTAAAACAATGCTTCGCAAGTGCAAAGTAAGCGTTCTGCATTTTTCTTGGCTTTGTTGCAGAAGCGGCAAGTCTCTGACTCCTCTTCCCGTTATTAACCTTAACTCCGGTTTTCTGAGGTCGAGAAGTTCCTTCGTCTTGGTATGTGATTATGTGATGAACTTTTTAACATTATTTTGTCCTGAAATTAATTTCCAGTGGGATTCTTTTTGTTTCCCTTCCCATTTGTGAACTTTATTTCTTATATGGCATTTTGCTAAAACAAAGAAAGGTTCGGGTCCAAGAAATGGGGATGCTGCACCTTCTCTGGCTAGGCGATCGGCAATCTCATTTCCTTCAATGACTATGTGTGCTGGCACCCACATCAAGGTTACCTTATTGCGGGCAACCAACTGTTTTGGTAGTTGTAGACAGTCCCACACTAGTATGAATTTGACAGAAAAGTTACTCAAAGATTTAAAATTTGCTCGTCTGTCTGAACAGAATAGATCCTTGCTCCTCTTAAGTCCTTCGATAGACATGTCCAAGTGCATAGTTTCATGGCATGTATTTCTGCCTGGAATATTGTGGGAGTTTGACCTAAGGCTTTTGTTATCTTGGATCATATACGCCAACCTCAACTTCTTTTGCTGCTTTTGACTCATCCGTGTATCAGATAAGTGATCCTTGCGGCAGTTTAGGTTTTTGGTCCATTCCATTAACATGGCGATCATTTATGACCACTTTAAATGAGTGTTCAAACTCCAACCTGATTTGTACTGTACCAAACGGTTTTATCGTTACCGATAACACAAATTCTTTGAGAATACTTATGTGTCCGATAAAGTCTCCTTTCTTCAGATCTACTTGTCTCCTTCTTTATCTGTAGACGTAAAGGGGGGACATTCGGCATGATTTCCAGAGCTGCAATTGGACAGGTTTTCATTGCTCCTGTAATTCCAAAATATGCTAAAGTTGCAAGTTTACCTTGTGATGTCTTTTCGTTTGTGTTTGGCCATCATATTAACAAGGCGTACCTAACCATTGGTCTGATGAATGTCAGGTAAGACCAGTAGATCATTTTGGGGTTCAGTCCCCAGGTTTTTCCAAAGAGTCTACGACAGGTCCAGTTTAACCACTGTTGTACGTTTGACTACCTTTGTCAGGTATGTGTTCCAAGTAAGTTTCTGGTCTAGCATTAAACTTAGGTATTTTGCTTTACTTGAGAAGTCAATTTGTACTCTGTTCATGGTGGGAGCTATTAATGAGAACTTCCTTCTTTTAGTGAATGGAATAATAACTGTTTTGCTTAAGTTGACCCTTAGGACTTTCTTCCTATTTTTGATGATATTTGGGGCGGTTTGTATCAGGTTTAATATAACTCTGTCATGCTTTCCCCTTGCAGTGACGACAATGTTATCTGCATATCCGAGCGTTTCAAAGCCTGAGTTGTGTAACTTTAAAAGGAGATCGTTCACAACAATAGACCATAGTAGGGTCGATAATACTTCTTCTTTAGGACCGCCTTTTACCGCAGTCACCGTTACTGAGTCTCTTCCCAAGTTTGTTTTTATTCTTCTTCCTCTAAGCATGGATTGCATCCACTCGGTTGTTGTTGTTGTTGCTTCAAAGCCCTTGTTTTGTGCAGCTCTTTTTATGGATTCGTATGAGGTATTGTAACAAAATGTAATTATAAAGTTTAATTAAAGATTTTCTAGAAAATTTGATAAGAGGAAGCGGCCCCGATAATAAATCAAACGGCAGATAAACGCTCCAGAAATGTCGGAAACAATAAGCCTTATCTGCTGGATTCTTCTAGATTGTGAGACGGGATCTATAAATAGGGGGTCCGGTTGGCTTTCCCTTAGTTGGTTAGTTAGAAATCAATGAATAAGTGAGTTAATTAGTTAAGTGAATTACGATTGTAGTGTTTCGAGTTCAGTTTTGAAATAAAGTGATTACAATTCAAGGCGTATTAACCATTCGAACCGATGACACGCAACAGTATTGTCGAAGGCACCCTCTATATCGATGAATGCACAAAGAGCAATTTCTTTTAATGTGAGTGCCTTTTGATCCTTTTTATAAGGTTATGTAAGGCCGTATCGGTAGATTTGCCTGATTGATAAGCAAATTGGTTTTTGTGAAGTGGTGCCTGTATTACGACCTTGCTTTTAATGTGAAGATCTATGATTTTCTCTATTGTTTTGAGGAGAAATGAGCTTAGGTTAATAGGTCTATAAGTTTTAGGCTGGCCGTTCTTTCAGAGCTATTTTGGAATGAAAACCCCATTTACTTCCCTTCAGGTTTGAGGAATATACCTCAGGCAATAACTAGTTCTAAATAGTTGAGTCGGTGGAGTCATAAGCTCCGTTAGGCTGTCTTGCAGCAGGGCTGGGAAGATTCTGTCTGTGATTTGTGGGGCTTAAAAAATTTACCGTCCATTGTATTTTCCTTTTAGTAAAAATTCTTTCTACTATGATTATTGTTTGGCCAGTGAAGCAATGTATGCGCTCTTCTGACCGAGCGCTATTTTGGATATTTTCACTTTCAAATGCAGTCGGGGAAGTGGGTTTGCAGAAGCAAGTCAAAGCTTTCTTTCCTGCTTCCGGTGTAGCTGCTATCAGATTTCTGAAGTAGCCCAATGTCATTTGAGTGGTCTTTTGACAGGATCTTCTGGATACGCATTGTCTGGGGTAGCTCATTAATCCTTTCAAGAAATTGCAGCTTTTCTTTTTAGACTTTCTAAGCTCTTTATTACACTTAATTGGGACTTTTTTGTTGTCGCTGCATTTATTGTTGCGTTAGGCTTTATTAAAGAGTCGTCTTGTTTTAGTTCTCATTTGACTGAGCTTTTTGTTCCACCAAGTCGCTTTTCTATTTGCAACCTTTTGTTTTACAGAGCAACTGTTCTCATACGATGTAATTAAGAGGTTCGTTAGTTCGTTAGATTGAAATTCAAGATCTTCCACTGTATCAATTATTGGTGGTTAATCAGGGGTTTCGGACTTTCTTTAGGCAATTTCTCTCAAAATTTTGACTTTTCACAAAATTCAATTTTTCGCGATTCCTGTTTTTTTTTCTCGAAATTTGACTTAATGTCGTAATTTAACGTTTTTTTTTTCAACATTTTATTTTATTCTAATGCACAGACCAGTAGGTTTGAACATTTATTAGATTCCAAGTTTGGAAACCAAAGACCGGTTTCGATTTTGTTAGTGTTCGAGTTGGATATACCAAAATAACGAGATCTAACAAGATCGAAACCGTCAACAACCATCAAACTGTCAACGAAAATACTTAGGAGTTTTAAAATATTTTGAGATTAAACAAAAATTTACAAAAAAAACCAAATTTTTAAGTCGATATTTAAAAAAAAATAATTGAAATCCGAAAAGTTAAAGAAGTTTGGAAAAAGGTAAAATTTGAAATAATCATAAATTTCAGAAAGTCAAAATTTTCAAGAGACACCAGTTTTGAAAAAGGCTATATTTTCAACAAAAAAAAAAGTAAGGAATTTTCAAAGAGTGAGAACTTCAAAAAATTAGCAACATTTAAATTTGCCCCATTTGCAAAAAAACCGAAATTGTCCGGAAATGTTAAACTTTCAAACTCGAAATTTTCAATCGCAATTTATAAAAATGTATGCTTTTTTACTCGGAAAAAAACTTTTTGGAGCAAATAGTTGAAAATTACAAAATAATTTAAAAAATATCGAAATTTTCAGAAGAGGTGAAAATTTTAAAAACATTCAAACATTTCAAAGTAAAGTGGGGATATTTTTAAGAAAACTCAAGATTTTATATAGACCTTGAAAGTGGTTGAAAATTTTAAAAAATGTCGAAATCTAGAAAAACTCAATATTTTAAGAAACTCGAAATTTTGAAATAAAATTGAAATACCAAAATTTTTAAAGCGAAATAAAATTTTGAAGAATGTCAAAAATTTTAGCAGCCAAAATTTTGAAAAAATACATCTTTCAATAAGTCGACATTTTGAAAAACGTAGAAATTTTCAAAAAGAGAAATTTTGAAAAATTGTTCATCCTATTCGCAGTGCTTTGAAGACATAATGGGGTTACCTGCGAGTGGATTAAACTAAAAAAACCAATGAAAATATTCAAAAAAAATTCGACAATCTGCGCAAAGTCTACATTTTCAGGAAAATCCTAGTATTTAAAAAATGGTGAACTTCGAAAATTAGTTGGAAAAGTTCGAAAATGATCAAAAATATCAAAAAGTGTCGAAATTGAAACAAAGGGGAGATTTTAAAGAAAACTGAAATTTTCAAAAAAGTATTGAAAGTAGGAAAGAAAAGAAGCCCAAGAAAGATAAAAAAAATCAAAAAAGGGAATTTTGAAAAAGTCTAGCTTTCAAAAAACTCGACACTTGAACAAGAAGGAATTTTCAAAAACTGGAAATTTTCACATTTTGCAGTTTAAAAAATTAAGACGTTCAAGAATTCGATATTATGAAAAAAAGTTCGAGAATTTGCACAAAGTCGACATTGTCAAAAAAATCCTTGTATTTGAAGTATTGCAAGTTTTGAAAAATAATTCACAAAGATAATCGAAAATTTCAAAAAAAATGTTGAAATTTCAAAACATCGAATTTTAAAAAAAATAGAAAATTTAAAAAAAAAGGGGAGACCTGGACAAAATGAAAAAAAAAACAAATCACAAATTTTAAAAAGCCGAAATTTCGAAATTTCGAAAAAAGCGCAGCTTCCGAAAATGTGATATTTTTCAATACAAAATACATAAAGAAATTTAGAGCGAAAATTAAAAAAAATTAAGAATTTTCGAAGAAGTGAAAATTTTCAAGAAAACCGAAATTTTGGTAAAAATTCCAACTTTTGAAGAGTCGAAATTTTTAATCGCAATTTACAAAAAAGCAAAAAATTTAGAAAAAGTCTAATACTTTAGCAGTCGAATTTTTAAAAACGTACACATTTTGGAGTGAATTTAAAAAAAATGTAAACATTTTCGAAGAAGTCAAAATTTTCAAGAAAACCGAAAGTTTTCTAAAAATCCTAACTTTGAAAGGTCGAAATTTTTAATTGCCATTTACAAAAAACCAAAAATTTTTGAAAAAAAATCCAAATTTTTAAGTCGATATTTAAAAAAAATAATTTAAGGTTGAAAAGCTAAAGAAGTTTGAAAAAAGGTAAAATTTGAAAAAATCATAAATTTCAGAAAGTCAAAATTTTCAAGAAACACCAGTTTTGAAACTTTAACAGTCCAAATTTTTAAAAAAGTACACATTTGTGAAAAGTGGAAATTTTGAGAAGGTCAATTTTGAAAAAAAACCCTAAGCGTTGACTAGTTATTGAAAAAATCCAAATTTAAAAAATCGATATTTCGAATAAATTCAATCTTCCAGAAAATTCGATATCAAAAACACTTGAAATGTTCAAGTAAAGTTGAAATTTAAAAAAAAAAGTGCAAATTTTCACAAATAATCCAAAGTTTTCGACAGAAAAACCAGAATTTAGAAGATATAGGTAATATTAAGAAAAAGGTTAAAATTTTGGAAAAAGCTAAAAATGATTTATCAGGTTAAAAATTATCGATAATAGCAAGGAAAAATTGGGGATCTCGCAGTTCTACAGTGTCTATGCCTGAGCCCCCACTGGCTAACAGTTAATTTTATTTCATATCTAATGAACTATTCGATGTTTTAATCTCATCGCTTTCAGTCATATTGTGTTCTATTTTATGACTCTTGAGTACTAGGTTCTTTCGTAAGAATCGTATCAGGAAAATAATTAAAATGTTATTTGGACAAAGTCGTAGACAGAAACAGTTTAATTTTTGCTTTCACCTTTTTTTCTGTTTCCTTCATCAGTAACCACCTTTCGTCACTAATATTTATCGAGTTCAAAACATTACATCTTGTTAATAAATTAGAATTAAGAAACAAAAAGTGATTCATTTTCTTTATCGTTTCAAAATCCAATCAAGCATTTAATATACAATATACAAACTGAATTTACATAAATGAATCAATAAATAAAGCAAAAAGGGTATTTAATTTACAATTGGCAAGTCAGACGCCAACGATGTTAAAAATGAACATTTTTTAAATGTTTCTACTGAAAGTCAAGGTGAAGCCAACACCGTTGAAATACTTATTAAAAGTCCTTCTGCAACGTACTATAAAAAAGTGATAGCAATGTTTTTTTGCACAAGATTACGTTGCTGTTAAACTAATTGATGTTTACTAGTGATGTTTACATTATCTTCCCACGTAATAGTTTATCAAATTCAAAATTCCTTGTCCCCACAAGAAGACATTTATTAATATTGATACATAGTCCCCACAACTAATAATTAAAAAGCCCTTCACTGCTAATTTTCTTACTTTGAAAGCCATCCATTCAGCATCCAGCAAATCTTCCAAGGATATGGGTAGGGGTAGTATTGTGTCATTGTAATTGACTTGTAAATCTTGCCTCTTCGTTGTCTTTCTTTGCTTGCATTTCGCCAACGCAACTATGGTTAAAAGCAGCCAAAGGAGTCTTCTCATTTTAATACCTAAAAAATGAGAACATGTTAAACAGGACCGCCTGTAGGTGTGGTGGTGGCGGCGCACAAGGGCGACTACTCAAGAGGGGCGGCAATTTAACAGATTTCCATGCCCGGGTTTCCTAACTTTCACTTCGATGACAACATTTCTTACATTATGGAATTTTGACTAAACATCTTGTTTTTATATAGGTTGAATAATTTGGTCGAACGGACTGTTCCTTGGTTATCTTCAATAATTGAAATAAAAATTTTGAAAGAGAGAAGATCTCTCTGAAGATGATAGATAGTTTGGCTATCGAAACGAGTAAGATCAACCTTTGTTGTGTTTTTTATTCTTTCTCGGTTTCAGGGACAAGATGTGTATTTCGATTTTTAGGTTGAATGAGTAAACATTTTCAGCACGCAACCGAAAATATATAAATAAATTTTTTTTTCGAAAATTTTTTAAAACATTTCCACCTAAAATTACACATTTTTTCCAAATTCCAAACATCCAAATTTTGAGAATTAGATGGAAATTTCAACCTTTTAAGTAAGATATATAAATTCTTAGTTAGCAAAAAAAAAAGTTAAAATTTCAACAAAGGAAACAAAAGAGAAATTATTTCTTGAAAGTTTTCAGATTTTCAAATAAATTTAAAATTAAAAAAATAGTTAATCTAAAAAATTGAAAATTTTTCATTCAATTTTTAAAACGCTGAAACTTTTCAATAGTCTGAATACTGAAGAAAAACTATAGTTATTGAAATTATCAAAAAAATCGAAAATTTAAAAAATGTCGCAGTCTTAAAAATATTGTAACGCAATGTAAATCGTTAGAATAGAATTGTAGAATTTAGTAAAATAAAAAAAGTTTCTAGAAGGATCTGATAAGGGGAAAGCGGCCGCGATAACCAAATAAATGGCAGATAAGCGTTCCAGAAATTTCGGGAACGATAAGCCTTATCGGCCGAAAAGTTCTAGAAGCCGGGAGCCAAAACTATAAAAGGCGATCAGCTGTCCCTCAAGTCAGTCAGTTAGAGTCAGTGTAATTAGTGAGTTAGTAGAAGTTAATAATAAGTGAGTTAATTGTTCAATTGTGGTGATCCAAGTTTGGTAATAAAGTGGTGTAATTCACACGTGGTTAATCAATTCGAACCGATAAGCCCTAACAATATGTACATATTTAAAAAAAATTAAAATTTCCGAAAGTTAGGATTTTCAAAAATATTTTGAAAAAAATGTAAAAAATTCAAAAATTCGACATTTTCAGTAATTTCAAAAATTTAAAAAAAAGGCGAAATTTTCAAAAAAATTCCAAATTTGAAAATATATCGAGAACTAAAATAACTACTAAATTTTCAATCGACATTCCAGAAAAGCTAAAATTTTGGAAAGGTCCAAATATCGAAGGAAAGTCAAGTAAGTAACAAAAAATTCGAAACTTTCAGAAAAGGTTGAAATTTTGAATTTGAAAAGGTAAAACTTAGGAAAATATCGCTTGAAAAAAAGCTACAATTTTGGATACTTTAAATATTGAAAAAAAGTCAGAGATCTGATTGAAATTTTTCAAAAATAAATAAATAAAATTCTAAAAAAATCTCGATTTTTTTTCAAAAAGTCAGGTTTTTTAAAGATTCAACTAAAAAATAAATGCCTACATTTTGAAAGGGAATTTTTAAGAAAATTCGAAATTTTGCAAAATAGTCGAAAATTTCAAAAAATGTTTTAAGAAACGTCTGACCTAAAAAATCGAAACTTTTAAATAAGTTAAAATTTTCAACAAAAAAATGACCGAATGTTTCCAAAAAAGTTGAAATTTTGAAAGCAAATGAAACTTAAGAAAATTGACGACATTTTTTAGAGTTGATATTTTTAGAAATTTTCATAAAATTTTAAATATTGAAAAAAGATAAAATTTTGGAACAAAGCAAAAATTTAAATAGGTCAAAATTTGAAAAAGTTGTCATTTAGGACAAAATCACAATTGTCAAAAAATTAAAACCGGGCAGTTATAGGGATTTCCTGATAGAAGTGAAAATTTAAAATTATGATATAACAAATTTTAAGATATTTCAAAAAAATCTATTTCCAAACTTTCAGCGGTTTCTCCAGTTGATAAGTACAAATAATTGAGGGTCACTCGCTCCCCCCCCCCATATAACCACCACTACTCTTAATTTTTTATATACTTTTATTTAAACCACCTTCTATTTTTATTTTTTATATTTTTTCATTTTGCCCCCCATTTTTTGCTCCCCCCTAATTTTTCGCTCAGTTCCCCCAATTTTTCTTTTGTACATTTTTATTTTGCCCCCCATTTTTTACCTTCCATTAATTTTTTTGCCCCCCCATAAATTTTTTTGTTCCCCCTCTCCAATTTTTTTTTATTAATTTTCTTATTGCTCTCCCCACAATTTTGCCCATCATTTTTCTTTTTTATATATATTTATATTTTGCCTCCTTCATTTTTTGCCTTCTTCTTTTTGTCCCCCATTTTTAGTTTTTATATATTTTTATTTATGCACCCCCCCAATTTTTTTTTTTCATATTTTCAATTTGCCTTAGCAATTTTTTTTTATACTTCCACCAGGATTAGCGGGTGCCGGATTAGCCGAATGTCGAATTATCCGAGTGTTGGAAAGGGTTAAAAGTCCCGGATTAAAGTGTCGGATTAAAAATATCGGATTAAAATTGTCTGATTAAAAGTGTCGAATTAGATGTGTCGGATTAGATGTGTCAACTAATAAAACCAATTATAGTATATACATTCAATAAAAGCTAAAATTTTCAAAGCCGAAATAGTGGAAAAAATCCAAAATTATCAAGAAAGTCGAAATTTTCAAAAAAAGTGATAAATTTTGAATTTGAAGCAAAAGTCGAAGAGTTATTAAAAAAAATCGCAATATTTGACCAAAATTTTCAAGAAAATTTAAAATTTTGGAATAAGTTAAAATTTTTAAAAAAGATGAAGGTTTTTACAAAAAAGTCGAAATTTTAAATAAAAATATCGATATTTTGAAAACAATCGAAATTTAGAAAAAAACGAAATTGTGGAAAAATTGAAAATAGTTGACCATTTAAAAAAGTTCGACATTTTATAAAAATGTTTCGATTTATAAAAATCGAAAGTTTGCAAAAAAGTCGAAACTTTAAAAAATTGTTGAAATATAAAAAAATAATCAAAATTTTTTAGAATCAATATTTTCAATAAAAGTTACAATTTTCCAAAAAATATTATTAAAGTAAAAAAGTACAATTTTGGAATAAGTCAAATATTTAAAATACTGGAAATTTTCGGAATCAAGATTTCCAAAAAAGCCAAACATTGAAATTATGAAAATATGGAAATCTTAAAAAATAAAAGAATTTTAAAAATGTCGAAATTAAAACAAAGCAATTAAGATTTTGAAGAAGTTAAAAGTTAAAATGCTGAAGTGGACATAGAAATTTTAAATTTTGAAAAATAAAATCTAAATTTTCAAAAAAAGGTCCAAATTTTGAAAAAAAAACTAGAATTTGTTAAAATGTCAAACTTTTATTAAATCTGAATTTAAAGAAAAGCGAAATTTGAGAAAAATATCGCATTTTGAAAATTTTTGGAAATTTGGTAATTTTCAAAAAAAGCCAAAATTTTAAAGGGAATTCGATATTTGATAAAAAACGAAATTTTTGCTAAATTCCAAATTTGAAACTTTTGAGAAAAACCTTAAATTTATAAAAATAAAATTTGGAAGTTTAGGAAAAAAATCGAGATTTTGAGTTTCCTCAAAATTTAGATTTTCATTTGAAATTACAAAAATAAGAGCACGAAGGACATATTTAGACCTTTTACTTAAAAATTTCTAGAAAATTTGTAATTTGGAAATTCGGGTCGAAATTTTAAAAATGCTGTTTTGTTTTGGTTTTTATTTAGAAATTTTTATTTTTGACGCGAAAATTGGTCTCTTTCTAAACATATTTATTTTTTTTTTTTAAATTTGGACTTTTTGCTGGATGTTTTGAATTAAAAAACAAACTAAAAAAATTAAAAAATTTTGTTAAAAGGAACTGAAAATTTGAATTTGTTAAATTAGAAATGTTGACAGAGATGTTGACAGAGAAATGTTGACAGAGAACTTTTCTTGCCCGAAAATTTAAAATACCAAATGCTAAGTAAATAATAAATAATTGTGAATTTAAAATCAAAATTTTAACAAACGTAGTTCATGTTTTCGAGTTTTCAAATACTCGAAAAAAATTTTTCTTAAAATTTCTATTTTTTGGCTTTCGTATAGATTGTGAAATTAAAATAGCCAAACTATGAATTTTCAAATAATTGCATTGTATGCTTGCAGTATACTTTAGCATCAATTTGTTAAATATACACTGCTGCCATCGGGTGACTAGTTACAAAATTGTGTGTTGTTTGCCCCATCAATTCTGTGCAATTCTATGCGATGCGACACATCGATTTTTCAAACATCGTTTATAAACTGAACGATGTATCGTTATTTTTTAGGCATTACCATCGATGTTGAAACATCGATGTTTACAAACGATACATCGATGGTTTCAAAACATCGAACTATCGTTTACATCCCTACTGAGGAGGCAAACTGCAGCCCACTGAAGTAGTGGTAACTTTTTTGCGGCACAAGTTCTGGAATTCGTTTTTTAACGGAATTTCCCCAATTTAAAACGGTAGTTCATTGCCATCTATATTTATTTTCACCTCTAGTCGCAGTGGTCTCAAAGCTTTGACTTTTGTCGGTAGATTGTATTTAAAAAATGAATCCAGTAGTCAATATATACATATACCAAAAATACCAATTGATTGCACGATAATGTGCTAGGAAAAGTTTCCATTATTCATTAATAAATGTTAAGGAGGAAATATATAAAATAGAAAGTATACCTGCATTCAATGTGTTATAATAGTAATTATTTCTAAATTACTGTTGTTTAGACAGGAGCATTTGTGAAATATCATCTTCTGCACAAATTTCCTGCTTCTGGAGAGCTTAATATGGCTATTATGTTGCTTGCTGTCAGATCGCTTTATGCATATAATTGTTAACGTAGTAATCAAACATATATTTTAAATAATTAATAATTAATTTTATTTATGACATTTATTGATGTATCTAATAGAATATCCATAAAACTGATTAAGGAAAATTATTTTATT